>CM077115.1:372877790-374260290 GCA_039619475.1 Icerya purchasi
ATTTATCTAAATATTGCCGATGTGAACGTACTTTAGCAAGTCATTTGAAAGATGATAATTTCGTAGATGTCTCCGATTCTAAAAGTACAAATGCTAATTCAAAAAAAAAAAAAAAAGTATATAAAAATTTGTGTCTGTTAATCGATATATTAATCAAAGATGAGAATCTACCGAATGAATTCTTATATTCCACCTTTACAGTAAGTTAAATTTACTCTCGAAGGATTGCGTTTCATTTGCCATTCGTACAAATTAGAAATTGCCAAATCTAGACGATTAGTTAGCCCAAAATGTACTGACAAAAGTTTTGAAGAAACACTAATTACCGTAAATAAGTGACCACGAAAAACCTATTAATGTCAGTTGATAAACGCATTTAATGAGCAAAAGTTGTCAGGCTGCCTGCAAGCGTGCATAAAGTTTTACGGTACCTGTTTAGTACGGCATTATATGAAATAGATGAAACTTGACGAATGGTACTTCTCAACAATGAAATAACTAACGATAATGCTCCGTTACAGCAATTTGCCGAAGAATGATACTTGAAGAAATGGTTGAATCTGGAAATAGGAAAAGAAAACGCGCGTTCCTTGACCAAACTGAAGTTGCTAATGAAAAAAGTTCTCGGTCGAAATGGCGAATCATGTTCTTGGCAAATGTTCAGTAGTTAAGGTCATTTCAGGCACGGATGAAGAGGTGTCGTTGTGATAATAATGCCAAGGAGTTCTCGTTCCGAGAAACATTGCCTCAGGCACCACGACGACGTCCAACGAGCATTTCACAATTCACGGTTAGTTCGCACGAGTTTCAAAACAAAGAGCTCTCAAATTTGATCACATATTGCATGTAGTAGGAAAAATGTGTTACGACAATAGGACGTTGAAAAACGGGATACAATTATTACCAAAAGAGAAATTATCTTAATATCAGCTTTTTTTTACGAAGAGTTTTTTACATGGATAGGTGGGCTTTTAAAATAAATTCCGAATTCCGTTTAGTGCTGGAGTTCGTGAAAAAAACGGTTTATTTGCAATATTACGATAATTTACGGTCGTCACGACACCAAGTACATCTGAAATTTATTGTCCGCGATTATTACGATTTGCTGTACGCTGCTACCGAAAAGAGTTGTTCAAAGAATCAGCAATCATTTATGAATATCAGGCACAGAATGGGTTGAATTAATAAATAACGAGATCCTCGTGTCTCTGATAATTTGACCATTTAGTTCGTAACATACCATTTAAACGAATCGAATTTCAACATCGAAGTAGTCTCTACATCGTCATATGTTGCTGTAGTTGAAAAGGCCATATGAGGTAAACAATCGGAAGTTACGTCGAAGAGATACCTAAAACTTTGATCGACCAACTACCATTTGAGAAAATTATGAAGTGATGAACGAATGGGGATACGTTAAGCAGTCAAAACAAAGCGTCCAATTAAATTAAATTAAATTAAATTAAATGATGCTTTTTTAAAATGCTTGTTGCTAAAAAATTGTATAAATCATTCAGGTAGTTTTAGACAGGGAAACTTTTTCGAATCGATACATGAATATCGGAGACGATGTTACGACATAATATCGTAAGACTTGCGACATACGTACAGTTTCCAATACCGGCATATCAGTTTCTAATCATGGATATTGATATGTTGTCAATGAACACTTTTGTGGCACATTCGTAATTAATTTTATTCATAAAAGACAACGAGGCTAAACTTAATCGAAGTTTTTCCAGATATATATTTCAAAGCATATGCGAAAGAACTGGACGTATAACTTTAAATAGCCACAAAGTTATTTAGAATGAATACGATTATAAATTTTTTCCGTTGTTTATTGTAATTAATTTCGAAATATATTACAACTGGCATACACAGAAAACATTAAAATATACTCCACCGATTCTACCGACACTTTTTTGGAGTAAAACAGCTCCCCATTGGTGACGTTGAGCACAGATTCAAAGCATCCGTTGTTTCATATTTTTCTTACTTCTCAATGTGCAGACCATTAATTGTAGTTTCTCATATTCCACTTAAGAAGTGAAATATATCAAAAAAAAAGGAAGTGTAGGGGTAGATGATTTTTTAAGAATGTGAAGGCCGATGTTAGAGCGAGGTTTATTTCGAAATCTTCAAAGAGGACTTTTTGGAAAAACTTTTGCTTTTCCTTTACAAGAACTACCTCGTTGGTTCATATTTGGAAAATGGCCGGTTCACTTAAATTTACATTTTTTTTTTTTTTTTTTTGTTTGGGTTCGTCATAAAGACATTGGCCCAAGAAGAGGGGGGAAAATAAGAAGCGGAATCAGATGTTTACTCGATCAGATATGGAAGATAGGAAAGACTCAAGTGCTGGGATGACCGAGGGTGATGGCAAGGAGAGGACAAAAGATGCACAGTACGGAGTTGGAAGACCACTTGACGAAAGAGAATAGTACAAGGAAGAACGTGTTCGGAAGCGATATAAGTGCACACATTTTGAACGTTCTCCTATTTAGAACGTCTCTGTGGATAATCTGCTGCAGCCTTTTATCGATGCCGCCGCTCCCCCTAACGTTCACCAAACTTTAACGAATTCTTTTCTTGTCACTTTCCAGAAAACTCTCCTCACCATTTCCTTCCTCTTTTCATATCAATGATTTAGAATTTGTTAAAATTTGGTGAACTTTAGGGGGAGCGGCGGCATCGATAAAAGGTCGTAGCAGGTTATCCACAGAGACGTTCTAAATAGGAGAACGTTCAAAAACATGAAAATTTAAATGAACCGGCCATTTTCCAAATATGAACCAGTGAGCTAGTTCTTGTAAAGGGTAAGCGAAAGTTTTTCCAAAAGGTCCTCTTTGAAGATTTCGAAATAAATCTCGCTCTAACATTGGCCTATTTGCGAGCCAGAAAGTTCTGGAGAGTGGGATTAGAACGGAATGCTCCAAATATAGCACGGCTATAATCGAATACAGAGTTGAATCCACCTTGTTCTACCAGAGGAATGAGGCTATTCTACAACGATTGGGTGCAGGAGAATGACAAGGAAGAGAGAAAAACGGCAGAGGGTTTTAGTAATAAAATTTAGGAATAACTTGTATTCATTTATAGAGTCAGAAACATGTGAAGGGAGCGCTGAATCAACTAAGAAACGGAAAAGAGCCCGATTTGTTTTGGATAAATTCCACCATGAACAGTGTGGGGGGAGGTTCGAAATAAGGAGAAGAGGGAAAATTCTGAGAAGTGATTACGATATATGATCACCGCCGAAGGAGCCTGAAAGGATTGACCAGTTGTAGTTAAAATCAGTATAGGGAGATGAAAATGTAAGATCGAGGGAACTAAAGCAAAAAGGGCTTTTGTAATGTGTAGGAAAGAGATCATTAAGGAGAATTGTATTGTAAGAGGAGATAAGATTTTCGAGAACAATGGCTTTGGTATTATGGTTTGAGTAACCCCACACGGACGAGTGGGCATTCCAGTCGCCACTAATGAATGGATGAGGAATTGAATTAAGAAATGGAGGGAGAGGAAAATTACGAAGATCAAAGCTGGCGGGTACATGGAAATAATATTAAGCGGACGTGTAGAATTGGAACGGATCGAAGCGTGTACCGTGTTAGGCTGATTAGGACTAGGAGAAATTAAAGGAGACTTTATGAAAGGAGATGCCGTTCTTGATAAGAATCGCGGATTCACCATAACCATCGTTGTGATCGCATTCAATAAGCTTGTATCCCCTGATATTGACGATTGTTTCCGTGATAAGGGCAACGTTGATATTGCAAATATATAATAGTATCTCTAATGAATGTATGTTGGCTGTAAGGCTATCACAGTTTCATTGCAAGATGTTAAGAGAAGCAGGCATGATAAGTAAAATAAACAAGCTCGATTGCAAGAGCGTCGGGAGAAAGTTAAGAGGAAAAGATGATGAAGAGAAGAAGCGTAAAAGCGTAAAAAGATAAAAGTGAAAAATGGTAAATAAGTAAAAAAGAAAAAAAACCCAATAAAAACAAACACATAAATAAATGAAATATAAAACGCGACATAAAAGAAAGAGGAAAAAAAGAAATCGAGGAAAGAAAACAAAAGGGGAATAAACTGATTGAGGTAAAGAATAAATTATAAAAGTTGAAATAAAAATGCGACAGAAATTTATCTAACATGAGCAAATTTGAGACGGGAGTTGTAGAAAGTAAAGTGGAAGACGACTATTGTAGTCTAAATAGCAGACGGAGCGAATTATGCGAACACTGTAACTCGCTACAGTAGACCCGCTAAAGTGAAAGAAACATACAACTTGATGTAGTATAATATAGATTCTATCGAGGAGAATGAAGAGGCCTGAAATAGGTTGGAGAAGGAAAATTGACAGGAGTTAAACCGAAATGGTCATTATCCTAAAAACCAGTAAGAGTCTTCTAGTTGTAGTTAAGACCGGTAATGGGGGAAGAAAAGGTCAAATTGAGGGAACTAGAGAAAAATGAATTCCTTGAAATTTGTTTGGTGGAAGATCTTTAAGAAGTACCGAGTTATTAAAAAAGGATACTATTCGCAAAGACGTAACTGTTGGTATCGTAGAAGTACAACTAAGGGTGAATGGACATTCCAATCTTCACTGATGGTAAATGGTCGTGAGATAGAATTGAAAACTAAAAAAAGAGAAAGTCGATAGTAGTTTGGCAGAATATAGATTAAAAGAAAAAACTCAATAGAATGTCTAAGGGCAAAACGAATGCTGGACTGATTAGGAGCAGGAGAAAGATTGGTAATTTCTTACAAGGATTCCAGAATCACCATAATCGTCATCATGATCACATTTGATTGTCCCTTGAAGTCTCTAATATAAAGTTCATGCCTGACCTAAGCCACATTTTTCAAGTATGAACAGTGAAGAAAAGGAAATAATAGTAATGAAAGAAATGAAAAGAGGGAAGAAAAGAATGATAAAAAAAGACGCAACAGTTGTTACAAGATAAATGGAAAAATAAAAACGTTTATATTGAAAGATTAAAATGAGTTGATGAAAAAGGAAGGAAAAATGAAATATAATAATTAGAAGTCAGGGCTAACAAATTAGAAGGAAATTTAAAGAGTAATGAGAAGAAGAAAGAGAAAGCACGTTTGTGTACAAAACTAGAAGGAGTCAAAAGAAAAAAATGTCTGAACTATTAATAACTGCGACTGCTTAAACAGCCGCTGCAAAAGCAACCTTCAGCAGGATTTAATTTTACATTTTCAGTTACGAAAAATTTCCCAATTCTTTAATGTAGAAAAAAGATTATTATTTTTTTTCGACCGGAAGTAGTTTTTTTTTTTTTTTTTTTTTTTTTATACGTCATACCAGCACAACTTGCTGCAAACAACGGCGATATTGTAGGAAGAGGAACTAATAATAATAAAATCTAATGACTCCAGCGAGACATTAGGTTGTGAGAAGGGAAAAGGAGTAACACAATAAGATAAGAATGTTCAGAGGATCAATTGTAGGAATGAACGCGTGCCGTGATTAAGAATAAGTACATGTTATTATGCAAGTAAATTAAAGTGAGGAATTAAGTGATCGGGATAGCATCCCGACACCATTTCCTTCTAAGTCGCCTTGGAGGATTATCTGGAAGACTGTCCGTATGCATCCTACGGATGACAGGATTGCTGCTACACTCGAATTTGTCAAACAATCTTTTGTACTGTGCAATGTGTGCATCACTGACATATGGGACCCCGAGGTCATTATGTAACGTCAAATTGGACACGTAAGGTGGAGCAGACGTGATAGTGCGGAGTATCCTGGACTGCTGCTGTTGAATTCTTCGAAGGTTGCTTTTACAAGTACTTCCATACAATTCAATTCCATAGCGCCAAATGGGAGCGATTGCAGCAAGGTAAATGATTCGTTTGGTAGTTAAGTTGAGAGCAGACTTCCGTCCCAAAAGCGGATGTAGCGACTTCGCACGAGCAGCAATGGCTCTTCTGATTTGTGCCACGTGTATTCGCCAAGTAAGTCTCCTGTCCAGGTACATGCCGAGATACCGTACCGAGTTGGTTTGGGGAATTTGAGCGTTGCCAATTTTCACCGCTGGACAGCTAATTTTCCTGTTTGTAAACACGACGTGTTGACACTTGTTGGGGTTAAACATTATGCGCCAGCTCTGTGCCCATTCAGCCAGCTTGTCTAGGTGGTTTTGTACAGCAACGTTCGCGTACGTGACCACTGAGTTGGATGCAAGAATGGCGATATCATCAGCATACAGGATCGTCTGATTACTGATCGGTATGTCTGCCGTGTAGATTTAATACAAAAGAGGTCCGATCAGACTACCCTGCGGAACTGACGATAGAATCATACCTACTTTTGAAAGACAACCATTGATATTTACGACGAAAGTTCTGCTGTTCAAGTACGACTGAAGTAACGCGTATAAATCAGAAGTGAGAAACTGCCTCAATTTACAAAGTAATCCAGGATGCCACACTTTATCGAAGGCTTGTGCAACATCCAGGAAAACTGCAGAGCATACCTCCTTCCTCTCCAGAGTTGACGAAATCGCATCTACCAACCGATGACACTGTTGCACTGTAGAATGTTTCCTGCGAAACCCGAATTGATGACTCGGTATAATACCGTGACCGGTTATAAGCGGCTGAATACGATTTAGGATTAATCTCTCTAACACCTTGGATAAGGAGCAGAGCAAGCTGATAGGTCTATAAGAGGAAACGTCCATTTTCGGCTTACCCTGCTTGGGGATCATTACTATTACTGACTTCTTCCATGCTTCAGGGAAGTATCCAGTTCGTAATATTCCATTGAATATGTAACACAACAGGGTAGCTGCCTTCGGTGGGAGTCGTGAGATAATTTCGCCAGTGATGTTATCTGCTCCAGGGCTTTTCCGTAGCGGTGCCTTGCGCAGACATTCGAATACCTCTTTCGGCGTAAACATTTTTGATCTTCCTAACGTGCAGGGAACCTTTGACATACGTTGCATCAGTTCTGAGCGCTCAATGCGCATATCTGGATGCGGTGTGAAAACTGAGCTGAGGTGTTCTGCAAATGCGTTTGCCTTATCCGGAAGTAGTTTAAATTAAATATTTCTTTAAAAAATTGCGAATAAAATTTTTTTCAATTTTCATAGTTCGCTAATTTACTGAAGTAATTTTTGCTGCATGAAGTTTGATAGAAGTGTTATAAACATATTTTATTTATTTATTTGTCTTTTCTACAAGTTGCAAAATGCAAATAAAATAAGCGTTTTCTCTTTGATTTTCTTTGTTTTTTAAAAAGAAATTTATATTTAAAAAGAGTTAAATTTGCAATAATATACGAAGATAAAGACTGAATACAGGTTATAAATTTTCTCTCATAATATATTATTAAATAAGTATTAAAAGTATTTAGTCATTTAATTATTAAATAGCATTTTTAAAAGTATTAAAGCTATAAATAAAAGTTATACTCGTGCAACGGCAAAATATTGCGGGTAGTATTTCCCCGAAATATAATTTATTTCAGTCTTTTATCTTTCTTCTTTTTTTTTTTTTGGTTTAGTTTAATATATTTGGTTAAAAATGCTTTAGTAGAATGTAATTGGAATTTATAAATAGATTCCATCACTTTTTTAAATACGTGAGAGTAAGAATCGCACCCATTTTACATGAACAATTTTATGGAATAAACATTTATGAACATATAATAATATGATGTTGAAAGAGACATACAAGGTGGTAGCTGAGGAGAAAAGTTTTAAAAGGTAACTGGTAATTTGAAAAAGTTTCGAAACTTCCGGTTTCGTTAAGCGTTTGCAGGAAAATTTTCAGCAATTAAATGAACTAAAAAAAAAAAAAAAGAAAAACTTAGTTTTTTGTTAAAAGACAAATTAGTGATGAATTAATGTATGAACAGAATGGTTGCGAATTTTAATTAACCTAATAAGTTTATAGCAAAATATGGTGTAGCATGATAGTCACCATTTACGGACCATTCAAAATTGTAACTTTCCACAAAACTTCACCAGAATTAAAAGCTTGCCAAAATTCGACTAGTTAAAGAATTAATTATAAGGCACAGTGAAAAGTCGTCAGCTGGTTAAAAAGTTTTTTTGTCTTTTTTTTTTTTTAATAATTTTAAATTATTTCTTTTTCTTTTACAACTTTTTGTTTCCATCTGCGTTATACTTTGAACCAAAATTAAATTAATCAGTCGACTCTGATGAATTAATAAAAAAAAATTTAAAAGAAAATCGTATAAATTCTGAATTTTATTACCGATTCTTTACTTGTATATATGTGTACATGTACGTATGTATAAAGAGAGCGCGAAGGAGAGATACGAAAAAATTGTAATCGAAATGATTATTGTTTCATACGTATAAGCAGTGCGTTGAAATGGTAACATTAATTTTGTTATTAGCATGTATTTATTCGATTTTTTTTTTATAAACCGCAAGAAAAGACCGTTTAAAAAAATGAAAGTGGGCATTTTTTATTCTCCCCCCTCACTATCCATCGTTCCAGCTACTGGTTCCTTTGTATTGTTAATATCTGCAGAAATCAATATTGAACTGACAGCACTCTCCCTTCCTTTTGTTGCTGAATATAGGTCCTTCCCTGACGTGTCAAAAACAAGTAGAAAAAAAATCTGTGAAATTTCAAATTCCTGTGTAGTCGATTAATTTAAAAATGAAACACGTGTGAAATTCATTCTGCAACTTTAATAAATAAATTTTGCAAACCGTATTCTAATCCTGTCGCCTTCGAAATTCTAATAAAAGCAATGTTTGCTTTTAAATGTAATTTTTAAAAAATTTAACCGTTCGATTAAATATTTTTTTCTTTTTATCCCATTTTACAGTCAATATTACTATTAAGAAATGAATAATATAAGAAGTTTGGCGGATAACGTAAAAAATGGTTTGACAATCATTTCGACGTTCACTGCTCGGTTATCGCTTTTTAATAAAACACCCCCCATCTCTTCATCCAATCTTATTTATTCCTATCTTTTTATCAAAACTCGCTGGCGATATGCGTCTCATAAAATCCCAATTCTGTCGCATGTTGCTGCCCGCATTTATAAATTTTCTCCATACTTTTTCTCCGGCAAATCTTGATACACGCTTGAAAGTATTAAAGGTTAAACTACAAAAAACAAACTTATTTAGAGGACATGTTAGCTGAGGGGCGATTTCTTCTATCAAATAAAATGGTATCGCCGATTATCCTACTCAGCGTGATACTTGGTATGTTGGAGACGATTCATTTTTTTTTTGATATGTAAAATAGCATAACGATTGTAAGAGTCAGTTGAGTATCCTTGAGCAATGGGAGTAAAAGGTATTTCGCATACTCATTGCTAAGAATGTAAAAGGGGCAGTGTTTGAGAACAAGGTTTGACTGCAAACCGTTATTGAACTTAGATGGGTTCACTGTTCTGATTAGTGCCATTGAGCTTAGTGCACTGTGAACCTTAATTTCACAATCCCCTACGTTTTGCCAAGGGTATGGAACTTACTTTAGTTTATCTTTGTATTGAGTAATTCCTACTGCTACATCGATGTGCGTGTGCGATTGTATTTTATTCCTTTATAATTGTCGATTATAGAAAATCAGTTCGTTAAAAAAAACATCCATTATATCTTCCTCAAATTATTTGCTTTTCCCATTTTCATATTCAACGATTTCTCAATATTTCTGTTTTTTGTTGTTTATTTTTTTTTTTTGGTTTTGCTCCATCTGGTTTTTTTCAGAATCGTTATGTAATATTTCTTATTTACTTTAATCACTTCAAATAATTATTTATTTGTACTACTCCCAACGCACTCTTTAAACCATATCGTCTTCTTTTCCCTTATACTTTTCCGATTTCATCGTTCTTCAAATACTTTCTCTCACTCCATTTTGTTCGAGTTGATCTTTTGCAAGTTTTTGTCACGTGGATATAGAAGCTAACGAGAAATTCTCTAACCCAAACGTCTGAGACATTAGGAAAATTTCAATTTTTATTGTTTTACAGTTCTGTAAGAAATTTCAGCCTAAATTTTAGCCAAATAATATACGTTTCCCGTATTTTCCAATTGTTACTCTTTCAGCCGATTCATGCAACCTTTTGTACCCCGTCAAATATTCTTGGACTTCTTGTTTTCTCGTGTTCTGTGCAATAATCACTATTAACATACACTTCCGTTCTCGTGACTTTTATTTGCTACTGTAGTCTCATCATACTGCCGCCTCAATTTCAGTCCTGTTTTCTTTGAATGTTAGTCTCTCTTTATGGATCGTTCTAGGTTGGAAACTTCGGCTTCCTACTTTTTGTATTTGTTTTCTTTATCATTACTGTTTCTTTTTCATTCGCTCTTCTGGTTATTTTCTCTTTCACATTGATAATATCACATTGTATCGGATTTTAATGAGTCTTCAATGTGACGTATTCTTAAAAAAAAGTGAAATAAAAAATAAAAAACAATTCTGTAACTCCGTACGATACTTCATGGTTCGTAGCGATAGAATTTTAATTTTCGTCACATCTCAGGCAACGACAAGAAATTATTAAAAATAATAAATAAGCATTCGCCAATAAAATCATATGGAAGACAATGGCAAACGTGCATACCATCATATGCATGCTGGTACACTAGTATACAGACAGAAATACTCAGCACTACGTTTGAATATCGAGAAATTAAACTTTTATAGTCAGTTCGCAGTGTAGTCTTGCGTGTCCATTCGCGTTGCTTATAATAATGGCCATGAACACTACTCACATCTGTACAAGTAAAAGTGTACAAATAGGTGGTTACGAATCGTAGTAAGCATTTAATACTTTTTAACATTAATGTACAGGAAATTTCAGAAATACGAATATTTATGTATACATATTTCTATTGTATTTAACAATGTTTAAAATTGTATATATTTGATTTTTTTTTTAAATAATTGATTTACTCTTTATTTTTCCCGCGTTTTGGTCATTTTTATTGGTCATTCTAATATCAAGCAAAAGAATCTCTTTCTTGAGTACCACATTGATGCTAAAGATAATTGCGCGAATATTGTTTTTTTGATTTATCAATTATTTGAAATGTTTGTTAACAAACATTATACCTGTACGTTAAAAAATAACCGATAAAACAATTATAAATTTAGATCGGTTGCACTTCTCTATTTTTGGATGGCAACTAAAATCATTAGCTGGAACATTTCTCGAATTTGAAAAAGAAAACACTATCTCTAATTACAGCTTTTTATAACCTTCGATAGAGCTTCAGAAAGATATAAAAGAGTGGCTGATCTGCGAAGCATTTTGTTTTGTTTTTTTTAGATTATCCTCCGAAATTTAACAGTTTAATAGAACATTCTTGGAGCATTAGCTGTATATTAATTTTGCTCCTTAATTTTTTATAAACTCGACTGTGCATTAAAAATTTGTAAAAAAACAAACTGATTTCGTATATTGCCGTATCTAATATACGACATTAAGTTTCTTTATTTTTTATTTCTTTTCTCTTGCGCGTCAACCGCGGACATTAATCCAGCTCAAATGAAATTTCTGAAAGTTTCAATGTACGACAGCGGGATGTTCTATTCGAACGAAATAGCACTGCCTAACAGCTTCTGTTCCACGGTAGCGTCTTATGTGATTTAATTGATTTCATAATTATAATTCATTCTTAGTTTCTTAATACCATTTTTAAAACCTCGTTAAATAGAAGAAAAAAAAAAGTATGCAAAATGCAATAAAAATTAAATGGTATTTTGGAATATTGGAGAAGAAGAAAAAAAACGAGAAAGAAAAAATTTGAAATAATCGTGGCCCAAAAGTAGTCAATTTGAAAAGAGTACAAATAAATTTTTAGTAAAAGTTTAGAGGCTGCGACGTGGATATTCGGAACACGTTTTTGGACAGAACTGAATTAACTCTAATCAAGGTAGCTAATAAGTGAGCCGACTATTGTGAGAAATTCGCTTAGGAAATAACGTTTTTTCGAGAGAAATTTTGAACCTAGCTGCTGCCACTCATTGAAGATATTAAAAAAATACGCCCATCACTCGTGCTCGTTTTATTTTATTTTTTTTAAAAATATAAAATAATAATAATATTATTTTATATATTATCTTTTGAGCGCGCCAGCGGCTTTAACGCAACAACTACAAAAATTATGGAAAGGGTTAAATAGAGAGACGATTAGAAATGGAGCTTAGGAAAGATTGAAGTGCAGGGGTTATATCTGGAGATGGAAAGGAAAGGACGGAGGAAGAATTATAAGGAGCAGGAAGACCCAGTGATAAGATTTTAGAGTACAAAGTAGAGCGTTCAGAAGCAAGGGCAGGGCATTCGAAGAAGTGTGGTTTGCAATATGTAATGGAGTAGAGATGGAACTATGAAGGGGCCAATCGAGAGAGGATGACATGGAAAAACGAAAAGGTGAAGAGGGTAGAAGAGGGTGATTAAAACGTAGATTTGTATTTCTTTTCTCCGAATTACTCCAATAATTAATTTCTGGAATTTCTATCTACCTTATCTCATTACAGTATAAATGCTATAACCCCCCCCCCCCCCCCCCAACCTCGAGCGGACTATAAACACACTGAAACCATCGTGAGTTCTCCTGACCATTAATGTTCATTACTCTCCAATGGAATAGAATAATTTTCGGAATCCAGATATCCCTCAACGAACACTAGCTATATTCAAATCCTTAATAATTTTCCTTGCAGATACAATTAAAGCTAAGTTGCTAACTCGTTGCTATTAAATTATCGCAAGTAGTATGATTTAATGTAGCGCGATCATGAACGCCGAAATCTGCGTTCATTTATTTTTAGTATACTTTCTTTTGCTGGACCCTGTGTATTTTAGAGCTCCTGGTAACAGGCTGATTTATCCCAATGGCTGTGTACTTCCGAAAATTTTTACCAAGCATTCGTTAGTGATTCAAATTCAACAGATATTATATAAGCTCTCTAAGAAGTCGCGCCCAACTGCATTTCTATGGGTTCCCACAAATAAATGAGTCGATATACTTTACCGTTCAGTAGTGATTTCCCTTATGCCTAATTTTACCTTCCCACCACATCGTGTTTGTCGGTTTTATTACCGAATAACTGTTTATTCTTGCAGCAAGAATACTAGCTCTTTTGCAGATCTTTTTGAGTTACGTTCAACTCTCAACTGAACAGTATTGATCAAAAAGAAACATCCCTCTTCTCGAGAGCTCTACACCCTTAGCCACCAGCGCGAACAGAACACACAGAGATATGTCCTATAATTTTCTACGTCACACAAGTTTTCTTTTTTTCTTCCAAAACATCGCTCCTTTTACTACCTACATACTTTGTGAATGTCTAGCGGCACTTCGAACCAGTCAACGATCTTCTTGGTATAGCAATAGCACAGTCATTTGTATTCTTGCTAATTTCTCGACGCATCGGTTCTCCAGTTTCTTAAATTTAAGTAAATCAATTAATTATCTTTAAATACTAACGACACATCCATTAAAATAGTCTCTGATATTAAAAACAGTACTTAGGGTGGTAAATTGATATTAAAATAATAATAATAATAATAATAATAACAATGAGAAATATAGAATTTCAAAGAAAAACGAATACAAGAAAAAAAAGAACGCTCAAGGTGGTGTTGTCAAGCTTTGCGATATTAACGCGTTTTTCGCTATCTTTCTGACTGTGTGCGGTAAATTTTGTAATTTTAATCGTCGAGGAGGAATTTGTCGTTTATTTGTTGTCGCCTTTTTTTCCTTCTTCTTTGAAGAGCCTTCCTCTATTAGTGTATTTTCCGTGAATAGGCTTCCGCCGATATTTCTTAACGACAAAGATACCTCCCCGCAGGATTATTTCCCAAATTACGGGGTAATTTCTCTCAGTCTTGAAGGTACGAATTATTTTTTGAAATTTTCCCGCTATCAACTGCCACTGCCTTTAAATTGATAGAATTTGTTTTCGGGCGCGATACGACGTTTTAAAAATTGCTTCACACCTAGTTAATGTGTCGGTGATAGATTGCATCTTAATTTAATAAACGAAGGTCTCGCAACGTTAAACAAAAGCCTCAAAGCTCAACAACTGCACTCGTCGCGTAAAGGGATCCTCTTTAAAACCTTTTCCTGCTTCGTACTTCACTTTACGAACGAGCTTCCTCAGTATAGAGCTTTATTCATGGTTCTCTCGTTTTCCTCTTATAATTTAATGTTCTCTCGCTCAGCTGATAAGAAATTCGGTGTCGTCTCTGTTAAATTTTTTGGCAAACACCGGAGATTGTTTGTGAACTGCTCGTTTAAATTCCGGGTAAAAATGTTTAATGTTACGAATTAGGCACACAACGAAAAAAACCTTAACAGGAGGACACCACTTGTTCGCAGCTGACAAAATAATGATCAAAGTATTTAGAATTTTAATGTGATTTCGACTAAAATTTCAAAATTTTGCACGACATACGAAGATTGATAAAAGATAACCGAACGTGATAATTTTAAAATTTCCCTCGGATTTGTTGAATAAGTAAATTTTGAAGAATATAAATGCAACGATTTGTTACTTGAGAGGTGTATTATGAAATTCAAAAAATGAAATTTCCCGAATTGGTTGTGCATGTTCTCACTTTTAAGAAGCACCAGCGGGGCCTAATAGACCGGGTTCGCATCATTAGTGAATGGAGCGGGACTTTTACCTAGGGTCTCTTGAGTAGCCAAGTTAGCTTCTGTAGAGTAGGTGTAAATTTGAGGCTCCCACTTATCGCAGGATACATCGGATTGGAATGCGCAAGCTACAGCCTTCAATTAGTACCGCTGGGCTATCGGTAAAAAGCGGACTTGTTTGCAACTAAATCTGATAGCCAGAGTTTCGTTGCATTCAGTAGGCTAATGAAGACTATTGGGCAAGAGACTATTTGATTTAAGGTATCCTATTTGTTGCAGTGTACTGACGACGCCTTGCATTGCATGTGACAAGTATTCTGCATCAATAGGTCATTCGCGGTCTATCAGTCTAAGAACAGATAAAGTGTGACTTTTCACGGTCATAAGTAATATCGCCGCTCGTGTTTTAGTGGTTTTGTAGGATTTGATCGTTATCATGAAACATTCGAAACCCCGCGGTGCTTTGGTTTTGAAATTTGCCTGCTCCTGCATACTTTAATTATGGTACTTACATTAGATTAATGTGAAACCCTTCGACAATATTAAAAATAAAGCTAATTCTATTCGAAAAGCGCATTATAGTGGAACTCGTGAAAAGTATAGGAAAGTGATTAAAAACTCCCTAAGCACGCGACACAAAATGCTTTCTTAGGAAATGTCGTTTAAGACTTAAGCATTAAGCCGTTTTTAATGTTGTTCAGTGTTCGTGTGAAAGTCTGAGAAGGAAAAAGACTAAAGCTTAAAAGTACGGGGCGAGCGAAATCATCGATAATGCTAAGACACAAATAGCTCCTGGAAAGTGCTGACTAATCAACGAGAAAGGAGACGTGCGTAATGCAGGAAAAGCCCCGAATGAAATCAAGTAAAGAAAAGTAGAATAAAAGAAAAAACAGGTGAGATTCCAAGCAGTCCATGTGCGGCATAAATGGAAATAATGAAAAATTATAAACATAAATAAGAAAAATGTTACGTAAAATTTGCTAGAAACATTTAATTTTTTCGGAAAAACATATCAGCTAGAAAATTGAGAAAAGAAAAACACTTTCATAAAGAGATAAATACGCGAGTATGTAGTACATTCTGGAAGGAGACACCTGAATTAACGCCTGTTTTTAATATTAGAAAAGGGGAAACCGAAGAAATATATTAGTTAAAGGTGGTCTGAACGTAGAATTTTTTTTTTTTTTTTAAATAAGTCGTGGGTCTCACCGGACAAGTATGCCCGTTGTGTGAGTGTTCGACACTCTTATTACCGTTTATTTAAGATACAAAATTACAATTATTCTAGCTTATCCTATACATCATAATAATAGTCAACTAAGTTAATATAATTTATGACATACTATACATACAAATACATACACACATCACAAGTTCTCATCTACATACCGATACATGAGGGTAGCAAAATATCTTCAAATACGAAGAAAAGCAAAGAAAAGAAGAGAAGAAGAAAAAGAAAAATAAAGAAAGAAAGAAAAAGATAGAAAAAGAAAGAAAAATAGAAAGGAACAGTAATAGAAAATTATAAAATGTCATGATTCGAACCGTATCTTGGGTTTTATTCTTTACACTATTCTTTCAGCCATTTCCTTACTTCCCCTTTCCACACACCAAGTACCTCAAGGCGTGCAGTATAGGTATTACTTTGAAAAATCATGAGAGACTGGCAGCAGTGAAATAAAGAATTTCAATTGCGGATAATGATGGAGGTAATTCTAGTAATGGAATCGTTTTCGATTCAAATCAGCTAAAGGAAGCTCCTCGTAAAATATTTACTCGTTTAAACTTACTAATTAAACTTACTAAGAGAACGTTGTTTCGTATTACCGTGTGAAATACGCCGGAGAAAAAAAATGGCAAAGCGATATAAGGTGGCCGTTATGTGATGAAAATTTTGATGGCAGATAATCCAAGAAAAAAAAAAATTCAAAGTGTTAAAAGGCAGTGTAAATTTTGAATACGTTAAATACGTTCAAAAGTTGGAAATATACTCAGCTCCGGGACACACTGGTTGGAAAACTGCTGATGGCGAAGAGGAGAAGATGACGCGAATAATTCGGGAAATTAGACTAAATGCGACCTTTGAAAATTGTATATTTTACTTGCCGGAAGATAGAAAAAACGATAAGCGGAAATTGTTAAACGAGCCATCTGAAGAGCCCAAGATGGAAATTGCTTAAGGCGCAAAAAAGGGAAAATTGCAAAAAAAAAAAAAAATCGCCTATACGTTTAATTTTTATTTACGGATTTTAGCAGGGGAAATAGTTCAATTATAGCGATGGAACATTGTTTAAATTAAGTTTTCTTATCGAGAAGAGCAAAATTTACAAGCACAGGATTATCCGAAACACATCTATCCCGCTCAATATTTTCCTATAGTAAATCGATACGATTAGAATTACAATGATTCGATTACAATTACGAGTACGATGATTCGATTTTACCGTCTCATTTTATTAGAACTTTAATTCGCTTCAACAATGTTCTCATAGTGATGGCAATGTGTAGAGTAGTATCGCTATTTTTAACTTCACCAATTCCGATAAGAAGTGAAAAAAAGTGATTTTTCGATTCCGCGTAATATTTTTAATGGACTTTTTCTCGTTTTCCCTTTTCCCTTTTCCCTTTTCTACACATTATGACGTCTATTTCTTTTTTCAAATTTTCATTTACGATTCTTTTTATCCTTTACCGCGGTACCGGAGAATTAAACATTTTTACCAAGACTCATTTTCCTGAATTTCCGCAAACTCATCGAAACTCTTAAGCGGCACTGAATATATAATTGTTTGAGCGAGCGCGTGTATATATATTCACGACTTTCTTTTCTTATGTATAATCAGATTAAAGCCCGAGTTTATGACGGGATCCCCGTATTCGTGTAATTTCTCTGTACACGGTTTGAAAAGAAACGGTGAACTAAAAGCAATCCGTGGTAATGAACCTTTTTGTAGTTCAATGATCCTCCGCCCCCCCTTAAAAAATGTAATTATCGATGATATCTCGCCCCGATTGCGCATCTATTATTACCTTAAGATACCACGGAACCGAGAATTTCCACCTTATTATGTGCAATTTCAGTCAGGCGATTATCTCTTATTTCTCCCTTTTTCGCGTAATAGAAACTAAAGAAAATTTCGTTCGAATAAAAACTCTATAGTTCACATTTTAGTGGGTTTTTTTTTTTTTAAAAGAAACGTTTTTCTTTATTAATATTTTCACTATCCGAAATTACTTGACATTTTTATAATTTTCATAACCGTATTTAACGTATTTCTGAGTTTTTTAATGTTCTTCCAGTTTTCCATATGAATATAGATTCAACAGTAACACAAAGTGTGTTTTTGTCAGAATGTAAGCACGAACCTATTTTGTGCTAAAATTTCACATCGGCTTTAAAGTGTTTCGCCTTCTTAAGGGAGTATTTTGGTGTAGAATTTTAAAACAATCAATTAATTTTTTTTTTTTTTTTTCGTATTCTTAAAGTTTAGACCTTTAAGAATATATTGTCGAGAGAAAATTTTAAAATTCCAATAATTTACAGATTTATCGAGTTATTTTAGCGGCGCAGCAACTAAGTCCATCACACCGGAGCTAACCATTTTTTGTATGATGACATTACATAAATGTATAAATATAGGTAACTACAAACGCTTAAAAATCGATTAACCGAAGGTGGTAGCAACGTATTTTTTGAAAAGCTTCAGTTCAACCTGTACTGTATGTTGAGTAACATCGAGTAGAGGGAATATTGTAAAAATCCCACTAAAATCAGGTGTACATGCAAGAACCCAGACAATTGAAATCGCAAATTATATAGAGCTGTTTGTGTTTTCAATAAAGGCTTCTTACCAATTTGAGAAATTATCAATACCATGGGAATTACTATTGATCCTGAAGCTTACGCGTTCGCTACTAAACGGTGAACAGTAGTCGAATTGAGCGCTCCGAGTAATGCGCTTCTGATGTTTCTGAGGAAGCTAGAACTGCTCGTAAATCAGAACGAGCTTCCGAAAATATCGATTTCGAAGTCGATGAAGACACCCTTTACTGAACCGCCGATTAACAACAAAATGTGAGTATACCATACCATTTTCTATGACCTGACTGCGACTGTCTAAAAATGACTCAAAACTTTAAACGAGTTTTTCTCAAAACTACTTTTTTCAACATGGTTAACATGATATCGCGAGTTCTGATTAATTAATTTACTTCAAATTTCGTACCAACCTTCAATACATAACAACCTTTTATCGCCCCTACCACTTTCATGTTAAAATTATGTTTTTTTAATATTTAAAAAAATTAAAAATTATAAAAAAAAACACGGTCGAAAAATGTATTTTTTTCTTCAGACAGCCGTGATTTTGCGAGAAAAAAGAAATTCGTTTTCTCGTAGGTAGGGGCTATAACAACATTCCTACTAATTAAAAATCTTCTTTTTAATTTTATTTTAGATGACCAGAAGGGCTGTAATCGTGTCAACTAGAAGACCCACTTTTTTTTTATCTCCAACTTTACTAACTTATAACTTCTTTAATTTTAATTATTTTTCTTTTAATTTTTTTTTTTTGTATACTTTTAAAATAGCAATAAATATCTTGCAAAAAAGGGAATAGTAAAAATATTCTTTGTTTTTTTTTTCTGATCGACCTCAACAAAACGCCCAAAGTTTATGCCTTTAGACTAGAATACCCCCTTAAACGTTGCACATTTATTCCGGAAATCCATTCTAAATAGTATAAATTTGAATCTTTTCTCTTCTATTTAATTTTTGTACTTAAGTAATCAGTAAAAGCCGAGACTGGTGTGATTTAATCTCACCTCGAAACACTCTACACACGTCGAAAACACTTCGTTTCTATCCAGGTCAAGGCAAAAAAGAACCTCGTTTCCTATGTCTGTGTTCAGAAACTAACTTCAATTAACTTCCAGGGATTCACCCCAATCTAAAGCCCAACGCGTCTCGCAATACTAATAGTTTAAGATAATTTCCTAAATTTAACTAAAATTTTTCGCATAGGACCCACATTCACCAAGCCCGAAGTTCATAGTAACGTACTTGATCAGTAATGCAGACACGACTGTCGGGTGAAAAAGGGTCCAACCTTTGCCTCACCACATTTTAAAAATTAACCAGAAGTTTACATTCAATGTCCGAAATCCCCCCCCCCCCCCCCCCCACCAAAAAAAAAAATATCCAGTACTCCGAGCCTAAGTATTATAGAATTAGACTGAGTATAATTGTAGTTTTTCGCTTTTGAAACTTTTTTCCTATCTTTCGTAATTTTTTTCGTTTATCTTGGAAGTGTATTAAACTGTATACGCGTACGCCCATTGCCGCACTGCCGAACCGATGGCACGCAACGCATTCACCCGATACGCTGCTAATTGTTGACGCCCATTTCTCCATCGATTATAATGTGTTTTATTATTTCTTTCAGAGTACGCCGCAGCCACGGGCACGTGAAAGCGCACTACCTGTTCCCGCGCATGCAAGCGCTATCACCACAGTCGCGAATGAGCGCTAACCGGACATAGGCCGGAGCACTAAAACCGCAGGTAACATTTAATTATTTAATTATTCATATATTTTTAACTACTTTTATCCATACTACGTTTCATCGAGCGAACAGTCATCACTTGACATTGATACATAATTTAAATCTCTGGTCAATAGATAATTTATAATATTATCACCATTTCTACAAATGCAATTTCTTAATTAATAATTGATCGTATAATCATCTCTGTCTCCCGATGGAATGCGTCGTGACATTGTTTTTCTAAACATGAATCTTCGATTTCCAGAAAGGTACTAAACTTCTACAAGGTTGCATTGCAGCATTGTGATTGTGAATGTCAACCCTCATTTTTCAAGGGAATTCTATCATGCACCTACATGGCCACTTGTGCGTCGCCTGCATCTTATTTACCATTATACAATACTGGTTAACTCTCTAACGTTACACAGCCGTTCAACCATGACACCCCGGATTGCCACACCACAGGTACCGTTAATTCTTAACCGTTGCAAAGCATCATTTTGTGCGAGCATTTCTAGATATACCTTATCCAGGAACTATAAAGAAAGCAAGCAACGTCTCTGACGATAAAACTAGTTTACAACGGGAATGTTGCACATGCCATTACTGAGAAATCTCGTGGAAGGAGCTAAAAGAGTTGTTTCTAAAAAAATATATCGATATAAGGTTCGATGCGAATATCATTTATACATGGCACTAACATGAAGTCCTAATTGTCTTTCACAGCCGAAATTTACGATTTATCGTAGATTTTTCAAGTCTACTGAAACCCCCGTACCATTTACAGCACCCGCTGCGATTTTTAAAAACTTCTCGGTGTAAATATTCAAAATTAAGCTAAGCTATTTTTTTTCCCTTCCGAAAATTTTTCTGACTTTCTGTAATATATACTTTTTTCAAGTATGCCAAAACCTCATTCGCTGCGGAAGCGTACTAACTATTCATGTGTTCGCGAGTTCCCGCACTGACGAGGTCGGTTTCACGCCATTGACACAACGAAAGCGCGCCGTCCGATACATCTGAAATGCCATTTCCAAAATTCCGAGCGTAAGTATTCAAAATAAATTCATGTACATTTTGCTGCTTCTAAATATTACTCTCTCCTCTTTTAGCTCAAATTCCTAATATTTTCATGGAATATTCTTCGAATGAACCACAGTTTCACCTAACACGGGCGCGCTCCATCCCTTCCCCCGCAGGCGACCGCCGTTGGAACCGAATCTTACAGTTCATATATTTTCTATTCCAGCATATTTTGCAGAACTACATCATGTATATATATATCTATCAGGGACGGATCCAAAAGGACATTTGGGGCGGGGAGGATTATATAATTACGTAAAATCTTCTACCGTAGGCAGTAGATTTAAGAAATACCATGTTTCATAAAGAAAATCAAATATTAATTTAAATTCAGTTTTACTTTCGGGTAAAAAATAAAAAAATTATAAAATTCTAGCTAAAATGGTAGTTTAGAAATAATAAGAAAGATAGTATTTTTATTAAACTTTATTTTTATTTTTGTTAGTAATCCGATCCGAATTCTTTGTTCGTGAGCAAGTTTAAGTATATATATTTCTCATTGAACTCTAAATTAAAATTACAAAATCAAAATTAAAAATAAATAAAAATGGCAGAAGATCGATGACAGTTGGGTTTAAAATAAAATAAAAACGTAACATTAATATTTTTCTGGAAAACGATATTAAATATTAGTTATAATTAAATTCATAGGTAAAATTTATTCAAATCTTTTATAGCATAAATTAAGTTGTTCTGTTATAACAAATTTTTTCATAGATCCTTAGGTTCTTTGGGAGAAAATGCTCCCCCCCGTGAATCCCAACTATATATATATATATAAACTCGGCCATTTTGGCCTCGCAAGGGGCTGTGCCCCTTGACCCCTCTTGCTTTCATTTCTGTCTCTTTCTCTTCTATACTTTGTATGAAATGATCAAAATTTACAACGTAATTCTTACTGGCATCAACACACACAAAAAATAACATAACCACAAAAATCCTATTCTAACATTTAACTTCATTACATAAAATTGTGACATTTTTTAAATAACAATAACAAAAATCCTACGAAATATAACAAACGTTACATAAAATTGGGACATTTTTCTGGGACATTTTTTTGGGCCATTTAGCATTACATAAAATTGGGACATTTAGCGTTACATAAAAATGGGACATTTTTTTGGGACGTTTTTTCGAATGGGGGGTAGCCTAAGAATTGCGTTGTAATTAATATATATATATATATATATATATATATATGTATACATAAATGCATTATCATAAAAGTTCAACGCAGTCACGTGTGTTACCACAAATGTACCTGTGCAATCAAAGTGATCATTCTTATCACAACTCTATTTTTTCGGGAATTACGGGGAAATAATCTTCGTTTCGTACTTATCAGGTGATACGATTCCAAAATTTAGATTTTGCTTCGGTTTTTTCGAATTAAATGAATTACATTTTACCATTTTCCGAAATTAACTCTCTCCTTACCGCTCATACTGTTTTTTTTTTACCGGATTGTATATAATATTTTTTATTATTATTTGTTTCTATTTTCTCTGCATGAATCCTTGATACTAACCTTACCCATCATTACCCCTTATGCTGCGCATGTTCGCTGATTTGTATCCAAATTTCCAAATTAAGTATTAAAAATAAATTCAAGTATACCACTACAATATCAAAAACTAATCTCATCTCATCCGCCCTTTTACCTACCGTAAATAATGTTATTTTTGTCAAAGTTTGTTGTACATATTATTTCAAATTATTGTAAATTAAACATAAACAGACACTTTTATAAAAATAAAAACAGAGCATAATAATTAATCAATAACAAAAAAATTTAGTGCAATTTTCTACGCTATTCGTAGAAACATCGAATTATCGGTATGTTTTCTGAGGATAGTAAAATTTTTTGCATTTAAAATATTACGCTACATTTTCTGTGATTATTTTAAAACACAGAGACGAAAAAAAAGAAGAAAAACTTTATTGCTCCGTATCACCTTTAAAAAATTGTGAAATAGAGTAAAAATTTTTTAGTTCCGGCAAAGTTTATAAATGATTTTAAAAAAGTATTAATGATGTATTCGTAACGTACTTTTTGTCTCCGTTTATTTTTGTTTTTTTTTTTTTATACAGAGCGAAATCATTTCCGTGTTCTGACTAATTTTGATCTATTTAATTATGATTACAGCGCATTATGAACTAAATAATTCGAAACCAGTAGTATTTTTATTTGTTTTACTGTCTAATTATAAAATAATAACCATTTTTTTTCTACGTTAGTTGAATATACATCATGCTTTTTATAATATCGATAAACGTAACATACAGTTGTTGCTGCTCCATCGCGTGCTTAATTTTCTAAATTGATACATCCGAACCTGCTTTCTTTCTACAAAGTACCTGAATTTACGGATTCCGGTGTCTTCGTCTTTTTCTAATAAAAAATATCTTTTTACCTGTCTGTCCAACCTAATCGTAACCTACCTATGTTTGTATGACTTCCTTTTACTTCGACGTTCTGCTGTCGTTCCTACTATTCGTTTGCGCCCCTTAACGACTCTGCTACCTGTTTCATGCTTTCGTTTTTGCCGGACATCTTCTTCGCGTTGTCCTCTCCTTCTGTACGATGACCTTTTCTATGGTTCAAACTGTGTCTTTTTTGAATGTCCACTCTCTCAACCGAACGTTCTAATTTCTATATTTTAATTCGCTAATGTTTACACGCTTTCTACTCGTTATTACGTTTCTTTTAGCTTATTGTTCTCTTCTCAATCTATTATTTTTAATTTTATCAACTTTGATCGAATTGCAAATTAATATTCTCCTTTCAGTATTGTTTCAGAACAAAAATTCCATGTTAACATAATTGAAAAAGCAAATATAAGTATATAATGTAGGTTTTATTTATTGTTGCAACTACAATTTTTAATTTATTTGTGTAATCGATATATCTGTTGGTAGTATAAATCATTATTTAGGTAGAAATAAATAAATATAAGATCGTGAACAACATTGAACGGTGAAACATTTCACTTTTATGCAATGCAATTTTTGTCAATCATTTCTGAATTTAAAAACATGGGTCTGTATAATTTGACGTCGTTGAAATTTTGTAATCATTGATTGTTTCCATTAATACTTGAGTGTACATTGCAATGTGAAAGCACGATAATCAGATTTGTTCAGCAGAGACGAATTAAACCAAATAATCACGTATGCGGTTTACCTGTAGTCGTTCGGCGTAGTAAACTAGACTGGCAAAAACCACGATTCCTAGAACCAAGAAGAATACCAACAGCGTCAGTTCCTTAGCTGATGCTTTAAAGGTATGGATCAAGATCTTTAAACCGGGCGAATGTCTGGTCAGCTTGAATAGCCGAAGAACCCTTACGATTGAGAAAAATTCCATCATGTCCCATTTGTTCAAGTTCACCGGTATGTCGCATTTCATCAGTATGTCCGTGTAAAAACTGAGCGTTGCCAACAGGTCGATTATGTTCACTGGCGATTTCCAAAATCTTATTATATTCGGACTAACCTGTGTTACGCATACGGTAAAAATGAGACCTGGTTAGTCGACAGTAAATTTAAAAAAATTTGTTTCGTAACTTCTCATACTTATTTGTAAACGTTTTGTCTGCTTTTCGTTAAATTATTATTATTATTATCATTATGTTTTAAATTATTTTTACAGTATAAATTATTCGGAGTTGCATAAAATGGTTTAGTAGTTTTAGCTATACACATTAACGGAAATGTACTGTGCGAGCAATTTTCTTAAAATTTATATTGTTGTACGAGATCCTTTGGTTGCCAATAAATTTAGAACGTGTCCAATGGAGGAGATTACTATTAATTTTACGCCAAAAATATTTTATTTATTATGGAAATTTATCGTTTCTTGAGAAGAAACGAAAAAAAAAAAAAAAAAAATGCGGATATTACTAAGGAAAATTGATGACCCCCTGTAATACACGTTTATCCAAATTCCCTTTACTTATATTTGAAAAGACAGCAAATAATTAATACTCGTATTCCTTTCTTTTCTTTTCCTTACTTTTTTTTTTTTTTTTATTTTATTTTTTTGGCACGCATATTTTGCTTTATTAGGTATGTTTTTTGTGAACCATGTTGGCGTTTCTACAACATTTTTCACTTAAAATTTAGGTCAATTTTGATTTTTATAAATAAAAATTTTCAGGTAGGAAAATTCAGCGCATTTTTAGAAAATGAAATATTCAAAATGTTTTTAAGTTAACACGAATGGAATGAAATATTTTAATTCGAACTAAATTTTATTTATTCATTTTTTAAATTATCACTTTTTGTAAAATTCGAAGGTATTTTTTTTTCTTCAACTTGCATGTAAACCATAAAGCTATTTTTAAAACGATTAAACTCTAAACCGAAACTAACATACTCCTCTGATCATATACAAGACAAAATAGCGAATAACAAAGAAAAAACAGAATAAAATAAATCAAACAAACAAACGAATACGCGTTTTCAAATTATCAACCATCTAAACCGCAATATTGTAAAGAAACATTCTTCAAGAATGAATTCGTATAACCTTTTGATGGCATTAAAAAAAAATGCAGGGATTGAACGCTGTGTGGGGGGACTTGGGTACTCTAGTCTAGAAATAGGAAAATATCGAAATTTTTATTTTTGCATATTTTGATAGTTTAGACATTTAAGAATATGTCCCTAAAAAGATTTTTCAAAATTAAGATTATTTACGGAGTTATAGCTATTTTTGTGACGCAACAACTAAATCGGCTCAGTCGGAGCGGATCAAACAATAGACGGTAGACATTCTTCAACTACCTGAGGATAAATCAAACTCTTTTATATATTATATATATATATATTTAAAAATCGATTAACGGCCATCGTAACGTATTTTGTTGAAATCTTTTCTTGTTTAGTGTTCAGTTCAGGTCAGTTTCGTTTCAATCTTTAAGCAACGCAAATATGCGTACTCTGTGTACAGTCAAGAAATGTAAAAAATTTTAGTGAATATTTTATGTATTGAGTGTAAAATGGGTAAAAAAAAAGTAACGAAAGAAGTGCTGTGCGTCTAGATAGACAAAAAAAAAGAACATTTATACTGTCGGATTGAACGTTCTGAAATCCGAGCTTCTGATGCTTCAAAGGAAGCTAGGATTGCTCGTCTAGTTTTAGAACTTCAGAAAATGTACAGTTTGAAGTAGAAGAAGGTCCATTGTATGAAGCAGGAATCGCCGATTAAGAAAATCTAAGTATAACGTACCGTTCTATGAATTAGACAGCCTCAGAACTTTATTTGATCCTTTCAAAACTTGAAACGTATTTTTCTCAAAACTACTTTTTTCAACACGGTTGACACGATATCTTAAGTTCTAATAAACTGATTTACTTGAAATTGGTTATGGATCTTCTTTATATATCCCTCTATAGTCCCTACCAGAATAAAGGCAAAATTTTGATTTTTACTATTTTTAAAATATTTAGAGAAATCCAAAAACAGGTAAAATGTCGACCTTTTTTTTTTAAACAGTCACCATTTTATGAGAATTTTTTTTTTTCTTCTCTGAGGTAGGAGCTATAACGAAATTCTTACTAATTAAGAATCGTTTTTTTTTTTTTGTTTCAGATGACTAGAAGGGTTGTAATCGTGTCAACGAGGACACACCCTTTTAAAACCCCTCCACTTCATCAACCTGTAACTTCGTGAATTTTGAATTTTTTTCTTTGATAATTTTTTGCGTATTCTTAAAACATGAATAAATAAATGGTCAAAAAATGGATAGTAAAAATATTTGTTGTTTCTTTTTTTATTGAGCTTGAAAAAACCTCCTAATTTCGTGCCTCTAGACTAGAATTTAAGCTTTTTCCAAAGGACTATAAATGGCTGTAACTAAAAATAGTAATCATTTACAAAAAACCGCTTCAATAGTGAATCCGAACTACTGTCTCTCTATTTCGAAAGACTAATTTCAACAGTTACTTTCTTTACTTTCACTCTCGTTAACCCAAATCTTCCTATAAACGAATTATTTTACATTTCTGTAATTAAAATCGAATTGTCACCCGTGCTCCCGCTAAAATAATTTTTTGAATCTCTTTTCCCTCTCACTTTAACAGATTTATTTTTAATCGTCCACTCGCTGATATTCATCTCACATTCCTTACAAACATATCACCCTCAAAATTACCGAAATATCACTTTTCGCTACTGTTGGTTTAAAGTCTAATAAGCAGTCCTTTTTGTTGGTCCTACCCTTCTTTTACTCAAGCTCCTAGAGCACGTGAAAAATGTTTTCAATTTCTTTTACTCGGATTTCCCCCTTTCTAGATACCTTATCACCACAAATTTAATCAGTGCTCTAAAGTCAGTTCGCAACTTTTATGCAGACAATGTAATTAGACTACGCATCCCTTTTTTTCTGTGATTTCTTTTAACTCGATTCCAAATCTCCACATTTTTTGCTCGAATGCCTAGCTATATCGATTTGTCCATAGGAAATAAGTTCATCAGTCAAGTGGCCAGGGAGCTTTTTTTTTTTGTTTCAATCCATGATCTTTTATATCCCTTTCGTTGACAAGAGAAGAACATGTCTGAAATATTTTATAACTAAATTCTATTACCGATTGTGGGGGCTTAAGCAACGAAATCACCTTTTTCTAGTAAACCTAATCATTCCACTTCTATCAAGAAAAAAATATAATTTCTTGCTCAAACCTTATTTCTACCTCCTACAATTCTTCGTTTACTAACATTTTACTAAGCTTGTACTACATTCAAAGCCAAACTCGGCTTCTTCCTGCCTTTACCGCAATTTCCATCCGATTCTTGCCATCATATTCGCAACATTTTCTAGTTTTTATATTTTCCTAACTTTCTCAATTTAATTTAGCACTCGTTTCAGAACACAAGCGTTTTAGCTCACTGGAACAGTTGACTCTTGCATATTACTTAAAAATAAATAAAAAAAGCCGGTTCCACAAACATTTAGTACAAGAATGTAAGTTAAAAAATATATTATTTTTTTCTTTATTTATTGATTTTTTTGGCTCGGCTGCAGACCACTTAGTTATTATTGAGTCTATTGAATAAAAATGGAATTAATTTTAAAACCGAATAATTATCACGCGAGGGCATCTTGCAAACCGTCAATCATGGCCACCTAAGTAAAAGTAATATATATATATATATATTCACACACATATATGTATATGTATGTGTACATTGTCTCGTTCCGGATCAAAGTCGCTCCTAGGTTTACCCCCAGAGACATTTGGAAAAGTAAAGGCGGCTGAAAGAAATGAACTAGCCCCCTACTCTCATTAGTGCCGTTAGGCTTAGTACCATTATGGAAAGCTTAATTACACAATCCATGATACCTTATCAAGGGTATGGGACTTACTTTACTTTACTTATATGTATATACCTATATATATATTGAGACGGATTCGGTATCTGCAGCGTGACCTTTTAGCGGTGTTCGAATTATAAAAATATTCTTTGGCAAAATCATTAATTCGTAGCTTTCGAACACCGGCTTTATTCGAAGTAACCACGGCTTGTAGGTATCGGAGATGGTTATCGGCTAAAACAAAAATTCGCGTACGTGGTCATACGGACGGATGTGTCAGGGTTTATACTGTGTGCGTGTGTATTATTGGTGTCGACCGACAGCGGAGATAACTATATGAGTCGGGCGCGAATGCGCGTTTCTTAAAAGCTGGCCGGAGCAGCATCGAACCGAGGGAAGATTTATAAAACTCGATGTCGTTTGGGAGATGTCCTAGAAACATCGATGTGATTATCACTTTTAGTAATTGTTATTCGGGCAGACTTAGGTAAATACATTGTTCTGTTCCTTAGTCGTCGAGTGTGGCAATTGGCAGATTTAATCGTTTTGCGTTACCTTTTTCCATGCCGCACGTTTAATGTCGTTTTTCAAAATTTCCTTTAAAATTAAGCAACTTTTATCCGTTTTTTAGTTGTCGCTGAGTTTACACGTCCATATCGTGGTCAAGTCTATATCTTTTATGTGATTTTTGTTAGAAATAGTCGCGTTTTATATAAAAGGTTTCGTTATTAGACACGTGGTGAAATCTTCGTGACATCTCCTGTGTGGAGACATCACCGTCGTTTCGAGGCGGCACTGCGATTTAATTTTTTTTCTAATAATGTTTTTGTTCCCTTTTTTTTTGAATTTTTAAAAATTTTTTTTTACGAAATAGCCTAATGCTCCGCCGGAAGGAGTTTTGACATACTTGGTAGTACTGACCAGTGCAAAACCCGTGTTATATCATATCCGTTCCTGCAAGGTACGTAAGTAACTGAAGGTGTTTGAAATTGATATCAATGAAAAGCTGAAACTTTGAGCTTTCCGTTGAGGTATTTAAAAGAAATTGCAAGAATAATCTGCCGGACTGGTGGAGCGATGAAATTTTCACGAATCACTAAATTCACCGAAATTCGACGAAAACAACAATCTTACGAGTAACAGTTTTTATTACCAACTATTCAATTCTTACAATAATATAAGAGATAAAACATAAAATAAAATATAAAATTGGAACATTCAATTATCAATCGTACTAGCTTTGGCTTTGCGACCTTCTTTCATATGTTTCGGAATTGAATCGATCAGCATTCGGCATTGGTTTTCGGAGATTTCGGTTTTCTTTTGTAAGTCGTACTTATTCAATTTTCATTGTCAATGAAAGCAGTTTGTTGCAATTTGAATAAAATTTGAACATTTCTTTAAATTTCTTAATTTTTTTGTTAATTTGCGTAAAATCAGCAATTTCAAATATTTTAATTGTTCACCAGCTTTTAGAAAATTTTTGTAAATTTTTTTCAAGCATACCGCTGGAAATCTTGAAGTCATAGATTTTTATTGACATCAATTCTGAACGCCTTTAGTCATTTACGTATCATTCAGACATCAAATAAAGTAAAAAAATTGTTGATTTTTGTTATTTTCGAAAAACTGATAACTCTGTTTTTCTTTTAGCACACTGACTGATCAGCGTTATCAGATATACAGAAAAATTTACTTTTTTAGGACTTTTCCAATGGTGCATTGAAATTACATCACAGAGCCATAGGTTCTTCTTCAGGATTGATTTAAAAAAAAAAAAGAAGTGTACTTAAACTTTTTGCCGATACATATATATTACCATAAGCAAAGGTTATTGCGGTACATGGAAACTATTGTTCAAAAAAGATTGCTTAGATTATATTCGCAAATATTTTGTTGGCAGGTGACTAAGAAATATAAAACAGAAATCTGAAATTTATGCAATAGAGAAAGTTTACGGGAAAGGTTATCACGAATTAGCGAAATATTGTGTTTCGACTGTTGAAAAAATCTGAACTCTGTCGTAAACATCAGAAATGAGATATTGGAAAATATCCACTGAACAAGAATCACAGCGTAAGAATCGGCTGGTCAGCTTGAAATTATGTGGCAGCAAGCAACACTGTTTATTTATACCGGCATAAAACGTCGATGTGGATGGACGTTTCTTAAGCCGTGCAAGAAATATGCACCATCCCATGTTTTCAAAATGTCTTGGGTGATCTTTAAAATTCCGTTGTCTGACGGTAGCTGCCAAATCAGTTCCGAGCAGTGAAATAATTTTAATGATGGTTTCAAGGGACTTTCCGACGTCATAGCAGTATTACGGTTCAAAAAATCGGATATGAAAGCTATAATTTTTGCAATGAAGTTAACGAACAGCACTAAAAGTATTCGCGACAGCTGTATGACGCGGAAAAATGATCTGACTTGGAACGCATTTTTCTTAAAATTACTTTTCGCTAATTTAGAGGTTACTCGGTTAATTTTCACAGGACCGACTTTAAATTTTAACTTAGCTGGCCATACGGATTTTTCAAAGAAGGCATCACGATTTTTTTAATCGATCAACAATTATGGTTTTTATAAACAAATCGCGGTCGAATTCCTAGTTGAGAATGTCATTTTTTTTTTTCAAAATAATGCTAAACTTGCAAAAATTCACATTTTTAGGATTCCGTACACATATAATGTATGGAATCCTAATAAGATGGTTCGAAAACGACAAAAATATCAAATAAAAATCAATAACTCACGATCAGAATGGCTTATAGACTTCAAAATTGGATCATAAATTCTAATTAAAATTCCTTTTAAGACAATCTACGACTTCAAGCTAATCGATCACCCTGGGCACTAAAAAACCCGAAAAACTGCCAAGAACATATAGTATGGAATATAGAACGACCTTAAAAATCACTTAAAATTTCATAACTCATCACCAGATAAACGCATAAAAGTGAAATTCAAAATATAATACAAAACGTAGAAGCTCTTTCATAAAAGCAAAAAATTACGCTTAAAAAGTTATACGGACCTTCCTTTGAACTCTAAAGCAACAAAAAAAATTATGTTCAAGTATACAATTGTTCGAGTAAAAAAGTAGAGAAAACTAAAACCTACCTCAAACTTATGTACGAAGGACTACTTTATAGGAAAATTATAGCCGAGCTTACAACTTTATATTTTGACCTTCGGGACGCTGAAAGTTATTTCATTTCCTTAACGAAACTTCTGAAGTTGGCGAAAAGTTCGAAAAAACGCAAAAGATGGCGTGTAAGATTACAAATATAGGTGTCCCTGTATATTTCTTTAGTTTTGGAAAACCAGGGTTTCCAACTTTAAAATTAGTTCCTCAGGGCGCACAAAAGCTCGACATTTTTGAAAAAAATACTTTTTTCCCGAGCATGTGAAATATCGATGGACTATTTGTCGAGAACAAATTCGTATTTTATTTCCTTAACGAAAATTTCAAAGTTGGCGATAAGTTCAAAAAAGTATGAATAATTATGTACCTCTTTTCAGCGCGAAAAATCTGATTTATTTGCTTCGACTTCCTTTCAATGTTTCCTTTATCCTTTTCTTCCCATCTCTAGCCGTTATTCCAATCTTACTCTCCTTTATACTCTCTATCTCCGATCGTCTCAGAATCTGAGTAGGTGATCTAGGCTCATGTAGTTGAGTCAGTGCTGTACCGAACCAATTTAAAAAAAAAAAAAAAAAAATACCATTTTGTAATTATAAATTATAGTTATGTTTAACTTCACATACAGAATCCTCAGCGCATAAAACATCATGCTTGACTGAACTTGTTTATTTATCGTACGTTACAGTTTTATTTAGAAAAAAACTGGTTAGATAAGGAAATTTTTTTACTTATTGCAGTCTCTAATTCACTAAAGTATTCCTCCATCGGAGCATCTGAAAAAAAGATGCTTTCGGCGTAAACATATAACTGATGCTTTATTTTAAAATATTTTTCCAAAAAAATTATATACATACATACATACATATATATATATATATATATATATATATATATATATATATATATATGTACATATAGTGCGTTGTATAATGATGTTAATAATTAAATAGCGATTTCACTACAATTTGCTGGGGGAGGGGGAAGGACGTGTTTTTGGGCTTTGGGGTAAATGTACAAACTGTAGCTTGAACCTTGCTTTATACAATGTCGGGAAAAAACAAACAACAAAAAGAGTATTGTAAACCACAGCGTTTCATAACAAAAAAGACAATGCAAAGCGTGTGTAAAATGTACTTACCAAAAAAATAAAAATGCTCCGAAGAAAAACAAATGATAAGGTGCGCGCGACGTTCTTCTTCGGAGTATTTCCGTTTTTTGGTAAGTACATGTTCACATGTTTTGCATCGTTCTTTTTGTTATGAAACACTGCGGTTTGCGGTACCCTTTTTGTTGTCTATTCTTTCCCGTGCACGGCAGGCTCACTCTTTTGGCGTCATTGTGTAAAGCAAGGTTCGAGCTACATTTCGTACATTAACACCAAAGCCCAAAAGCACGACCTTCCTCCTCTCCCGGCTGTTTGCAGTGAAATCGCTATTTATCTGTTAACATAATTTTAGAAAACGTACTGTATATAATATTTGTATTCTTCAAGACGCGTTTGTTTCTTAAAAGTTTATTTTAATGGTTTTTTTATTATTCTTATCAAAGAATTACAAAAACCTCACTCTTTTTCGAAGTACATAGATGTAACACTTTGAGGTTGCGTTTGCCAATTTGCTGAGTACGTAAACGATGGTGTATGTAATAAAGCCGTGATTATGGGGACCTGTGATAACTGAAAATAGTCGGCTATTTTTATTCTTTTTGTAATTTTATTATAATTTTAATTGTGAATATATTTTGTGTTTAAAAGTGTAATTTTCATTTTGTGTACGGTACTTTGAAAAACGAAAAATTTTTTTTATGTGAAGAAGAGGAATGCGCGTAATAATCAATGATATTAAAATACAATGGTAAAATATTTGAAGGCTGATTGAACCGTCGAATGTCACTGAGGAAGCGTACGAATTTTGTTCATCCAATTACCGTAAATATATTTACAATCCACCTTCACTCCTACCTAAGATATGTTAAATATATAGGATGTATATGTATATGTGAAATTTTTTGGAACACTTTTGAGGTGATGGGTAGAGTCGTTGCAATTTTTTTGTTCGTTCGTATTCATCAATTTTTTATTTTTTTCTTCTTTTAAAATTGGAAAGTTTAGTAATACTGAAAAAAAAAAAAAACTAATTTGTCAAGAGCTTTAACAAATAATTACAGTATTTATAATGAAAGTGAAAACAGAAAGTGAAGGAAATGCGAAAAGAGCCGAAGGGCGTGAGTTAGCCTAGAAAATAAAAAATTGTTTTAACCGAAAACCAATACAACGAAATGCCGGCACAACAGTCGACAGTAGCGAAATGAGGATCTGTACGAGTTTAATTAAAAAGGGTTGATGGCGTTGATGGCTATGATGGCGTTGATGGCGGGAACAAATAGCGTAATAAGATTATATCCTCCGGTGAATTCTTGCTGTCAGCGAATTTAAGGATAAAATTCCTTCCGACGTAACTATCCCAGTTACAGATGACGAAATTATTACACTTAAATTGTAAAATAACGACTTTCTCTTTCGAATGAAATGTAAAATTAAGTTTCAGTAGCCTAACTGAAAATAATTTAAACGTACTAGCTGCATCCGTGCGAACATTTTAAGTGTTTTGTTGAGCTTTTTATTTAAAGTGGATGTATTTATGTATTTTTCGGCTGCAGGTCATGAATTATAATGATTTTTTATGGCGCGGCGTGGACAACTTCGCGCGACACCGATACCTATTTACTAGTTGCATAGAAGTGACCGATTATTAGACTAAGTTGAAAACCATGGCTCTATGTGCGCAGAATTTTTTTTTCTTTTCCTTTCCACGATCGCTGATGTTCAACCTTATCTCGTGTACGAATTCCCGCTTCTCGAACTCTTCAATGAATGAGATTCGTAATCAGTCCGATTTCTTCTTTCCCATTCATTTAAACCATCGCGACCCTCCCTTTTTCTTTTCGCTCTCTCTCTCCTTCAATTTCCCGAGTCTATATTTTATTATTGTCTTTCTACGTTATTTGTGTCGCTTTCACCATTAGTCGAAAAAGGGATTGACTGTTCTTTTTTGTCAGACCGTGTTTCTTTAACGTGTTAGGCGGTATATTACGTGATCAATATTTTTTGAGGTCCGTTTAAAATAGCGGCGATAGACATTGCTGTGCAAATTGTAATTATGAGCACTTCATTGCAAGTTAAAATTGACAACTATACTATGTGAGACTTGCCATAAATCTGACCGAGAACTGAGCAACGTTTTCGTGATCACATTGCAGCGTCATCAGTTGGTGATAAAGAACAGTGTATTTAACGTACCGATAGAATTTTCAACCCTTACTATACCAAAACGTTCATCAGTCTTCTAAGAGGATCAGGACGATACACTAGCGGAGCCGGGAAGCTCGTAATTTATAATACGTTATAATTTTACGTAAAAGAATTGAAAAGTTATCCCTAAAATATTTAATTTTTCGAAATTTAAAAGTTGGAATGAAACATTCGGGCTATAGAAAATTATTATCATGTGCCCGATATAGAGAGTTTTGAGTGTCGGCGCAATTTACCGTCATCTAGTAGATGAAGTCTTGCTTATGCTATCACGGAAAAACACCTATAATATGCTCACATAGTCCGGCTGAGACTCAGCGAAGAGAGATAAGCTCGAGGTGAAATATCTTCGCGTCGAACATGTTGAAAGAGGGGACAAAGCGGTTAAAATAGTTGCGGGTAGTAAATCCGAGCAACTGTCTAAGGATTTTCATAAAAATCGCTTACAGACTTAAGTACTAAACATCGGGATGATAATTGAGCGTAATGGAAGCGCTAAATAATTAAAATGAAATATTTTCAGCAACTGAAAGAAGGCAGTGGACAGCGGTTTAACGTATTGCTGCTGTTGTAAATTAATACGAAGAAAGAAAGAAAGAAAAAAAAAACAAAACCTTGTGATAACTAAAAATTGTTTTTATAAGGGTACTGCAAGAGAAATCGTACATAGAATAGAAAAGAAACAGGGTTTTTACGACTCCATCCCGTATTCCAGAGCCCGATGTAATCGGTCATTGTAATGCAATCTCTAACGCAGATTTTGAACCTAAATGAAATTCCTGCTTTGAGTCGCTTTCATAGGAGCGAACTGGGAATTCTTTCTCAGTCCAGAAGGTAAGAAGTTTTTATGGCTATAGCTTCCGTATCATCATCATCATCATCATCATCATCATCAAGGTGCCATGTCTTTAAAATGTTGGAAATCTTCCGTCTATCTAGAACCGTTTGGAACAAATTGATAACTGGCATTCCGCTTGGTCGCGCCGATTTAATTCATAACTAAACTGATCCTTCACAGCTGTAGCGTAGTTACATATGTGTTAATTACGCCATTATATTTTACACCTTCACCCAACATTTAGTCAATCCCATCCTACGAGTTCCTCTAATAAAGAAATCATTTAAAGAATACTTCGAAAATAATAGAAACCCAATTTATCAAAAGCCGCTGGCGCGCCCGATAATATATAAAATAATATTATTATTTTATGTATGTATATTAAAAAAAAACAAAACAAAAATTGATATCATCCGATGTATATGTTTATTTTCCGGGTACTTTTAAGTGTCTAAAAAAAAAAAAAAAATTAAAAACGATAATGTAACTTCCTTGGAGAATTAATCGAAAACGGTTTGTTCCGAATTAAAGTTAGTAAAGTGTGTATGTGCGCCAATGGAAGGGAGTAAGGGAAACAAATTATAGCTAGCGGATAAAAAGTTTCGAAAAAATATGTAAATGTGTTTGCGAGGGCTAAGTTTAAATAACGAACTTTCACACTATGCTCTTGCGAATTTTATCACATCGATAATAACGAAGTTGGTTGAACGCTCGTTGCAACTGAACTTATCGCATTAGCGTTCGTAGTTGGCGGACTGGAAATTTAAAAAAAAACCAACAAAGAAACAAACAAGAAACAAAATCAAATTAGGTGGTGGTCGAGTAGTCGTGTGCAGACAGCATGAGCTGTATCGAGCGATAGGAGGCAAGGTAAATCGCTGATTTTCCGATCGGATCGCAGGGATTCAGTCTGTAGTGGTTATTATTCGTTCGATGTGATTAATCCGGCACTGTCTAATTTAGATAAAATTCCGAGAATTAATAGCAGCGACCGTTTTAGGATTAGCAGCGAACGAGTCGATTACGTTCGCAAGAGCAATTACCGAAATCAGTCGAGTGAATATTAGTCGGTCGCCGTGCTGGTATGTGCTCGTTCGCTGCCGTACCCGCTCGACAAATTAACTCATTTTAATTTCCTCCCTCCCCCAGACGGCCACTTACAACGTCGCAACTAATTCCAGGAATTTCACCTTATTCCGCTTTAATCTTCCGCCTACCTGCGGCCGTTTCTTTATTTCTTGGCGCGCTCAATAATTCCTACAGCCTCTTCTAATTTTATTACGAGTTTCAATATCTGCGTTGGCCTTTTCTGCTGCTCCCGGCGCACCCTAGTCGCATACGGATATAAAGTCGATACTGATGACTACGTTAAAAATAATGTTAAAATTAATCAGTTTAACTCTCTACGGTGTGAAACTTCTCCAAGAGCCCGGAAATAATCATCAACAGCATCCTGGCTTACTAGTATGTTCGGAATATCTGGCAGCTAAGTTGCTAGTCCCCTTTATCATCGAGTGTGACAATAGAAGTGAAGACTATCTTCATTAGCTGCAGCACGTAGGTTGCGCTACTAAATATCAAGTCGCGCGACAGTTCGTAGTCATTCATTAAAATGTTTTGTTTTTTTTGAGGGGGGGGGGGATGCGCACTACTTTAGATAAAGTAAAGTAAGTCCCATGGATATCCTTGATAGAGTATCATGGATTGTGAAGTTAAGCTTTCCGTAACGGTACTTAAGGACATAATGAATCTGATGAGAATATTGGGCCAGTTCCTTTCTACTTTTCGATTATCCGCCTTTACTTTCCCCCCCCAGATAATTCTCTCTGGTACGCAATTATTCCAGATTAGTTATATACCTGAGAGTGACTTGGATCATGATAACCTATGATACCTCTCTCTGGCAAAGCATAAAGAAATAAAAACTTACATTCGGTAATGCTGTTAAAAATCGAAATTAATTTAATTTTTAAACGTCTCAAAATGTTAATTGATGTTATTTTTAAATCAGCGTAGCGACATTAACCGCCGATTAATATTTCTTCACCTCGTTACATTTTAAGCGAACGTAATGCGAGATCGGTAACAGTGAACGTAAATAAAGAAATACAGAAAATTTTCGAATATTTTCATCAAAAGACAAAGTCAGAAGTATGGAAAATAGATCAACGAGTGAGAAATTAGATTTTAAAGAATCGCAAAATTCTGACTGCGATATCGATAGTTTATTACGCGGTTTTAAACATTTCAAGAATAGAAAAAGGAAATGTTAAAATAGCAAGTTGCCAATTTCAAGAACAATTACGCAAACTGTGAGAATTAATGAAATTGAAAAATATGTTTGAATCTTTGAAAAGTATATTTTAATTAGTTAGCGGATGTTGAAACATACTTTTCAAAGATCCAAACAAATTAGTTAGCGGATGTTGAAACTTACTTTTCAAAGATTCAAACAAATTAGTTAGTGCATGTTAAAAAAGAAAAGAAAAGATATAACAAAAAGGAAACAGCTAGAATTTGATGATTTTATAACACAATGATATTTGTAAGAACTAACACAGACCCACATTAGTAATTCGTTGAAATTGGTAAGATTGACTGTCGTGTCAACCTATTGAGCCATCATCAGATCAAAGTTCAATTATGGCGTGTCATCCGTTCTTTGGCATCAAAAATAAAGCGTTCCTCAGTGTTAACGGCATCCATCAGGAGTGGAACAACCTTTCGTAAGATGTCCAGCATCAATCTGTACTAGATATGGCAACGGTCTTCTGTTGCCATATCTACCCCATGCACGTCTGCTGCTTGTGTGAACCCAATTATTAAAACACACGCTTACAACACTGCCTGTAAAAATACAGTCATCATTTCCGTAGTCTGCCAAATGCGCTGAAGATTGCTATCCTCGTATACACTGATATTGATGAATCTAAACCAGACAGGAATTTTCAGTCACTCAATAAAACCAGCAGCAGCTCTAGAATATACTCGTAGTTTAATATATCTTACGCCAAGAACTTTTGTCTGCCTGTTCCCAATATATGCTTTTATTATCCTTCTTCTTTAACGCTATCCTTCCATTCTGAAAATTTCTACACACCTTTCCTTCTCCCATCCTTATGTATCAATTAAATTCTGACGGAAATTATAACTGAATACCAAACTTTATAGTCGTTTCCATGAATTAAACTACTCCGAAGAGGTCGTTTTGGTAGCAGTTAATAGTACCGGATTTGGTATTTAAATAAGTGAAGAAACAATAAAAAGGAAAGCTTTCTAAGTTAAGAAAAAAAAACTAAACATTTATTCGAATAAAAGCGATAAGTGAATGATTGCATAAGAAAGTATATGAAAGAAGTAAGAATAAAAAGAAAGTGATCGAAGAAAAAATTAGGTAACGAAAATTATACAAAACTTTAAATTGTAAGTGTACTTGTGTATACAGAGGTAATAAAAATGACTACGTACCTGTAGGTAAAAAATTAGTAGTACTTTTTTTGCCCTACAGGCCTATCGAGTTCTGTGAAAATCTCTTTTCAAAAAAAAAAAAAAAAAAAAAAAGGGTGAGAGAGACCACTTCTAGAATAGCGGAGGAGATTGACATTTCTTCGAGGGTTTCTTATCGTTCGAAAAAAAATTACAAAATACACTATAAATGTAAAAGCAAATACGGTTTTCCATATTTTTCAAGGTGTACTTTGAACTTGTGGTAATTTATTCCATAAAATATTGCAGACAAAAAAGCTTTTGTCTGTATTAAATTTTTGTAATTAAAAAAATAACTCGAAATAAATAAAATCATGTTGATAATTTTTTTTACCAGGCGAAAAGTAAAAGCAAGTAACGCGTTTTTTGTTTTTTTTTTTGTTTTTTTTTTGTTTTTTATTTAGCTGGACCATTCCTACAATAATTAGAAATGACAAGATATCTAAAAAAGATAAAATTTAATAGCGGTAATTTTATTATTCGCAATGAAAAGGAAATAATATTTTCAGCGCTTCACTGGTTTTCAGTGACGTTACAACTGAAAAAGCTATATGCGCGCGTCACGTTTACCGTGTATTTCGGTTACGGTGGTAAGTAATAAATCCGAAGATCTAGAGCCGTGAAGTATTTTCAAAAACTTTTACGAAGATTTAAAAACCGAACAATTTGCTTCTGCAATGAAATATAATTCAATTTAAACACTAATTAGCAATCTTTGCTACGAGCCAAGAGTATTACATATTTTACCGAATTTATTGTGTACACAAATAATTTAGTTGTCGGAAAATGTACGTTTCTTTTATTACATTATACTTCTTTATAGTTTAAAAATTCAAAAAAAAAAACAAACATAAGATAAACAAATAAACTACAGACATTAAAAATAATTATAATGAAAAGGATAATGTGCAGTTGATTTTTTCATCGTTAAAAAGAAAAGAAAAAATAAATAAATAGCGAAAATAAAGAGTTTCATTATTTTTCATCCGTATACTATACTTATGAATATACGTTTTGCCTTGCTCCGTACTTTCTGGATCTATTATTGCTTTTTTTTTAAAAACGTATATTTCAATTGTAACATTTAACAATCTTATATTTACGTCCGTCAAGCTTGCGCTTGTCGACGGAGTTCTTATAATTTATCTTATTATAGGTTTTTAAAGTATATAAGCGCTCAATCATCCAGCATTTTTATCCATCCATCCACTTCATTTCCACATAGTTTTCTTTATTTAATTTTCCCTTTCGTTTATTTTATTATTTTGTTTATATTCTTTTCTATTTGTAACCACTTTCTAACACCCTCTTTCAGCTTCCTCTCCATTTTTTCCTTTATTATTTCTTCCGGCATTTTATTTAGCATTTGCGCCAACACATATTTATCCGTTTGCTCTCCATATTTTGTTCTGACTCTCGGCAGTTTATATCTAGGTCTATTTCTTAATTCTGTAGTTATCTCTATTCTTTTTTCTATCTTTGCTCTACTATCTATTTTTAAGTGTTCCCAGAATTTTATACTTAAGTACAACCCTCTTACGCTTAATAAATTTTCTTTTTTTAAAGTCTCTTCTGAATTTACATAATTTCTTTTTGATATTAATCTTATACATTTCTTTGTTTGTAACTTGTTTACTTTGCCTATATACGTTTTCCCGGCTATTCCCTATGCTTGTACTCCATATCTTAAATGCGATTCAACCAGGGCATAATATATCATCTTTAATGTTTTATTACTTACATATTTCTTCATTTTATTTTAATGATGGTATTACTCCCCTTACTTTTTTTGCTACATAATCTGTATGTTTATCCCATCTTAAATGATCATCTATTATGACTCCTAAGTACTTGTAACTTTGCACTCTTTCAATTTTCTCACAATTTATCCTTTTGCATTCCTCTTTGCTTTCTATATCATGAACACATTCGTTTGAGTGCATTGTAACTTTCAGCTCAAAACTTTCTTTTGTTTTCTTTGGCGTCAACAGCATCATTTTGGTCTTTGTTATATTAATTCTTAAGTCATTGTCATGTGCCCATCTACTTATTGTTACCAAATCCTGCTGCATTTGCGTTTCTAATATCTTGGCATCTTTGTGCGCTGCCATTATGGCTTAGTCGTCCGCAAAAGCAAATAACTCGCTCTGCTTTAATAATTTACGCAACCCGTTTATGTATATTATAAACAGCAGCGGCGACAAAATACCGCCTTGAGGCACCCCTTTATTTCCTACAATTTCTTCACTTTGTTCCCCTAATATCCCAACTATTGTTTTCCTGTTTTGTAAATAGTTTTTAAACCATTCCTTTACCTTACCAGTTATCCCAATATCCTCTAGTTTTCCTAGAAGCTTCTGGTGGTTTACTGTGTCAAATGCTTTTGTCAGGTCTATAATATATGTCACTAAGACTTTATTTCCTGCTTCAAAGTTTTCCCTAATTTTCTCTGCGAAATCTCCAAGTGCTTTGGAGGTTGATTTGTTTTTCTGGAACCCATATTGTTGTTTATCTATAATCTCATTTTCTTCTATATATTTTACTAATTGCTTATTTATATATTTTTCCAAAATTTTCATGATCGCATTTATTATCGCTATGGGCCGGTAGTTCTTGTAGTCTGAGTGTTCTCCTTTTTTATAGATTGGCCTCACTAACAACGTTTTCATTTTTTCTAGAATAATTGCTGTCTCAATCGTATCATTTATTAATTCTGTGATTTTACTTGCCACGCCATCTTTCACTTTTCTTAAATCTTTTATTCTGATCTTGTCTACACCACTTGCCTTTTGCGGGTTGAGTTGCTCAATTATTTTTTTAATTTCTTCTACATTTGCCTTTGGGATATACATATTTCCGTTTATCTGCTCTTTTACCTTCCTCAGTAGATCTTTATCACATTTATGTTCAATTCGTTTGGTTAAATGTGTTTGCAATCTCCTTTACGCTTTTATTTCTACCTATGTATTTCCTTATTATTTGATCTACCTGTACTGGTTTCCCTTTTCCTATCAGACTATTTATGTTCATCCAAGTTTTCCTCATGTCCCCATTTACTAGCTGAAATCCGTGCTGTATAAATTTTTCTTTTTGCATCCTGATTTCTTTGTTCACTTTGTTTCTTAAAATTTGATAGTCTTTCCTCATTCTCTCATTTTTCGGGTTTTTCTTATATTTTGAGTACACTTTATCTCTTAGTTCTATCCTTTCTAATATTTCTTTGGTCATCCAATTTTTTATCCCTTTTCGTTTTCTGCTTTTTTTTTGTTTTTCCTATCCGCGCATTGTTCGTAGAGCTCTGTGAATTTTCCTTTTATGTCTTCGTATATGTCTTCCGCTGCCTTTATTTTTTTATCATTCCAGCTTACTTGCAATAGTTTATTTGCTAGCTTACCCTCTATCAATGCATTATTGTTTTCCAGTCGCTCACTTCCCTTTGCTATATCAGTGCTTAGCAGAACTTCACACTGTATCATATTATGATCCGCTACTTTTTCTCCAATATTAATATGTTTGAATTTAATATTTTTTTTATTTTTTTTTTCGTGTAAATGTGGTCGATTTTAGTTTGCGTAAATACGTCACCCTTCCACTCCTCTCTAGTATACCCCTCCGTCTGGGTTTCATATCCCATATCGGCCATAGTATTCTCATACTCGTTTGCTATTCTATTTTGCACTTCTGTATTTATATTTATATCTCCTATGTATACAGTTGTTTTATTCTGAAAATAATTTTCATCAGTTTGCAGTATCTCTTTTAAGTATTCCTTTACGTTATATGACGGTGATCTATATATTGTCCATATAGATATTTTGCTTCCGTCTACTTCTACTTCTATTATTATGCTTTCTGCGGTATTCATGCCTTTTGCTACTTCTTTTGCACTTATTCTTCTTTTTATATAAATTATTATCCCATGACCTTCTTTTCTGATAGATTGTGTATTTTCTCGTATCCTTCCATTTCGTATAAATTTACTTCGCTTTGATTTATATTTACTTCCCTTAGTATTAGTACGTCTATTTCTCTTCTGGCACATCGTAATTCTATTTCATTCCAATTTTTCCTCAATGATCTTACATTTATATATACAATATTTAAGTTGACGTTTTCCATTTTTTTTTTTTTTTTTTAATATATATATATTATTTTATTTTATTTATCATTCTTAATGCACACACGTATCGTCCTGCCTCTCTCAAACACGCTATACTCCGAGAACTAGACATGTATCCTTATTCTTATCAGTACTATACACCGCGAGGCAGATATCTTATCACAGTTTAGTTACTATTTCCTTATATTTTAGTGAGGTTTTTTTCTGAATGCAAAATATATTACGATTATAAAATTAAGAACAAATTTTCATTATAGAAGTTGTTCAATTTATTACAATTGTTTTGAAGAGTTATCGTTTTCTCGCGTTCGCGTTTTTCAAATCAAGTAATATTAATATAGTGATAAGAACATCGTAGTACCATGAACCGCCCGCCGCCCGCAACCGGGAAGCCGGCTGGTAAGCTGAAAGCGCCGTCTAAACCCGACGGGAACAACAGCGCAACCGCTAGTAAGTCCACACCGCACACAACAGGTAGGTCACACACACACACACCGATCACATCAACGCACGACACAAGCCTTATCAGCAACTCCGACAAAAACCAGTTCACCACACAAACAAACCCGCAGCGTTCAGCTGATTTATCTCTCGCGATAAACTCGCGCAGCCAGCCGTCTGCCGATTTTAACGCTGATAGCTCCGCAGCGACCGCGGTAAATGACAAAATCCAAAACAGCCCCTCCGATGCAACGCTCCCGACCGCACCGAGTGTACCAGCATCCTTCTCCGAAAAATTAAAAACTATAAAGAAAATAGCCCCGCTAGCCGACTTCAATTACCCAACAGAGGAACAGGGCGTAATATTCCCGTACGTTCCGACAAGCAGCAACCGCGATTACTTCTTGGCATTAAAAGATTTAGTTGGCGGACCATCTAACATAATAGCAGGCTCGAAAATCAGCAGAGACCGAGTGGCAATATTTTTTAAGTCGAAATCCAATGTCGAAAAGCTATTCGAACATGGAGGAAGAATTAAAATAGGCTCGCAAGTGATCACTGCCCGACGTTTAAAAAATCCATCGAATAAACTAATCATGTCAAATGTCTCTCCTACTATCCCGAACCAGCTCATACTCTCTCACCTTGCCTCAGTGTTTTCTTTGAAATTAATCACCCCTATAGCCATCCTTCGGGTCAACCCAAACGACGCCGAATTCGGACATATTGTCAGCTGGCGTAGACAAGTCTATATAGAGCAGGCCAACTGTTCCAACATCCCTGAGTCCTTTATACTAACCCACAATGAATACGAACACCGCATATTCCTCCACTTAGACGACCACTCATGCCACAGCTGTACAAATAAAAAAGGAAACACTAGCCAACCAATCATGCTACCTACTCCCCTCCCCCCACAACACCTAGACATCGGCAGAGCAATGGAAGTCGACCAAATAATCTCAAATGCGAAACGCCCCCACCCAGCAACACCAGACTCTTTGCCCGACGATCCCACACTATCAGCGACATCTCAGCCTGCAACAAAGAAAATTAACATCCCGTTACCAGAGGACGACATTAGCCATACTGCACTACTGGAACAAACAGATAGCTCCCCAATCCAATCAGAGCTGAAACATACTTTGAAATCACAGCCAGAAGAGAAGGACTCTTTGCAGCAACAGGCACAACAGAAAACCGATTTCAAAACACCGCCAGACGTGCAGCACATCACTGAGTCAGCTAATCGGAAGCCAAAACAAAAAAAAAAACATAAACATCGACGAAGCAGTTGAGAAGGTCAGACCGATGTTTGATAACGATCAAGCCAACTTCATCATTAACTTCGACAATTACAAAACCTTCATGAGAAACATAACTTCTAAATCTGACTATATAACCTACGCGCACAACTTTAGACAGGATAAAGACGGACTGATTCACCTAATTGCAGCAACCAAACCACACCTGAAGAACTCGAGCTTAAAAAATAAATGTACCCGCATACTAAAAAGTCTGAGCTGCCTATCCACAGATGGCAATACGTCAGAAGGGAGCTCTACCCACTAACACACGAACCCCATGTGAATCCCAATATTAAAGACCGACTAACAACAGCCACTGGCTTCACGAAACAACATAGAAACACCCAGCATGGCGAGCAACAATACAATTATGCAGTGGAACTGCAGAGGCTTTATCAATCACCAAGCCGAACTGGAACAACTATTAGACACACATTCTCCATCGGTAGCCTGCTTGCAGAAGACGCACTTGCGGCCTGCTGACAAACCAAGAATAAAGGACTACAGCCTATTCCGATGCGATAATATTGGTGGCAACCGAGCAAGCGGAGGAGTAGCAATCCTAGTACATACGTCGGTCTCAGCTGTATCAGCCAGAATAGACACACCTCTTCAGATGGTAGCGATATCTGTATTCTTACACGGTCCTCCGAGACTTTCATTAACGATCTGCAACTGCTATCTTCCCCCCAACACTATGGTACATTCTCGGTAGACCTTAAAAACGCCATATCCCAAATAGTAAGCCCAATGGTCATACTTGGAGATTTCAACGCTCACTCCCCACTATGGGGAGCGGCGTCAACCAACAGACATGGATCAATCATCACTAATATAATAATAGAGTACGATTTATGTACCCTGGTCCCACCTGACCACATACATTTCAACCTATCCCATAACACCTTCTCGACTATGGACTTAGCACTGGTATCCCCATTACTCCTCCCGAAACTTAAGTCTTTTATCCATGACGACCTTTGCTCCAGTGATCATTTCCCAGTATTCCTACAGTTCGCGGGATACCATCCATCACCGCTAATTCCAAGACCCCCACGATTTTTGTTCCACAAGGCGGACTGGGCGACATACGAGGCCGGAATCAAAATCCCAGCTCCTAGCGAGTCCCTATCAGACAATTTAAGCACGTTTCCTAATGCCATTCTACACGCCGCCTGCTTATCAATACCCATCTCTCGCAATTCCCGAGCTAAGAGAGTACCATGGTGGTGCAAAGAGATTCATACCGCAATCCAACAGCGCCAGCGAGCACTCAGAAAGTATAAAACGTCTCGGTCGCTACCTGACTTAATAGCCTTCAAAAAGTCACGAGCTCTTGCCCGTGCTCTTATTCGTGGCAAAAAACAAGAATGCTGGGAACAGTTTATCGCATCGATCTCTTCGTCAACGTCAAATAGGACCATGTGGAACAAAATAAAATCCATCAGCGGAATCAACAGCGCCCCGAAACGCGTTTAACTCAGAATCAATGGCAGCCAGATAACGGATGAAGCGGATGTCGCCAAAGCCTTTGCCAGCTACTTTGCCGCAGTATCGTCGTCAGAAAAGTACTCTCCCGCCTTCCGCAGCATGAAACACCAAGCAGAGCAACAGCCAGTGCACTTCCCGTCCGAATCCAACGAAACATGCAACAGTAACTTTACCATCTCAGAATTAAATTTCCAACTCAACTACCACACATCCCACACTGCTTCTGGCCCCGACTGTATCCACCCGTACATGCTAAAGTATCTCCCAATTTCCGGCAAACATTTTCTCCTACATATATTCAACCAAATCTGGAATTCCGGAAACATTCCGGCACAATGGAAATCAGCCAATATCATTAAAATACTAAAGGAAAATAAAGATCCTACTCGTTCCGAAAGTTACCGTCCTATTTCATTGCTTAGTGTCATTTCTAAAACGCTGGAGAAGATGGTTAATAGGCGCCTCATGTTTTTCCTAGAACAAAAATGTCTTCTATCTCCTAACCAAGCCGGTGGGCGAGAGGCAAGATCGACAGTCAGCCAGCTACTTAGCCTGCAAAGGCAGATTTTATCGGCGTTTCATCGCCGACAGCACCTCTACGCAGTATTTTTCGATTTCGAAAAAGCATTTGACCGCCTGTGGCGTCATGGCTTACTACTAAAACTGCGAACGGCGGGAATCGCCGGAAAATTGGATAAATACCTACACAGCTCCTTAGACAATAGAACGATCCAAGTTACGACTGGTTCGTCAACGTCTGAACTGATGCTGTTGGAAAATGGTGTGCCACAAGGCTCTGCTTTAAGCGCAACCTTGTTCATATATTATATCAATGATATAACTGACTGCCTTGCCGCCCCAGTAACGTCCCGGCTCTACGTCGATGACCTGAATATATCCTTATCGTCCAACCATCCTATAAACGCTCAAAATATCCTCCAAAAATCCATCGAAAATTTACAGAAGTGGTCCAGTGATAACGGTCTGACCTTCTCCGTAACAAAAACAATATGTGTCGAATTCTACAGGGGACGCCAAAACCCACTTCCCAGCGTATTCCTGAGTCTAAATGGTTTTTCTATCCCAAATCGTCCTAATATTTGATAAAAAACTTTCCTGGCGCTCTCACATAGCTGAGCTCAAAACCAAATGCCTAAAATCCTTGTCTATCCTGAAATATCTATCAAATTACAAGTACAATATAAACCCAAAATTACTTCTTACAATCTACAGATCGATTATCCTTTCACGAATCAATTACGGGTGCCAGGTGTACTCCTCAGCCGCTAAAAGTGTGCTAAGATTCTTAGATCCTATACATTCTGCTGCCCTCCGGTCTATCCTTTCTGCTCATCCCTCTTCTCCGGTTATACGTTTGTATACACTGGCAGGTTGTCCCCCGCTGTCCTACTATAGGAAGTACTATAACTTTAAAGAAATGAGCAACCTCCTTAGTAGTACCAAAACTCCGACAATATCTCCTAATATGAGGTTTGGGAATGACCCAGTGCCCGAACTTTTTTCGGTTATGGGTCGTTTCAAAATCTTTTCAATCCCAAGAACTCTGCCAGACTTCGCAGCAACCGCACCACCTTGGAGTCAGCCAATCACGAACATCAACATATCGCTGACAAAATTTAACAAAGCACAATACCTCCCAAACATAGCACAAATAGCAACAAATATCATAGCGAGCTACACAGACCATGCATGCCTCTACACAGATGGAGCGAAGGCAATAGGTTATCAGTCACCGGCGGCATGCTCCTTCGAAGTCTCAGGGGCAGCAGATTCAGTTAGACTGCACGATTGCTGTACAGCACTGGACGCTGAAATATATGCGATAGTCTTTTGCATCCAACACTATATACCGATAGCAACCCCCAGTCCCAAAAGGCTCTACTCATAACTGACTCTCTAAACTCCCTTCAACTCATCTCGGGGATTAAATCCAACAACCCTTTGGTAAGGAAGGTCCATTACCTATTATACAGGTTATCACATTTAAACTCCGAAATGTCCTTCCTATGGGTGCTGGCTCATGTTGGGATTCCAGGCAATGAGCGTGTCAATCGAGCAGCTCGGGCGACATTGTTCTCTCCAATGCCACACAACCCCCCTCTTCCCCCTACATTGGCTCATTTATTTATGCAGCAAACTGGAGAAGAATGGCAACAGGAATGGAGATCTTCAAGTACGTTTCTCCGAAGCATAAAAACAACCAAGGAGCCTTGATGGCCCACAGACGGAGTTTCCCGCAGAGATTTTTCTGTCCTGAATCGTCTCCGAATAGGACATACAACCCTCTCGCACGGCTACATATTCACGAGCCAGGTACCCCCAAATGTCTGCCCCTTTTGTAGTCAACCGAGCGCCCCATCCACCTATCACCTACTTCTCGAATGTCCCTCTTTTGCAGTACCACGATCCATGCACTTCACCACTTCCTCTAGTTCTACGATACTGTCAAATGCTCCGCCCGCGGTCGCAGCTGTATTAGCTTACATGCGGAGCAGCGATCTGTACTATCGTGTTTAATCCCCTTAAGTAGGCTCCATGTGCTGTAATAGCCCTAGTAGTTAAACACGGCACATGGAAACCCTCATATACAATCTTATAAAAAAAAAAAAAAAAAAAATTGAAAAAAAAAAAAAAAGAAATACATAAATATATATATAATATATGTGTGTTTTTGCGTATACACACATACACATACACATAATCTTCGGATTATGGCAAAATCCCTGGATTCTCAAATGAGAGTTTTTCTATAATTTTTACAGAAGGGTGAACTTTATTTGACTATTATAAAAATTCTATTAACAATTGACGGTCATGTCGCCCTTTTGTATTACAACTTTCATAACGCAAAAATTCAATTCAATTTATTATTATTATTATTAAAAATGCAACAGAATATCTGAATAATAGATAGAGGGTTGTAGGGGATCTATTAATTACCTGTCGCGTAAGAAAACATAGTTATTAATATACATATATATTCGTTTTAATTCTCTTCGGCTGATCTGGTTTTACAGAAACGGAGAGATATCCTTGTTAGTTATTTTTCCTTTTTGAACTCGGATTTACCGTTAACTTTGTTTGAAGCAGTCGGGCGAAGAATATCCTGTTCCCTTTTTCATTATTTTTATCCATTCATTAAATTTAATTTAATAAGGATGAATTATAAAAACTTTCCCGCGTCACGTATTTGCAAGCAACAGTTTTCGAATAGTAACGGTAAAACGATACGTCTGACACTCTAAACTCGTGCCGAAATGACAGTGTATGCATACGAAAAAGAATGTGCAGCGGTTCTTTTGAAATGATCAGTAAGTTCTTTCGAAAGACGCTCGACACTTATTCTTGAAGATGTTGCACAAATTTTCCGGTTTCCAAAGTAAAGACCGATACACGACACCTTCGAAGGTTAGTGAAATTTTACTAGGAAATAATTCGTCTTTGTTGTACATCACAACGAAGGTTGTACGAGAAAAGCCGAGCCGGCCAATCGGACAGAATTGAATTAACTGGAAAACTTTGGATTCGGAAAGAAGGGTTTCTCAGAGACGCGGCAAGATTAACCGTTTCCCATGTGGTTGAGACGGATGACAGTCACATTCGTAACCGTAGCCGGAGATTCCAGAGACTCGTATTATGTCCGTCTTTTTGCAGAACAAATAGCGGATCCGAATTATTTCTCGTCGGTTTTCCCGCAAGTTAGTCTCTGCGCAAACCTATCAATCTCATTTTAATCCGTTAAACCCTTCACCCTGTGTCCAATAGTAGACGACGCAGTTTTTCGCCAAAAATATCCAAAATCGATGAGTTTTCGATAAAGCTTTATATCGTCATGCCGTTTTACTATTAAACGTTGTTTTTTTCGTTGCACTTGAGAGAAATAACGAAAGAGCCTGTTTATCGATAACCGCACTAAACAGGAAATACAAAAAAAAAGTGAATTATTTTACAAAAGACGTCCGTTAAATTACATAGAAGAATAAACGTAGAAACCAGCGAAAGATCAATTTTTGAATTCGAAAAATGAAAAGTAAAACTACGGATAAAGCAGAATTAACCCAGTTGTTTGAGCCATAACATTCATTAAGGAAATAGGAAAAAGATGATAGTTGCAAAAATGGTAAGAACTGACGCAAGGAAGAAAATACGAAAACGAGGAATGACTTTGTCAGAAGGAATATTGGAGAAAGTGAATAGAAGGCGGAATCGCGGTGTAGAGGATAGATGTCATTGTAATAAGCGTAATTTGTATAAAAAGACGTGCCAGCAGTTTATAAAACCCACAGGGAACCTTTAACAAGTAACGAATGAAATTATTAATTAAACTTACAATAGAGCGTAAGGCTAATTCGAAGGTGAACCATGAATTACAGGCTACCTCTACGTAGAAAAATGCAGCGTGCGGTTCTGATTGCGGATGTTTATCGTTGGTACTGTTCATCGCAATTTCCGATAGATTACCGCGAGTTATAAAAGCTGGAATGGTCCTGATTCTCATATCCGGATGAGTTTTTAACGCAAACGACAATACGGAAACGCTGATAAAAAATACTGATATCACAGCCACAACCTGAAATCAGAGGACATTACAAATGAAAAGCTATTGCGAAATTGTGCACAAGTTGGAAATATATAAAAGTGAACGAGAAGCAATTGTAAATTTTCTTTTCTTTTGACATGGATATGTCTGATAGTTGATCATTGGTAAAAAAATTTGCGAGACACTATTCGCCTATGGTGGTATGTGCCTTTGCGTAGCATATACCTTTTAGCGTGTTGTATTTTTGTTCATTTATTAATTCGAAACAGCACTTACATGCTCATTTTAGATTTTCAATGTAACACGAGTGAAAGCATAATGAATTTCCCATCGATAAAAGTAAATAAACATATTTTCAGACGTACTAAACTGAACGGTCTATTAACTCTGGGTTTTTAATAATGTTAATTAATCTTAACAACGACTTCATTTTAACTGAAGAAGCAATGGTCGATTAACCGGTCAACTTCATTATTAATCGGTTAATTCATTGAAATAAACGGTAAGCGGCATTTTATAACTAAAATTCGTGGCAAACTGTTAATTGTGTTCCTCAGGATTTTTTATGAACCTTATAAAATTCCATTAATGCAGCCCGGGAAGAATAATTCTAATTTCGAAAAGTATTTAATACTTTAATATTTTTAAACTGACCTTCGCTGGATGTTCTACTACACTCTAATGTGCCACATTAAAAGTATATTTTTGCGCGGTAAAAGTTTATATAAATTTTATATTAAGATGAAGTATATTCAAGTTATGCGTAAAAGCTATGAAAAAATATGTTGACTCTGATTGCATAAAAGGAGGGAACGTCCACTAACATCTGTCTGTTCGATTTATGGTATTTGCAATCAAAGATATCGACTCTATTACGGATATTAAAAACGATAATAATTTTAAGTTCCAACAATTTTAATACGATTATCCATTTCTGCCACTACGTTAATTCCGACTAATAAGTACTACAGTGAATTCGCAATCTAATCATCGAAGCAGCTCTAATAAACATGCACATGTGTTTGCATAGATTAAACAAAATCCCTTGCTTCAACATAAAAGCAAAATAACAGAACTTTAAACTACTCAGTTAATTGATAAGTTGTATTGCTAATAAAAAGTATAGAAAACTTAAGATACTATTTAATAACAATAATAAAAAGTCATAATATCCATATATGTATATCTGTATATTAGCAAATCCAGTTACATGTAGTATTACAAAATTATTTAAAAATAGCACAGACACACACACACACACACACATATATATATATATATATATATCACATCACGTTATGCCAATTTCAATCCGCTACTGGATGCAGGTATTGTCCCCTGGTGGGATAAGTTGGCTGGCCAGGCTATATCGCTCATTAAATACAATAACGTCACAACTCAAAAAACGCTATTTCGCAGAAAACTCAAATTAACATTTACATTTACTATGATTTGAATGGTATTACAAGAGCAATGCTTATTTTTTCGAGTTTCTTATTTACAAATGTGGCCTTCTAACATCTAATCGTACTCATATAAAATGCATTCCAACTATACGCATAACTCAAATTCGCTATTTTTTGATTTATGACGTTATTGTATTTAATGAGCGATATAGGGGTTTACCACAATTACTCATGAGAACGCAATACAGGGTTTGCCGCGATACATTTTGCCGCTTCCACAGTTCGCCGCTAGCAAACAGATGTTTGTTTTTGAAGCGGAGAAAAAAAAATTCTATTTCGCTAATTTTTTACGCCAACTTTTATTTGTTCATTCGATTAGTGTTGAATGAACTTACGGAATTACTAAAACAACAACATTTCATGATAAAATCATTCGTAAAAGTCAATTCAGTACCCATATTATCATAAAATCTTCTTATAATTTAATTTCATAAGTTCATTCAACATTAATCGAATGAACAAATGAAGGTAAATAAGTTTAACATATTAGCGAATTTGAAAAGTTTACTCGACTTTTCTTCTTTTTTTTTTTCATACATGCTTACAGCATCGTAGACTAGCAGCACGACAATGAGAGGTGGATTAAATTTGATTGTAGAGGTTGGTATCTTGGAGAAACTCGAAGCGGGCGGAAACAGAGTTGTCCGAGTTTTCTAGGAGTGAACTGGTGGAGAAGCTTTCGTATGATCTTTGACGCTGTGAAAGTGTGCCTGAGCAGTCAGTGGAAGGCGACGAATAGAAATCGGAGTGGCTGAGCAGTTTCGGCAGACTGGGAGAGGAATGCGAGTATATGGTCATGTGTGAGAAGAGTATGGCTGAGGCGGACGCGCACGAGAACAACCTGGTTTCTTCTGTCAAATGAGAGGTATGATTTTCCAATAAAGGGTTTTATGGAGCGAAGATGGTAGTGACCGAAGTTAGTCCACTATTTCTGCCCTCGTTTTTTTAGTTTAAATTTAACGGTGCGTCGGAAATCGGCAAAGGGATTTGGAAAGTTTATAGCACCTTGTTTTGCGGTTTTGTCAGCCAGGTTGTTGCCCGGTATGCCTTTGTGGCCGGGTATCCACGCAACAGTAACATGCGGTTTGAGAAGAGCAGCTGGGTGATTATTTTGGCGAGGGGGTTTTGTCGATTTGCACATTGGTTTTGTAGACTGAATAATGAAGATAGGGACTCGGTTAGTAGCAGATATTTCTGGTTGCAGTTTTCTTTAGAGGCTATATAGTTTACAACTAGGTAAAGAGCATAAAGTTCTGCAGATAAAATGGAGAAAGATGGTGGAAGAGAGTGGCATGCGATGATTGAATCTTCCAGAGTGACAGCTCATCCGACAGATGTTGAAGAAACAGAGCCATCCGTATATACGACTGAATATCCATGGAACCGATGAAGTAATTCTTGAAAGTTTTGGCGAAGTACGAGCGCTGAAGTTTCTTTTGAAAGAACAGCAAGAGAAAGACCGATGTTGATGCAAAAGTTGGACCATGGGGGTGTGATTGCAAGGTGAAAGTCTGTTAGTGGGGGGTAAAAACACACACTAGTTTATTATGATGACTTTTGATATAATGTTACCGGTGGAAAAATCTTCTGCGAAGCACGTCTCGGCAAAACGTGGTGGTCCCTGCTTATATGACTATATATATATATATATATATATATATATTGTATGAAACTAATAATTCATTTCTTTTTAAAGTTATTATTACAGTCAAATTGATAACAGTTGATAATGAATAGAAGAATAACTTGCTCAGTTTGTAAAATGACAAACACGTAGTGTAGTATGGGTAAAGGTTTAGCAGGATACGTATAAACGAAGTGTCATTTGCAAAATATTTTATCAAACACTTGAACACAAATTAGCATGCAGTTGCTTACAACACATGCCGGTTACAAAGAATATTCGGATATTTTTAATTAATTAAACTATGCAGGAAAATGTCACTCTAATAAATTTAGAGGTGTTATTATTGGCAACAGTATTCTGTTAACTATTTACCTTTTATTCGAAATTAAATTACGATTACACTTATTATTTTATTCTCTTATTTTATTGTTTAATTCAATTATCGCCTCTTATCGTTTACCATATGTTCATATCGCTTTTTGATTATTTATTTAAATGGTTAACACGAATATATTTAAATAATATATGTTCTGTTTGAGTTCTTACTTATTAATCGAAATTGACGTCAATTACGCCGAATTTCGATGCTGTATTGAACATTTGCCGCGTATTTTACAAAATCTTAATATATTTGCTCGTACTAGTAAATTACTCGCATTATTTTTAATATGTGTGCTATTTGGCCGAAAAATTAATTAGGAATGTTTTAAAGGAATGTAACGTTATTAAATTATCTCTGCCACGTAGCGTTCTTTCAGTTTTTACCTATTTTTAACCGAATTGACGATTTTTTATCGGTTTGCAAGTTTAAAAATACTGACCTAATTTGTAAATCATCGTAACATAAATAGCGTGAAAATAATAATAAAGCACACGCGTATTTGGAAATTTTTCAGGTCATAAATTTACCGTTGCTGGTTGGTAGTAAATGATAAATGGTGTTCGCTATTCATTCTACTGAATCATAGCTTGCGGTATTTGTATTTCTTTTCGTATTAGAACTACGATTCGTAACAAAAAAAAAGTCCAAAAGTAGGCGCAACTAAACTATTTTGAATAGGCATATGTTGTGTTGGACTATAACCGGATTTAATTTAAATTGAGAAGAAAAACGCGCGCAAGTTTACTCTTTTATATGGAATATATTTTATGTTTCAAGGGTAGATAATCGATTTTCGATTACGAAATGTTAATAAATTTAATGACCGATTAATAAAAGTTAGTCGTACTTCCGCATCGTAGTAATTTAATCGTGCGATCCCCAAAAAAATTGTTTCTTGCGATAAATTTCGTTTTCCTTTTTCCTTTTTCTTTTTTCCTTTTTCCTTTTTTCCTTTTTTCCCTTTTTTTTTAATAATTCGTTCTGTTTTATTAAATTTTCCGGCAAATTATTCGAAGTTGAGTTCTTGTTGCTGCAGTTTAAGAATATTACGTAAACTTCGCATTCGTATTTTAAAATGTTCCGAATAAACTTGCCGCATTTAATACTACATTTTATTTCTGAATAGGTTTGTTTTTTCTCTACGGTACATGCTTTCCCTCGGGACATTTCATACGCACATACATTCATATATGTGCATGTATTGCGCGCATGTATGTGTACGTATTTTTCTTGCGTGAATTCTATTAACAATAACTTCTAGCTGATTCTGTTTTCATTTTTATTTTTTATTAAACAACAAATAAGAATAAAATTGAAAAGACTTCCAGGCAATAAACTCTAATACCGGATGGTAATAGCGTGCATTTGCTGAAGAATTGTATCAAAAATAACATAATCTTACATTAGCATTATTTTTATTTTTATTACTGTTATTCTTTCGCGGTTGCGTAAATTCGAAATAAATTTACCGATTAAATTTTGTCACTTTCCATACAGAAAAATTGACGATCATTAAAACGCTCTACTTTTAAACTTAATTTCATTTTGTATACATACCAGCATTATGTTTCCGACCTTCATTTGCCGACGTAACTGTTCTCATTCGATATTTATTAATATGCCGGTTTTTTTTTTCTGGAAAACGATAAAGTGTGTGAAATAAGTTTGCGCTAGCAAAAGAAGATTCGGAAGTAACAACAAGCGTTATAAGCTAGCACCTTGCTTATCTATTAATATCTTTGTATATATGTTGATTTCCGTAAAGAGTTTACAACATTTTGATATCATTCTGGTTAACATCAATGATGTTTAATATTTTTATTAAATTACATATGTCTCGTACTTTGGCAAAAAATGTTTTGTTTTAGTCCATGAAACAAATATAGACTGATTTCTGAAAATCTAGTTGTTTCTGGATCAATGTTTCCATGCAAAATAATGCTTCTCCATTCAATTACGAAAACCAAACTAGTTCCACGTCATCTTTTCTTCACTTACTCGTAAAAATATATTTAAAACGTGACTTATAAGACTTATTAATCTATATTTATGACATTTGTATGTATTTGTTGTTGTCGGTAAGGGAATGAAACTTGACTCTAGCCAGTCCGTTAGTTTCCCATTTCTATAAGTTACATGGAAAAAACAAGTAATTTTTCTGATTTCCACCTATCATTTTTAGTAATTCCATCGGTACTTCATCTGGTCCTACCGCTTTTCGTACTTCAGCCTGCTTGATTGCCACCTCTACTTCTGATTCTGAGATTAGTAACGTATCCATTTTTTCTTGCGGGACCAACTTTTCTTGAGGAACGGAGTTATATATTGTTCCCATACTTTCACCTTTGCAACTGTATCTGTTACGATATCTCCATTCTCCATCTTTAAAGAAATTATATGTTGTTTTTTTTTTATATATGATGCGCCATATCGCTAAATTTCTTGTGTTTGTGAAATTCATCATGTTTGCTTTGTAGTTGCTTAATCTCTTTGCACCATGTATTCAGACATTCTTCCTTTACCTGTTTTATTTTTCGTCTGTTATTTCTGTTAATTTTTTTGTATTTAGGCGGATCATTTTTTTCCCCTTCTGTATATCATCAGGTCTAATATTTCTCCGGTTACCTATTTTTTCTGTTGCCTGTTTTGTTTTCTCTTTTGTTACGTTATTAATTGCAAATTTGATATGCCTCCTTCTTCTTAAGGTGCCGTACGCTACATAGCGCGTTGGCGCAACCTATTCGTACATTTTTAGCTGTACCGATATAGGTTTGTATACTAAGAAATTATTATATATGCAACGCAGGTGTACACACGCAAGACTACATTCAGAACTGGTAGTAATCGTTTGATTTATCGATATACATGTGCAGTCCGTCCGGTGTGGATCTGCTGTGTACTGACCTAGCGCGCATATGATGTTGAACGCGGTGGTTTGCCATTGCATTCCACGTGATTATTATTAGCGATTATTTATTTATTTATTTAATTATTGTAATAACGCCTCCATTCTTTTTTAATATTTCTTACTTTTTACTGTTGTTTTTTTACTCTTTCTAATTTTCTTGGCTTTTAGGCATATCCTGACATGTAATAGATTGTGATCTGTTCCAACATCAGCACTTTGTATGGTATTTAGAAATAATACACTGTTTCTAAAGCGTTTAACTGTTATATATTAAATGCGGGTTCGAACTATTGTCTCTGGTGCATCGGCTGGGGATTTCCATGTATATAGACTTCTCGCGATAGCCTAGTTGCTAGAGCGCTTGACTTCCGTTACGGGGGTCACGGGTTCGATCCCGAGCGACGACAGAACTTATTACAAGAAAAGAAATAAATAAATAATCGCTAATAATCACGTGGAAGGCAATGGCAACCCACCACACACAACATCACATGCGCGCTAGATCAATTCACAGCAGACACACACGGGACTGCACTTGTATCGCGTTAAATCAAACGATTACTAATCAGTTCCGAATGAAGTCTTGCGCGTGTACACTCGCGTTGCATATAACAATTGCCTAGTACACTACCTATATTTGTACAGCTAAGATGTACGAATAAGTAGTTGCCAACGCTCAAAAGCTAAGTATGGCACTATAAAGAAGAAGAGACTTCTAGGAGGTAGTTTGGAGCAAGTGTCCATAATAATTAGGTAATGTTGTTGGCAAAACCGTTCTAAGAATCCTCTGGTCGTTTTTGGCTTCAAATCCAAATGGTTATAACTCTTTCGTAATTATAAAATTGTTTCAGCTCAGTCTCTGATGCTTCAGTTTTAGGTATACATCCGTATAACGTTAATGTCCACTGGTTGCGTTTTTAGTTTTAACAGTAGTACTTAATCAGTGTAGGGTACAAAATAACGCTGTTATACTATGTATTATCAATTATTATCGTAAATATCCGAATTTGCCTTAAGTATATTATCTCATTAACCCTATGATTTCGTTCCGTGCTCTTTCTACGCGCGTTGGCACTAGCAGCCTATCATACTCTATCTATTTCCTAGGACGCCAACGCCAGCAGAGTGTAATATTTGCACACCCATATCTATACATATTGCATGAGTTCAAAATTCGTATTCAGAATTAATCAAAGTATACTATTCTACCACAAAAATTAACGCGGCTCCTCCGTTCCTCACTGCGTGTCACCCTAAATTTCTACATACATTTTATTTATTTATTTTTTTTGAAAAAAAAAAAAATTGTACTATACTATTTCAGTACCAGAAAGTAACCTACGCTCCTCTTTCCCTCTGTTTCATTTGTGAATTCAAAATTTATATGTAAATATACAAATTTGAAAATGATTACACTATTTAAAAAAATTAGATATCTCTTTCTGAGAATAATTTGTTTGTGACTCATACAAATTACAAACATCATATACGCAGCCTTTATACTTGAAAATCACCATGTAGGCAATATAAAAATCAAATAGATTACATCCTGATAAAGAAAAGATGGAAGACTTCTGTACGAGATGTTAAAATCTACCCGGGACTGGACTGTGGGACAGATCATAATAGCAGAAATATGTCTTAAATTAAGGAAATTGAATTATTTAAAGAAAAAGGTAGAAATTGAAAAAAGATGTAACATGTAAAAATGAAATGTTAAATACTGAAGAATTATGGGAAAAAATTAAGGATATTATTACACAAAATGCGAAAGAACTCTAGCGTACAAAAACAAACCAAGAATACCTTGGATCACATGGGAAATGATGCAAATACGACAAAGTATGAAACAAAAAGGTATTAATACCAGTGAAGAAATTACAAGGTATAAACAAACATGCCCGTATAATAAAACAAAGATTGTATAAAGGTAAAGATGAATTTAAATCCGTTATTTTTATATTCAGCCATTGTCTTCGTTAAATTTATATATTATAATAACTGCCGTGATCATGAAGCTTTGTCTTCGAAACGCGTCGGTTATTTAATAAGAAAAAATAAAATAATTGTTTATAGTAGTGTATTTAAATTTTACTTACTACACAACAAACGTAAACAATATGTGTAATTAACAGATATATGAGCCAAAGATAGTCAAAAGGTGGAGAGATTATTATGCGTCCTTGATGGCTGCTCAGCAAAGTGACATAATCCATGAAGTACTGCTAACAGAGGATTCAATAGAACCGAATATTATGCGAAATGAGGTTAAAGCAGCAATAAAAAGCCTATACATGAATAACAGAGCAGCAGGATCAGACGGCATTATTTCTGAAATGTAAAAAGCGACGGCGGACGAAGGAATTAGCATAATACATAGAATATGATGGTCGACAGGACAATGGCCAGAAGCTTGGTGCACGTCTGTATATTTACCTATATATAAGAAAGGGGATGAAAAAAATTGTCAATATTGTAGAACTTTGGCCTTGATACTCACATGCTAGCAAGATTATGCTATACATAGAACAGGAACGGTTACAGCAATATCTTATTCCTCAAATGTCCGAAGAACAAGCAGGATTTATACAAGGTGGAGGGACAAGGAAACAGATCATTAACATCAGACAAATGATCGAAAAATTTTATGAATATAATATACCTGCAATATTCTGCTTTTTGGATTACAACAAGGCTTTTGATATCATCAACTGGAATAAATTGTGGCAAACATTAATGAAGATGACAGTAATCACTTGATCTATTTAATCAGGAACTTATATATAAAGAACTTTACCTATATAAGAGTGGAATCAGAATTATCTGATAGATTCTACATAGGAAGAGGAGTTCGACAGGAATGTGTACTTCTCCCCATATTATTTAATATATTGAAAATATTTTTTAATGGTGGTTGACAGATCTCTGAAACTTCCGACAGTTTTTAATTCAATAGCGGACATAGGACGTAGAAAAAAAGTAATATATCTTGAAGTACTTATTAACAAAGAAGGATGCGAAGATGAAATAAAAAGAAGACTAGGAATGACAAACAGTGCGATATCAAGATTAAGTAAAATATGGGAAAGACCGTAATATATATCCAAAGAAACCAAAAAGTATGTAATGAAAACATTAATTTTTCCCATTGCGACCTACGGATCTGAATCCTGGATGTAAAATGGATGCTTTCAAAATGGCAGCCTATCGAAGAATGATGAGAATATCACGGAATGCATTTCGAACGAACAATTCTATCCTGCAGGAATTAAATGTTACATCTCGCCAAAGATTAATCAGCGGCAGTGCCTTAAATTTTTCGGCCATACCATCAGACGAAATGATATTGTGAAGCAAATTATTCAAAGAAAAGGAGAAGGGAGTAGAAGCAAAAGAAGACCTCCAACGTGGTTCACTGATTACATCAAACTATTAACAAAATTGCATATACCGGAAATTATGCATGAGGCCGAAGATCGCCTAACGCGGAGAAAAATTACGAATCAGTTCTCTGACTGCATGTATACATCGATTTCATTCTTTGTAGCAAATCCACACATAATTTATAATTTTATTTTCAGAGAAGGGAAGAGATCAATTTTTTAAAACAGAAACTTTCGAACTTTGATACTTAGAACCCAAATTTTAATAGAATTTACTGAAGCTTGTTTCGTTCTTAAACATGTATTTTTTAGTCTGTTAATTTAAGTTTGTAATTCATAAATAATATGATGTATTTAATGCTACCTATTGAGCATTTTAGACAATAGAGTGAAGACAATGCTAAAAAAAGAATTAAAGTGAATGTGTGGAGAATGTAAAGTACACAGACTCGATCGTGGGAAATTACCTATCAACGAACTTATAACATACAATCGTTCTAGAATGATGCAATATTCACATCGGGAACGGAAGATAATTCGTAGCTGATTTTCGTTCTCATTAATATGCACTCTCCGTTTGTTCGGATAAGCTACACTGCAGCGGCAATACTGGTAGCCGAGGTATGCGATGACAGTGTCAAAGGTAGATTACCTGGAGGCTATCTTAGTTTCCATTTCGCTATCCCAGCTGGAATAATGAAGATAAGCGTACGCGAGAATGAAAGAGAGAATTATATACGTAATAGCAACCTGAGTTTTCTATCCTTTCAGATGATATACAATCTTCATTCGTGTCTAGGATACAGTCACTAGTCTACATTGGACTTTGTAATGTTATTCTGTCAATGTAAATATCACACTAACTACAGCTACCATTACACATTACAATTTTTAATTGTAATTCTGAAAACAACTTATTTATTTTTTATATATTTTTTATATATTTTTTATATATATATTTTTTATATATATATTTTTTATATATTTTTTATATATTTTTTATATATTTTTTATCTCGCTAACGTGCAGCACATGTGTAAGCCAATAGAATTAGCACTTCTTTTTGTATCTCTCTCACTCCTATGTGACATTCTACCATCCTAAGTGTATCGTTCAAACTGCGTACACTACTGTAGACGAGCTATCCTTTGCATCGTTCGTTAAATCTTCCTGTTCGTCGCGAGCGCACATGTACGCTCACTCATTGCTACGCAATCAATGCAGAAGTTTTCAATTATATGATGAAATCATTTTAATTTTTAATCACCGATCAACTTATTATTAACATTTCATTTATTTAATTTATTTTAAAACTCTGCATGCGCAGACGAGTAAACGTCACGGTGATAATAAAAGAAGACTGACAAATGATGTGAAGGAGGAGTTAAAATGCTGGTGACTATTGAAAACGTTCAAATGGCAACATTTAGAATCCAAATTTTGAGTTAATTTTACATCTGTATAAGCAAGGGAAAGTAACATAGGACTCGAATCTTTTTTTTTTTCTCTTCCATTTTTTAACACTTATTCTATCATTTAAACTAGATCCAGGTATATCACCGCGGACGTGTATCAACCATTCTCCTGTACATCGGCGCATAAACTGTAACATGTGTTAAAACAATGTCTGATGCAAAGTTGATCGCTGATCATCACATTCTAAACTCACTACAAAATTTTGATGGATATATGCAGTATCCATCACTAGGGTCTAAGGATAATTGGTCCTTTTGGTGGCGCGTATATTACCTTTAACATTTTTTAAACGCTGAAGGTTTATAAGAGGAATATTGCGTGAATAAATAAAACTCCGAAATAGAAAATACTATTTGCCTCGAATTTATGTATTGCTGATATTTTTAATTTCCTGTATAGCACCTGCCTTAGTGTATGAAACACCATGATTGATTGACTCCGGTTCTATTTAAGTAGCGAAAGATTTAAGTTGATGCGGAGCTTTTTAAGCTACAAAGATATAAAAAACGATGAATAATTTCATTTTTGGATTTATGAAACGGCGTTTAAACACAATATATGTATAAAGTGGAAGATGCATTAAATGATTTTAGTTGAGAACTTTGCGGGGGAATCAGTTAGCTTTTAGGCTAAAGTAATATGCCTGTTTGTTATCCCGTTTAAAAATGTTCATTATATGCTATTCGTTGACAGAAACGGGGAAATTCGGACGCGATCCAGGCGATATTTCGACAATAGTGTCGTCGTGAGATACAAAAGTGTCGAGCTGATTTGCAAAAAAAGTGAAAAAATGTCGCGCGTTTTGACTGATACCAGAATTTAAAATTTTTCATCGGAAAACGGGCAGGTTTGGTGGCTACGGACGCGAATTTCACGAGCAATATTCGCTCTTTTAAAGATAAATTTTGCTTTACCCGCTGGCTTCAAGAAAACATTTGATGAACGTTTTTGCTAACTCGGCATTTTCAAAGGTTGACATATTATTTAGTTATAATTTCGGTCGCGGAATATTGTGTAAATTTTACCCGACTAGATACAAAAGTAAATAATAAACTTTGGCGATTTTTTTTTTTTCTCTTCGAGTTATTATCGTTATTGTAAGTATTTTGGATTACAATTTCATCTAGAACGAAATGTAATTTATTTATTTAATTTAAAATTACAATAATTTCACGAAATAAAGTGCACGCGGTTTATTTACGGTTATATTTGGATATATATTTGAGACATTTTTTGAGCTAAATGTAATTTACTACAATATGTATAAATTATAATAATGATTATAATGAAAATAGTGATTCTCAATTAAACGCTAAATGGTGTTTATTACATCTATAGTAGAAGACTGTGAAATAATGATTTGAACTGCGTCGAAAGGTAGATTGCGAAAGTGGTAAAAAATTAAATTTATGGTTAATTTTGCACGTTGATAAATTTTATTTTTCCAAAGTAAAGTAAAACAAAAAAGGACTTTCTAAAGTTGCAGAGTCTACTACTACGGATATTACGCGGCTACAGGTACCGGTTATTGAAAACGCGAACACTGAATGATATTACGGTTTAGTGTGCTCCTATGTTATTAGCTAACTTTCGCACGTAGCTGGAAGTTACTGTTATCGAAATTAAACATTTTTCGAAACATTTCTCCAAAAAAAAAAAAAAAAAAAAAAAAAAAAAATAATTAAAAAAAAAGTGTTGTGACATGTGAAAGAGGAATGTAAGTTCGTATCAGAGACGAATTTAGCTACCAATGTTGAGGTGCATGATAATAAAATTATATTCATACTTAAGTATTTTTTATTATTAAAACTAGTAATCATTACGTGTTACAGTTTGTATTCTTTACAGTTGAAAGTCGCTTGAGACAATGGTAAGAATTAATAACTACACAATTGACTTCTGCGAGCTATGAGGAGGGTAAAAGTATTTGGAAAATAAAACCTTTTTTTAACGTATCTTGTGGAAAAATAGAATAAAAAAAAAAAAAAACGAAAATTCTGAAATACTTAAAAAAAATAGATATAGAAAGTTTGTAGGACTCGTATGTAGACTTTTAAAAAGGTACTTGATGCAAAAGAAAATCTTCTTGGTGGGAAGGGGTAATTACCAACTCGTCACCTACATATCCGCTACTTGTATGTATGTATGCATGGATGTACGTCATGTGTATGCCTTACGTATGCGTGTATGTGTATACAGGGTGTTCTGAAACTAATTCGGGAAATTTGTTTTACTCTATAAAGCTCGTCAAAATCAACAAATAATTCCTGAGAGAAAAGTCATTTGGGCGAACAATTAATTAGTTATAATTAATTAAATTATTTAATTTAAATAAAAAAGTATTTTTTTTTTTATAAATCCAGATTTTTTAAAATAAAAAGAAAATAAATGTTGAAAATAAGTAGAATACGTATTAAATGTAGTCGTAAATAAATGATTTGCAAATGGCCTAGAGCAAGTGCTCAATATGTTGACCATTTCGCTGTACCACCAGCTCAGCTCTTTGCGTAACGTTGTTTCCCGTTGCAGAAGTTCTGGTGTTCGTCGGATGTAGTCAAACGCTGCGACGATGTGCTATTGTAACGGTTCTAGACGTTAACTTGGTAGTCAGGGATGCCAACCACGAGGTTTTACGCTCGTGGATTTGATTTGTTTAGATTTTATTTAAGCTTATCAGAGAATGTTTTACTTTTTCTTTATATGATTACGAACGGAAAACTATTTAATTGAAATTACTGAAAAATATATTAAGCAAAACTCACACCTATCTTTCGGGACCGGTCGACCGCTGAAAAAACAATATTTAATCCGAAAATAGCGCAATTATAAATACACGACAATATATATGTAAAGTGAATATAAATGATACGTATCACTGTTGTCGGTGATCCTGGATCTATTGATGGCGATTCGGCGGTCGGTTGCGTTGCAGAAATCGGAATCGGTCGAGGAAGATTTATCGAACACTTTCGTTGAGGGCCAGTTGCATATCCGAATCCAAACTTTGCTGAACAGCAAGAATCACTACACGCGTCACTTCGATATTTACAATAAATTTAACGAATGTCGAACGTATGTATTAACAAGACGGCGACTTTTCCACGAGAAATCAAAACGGAAGTATTTCTACAAAATTAAAAACCGGAGCCTCCTCTACCGGTAAAACGGGACTTGACTCACTGACTTGGCCGACGATCAAAACTGAGGCTGACTGCTCGAAGGTAAAACTGAGACCGCTTGCTCGAAGGTAAAAACTGAGACTGCTTCTATAAGGCTGCCACTGCCCTTTTCGCTAAAATCTTCATCTCGCCTTTTTTTTAAATTATCGAACGCCTACTCGACCGTGACCGCTGGATTTTTCCGAATCAGGTAGATCCTTTTTGTTTCCAGCAGGATGCTGATTGGCTGGTCCCACCGACAACAGTTCCATGCACGCGCACACTCGCACCCGCACCACACATTCCAAATTATTTTTATTTTTATTTATTTTTTGTTTATTATTATTTTTATACAAATATATATGACTAATGTAATGGACACATTACACTATATGTAGTCGTCTAGTGTGTTGGTCGGTATACGACACACCTTTTCTTCAATACAACCCTACAAGAACAAATCTAGAAGAGTTATGTCGGGAGGCCATTCAATCGGTCCGAGGCGCCCTATCCACCTGTCCGAGAAGTCTTCATCCAAATGCCTCCTTACAACCCTTTTGTAGTGTGCTGATGCTCCATTGTATTGAAAAACAGCAAAGAAAAACAAATGAACACTGAGGTTACATTGTGATAAAATGTACGTACCGCTGATTTGAAAAAATACGACGAATTGGGTTGAATTTTAACTTAGTTAACTACATACTTACGACTGCATTTAATACATATTTTACTTCTTTTCAATACTCAATTTTTATTTTCAAAACATATTGAATTCTAAAAAAAAAAAAAAATTATTTTTTTATTACAATGAATTAGTTAAACTAATTATAGCTAATTAATTATTTCGTCCAAATAATTTTTCCCTCGGGACTTTTTTTTTCATTTTGACGAGCTTTATAGCGGAAAACAAGTATATGTAAAGACACTATGTATGGACGTCAGACAGATTTTGTGATATGATTATATTTGAACAAATGATGCTATTCACTTCTGGTTCATAGCACTCGACAAGTACTGATGTGGAATGGAAGACATTAGATTTAGGGGAAATTTGATTTTGAATAATTTAGGAAAATATAAACAAAAGTGACATAATTATCTTGTAAATGCCGTTCATATCATGAAGTGATGATGATGTTAATTTGGCGTGCCTAGATCAGAATATGTTTGGTCTAATTTGAAAAAAACCTAAAAAAATTGTAAGTTATGCGGTATTTGGTTGAACTTTGCATTAACAGCACATATAAAATTTTGCGATATAATGGGAAAGTTATAGATGCGCCCTTTACTGCTTTCAGTATGTTGTCATCTGTTTTTTTTTTTGGTTTTTTTTTTTTTTTTTTGTATGTTTCATTAAATCTCAGCTTAATCTACTATCTTCTTTATATGTTCCTTTACTACGTCGGTACATCAATTTTTTTTTGTTTCTTTTAAAATATAAAATAATAATAATATTATTTTTAATATATTATCTTTTAGGCGCGCCAGCGGCTTTGACCCAACAGCTACAGAAATTATGGAAAAGGTTAAATAGAGAGACGATTAGAAATAGAGCTAAAACGCAGTCCGATTAAGGAAATGGTCGCGGAACGTTTATAAGAAGAGAAATGAAACCACCGCTGGGAACAGGGAACCGGCTGAATTTGATGATAATGAGAGGCGGGATTTGAAAATAAAAAAGGATAATAGATGTCCGACCATAGTCGGGAACGATTAGCTGAGGAAAGAAGAAGGATGTCTGAGGCGGGAAAATTACAGAGTTAAGAACCATCGCGGGCGGCCGAACGGGCTAAAAAATCAGCTAACTCGTTGCCTTCAATGCCAGAATGGCTAGGAACCCACAAAAGAGTTCAATAGTAATAGAGCGGGATGAGAGTAGATTGGATATGAGAAAACGAATTGAGAGAATAATAGAGTTGGAGGAATGAGAAGGAGGAGAAGAAATAGCTTGAAGAACGCTCTTGGAATCGGAGACAATGAGACATTTACTGATCCCTCTTACGGATGGAACGAAGGAGACTGCGCGTAAAACGGAGATAGACTCCGCTGTGAAGACAGAACAGAAGGAAGGGAGCTTGAAGGATTCAGATTGATGCAGTGAGAGGGAGGTAAACGCGCTGTCCACCCCGTTCTCATTTTTAGAACCGTCAGTAAAGAATGTTAGATGAGAAGGAAAAGATGTATCACGCAAGTGGAGGAATTCGGCTTGGATTGTAGAATGTGCGATGCAGCTGGTTTGGAGAGAGAGAGAAGAGATTGATAGTCTGCCAAATGCTGGTGAAGTCATGGGAAAAGTGAGGAAGGTTGGAATAAGAAAAGACACGAGGCGAAAAATTGGAGATTTGAGCTAACGCCATTGGTTTTTAATACCAAAATAATAGGAGATAAGATTAGATGAGGACACAGAAAGACGTTTAATTAGAAAATTACTGCGATCTGCGGATAAAAAGTAGTTGTATCGCAGATTCAGAGAGGATAGCAGGAATAGGAGAGAATTTAAGCGCTCCGATGCACAGCCGAAGGCAGCAGTTTTGAACTTTGTCCAGTTTGCGAGGAGAGATTTAGAGGAATTTCCATAGATGAAGGAGCAGTAATTAGTACTGGAACGAATTATAGCTTTGTAAAGGATTGGGAGAATAGAAGGGTCATTGCCCCATTTGGATGAAGATAGTACTTTCAGGAGATTGAGTCTTTTGAGGGAGGAATTGTAGAGATAGTTAATGTGTTCATGGAAAGTGAGAGTCGGTTGTTGAGAATAACACTAAGGTAGCAGAAAGAGCTGACGAGCGGAATCGGAATGTTAAATGAAATAATACTTATCAAAGCTTGATTGTAAAAGCGGAGGGAAAACACCATAGAGGAAAACTTTGAAGGAGAGAGAGAGAGGTGAATTGAGGAGAGGAAGATACTAAGGATAGATAAAGCGTTATTTATCTTTTCGTTGGCGGCGGCCACATCACTACAATTGGAGTAGATAAGGATATCATCATAATCTTCACTTTAAAAAGGACTGGATGAACACAAAAGTTTTAAATTTGATGAAAATAACAGACATATATTATAAGCAATGTAAAAGAATCACAACAAACTCTCGGTATAAAAAACTGTATAAAACATAAAGAAATATGACCAAATCAGAAATTAGGAAAGCGAAATTAAATTACTACAATAAACAAATGCACTAGACGAGTAACAACACCAAGAAAGTATGGCAGATAATCAATAGCATAGTATGTAACAAGTACAAAACTTCAATTGATCAGGTCGTTATGAAACACTTTGAAAGTGCAAGGGATTGAACAAATTTATTGAACACTTCTCTCGACCACTGCAGCATTGCGATCAATTTTGTAACATCAGTTACTGAATAGTGGGTATGCGGAGGTGACTCACACGTCATTTTATATACCAAAAGCTGCTAAGAAACATGCAGAACAAATAATTAAGAAACTACCCATTCACAAGGTTTCTGGGTGGGACAGTATAAGAGCTTCGGATATCAAAAAAAAAAAAAAAAAAATGCAGCAGTCCTCGCTTCAATAATAACAAAACTAATAAACTGCTCTATTAAAGAAAGTATAGTCCCCGAAGGACTTAGAACCGGACTTATCAGACCTATATATAAAAGTGATGAAACGAGCGCATACGAAAATTATTGACCAATTATGATTATTTCAGTGCTTTTAAAAATTTCGGAACAACTTCTTGCGTATCACCTACGGAATTATCTGGAGGGAAATAATCTACTACACAATAACCAATTCGGCTTTAGGGAAAGGAAACCAATAGTCTTCCTGTCAAGAGCATTAACAAACAAAATCAAAGAAAAAATCTGATAATTAGGGAAACAGTTTCTTGTAATTTTCATAGACATCAGTAAAGCATTTTATGCGGTGAATCATCAAATACTGTTGCGAGATATGAAAGGTATTGGCATTATAGGCGAACAAAATAAATGGTTTGAAAGTTACGTATGGTAATAGAGCGAAACTTATGAAAATCTATAAAGAACTAAAACGAGAAGAAACTGCATTAAGAGGTGCAGGGCAACGAAAAGGAACTGTATTAACTGCGTTACTGTTCCTGATTTACCTTCACAAATATATTAAACATTCGACTGTATATGCAAATATACGGTTGATGTAGCACTCATAATTGAGCACTATGACATTCATGTGGCCGAAAACCTGTCCCAAGAGGATGTTGATACTATGTGTAGGTGGGCACATGATAAACACCTAACGATTAATATAAAAATCATCAAAGGTTATATATATATATATATATAAGGACGTCCAGCAGATATAAAACACACAAATCTTCTATTATAATGCATAATAACAGTTGCTTACACAACTGTTTGACTCCTACCTTGAATTGTGGTTGTACTCCCCTGGAAATGACGGATGATGTTAAATACCCTGGCTTCACTTTTGACAGAACATTATCTTGGAACAAGCGTATTACAAATTTATCAAACAAAATTATTCAAAAACGCTACCAGCATTATATAGATTAGCTCAATCGATACCATATGAATGTCTTCGTGTATACTACTTTAACGCTATTGTTACGAATCTTATACGGAATATCAATTTGGGGGGAAGCAAAGAGTACGATAATCAAACGGATTAATAATCAGCAAAAGAAATGCTTAAAGTATGCCTAAAAATTCTCAAAAAAGATCGGGGGTTAGTAGTAACATTAGCTGGTGGAGAGAGAAAAAAGAAATGTCTCCAAAGATGTGTTATATTATTATCACCGGCTGCTCGAGTATAAGCCTAATAATATTCAATTATCTTCCGTGAAAAGAAGTAGAACAACTAGGAATCATAGGGAAGTATACTACACCCGACCAAATGATTTAAATAACAAGATAGACAACATTGATGAGACAGTATTAATTAAACTGCTGGTACGAATTCCAGAAGATTTAATGAACACAGAGATAGAACTTTGAAAGCTAATACATATAATTAAGCAGTGGCAAGCTGATACATAAATCAGTGACAGTAAGTTAATTATATACGGCCAGATGGTGGAGAATAGATCATATGTATATAATTAAGACACGGATATATACGTCAAGTGTAATAATATGATATGTGTCCTGTGTATAATGTAAATTAAGTATTAAGAAGTTTTGTAACTATCATTTATGAATAAACGATGATAAGAGTGTTGGGCGCCTACATCCGTATGTCTTGTGAGATCCGCAACCTATTTTAAAAAAAATAATAAATTCTAGTTTACAATGCATTCACGGATGGATAGAACTTTACATCAATCCATCAAAGCTTGACCGTTATGGGAGCTATGCTCGAGTGATTTGGATGCGTAACTTAGTTTGATCATCGTTGGAAAGCAGCATTGTAAATAATTTAGTTTTTGACCAATGCTGGGAACCATTTTTCTTTACTGAATTGTTTTTCACTTGTTTTTTCCCTAGGTTTATTATTCTTTATCGTTCTTCATGTTTGAGGTATTCGCTTAAAATTTATGCTAGAAGAGATGTATCTGAAGTAAGGACTGGCGGCGAGGTTAACGATAGCATCTAATTTCAGCGATGCTTTTTATAGATATACAAATTCGGCTGTTAAAAAAAATTTAAGAGAGTAGTGGAAAATTATATTACCGAAGAAATAGCAGGGTAAGCAAAAAAGACAGGAGTGTCTAAACGATGAATAAAAATAAGTTTAACGAAGAAATGACGAACATCGGTAATTTATGCTCGAGCAGAAGGAGTAATTTTATTTAAGTAATTTATTGGGCGGAATTTAAGTAGCCGCAAAACTGGCATTTACCTAGTTCAGACGAACGGAATAATTTACTCAACACTGATTTGTCAGGGAATTTTTCAAACATTACATCTCTGCATTCATTTCCCAGTATGCAGATGCGACGTTACAGATAGCGATTACGTTGAATTTATGCAAAATATATTATACGATAAAACTTTTCCTCCCTTTTTTTCCTTTCTTCTTTATGTTTATTATTGTTACTTTCATTCACGTCAACTTTAACCGTAAAACACATTCAGTCGTGAAGACATTTTGCTTTACATTTTGTTTTTTAATTACTTATAGATGATCGAGTGGAAATTATTAACCTTAAACAAATGCGTATAATAACCATTCAAAAAAAATTAAATAAAAAAAAAAACAAATAAAATAAGGAATGTAGAAAAAACTATTATAATAAAATGTTTTAAAGAATCTATATTTAAATGATTTCAATGGAATATTTGACCGATATTTAAAACAAAAAAATTTAAGAGTCAGCAAAAAATAATTAATCGACATAGTTCTTTTTTAAAATAATTTTTCGTTTCTGTTATATTTTTGGCATCGTGATGTTTTGTTTTTTTTTGTTTTGTTTTTTTTTTTTAAATATATCATAATTTCCTCTTAAGTGTTTCTTGTAATTTTAGTAGTGTATATTCCAAGAGACGCAACCATGATGATGATGATGATGATGACATTCTATTTTAAACACAGATCACTAACATTTCCTCCTCGGGCGATAAGCGGTTAATTTTTATAATTTCAATTAATAAATAAACACAAACAGGAAACGTAGCATTTAAATTACATCCACGTGTTTTCTTAGTAACATACATTGCGGTTTTATGAAAACTTAGATGATACTGCCTTGTGAAAACTCCTTTTTTAAAGTAGCTGTTGGACGCTACATTAACTACGTAAAATGAGAAGTAAATAAGTAATAGATGAGACAGTTCGAATTATCTAATGAAAAGAGTCGATATGGAAAAAAAGAGAAAAACATAATAATAGCAATAAAGAGAAATAAAACATAAATTCTGTTTTTCCTCATTCTTCTTGTGATCCTATCATTCTGAGTATTCGTTCGATTATCCATAATCTTTTTCAAACTTACCGCATTCAGATTGAGTTCCTTTGGATTCCAGGCCATGTACCGGTATAGAAGGGAATGAAAGAGTTGATCAGTTGTCTCGAGGTGCAGCTGTTAATGGACCACTCCCCGTTAATTAAGTTCACTGCTAATATTTACTCGCATTGTCTAAAAAATTCCATTATAGGTTTTGGTCAGACTCATAGCCTCTCTCCTTTTCTAACCAATTTTCATTTTATCTTTCTATTTAGCCGTATCTCTTTAAATTAATCCTTGGTTTCATAAATTTCCGTCTTTGCAATGCTATATTATTTCCTCTTTATGTCGGTTGCGCTTCGATCATAGCTTGCTTCCTTCATCTCGCTATCAATTTTCAGACTCTCCTTATTGTCATCCTCCCAATGATATGCACGAATGTAATTCTAACCACATCCTTTTCGAATGTTCTGTCGTCTGAACGTTTCCTTCTCTACTTTCAACTTCTGAAACTTCGTGCTCCCTATAGTGCTACATCTATTCTCTTCTTTTCTTCGCTAGCTGTTGTCGCTCCGCTTGTATCCTTCATTGATGCTATAGCTGACCACGTACGAATCTAAATAATTAATTCAGCGTTACTTTTCTTTCTTGTCGAAGTCAATGCTCTTTGTCAGCGAGTCGAAAAAAAAAAAAAAACTCAATCACACGATTTGAATTTTTTTTTCTTTTCTTCTATCTGGCCATTGACGTACATGCCTAATTTCAGCGTCGTAGCTTGGCATTTATAAAAGTTATGCCACGCTAAGTCACCTGCTTTCGTTGATGTTTTCGATTTTTTACGTTTTTATAACTTTACATCGACGAGTTTAAAAACGGATTCAAGGAAACACAGACCTGGGTAATGTTAAATAAGTGTTTTAACAACGATACTTTATTGAGAATAAATGCTTATGTGTGACACGGACGGTTTAGAAGTGGTGATGAGTCTGTCGAGGATGACGAACTCAGTGGCCGACTATGGACATTGAAGTAAAACATCGATAAAATCAAAGGAACGTTGACTGAAAACCGCAAATCATCAGAAAGTTAGCAGAGGACTTGAACATCGTTTATAGATCCGTCCAAGATATTTTGATTAATGATTTGGCGTTGAGACGTGTCGCTGCAAAGCTGGTGTCAAGAGGCCTGAATCTCGAGCAAAAAAATGACATCGTTATCCGTGATTTTTTGACCGTGAACAGCCACCAAATTCGCCTGATTTGACTTCCTGCGATTTCTTCCTGTTCATTTAACTCGAGAAATCTCTCCGGAGAACATATTTCAACAGCCAAGAGGAGAAGGTAGAAAAATGGCTCGATGATCATACAGAAAAACGAGTATAAAAGGTGTTTCGAGAATCAGGTCAACCACTTCCATAAGTGCGTTGCAGTTAATGAAGAGTACTTTGAAGAAAACAAAATCAATTTCGGTGAGTAGGCTTGTATTTTTTCTTTTCTGAACAAATTCCTGAAATTTTTTCATTGATCTAGTAGTGTATATTTTTTTCTGAATAATTACGCTCTAAAATTATTGTCATTAGTAAATGTTTTTTGAAGAAATAAATTTTATTTTTAAAATTGCAAATGATTTTGATTTAACTTTCAGCCTAAACGTGGTTATAACTTTTTTCTTATAAGCCAGATTTCGCTTTAAACCAAAACAAAAAAATAAATAATCTTACTATTACCTTGCGAAAAGTGAAACATCTTCAATTTTTGTTTGTTTTACGCGAGCGATTAAATGTTCATTGTATTATTTCATTGTCTAATTGGCTATTTAAATTATGGGGATTTTACCGGATCAGTTGTGTATATTAAGCGAAGTAGCAACTTGAATTATTAATTAGTAAATTAGTAATAATGAAAAAGAAGATAACACTCTAAAGACTGTTTGCACCATTTAGAGATCGATTTGTGTAAAGGAATACGCTATTTAAAATACTATTTTATATAAAAATTTTAATTAGGGCAATTTTCACAAGTACGTTCTTTTTGAATAGGTTAATAAAACTTATTTAAATAATGCTATAACTAAGAACATTAGCGCATGTGATTACGCACCTCGCCAGACTAGACTCCCGTAATTGGGGCCTTACTAGTTCGTCTATTCCTGAGCGTGCCTGTGTTATTGTATGGGAATGCTTTTACGCTACTTTAAATGGTCACAAGTGTGCGTTTAACTATTGAAGATTAATATAAAAAGTCGGGACATTTTTTTCGTGGGTAATATTTTTTTTTTTTTAATTGTTTCCCCCCAAAATGACACGAGATTAAAAGTATGTTTAACTAAAAACTGCTATTCATGATGACGAGCAGTCTTTAAAAACGTACAAGTTCGCTGCTGCTATAACTAATCAATTACGCACTACGATAAAAAAATCATTTTCAGCCGGCAACTGATCGTTGAACTTATGCATGCTACTGAATGAAGGAATGAGGGGGGATTAATTGTAATTTAATTAAGTATTAGTAAATAAATGTATTTAATAAACTGAAATTAATTTTTGTTAATTGGATTAGCCAAAGGGAATGCGTAACGTTATCGATTGCAATAAAACGTTGCAAGTTATTGGTTGCTTATTTTTTTACTAGACGGATAATAAGGTACGCATACGTGATTACGTTAGAGGTACCATTTAAAGTTGGTCCGAAATAGCTTGAAATACAGGGGTCGCAGGAAGTTATCGTCGATATTGATTTCGCTTATTTCCGTTGTTTATTTTTTTTTATTTCCTATGAAAAATATTTTCCAGAAATAATTTGCTTTAACCTATCTTCAGGATTGCGTTCATTTAAAAGCAAAAACTGCTCGATTCTATGCGGATCGCAATTTTTTCTATCAACTGAAATTTCTTTTGCAGTACATTTTTTAATCTTGTCGTTTTCATTTATACAATAGCAACAACGAGTTTCATTCTGAGATGATAGCATCCACTTTTATACTATCTTTTTTTTCGCTTTTGTTTAAATTTTTTCTCTTTTTCTCTACGTAATGCTTTCATCGAGAACCGAAATAGTTTAATTTAAAACGCCATGTACTGCGAAAAAAACTCCTATTTCCACGCGTCATTTAGCGGTTTGTTTAATTTAGAAAAAAAAACAAAAACATTTCGAAATAACTTTTAAAGTGTTTAGCTTTTCAAAATAGTTTATTGAATAATCGCAAATAGTATGGTAAATAATACTTCCATCGTGACATTTTTTATAATTTATTTAAAAAAAAAAATTAATACCGATAAATCGGTTAAACTGAAAATTATTCACGACTTCAAGACACCAGCTTGTTATAAAGCTGATGTCTTGAAGTCAAGAATAATTTTCAATTAATTTTTTTTTTTTAAAATAAATTATAAAAAATGTCACGATGAAAGTATTACCAAAGATAAAATGTTTTTTTACAAAAAATAAATATCGACTTCGAGGTTTATTATAGAAATTTAAAAATGCACTAAAAAGTAAAAAATAATTACTCCGGATAAGAAAATATATATATGTATATATCAGAGTGATATAATACCCTTAAAGGTGATATTATCGTAATTCTTATACAACATTTATACCTTAATCAGAGTCGGCATCAAATTCACATTACAATATCTAGGAACAATTTAATGAACATTTAATGCAGTTTTTAATTATTCGTTTAATATGAATTTGATGTCGACTCCAATTAAGGTATAAATGTCGTATAAGAATTACGATAATACCATCTTAAGTTATATCACTCTGATATATATTTTCTTATCCGGAGTAATTATTTTTTACTTTTTAGTGCATTTTTATTCAATTACTTTTTACTTTCTAGTGCATTTTTATTAAATTTTTATAATAAACCTTGAAGTCGGTATTTACTTTTTTGTAAAGAAGCATTTTATTTTACAATTTTTAACGTTATACTTGAATTTTCTTCTTGTTAAAATTCAATTTTTTTTCACATTATTCTCCACACTTTATATTTAAAAAAAATCGATTTCTTTATTTTGAACTTCATTTCCACGGTGTGAAACATTTCCATGGTAATTTGGCAAATTTATAGTATTTTAAGTCAATAAATCTAGCCCGACGGTGAAACCAATCATGAATGAAAAACATCCAAAAAGCTTCAATTTCACAAAGCTTCAATCATCCGCATTATTAAGGATAACTCAAAAACTACTGGTCAGATCTTGATCAAATTTTAATGGAACCACATAAGAAGTACTAGCTTTCAAATAATCGGAGAGTCATCTAAATGGGTTCACCTAGAAAAAAGTTCAGGGGTAACACGCATTAAAAAAGAAATAAAAAAACAATACAGCCGAATTGAGAACCTCCTCCTTTTTTTGAAGTCGGTGAAAAATGCATGTGATCGAAATATTGCGTTTGTTTCTCGTAACGAAAAGGTAAAGAAATATGCATGACTTCCTTTACTTTTAGCACCAAGCATTTATATCTCGTAAATTTTTCATAAAATTCTTTCCATTACCAGTGATGTATCTTGAACATTTAGCGACGGACAAACAAATATTTCAAAACAGAAAAATGGTTTTTGTGAAAAAAAATAAATCTAATTAAGGCTGACGCTGAGGGAAAACTGAGATTCCGTTTCCTTCTTTCCGTTTGAAACGAATATTTACCGCATAAAACATTTTCCGGCCTTGTTTCGTGAAAACTGGATTACAGCTCTGTCCTTTATGCAGAGCCAAACCTTCATTTAAGACACTTGATCAAATTCTGCATCCTTAAGATGCATCATAGGAGCAATGTAAACCAGTCCTTTGCAAGCTGAGACCAACGTAATGAAAATGCCGTTGAAATATATGGCTTAACTGTTAAAACCTTTAAAAAAAATAACACACAAAAAAAAACCACTAACACTGCAATATACTCTTTTCGAAGGAAGCCGAATAGACAGCGCTGGCTGTAATTTGTCATGTCTTGCTCGACAGTATGGAGAACATCAAAACTACGTTAAACCAACTCGGCAAAGATCGTAAAAAACTTACAACGACGTTTGTGGTAGACCGAATGGAATCAAAAATACAACGTAAAGCTTTGCAACATTAAACCAGAGATTACAAACTGAAAACTCACCAAAACTCAAATCAAATCAAATCATATATTTGGAATATGTACAACGGTAATTATATATATATTAAGTAATAATTGAAGTCGCAAATGCGCTTCTTTAGCGCGAGTAGCGAATGTAATAGGAATACAATTTGTGTTTGACATGAAGATTTAAGAAAGCTAAACTAAAACATGCATGTTGAAATTATTATACATGGGCCACTATTGCGTACTGGTTTAACTAATACATCTCAAAATTAACGAATATGGTACATACAAAAACAAAAATGAAAACTGCATAGTACATGTTAGTAGCCCATGTTTACAAACAATCTTAAATGATAAAATTTACAACTTACTTACGAGTCAGTAATAACAAGGAAACAAGTAAGAAGTAGTAAAAATCAGTAAAAAGCCGCAGAAATTAATAAAAATTAAAATAAAAAAATATCTAGAATAAAATCTAAAATTAATCACACACATTCCCCAGTCCCAAAATACTGGTAGCTGGGTTCAACAATAATACGTAAGCTAAAGCTAAAACTAAAAATTATATGCATGACAAAAATAATAATATTGGTAATAATAATAATAATAATAATACTAATAATAATATTAATAACAGTAATAATAACATCATAATATTGATAATATATGTAATAGTATCAAATGCAGAGAAGAAACACTTTTGGTTAGGAGACAGCGTTGGCTAACTCAGCAACATCTCTCTAGCATCATGATCCTCCTAAATGCAGTAGATGTCGTCGACACTTTACAATGAAGCAATATCCGTAATACTACAACCAACGATCTCAGGCGCAGCTCATCTTGGACGGCTGCTTCCTGATGATGAAAATGTGGTGGTACAGAAGATTTTTATGTTCCTCGTTTCCATTAATCATTATTCATTATTATAATTAATGTTCTACTTAGCTATCAATTTACTCTGTTTATCTGTCTACTACTTTGCTAACGCAAATGACTACTGCTACCGAGCGCCGTTAAATATACGTAAGTTTGAATTCGCTCTCTGGCACGCGATTGCGACGCGTATTCTCTCTGACTTGCAAGACGATTTTCAGTTTCTGATAAAGATTTTCCATTACGACGTATTTTTGATGCCCTCGCCTGGGAACTATTTCTAGAAAGTTGAGATCTTAATCTTTTGGGCATTTTGTACCTTTAACAAAAGATAACGGTAACACTCGAAAATTTTCATTCCTTACGTTAACACACTATTTCCATTAATGATGAGCTTGTAAACGATGCTAAGGCGATCTTTATCCGAATTTCCATTTCCCCGTGGTAATTAACATTGATATTTTAATGTTTTATAAAAAAAGTTTTTGTAGCGCACGCGATGTAAGGAATTGTTTAGGTCATTTTTTTACACCTTGAATTACATTATTGGAGTTTTAGTAAGGATCGCTAATTTTTTTGAAAATATAATATAGCCTATGTCACCCAGAGATAGTTTAGCTTCCCAACGGTGAAAGAAATTTTCAAATCGGTCCAGTAGTTTCGGAGCCTATTCAGTGTAAACAAACAAACAAACAAACAATCAAATCTTTCCTCTTTATAATATTAGTATAGACGGAAAGAAGTTTTACACTGAAAAATGGAACTGAAGCGATTCTTTCTGACTTTATGCGCTTGGGGGGAAATTTATTTGTAAGTTAATCCTAGGAGTCGATATCGTTATTTCTTCTTTTAATGCACTAAAAAGAATGAATTTGATTAATCTGAAAAAGTTTTTTTTCCGAAAAGAACATTATTCAAATTATATACAAATCACTCTTTTTGTTGTGAAAAAACTGTAATAGATAATATAGAATCCTTTAACGTATTGTTAAAATATAAAAATATATTAAATTGTAACAAATCTAACAAATCCCGAAATACATAACAAAAAAATTTAAATGTATTAACGATTATACTAACTTAGAAATTTGAGCTATACAATTACTTCTGTTTTCTACATTGACCTTAATATGATTTAGAATTTGTTCCGATCACATACTCTGTGCTGTTTTATAAATTTTAGCTGATCATCCGTGTCCGAAAACGTTTCTAAGTTAGTGTAATCGTTGAAACATTTCAATTTGTTTGTAATGCACTCGGGAATTTGTTACAATTTAATATATTCGTGTAATAAAAAATCTTCATTTTTAAAATTTACGTTACAAAATAAAAAGGGATTCGAACTTTGTTTCACATTACACCGAATTACTATTTTTTAGGTGAAATTGATTATTAATAAGCGCCATTATGTTTATAGTAATAGGCGAATTGAATTTACACGTTTCCTTATATATATATATATATATATATATATATATATATATATACACAGGAGCGGATCCAGAGAGACAGTTTCGGTAGGGAAATTATATTATTACGTAATATCTTATAAGGTAGACGGTAGATTTGAGAAATACCTCGTTTAACAAAGAAAATGAAATAGACCTCTTTAGAAATTTAAAAATGTTTTAAAAATACATAATTATTACAATTTAATTAAAAATTTTTTTTATTTTTAGGTTAAAAAATAAAAAAATTACAAAATTGCGGTTAAAATAGTAGTTTAGAATTTGAATAATAAATTACTAGAAAGAATAGAACGATAGTATTTTTATTGGACTTTACTAATTTTTTACTTTGTCCGTGAGCAAATAAAAAAAAATATATACATACATATTTCTCATTAAGCTATTTTCATTTACGTTACAAAGTAAAAATTAAAAATGAATAAAGAAATGCAAAAGATCGATGACAGCTGCGTTTTAAATAAAATGGAAACATTAATAATTTTACAAGAAAACAATATTGAATATTAGCTATAATTAAATCCGTAGGTAACATTTATACAAATCTTTTATAGCATAAATTAAGTTTCTCTGTTGTAACAAATTTTTCCATCAAGGTTTTGGTTCTTTGAGGGGTTGTCTCCTATCCCCCCTGTGGATCCGCCACTGATATATATATATATATATATACATATATAAGTGTGTGTGTTGTTAATGTACTGATATTAATGATTTAAGTACATATTTTTCTTTTTTTATTCGCAGATATTTTTTATTTTCTTAAAAGTTTTCTTCTCCCATTAGCATACACTGTCATATAATTATACAGACTAAATAAACTACATGGTCGAAATAAATCCTTCAAGACTTCCTTTTTTGTTCCTAATAACGCTTTGGCATCCGGCCATTTTATCGGTCAGATTGTTTTTTCATTACACTTGTTTCCACTTTTTTTCATTCGTTTAAATTTAACATTCCTAACGGAGAATGTCTAAAATTCTGCAAATAGGCCGCATTTCGATAGGTCAACGTATAATTAATCGTTTTCTCTGACAATCTATTCGGAAAAGAAACCCCCAATTTGGCGGCGAATCGTGGTTTTCAGCGAAACGCGATAGATCCATAAAAGCGTTTTATTTCAAATTGGATAAGAATATGAAAGAGTGAATAATGTTAATTCGAAATAATATGTTAACAGATCAGATTAAATTACGGAGCTGCAGTCAATTAACTGAATACTGTTGAGTCAATTGGCTGAAAACTTTTACAGAGCATTTTAAATCACACTCGGGTGATTCAACTAACAGATGTTGATCGTTTCTACACGACCTTTTAGTATATTTGGAACTGGTTTTTTGTTATAAAAAAAGGTGTCGATTTGCAACTGCTCCAGCAACAAAAATTCTCTTTCGTTTTCACACGGAATGTATTGTTGAATAATGGTTGACAAAAGCTAACAAAGCATCACAAATGAAATATATGAAAAACCTTCCAATAAAGCATGCGTTTAAGCTTGCGTGCGATTTCAGTCCTTTTCAGCTATTATCGAGTAAGTACAAAATAAAGGCGAAGAACTGTTTTTTTCTTTTTCAGTTTTAAGGCTAACCTCTTTGGCTTTCCCCCAATTCAGACACCCTATATAAATTTATAATCTGCTTAAAATTTAATGATGTGTACATATAGAATGTGTGCGAATTTCTTATGCTATGTGTTTCCATTGAGTTTTATGCGTGTAACAGTATTGCGCATACTTTTTACTAACTACCGATAAAGCTCACCGCAAGTGACTTTCATTTATTAATTTTCAATTACTATAGGTGTAAATTAATAACAGTTTTATTTTCTCTATAATTACGTGATATATTTAACTGTTTTGAGTGTATAAACAGAATGTATTCTTAATCTCACCTTGTTTTTGACCTGTTTTTTTATTTTTTTAGCCAACTTCTTCTGATTTGCATTCTTTTTTTATTTATTTACTTTTAGTATTGTTTTATTTTCTTTTTCGTTAGCCGGTAATGACTTGCGCCGAAAGCCATTTTCGCAATAAAAAAAAAAAGAGGAATTTATACACTTCCTCGTTTGTTTAATAATAAGTTTTTACTTATATTCCATTCCAATTTTGAACTTGAGTTGATTGTTGCGTTCCGCTTCGTTCCATCGAGAACACTAATGACCGAATAATATTTCGGATTTACTCTGCCCTATTACTCGGCTCAAAATAAATTCGACAACGGAGGGTTAATTGAATGTCGAGCCTGGAAGTTATAAAGCGCTTTGCAACCGTGATGGAGGAGCTGTTAATTCCTTCGGTCACTCGGGGAACACAGCGGGAAAATTTAACTATCCGCCGTTGAAACGAAGTATTAAATTTGAAATTTCAACGGTTCCTTTACGAATTTCTTGCATTATTTTGCACTAAGCTCATTCCGACGCTGTCAATTAAGTGATATGGCTAAAATACAATACGCATTTTTTGTTCCTTATTTATGGAGCGAATACGGGAAGTATAAGTCAAAACTCATATTTCTGCAATACCCACTGGACAAAACCGGTATAATAAGCTGGAGAAAAATTTCCTAGAAAAATTTCGAAATAATTAAAATTAATAGCGCGAATCAACGGAAAATTAATGCTAATCCAAATTATTTTCCAACGAGAATAAATTCCAGCGCACCTTGGTACGCGGTAGTATTATAATAGCTATCAAAAAAAAAAAAAAACGAAAAACCGTAAATTACTAAATTACGTTTTTATCATTTACGGCTAAAAAGGAATGAATTGGAATTCGGGTTAAAGACATGCTCAATAGGGTTAATGGCAATGCCTTAAGTTCCTCTTTTTTTATTTATTTATTTATTTCTTTATTATTATTATTATTATTTTGAATATCGCGAATAATTACGAAGACGGTAACTTAAAAGAAGCGCTATTTCAATGTATTCTTTTTTCTCGTAATTTTTCCCGCTTACAACCGGGACGATGCCCCGGTATTTAAATTAGCGAACGAGAAAGAAGCGTGTGGAGTAGTAAGTTGCATATTTAATGAAAGATTAACAATGGAAAAGTGCAACAAGAACTGGCGAAATGAATCGCGAATTTGAATTAAATATGAGAATGTTAAAATAAACGGCGAAATGGTAATTGAAAATTAAATATTTAATGATCTATCGTACCGCGTGAATATTTTAATCTTGTTCACCTTTTTTTTACTCCCTGCCTTCGTAAACTCTCACCTCGTGTAGCATAGCAGTTCGGAGGGGCGGAGAAATGATGAGAAATATTTCGTAAAAGTATAACCGCGTTGGTTGTCGGCGATCTGGTAAATAGTTCACCAGAGCCAGTATTGTAGGCAAAGCTGAATTATTCCTCTAGAAAAAATGAAATATCGTGCGCATTTGACTTATCAGTTTTAATTATACTTCACTACGTCATTTTTACTTACGGTAATTTAAAATTATAATTACCCGTTAAAAACTTGTTAATTTGTAATCACTCTTTTCTTCCGACTTTTTAAATTCTTCTCTTGCAATATAACTGCAAAATTATCTTTTTTTAAATGAGTTTAATTTCAGTTAATTTTTCAAACGACGCTTCAGCAAGGCGAAAATTAGCCCAATTTATAGTTAACAAAACCCCACGGGAACGAATTATTTCGCGAATATTCCGGCTTCCCATCATTTGAATGTCAATCGTTACAAAACTTCCATAAAATATATTTTTCGGGATTACTTTTCACTAATTAAACAAATATATACGTTTATTTATAATCATAGCTATACATGTTTTGATTACGGTTTTTTTGTTTGTGCATAAAAGTACGATGACGAAAGAGTAAGAAATGTAAAGGAGTTAAGAATAAAATAGAGAAAAGAATTGCTTTGTAAAAACAGCAATAGTTCAACTTTTTCCTATTTTTAAAGAAATTTGTAATTTTCTCTTTTTTTTTTTTTTTTTTATTTTAGTGAGATGCAGTTTCATTCGAATGTAATTCAATGTCCTGTTATCGCGTTTTGGTAATTCAGCCGAACGGTAATGGTAAATTTTTTCTGTTTTATTTAAATGGGTTCGGTGTCAGCATTGACCCAACTACATGAGCTTAGATCACCTACTCAAATTTTGAGGCGATCGGAGATAGAGAGTATAAAGGAAAGTAGGAGGGGAATAACGGCTAGAGTTGGGAAGAAAAGGATAAAGGAAGCATTGAAAGGGTTCGGAAGATCTAATGCCAAGAGTTCGGCGTATAGATGAGAGCACTCGGGAAAAGAGCAGGGCATTCAAAAATGATATGGTTAGGGTCGCGTATAAAGGGAGGATCAGTAGAGTGGAGAGGGCAAAAGGGAGAAGTTGAAAGAGAAAAAGAAAAACGTGAAGAGGGAAGGAGGGAATGACCAAGTCTTAGTCTGATTAAGAAAACAATAGCCGAGCGCCGAGAAAAGGGAATTGGAACCAGTGCTGTGAATTGGGAATAGGCTGTAGGAGGAGGTAGAAGGAGGAACGATTGATGAAAAAAGAGGGGTAGATGTCATAGTCCGACATAGAGACTTGAGGAGAGAAAAAGGATGTTTGAGGCAGGAAAATGAGGGAGGAGTGGACCATTGAGGACGCCGAGCGCGCTAGGAAGTCAGCTGCTTCGTTGCCCTCAATGACAGAGTGACCAGGAACCCATAAAAAGTCAATAAGGAGGTAAAATTTTTCAATTATCATTATCAACTATTGTATTTCTTATCATTCGTTTATCTATTATAACGCTTTCTTGTTTCGTTAATTCGACCAAGTGCGTCGCTTATCAGATAAAACCAAAGCTACCGGTAGTCCACGTCGCTTATATAAATGTAAACAACCGTATATTTGTACACTTCTATATAGTAATATGTCATCGCGATAGCCTAGTTGCTAGAGCGCTTGACTTCCGTTATGGAGGCCACGGGTTCGATCCCGAGCGACGACGAACTTATTACAAGAATTAAATGAATAAATAAATAATCGCTAATAATCACGTAGTAGGCAATGGCGAACCACCACGTATACCATCATATGCGCGCGCTAGTTCAGTACACACAACAGACGCACGCGATACTGCACTTGTATATCGATAAATCAAACGACTGCAATCAGTTCCGGGTGTGGTCTTGCGTGCGTACACTCGCTTTGCTTAGAGCAATTGCCATGAACGCAGCCTATTCTGTACAACTAGGAATGTGTACCAATAGGTAGTTACGACACTCGGAATCGAGCGATACAACTCAGAGAGATATAGTAATATAACACATTTAGATTTTGTTTTATCCGTACCGAAAACGAGTGTTTCTTACCGGATAGGAGCATGAGACTTATAAATTTTCTTATTATTAGTCGTACATAATTAAAGTTTGCGGAAAAACAATAAAAAAGGAAACCTGCATACATGCGTAAATTCTTCCAGAAAATAAAGGAATATTTATACTAATTTAATCTATAACGAATATTACGTACGAGAAATCGAAATCCGCAACTTGCTTAATGAATATAATATGTTAATGAAAGTGTAAGTTTATAGTTACGCGTTAAGTAGCGAAATCGTTCATTAGATCGAATTTAGTTATTAAGTATATATATATATCGGTTCATCGATAGATGGACGACGATGATGGAGGAGGGGGCGGCCCCTCGCACATAAAATGGTATGAAGACGTAGATATGTACGACGAGACAGGTAACAAGAACGAGGCAGAAGGTATGAAAATTTTATCTAATAATAATACTAACAATAATGATAGTAACAATGGCAGTGGTAACGATCAGAAAACTGATAACGATGAAGGTAAAAATAAAAATATTAATGATAAGGAAGAAATCATTTTAGACGATAATAATAAGACAGAGAAATCAGAAACAAACAATTATGATAATGATAAAACTTACCCGGTATTATTTTACGACAATGAACATAATTTTAAAGACTACAAAGTCATGATGGAAAAATTAGATAAAACAGCAATCAGTAATTTAAGCGCAGCAAAATTATTAAAAACACTGGGATACCGCAAAAACATAATTGAAATTAAACGTACAGGTAGGGGAAATATAACTATTTATTGCCAAGACAGTGAAATAGCCAATGAACTGACAGAAGACGACAGAATCAAGCAGAAGGGATACCGAGTTTATATTCCGATCTTTTTCATTACTAGATCGGCCGTAATAAAAGATGTAGATACTAGCTACACTGTAAAGGAATTATATGACGATATAGAATGCGATAAATTTATATTAGAGAAAGCAGAACGCTTAAATAGAAGAAAAATCGTAGATGACCAAGTAACGTATATTCCAAGTAAATCAATCAAATTAACATTCTATGGACAAACATTCGCTCAATATATATTTATTAACCGAGTGAGATTTGCATGTGAACCTTACATAACTAACATAAGACAATGCGCAGTCTGTCTAAGATTTGGACACACAGCTAGAAATTGTAAAAGCAATAACAAACGGTGTGCAGCATGCGGAGAAACTACACACATGAGAGAAAATTGTAATAACCAAGCGCAATGCGTCAACTGCTTCGGAATACATACAGCGACTGATAGAGAATGCCCGGAGAGAATAAGACAAAATAACATCAAAGAGTTGATGGCATATAAAAATCTTTCATATGGAGAAGCCTCCATAGAGATACCCAAAAGCCAATCAGGAAATTACTTTTCTGCTAGAAAATCTAATAGATTTCTACCATTAGCAAATATGGAAGAGGACTTTCCCGAACTCGGTGAAAAGACTAGCAACCGTAATAATATACCAGCATACATATGTTGAACCTCCCATTTCGAAACAAGGCTACAAAATATATGTACCGCGCAAAATCAAGTCACATACAACTTTGTCTATTAATACACATCTGACCAATAAACGAAGCTACTCTAAAACACTAGGCAGCTCTCCTGGAACACCGGAAGAAAATTTTAAAAAAAGATACAAATATATTTATGAAAGGAATAGAAGATCTCAAATTTAATACAGTTAAAGGAAATAACACAACGAATGAGGAAAGAAAAGTAAATACAACAAAAATGGGAAACATTAATTTTCTAAACAAAAAAATAAACCAAAAAAATGAAAAAGATCATAATCCAGAAAGACAGAACAAGGAAGAAAAAAAATTCAATAAAACTAATAATAAAAACAATAGTAATAACTTTTCTGGTACGGACAGCACTAGAACTACTCGTACTGTCAGTAAAAAATAAAAATAGTAAATATCACGTTTAGTTGTATTTTAACGTGACATAAAAAAGTAATAATAATAATAAAAACTTGCTAATATTAACATATAATAATGGACACAATGAATAAAATTGATATTAACCTTTGGAATTGTCGAAGTATATATTCAAACATTGAAGAACTTAAACGGATGTATCATCAACAAAACATCTTAATCGGAGTATTATGTGAAACTTGGTTGAAAACGAAACAGACATTTAAAGTTAAACGTTACAATATTATCCGATGTGACAAAGCTACATCAGCTGGTGGAGGCACCGCAGTGCTTATCCACAAATCTCTCACTTATAAACTTAATTTTAAAGAAAATATACGTAACAAAATACAGATAGTTTGCGCAGATATACAAATACAGGAAAACGTGACAATAACTATAATGGCTGTATATGCAGCACCCAGACATAGCCTAACTTGTGACCAGTGGGAAGCAATTAAATCTAGAATAACAAATAACCGATATATCATAATGGGAGATTTCAATGCTCATCACACCACATGAGCTAATACCAGTAATAACTTTGAAGGAACAGAATTACGACAATTTATCGATAATAATAACTTAATAAATATGAACCTTGATAAACCTACACATATAGCTAGAAGTGGACAACAGAATTCCAACATAGACCTAATACTATGTACGGCCAATGTAGCGGCATACAGTGAATATTCAGAAAGATCCCTTCGGAAGCGATCACCTACCGATCAGGATAGAACTTATTACCCAAAAATCAAAAAAAAAAACCAAGAAATCATCAACAGCCAAAACATAAAAACAACTTACGTTAAATGCTTTAAATTAACTGACTGGAACAAATACCATACCTACACTATAAATGAAACCAAAAAACGTAACACATCAAATTTAGGGAATGAAGACTTATCTACACAATATAAAATAATAAAGAACGTTATTAATAAAGCGATGATTGAAGCATCCACAGCAACTATTAAAGCTAAAACTAGGCTAAAACCGTACAAGCACCCATGGTGGGATAGCGAATGCAATGAAGCAATAGCTAGACGACGATTATTACTAAGCGAGTTTAATCGATGCCCCACAGTAAATAATTACACTAAATTTTCCATAGAACAAGCTAAAATCAAAAAACTAATCAAAAAGAAAAAAAGAGAAGCTTGAATGGAATATTGCAGAAGTCTAGAACCTAGGGGTAACTCCACACGTATATGGAGAAAAATAAAAGAAATAAAAAACACTTCACCCGCTGGTAAAAATAAAAACGTGGCTATATCTTGGATAAAACCTTGGATAAAACAATTCGAACACAATAGCAAAGATAAAACGATCTTTACAACAATAAATCAGGTGTATGATGAACACTTTCAAAGCCCCGTATCACTCAATGAGTTAGAACAGGTGTTGAAAAGCAATAAAAACACTGCACCCGCATCAGAATGTATTCAGTAGCCGCTAATCTTAATATAGCTATTAATAATCTTAAAGATAAAATTAAAGAATTCGAAGCTATCACAAATAGGCTGGAACTTGAAATATCACCAGGAAAAACAAAAGGCACAATATATACAAGACATCGAATACTATCTAGTCCACTGATAAAACTGGCAGGAAACAGCATTAAGTTCAGCAATGAAAGTAAATACTTAGGCATGACCTTTGATAGTCGGTCTACTTGGGCTACTGAAATAAAAAATATACAAACAAAATGCGAAAATGGACTTAATATATTGCGGGTACTAAATGGAGTCAAATGGGGCTGCCATCCAAAGACTAATACAATGATATATAAATCATTAATAAGACCGCACATAGATTACGCAGCAATAACAATAACCACCGCCAGCAAAAGTCGAAAAAAGAATATACAAGCAGTACAAAATAAAGCACTCAGGTTAATAACAGGCGCATTTAAAACAACCCCCATTCATGTGTTACATTACGAAACCGCAGAGATTACGACTGATTTAAGAACACAATACATAGCAGATAAATACATGTTAAAAATCAAATCAAATCCAGGTCACCCCCATAACATAAGGTTACTAATATTAACCGAACTTATTAACAATAATAATTACTGGACTAATAAAAGTATACCTGCTTTAGTCGATAGTGGACAGCGCCTAAAGGATATCGAACCATTCGAAAAATCGAAATCAAAGTATAAGGATATATAGACTATTTCAATATGCTAGAAAATATCCACATAGATACAACAAATGAATTTGAAAAAGTTTACCAGGAATATAATGAAAAAATATTACAAGACATAGTGGAAAAGAAATATCGTCTTTATGAACAGATTTATACTGATGGGTCATTAAATATAGAAAAAAGAGTTTGTTCCTGCGCAATATACAATAAAACTGCAAACAAATATCGAACGTTCCGAATCCCCATGACAAATTCGTCATGTACAACTGAATTATACGCGCTCTATCAAGCAATCGACAAATTCGTAAACACCGAAAATAGAAATCATAATTTTCTGATATTAACCGATTCACTGAGCGCATTATATAAAATTATAAATGACACAACTGACAACAATATCGTTTGGAAAATAAAAAGGAAAATAGAATCTGCAAAAGTAAAATACAATAATCACGTAGTGCTAAAGTGGATACCAGGACATAGCGGAATAAAAGGGAATGAATTCGTGGATAACTTAACAAAAAAAGTTACCGAAAATCGGAGATGTGAACAAATTAAATATCACTGGACAGATTACGTACATACCGTTAAAAATATAGTAACAAATAAACAAAAAATCAATTTTGAACAGAATAGCATGAACAGTGGAAAATATTATTTCAATATACAAAAAGAGCAACAGATTAAGAACCCATGGTACCTTCAAGTGAACGAGAACCTACCTAGCAACTACATAAAGCAAATCATCCGGCTTAGAACAGGGCATACCAGAACAGCAGATCATTTAAAAAAATTGAACATTATCGAATCGGATAAATGTCAGTACTGTAATAAAGACTATGAAGAAAATATTAACCATCTCCTATGGCAATGTGTTCAGTTCCAAAAACAACGAGAAGAACTTACAAATAGATTAACTCGAGTATATCACACGTTACCGATAAACACAGTAACCATACTCACAAATCCACTAGGTCAGGCATGTAAACAACTTTATCAATACCTCAAAAAATGCAAGATTGAAATTTAAGACTTGAATATTATATTACATGTTTAACATGTAAACTGGCTAAAAGGTTAAAAGATAAACCAAGCCAAAAAAAAAAAAAAAAACTTGCTTAACATTAATACGAGATATGAAATGTATAACTTAGACATTATGCAATTGCCAGACACACAAGAGTTTCATAAAATTATTCCTTTAAGTCTAGTGTATGTGCTTTATCCTTCTATGTTTATATTTTTTGTATTTAAGCTTTAGGATTTGATACACATAGGAACAACCTATATTATTTATTAATATTAAGTTCCGTGTGCTCTCTGTAATTGTTTCTTGAATGTACGATATTTTTACATACTCGTGCATAGTGTTGATGCTAGTGTATCGTGTTTTTTTTTTAGTTACTGTTCGCAGACAGTGATTTTGAATTATTTGGAGTTGCTGAAAAATAATGTAACTACTAGACGACGAAATTATTACTGTATATGGTATTTTAGGAAGGATGACTTGTTTGTAGATAATAAGTTTGTTTTTGGGTGTTGATTTTCTCTATTATAGTATGGGTATAGAAATCTCTTTCTGAGCTTTTATAACTTTATTTTTGATAAGTTTCGTAATAGGTGTGGTATTTTTGAATTCGATAATTGTAAGCGCTCTAAAATTATAGAAATTCTTGAACGTAACAATGTAAAACCTTATCTGATAAATATTATTATCGATTATTTAACTAATAAAAATATAGGAATATGATCCGATAAATTTACAATAAAAAGAAAAATTTCCTATGGCGTTCCTCAGGGTTCCACCCTAGGACCTTCCCTATGGAACACATTTTCTACTTAGATATTCCTAAAAATCTCAAAAAAATTTGTCACGACAGATAGATTTTTTTTTTTTTCTTTTTCTTCCGCAAATGCGCGACTAGCCTTGCGGGCTATCTAGCACTTGGCGTGTGAGTGATGATAGTTTATGGAAACTCCTATCCAGCGATATGAGTTTCATCTGGTATCCGGCTTAATATATTTGAACCCTACAGCCAGTCCGTTGGCTTTATCAAGCGTCGGATTTAATTGGAATTATCTAGTAATGCAATGGCCAGACTATTTGTGTGGCGCCCTAGCTTTCGACCGACTGTTTTGCAACTTTTATGATTTCTTCACTGATCGTACTTATATGAAGATCTGTATGTAATGTATGATTGGTAATGTACCATCACGGGGCATCTGTAATTTCTCTCAGGATTTTATTTTCGAAACGTTGTATCTGCGCAATGTTACTCGGCTTAGCACATCTCCAGAGTTGACATACGGATATGTCCAGATTGGTTTCAATATTTATTTGTATAGAAGTACTTTGTTTTCCAGGGACAGTTCTGATTTCCTTCGCATAAGCCACAGTAGGTTTCTATATTACAAGTTCATTTCATTCCTTTTCTTTCATATGTGTGTCTTCCAAATTAATTTTTTATCTAAGTGAATTCCGAGGTATTTTACTGTTTCTCTATTAGGTATAACCTTATTGTTAATATAAATATCCGATATATTACTGTTCTTCTTATTTGTAAACGTTATATATGCGCAGATTTATCCTCATTAATCACTATACGCAATCGTTTGAACCATGTTGGCAAACTATTGACAACTGAATGAAGATTAACGCAGAACTTATTAGCAGCTTCGCTGATGATTTGTGCGTTGTCATAAACCTTAACGGCCTTTCTCAAATTTCTAACATCAGAAGTATATGTAAAAAAATTCAATTTACATTCGACCATTTTAGTCTTGAATTTTCGGTGCAAAAATTAGTTATGATGATAAATAGTAAAAGAAATATTTAAAAAATTTCACGGCCAATTAAAGACAACTAAACTAATTTCTAATCAACCTCTATCAATAGTAAAATCATTTAAATATCTCGGAATTATCCTCGATGATGAAGTTTAATAAACACGTTAATTACCTTCTGACTAAAGCAAATAATAAATTTTACATGCTTCTTAAAATTCAACCTAGCATCGGCGAAATTAAATATGAACGACGAGTAATTAATTATATATGTATAAAGGAGTTATAGAATCCTCGTTTAATTACCGTTCAAGCATATACGTACAAGATTCATGACTGAAAAGTTCGACAATGCGCGAACTGAGTACGCTTAAATAATCGTTCATTTGCCGGCTTCAAGTGATCACAATTAAATTACAGACCCGTTCAACATCATTTTTTGAAATAGACATACTTCAATGTATATGTATATTACATATGTCGATGATTCCATCTTGACATGATTCATTACACGCGAATAAATAAGTATACATATATTACTTATATAAATAGAATGAATATAACTTTAGTATAATATTCGACATTATTGAGAGAATAATTTAAAAGTACAAAATAACGGATGACACAAAATTCAACATTTAACGGAAAGGAGAATTTATTTTAAAAACTTTCAAACGGAACTTCTTCAACTTGATGACGCATCGCGCCTAATCTTCCGAAATGTTCGGCCTTCTTATCATTTTCATTCTACGATATCTTGCACAAGGAGCGCGTGTGAGTATGAGTAAAATTTTTAAAGTATACGATGTAGTCTATTTTTCCAAAAAAAACAAAAAAAACAACACACTTTACCACGGCGTATGTATCAAGTCAACAACTAGAAACGGTCGCGTGGGTTTAAAATACCGCTTATGCTCTTTCTGAACGAGTTATTTCTTTTAAAAAAAGTAACAAAAAAAAAAAAAGAAAACAAAATGAAATATACATTTTTTGATTTTGATCAGTGACTTTCACTACGTGAAGTGTTGATTATTTTTGACATAGATGCCGTTATTGCGAACTGCGTCAAAGAGGAGTGAAGTAAACAAATAGCTTACGCATTCTAAAAAGCTGCATAGAAGATACACACACATATATTGTGTGATTCATTCAAATTGAAAAATAACACCTGACATAACCAGCGAAAACGCGGTAGATGTCACATTTCACGACGGCAAATAAAAATGAAATAGCGATGGTTGTGTTCGTTGATGTGTTAATCTTTTTACTTGTTATAAAGAAAATTCAACTCACATTACTTTGAAGGAAAACTGTAAAGTATTTAAATAATTTTCAATCACAGTTGTTGACGCACATGAAGAAAAAAGAAAAGGGGGGGAAGGGGAAATGAAGACGCCAAAAATAAAGGAACTTCCAAAATGGACATATCCAGCAGTACTTGCGCCATCAATTAGAAGAAATAATCCGATCTGTTTGAACTAAAAAAGGTAAACAAAATTGTTTAACGTTACAGAATCATGGCGAGTCGTTGACAAACAAAAGTATTCTTCCCTATAAAACCAATTCTAAGAAACATGCTGTTAATAAAAGTAAAAATAAACCCCATGCTTCCCCCATTATCGCTCTATATTTTTCTTTCCGCTTCCTCGCAACCCCGTACCACCAGTCTCTATCGCCGTTATGGCGCTCGGTTTTTTCGACCGATATCGTCAAAGTGGTTTTCTCCCCACTTTCAAATGTACAACTCTCCTAATTGTGGCCGTTTCTATCGCGAAATAGATTGTTGCAATAAAAACGGGAAATTTTTCGCTAACTGTGTAATTTATGTGTTTAATTCGTTTTTATTTTTTTGTTTTTTCTTTGTTTCATAAGGGGACTACCGTGGTAAAGTCGGGTCAGAAATATGTGCGGATTTAGATAAATTAATTTTATAGCTTGCAAAGTGGAATAATACTACTTTTCATGTAAAAAAATCAATTTTAAAACTCCAAAAATGGCCTAATATAAATGCTTTACATTTTTCATCCTCGAAAATGATATGTGCCGATTTTAACTGTTACCAATTCTGTCTCTTTTTATTTAAATAACAACTGGATTACTAAAATCAGTTTTCAGCGAGTGTCCTAGGTTTTCACAGAAGATTAACTTGGAATCGCTCCTAAAAGTCTTTTGCTTTAAGATCTATCCTACTATTACTAGAACCCGAAATTACTGGTTAACGTTTGATCGTTACCATAATCAGTTACGGCTACGAGGTGTACTCCGTGCTTCCCTTACATCTCACGAATACTAACCCTTCTGCTTTATGAAAAATCCCGGGCACTGATTATACAACACCGTAAGTATATGTGCCCTACCTGGTGTGTACTATTTGGCATTAAAATAATATCGATCCGTACATAGTTTCCGAGCCTTAATATTCTTCCCATATAGAGTCTGGCCATTTTCAAGATTTTCGCCTAATCTTTTTTTCTACAACATCTCACTATTAAGGTTTACAATCTGCTTTTAACGGATCAATAACTGAGAAAGCTAAAGACCTTTCATTGACACTGCGTGCACTTGGAATTAATGGAAAGATAACTGTCACACGTTTATCAGACTACTGTTTTCCTCTTGACGCGGAATTATATGGAATGCTTTTTTGTTTAAAAACAATCAGTCTCACAGTAAAATCAGAATATAAATTTTAGTAACGGATATGCTATAGGGAATCAAAATACCACATAATAGAAAAAATCCCTTCTTATGTACTACATATTCAATCAACTGCCTATATTATTTTATTTTTTTTTTGGTGAATACCCGGTCATTCGGGCATTGTAGGAAATGAAAATTCAAACTCTGCCATATTGTGCCCTAGCCTATCCTTTTCCGTCAGCTCCACCACAAGTGTCGAGTATTTTATCGTCCTTTATCAAGTAAAACAATGGTGCCAATACTTTCTCGCTACACCTTCCGCTCTGCATATGGAGTTCGTCGAGCGACGATAGCCTTCATTAGAGATGAGGACTATTGTTAGGTTAATTTGTCTACGACTGGGCAGCACGAGGTTGTCTCGCAACTATATCTTAAACGGTATTAATCAATCTTTCGGCCTTTTTTTTTTTTTTTTTTTTTTTTTTGGCTTATTCTTCGCCATTTAGCCAGTTTTTTCTTTAACTTAACCCTTTTTAATGGACTATTGTATAGAACTTTCTTATTTGTTATTTCTATATTTCTATGTTGTGATATTTTATAAATTTATACACTAATGCAGCTAAATTCGACGTTGGATCTGTTACTGTTACTGAAACTGGAAAGGTATGCAACTCTGACACAGGATTTCTGTTCTAAGTTTATCCCTACCTTGCTCGTAAACTTTACATTGCCAAATAAAATGGTCTATTGTACTCCTTGTTCTACAACTACTGCATGTACTGTCATTGATAATATTAATTTTCGCCAAGTGAACGTTTTGTTGTGTCCTGTTCTCAATCTCGTTATCGTTACTATAAAGTTTCTCGTAAAGTTATTCGCTCCTTTAAACCGAGGGACCACCCTTAGGACTAATTTTTGTATTCTTCAATAGTCTTTCCCTTTTTGATTACTACTATGTTGGTACTCGACGTTCTACTCCGTTATGATATGTTCTCGTATAAAAGTCAGCTTGGTTCTTTCATTCAACAACTCTACCTTGAGGATAGACCATACAGGTATTCGAAATAAGCTTGGGATGCCTAGCTTAGAGATACGATTCTGTCAAATTCACTTGAGAGGATAAGATTAACTCTCTACTAAATTAAACCTTAACCTCCTTCGGAATGACCGTAGATATTAAAAATGGGTCGTAAAAATAAATAAATAAAAAAAATAATAAGAATATTAAACATATGTGTATAAGGGTAGCTGTAAATTATAGTAAAATTTGCAAAATCTTCATAATAATGACGCTTAAATATTTTCGACGTAATCTCTAGGTTAAAATTACGTCAGCCATTTTGCTAGGCAAAAGTTGAAATACTGCCCCTAGCTGGCAAAATCTAAATTTCAGGAAAATAATAACGATAATTTTATTTTTTTATAATTTCGCAGTAGGTCTGTCAACGAAATACATCGACACGTGTAATGATAGTAGCCTATGATCCGACCGCACACCGATGGTACTCACCGTAAGCGCAAAAAATTATAAGGAAAACATGTAGACCGAAATTATATAGTAAACAAACGAATTGGGATCAGTTTCGTGAAACATTAGAAAATAGAATAAATTTTAAAATCCCGCTCAAATTAACGAATCATATAGAACTAGCAGTGGAATATTTCACAAAAACGACACAGGAAGTAGCTTGGACAGCTATGCCGAATAATATTGTAGTATACATCAACCAGTTATGTATTCTATCCTGCAGATTGTAAGCTGATTCCTTTGTCCGTCGGTACTGTGGGCTTTGTAATGCTACCTCTTTTGCTCTTACCTTCGGCAATGTCATTCCTTTTCTTTTTAGGATGCACATGTTTTGCATTTATCGAGGTTGATTGTCATTGTTTCTCCATCCTTGGTATAGTATGGTTCTTAGTCAGATTCTATTCCTTGTGACTCCTAATTGCTACTATTTATACGTGTTGATGGGTAATCGTCTGTTCCAAGGGGAAAAGCAAAACAAGGAAAATAGAGAAGAAGTAGCTCTGAAACGGAAGTATCATGCCACTGATTTCGACGGTAGCTGTTAAAAATGTAATTTTAATAAAATGTGAAATACGGAGATATTTTAAACATTTCTTCGCCTGCTTATGAAATTAGTTTAATTTCTAACTTAAAAATATCGAACGGTGTTAAATTTTTAACTCGTAAAAATTGTGGAATATGTAGAAGGGGTAATTTCACGTAGGTGTTTTTTTTTTACCGTAGTAAAATAATTCCTAAGCAATTTCAGCCTGCGTTGTTTGTTAAAAAAGCAAAAATGAAAAAAAAAAAAAACCTATTATGATAAAGTAAGTTCCCTAACTATTTATACGGACAGCATACAGCTTCTCGAAGCAATCGAGAAAGCAATTAAAAATAATAATTGATGAGTGATTATAATTGGTTTAAAAAAGTAGTTTCGTAATTGAAAGTGTTTTTACATTCCAAAATTTGGCAAACGTTAAAGGTCTAGTAAAATTGAAATTACCTGCGCGAAGCCAGTTGATGCTTTGCTGTGTATACCAAGCGGGACCATTTGGTTTGTACGAATTTACATTTTTGTTTGAAAATTCGGTTATTTATATGAGTGTTATAAGGCCGTGTATTAGTCGTAAAAAATTACACTTATTTTAAATTCAAAATCAGCTAATTATCGTTACGGTATACGCTCTCTTCAATTAAATTTTAAACTCGTTCGGGCGCAATTGAAGAATAGGTTCTTCAAAATTAGAAAAAAAACACGTTAACCAAAAGCGGAAAGGGAAGCCTTTCCTACTCTCTACAGAGCGGTCAATAATGTCCCTTGCTCAATACGTCTACTACGCGAACGCCAACCACGAGGATTGGAATTCAAACCGGAAGAACAAAAAAATCGAAATTAAGTAAAATAATAAAAAAAACATGCATTTCCGTAAGCACGGTTATTCTACTCGACTAGTTTTTCTAAATACAACTTAAAACGATTACCGATCGATCACGACGTTGATCGGACGGCCAGGAAAAGAGAAGACCCCCCCCCCCGACTTCGAAAGACGCGTGTATTTATATGAAATAATTTGCATAGCCGAGCAATTGTGTCTAGGCATCGCTTCTAATGTGAAATTTCTCATCAATCGCTCGGCCGTCGCGATATACCTTTTTACAATTACTAATATTTAATCGCAAGCCTCGACACACATCGTAACGTCACTCACACTCGTTTTTATTGCTAACACAAGCATACACACACCGGCTTACGTCTCAGCAAGTTCGCCAGATTTCTCGGAATTTCACTAATACGAGTACAGCCCGCGATTAAGTTGTAACAAAAATTCCACATTTCCGAAATCATGTACATCGCTAACCTCACTTAAAATACGCACGCAAACTATTCATAATTCTTCATTTTCCCTATATAAATGAATATTAATTACAACGTAATTCTTAGGCTACTCCCCATTCGAAAAAATGTCCCAAAAAAATGTCCCAATTTTATGTAACGTTTGTTATATTTTGTAGGATTTTTGTTATTGTTATTTAAAAAATGTCACAATTTTATGTAATGAAATATGTAACGAAAAATGTCTTAATTTTATATAACGGAAGGTAAATGTTAGAATAGGATTTTTGTAGTTATGTTATTTTTTGTGTGTGTTGATGCCAGTAAGAATTACGTTGAAATTTTGATCATTTTATACAAAGTATAGAAGAGAAAGAGACAGAAATGAAAGCAAGAGGGGTCAAGGGGCACAGCCCCTTGCGAGGCCAAAATGGCCGACAAAACAGCCGCTAATAGTTTTGTCGCTAATTATTGGATTTCCGAAATCCGATGCACGATTTCAATGAAATTTCTATATGTGCGTCGCGAAACTTCGTATGATGTACAAGTGAGCTTATCAATAAAATTGCTGAATGATGAAAATACTGCAATTTCCGCGCTATAGAATCTGTTTATTCCAGCAATTTTCCGTTATTAGTTCATTTCTGGAGCCTTTTTTTTCTACTCGCACCAATACGCCTTTTTCTGTTTTCTCCGAAAATCGCTAAAGCACGTTTACACCGGTTCATTCAGCTGCTACATCGCTATGATTCGATTCTTAAGATACACACTAATTTTAATTCTTTGCTAAAACGAATATTGTCACTTCCGTTAAAATCGATTTTATCGAAGTTGTTAACTGTTTTTCCTTTCTCTTTGTCTGCTCGATAGTTAGCGATTGCCAGCCGCACGCGTATGATTCATACAAAAGAGCTTTTGACGCGATGGCATAAATTTTACCTGGCATCGAAAACTATCTGAGTCGTAAGATTTTTAAAAAGCAAATGTGTCCGTCTATAAAGTTAAATTATCAAACAATTTTATTCAAATTTTACGTTTCTCTCAAGAGATATTTCCCGAAGTGCCTGTGTTCAATTTGGATCAAATCCAAAAAGAATTTTAACATTGGATTCCAAAGTCAGAGCCATGATTTATTTTGTTCAATCTGAATTAAGAAATTCATACCAATATTAAATATACACACATATATACATATATAACTCGGTCATTTTGGCCTCGCAAGGGGCTGTGCCCCTTGACCTCTCTTGCTCTCATTTCTGTCTCTTTATCTTCTATTAAAACGATCAAAATTTACAACGTAATTCTTACTGGCAAAAAATGTAACATAATCAAAAAAATCCTATCCTAACATTTAACTTTCATTATATAAAATTAAGACATTTTTTCGTTACCTTTTTCGTTACATATTTCGTTACATAAAATTGTGACATTTTTTAAATAACAATAACAAAAATCCTACAAAAGATAATAAACGTAACATAAAATTGAGACATTTTTCGTTCTATAAAATTGGAACATTTTTTCTAATCGGAGGTAGTCTAAGAATTACGTTGTAATTAATACATAATTGTATAAGGAAGATATAAAATTATGTATTATTTCTTCTTGTAAACGTTTGTTTCACTGATATTATAAGTTATGTATTTTTAAACCTTAAATTACGTTACAAAAATAACCGAAGTCTCGCCAATTCATTTATCATTACCGAGGCCTGAAATTTGAAATTATCGTAAAAGATACTTTTAAAATGTGCGGAAGGATATTTACCTTTTCCTTTTCTCTAATCCGAATTCCTTTCATCTTTCCCTCTAGCCTTTATCTCTCTGACTAGTTGGTTTGACAAGTTTCTTTCTCTTTGTCGTCCTCTGATCACTGCCATATGCCGTTTTCGTTTCGGTCATACCTTTCTCTCTTCGTCGCTTTTTTGTTTTTTTCCTCGTCTCTTCTGCGCGGTGTCCTCTTCACCCATAAGATTTCTTTTTTCTATGTGATGTCAATCGTGTCCTCTTCGAATGTTCCTCACTTTCTTCAGAACGTTCTCTCTTCAATTCTCAAGTTTTGGATTTTGGTCTTCCTACTCCATACCATTTGACTCTTATATTCTCTCTTCTTCTTCGTTGTTCCTATTCTAGCTTCTTTCATTCATCCTATCTTGCACTAGATTAAAATCTGATTGTTATACTCCTTTTGAGCTATTACTTAGATTCGTTGGTTGATTGGGCTGTTGCTCTTCGTTAGCGTACCCAAAAAATTAAAAAAAAACCAAAAAGAGCATTTAAATTTTTTTTTTTTAAATTTTAGAAAGGGTCATTTAAGCAGAAATAAATTCCGAAAAATTTAAAATTACTTAAAACAATCATTGAAAGCTGATAAGAAGTTACTTTGGGCTATATTTATTTGCCGTAAACAGTTTCCTTGCTAAAGCTGCTGTTTCCGATGGGAATTTTATTAGTAGGGTTCCAGCACACAATATTCTTCTTCCAACTAAATCCTGCCATATTAGACTTTCGCATTCTGTTTATGTATCTCTTTTCGCTAATCCTAATTCCTTTTATCTCTTGATTAATCCTGTTCCTCCTCCGCGTCCTTGGTTCTATGAGTTTCCCAGTTTGCGTCGGTCCATAATTACTAAATTATCTCGCCTCCGTTTCTCGCATAGTCTCCTTCCTTCTTCACTAAATCGCTTTTCCTTGGCTGCATCTCGTAATTATCCATTGGATCCTGAAGGTTCCCAGTATGTTTGCGATGCGAATCACGTGCTCTTAGAGTGCTCCGGTTTATCTCGCGAGCGTGAGTTACTTTATTGTCATCTTTTAAAGCTTGGTCTTCCTGCTCCTTTCAACGCCTCTTATGTTCTTTCTCTACCTACTATCTCTGTTGTTCCTGTCCTAGGGGTGTTCCTTGATTCCATTGTCGACAGAATAAAAATATAATTTCTATTCTATTCCATGTATCTATTCCTTTTTGCTGGACTAATGCTCTTTGCTAGCAAACCCAAGGGGAGGTAAAAAAAAAAAAAAAAAATGCCGTAAACAGTTTGAAAAATTTATATTTGAAAGTTGTCAATTATAGAACTAATCCTTAGACTACGAAGATCGAAAATTAGAAATTCGATATTTTGAGATGTCTGTGCTCAACAATAAAAACCATAAACTGTTCAATGTGATCTGTTTTCTAATCGTAATTTTTGTTGATTAAAAAACAAAAAAGAGAAAACTAGTATCGGATGAAGTTGTTATGCGCATCTATGCGTACACACACACTTATGTAATTGTTAATAAACTCTAATCCGACATTCGGAGCTTATGTTACAAATTCTGCCGATGCTAGTTCTGAGTCCCTTAAACTGGCTAGCACATTGTATGGCTCAGATCGTTCCTCCTTACTGAGAATCTACCAAACACTGATTAAATTGAGGCTCAACTATAGCACTGTAAGCTAATCAAAATATCATCAACTATACAATACATCATACTGCCGCGACACTCGCTATTTGCGCTTTTCCTATTTCTCCATCTGTTAGCATTCTTTGTGAAGCTGGTATTCCTCCTCTCATATTTACAGAGACCGGAGCATTTTAAACACATGGATTCGTCTTAAATCGTCGGTCAACCTTCCTTTGCTGAACTCGCTTCGATCATCACCTCATACATCGGTGCCCACTCTGCGTAAGCAAGTCACTGAAATCTTAGATTCGATGCAATTCACTTTACTGGCTACATATCAACTAACCATAGCACCAGCACCTCCATAGGTAAACCTGCATCGCGCCGTAGATCTTCAGCTCCAGCAATTCTCAAAAAGAGAAGCGTGTTCGACCATTTTACGTTCCGCATATGAACGCATGATCAGCAAATATGGCAGTTGCAAAATAGTTTTTACTGACGGCTTCGAAACACCTGATAGAACGGGATATGGAATAGCATCTGACAAAAAATCAATATTCTTTCGGCGGAACTATTTGATATAAAACTTGCGATAGAAAATGTAATTATCTCCGATCCCCACTCCTCCCCAAATTAATTAAACGCGATCACATCCATTCAAAAATACAACTCTCCCCACTAACACCCAATAGCCAAAGAAATTATTCGCACTCTTTCTAGTACAAGTATCTGCGTTTCGTTCAACCCATCACACGTTGAAATCCAGGGAAATTCATTCACGGATACTGCGGCAAAAGAAGGCTCATTGTTCTATCCGGTACCGAACATTGAAATACCGCCAATGGATGTTAAAGCTCATGTAGCGCAAAAATCATTGACAACATGGCAAAAACAGTGGACCAAATCCCGAAACACGAACAAGCTGCGTTCAATTCGAGATACTATTCGACCATGGGAAACCTCATTATCTACCAATCGAAGGAATGAAATCGTTGTCACAAGACTCCGCCTAGGTCATTCAAAAATCACTCATGGTCACCTCTTGTCCAGACAACCTATTCCACTGTGTTCCAATTGCAATTCTCCTGTCACAATCCAACATTTACTCGTCAGCTGTCCAACCTATAATTCATACGGAGTACGAATTCTCCAGTCGTCCAACCTTTCCGAAATCCTATCTGATCGCCACGACAAAACTGAACGCCTCCTACATTTCCTCAAGATCACTAACCTATTCCATTTTATATCTTATCCGTGCCACTGGCCTAGGCGGCAGTACACGGCACGCTAATCGAAGAAGAAGAAGAAGAAGAAGAGAACTGTGCTGAAATTCGTCATTTAACCCGGCGTTATTGTGGTGGAAAATAATTACAGCAGTACTGTGGCGGGGTACCTGATACCGCAACAGATTTCTTTGATGTAGCACTGTGATTCTTTCTAGAATACACCTTTGACAACTATATACATACAATGATTATCTAGAAGTGAAATAAAACACACTCGATAAGAAAAAGCAATCTGATTTTAATTTATTCAGAAAAAACAAGTTTTTTGACAACACAAAAATACAGTTCCTCTTGTTTGCTATTTTTTTTTTCTGTCACATGGCCAAATGGGTTTAAAACTAAAAGCTCATTCAAATGAATAAATTGTTAAAAACATAAAAAAAAACAAAACATTCGGTTATACAAAAAAATAAAAAAATTACGATTCTTTCAATTTCGGCACAATTTTCAAATAACAAATTTGCATGTTGTAAGCAAATCGGCGAACTGCAGCCCGAACAACAATAGAACGTTTTGTGATCTTTATTTCTTGGACAAGCGGAACATCTTCTACTTGTCTTCTGTCTTTTAGAAGGATTTGAAACAGCGTAAGATGCCTGAGAACGCAATTCACGCGGTAGTCTCGGATTTGTCAATCTTTCATTTTTGAATTCAGTTATTAGTTCAATTCCAAGTTGCTTCAAGTATAGTCGTCGTTTCAGGCCGTATACTGGTTTGTGTTTGCTTTGTAAATCACCTGCGAGTTCACAACTGCAGTATTTAAAAAGGAAAAAAAACAGTGTAAGAGGGGTCAGCGACGACAGTTTCTAGCCACCAAATAATTAGCAGATAACTGGTCCAATACATAATCTCGATTGGGTGTCTTCTTCAACGATGTTATCGGCAGATTCATCCTCATCTTGACTATCTTCTTCTTGGTTGCCAGCTTCATCTTCTGCTCTCACGTTTTCTTCTTCACCGTGTTGACTGTCAACTGAATCATCGCCGTCTTCCAGACCTATATAAGTCTGACTCAACTTCTTCCTATAATTTCACCAGGCATCTTTGTTCTTCTTCATATGATATTTTAATATAATTTATCTGTAAATTAACCACCTAAATAAATATAATTTGCTAGAAAGACATAAGAAAAACTTTTACTTACCTCTGAATAAGAATACACAAAAAGAGTCACACGATTGAGCATGCGAAGAATGCACCGACAACGATTCTCACCAAACCCGACGAATCTTGATGATTTGGAAGTCTTACCGAAAGAGTACCAGCGCACTCTGCACGGAGGACGCTTCCAACTGTTTGACTCACGCCGCGTAGAAAACGAAGACAAAAATGACAATGAAGATCTAGGACTCGGAAAAATAAACTCGTTCGCAGCATGAAGAATCATAGAAATATTACGTATCAGTCTTATGTGGTTCTTCAATGGTACCTCCTAAAGTAAGTCCAGCCAGATTCACTCAAGTATTCACAATACTGAAGTTATATAGAGGATAGGACGATGCGAGTGAATGCGTTCCTGTACCTCTAGTATGCGTTCTACTCTCGCGCAAGACAAGGCATCAATATGCGAACAGTAGCGGCTTCGTGATTGTGCGCTCTGAGAATTGTGGTCGACTTCGAAAAGCAGCTATCAGCGCCTGTGACCGAGTATCCTCAGGAATGTAAGAAGAAGGACCACACGTAGCGTACAATAATGAAGCCGGTCGCATCGTCAAAGTCTTTGTGCATATGGTACTCTCACTCGCCTTCGTCCCTGTCAATGATGTACGCGCATCGTTTGTAATTTTACGACATGAATTCCCGGATAAATTGCTACCTGTTACGGATTATTTTACAGAACATACGTACACGACAGACCAGTGAGAGGGATGCCGACAAAAAGTCCCACCGCGCTCCTTACCAGCCTTGTGAAACCAATACGAAGAAGCGGTCAGCAGAGTAATCGCACTAATAATTCAAGCGAGGGCTGGCATGATCTCGGGTGGTAGCCGGTGAATGCTGCCCCGATCTGTATTCTACTCTGAAGGAATTTAAGAAAGAACAAACGGACAAACCGCCATAACAGAACTTTTACGAGGACGGTACATAAGCGGATGCAGGTAATAGCGACTAAATGTGACCAGTAGAAGCAGGCAGACACTGTACTTGACTACTTGCGTATTATTGGCTGCAGTATTTTATTTACACGATAAAGCAACGCGTTAATAAAGTAATGTATTTTCATTCGGGGTTCACTAATTTGGGGCAACGAATTCAGGAAAAAATTTATTCGGGAGATTTTTTGTTCGGGGTATTTTGTCTTTTTCGGGATAATGTATTCGAGAAAATGTCCAGGAACTAAAAATTATTGCTTAGTTGCATTTTATTTTCTTTCATTTTGGTTGAGCGTGGGAAATTAGACTGATTTAAAGTTCTTTCATCTTAAAAAAAAGAAAAAGCAAGAAAAAAACATAACTCCTCTTGAAGCAAAGCGCTGAAAAGAATATTTCAGTAATTGATTTAACGAAAACAGAACTAAATTGATTAATAACAAACAGAAAGCGACAATAATTTATTTACCACAACATCAGCAATCTATGCAGCTGCACAGTCTTGTTTAAATAGCATGACGTAATCTAATGCAACACTGGTAAGTGTACGCTGCGTCGATAGCTCTAGTGTAAACGAGTGTCAGTACTAAGTGTGTACATTAAACGTTCGATAGGGATACATATGCCAGATGTAGTTCCTGAACCTGCAATGCAATTTTGGATGTTCGAAGAAATAACGCATATACTCATCGTTAGTACAAACACGTTTCCTGCCTTACGAAAAAAAACATTTTCCTATAGCCACAAGCCAGAGGTGCAATGAAATTTTCCTAAAGGTTTCTCCATAGCAGAGAAAAAGAAGTGAAACAACAATTAAGTTGCCGTACGCATTCGTCGGCGAATTTGATGTCGTTAAGCGGGCTAGATTAAAGCGAACGGTACAGTATTTTTTGCGTCGGTGATATCTCGGCAAGGTCTAGTCTACCATTCACGGCACTATTGACTCGGACCGTTGCTTCCCTACCTCTGTAGCGATTTATTCTACAAAAGTTGGACGGCGCAATTACTCCATACAAAACTAAATGATGAGAAGACTTTCGGTAATGTTTGTCTTTCGAAATAAATATTCATCAAAAACAACTCAAGACAGCACCAATTCATGCGAGCGTGCAATAAAATCATTATTTCTAACTAAAATGTTTTAATATTCAATCAAAATTGGAAACGAACTTTTCGGTTTTACCATTACCTGGGAGGTATCCATTATTACCTTTCACTATTATTAATTTCATCTTTTTGAAATTTATTCTTCAATAGGACCAGTAACGAATCTGGTTTATTCTGGAGAGGTTTCAGCATGCATAAACCTTTAAATTATCCTTTACAGTTCTATAATTGAAATATTTCCTCGTTGCAGCTTTTTTTTTTTTTTTCATAAAGCCGTGTACATAGCCGGATTGTAATAAATGTCACAAGACCGCTGTTTCCACACACTGTAACGCTTTACCCGGTTGGACTAGCCCTTGTCACAGGAAACTCAATCACAAATATATCCCTATTTCCGTTCGAGAAAAAAGCGGCATTATAAGCCATAATTTAATCGTTAAATTTGTTAAACATTACAACATTTTCAAGCACGCCGTTTTGTTGCGTTACAAGAACTATTCAAAAACTATCTGAAAATTAGCAACTAAAATGCGTTGTTACTTTTAAAAATTGACAAAGAAAAAAAAAAAAAAAAAAAGAAAAGAAAAAAAAAGTGAAAAAAACATTATTTTACCAACAATATTTTACTAGAAAAATTTTAATTTTAAATAAATGACATTTATAAACTCCGAATAAAATTATATATAAATAATAATTACCGTATTTTAACTTTAGATGCCTTTTTAAACTATCGAATCATAAAAATATAACGTGATAGTAATATCGCGTTCTAATATTGTTGAAGAAAATGAAACATATTAAATAATTTTACTTGTTCAACAGCTGCGCATGGCATAAAACTATAGTGTAAAGGCGAGAACGGTTTATTTGATAAAATGACGCTACTTGGCAGCCTTTATTATCTCCGCATTTCTAGTATATCTTCATCGCAAGCATCTTCGGATATCAAACATTTCACGTTATATATACGTTGTATTTTACGTAAGCCGGGAAATTAAAAACAATACCGAGTTAAGAAATCTAGAGGCTCTTAATTATTCATTAAAGGTAAATATATCTCTAGCGAATTAAATTTGAAGTTTTACTAATATTATGCATAGTGATACGGATTCGGTATTTACGGTGCCATCTAGCGATGATGTCGAGCAAAAAAAGTCATCGCTCGAAGCTAGTCAGAACTTATTATCGACAGGCCGGAGAGGGACGGTATAATTTATTTTATTGGACCCGGTAGACAGGATACGATTGTTACCGAACCTTGAATAGCTGAAAACCAGTACATTGGTGGCCCCAAACAAACAATCAGAGATTAAGAAACTTCTAGAAAACAAGAGGAGAAATTAATTTCAATATATATATATATATACGATCATTTCTAATGTAAACAATTCCTCCATATTAAAGTATACATCTGATGAAAGTATATGAAATTCAGATATTTCATACATCTTGATATTTCATCGAATAGTTTTCAGTGATAAATATATAAAAGGGAAATCAATCTTTTCCCTGATTATTTTACACGCTACTACTGGGTAGAACACACAAACCTTCTATTACAACACATAATAATATCGGCTTACACGACTGTTTGACTCCTACCTTAAATTGTGGTTGTACTTCGCTTGAAACGACGGATGAGATTAAATACCTTGGATTAACTTTTGACAGAACATTATCCTGGGACAAGCGTATTACAAATTTATCTAATAAAGTTAGGCAAACGATTCCAACATATTATCTAGATTAGCTCAATCAATACCATATGAATATGATGGTCTTCGTGTATACTTTAACACTATAGTCACAAATCTTATATGTAATATCAATTTTTTTTTTTTTTTTTTTGGTGGGGGGGGGCAAAGAGTACGATAATCATAAGGATTAGTAATCAGCAAAAGAGATGCTTAAAGACAATAATCCCTAAAAAAAAAATCAGGTGACTAGTAACATTAGCCGGTGGAAAGAGAAAACAGAAATGTCTCTAAAGATGCTATATTACTATCACCGGCTACTTTGAGTATAAGACTAGGAATACTCCATTATATTCGATGAAAAAAGGTAGAACAACTAGGCATCATAGGGAAGTGTACTATATCCGACCGAAAGGTATAAATAACAAGATCGACAACACGGATGAGGCAGTATTAATTAAATTGCCGGTACGAATTTCGGAGAATACAGAGATAGGATTTTGGAAACTAATAATTAAGCGGTGTGGGCTAATTGATAACTGAAATGAGTGACAGTAAGTTAATTGTATATGAGCAAATGGTGGAGAGATCATATGTAGATAATTAAGACACGGATGTCCGTCAAGTGTAATAATATGACATGTGTCCTGTGTATGATGTAAATTAAGTATTAAGAGGTTTTGTAACTATATTTATGAATAAACGAGGATAAAAATATTAGGCATCCACAGACGGACAGTATGCCTTGTGGGACCCGCAACTTATTTGAAAAAAGTGAAATTCAAGGAGGAGCTAGTGCACAGCTGTTTCATATGATGTATGATACACGCTGCACGAGAAGAAATAAATTTCTACTATACTGATCAATAATTTAATATTTAAAAGAGACCGGCAGATCGGTGAGAAGGTAAGTAATCATTAGCGAGATGCTGGTAACAGCAGCTCATCAGGATTGTGTTCGCGATGCTGTTTGATATATGGAATTAAAGACGCTCCATTCTTCATCAGACGAACGCCTCGGTTTTGCATTACATTTTTCTCATTCGCACGTCATAAAGCTATCTTCGCGTTAAGTAAAAATGATGACGTAGCATTTGTTCCATAAAATACGAGTTTACATTTAAATTATTACGTTTTCTTATCCGTTAAAACGACTGCGTAATAATACTGAACAATGATAAACGTAATGTGAAATTTTTGAAATTTTTCCAAGTGCATTAAATTTATATTTATATTACGCGTATAAATAAATTACATCTTTTTTAACATTTCAATTTAAAAAGACAAAAAAAAAACATTAAAACTAATATATATATATATATATATATATATATATATATATATATATATATATATATTTCTAAAGAGATTGCTGTCAACTTTTTCAATGAAATTAAAGAATTTTTTAATCTGTGATACAGTATAATTATAATGCTCCCAAAAAAGAGGTCAGTGCTATACTCTTTATACGTAATATGATAAATGTACAAAAAGTTTCGATTTCAAACGATATTATACATGTTTCTAGAATGTTGTTATTTTAATCAGTCATTGTGTCTAATAGCTATAAGATTTAATGGTTTTTTGTTTTTTTTGTCTCCAGTTCGGATGTTACCGATGGGGCAAGTTTATTAATAAATTCTGTGTATAATCTAATTATTCAGTGTACTTATATATAAAATAGTAAGCTTTAATGAATTATAACTATGTGTGGAGTGTGCGTTGGGTACTTAAAATCTAGCACAGAATAATAAAATAGGGATATAATTATAAAATTGCTATAAAAGTAGTGGTGATGTGATTACTTAGACACCACTACAATGTTAAAATATGGTAGTATAAATTGGTAGGTTAAAGCTTGTTGAAAGTGTGCGAGGCGGGTAATTATCATTACATCTTATATTTCTAATTTGCATAGAAGTGTAGCTATTATGTAATTCTAATGCGGTTTTTATAGGGTAACATTTGTGTTGCCAACTTGTTCGGTGGTGAATCATAAAAGATAATCATGGAGATTGATCACTCGGTTTCAGGGTTAGTTTTTCTTTCATTAAGGCGTGGAAGAAGGGCAGAAGTTTTGCAGCGTTTGATTCATCAATATTTAGGGACATATTTCGACTGATATTAAATTGATTCCTTAAATGATTGAATGTCTTACAGATGAAGATTGTGTGATATATATTATCCACATTGTTTGTTGCACATAACGGACAGTTCGCTATATCCCTTATCTTGAATCTGTGGAGATATTCTCCAAAGTTGCCATGACCTGAGAGTATCTGGGTACAGAAAAATGTAATGTCTAAATTTTTGAATTTAAATTTATTTTTTATGTTAGGGAAAAAGGTGTAGGTTTTACGACCTGAGTCACAGCAGTCCCATCTTGACTGCCAGATTGTAGTAATTTCATTTATGATATGCTTTTTTAACAAGTTTATTGGTGGTGTAGGGCCTAATATGTCTAGTGTATAGTTTTCTGGTAGGTATTGTAGGGAGTTTACTAAGTTTAGGTTTTTTACAATCCTATATTCTGATATTATTTTGCTCGACCTATAAGGAATAGGTCTAGTGGGAAAATATTGGCAATAACACAAGCAGCTGATGATGGAACAGTTCTATATATAGAGATGAGATGTTTAATATAAATTTTCTTTGCTGTTTGTTAATTTTTGTAAGTATTTTTTTGTTTATATAAGTACTGGAAGCATAGCCATATATTGATTGTATTAAGCCTTTATAGAGTATGGTTCTTTCCTTATATCGAAGGCCGTAATTGTCGGGTAAGAGTTTACAGAGTTTATCATGTACAGGTTGCTGCATTTGATGTTGATTGCTTCAACATGTGCAGTAAAGGATAATTTATTATCTATTAAGACTCCGAGGTATTTTATTCTGTTCGATAAACGAATTGGTTGTTCCGAGATTATTCGAAGTTTTTAAACACTGTTGGCAATATTATTCTTACCAAAGATGATTGATTCACATTTTTCAAGTGAGAAGGAAAGACCCATTTCCATTATAATATTTTCTAGCTTTTTGCAAATAATTTCAATTTTTTGAAGGTTCCTATGCGGAAGTATATTGAATAAGATACACAAGTCATCTGCATAAGAGATTAGAGTGGTATCTAGATTTATTGCTTTGCAGAAGTGCTCGAGATCATTGTGTACCTTAGTAGAGTATAGGATGTTCCATAGAGTGGGACCTACTACCGGAACCTGAGGAACTTCACAGGTCATTGTTTTTGTGGCAGTGGCATTGTTGATTAGGAGTCGTGCTTGTCTTTCATTGAAGTAGTCAATGATGATATTGATGAGAGACGGGTTCACCATATAGTTATTTAGAATTTGTATTATTGTAGACCACTTGCAGTTGTCAAATGCGCCTTTTATGTCAAAGGATATGACAAAAGCAGTGGAACCTTTAGCCAGTATGTTTTGTATAGAGGTTACAAGTTTGTATACTGCATCTTCAGCAGAACGTGCAGTTCTAAATCCATATTGATTTTGGTGTAAAATTTGTTTTACAGTAATTTCTTGCAATAAGTTAACTATTTTTTCATAGATTTTGCCACCGGAGTTAAGTAATGAAATTGGCCTGTAGCCTGTTACATCAAAGATATTTTTATTTGGTTTTTGTAGTAAAACTAAATCTGCAGTTTTCCAGGCCAGGGGGAAAATTTCCAATTGTAGACATTTGTTGAAGACACCGGTAAATAAATTTGGAAAGTTTTTATTGATGAGTTTAATGATTTTATTTGATATTTGATCGTTAGCTGAAGCTTTTCTATTGTTGAGAAGATTTAATCGTTTACGTTATGCTATTATAAAATTCCCCCTGATGCATAGTAACTGATTTACTCTGTGTAAAATGTCTAGTAATTTCATTTTTAAGAGGATTTGTAATTTATTCAGAATAAATACGAAGAGAAAGCGGCAAGCTGGATTCTTAAATGTTATGCTATATTCGTGACTATTTTAGTAACACGTGAAACATTAAAACACGATAATTCAACTATCGATACCGTATGCAGCAAATGATACGCTGCCATTTCGAATCAGCCAAGAAAGCATTATCGCGTACGATGAGAAAATTTCGTTATGAGGCTAGTTCGTTAAAACGGTTTCGTTTCTTTTTCGATTTCGCTTGACGTGACCAGTTCTTTTTTTTTCTTTTTTTCTTTTCGTGCCATTTACTGCTGCATAGGCCAGAGGCACGGTGAGGATATAGGCTTAAATATTATTTATGAGGTTAGTGATGGAAAGGAAGTGAAGGAGTCGATTTAGTGACATGGGATCATCTTGAAAAGAATGGAGAACAGAGTTGTGCTGGTAAATTACCTTATGATTCTATGGTGAGCGTACAAAGGACATTCGGTGAAAAAATGATTAACGGTTAATTGAGTATGACAGGTGCTCTACATATTGGTGGAGGAAGATTTCGAAAGAGGTGACCCCGTGTGTTAGGATAGTGTATGCGCAGTTTATAAATAATGGTTTGCTGTCTGCGTTGACGAAGTTGGACTGCCCATGGTTTCGTCGTCGGTTTGACTGCTCTTGGCTTTACCGTGGTCGGAGTGTTCCACCATTGTTGCTGGCACTGCTTGTCGAGGGTTGGATCAGCATTGTGCAGTTAGATATTTCACGTTAGTCCTTCGTTTCCGCACCGTATTTTATTTAGAATTTTCTGCTTAGGTTCTGCCGGCTTTCTCTGTTGTCGTTCCGGTTTTTAAGTGTCCGATTCGTTACGTTTTCAATTTTCATATGTCGGATTATCATTAGTTTTCTGAACTTGCTGACCTGTGGCGGGGTACTCATTTTCGTCACTGTAACAGTTTTCTAGTATGCTTTTATATATGTATTTTTCCACAGTCTTTCTTATTTTTCTTTTTTTTTTTTTTTATCGCTATATTTGTACTTCTTTCGATGATTGATCTCGCTTTCATTGTTTTACAGCAGTCTCATATTTTTTCTACATCTTCATCGATAGAACTACGTTTTCTTTACTGTTTTTTTGATATTTTTGACTGTATAAATGAATTATTCCGACCATCCTCTGAATTAATTTTTTTCCCCACTTTGAAGCAGTAACGAGAAGTTTTGTTCGCTATCTTTCACCCCGAGTGTAGTGCAAGCAAATTTACACCGCTCTCCATGTTTAGTGGATGATGATGGCAAGTCAGTTTGGTTCGTGTTCTTCCGTCCATAGTCAAGGGCAGAGTTTTTACGTTGGCCATTGGTTGTTCGCTGCACAAAATTTCTAATCGCGCCGCACTCTCATTTTGTACGTCTAAGATGTGAACGTTTTCCAACAAATCCGGATTCAGCAAATAGACACTACTTCCTTTTTGGATATTAAAATCACGAAGCGGCGTGTCTATGCTTAATACACTCGTTTTAAAGCCGAAAAATATATACGACACACGCTGCGATATATATCATGATAAAACGCCTTTAAGTAATTTTGAATCAAATTATCTCCACTTATAAACTGATATCTGAATATTTTTAATTTTGCACCAACACGCAACTCTTTGCTGCTTTCATTTGACAGAAAAAAAAAAAAAAAAAAGACTCGACACGTGCGAAGAGAACGCAGAAAGGCAATTATAAAAGACAAACGTGAAAAATCGAAGCAGAGAGATCGGATTGAAAATTTAGCGTAAATAAATTAAGGAAGAAGAAATGATAAAGAGAGCTTTCCCAGTGTGGTGAATAGTTGAAGAAGTAGAAAGAATTGCGTGTAAAAATAAGACCGCAAAACAGGACCATTGTAAACCAGAACAATCGAAAATGCTTTTCAGTCGTACACGTAGAAACAGATTGAAAACGAGTTTCAGTTGCAAAGAGCGGTGTTGATGAACGTCTTTAGTTTGAAGCAGAAAATGTACGAAATTCTTACAAATTCCGTTAACAAAATAATACCAGATTATAGTAAACAAAGTTAAATAATAATTGGACATTTCGCTGAATTTTAAACATTCTGAAAATTACTTTAACTAGTGGTAATATGCTCAGTTTGAAATGTGAAATATTAATTTACGCTACGGTACGAGAATTCTTTCTTAGAATATAAAGATTTTTGCCGATAATTGAACCCAAAAACGTTTTCAAGTTTTTTAAGTAGTCGTTTGCAATTAGAAAAAATTAAAAAAAAAATTTTTTTCAGACGAATTCCTTCTCTATGATATTCGTGTTTCCTTATTATTATAAGCTGTAATGAGGTTTCAATTTAAAAATTTAAAGTTGCGAAATAAGAAGTAAGCATTTTAACATATACTACATTCACTCAATTAATAACAAAGTTATATAAAAAAAACGTACGATGTACTATGGTAAGCGAAAAAACAAATATAAAAAATATAAAACACCGTCTAGTCGTCTCCAGCTATTCTTCATGAACGATGTAGAGTTCGAGACTAATCAGTGCTTTGTGTATATTTTATATTTCTTTTTTATATTGATGTATTTTATATTGTATATTTTTTATATTGTATATTTTTTATATTGTATGTTTTTTATATTATATGTTTTTTATATTGTATGTTTTTTTATATTGTATGTTTTTATATCTTTGTTATTAGTTGAGATCATAAAATGCGTGTTTCTCCTCATTTAATTCGTTATTTTCTGTTAACTCTTGCTTTTCAAAAACCGTAAACTTTAGTCTGTCGGTAAAACTGCAGAAACACACGCGCGATATTTAATAAGTGGATTGATTCGGTGTAAGAGTGAGTCGAAGCAACTTGATTTTTTCTATTTGACCGATTAAGCTATATGCAACTTGCCCGAGACGTTTAGCCTGTGTTGTCTATATTTGGTTTTACATCAACCATCTGCGATAACCGTTTTCGTGCAAATAACAGTGTATTTCTGACGATTCTTGTGATTCCTTTTTTTCCTCAGGAACAGGCGTTTTTCAAACCTCGATAACTAAACGGCTATCGAGTGCGGATTAGCTATTTTATTTTAGCAACTAGCGTAAACCACAGCACTGCGTTTCATTTCGTCGAACTTTATGGTATACGCTTATATCCTTCATGGACGGGCTTGGGGGGGTTGCGGAACTTTGATACTTTAGGCGCGGTATCTTCGTTGTTACTGTTATTGTCCCCGACAAGTATACTAGAATTCGATGGTGCACTTTTAGAAAAAGATGTCCATTTTTATGAGAGCTGTTGCTTGCGAGAAGAGTTATGTGGTTTTATTAGCGGGTGACCCACCATGAGTAAAAGTCCAATTTGATCCTTCTGATTTTTTTTTCTTCTTATTTAATATATATTTATTGTTAAGAGACGGAATAATTATTTATTAGTTGAATTTTCACCGAACCGGAATTATCAGATTACGAACTATTAGAGTGTCTTATTTTTTTGAAATCTGGTCTTTTGAGAATTCTAAAATTAGGCCAAAACTGCGGACCGTGATAAAGCGCGGCCACGTGTAAAATTTTACGGCAACGAGTGTTTTTTGGGTTTAATATTAGGAGATGCGTGCGAAACTCGGCAGTAATTTTTCATTTGAAAGCGAGAAAAAACCGCGTTTGGAAAATAACAAAAATTCCATTTTATCGCGTCGCTATTATTTCATTTATTTTTCATTTCAAAATTTAATTATAGGTAGACCGGCAGTTTCAAAAAATTTTCCAATCGTAAAATCGGCGTCAACGGTAGAGACGAATTCGAAAGGTTTATGTGTGAAGAGAATTCGTTATACGACGTGTGGGTTAGCCGAGCGAGTTTAAAACGAGTGGCATCGGGGCGCCGGGGTCTTAATAAAATTTTCGAGACCGTTAAAAATCTTTTCTTTCCCTTTTTGATTTTATTTCGCTCATTCTGCAAATTGTCTACTTTTGATAGCCAATTCGTGTTCCATTCAAAATGTACAACCGCGCTAAAAACTTTTCCTCGAAAAGCTGTTCGTTGGAAAGACCGGAAAATGAAAAACTTTGGCGCAAAATAATATCGGGCCACTTTTTTCTTTTTTTCGTGAAAAATACGTTAGCTCTCCTTTTGACCACTTAAAATTGACAAAAGCCCGTATACTGATAGATTTCGCCCTGTTTAATCGCGAATGGCCCCCTTTAATCTTTCCTTTTTATTTCTTCTGACTCTTTGGTCTGCTAAAATACCGCTCCTCGCACCAGTATAACGTCTACTAAAGATCTCTCTATCGAATGTGATAAAGTAGAAATGTGTTACGCGCCGGTATGTAATATTCTGTGTCCAGTCGACTATCATGTACAAACTCTGTGCGAGTTGCACATTTATCCACCGGCAAATGCTTTTACTCGCTATACTTATTATTTCTTATAAACCTCGATAAGGTGTATCATTTTGATTTATGAAGTTGAGCTTCACACTAAACTTAATGGATCAGAAGAGTAGATTCCGGGCTAGTTTGTTTCTCTCGGTCACCGCTACTATTTCAGATCTATCTGGTACCAATATTAGATTAGGTGTGTAACTCTGGGAGCGGCTCGCGTCCAGAACGAGAAAGGCTTCAAACCTTGAACTATTAGGCTATTATGCTACTTATACACTAATACTTTATTGTTTGTGTGTTACTGTTTAATTGTGAGAAGTTCAAGTGCATACTGTAAACGAAAAAGTGAGTTTTTAGTTGTTAAAGCTGCTCCGTCGTTTTAATGTCTTGTAACGCAGAATTATTTCAAATGCAAATTGTTCCATCATTTTGTATAGCTGTCGAATGAAGTCAACTGTTAAAAGGAAAATTCTTGAACTGAGAGTGACCTACAAAGTGACCATTTTCCCGGTCCTCATTAGGAAATACTCATTAGCTTTTTCATCCCTTAAATCGCATTTTGCTCTGTAGAAAAAATGTTGGAAATGTTTTTGATAAATTGGCCCGTCATATGGAAATTCATTAATAGGTGTTGGAGGCCGCGCAATGTAATTTTGATCGCTTTCATGTTCATTAACTTATTTAAACTAACGACCGGAATTTTTATGACAACAACATTTAAACATTGTCATATAACAGATGTAAGGTATCGTAATCTTTTGAATTACATAAAGTCATGGTTTATACTATATCCTGGCTGAATCTCGACTTAGCTGACTTTTTCTCGTTCATAATCTCGGTGAAGGTCATTTGCTGACGTACGAAAAATAATAAAGATTCCAGTCTAAAAAAGGTATACGAATATTCTGTTATTCTTTACTGAGAATAATTTTTATAAATTCCCTCCACTATTAGTAAGCGCAATCTCTATACCACGGATTACACCCATGGATATATTGCAGAATCAACTTGACATTTTCTTGATCAAAAATGTTTACCTATTGCAGTAAATGTTCGATTTAATTTTTTCGTATACTTTTTTCTGTCTCTCTCGCTTTATGTTTCAGTGAACGGACATTAGAAAAGAACAAGAATTTTTTTATTATCGGTATTTTTTTTATTTATTTTTTTTTTTTTCTGAACGTGTTAACACATTAACTCGTCGTAAATGATTTTTTTTTTTGAAAGTGTCAATATGCGGCAGCGGAGATCGAACACCCGATCGAAACACCACTGCCTAACCAATTAGGCCAAGTAGTTTAACAGAGTTTGTTAGCTAGACGATTTACTCCCTGTCTGAAAACTCGTGTAGTGTTCCATAAAAAGTTCACTTCAATAAAAACGTTCACCATCGCTTCTGCGAACATATTTATACTCGTATATATATACTTCTATCGCGGTATAATCAGTAAATAACATAGCGATACAATTGTTGCTCTGGTCGTGGATAACCGTTACAACACATTGTTGTGAAAGGATAGTTTGCCATTCGAATTCGATCGAAAATGATGGCCTCGTATTAATCTTGTTGCCGTAACGATACACACATAGTTTTTTGGCTGGTTGCTAATCAAAATAATCGCCTAACCGTTCGCTAACCATTCGCCTGTTATTTAAGCCGTGTGCTGCGTTTTTTTGGTAAATTTAACGTTTGCAATTTGCCATTTTCTTTTTTTATTTTATTCGGAAAGAATAATATTGTGTTAAGAAACAAAAATACACACATATGTATATCCGCATTACTAGGAGTCCGTTTTATATCATTTCCGCGTAAGTTCGTTAACTATTCTGGCGAGGAAAATTCCACCTTCGCAACGTGCAAAATAAAAATTAAAATTTTTTTTCTGAGAATTTTTTTTAATCATTACTTAAATCTAGTTAAGTAAATGAAAGAAAAGCCTAATGTTCACACGAAGAATTCCGATTACCGATGATACAAATCCTTATAGTCAAATTAGCAAATTTAAGGTGGATTTCTAAAAAGCCGGTTAATAAAAGTTTTTCACCGCGATAATTTATAAAAAAATGTCGGAAATAAAACTGTTATTGGACACCAAATTTTATGGAATTCCTATAGAAAAAAATTTGCAAATGAGCCCAAAAACCGGTTTTTGCCCTTTTCTATTAAAAGAAAATGAATCAATAATAAAAAACAAATATCTCGTTATAGATCTTTTTTTTTTTTTTTTTTTTTTATTATTATTTTTTTTATACTAGGTGTTTTTGATTGCTATGATTATTACACCCAGTGTCAGGTAGGTATTTTAAATGCTGGTTGTTAAGTTTAGTTTTCTAATCAGGGTAAGAATTTTTTTAATTTCGTCTTGGTCGTCAGGGATGGTTGTATTATTTAAAGGGATTTTTAGTTCTAGACGCATTTGATTAATGTTAGGGCATTCGTAAAGAACGTGTTTGACTGTGATGGGGGTGGAGTTGCAGAACTGACAAGGGGGTTTATCGACTTTTTGGAAGAGGTAATTATGGGTTAGTTTCGTATGTCCAATTCTAAGCCTGGTGATTATTAATTCTTCTTGACGGTTTAGTTGGGAGAGGTTTTTCCAAGGTTGTACGGATTTTTTGTGTTGAAATAATTTGTTATGGGATTTTGTGTTCCATGATGTTTGCCAATTTGATATTTCGGTTTGATTTAGTAAATGTTTGATGTCCATGGCTGTGGTGGAGGTTACAGGAGAGGGTGTAGAGGCGGTTTTGGCCAGGTTATCTACTATTTCGTTTCCCTGGATTCCGATATGACTAGGTATATACATTAATTTGATATTAATATTTCGAGATTTTAGTTTGTTTAGTTGTTGGTGAATATCTTGGACAAATTTGTCTGTTGAAAAAATGTTCAGGAGAGATGTTAGTGAGCTTACTGAGTCGCTTTGGATTAGGTCATTTTTGCTTTTTCCTTTCGTTTTTATGCTTTTCAAACAGTGAAAAATTGCTATTAATTCAGCTGTATAGTTGGAAGAGCATTTATGAAGTTTGAAGTTTTTAACCTCTCCATTGATAGAAAAAGCATATCCAGTATATTGATTTCCGATTTTTGACCCATCTGTAAAACATGGCACATAATTTGGAAAATTAGTAATTTTTTCGTGATAACGATTTTTAATTATATAGTGTGGGACTTCGGATTTACTGTAGTTTATTAAAGAAAAATCTATGTCTGGGGTTTGTAATAACCAGAATGGAAATTTTGGATATTCTTGGTTCAGGTTTGAAAAATTGAGCTCATTATTTTTTAGAAAAGACAGAAAATCGGTGATTGGTTTTTCAGCCTGCCGCGAAGGGTTTTTATTGTACGAATTTATCAAGTTTTGTATTGGATTTGTTGGGTTAGTTATAGCAGATAGGAGGAACCTGTTTGTGATCAAATTTTTCCTAAATTGTGGGGGAAGTTCAGCTGCTTCGCAGAAAATACTATCTATTGGTGAGGATCGTAAAGCTCCAATACACATTCGTATGGCTGCGTTTTGTATTGGTTTTATGATGGCCAAGGTTTTGTCGGATACGTTATTGAGAGCTGGATATCCATATTCGATTTTACTCCGAATGAGAGATCTATATAATTGCATTAGTAATTTTCTGGATGGATCGTATTTGGGCTTATTAATAGTTTTAATTATATTGAGGGTTTTCATTAAGTCTTTTTTAAGTCCTAGATAGTGAAGAGTCCAAGATAATTTACTGTCAAAGGTTAGCCCAAGAAATTTAGTACATGGTTTGACTTCGAGAGTACGTCCATTGAATTTAAGAGTTGGTTTTTGGGATTTATACTTTCTAGTAAATAAAACACAGTGGGTTTTAGATTCTGAGAAGACTAATCCATTTATATCCGCCCATTTTTGGAGGAGATCTAAGGTGTCTTGTATAACTTTTTGAGCAATGTTTAAGTTATTTGTACATATTGAGATGTTTATGTCGTCGGCAAAAATTCTTAGTGACACTGGACGTGGGACAATTTCTTTTATGCTGTCTATAAGTAGTATGAATAAGATAGTGCTTAACACTGATCCTTGTGGAACACCGTTTTCAATAGTGTGTAAGTGGGAATATGTATTATTAACTCTTACTCTAAACGTTCGGTCAGTGAGAAAGTTTATAATGAAGAATCCGAGGTGTCCTCTTATTCCAATAAGATGAAGTTTTTGAATAATTTTGAAACGCCAAGCTTTGTCATAGGCTTTTTCGAGGTCGAAGAAGATAGACAGTACGCTTTGTTTGCTGTGGAATGCATTCAGGACTTCGTTTTGGAGGCTGAATAGATGATCTACGGTTGACCTTTAGAATGTGAATAAATGCCTTTTTGTTTAATTGAAACCGGTTTATAAATTTTTGGAAAAAAAAAAAGAAGCGAATTTTGAAAAATTAACCACGGCGCTTCTAATTATAGTGTCGAACTTTTTCTTTATTTAAAATTCGGGCCCTGATTTGTTAATAATAGTGTTTTAGAGCAAAAAAATTCAAAAAAGATTTTATTCTGAAAGAGTTGCTCTACAAGCGACTTTTCATAAAAAAAATTTTTAATTGCAAATTATGTAGCGGCATAGTAGGGGAAGTGTCTCTCGGAGCGCTAATGGTACACTTCCCACTCTATGCCGCACTTCTACTATGCGCGTTGACGCGGCCGCCCGAAACGCAAAATTACACCTTTTTTGGCACCTTTTACATAACTTGCAATTAAAATTTTTTTATGAAAAGTCGGTTACAGAGCAACTCGTTCAAAATAAAATCCTTTTTGAATTTTTGCTCTAGGACACTATTATTAACAAATGGGGGGGAGGATTTCGACGACCTCTACTTTAACATTATTGCCAATCCTGCAAAAACTTATGAATGTCAAGAAGCCAAATTTTTACGATAGTTAAGCAAACTCATAAACCGGTTTTAATTAAACAAAAAGGCATTTATTCGCACTTTAAAGATCTATAACGAAATATTTATTTTTTATTATTAATTAATTTTTAACATTTTCATGTCTTCACTTTGGCTCATAAACTCGAAAAGCGTCACGAAATGGAGCGTCACAGAAAAGCGTTACGAAAATTTCATGTCTTTACTTTAGCACATAAACTCGAAAAGTGTCACGAAATGGACCGTCACAGAAAAGTGTTACGAAAATTTCAAGTCTTCACTTGGACGCGAGAAACCGTTAAAAGACGTTAGAACCGAGTTTGAACGCCTTACGCGTCATCGTTTGTGCACGCAAGCTTCCCGCTGTCGAGATTTTGTGGATCGTTCGCGTAATCGGTCTGTCGATGCTCTCATACCGTGTTCACTCAACGTTCAGTCGTTGCGGTCACACTCGCTCGATATAACGTGTGATTTTGTTATATCTTCGTCCGGTTTACTCGCCTTCTCGGAAATATCAAACGCCGATTGCGATAAATTTGAATTTGAAAGTTACTCGCTCGTAAATCGACACAAACGCGGCAACGGCAAGATGGGGCTACTGGTGTAGCGATTTAAGAGAGAAAATTGGATTCGGACGCTCTGAACAGCCGCAGCCGGCAGCTGATTCGTATCAATAAGGAGAAAAGTGGTCTCGAAGAATGTAACGTGATATCGATGGACGTCGGTCATATATAGCCGAAACGGCGATCGATAGACACAGCGTGTGTTACTCTTAGCGACGTACCTCTCAAACGAAACAACGTTGAACGATAAGATCAAGTTCTTCGAGCGTTACCTACTGCCGTACTCGATCAAGCTGAAAGGTCTGCTTCTTTTTATCGATGAAATAAAGCTGTTCTACGATTTACCGGCCATAGTCTGTGGTGATTTCAACATCGATTTCCATTTGGAAGAGGTATTACGATTCCGTCAATTCATGAGTGAAACGTCGTTCGGTTGTAAGAATTCGGTGGACCACCTCTCGACAACGCGAAATATGACGTGCATCGATGGAATCTTTACTCGAAACGTATCGAACGTACAAACGTTAGCTTACGTGTCGTGATTTTTTCACCATCGGCGATTGCTCAGTATTACCACCCCTAACGATAATGATGTAATAAGGAATACCTTGTACTAGCGGCAGTTAGTTGTTGAATATATATTTTTGCGCATACGTTGCAATATAATATGTATAAAGGAAATCACAGGTGCAGTACGTAGGTTCAATCTCGAAACGCTTTATACGTTGTGATATAATATGTATAAAGGAAATCACAGGTTGCACAGCGACATTCTCATGTCGATGGATGCCTGAATGGCTGTACAAAGCCTATTTTTAACGGGGAAAACATGAAAATGTCTCATTGTGTTGCGGACTTGTACGCAAGCTGATTTAATTTCATTTCTTTTTTAATAGAAAAGGGCGAAAAACTGGTTTTACGCACATTTTCGATTTTTTTTCTACAGGAATCCCATAAAATTTGGTGCCTATTCAATATTATCAGTTTTATTCCTGACATTTTTTTTATAAAAATTATCACGGTGAAAAGCTTTTGTTAACCGATTTTTTGTATTTTTTTAAAATTTGATTGGTCTAGTATCGAGGAATAATTTAACGAGATTCACGGCTATTTTGCGTGCGGTCCTTTTTATATCTTCAACTTCAAATTTAGTGAATTTCCCTCTATGCTCGGACTCGAAGAGTGTTTTAGTAGCTATCGCGTCTCCCTTTCCTGAACCCTCTTCCTGTCCTATTATTCTTTATATTCGCTCCTTGATTTTCCATTTATTAGCCTCCCGCTTTATCCATATTGACCTGCTTTGGATTTCTGGCCACTGTGGTATAGCTGGTAACGATCTTGCTGACTCGTTAGCTTGCTCGGCCGCAGTAAATGGTCGTTTCATAGGCAGATTTCCTTCCCAAAGTCTTTACTCTCTCTCTTTTCGTTCTCACCGTGACTTTTGGACTGATCTCTATCTGTCCTTTTTCTCCAACTCTGACTCCTTTTACCTTGCTTTACAGCCTTCTCCATCCGTTTCTTCTTGGTTTAATAATTTTCCCAGTATCAGCCGTTCTGTCATTTCTTCCATAGTTCGCCTTCGTTTTAATCATAGTCTGCTCCCGGCTTCTCGTTTACGCTTTGCTCTGGTTCAATCTCCTTTGTGTCCCTTACATCCTCCTACCTTAAATGGCACGTGTGATGCAAACCACGTACTATTTGAATGTTCCTTTATTTCTACAGAACGCGCGATCCTTTATTCCAATTTGCTTAACCTTGACCTCCCTACTCCTTACAGTGCCCTCTATATTCACAATTTTCCATCTCCTTCTGTTGTTCCCTTGTTAGCCGCCTTCATTTCCTCTGTCTCTAATCGTTTCTTGATATAACTTGTCGCTCCATATGTCCTTCTATTCTTTTAATCTTTTATGTTAGGTAAATGTCCTGTGCTGGCGTGCCCATATAAAAAAAAAAAAAAAAAAAAAAATTTGACGAGGATCTGAAAAAATTGATGACCTTAGCACCGTAATCAGGGAAAGAAAGAGTTCATAACATTGGCGATCCAAACACGACGCCAGAAGAAAGTCACCGTCCGTAACTGTATACATACATACATACATATATACATACATGCATATATACATACATACATATATATATATATATATATATATATATATATATATATATATATATATATTTAGAAGTAACATCCAGCGAATAAGACAAAGAACTTATAAATTCTACAATATTTTAAGGAAAATAAATAATTATTTTTTCTATATCCACAATGGCTACCTTTTATAGATAGACAGCTAATATAACTGGATAAACTTCAGCGATAATCTGTTTTTTAACGAATGTGTTAACTTTCTTAAAGTGCAAGATTGTGGTCCAAGATCCATACTATTCCCCTCTTAGAAAATCTACTTAATTCATTACTAGTCGCGTTAAATGTATGACAGTTTTTCCATTTGTTTGAACATTCAAATCAAACCATTGAAAAATTCAAAAATTGATGTTCCTTCGAGCAAATTCGAAATATACATTTGCTCAACTGAACTTCTTTTCTACTACTAAGAGTCTCTTATATCTTAAATCTCTCATAAAAGTACGAGTCTACATTTGTGAACTGATTTACTAATTAAGTTACGATTTGTGATATCTTTCGTTAATAATATGTTTATATTCAGTTACTTGTTTGGAAAGCGGAAATATTAACAAATTAACTAATATTCGTATTATAATTATGTAACAGACGAAGGTTGTTAAAATTATTTAACATTAATACGATTTCGTATTTTTGAAAAATCGTTAACAAAAACATATTTGATTTCAATTATGTTAAGTAAATATACTTATCAGTAAATTACACATTAAAACTTAATCGTATTTAAAAATACAAAACTTAATTTTGCGTTATTTCGTAATTTTTAAATATCCAAATGTGAGAAAAAGTTCATTTAAACGAAATCGCGTATTCCAGTTAAATTATTTATTAAATTTATACTTCATTACGATAATTTGAAATTTTTATTAACCGAGGATTTCGGAGTGATTACACTTTACGAATCACAAAATAAATGTGCACGTTTGCCTCATCACGGTTTATTAAAAATAACTCGTTTTTATCGAACTGAAATACATGAAAAGTTCGTTAAGTTAAAATAGCATGATTTATGGTTTGGTTTATTACGTTTGGAATATTTTGGAACTTAAGAATAATACAGAACTGCAAATTGTAAACGAATTGCGCGGATATAAATTAAAAATGAACCGTTTCTGTTTTTAAAGTGTGTTCAGACTTATCTCCTATAACAACTGAAATATCATCCACTAACGTTATTAGTTTACAGTATCGAGGTAAGTTAATATGATAAAGTCTAGAAAAAACTATATTCCACAAAAATACGGTCCCAGTACAGGTCTTTGTAATACTCCCGTCACAATAGGATATTTCTGGGCGCACGATCCGATATTAATAAAAGTAAATCTATTATGAAAGTAGTGATTTAATATAGTTAATAAGTTATCGTCTAAACCCAAGTCGAATAGCAATACAATTAATTTATTTAAATTTATACTATCAAAAGCTTTGGTAATGTCTAAGGTTAATAGGCATACGTTGTACGATTTTTGTTTAGAACATTTAATAGTTTGTAAAACATTGAAGGTGGCTAACTCCGCCGGCTTATTTTCAAGTGCTCCATATTGATCATTATTAATTACGTTGTTTTTTTATTATTTTTTTTTTTTTTGGGCGTCAAAAATTCAACCCGTACGTTATTTCTGCGATTGAATTCTTTTAATTTATTTAATATACATTTCTCATAGATCATACTAAAATTTTATAGCAGAGATATAACTCTATACGAAGAAAAATCAGTTAACGGTTTATGTATTTTAGGTAATATTATAGACTTAGGTAGGAAAATAGTTATGCTTAAAAAAAAGGTTAATAAACGTCGGTATAACACATGGGTAAATCGATTGTTAAACAGTTTTAAAAATCCATTGGAAATATTATTTAAAACTTTGGAAATTTTATTTTTAGGGTTTTTAATAATAAAAGATATTTCAGTGTTACTCACTGTTGAGTTATCGAAAATACTAGTACTTGTATAAGTAGGTGTTAAAGGGTTTGATCTTAAATAGGTATAATTTAGTACTCAACAAACGAACTTTTTTTCCATCAGAATAAGCGCATTCATCTAATTTAGGTATTTGAACTGGCTTATTTTTACTTAATAAAATCTTATATTTTAACCCGAATACTGACTTTTCATATACTAAATTTTTCCAGACTGGTAGTTCCGCCTGTTTGATTTTATGTTTGTATTCCTTCAAAATTTCTCTATAAGTAGTATAATAGTTTATTTTTAATATAGAATTTTTACAATTACGATATTTCTTATAATATTTACTGACACTAATTGCTTCTGGTATTGCAAGTCACTAGTCCACCAATGAACTGAGTTTGCCTTTTAATGGTTTTAAATGTACTAATACCGTATTAACATAAATTTGAAATTGTGATAACCAATTATTGATATGAGTTATTGAAGTGCATTGCACAGTTAAATATATAAGACAAGAGGCAAAGTTAGTGATGTTTAAGTTCAATCTATTATAATTTATTGTGGTAATCAGGGCATCTAGACCAAAATTTCGGGGGGTTACAAAAATATTTTTGTAATTATATATATATATATATATATATATATAAAAATAAACTCGGCCCTTCGGGACTCGGAAGGGACAAGCCCCCTTCACCCCAAGGTAAGAATTATAGAAGAGTAAAAACTTTTTCATTGGCCACGACGTTCGACAAAATTTTTTCGTTACATTTTCGTTACGTAAAATTTTGACATTTTTTTGGGACAAATTTCGTGACAGGACACTTTTCCTGATGATCCCTGGCGTAAAAATGACGTAGCCATTAATATGTGTGTGTGTGGGAGGTGGGAGGGTGTTGGTATTTATTTATAAATGGTACACTAAAGCGTTATAGTCAATTATTGTATATATGCAATATTTGAACACTACAATAAAAACAAATAAAAATTAGTCGTTTCCATAGAATTCACAAAAATTTTAATTTTATTTTCTTTTGTCAAAAATTGAAAAGAAATAAATTTATTCTGAATTTCGGTCCGTTTAATTCAAGCAGTTATTATTTCGCAGACATTTCGGGGGGTGCTGGAAAACCCCCCTCGGATACGGTCCTGGTGTCATAATTCTTTTCAAGGTTTAACGTAAAAATAAATGTAAAAATGATCGCTTGCATTTAATTCTCTACTAACTTTCCAATTTAATATGGAATCAAATACGTTATTAGACGTCGATTGTGCTTACTTGATTCTTCCTTTTAAATATCTTTAATGTTTAATAATCGTAAGTCAACAGCATTAACTTTAAAAGGGTTTTGCCTCCTGAATTATATACTTTATCCGATAGAATATTACGAGAATTTAGGTCTTCCAAAAGTATTAATTGATTGATGTTATTGGTATGTAGTACATATTTAAAAATTGAAAATACATTATTGATACTTTGTTCGGTGCAATATAAGTTAAGATAAACGTTGTATCATATATTTTAATGACTTCAATGTTGTATAACGCATGCATATAAACAGTCTGCACTGGTAATTCAATTCGATAAATTATCATTAGTTTATAATGTATTAATGTGTCTTATAGTTAGGAGGTACGCAGGACGCATTACATTTACACGTATCGGAAATAAAAGCTACATCTCTATATTTTTGGCTACTGTAGTAGAAAGTAGTATATCCCTTGCTGCTTTGCTGTGATTTTCATTATACTGTATAACTTTTATCATCATATTATTAGAAACGTCTGTATTTCTTAGATTAGTTAATTTAGTTTAGATATCGGAGATATTATCTTCGTTCGTTTCAGAGTGTTTAGTTAATTTTACTAAGTTTCGCAAACTTCGTTTTTATCTCAGGTGTTTCCAAGTCGCCGCAATTATCTGAAAGTATTTTCAATATTCTATTTATATCGTCGGTGAAACTTCTGACGATAGGTAAAGGATCTTTTTGTCCACTTACTATATCCATAAGCAGGGTGAAAGTAGGAAATCTGATTGGATATCGTTTTTCTACGGTGAAATCGGGTTTAATTAGGTCTTCTATTAAAGACTCGGCTACTTCATTTTCTTCGCTAATTGCAGTTTTAATTTATTTCGACTTGGTTTTTCGGTTTAGATAGTCCGCTTACTCTCTGTCATCTTCGGGTACAGGAAGTGCCACTGATGGTGTATTGTGTAAGTCGTTCTTAATGCTGTTAATTTGGGAACTAATTTCCGAAATTGAAGACGAAGGAAGAGTTCTCCTTTTCGATGGCATTGTTTTATGTACTAACCTAGTAGAACTATTCTCGATTCGCATCTCAGTTTCGGTAGTTTTCTGTATATGGTCGATATTTTCGTCTTTTTCTATATCGTCATTGTCATTTTCCATGCATTCCTCTACATCTGCGTAATTATCCTTTATTGCATTTGGGCAATATTTACTTGTGTGACCTTTTTCGTGGCACGCAAAACATGAAATTGTGTCTAATGACAAGAATATACGGTACGTGGTCTCTTCGTATGTCAGGATTAATGTTTAAGGATTTTTTTTTTGTATTTCTTCGGTGGAGATAAAAAACTGTCTTTTGGAATTTAAAAGATGTTCATAACCTGGTATTGAACCCATTACATATTTTATAAAGGTAATTGCTGAACTTAATTTAATATTTCATCGGTCTGATCGTACCATTTGGAAAAGGTCGTGTATACTCGTGTTCCGTTGAAATCGTTATCGAAATCGTATCGTACAACGAATAATTAGTTTGCAACGCGCGAGTGATAAATATATATATACCGGAGATTCTTATAATATAAACAAATCAGGTATACGGACGGCACCGCCATTATGCCGCCCGATCGTTCTGTAATAGCTTCAGCGCCATCCTAACTACCAAGCAAGCAACCTACTCTTCAAAATATATTACAAGCTACAACATCAACAAAAAATACAACGCAACTAACTTCACCGATCACCGTATCGTCAACAAACAAACCTACACCGTTTTCGTCAAAAGCAGCAGAAACCGTATCACCAACGGTAGCAAACAATGCCGTAAGGAAAACAACCAAAGTCAGCTAACTGAGGTATGAAATAGTGATCTAATTTCTCCATCTGTATCTAATAATACACCAATAACAACAAAAAGTAACGTTAATTATGCACAAACCGTTCAAACTCAGACTAACTTCCCATTTATAGAACAAGCTATAGTTTTTAGCATACCTATGGGAGAAATCCCAAAAAGTTATGTTTTAAAAATTGGAGAAATAGTACAACCAAAAAACTTACGGTACATTTCATGAATGTCGAGAGACAGGTGCGCAATATTCTTAGCTTGTAAATCTTTTGTCAATTTGGTAATAGAAAAATATAACATTATAAAAGTAAATAACTATGAAATACAACTTAGGCGATTAATTAATGCGAAAAAGAGAATCATAATTTCAAATATATGTCCATCAATTCCGCATTCAACTATTGAAACTATACTAATAGAAAACTCTTATATTCTCATTGAAAATTATAAACTTTGAATTTGCCTCTACAATTACATGACGAGATAATCCAGATTAAATTTTTTGTAATTGTTTAAAAAATTAGATTCAATAAACACACTAACCTAGCATTCTAGTTGTCTAAAACCAACTTATCTATTTCGCAGTTGTTTGGGAATAATATACATCGTAAGTTTAAACTTATTAATCCGTTCTCTACACTTCATCGAACAATTTACTTTTTAATATTCTATATTTAAGATAAAAGCATTGACCTTTATTAATATTCATTAGTGTTATATTAATATATGTGAATGTATGGATACGTAGTTCTTAATAACATAAAATTAACAATAAACGAACTTTTATTAGAAATTTTAGAAGAGAAAAAAAAAGAACACTCCGAGAATTTAGTAATTCTAAAAACTAAGTATACAAAGTTATCAAAACATGCTATAGTTTTTGCGCAAAATAGATCACAAGAATACTCTGTTTGTGCACCGTAATCAGTAAGTGATCGTTAACAATTGAAGATTTTTACTTTAAACACGTACATTTTATGTTATAAATATTTTTGTCATCTACGCATATTCTTCATGTGGTAAAGAGTAATTAGCGACATACATTTTGTAAAAGCTAATTAATAGGATATTATTTATTTTTGCATAAATACTGTTTCTTTCTTTCTTTTAAAAAAACAACATATATCAGATGGTACAGCTAGCGGAAGATATTGGTCGTCCCCCGTGATTTATGTTGTCATAGTGAGCAATGAGGTGAGGGGACTTCGCTCAGATGCATGCGCTGGTTTAGCGGCTATAGCGTTTTAAGAGGAACAACTTTAACAATAAGAAAGTTTTCGTGCGAAGGGTCATATAATTTTTTACAAAAGTCTACGCCTATGTGCTGGCGTAACATCGAAATTTCGCTTGTGAAAAAATTGCCAAAATTCTTTAAAAAGTACTTTCAATCTTTTATCTTTATGCATTTTATGCCGAGAACATGATTCACATAATAACGTACGCAAGGCCGTGTCCACAGTCGGTATACCCCCCCCCATTAGAACTGGAATAGTTATTATAAATACCCAAAAATCTGAAAAAAATCAAAAATTTAAAATAAATTTTAATGATTCTTTAGGGTATTCTTACGTTAGAAAAATAAAAATGAAAAAATATGCTACATATTTTTAGGTACTTCATTAATATTTTATGCAAAATTTTTTATTACAAGTATAATCAATAACGCATGTAATTTTTATTAATATTTATACGATAATTATATTTTGTCAATTTTTAATATATAAATCGAAATGATGTAAATTATTAATAGTATGAATATTAGTGAAAAATGTATTGTTATTTATAAAATAAATACGCGAAGAAAATTTTCAAGCCCCCCCCCCCTAAAATTCTGGACACGGCCCTGGGCGTACGCGTGTAATTTCATTTAAAAAATTTCTTCTTGAAATGAAGTTTATTTTTATTATTTAGACGTGTGAAACTGCATTATATTTGAATTTTTCTTTGTCCACACAACGTGCAGCAGACACACATATGTATCACTTTCGGTAGCTCCAGAGGCTTTTTGTCTTTTTTTGCACGCAGAGGGATAATGTGTTGGGTGGTGAATACGATTAGAATGTTTTAGACCACATTGAGTTGATCGGTATCCGTTTACAGCAGTTCCGTTTCAAGTTCTATCTGTATTCAAAGTGTGTTCAGTTTTCGAGAGGATATGTTTACTGTGTGTTGTCATGTGTTACCATTCTTCATTTCAAACATGTAGCATATTTTTGTTGTTGCAGCCCCACTGTTGTTTTATCAACCTTATTACTCGATATGCGAGTATCGTGAGTACCTATTTTATTCCATTCTTGTTGTACAAATGTATAGGGCTCGTGAAAATACCCCGTGTATAAAATATGCGTGCAAGCAAGGCTACGCTTGAAACTGATTACTATCATTTAACTCTGAAGCACTATACGAGTGAAGTTCAATGCTTACACGTATGCACAGCGGTATTTTTGGGAACATGTTTTTCATGGCTTTGCAGAAAAAAAGCTATTAACGACTAAGGGATCATTATAACAAAAACTTCTAATGACTTCAAGAAAAGACAGGTTACATCGCTCTTTTTCTAATATTTTGTCCACGTATAATTTTTGCCCATACGGACTGATTTTAATGAGTCATTGTTCATTCGAAAGTGTACTGACCGGTGCCGATGACTATCAGTGTCGATAGATACTCGGTAGTTATCAATAATAATAATAAAATTACGCCAAAAAAAAGTGGTAGAGAAATTTTTATTAATATAACAAACACGATTGACTTAAAATATTATCATTTTTAACTACCATGTAAAAATGTAGATTGAAAGGAAAAAAATTCGAAACCTCCGTAACACCGTTTACTAGCTCATCACTGACGGAAGTAGTACGTATCTTAGCATAACTTAATTGAACAATATCAATGTGGATTTCAAAAGAATTAAGAGATTTCGCGGAATATATACACAGTCGAATAGCAAACAAAAAAACATTGTATAATAATTTTTATAGACTTTGTAAAAGTTTTGGCACGATTAGGTATGATATATTGTTAAAAGAATTAGAAGAAATAAGAATCTCCGAAAGATATTTCAGATAGAAACAGTGTTCTACAAATAAATGGAACAGTTAGTAAAAAAATTGAAATAATATGTTGAATACCACACGGATCTATATTAGCTCCAATACTATTTATAACTTATATTAGGAATATTAATAAAACATTAAAATTTTCAAAAATATTCACATATGCTGATAATGTAGCAATTATAATATCTCATAAAAATTATAAAATAGCAGAGAACTTAGTGCAAAAACACTTGGATGAGCTAATAAAAGTGGCACATGATAGAGGATTATATATTAACCCCGAGAAATCAAAAGTAATGTAGATAAAAGCTAGTAGTAAGTATAGCATACAGATGGAATCAAAATAAAACATCATAGTTCAGAATGTCAGTATTTACATACACAAAACATATGTAATTGTTATAATTTAAAGGATGTTTATAAATATAAATATTTAGGTGTCACTGTTGACAACTGGTTTAAATGGAATGAACATATAAATATTGTTGCAAATAAATTGAGGAAAACTTTATCCAACATCAAATAAAGAACTTTGTTATAAATACCATAACAAAAAAATGGTTTTCAACGCATTATGTTAAACATACTTGTATTATGGCATTACAGCCTGAGAACACGCGAATAGTACCAAAATAAAACAAACTATTTACAAGATAAATGTTTAAAAGTCTGTGTGGGAGGAAAACATGAAACTTCCTCAAATATAAATTCTTCGAATACGAGTATTAGAAAAAGTAATTTAATACGTACCCCGAAAATGATGCTTAAATACAAATTGCTAATTAAATATCTAGGAAAAGAAATCAGCGCAACACCTACAGATAAATTTAATTATAGTTTGCGTAACGTTAGACAGTATGCAATTAAACGTAGGAGACAAGCTAATAAACACGAAAACAAACTGCAACAAATGATTTTAATGAAGTTACCTAATAATATACTTATAAATAACATGTTGCAGCAAAACAATACAAAAATAAATTAAATTAAAATAAAAGAGATGCTGCTAAAATTTAGGTAACAACAAATATAGGTATTATATGAAATATATATATATAAGTAAAGTAAGTCCCATACTTTTGATAAGGTATCATGGATTGTGAAATTAAGCTTTTCATAATGGTACTGAACCTAACGGCACTAATGAGAGTAGGGGAGCCAGTTCTTTCTCTTGGCTGCCTTTAACTTCCCACATTTCTTTGGTACCCAATTATTTCAGACTGGGTAAACCTGGGAGCGACTTCGGTCGGGATCGAGATAAGTCTCGAACCCGTGATCTGTAGTTTGGTAGCCAAGCGCCTTAACCACTAGGCTACCGCGCTACCTACATATATACACACACATATATATATATATATATATAAAAGTCGGTCTGTAAAGGTATATATGGCTGCATCACTACTTATGGTTTATACTGTTTTGGTAATATGTGTGAGATAGATACGCATATATAGTGGTTTATATATTAGTTATGGATAAATAATGATAAGTTATAGAAATTAAGCTTGTACTATTTATTAAATAAATATATGCTTGTCTATTTATTTTGAGAACCCGACAACAAATCAATTTATTTGGTTGGGACTAAGGTTATCGTACATGGTTTTAATAAAAAAAAAAGATATTAATGCGTACCATTTTTCACCATCTAGACTGACCCAAATGAAATTCTACGTTTATTAGTAATTCTATCTGTCAATGACAATATAAGCACCGATGATTGTTTACGAAGTAGTCGTTTAAATGAATGAGCCTCCTTACAGGTATACTTCCTTTGATTTATATAGCCGGAAAAAAATTACTCAAAAAAATTTTCATTGTAATACAACGAAAATGTGGAACTTAAAAATTTTAATATAAAACGGACGATGAACGCAAGTGACTACTATTGTTAGCTTTCTGTGGAAATGCAGGTTTGAATAAAAATAACTGAAATTGTTGTAGTACGATTTACAAACTCATCGTTGACCGAAATATTATATTTAATCACTGTACTCTTTAAGCAATGCCAAGCTTTACAGATCACAAATGGTCAGCATTTTCGGTTAGTGTATCCGTATTATATCACTTAAAACTAGTTGTACTAAAAATTGTTAAATAAAATTGTAAAAAAAAAAAAAATGAAAAAAATAGCGGTTTCAAAATTTACTCCGAAAGTTTAATAAAAATATATACTAAAACAGGGATGGCCAACCCGCGGTCCGTCTTGAACATTTTTACGGCCCGCGAGATGGCCAACGTAGTAAATAATTATGTCCTGCGAACTTATAATGCGCGCGCGAGTTGGAACATTTACTATAACAAGTTTTATGTTTCATTCTTAAGTGACCTCAGTAACACAGTGACCATCCTTGTATCATTATTGTATTATCTATGTTTGCGAAAGTGGAAGGCAAGAGATCCATAGGTCGACCACCAACACGATGGACCAATGCGATGCAGGATGTAACGGGTCTGAGCTTACAGATGTCCTGTCTCAAAGCAGAGAATCGCGAGCAATGGCGAAAAATAATTAAATCGGCGTCGCCATGATCACGACACCCCTCTGGGGTTTTCGACCAAATGATGATGATGTTTACACATATAAGAAGAACTCACATTATCTTTTAATTTTTCACTATAAAGAATTTCTCTGTAGTGGGTCTAAATCTAGTATGGGGATGTATGATTTTATATGTGGCCCGTGGAGTTACGATGCATTTCCAAAGTGGCCCGCAAGATCATTTGGGTTAGCCACCCCTATACTAAAAAGTAAAAAAAAAATATTTGAAGAGAAAAATAATATACTTCAAGGTGATATCACGATTACTCTTAAACAACATTAATACCTATTAGAGTGGGCACCGAATTCAAATTCTAATAATCAAGAAACCGCATTAAATATTTCTCATGTTTTCAATACTTGACATAGAAAAAGTGAAAAAGTGCGTTGTTATGTTTGATATAGTGTTGTTATTTGAATTTAGTGCCGATTCCAATAAGCATTAATATTTAAGCATAATGAGCCCTATATTGAAACATAATAATTTTTTATCGAACAATTTTGTTTTAACTTTTCAACGTATTTTTATTAAATTATTTATTAGAATGAATCTTGAAGTTTTTTGTTTTTTTTAAACTATTTTTCAAAATTTTTTAACAAATTTTTTTTCCTTATTATTTTTAGAAACACGTTTTTATAGTTTTCTATGGAACTTGTTCATTGAGGATAGCGGTTTTTAAATAGTTAACATTATCTTAAAGCGAGTAAATGACACAAACAAATGGAGACGACCGAAAGAGAGCAACTAAACTGCGGGAACACCAAAAACGGTCTGCAAAATTCAGATATTTTTCAATTTTTATACGATTTTACTTATTTATGTAAGTTTAAAATAAATCAATATCTTAATAACAAATAAAAATGTAAATTACTTTAATAAATTAAAATAAATTTCTCGATTTAAGGAAACTTTTTATAGCCCCGATCATCAACTAACAAGACAGAGTATATTCAAATGAAATTCGAAACACAGGGATGTGCCCGAAAACGTTTTCTTAAATTAAAGTATTTATTTTAATTGAAGTAATTTATACTTTTATTTTTGGTTTTTGTTACTGAAATATTTATTTATTTTATATTTATAAATATTAACGAACAGACATGAATTTATCTACATTTTATTTGTTTCTATTAATCATGTTATATAGATGCTATTGTCATCCCCCCGTTTTAAACTTTTATTCGATTCAAATATTTTCGAAAATAATTTTAAGTATTCATTATTATATCTCAGTAATTTTTTATAGAGTTTTTTTTACTATTTATTAATTTATCAGTTATTGACAAGCAAGGTGTTTCGAAATTTCTTACGTGTAAAGTATGTAAAGTTATTGACGAATAGTAATTGCAGGTTGTTTACGCGTTTTATTACAATATATTACAACTGCAGCAAGGCGTATGGACGGATAAATAAGTTTTCTTTTTAGATTGTTAATATACCATTCGCGTCGGTTGATCACTGGACCATAGCGAATTTTTATTTCCTTTTTACTTGATAAATTTCTAATTGGCGATCTTCTAATTTACGAGCTGGAAGAATTATCGAAGAATTCGTATTTATCAGCATCGATCATCAAAATCGGTTCAAGATCAGAAATCTATTTCAGTGTAGATAGTCTTTAAATTCATTATTGAAAAGAGCGGGAAAGAGAAATAATAGTAAATAATTTCTACATTTGGTTTAGAAGGATAGAAATTTCGAAACAAAGAAAGGCAGAAACTCTTCCACGAAGACATCTTAGCAGCTTAAGTTTTCAAGTGAAGGGAATTTACACGTCCAAGGTGGCACGACTACAGTCAAATGCTGCCCTATAATCATTAATTCCATCACGCGATAAACACAAACTACATGTACTAAATCGATTTGTCGATAAGCGCGCTACAGAGGAGGGCGATAAGAAAAGTACGCTAATAATGGAAATGAATAGAGGAGTAAAGGATATCAAAATCACCTATAATAATAATATGAAACGAATCAACGTTAAAAAAGAACTACACTGGTTTCTGTTTCCGTCGGATCCGACAAGATGATGACCAGATAGGCTTAAAGTAATTCTTTACACGTGTAATATAGGATGGAGCGGTGTTAAAGAGCTTCGTTGTCGTATGGGAACTGCTAAGGGTTCTTCCGTTATAGCTAAGACCGACGACAGAAATAAAGTAAGGATAAATCAAGGGATCTAAAGATGAATATGCTGTTAAAATAAGTAGAACAGGAATCATCGAGAACCATCAGAATATATGAGGAAAGTATCGTTGATGCATTAAAGCACTTTCATTCTAGTCACCTTCCGTGGGGAAAGAAGTGAACGAAAAGTTACGACTATCGCGATTAGACGACACAGTTGAAAATGATATTAATAAAGCGAGCAACGCTGGAAAGGAATGAATGCGGACGAATCTCGGTTAGCGTGATTCGAGTGGGTCTGCTGGCAAAGCGCTTTTCTTTTCTCTTCCAGATTTACTTCTCTAAACTGCCCGCTTTGATAATCACTTTCTATTTCGTCAAAAATGGGCACAAATTTTAACCGAAAATTTTTACTCGATTCCCGGAGAAATGAATACGTGGAAATTATTTATTTATTTCCTGTTTTTTTTTTATGTATAAATTGTATTACATCTGTATGTTCTGTCTTTAATTGCTCAGGCTATTGCAGAATACAGAGAGACCTGTGTGAAATCTACACGTGCGAGTGCAATCCGGTTTCCTTGGTGAAAGCCAGAATGTTGACTATGGCGCCAGGAGTGTTGGAGAGGATCTCGTGCACAGGAGCCTCCATATTATACGTTCTCCGGTGTTGCGCAAGCTTCTTGCAATTATAAATGAAATCTGTCAAAGTTGGTTCGCTTGGCAGTCCACATACCGCAGTTGCTGGAAAGCTGTTGGTATGAAGATAGTTGTGTGACGGAACAGTATGTCCCGTCCGGAGACGATTGAGAATTGGACACTCTTTCCTGCTTATTCCATTAGGATGCTACCAGGAGTCAGTGGTTGGTTTAATGTTTCCCAGAACTGCCCACTCCTGTTTGCACATCCTCATAAATATATGAGCTATTATGTAAATTTTAATTTCTTTATTTTATTCTACTTTTTTCCCAGCACAACTTTAACCGGAAGGTGAAACGATATAACTTCCTCTTGAACTATTGCTTCGCTGAACTTCTTTTCTTGCACATACTTCTGATATCGGCAACAGAATTACTCAACAACTTTATTCGGTTATCTTACTTTTCCTTAACTCGTGTTATTTTTCATTATTAGTTTGGCGTTTTTACTTACTTTTTATTTTTTTTTTACGCTTTACATCGAACGTTCCAGAACGACACACGTCTGGATATCCATTCTTAAACGACAAAAATTTAGTAACGACCTATGACTATAACAATTTCTGAACAATCGGGTTGTAGAAGCGGCCGGTAGTAATAGTAACGACGCTTAATCGTCAAGTCGAAAACTTAGCTAAGCAAAAGTTAGCGATTAATCTCGCAGATTAGCGGTACCGCCGGATTGCGTGACGAAGTGAAGAAATTCAGTTCTGCTCCTAGAATTTTACGAACAGCGTACGAACAGACGGAAATTAGAAACGTTTGACGAGTCGGTTGTAATTTTAGTTTCCAACTGTCATTTCTAAATTCAAAGAACAGCGCCGCATTACGAAATGGCCCATTTCTCGCCCTCTAGAATACTCTCGCACGCTGAATCCATTTCAATCAGCAGCCGCATGGCGACGTAACAAATTTATTAGGCTGTTTCGAGTAATCTGTGCTTGAATAAGCCTAATCAATTCGATTTTAAGTTGTTGCCGACAGTCTCATGCACCTGATTGTTCACCTGACGAACTAGCTCCGTCAACAGTGCCGCTTAAAAGCGAACAATGGCTTCTCCGTTGCTGCTCTGCAGAACGAGTGCCCTTAGTAGCCTGATTAATGTTAAAAAGCCAATAAATTTCTGCCATTGCTCTTATGGGATTTCAGTCCATATGATTCTCATTATTTTCGTCTGAATTCGTAGTATCGCTTTAAATTTTTTTAAATTCTTTTTCCAAATTTCACTTCTTATCGCGATGCCACTGAATTACATTTAAATTTTTCACCACGTGGCCCAGTTAGTGCGCCCGCTAGTTTTGCTGCTTATTATACGTTCTATTTATTAATTTTTACTAATTGCCCCAATTATTTTTGAATACTAATAAACTTTTCGATGTTTTGTTTTTTTGTGTTCTATCGTATAGAGTTAATTGTTTATATTTCGTCCATATGAATCTTGGTGTCAACATCTTTACCAGTTTTCATTGCGGAATTTAACTATCCGAAGTTTTCGGTCAGAATTTATCACCTGTATAAAAGACACACTTCGTAATGAAATACATTACACGCTAAATTTCTTGACATTTTCTCATTTTTAACGACTTTTTTTACATTATTTTTCTCAAAATCAGGTTTTCAAAGGTGTTTGTAGCCACTTTTTATGAATTGCATTCTTTGTTTCCAGCTATAAGGTACAGTTGCGTTTCTCCACTATTTTTACATTGCTGCATTAATCCTGCGAATTCGATTTTTCATCATTGTGTTATCTATTTAACAGAATAAAACTAGGAAGGCTACAATATATCGTCACTGGTGTACAATTAGTCATCATTTGAATATTTATAATGGAATTTTTGACTTTGCGTAACGAGAAAGGTTAGTGGGAACGGGAATTAGTTTTCGAGTCTGGATGAAAAATTTTGGTTAGATTTAGGAAACCAGATGACGAAAATCAAACACCGCGTATAGCTTTGCAGTATACACAGTTCTTGAACTGTGACGTCAGAGCGCCCATAGTCGCTATTTACTGAATCCATTACATATCTGAAGTTGTAAAAGGGAATAGTTAAGAACCAGTTATTCTTGTATAAGTTAACATTTTGAATAAAATAATACTTTTGACCTCCATTAGGTAACTTAGATCATATATAATATAACTCGGCTATTTTGGCCTCGCAAAGGGCTGTGCCCCTTGACTCCTCTTGCTTTCATTTCTGTCTCTTTCTCTTCTATACTTTGCATAAAATGATCAAAATTTACAACGTAATTCCTACTGGCATCAAGACAAAAAAAAAATTATATAATCACAAAAATTCTATCCTAACATTTAACTTTATATAAAATGAAGACATTTTTTCATTTCATTTTTCGTTACATAAAAATGTGACATTTTTTAAATAACGTAATCACAAAAATCCTACAAAATATAATAAACGTTACATAAAATTAGGACATTATTTCTAATGAGGGGTACGTTGTAATTAATATATATATATATATAAACGCGGCCATTTTGGTCTCGCAATGGGCTGTGCTTCTTGACCCCTCTTATTTTCATTTCTGTCTCTTTCTCTTCTATACTTTGTATAAAATGATCAAAATTTACAACGTAATTCTTACTGGCATCAACACAAAAATAAAAATAACATAACCACAAAAATACTAGCTTAACATTTAACTTTCATTGTATAAAATTAAGATATTGTTTCGTTACATAAAATTGAGATATTTTTTAAATAACAATAACAAAAATCCTATAAAATATAACAAACGTTACATAAAATTGGGACACTTTTTGGGACATTTTTTCGAATGGGGGTAGCCTAAGAATTACGTTGTTATTAATATATATATATATGTGTATATATATATATATATATATATATATATATATATATAAGAGAGAGGTTTTCGGGTTAGATCTCCCCGGTCATGTTTTTAAAAAATATTTATACCCTTTTAAAAAGACAGTAATGATATTTTTAATACATTTTGAATAAAATTCCGTTAATAAATATAATTTACATAATTACAGCACACATCGTATATCAGTATGTTCTTAGTGGTACAGATTCCGTATAAGGATCTTCATATTTTATCGTTATGATTAAAACCTCTTCTACTGATTAAACTGACGCAAAAGAATTAATATTTTTCGCATTAGTGCACTCTGTTTTAGTGACAAGTGCTAAGGCTAAGCGGAATAATAACTTTTAAAGTCAGTTCGCTTATTTACATTCTTTAGTCGTTGATGAATTTCGCCGAACGCTGGTAGTTTTTAAAATGAAAATTTTATCATCTACAAAAATTGCTACAGTCCACAACTTTTACTATTGAGTTAAACTCTCACTACTGCTGATCGAGAATACAGCGCATTCTTTGGTAAGAACCGGAATTAGTTAAAAAGTAGAACATGACTTGAAAAGTGATAAGTCAGAACGCGAGGGGAAGTCTAATTTGGATAAAAAAGAAGTAGAGCTGTTAATACGAGTTTAGTGCAGACGTCTGACAGATGTATGCCCACATTAAATATAAATGTATTCATGTTTGTTTTTTTTTTCGTCATTAAATAGTATTGTTGCGGAATTTTCATTTTATTTCTCCTGTTAAACAATATTCTGTTAATTGAACTTATAAGCTGTATACACACACACACACACACATATATATATATATATATGTATATATGTATGTATATATACAAATATATATTTACATACATACATATGAATGGAATAAAATAAAAATAAAAATTTAATGAGGTTTCCTGTAAGCGAAAACAACAGCTGTTATCGACAAGTGACTAAGAGCAACAAAGCACAACTTCGATATAGTTCTCTAATGGTAATATAATAATGATGAAAGATTTTAACGGTGTAAGGGCTGAAACGAGAATAGTTTAGCTCGCGTTTCAGTTTGCTATATGCGGCCTTTAATCAAGCTGACATATGACACTCCATCTTTCATTTCCACACAATCTGGTTCGGAAGCGAAACTTCTGCTAGAACTTCAATGCGATGGAAACGTATAAACGATTTACAGAAAGATAAAAGAAAACAAAAAGATAAAAAAACATTATTACAGAAATCAACAGAAATCAACAGAAATCAACAGAAATAATTTTACTTATACTGTGCAGCGCAGTTTGAAATTTGACATTTCTTTTTTTTCACCGACTTTAAAAAGAAGCGGGTTATATGTTCGTCGTCTATGTTTTTTTTTTCAATATCTGTTCGCGCAAGTTAATGATTGATTATGGTGACTCAGAGCGGGACACATATTCAGCATTAGCTAATTCTGGGGAAACATAATATTTCCTACATATTTTCTTACGTGAAGCCTGAAATGACGAAATATTTATGTCTGGAGTATAGAATGCTGGTTTGTTTGGCGCATTCAACAACGACGCTGAAATATTATGAACTTTGACATGTGCTAAAACTGAATATTCTAGATTTTTACTACTTTCATAATCTTCATTTTCCGTATACGGGTATTGAAAACTTAATTTTGCAACGACGAAGCAATTTTTATTTAATTTATTTTTAACTTTTATAACGTCGAGTTATTATAAAATTGATATGGTTTTCACTAACCATGGATGTTACTTACATTATTATTTAATTATATATCAGCTATAATCACGTTAATATATATCTTGCTTAATAATTTTTGTACCACATGTAATAGAACACATAGGTTTTGCCTTTGAGTTTCATTTTTTTTGTTTTTTTTTGTGTTTTGCAAAACACGTAATCCTTCTGACTATGCCTAGCCGTTTCTTCTTCCTCCCTTTTTCTATTTTTATTTATTTTTTTTTGGACGTGATAACAATGATCCTATGCCAGTCGTCGCGATAGCCTAGTTGCTAGAGCGCTTGACTTCCGTTACGGAGATCACAGGTTCGATCCCGAGCGACGAACAATTTATTACAAGAATTAAATAAATAATCGCTAATAATCACGTGGCAGGCAATGGCAAACCACCACGTATACCATCATATGCGCGCTAGTTCAGTACACACAGCAGACACACGCGATACTGCACTTGTATATCGATAAATCAAACGACTGCAATCAGATCCGGGTGTGGTCTTGCGTGCGTACACTCGCGTTGCGTATAGCAATTGCCATGAGAGCTGCCTATTCAGTACAACTAGAATGTACAAATATGACTCAAAGAGATGCCCAGACGCAATATTGAGGGGAAAGAGTGTCAACAGTTAAATAGCATAATTCGGTCAGAGATAGGAAATATAAAAGAACTAAACAGAGAAAAATGGCGGACAACGAAGAGAATTACGAAGCACACAGTAAGCAGCATGGACGACATCAGGTGTTAAGAGTTGAGAATAAAAAGTAAATCATTCATTTGTGAGGTACGGATATTGAGAAAGAATATGGTTGAAATTACAGAAAGTCTCATCAACAACTGTGGTACTGGACCGATTAAAACAGCGAGAAAAAGCCACCATCTGAGCCAGAGTGTTAGTCATTAATTTTATTTAATATTCTCGCGATCACAAATGAAGTACAAAAGAATAATGAATTTATGGCAGCGATGAGAACAAGTGGTGAGCATGGAAGCCGTTCGTGAAGTTTGAAATAACCAATTCGATTAGAGGAGAAAATTGTGTAAAATCATAGGTTTGTTTTTTAAGGATTATGATTTTTTTTTTTAATATTCAGAACATTATAATATATTTTCTGCAATTATTAGTAAAATATACAGTTGGAATTAAAAGAGGAAAAACTTTATCGCGCTGTGTTAATTAAAAATTAAAGAAAATTCAATTAGAGTTTCTAAATAATTCAAAGAAACATTTATGGCTTCATTGCGGCACATTTTTGTCGTGGGCTTTTTTATAAAACAGAAAAATATCCGTATTAAAAAATTAAGAATAACGAGCGAGGGTAATATTTTGTAAATTTTACTCCCTTTTTATGCTGAAATTTTGTTTAATGCAGTTGTTCTGTTGTTGCATGATGTATTCTTATCCCGCTGGCCAAAATATTTTGTACGATTTATTTTGTGAGATTTTTTTTTTTTGTCACTTGCCGCTTATTAACGGGTTCGTTCACAACGACTAAAAGGTGCTCTCAAAGAGTTCGAATCTTTTATTTTTTTTTGTTAAATTTAAAACGTTTCGTATCGAATTAGAATGAGTTTACAAGACAGTGATACGAATATTGTCAATAATAATTAGACCTGAGTTGACTATAAAATATTTAGCAACGAAGACGATAGCTACCTAAATTAAGGGAAATCAGTAAAGTTTGTTTTATAATCTTAAAGATGAATTCGTGCAATTGTACAATCTCGGACAATGCCAGTTAAGTTGTGCCCGATGCGAGGTTGCTTGAATTGTATCGTATAACCTGCGATGAGGCGGTGAGAGTAGTGGTGGCTCTGATCTAGACAACTTAAACCAAAATAGTCGTTTATGGTGCCCGTGAATGCTTACTTTTAAAGGAGGAGAAATATTACATTGCTCCGGCAAAAAGTTTTATGTAGATCAATCGCTCGTAGGCAACATTTAACGCGGTTGCTGTTCGCGGATTTTGTACATAATTAATGCAAATTTTTGTAGAGTTATAAAGGAATAAACAAATATTTTATTAAAGATATTTTTTTTAATAATTACGGCTTATTTTGACTCCTTCGTTCAATTATACTGTAATTTCTTTGTTACAATCCTCGCCGAATTTCATATAACAAAAATCCAAAAAACATCACCACTTTTATTAATCGATTTTAATTTAATTCATACTAAGCGGTTACTCAAGTTTTTTTTTCCAGATCTTGATCGTTAATACTGCTAAAGCCAGTGGTGATGCCGTATGCGCAAGCATAAAATTCGCGTAAATATATATTATAGAATCAGCTTTTTTATCTGGTTCAATTCAAATTTTGTGTGCATCGCCTTTTTTAACGGACTTTGTAGAAAAGCCTTTAGAGTAGGGCTTTTAATTGAGAGCCGAGATGGCAGGAGGTTTTCGGTGCTAGTAGAGCAATTTATAGCTACGGTAAGTGACAAGTTAGTGGTGGAAAGAGGAGAAAGTGAGGAGCACAGTTTGTCAGCAGATGAACTAAATGAAAAAGACTAGGCGGAAGCATGAAAGCAAAAGACATAGTGTATCAATCGTCGTCTATACGGGAAATTGAAAGAGCTATTTATGTCGGCGAATTTTCTATTGCATCACTTTACGAGTAGCATGTGCAAGATGCTTTTAGTTGCTTAGCATTTTGTTAATTAATAATAGCGCCAGCCTTAGAGCGGATGTCTCCGTAGAGAAATTCGGGCTGGTTTTTGACAATTCTGCATTCGCGTGGAAGTCTGCGACACCAAAATTCTCGCTTGTATCGTTACATTATGTCACAGTATCATCTGCGGTTCATTGAACTAGACATCTTCGTTTTCAGCTTTTTTTAGCCTGTTTATTTTTCGCGTTGATTTTCTTCTTTGTTTGTGTGCGTGTGTACATTTTCATTTTTCAAAAACTTTTCGAGAAAAAAAGTTTTCATCGATTGTAAAACTTTGACTGATTAATAAATTCATGTCAATTATAAGGAGAAAAGTTTATTTCAATCTATCACGTATATTTACACGTTCGTTAGTTGTATTTTTTTTCTTAAATATTATTAAAGTGATTTACTTTTAAATTAATGATTTTTTTTTCTTTTTTTTGTTCTGAATTGAAAGCTAACGATAAAAGAGATGAAAAGAAGTTTGATCAATACGAATTAAAAACTTTCACGTAATTGGATAACGCACAAATGGAAGAAACGGCCGTTTTAAGATTTTAACAAAATAAAAAAAGAATCTCGCAAAATTCGAAATAACGTATTAAAAGTATCGAGAAGTTATAAGTAGTGGTGGGTTTTATATATCGTTTCCCCAGCTTTCGCCAATTTAAAGTAAAATATAATTGTGACAATTCGTTTAAATTAAGATCAATCCTCCAAAAAAATTAAGTACAATTTACATCTTTCACCACTATAACAAAAATTGAATTTGCATCATAAAAATCCAAAACATTTTAATTTCGTGGTAGACGTTTGTAAACTTAATTTTATACTGACTGATTTGATTGCTTTTATTATTTTTCCTGTTACTTTTCCTCGGTTTTTAGATATATGCATATATATATAAATATAAATATTTATATATATATATATATAAAAATATATACAGTGGCAGACCCCCGGGGGAGGGGATAGAGGACATGCCCCCCAAAGAACAAAAGCCTCTATGAAAAAAGTTGTTATAACAGAGAAACTTAATTTATACTACAAAAGAATGGTATGTTATCTATGGATTTAATTATAATATTTAATACTGTTTTCTAGTAAAACTATAAATGTTACGTTTTTATTTTATTTTAAACGCAACTGTCATCGATCTTAACTAAATATGAACTATGAAGAATGAACGGGGACTAAGAGAAAAGGACCATATTTTGCTTTGTCGTTAGCAATTTAAGGAAATTAGCCGATAACTTGCTTAACAGTTTTCTTCATCATGCAATATGTAACATCATACGTATATTGCCTGATTTGACCCATTTGTTGTACGGAAAAAGAACTTTCTCACATTCGTATGTATCTTTATGGGGAAATCTTGAAGAGACAAGATTGCGAGAAAAAGAACATTTCTACAGTTCATTAACAAAATTAAATATTAGTGAAGAAGATTACTCGTACGTGTTGAATGTTTGGAGGTCTCATTAAGGGTTCAAGCACTTGGTGAATATTAGAACTGACGTTTTATTTCTCAATGATTTCTTCAAGAACTGTAGGTGTATTTGCTATAAAAACTACAATTTGAGTCCTGCTCGGAATTTTACTACTGTCTGATAAGTAGTTTAAGCGATATTAAAAGCGGCAGGGGTCAGTGAAGTTATTAACAGACCGTAATTGATTCTGTTCATTATCAAAAGTTTTCTATGTACTATAATCTGCTGTAATAAGTAAATATAAACAATAACTGTCTTCTTGCAGTTACATAATGTAATAATTTGTTATCCAAACTTTTTTTTACATTCATAATTTAAAATAACATTTTAATAAATAGACGTTTGTAATAATTCGACTACATTAAAAATTAAGAAATTAAATTAAATTTGTTATTCACGTTATACACAAAATATACATATAGTATAATATCGTGCTTTAATAATTTGAACTGTTTGACCGGTTCTGTCTGTTGAAAGACATCGATCAGTAATTGTGAGGCTGAAAGTGTATACGCGAATAGCTGTAATAATGGTGAAAATAGAACTAGTGTTGATGATGATGCTAATAGTAATGAGAAAGATGATACTTTTATAGCATATACGAATAGCTTATATGACTAGGCTATGGATGAGACGTTTTCTACAGATGGTGTCGGGTGGCTTAGCCAGAGTGAAATATTACAATTTGATGTTACAAGTGTGACTACTGATTGGTATCTAAATTAATTATATAAAAATGTTTGCTTCAAGAATAAAATTATACGACAATTTATAAATTGTTGGATATTGGGGAAGCAAGAAGGCGCTTGATATTGGTTTGAAATGGCACCTGAAGATTCCATAGAGCTGACATAATTTAGGACGATGCAGGGTGTAAAAGGAACATTTAAAAGAATATGTGATCTGCATGCACAACTTTATTTACGCGCTAACAGAATAAAGACGACGCTAGGTTCCGTTGGTAGAGTGATGGCGAAAGTTCATTAAATCCGAACCTAAATCTACAAATGAATATAATGAGCCTTCCCGAAGCAGTATCATTAAAACTTATAAGGTGATACCGAGGTACGTTTGGAATATTAGGTTGGGTGGATGCTGAAAAGGGGTTAGCCCCCAGGTGGATTCCCAATATTCTTTGTGAGCTTCTTTAATAAAGTAAAAAAGATCACTGCAAGAGAACTAAAGAACAAACAATCTTCCTTGATTTATCGCCGTGGCAGTTACATCAACAGTGTCATTAACAAGCATTTTGACGTGTTAAAGAATCCATACAAATTCGAACATAAAACCGGAATCAGTAAGCAACATTAATACATGTTTTAACTTATAAATCGGGGAATGTGGCTGATCGTTGAATGGGGAGTTGCTTAGAGCAATATGAGACTGCTCTTTGAATCTGTCAGTAAAAGTATTTTAGCAGCTAATTAATTTGATAACATAAAGGTTAAGACTTTGATCATAGCGGTGACTTCTGCAATAAAGGTAGAACAGAAGTACTCTATAACGAAAGCTTTATTATCTTCAGTTTGTCTAGATTTTTTAAGAAAACTGTTACTAAAGAAGAGACAACAGTATTCAATTATGCTTCTGAAGAACGATTTGTAGAAAAGGTTCATATTGAGAAAATCATCATCCTAATTAGTATTATTTAGCGCCTTCAGTTGTTTACAAAAAAAATGGAACGAATAGATTCGATACGCGAAGTCCACGTTAGTCTGCAGTCAAGGATAATACCGGTCGAAAGAATAATTGATGAATTTCCCGTTGAAATTGTGCAATGGCCAGAATTAATAGGCCGATAAAAGGAAATCTCGACTGTGCATTTTTAAGGAGCAACTGTGAGTCCCAGTTTAGACAAATTGCTTTGAACAAAATTTCTATATATGTATTAACTCAACAACAAACATATTAACTAAAATTATCCATAAAAATCTTAAAATAGCATATAAAACAGAAAAAAAAAGACCTATACAATTACCTTACTAATACTAATTTGACACCATGAACAAATACAAAAAATCCGATATATGCATCACTGTATATAGCACATGTAATATAATATATATATATACTATATTGAGACGGATTCGGCAGCTGAAGCGAGTTTATTACGCTTTATACGCCTTAGATAACGCTGTCCGAGGTAGAAATTATTATTTCGATTTAATTTCATTTATATGTCGGGTTTTTCTCGGGCAGCGGAAGACAACGGTGAATTGCAATCGGCGACGCGGTTTCGGCCGAGCTGTGTGGTAATCCCAAACGCAGCGGCTATCGGCTGTGCTCGCGGGGTAGCGAGCGTGGTCGAAAATCGCGGAGAAATAGCGTTTACCGTTGATAAGCATATAAGTACAAGTACATGTACAAGTATAGAGCGTAGAACTGCGAGAGTCGCGACCGAATTTATAAAAATCCCGGAAAGACAGGGATAGCTGCCGTTTAAAATATATATAGAAATTGAAGAATGTTCTAGAACAGTCGGTGGTGTGATATATATATGTTTAATTTACAAGGTACCGGGTAATTTCGACGATGCGTATATGTCGATCGGCAAAAAGCCCCGTCAGGTACCGAGATCTATCTAGTCGCTTTCTTGGCTAATCGATAGCCAGTCGTTGATTAATTGCTCAGCAATTAACTAGTCGCATGTTAGTGTAATTACGGGTCGCGCTTTTGACGGACCACCGAACAGTCGATTGCGACTGACCGATTTTCTGGTGGCCGCATGTTTTTTTTGATCGTGCACATCGACACGTGTTACGCCGTTGTCGCATTCAGTCATTTTTCTTTATTAGTTTTTTTAGTCATTACATACGTATATTATTTTTGTTTCGCCCGCGTTTTTGAACATACACAAAAATATTTTTATTATTAAGTTTTCGTCATTTGGACACGTGGTGGGCCCTCGTGCTATCTCTGTTCCGAAGAGAGTGTATCGCCGTCGTGAGACGGGTTCCGTTTTTGGTTTTTTTTTCTTTTTTTTTTCTCTTTCTTTCTTCCGCGATTAATTAAAAGGCCTAATGCTTTGCTAGACAGAGCTATTCCGGTAACGGTGAACCGATATATCACCGTTGGCGCCCGCACAAATTTTCTTTAATTTGCTTTCGCGATTTCTTTTTATACTTTTTTTTTCTCGACTTTCTGATCATTAAGCGAAAGGAGGTCGTGATTCTTTACCCTCAAGGAAATCGTGATTCTTAACAACTGGAGCTCGGAACAGTGACTCCATTTTGGATTTATAACAATATATAGATTAAATTAGTGAAATATTCCAAATATGTTATGGTGAATATATCATAACCATTAAACATGGTCATATAACAAAATCTTTAGTCGCCAAACATATTTTAATAAATAAACATAAACTTACCTGTTATATACATAATGATATGACTATTCTAAAATATGTATTGAAAGAAAAAATTGTTAAACTATGCCGAAGCGCGTTGCATTAATTAATTCAAAAATAACCTGATTAAATATAATCATAAATAATTTTCTTTTTAAAATTTTTAATATTTTTAAAATTATCTAAATTTGAAGTTTATTTAATTATTTTACATTTATATATTTTTGAATTACCGACATATGTCAAATTTATCATTTTAGTATAGATTAATTTTGGTATTTTACATATTTCAAATAACTTTAACTTCAACTGTTATTTAAATATGACTTTGGAGTTTAATACTACGAAACATAACAATTGATTTGTAAATTTACGTATTTTATAATTATATTTCTGTATTTGTTGGTTTTTAACATTTTTATAGGTTTCCATCAATTTTTCAGATCTTAGATGTGGTTTGGATTCTGTTGCATCTACAAAAAATTACAAGAACATCTACGTAAAACAACATGCTACGGTTAAGCTCTTAATTTATGCCCTATTCGTGCTGTATAAATATTAAATAAAAAAGGTCTTCGCGATGGTCTAGTGGCTAGAGTGTTTGACTTCCGTTTCGGAGGACTCGGGTTCGATCCTAGGCGATGGCAGCATTTGCGCACTTGTTAGTACACAGCAGTAAAGACACACTTAGATATCGATAAATCAAGCGACTGTAGTCAGTTCCAGATGCAGTCGTGCGTTTGTGCTAGCGTTTTGAATATTCAGCCGGCGAGCAAATCAACGTGAGTAGGCCAGTCGTCTTGGTTCGCCTCACCACTGATAACCTTTCTTACGTTGGTCGGCAGTACAGAAGCTGTTGCGCTTCGGTTTACGTGCTCCACGCTGAGATGTGGTGTTGCGGTTGTGTACCCATTTCCACATTGTCAAATTCTCGCACAAATTTTGCGTTTCTAACATCTGTTATGTATATCGTTAATATACGTGAAATGCATACGGCAGCTCGGATAAGAGAGTCTGTCTAATAATTAGAGTAAGTCCCTGATATAGGCCTTTATATACAGATCTAACTATTTTACCATTTATTGCATGCATTAAAGTAACACACTTCTTCCCAGGGTATAAACTACAAACTGCTTTTGAAAAATCAGCCGCCGAAATCCATATTTGGTTAAGAATTTTATATAGAGCGAGGATTCAACTGTGATTTTAGTATTCAAAAAGCCGACTACAAAATGTTCTTTATCCATTAGAACTTGGTAGATATTAGCTAACACGAAGGCAATGCAACAGAGTCTTTCATAATCCCATAGATACCCACTGTAGAAAAATTTTATCGAATGAATGTGTTTAAGCTTTTATAGTAAGTATAATGATTTACGAATTATATTTATTTAATGGTAAACTATGCTGCTTGTCTTATCGCGGATCCAGGTCGTTCTTAGGTTTACCTTACCTAAAATAACTGTCTACCAAAGAAATCTGGTAAAGTAAATCCGGCCGAAGATTAGGAACTGGTCCTTTTATTCTTATCAGTGTCATTAAGCTTATTACGTTGTGAACCTTAACTGGAATAGGACCTTCCAGAAAAACTTTTGTACATATGAGTTATTAATTTTCATTGGTTCTTCGAAAAGTACCTGATTTTGGTGCAACCGTTCTTTCCAACAGAACTTTGGGCAGCACTGTAAGATCGTAAGGTCCGGTTCAAAAATTTTTTGATTTATTACACCGTTATAAACGTATTTATTTGTACATCTTAATAATTGTTTTATTACTTGTCTTTCTTTTCTTTCTCTAATTTTAAATTTAATAATATGTTATGTCCGTACAATAAATGTTAAATACATATTAATGGTATATGTGTGATGAGGGGAGGTATAATTAATCTTGTTCCCAATATATATATATATATATATATATTAATTATAACGTGCCCTACGGGGCACAGGTTCTAGTAACTAGAGCTACCTTCTCTAGTAAGTAGTCACTCGACTGTCATATGGTGCTAGTCCCACCGACAGTAGAAACAAAACAACAGCCAAGTGATTTCCGTACGTCCACGTCGTGCAGGGTGGTAATTTTTTGTTCGATGGACTGCGTCGATCAGAAAAGCTAAATCGGAACTCACAATACATCGCTGATAGGAAAACGAAGAAGGGTTCACTTGCCGAAGGTGTTCCTTTCACTAAATATCGTTAAGCTTTTTATTGCATTAATAACAGCAGACTATCAGCAACTCGCTCGTGACATTGTGCCCCAGCCGGATTGGCGAATATCAATCTTGAGCGAGTAAGTGAGTATCCGGCGCCTTAAAACCGGGTCCTTTCGGCCAAGGGAGTAAACCCTAACAGAAAATCGTGGCGGAAGGCAACGGGATACGACCGTCATTTCTTCCCTAGATTACACCTATGATTAACGAGAATCAAACGGAAGTTGGACTTGCAGCTTAGTGAAACGCAATATGGATTTGTTGCCAAAAAAGGCACCCGAGACGCGATAGTACTGCTTAAAATAATAATACAACGATCGCTTAACATGGGCCGAGAAGTAATTGCTTGTTTTGTCGACTACGAAAAAGCGTTCGATAGAGTGAAGCATCGAGAGCTGATACAAATATTGCAAAAGTACAACATCGATAATAAAGACCTACAGATAATCAAAAACATATATTGGGAGCAGACTGCGAGCATAAGAGTGAAAAACGAATCCTCGGACAAAAGATGCCCGATAACAAGATGGGTAAGGCAGGGATGCCCGCTCTCACCGAGACTATTCAACATATACGCGGAGGAAATTATGGAAAAAAGCGGGGATGGGAAACGTCAGTGTCAAGATTAACGGATACCCGATAGGGTGCATAAATTATGCAGACAATAAGGTCCGAGTCGCACACACAACCAGAGAGATACAAAGCATGCTAAAGAAATTAAATCGAGGAGGAAAAAAATTAGGTATGAGAATCAACACGGGGAAAACTAACGTAATGAAGTTCACGTGAACCCCGAACAGCGATTCACAACTTGAGATAAAAATAGAAGATAAAACAGCGGGGACAGTTGAAGAATTCAGATACTTGGGAGCCCTGTTCACTAATGACGGAAGAGATACTAAAGAAATTCGATCGCGAATTGCAATGGCTAAACAAGCATTTACTTATCTGCAGGCGATATTGAAAGATCGGAAAATAAAGACGGAAACGAAAATGAGAATTAATTGGTGCTATGTATTGTCGATAGCAAAATATGCTCAGAGACTTGGACGTTAAACGCGGAAAGCATCAGATAAACGCATTTGAGATGCGAACGCTCAGGCGAATGTGGCGAATATCATGGAAAGAAAAGGAAACAAATAAAGAAGTGCTGCAGAGAAGCGGAATGGAAAGGACGGCCTTAGTCGATGACATCCAGAAAAGGAAAAGGAAATACCTGGCGCACGAAATTAGAGAAGAAGGACTATTCACACTCGCGATACAAGGCAAGATCTAAGGAAAACCGCAGCGAGGTTGGAGATTGAAAATGATGTCAACAGAGCTGGAACATAAGACGCTCAAGGACATAATGAATGCCGCAAGGAATAGGAGAATATAGAGCCATTTATTTATTCGAACAAATGTTGGTGCATGCAGTCGTTGGAAACGAAAACGCTACGTGATGATGATGATGATGAATTACAACATAATTCTTAGGCTACCCCCCATGTCCCAATTTTATGTAACGTTTGTTACATTTTATAAGATTTTTGTGATTGTGTTATTATATTCATATGGGTAGATTTAGAATTAACCGGATGACGCTGTTAGGAATGCCGAATAGCATCGTCAGTGCGTAATAATCGGCCCACCAGGTGTGCAGGCGTCACAAGTCCTGATTTATTCAACAAATCCGCTTCTATCCCAAAATTCTGTTATCATTCTTTTTCTGTCAACATTGACTCCTTTTGAATACCTCCAAAAACCTCGTGTAGAGGCTGTGAACATAACCCACCTACGGTGGGTACTAAGAGTCTGCTGTAAATTTTGATCATTTTATACAAAGTATAGAAGAGAAAGAGACAGAAATGTAAGTAAGAGTGGTCAAGGGACACAGCCCCTTGTGGGGCCAAAATGACTGAGTTTATATATATATATATATATATATATATAAAATTATATTTAAGAAAGAAAAGAAGAAAAAATTTTTAAAATCATTTATTAATAAATTTATTAGGTCGATTTTAACTGTATTATTAGGTAGATATATATGTACATACCTGTATATTTTAAAAGTACTTAACCAAACGGAAAATGCTAGGGAATGGTTGGAAATCAGTAAACAAAAAACTATTACAAATAAAAGAAAAATACACACGCACATTTAAAGAAAAATAATTAACTGAAAAAAATTAATTTACACATTTCTATTTAAAAAGATACACAGATACCAGTAATAATATGGTACGGAAAATAATTTCGTCCACTTGGGGATTGTAAAATAAATACTACTCTTAAACTATATTGCAGCAATAGAGTAGACCGCCTTAACTTTATGAATTCGGAAACGAATTGTGCGCTTTCCCTGAAGTTTTTTTTTTTTCTGTTTTATATATTGCAATTAGAATATATTTTACTTCAGTGTTTTCAGTTTCTGAGGAAATTCGCATCGTACCTGATAATTCAATATCTCTAGCTAATTTTTAACTGTAGCGCGAGAGTAGTTCTAAAATTAAAATGAGGATACGAGTTGTTCAAATCTGATTTTAGAAAAATAATTATAAGCTAAAAACCTATTACTTTCAGTTATACCAAAGATAATGGCAATTATTTGCTATTCCCGATATTGAACTCGCCATATTTTTTCCAAACGCTAAATTATTCTGCCATGCGTGATTGTGAATATCTATAGCATTAGCTCCACTAAAATGATATTTCACAAGCTTTGGTCCTAAAATGGATTTTATATATAGTGTTTCATTATCAGCTATTGTTCTCTTTAAACATGGTTTCCCTGGGTTTGTCATACTACATGTGACTATAAAAAAAAAAAAATAACTTTTTTGTCTCTCCAAATGACTGATCCAGTGTTGTTAAACTTAGTTATTGTAGAAACAAATTCCCTTCATTATTAAACATTTAACAGTAACTCTTCCATCAAATAAGTATGATGCGCAGTTTTCATAAGTACCAGGAAGAACTATTTTCTTCAATTCTACAGCTGTTCTTACGGAAACAAATCTCCTTACAATAATTGTTTTACATTCCCATTATTATTTTCAACCGGCGGTCGGTTCTAGTCTTCATTTCGCAACCAACTTCTTTCGATTTTCACTTAATTTTCATTACAGTTGGCATCCGTTCTTGATTCCAACTCAAAAACGGATACCATGAAAACATAGATTTGTCTACAGTATTTTTATATTCAGCAGAAATGATTTGCGACCACTTTTTCATTAATCTTTTAATAAATGGTCACGCTTTGGCCCATTTGCTATCATTTTCTGTTTCATACCAAGGAGTAAATAATCAACATGTCAAAATTTTTTTAAATCTATGTTTTTTATTTTTATTTTAAATAATTTGTAGGTCTCACAGGGCATGTATGCCCGTTGTGTGAGTGCCCGACACTCTTATTAACGTTTACTCCAAAAAAACAAAATTACAACTTATTCTTGCTTATTCTATACATCATCATAATGTCAGTCAACTTAAGATTATATAAACTAAAACATAGGATAAGTATATACATGCATGCAGATACGTACAGAGGCCGTAAATACTCATCTGTATATACATGAGGGCAGCTAAATATCTTCGACTCGAAAAAACCCGATCTTATTTTAAACATAAATGTCAGGTAAAGGAAACAAGAAAGGACGAGAACAAGTAAATAAAATGAGAACATTAAAAGAACATTATAAAATAGCAAGATTCGGGACGTATGTTGGGTTTTACTCTTTACACCATTCTTACAGCTATTTTCCTACTTCTTTGTTCCACACACTAATTCTTTTTTTGTTTAATACATGATTGGAGACTGAACTAATTAGTTTGATTAAAACTAGATCATCAGTGTTATTAATTCGTAGATTTACGCTTCGAAGATAGATGTAATGTGTATTATTTTGATTTCTTGTTAACCGAATTTTTTGCCTGGATGGTAACTTTATATTATGGACATCATATTCTAGTAATCTAGTTAAAAATTGATTTTTTTTTTTTTTCGAAGCAGGTACAGGATAAAAACCATTATCACCCGTAGCATAAATTATTCCAAGAAACTTGTGAAACTCACCTACCGAAAATATTTTATTTTTCGGATCTTTATTTTTTAAGAAGACTGGAGTAAAAAATTAAGCATACATATTTTAAAAGTCTATAAAATAATTCAATTTTTAAAATGGTGCAAAATATATAATACAAACAAGGATAAGTATTTGGAGCAAGAAACTTAAGATTTCTATTTTGTCTCAGTGGCTTAGATTACTGAGTTAAACATGTAAATTTACTGTCATTTCGAAAAATTATGTTTCTGTTTCATTTTGTAGATAGAAAAATTTTGAGTTCGTTAATATCTTTTAAAACTATTTTACTCTTTTGTGTTAATAAATAAACCAAATTAACATAAATATATACTTACATTTACTTTTAGTTCGGCAGCTATTCGAAACAATTAAAGTACGTTCAACAGTTTCATCTAATAATATGATTTTGGGATTTATTTGAGTTTTCGAGCTTTTAGTATTCCCTTATTTTTTTTTTTCTTTTCTGCTTGGGCTCGTCAACCAAGGACCTTCATCCAGAAACAAAGAGTAAGGGGAAAGAAGTCGGTTATATTTTAATCCGATCGGAAATCTTTGCTAAAAAGGAACAAATATCAGGAATAATTAATTTGGAACAAGATATAGGAAGCACAATAAGGAGTAGGAAGCCCAAGCCTCAACAAATATGAATACAAAACAGAACGCTCCACCGAAAGAGATAAACACTGGAAGAACACATGATCGACGTCGCAAATAGCTGTATCATTAGGATGGAGGGAACATGGTAGGGAGGAAATCAGAAATAACCAAATCTGGAGGAAGGTAGCAAAGAATGGCCAAAACGCATACGAACAACGGGAACAACATCAGAACGTCGAAGAGAGTAATGCAAAAGAAACCATGAATAAGGAGGAAGGCTAGACTGAACAGACAAATGAAATGAATAATTATTAGAAAAGGAGGAACTGTAGGTGTCCAACCATTGATATGGAAGCTTTTACAGGTCGATGAGAGGTTAGCAGATGGAATTTTTTTAAAAAAACGGCGAGAAGAAGCAGCAGCCCGAGCCAAGGAATTAACCGTTTCATTAGCCTTTAGTATTCATTTTACCTGCAGCAGAAGATGCGAGAATAAATATTATTCTAAAGTTGGAATATCGAATATTATTGATGGTGAGGGGGAAAACTTCTTAAAAACAGTTGTTAGATGCTTCTGAAAAATCTGTCATACTATTGCCGTTTTTTTCAAAATAGCTTTAGGAATTCGATCGTACATAAAACGGAAAAGGGGTAAAAGAATATTAAAGTCATAAGAAGTCCTTTTAGCATCAGCTACTAAAAAAGATTAAATATCGAGGGGAACAAAAAGTAAAAGGAAATATAGTGGTGGCAGAGCTGTTCTCAATTAACTGTTTAATCACGCCTTCAGAAATTAATTACTTGCGTGCGAACGAGTATTAGTTGATTTTAATGATTAGCCACTTTATGAAAATTGTTAAAATTTCGGAATTTTAATCGATAACAGTGGTCGCAGATGAAAATCAGTAGACTACATCGAATTATCGGTTTCGAGTACAGGGCCTTTCGATAATGTAAGCCGAGATGTTTTCTTCGCCAACAATTCGTAAATGACTTTGCTAATCGTTTCTACTTATTACCATTAGAGATGTTCACGTTAACGGCGAGTTAACCGCGCTAATGAGCCGAGAACAGTTCAGCGAATCAGGTCAGTATTTATACGCCAGTCGGAGGGCCCCTAATTTGCAATAATTTCATTCAACGATTTCCGTTAGGCGGAAATTAAAGTAGCTCATGTTGAAAACTACGAGCACACGACTTCCCTACAAGTGAAATTAAACAATTTTCGCCAATTATTTTTTATCTGTTGATTACCCAAAACCAACTTCTCTGGAATTCATATCTTTTATACTCATTTTTTTTTTTTTCGTTTTCCTGTTTAAATTGGCTTAAAACCATTTTTAATTCTCCTTCATTGGAATTCATTAAATTTATATTAATTATGTTTCGGCATATATATAAATATATATATATATATATAGATATAGATATAGATATACAGAAATAGTCGCTCACTGTTGTAATAAATCTATGGGAGCACATAACTACACGTTAAGTTATTTTAGCAAATAATTTCCAGCTTTTCTTTTTTTTTTTTTCGTTGTTAAAGCGACTGTCACAAAATTATTTATTACTAGCTGACCCGACTGACATTGTCCCGTCCAATTTTCAAAAAAGATTGTATTTGCATGATTTCACTAAAATTGTAGGACGCTATTTTCCGAACTGGTTAATATCGAATTATACTTTATAATTCAAACGTAGCCAGCTACTATTCATTGATTTTAATATGTTATTATTCTAATTGCTCATTTGGCGCAATGTGTTAATGTTTTATTTTCGCGAATTTGGCCATTTTCCGTGTAACTTTTCCAACTTTTTTTTCACACCAACCTTTTACTCACAATTACAAACGCAACAAAAAAAAATCGGTCAAGCCGTTCTAACAGCAACGTTTTTTCAGATTCATTTTTATTATATAGATTATCATTCACAAAAATATGTTCGATAGAATAATTATTACTAGTCATATTTTAAACATACGAATTTTTTATAGTGTACCCATAAATATATATTCATATTGTTTAATAGTTAGTTAATAATAACAATGAATAATTGTTAAGATAAATTAAGAAAAGCTTAAGAATTAAAATATAGCAAATATGTTTTATTCATACCGTAAGTGCTTAAATTCATTAATACAGATATATATACTTAGTTTTCCCTTTCCTGGATGAATATCGGGGAAATTGAGATTCCTTCAAATTCAGACAATATCTTTATCTTCATTTATATACTTTTTTCTCATCTTCTCTAGCTTTTATTTCATGAAATATATTTCTGTTGAATAAAGAAGTACTTGGCAGTTTTTACCCATTCCTCTCCATCTGTTATCTACACGTACTCAAAATTCTAGGCGGTGTAAGTAGTATATGAACATTTGCTCTAGACACAGTTCCAATTTTCATCACACCAGGAGATACAGGAACACTAGTGTAGCATTAATGTATTAGTAATACAAGGAACGGAACTATTACAATAGGAGATATCCACTGTACTAAATTCCGCAGGAGCGCTAGTGTCATACCAGTGTTATTGTAGTGTATGAAGCTATATCAATAAAATAATCCTTCTTACACCCGTTAACTTTCTTTACAGACATCTTTGTATGAATGCCATTTTTCAATAAAAGTACTTGAACATAACAGTAGTTAGGGGGGGGGGGTAGTTTAACTAATCAATTCTATAATTTTCTAACCCGACCTAAGTTGTTTAGTATGTTTGTATATGATTTGATGATGCATTTACCATTGCTTAACCAATGTAATAATTAGCTAACCTGTGCGTAGTTAATTGATGTGTTCATATGTTTGCATGTGCTTTGGCGATGCATTTGTTGTTAATTAACCAATTTTAACACTTTTCCAAACCTTAATAAAAGCTTTATTTTTGTGTGTGTATGCGTTTAAAGGATGTGCTTTGTTTCATCTGCAACTAACCATTGCTAGTAATATGCTAATCCAATACTGTCTATACTTTTGAATAAATATAGTATCTGAGATTGGCTCTGATTTGCAAAATCGAATTCATATCGGATGTTAACCTTTGCTGTCAATATGTATTCAAGCATACAGTTTGATGTACATTTCACCTTTTCTTTTGTGTATCTGTTGTTGCCCTCATGTGATCTAAAAGATGTAACAATGTATATCCAGAACCAAAATAACTATAACAGCAATGTATGCGAAAGGGATATGTGTCAACATTAAGATTTTTAGCATTCATCTAATAAAAATAGCCGCAATACTAATAAGCCTTCTTGGTGTTTTCTTCCTGTTCTAGGACTTAGAAATTTAGAGTTTGAGAAAGAAAGAGAAGAATCATGAGGAAGAACAGTAATTTTCTGATTAACTCTATACTGACTACTCCCTGGGGAAGTTGGCACAGATAGATTTCGAAGTAGAGAATTTGAAATAATTATACACCGTCTAAGTGAATGGTTTATTTACTGTAGCCTGAAAAATTAACTAATCACTGAATGGAGGATTGATTGAGATAGATATATTTAGGCTATCGATAAATAATTGGACAGGTAGTGGTGGTTTAATTGTAGCCGGATATATCATTAATGAAAAGGAAAAATAATGTCGCTCTAGGGCAAATCACTGCGGAACTTCATTTTCAGTAAGAAAAGGAACGGATATAATAGAGCCAACTTTATCTTGTATTGTTTCGCTAGTTAAAAATTTGGGATGAAGTTGCCCATTTTGTCATTTATTCCGTCATTTTATAGTTTTTATAATAGGCCGAACTGCCGTACGCGGTCGAACGCTTTTTCAATGTCGAAAAATATTAAATACAGACTGTTCATTACTTCGGACATTTAAAATTTACCACAGATAAATCTCTATACCTGTTTGTTAATATTTATAAAATAAAATAAATAGATACCTTAATAATAAGCAAAATTAGTATTAAATAATTTACTTTAATAGATTAAAACAAAATACCTCAATTTAAGGCAAAGTTTTCGGGCATAGTGTCAACTAACAATATAGAGTACACTTAGATAAAACTGAAAAATCTGATTTTAATTTTATTTGAGTGTAATAGATTGTTAGTTGATGCTATGCCCGAAAACGTTTCCTTAAATTGAGGTATTTTGTTTTAATTTATTAAAGTAAATTATTTAATACTAATTTTGATTATTATTAAGGTATTTATTTATTTCTATTTTATACTTAAATTTGCCTTTAGAGGCTAATAGAATAAGGCAATGCGGATTTATTAGCTGCAAACCGTCACTCTGTATAAAGGAAATTAGGTTGCTTTGAGTTCGGAAAACGTGAATGGAAGGTTAACATTTCACTGCAATAAATTGTGAAGGACATATATCGGTGATTTTTCAGCTTCTGCTTTATGAGCTAGGAAGTATACGATTCATTAGGACAGTGCTTTGCAAAAGCTTTAGCCGCAGACTACGCGGGATCTACAACTAAAGAATTATTTATTGCAAGCAATAGTGTGAAAGTGAATTTCAGTTTCTGCCGAGTGATTTGATTTTTTTCCACGTAGTACTTGTAGAAATATAGGAAGAGGTACAATTAATAAAGGTATTCCAGGATTCCCGTTTCTTTGTGCGAATCAAGAGACAAGTCCGTGCTCTATACTTTTTGAAATTTATCAAGTAGTTAGAAATTCCGAAGATTTATATTTCTTGAATGTCTTTTTTCTTAGGGAAATAGCTATTTGGATTTCTGGAGACCACTGTGAAACACATCGAGGACGTTTTAAAGAAGGAGGGGCAATTGACTTGTAGGTATTACTATTTTTAATTTGTACACTGTCCAATTTGCTTTTCGAAATAAGAAGTGAGCTGGAATTTCGGTGCATTATTAATCGAAGAGGGATTAAATAGATGAATTAAAAATAAGAAAAGTGATGCGGAAGAAACGAGTTAGATAAGTTGTGAAAAATATACTATTCCAGGATGAACTGAAATGGGTATGGTTTGAGTGGAAGCAGAATTAGGACATTGGAAAGAATGCTGTTAACAACAGTAGTTCCTAGTCGATTTGCGCGCGTGGCATCCTATACGAGCGATAAGGACTGAAATCATGTGGCAAGATCACTCGGGTACTTAATATGCAGATATAAGAGATTCAGTCTTACTTCGCATGACGTTGATATTGGGTTTGAAATAACAATTTCAGGTAATTAGCGGGGATATTTGAAAATTTGGCAACGTTATTGAAATTGCTAAGACCTTAATGCGTTATTACTATGGTGATGAATAGTAAGCAGCTCTCACATGCATGAACATTGCAACCTCGCCGCACGCTGTTATACCTTGAGAGTCATGCAGACGGAAAAATTTGTAATCTTTCAAATTAGGACACTACTCATATATTCAAAGTGCGTTTCTTATAGGCAGATAATGGCGGGAGAATATTTGCTTATTAATATTTAATTCTTTTATGTATTCGTAAAAGTTTCGGCAATTCGCTTCATCATAATAGCGTAATCCATCTTAGAAAACAATAAAATAGAGATATCAGGGTAATGGGAATTTGTTATGTTGAAATTAAGTGAAAAGTGTTAGATCAGATAGTGCGAGAGCTAGTTTCATTCTTAGACGTTGTCTCAAGTGTTAGGGTTTTAGTAAGCTTTTGCTTATATGTGTGTGCATCGATTTTTGATGCTAGCGCTCCCCATACTGTGCAGGGTGTGTATAACAGACTTTTTCGCTCGTTCGCAAAATTACCCGCATAATTTGCGAAATCTGAATTTGCGCTAATATTTGCAATAAAAATTTGCAGTTCATTGTAGGAAAGGATAAAGAACGTACAGTCAAAGGAAATATCAAACTGACTATTCCCATTAGTGAATTTATGTCTTTCACTTTTTTGTTGCCGTTCTTGCTAGCGAGTGGTTGAATTATTAGGAAAGAAACGGAGAGAGAGATGAAGAAGAAATATGTGTGTGTGTGTGTACATCTCATTAGGCAAATTAGCAATTTTTTCATATGTTTTGCCAAGGCCTAAGTTGGAAATTTCGGTTTTAGTTGTGCTGTATCCGGCGTAAGTGCGCGCGGCCTCTTATGTTGCGAGCTATCTGACTGGATAGTCGGACACGTTCATCCATTGTTCTTCTATATTATCTTTTTGAGGTTACTTCCGTCAGCTGTTCACTCAGCTCTGTCTTTTTACGATTAGAGCAGACATGATTGTCTAGATTGATAAAAATATAATGTAGACTTTGGAATCTTTTTTCACCTGCTGAATACAAACCTGCCTTTAAACAAATATAATCCTGTGTTCGAGCTCCTCGACTAATAAGTAAACGCGAAGAATGGCGATTAGCGTGAGTAACTTTAATGAAGGAGTACTCATATACTTGTATAATATCGCATTAGGTATCGTAGCTGATACATTGGAAAGTATTAATTTGTTAACGGAATTTCTTGTTCTGCGGATTTGAATTATTTCACCGTTTAATGACATTGCGCGTCTGACTATGAAAAATGAATCAACAACTTTCGTTTTTGAGAAAACCACTTGTCACGTTTGATGGCATTTTGGTAGTATGCAGAGGGTTTAGTTTGTCATTTAGGTTAATTTTTATCACTGCGAAGTAGCCCAAAATTAAATTAGGTGATACGTACGGGGACAGTATTCTATTTTGGTCATGGCGAGATGGCCGTTAAGGGTATAATTCTACGTTTGGCTGATTTCTCACTACCTTAACGAATGAAACGGTTTTTGTACTATCAAGATTATTGTTTATAACCGGTGTGTGTGTGTGTGTGTGGACAACTGAATTGGAATCATTACGCCCTTGTAACCGAGATTATTTGTACTGGTTATTTGTTGAAAAATTTTTATTAATAAAATTTACATTATCATTACGGTGGATGTTTGCGTGAGTGTACTTTGAGAAGGAGCACTGTTATTAGCGTTTGTATGTATGGATGTTGCAGTTTGGTGCGTGTATGATTGTTGTTTAATTGTAGAAGATAACGGAAGTTGTTCTAGAGTTGATAGTGGCGACTGCATATTTCCGGTAGTTGAAGCTGACAAAGGTAGCGGATCAGAAGCGGGAGATTTTGTAGTTATAATATCCAGGAATGGTTTATGTTGGTCACGATAAGCGAGGGATTTATCTGCAAGAAAACAGTATACAAAAGTTTGTACAATATATGAATAGAACCAAACGAATTCAATCGGAGGTGATAGACTGAAGCGTACAATATCTCAGCTATCGTGGCGTAGTTGGTTAGACAATAGTTTTTCACTCGGTTCAAATCCCGCTGGTGCACATTGAAAATACGTAAAAATTTCACTCACGTTCGATTAAAGTCTGTAGTTGATGACCCCCACCCACAAAAAAAACTCCCTTCGCTCACCTAGTCGTCACAAACTAATCGCGAATATGTTTAACATTACAATATGTTATAAATATCTCGTCTATTCGAATAATAAATAAAAATAAGTTAACAAAACCCATCGTTTACCGAATAAATACGAGCGTGTTTTATTTATTTATCGTGTAATTAAAATTCTATAAATTTCTATTTATTGCGAACATATTTAATGATAAGACGTGTGTCGTCTACTTCGATGACTCTATTCCCAAATTTTTTGAATGAATGTATTGAAAAGTATAATAAAAGAAAGTTTTTTCTAAAGATTAATGATAACTTGGATCTGATAATGAATAATACCAACATCATATTCCTACTAGCGCATAAATAGAAACAGCTTTTTTTCAAGAAACGAATTGACTGAGTTTCAAAAAAAATACTGGTTTCTAGCCGAAAACATTAATATTCTAAAGGATAAAAATAATTGATAAATTAATTAAGACGAAAAATTTAAAATGAACGGTAGAGAAAATTATTACAATTTTAAAACTTCTCAATAAAATTAATGATTTATTTTACAAAGTAAATAAATTACGAGTATATGTTGCAAAATCGATTATATTATGTTGCCTAGTATTGATTTTGAACGACTGAACTTTAGAACTTCAACCTTGTAGTATACACATAGTGAAGTGTGATTCTACAGATTCATTCTTTTTTTCCTCCATAAACTTGAAAAATCAGTTTTATCTCTAATCTTGTTCAATAGTCTTTGTATTAGGGCGATCTGAAAGAAACTTATATAACTGGAGGACGTGTCGATTCAGTTCCGGCTATTAGTAAGGAAATTAATATTTTTTTTTTTTTTTTGTAGATTGTTACTTCGTAAACATGTATATTAAAAACAACTGATATTTCTATATTCAAATTTGCACCTATGTATTACTTCACAGTAATACGTAAATAAGTTGGTTTTTTTCGTTTTTTTTTTATTTTTGTTATGTTAATGTCACATACATTTCATGTGCACTTTTTTGTTAGTTATTTTGACGTATATATGCTGTTTCTATTCTCCTTTTTCGTTCTATATTCAATGAAGTCTTCAGGGATGTTAACCATAAGATCCTTTTTGAAATCGTGCATTTGAAACGATTAATATTTAATTATGAATTTAAAAAGTTCTGTGGCTTTTTAAAGCGTATAATTTCATTAATCCCTACACACCTATCTTTCTTGAACAGCCGATCGCTGAAAAACACAATAATTAAATATGTGTGAATGGAAACGATCAAAAACGATTAAATAGAACGTATCACTTTGCTACGGCTGCTGAGTTGTCGATGTTTCTTGCTGGCGGGCGAGTGTACGTTGGCGATTCCATTTTGGATTCTTGGTGAAAGCCAAGAGGAAACGTAGTAATAAAATTATAAAATTTTACGAATTTTATAAATGTTACTAATTAGAAAATCGAGTTTCGAGCGATCCGGTTACAAGCACCTTTACGGATCATGATTCTTTCAGCGGCTAGATGATCTGGTTAGTAAGTACCTTGCTAGATCGAACTTCTTTCGGTTACGAGACGAACTGGTTATTTTGCCAAAAAGGGGGTCAATATTGTTCCACGACTTCACCAAGACTGACTTTTTACTTAGACGATTTTTTACAATTCGGTTTTTTTTCTTTCGAGTTATGTCTTTCTTTCCCCGAAACCGATATGTCAATCAATTCATTTATTGACCAGTCACTGCGCGTTTCCCTCAAAGGCAAAATCGATCTGAATGCAACAACCGACCGCCAGTAACCGGTTCACATTTATTTATTTGTTTATTTTTTTTTTTTGTGGGCGCGCTAGCGGCATTGACCCAACAATAAGAAAACTAAGCTAAGAAATTAAATAACTAAGCGGTCCGAAATGGACGCAACAAAGGACAGCAGTGCGGACACCACAGAAGATGAAGGAAAGGAGAGGATAAAGGAAGAAGAAATTTAGTGGAGAAGCAATGCAATCAACTTAAGAAAGTAAGGAGTATCTCAAATCACTTTCTTACTCAAAATAATAAGTTAGGACGTGCTGAGCGTAATAACGTAATATAATTCGATTTAGCTAAAAACACCGAAACTTCCATCAATTGACTGCTTTCTTTTTTTTACAGGTGTGCAATGTTGAAACCCATATATGAAACTTTAAAATAATTTATAAATAGGAAATAAATTTTTATCAAGTTTAAGAATGTTATAATCATGTTTCAGGACAAATTAATTACTGAAAATAAATTACGAACGTGTACGTGTATAAACCGTAAAAGCTTTTGTGTAGTAAGACTCCGCATGCGTATATTCTGATGCACACGATATTCGTCCGTATATCGGAGGGTTAATTACTACCACAATAAACGAAGATATGTTCATTGTAAATTTTGCTAATATTTCAGATGAGGTTGTGTTTTGCAGTTTACTATTTAGAGTATGCAGTATAACTGGATGTCACTGAATTATTGATAGGAAAAAGGTTTATGAAGTGTGTGATTTAACGGATAAAAATAATATATGAATAGTAATTTACAAATACGAATTATAAAAGAAAAATTAATAAAACTATATATGCAATACTTTTGAAGCGGTAAATAGAAAATAAAAAGTGAATGAAATTTCATAAAATTATTACATCAAGGTCGCATCAGAAACCATACTTCGAACTGGATTTTCATATATTGTAATTGTTAATAGTTTAGGAAAATTTTTGGCTTATCTTTCCAAGATGGAAATTATAGAGGATAATAGATATGCTATTGCAGAAAGGAAAATCTCTTTTTATAACTTTTCGAATTCAGCACTAACCGTTCGAAGAAAAAAAAAAAAAAAAATGTTTCACGCTTAAATAAAGGACTGTATATAATTTATCCGTAGTAAAAAAAACGTAAGATTTTAATAACAAATAGCCACATCGACTGACATGCAAGTTAAATTTAGAAGAAAAGAAAATGATTATGTACCAGGCTTAATAGTGACACGTAAGGTTTTTTTAATTCATTATCGAAACAAACGTATATGAAAACATGCTATAATCTTATGTTTCTTGATAATCAAAAAAATCTGTATCCTATTTAAATAATACACTAAATATAAAAAAAAAACTGCTTATCACGATGACGGTTTTATACATATAACGAATTCAAAATGCGATTGTTAATTTAGGTTATTAAATTGTCTAATTAAACAATAAAACTAGTAAAGCCGGAAGTGAATAAGCAAAACTATGAGTAAAAGCTGGTTTATTATACTTATATATATATATATATAAATATATATAAATTTGAAAGCCGATGTGCCATTTTATTCTAACTAAACTATTGTATTTCTGTTACGGGTTATTTAATGTACTTACATTAGCGGTCATCGATGAATACGGTTCGTCGAAAACAGACCATATTTGAGGTTTTAGTTTTTGCCAACAACTTAATCGTCCGGATAGATAATCGTCTTCATAACCGAACAATCTGGCTATTTCTTCTTCGTTAGGTTTGTCGGCATCGATGTCTAATTTATCCAAAATAGCCAAAGTGGCCTGTTTTGAAACAAAAGTTATGATAAATTACTTCCATGGTGCGATTTCATAGCCAACATTTTCGTTATAAGAAAAAAAAAGCTAGTTGACGAAATTATTAATCGAGTGATCAAGTTAAAATGGCGTGTTCAGTGTCGTCATGTTTTAATTAAAGCCGGAGCCTCGTTACGATTTTTCTTTGTAATTTGAAGATATCTTTCGTATATCCGTTACTTTACGTTTCCTGTCAAAAATCTTCATTTAATCGTATATCAACCAGTATTAACAGAATGCATATAGTACATATTGACGGAGTAAGAAACCTAGACAATAATTTGCTCACAAAAACCTTTCTTTCGTCATATCCTTCTCACACATTACGTCGGTCCAATGTATTCATTCTCTACCCTGTAATATAGGCTATATTTACTTTCGTCCGCGATCAGTCAGCGGGCGTTCAATGATGCGTCATTCTTTATCCTGAAAAATTTTAGTCGGCAGTTTATCTGCGTATTTTCCTCGCCGCGATTTTTTTTAACGCTCCTCAATCTGTTTTGCCCTTTTTTCACTAACATCTTTGTAGCTGCTCATTTAAGCGTTATACGATTTCGCTCTTATCAGCGTGGCTACTCAGTCCAATTTAACTTTTATGACTTTCCGCTCATTCTTGTTAATTAATCTGCCGTATCATTCTCGACTACTCTCACGCGGGCCAGATCTATTTCAAAATGTTTATCGAATTTTAACTTCTTAATATGCTTATTAATTTTCGAATATTTCAGTGATCTGTTTACAGGCAAGCTGGGTACATCTCTATTTGAATGCTGGCTGCCCGACAGTAACCTAAGAAGTTTGCGTAGAGTCTTGAAGTTTACATATACTTTTGCCTGCACTCGAAAACTAACCTAAGCTCCGCTTGCCCCTTCGAGCAATCGTGCACTACCGCGGAAGTGCACTGTCCATTCCCAAGCACGCATCCGACGCTGCTGCCTCATTTGCCGCTAAAGCGCACCAACTATACATATACATACATATATACATATATACATATACATATATATACACGCTACCCTATTATGATTTCTCAAAATAATTTCACGTTTATTTTTTATCGTTCCACTTTGAAAAATTTTTCCGATCTTTCATATTGTTTTCTGTCCAAATCTTTTCAATCACAAGAATTCTGTCAGACTTCGCAGCAACTGCACCACCTTGAAGTCAGCCAATCACAAACACAATACCACCCAAACATAGTACAAATAGCAAAAAATATTATAGCGAGCTACACAGACCATGCATGCCTCTACACAGATGGAGCGAAGGCAATGGGTTATCAATCACCGGCGGCATGCTCCTTCGAAGTCACAGGGGAAGCAGAGTCAATCAGACTGCACGATTGTTGTACAGCACTGGACGCAGAAATGTACGCGATGGTTTCTTGCATTCAACACTATACTGATACTAACCCCCAGTCCCAAAAGGCCCTACTCATAACTGACTCTCTAAACTCCCGTTAACTCATCTCAGAGATTAAGTCCAACAACCTTTTGATAAGGAAGGTCTATTACCTATTATACAGGCTATAAAATCTAAACTCTGAAATGTCTTTCCTATGGATGCTGGCTCATGTTGGGGTTCTCGGCAATGAGCATGTTAATCGAGCAGCTCAGGTGACATTGTTCTCTCCAATACCATACAACCCCCGTCTTCCCTCTACTTTGGCACATTTGTTTATAAAAATAGCAGCAGAAATGGAATTCCACAAGTACGTTTCTTCGAAGCGCACAAAGAACCACGGAGCTCTGATGGCCCTCAGACGGAATTTCCGGTATATATTTTTCTGTTCTAAATCGTCTCCGAATAGGTCATACAACTCTCTGCTCATTTTGTGGTCACCCAAGCGCCCCATCCACCTTTCACCTACTCCTCGAATGTTCCTCATTTGCAGTATCACGATCCATTCACTTTACCACCTCCTCTAGCTCTAAGATACTACCAAATGCTCCGCGCGCGATCACAGCTGTATTAGCTTTCATGCGGAGCAGCGGTCTGTACTATCGCGTTTAATCATTCGAAGTAGCGCCATGTGCTCTAATAGTCCCAGTAGTTAAACAACACGGTGCATGGAAATCCCCATACACACCTTCAGTTTAAAAAATAAAAAATAAAATAAAAAACGAGTACGCTGTAGCCGCAGCTGCCGCCAAAGTGTACCGTCCGTTCCCGCGCATAGATACGCCTTGCTGTTATTGGGTTTTTGGCCCGTTGCAGGCATCACAAAATCGTAAATAAATAAATAAAAAAAGAAAAAAGAAATAGAAAGATAAAATACACTCGAAAAAAAACCAGTAAGATGAAATATTACCACGACGAGTATTTTAAATAAAACCATTACGATGGTAAAATATGAATTATACGTAATAATTTAAATAAAATGACGGTAAATATTTTTGATTCAACGATCACGATGGTAAACATAAATAAAATTTAACGTTTTATTAATTTCTGGTGCAAGCGCCAATACCGCGTGTTCCATCTTTTTTACTTTTTTGTAATTATTAATATCAATAAATCTCTGCGACAAGATCTAAATATACAAGCCGCGCTACCAACTTAGCCGCTGTACACAGCGCGCAGACATAAAAAATAAACTGCTTCCTATTAGTTTTACATTGAAATAAAGAGCCAAAAACAGAATTTTTAACAATTGCTACCGAAAATATTATTTGTACTCATATTTTAAATTTAACTATTGTAGTGCGTTGCTCTGGTAACAAGTTCATGTTTATAAAATGCTTGATGAAAAGGTTAGAAGACAACAAAACGGGTATGTGGATGGAGAACACGTTCTCTTAAATATGTAATTATAGGAGATTTCCGTGAGACCGACGCCCACAACCGATTTATAACGGAATAATTTATGTGTGTAGGGTAATGAGGAGAAATCGATGTGTGAATTGTTGAAATTTATTTGTTTCTAAAATGATGCCTCTGTGTGAAGTTCGCTCAATCATTTTACCAGATCGTGACAGACGCAGGTTATAAAAATACGAAGAAACTTCAGCTGAACATAAAGATCGTTCTTTACCGGAGTGGGATAAACATTTTTTTTCAGAGAGAAAACGGATCTTTGCATAAATGTATTGGTTAAACCTCCTATTCGCATTTAAAGCAAGAAAGCAAACGGAAAGGTAGATGGAGAGTTCATAGAATAGGGGAATGGTTGATGAAAATTAGATGGTCAAGAAGGAACAAGAAACAGATGATTGCAGTTACGAAAGTAATGTGATTTTCAGAAATGATGCTCAGTTGACTCTAATAAGTATTTCAGCGTGGAAGATAAAGTCGTGAAAAGCAGCTTTATAACATCGACATAGTACTGAATTACAGCATAATGGCAAGTTTTAATTAACCAAAAATGTTATATTATAAATGGTAATTTATAATAATATCCTTTAGTTTTTTAAAAATATTTCAATGCAAAATTATTAAATATGCAGTGCATTATTAATGTTCTATAAAAAAATACATATTAAAGAATTACAGAGAAATTAATGAAGAATTTAACAACAAAAATTCAATAATAGTTTATATGGGACACAAGTTATGGAATGTACTTGATGTTTATTTTAATTATCGCATTTGCAATGTTCCAAAGAAACAGAAAAATGTTAGGAGAAATAAATGTTTAGTGAAAATATGCAGTTTTCACTAAATAAAAAGAGAAAAAAAAGTGAAAGATTCTTACAGTATTAACATGCGGGTGAAGTCGCGGGGAAACACTTAAGTAAATTTGCGGTTATGGAATAAATGAATGATATAATAAAAATAGTGAATAAGGAGTAAAAAATTGATGATTATAATGCTATTGGCTCTCCAGAAACGTTATTCACTTGACTCTAACAAATATTTTGCTAAGGAATGAAAAAACGGGATAAAATAAAATAAAGATTTAAAAAGTTTTAATTATAATATATATATATATTTATAACATAATGTATACATATATTAATAACAACGTAATTTTTAGGCTACCTCCCATTAGAAAAAATGTCCCAATTTTATGTAACGTTCGTTATATTTTATAGGATTTTTGTGATTATGCTATTATATTCGTATGGACCGATTTAGAATTACGGTGTAAATTTTGATAATTTTATACAAAGTATAGAAGAGGAAGAGACAGAAATATAAGCAAGACGGGTCAAGGAGCACAGCTCCTTGCGAGGACAAAATGGCCGAGTTTATATATATATATATATATATATATATATATACGTATATATATTATAAATGAAACAGAAAATGTGTGTGGAAAATGGAAGTGTAAAATCTACCTGATAAATAAAAAGTGAATACAATATTTATTATGGTAAATATTTTTGATGAAATGATTACAAAGGTAATTATAAATTAAATGCCGGAGTATTCTATATGCGTAAAGTACAGAGGGGCGAACCAAGTGTCAATTATAGATTTTATATATTTTTACAATAATGGTTGTGTGTGATCTTCAGTTGAGCGAAAATTTTTGTTGGATTGCCGCAGACACGGATTAAAGAAATACCGACAATCTTCAGCTAAACATGAAGATCATATTTTGTTGGACGGTGATAAATTTGTTTTTTAAGAAGGGAAAAGGATCTTTACATAAACGTACTGAATAAAATCCTTCCCAAAAAAAAAAAATATTATTTCGCATAAAGCTCAAAACATAAAGGGGAAGAAGTAGAGGAACAGTTTATGGAATAAGTAAATGATATAAGGAATAAGATGAAATAAAAAACAAAAAATGATAGCGATGAAAGCAATTTGATTTCCATAAATAATCTACATTTAACTGATCCTTCTCCTTCGTTTCGTTTCTGGGCGAAGATCCTTTGTTGACATGCCCAAAAGGGGGGTTATAAAAAAACAAAAAAGAAGCTCGCTTGACTCTAATAAATATTTCGTCAAAGAAAGCGAAGTAGCGCGAAGAAGCTTTATTACGTAAACATAGTATTGAATTATTGGATATTCGCAAGTAAAAAGTTAAGCAAGTCCCATACCCTTGACAGGGATCCATGGAGATAATTAACGTAAAAACGTTACATTATAAATAAGATTTTAGAATATTCTTTATATTTTTAAAAATTTTTTAATGAATGTTTCAGTAACTATGTAGTGTATTAGTAATGTTCTACAAAAAAAGAAAAATATTAAATTTAAATAAAAATTCCTAAAGAGTAATGTAACAGGATTTTTTAATAGCCACTAACGGAAGTATTATTTATATTCAAATCTTAAATCTTTGCCAAATACCGTGGTAACTGTTATAGAAATTTTTAAAATTATTATATTAATAATATTGCCAAAAGAAAGGAAAACTGAATATTGAAAATATCTTTAGCAGAAATTACCATACAAAAAATGAAAATTAAAGATTTAAACAAATGCGAGTGAAGCTTCAAGCAATAATTAGCGGATAATAAATGGACCGTTTATAAATAAAGTGAATGATATGGTAAAAGTGGTATAAATAAGGAATAAAAATCAATAGACTACAATGATGAAAACTGCGGAACCTCCAGAAATGCATATATATATATACATATATTTAAGATACACGCACATTATATATAAAATAGGTCATTATGTGTGTCCGTCTGTCTAGCTGTATATCTGTGCACGCTATTCTCAAGAGCTACCAAATTCGTTTTTGTTCTGGCTCTTACCAAGAAATAGATTGATTTTTAAGAAACGTTTCAGTGCATAATTTATGTTTTTAGCAGTAGCCCATTAAGACGATTTGATTAAAATGGGGGAAAAAAAGTAAAATACATTTGATAAAATAAAAGAATTACAATAAAATGCTTACAATAGTAATTAATAAAGCATTGCGCGGCTTTGTCTAAATATTAATATGCGTTTAAATTTTTAATTTTCTGCATCTTTCTTTATTTGTCTATGCTTCAAGTGAAGATTTATTTCCGCTTTTCAGTTCTTCATTTTTGGCTGTACTACTAACCGACAAATCAGAACAACAGTAACCGATAACAAAACCACGATAGCCGGTGAGGATTTTACATTTAAAAGTAAATAATATTTCCGATAGCAACTGTTTAAAGTTCTGTTGTGGAAATTTTTAATTGTTTCTTTGTAGTACTAATTTATAAAATATTCTAATAAAATCTATACTTTTATAGAAAGTAGCTTGTTTTTGGGGATGCTGAGAGGACAAAACTGTATAGAGTGAAGAAACTGACCCCATTCCTCATGCCGGAGCATTAAACTAACCCAAAATTTCTTCCGGTGAGTCAAAATTCATCCTAATTTTACCACTCCTCTTACCTTGAATTTTTAATAATCAAACGGAATTTTCAAAATCTAACCCAAATTTTCTTCCGAGACCGCAAAATTCATTCTAGTCTGACGTGCCTCAGTCTGTTCCCAATCGATAATTCGAACATGCACCTCGGGGAAGGACCCCAATCCTTACCTCTTAGTCTAACCTTATTCACCAAACCGAACTGACTTTAAAAGTCTAACCCGAATTACAAGCCCAGAGACCCAAATTCACCATAATCAGATGACTGTTAGACAGTTCCCGACCAGTAATCCGAACGTGCGCCTTAGGAAAAAGTCCTGAACACATGTCCCTTGGCTGAGCCCATCGGTAATTTAATCCATTTTAAAAATTAACCAGAATTTTATATCCAAAATCCAAAACTCACATTAACCCCTTTACCACCTCCTCCCGGGGACCCCAGTATCATTTAATGACCGTATGCAAAATTATTCATTTATTTTCCGAACATAAGCATTAAATATAACACGAAAATTTACACCAAAAGCCCGAAATTAATATTAACTCCCGCATGCCCGTCCCAGTCAAAATTTCTGATCTTTCGCGATACATTTTTCCAAATATGCCATAGCAGTAAACACCGTGAAAACACAGCACCCATTCCCGCGCATGAATCCACTATCGCGATATCTGCCATGAAAGCGCAGCTTCTGTTCCCTCGTACACGCATCCCCGTCATCGTGATATCAGCCGCAAAAGCGCACTACCCTTTTCACACGTTCCCACACAACGCTCTACATTATACACATAGTCTCCTATAATGAATGTTCCAATTTAAACCGGGTATATTTGTATTTTTTCGCTTGCAAAATGTTTTCCCTATCTTTCATAATTTTTGCTTTTTTTTTCTTTTTTTACCGTTTACACCGTATCCGCATCCATCGTAAAAATCCTTCGCTCGTGACGTTACATGCAAGCGCTGTCACGACCGTTAAAACCTGATCTTGACATTGGCATACAGAAATTCCGGCCAATATTTTTCACAAAACCACACTTCGTATACATTGATAAACACTAACACCAATAAACGTACATAAATATGCGTCATCCAAGTTGTTGACAACTTCGTTGATATGCAGATGTAACCAACTTTCAACATTAGAAGAGCATTTTTCCGTTGTAATGTTTCATCAACCACACCCTATTCAAAGAGTAGACAACGACGCAAACCACCAAACGGAGCGGTCAGTATTAGTTTCTTGTTAAACGTTTACCTTTTCCCTAATTAGTGTTTCTCACACATTATTACGAATTTTCAATAACGTTAAAAATTTTAATTATTTTTCGCTTTTAAATAAAAATAGAGAAACGATATTAACATGAGCACTAAGCCGCTACCGCGAGCAATTCGAATTCCATTAATACTGTCGAATTTATTCAAAACATCTTTTGAAAATGCCAATGATGACTCTACACTGAGTGGTTTTCTAGACATGCATATGCCACCGGCATCACCACCATCAATGACGCAACATCCAACACATTTCTAAGAAGCCGTGTGATTCACCATATTCTCAATATTCGCAACATTTACAGCACCATCGATCGATTTCAGTTCGTCAAACGCAGAGTTACCAAAAGAAATAATCAACCGACGTGCGTTGATACATCTAAAGGACCAGAATGATGTTGAAAACAAAAACAGTTTAATATTTGCAAATTTAGCAAAATTTATGGAAAATCCATTCTCGATGTGTCAACACAACATACTATAGAATGTATAAAATTTAAGTTTCATACGATTACCGATCTGTTCGTTGGCGAATATTTGAACGTTCAAAAGAACAAATGGAGTTTCAGTCAATATATATATATATAAAGTGACAGAGACCGACATTACCGATTTAGAAATGAATAAAATATGAAATTAAAGTAGTCTAGTAAAAAACCACACAGTATATTAAATCACAAGCATCATACCAACATATTGTATTGGAGGATGAACAGAAATGATCAATTTGCCTGGATCAAAATATTTAGCCAGTTACTGCGAATACAGTTACCAAACGCTAAATTTGCTTGCTGGGAATATCTTGATCCTATTAAAGATGAATATGGCGCAACAAAACCGCCTGCGACGTGGATACAGTTAATCTATCGCGTTTAAAATATCGTCTTATCAGCTCATTAGAGAGAAAAACACGTTGGTATGTTCGTTCTAATTATATCTTTTCCTTTATCATCATTACAATATGGTAACGTCTTTCAATACTATCTAATATAACAAAGGCAGTGCCAGCCTTTCATAAAACATGATGGTAGAGGCGGACAGTGATCCGCTAGACGAAGGGGGACTTTATTATTCTAATAAAGGCACCAGTAGTATTAACCAAAATGTAAAAATGAAACTAGATAATGCTAATAAAAAGACTAATAATAACGAAAATAATTATAAGTTAAATGGAAGCAATAATAGTATGAATAATTCTGATAACAATAACAACCAAAATGGGTTAACCTAACATGAACCTATTCTAACCTATGAGTAATAATAGATTATATGCTCTTTAAAATAATCGTCCAATTAAATTATTTCCACACTAATACTACAAGTATTTAAGTAGTAAACATTTAAAAAAAAAAAATTGAGCCACTTAGATAACATCTTAGAGATCAGAAAGGCAGAAAAAATAAGTGTTATTGTTAAATGTAAATACGAAGAAGGAGCTAATAGGTTGGTTTAGGAGAATTGCGTATATATTCCATTATTATATTTAACGAGATCCGTAGTCATCAAAGATGTTGATATAGACATTACAGACGAAGGAATTATGGAGGAAATTGACTGCAGTATCACAAAATAGTTACTTCAAGTAGAAACATATATCAGGAAGGGAAAGTAGTTTACATACCTAAAAGAACTATTCAGATATCTTTCTGCGGGCAAAACATTTCTAAATATATATATATATATATATATATATATATATATATATATATATATATATATATATATATATATGATGATGATGATATCCCCTCGATTCCGAGTATGGATTCTCGTCTTTTATTGATGAGTCCTTAGATGGTTTATCAAGCCAATCCTGGAACCGCAGACCTTTCCACAAATGTTGCAGATAAAAGTGGTGGCTGTGTTCAAATGAGAAACATTTTGAGCTGTTTTTTTGTTTCCAGCGTTTGCAGCATTATTATCGTTTAAGCCTTGAAGGCCTTTTGCTACCAGAGATTTCCAATTATTTCTTTCCGCCGCTATATCTTCCCAGATTAAAGTATCCAAACTACATTCTTTTAATATTCTTCGCAGATGATCTCTAAATCACAATCTTGGCCGACCAAGAGGTCTAGTTCCACCTGCTAACTGACCATAAAGAAGAACTTTTGGGAGTCTGAAACACTCCATTCTCAAAATGTGCCCTGTCCATCGTAAGCAAATTCGATAAAGTAAAAATCGAATTGAACTGCAGTTCGCTCGGTTTAACACTTCAAGATTTGAAAAATGATGAAACCACCGGACGCTTAGTAAACTTCTGAGTGTACGCTGCTGGAAGTTTTCTAGTAATTTGATATGCCTCTTATAAGGAGTCCAAGTCTCTGAACCATATAAAAGTGTGGGTAAAACAATATAGCTTTATATACTATAAGTTTAGTCTTCAGAAACAGGTGTTTGTTCTGGAAAACTTTTTTATTCTGTCGGAATATTGCATTTGAAGCTGCTTGAATTCTGCTTTGTATTTCATTATCTAAACGCGAGTCATTACACACGATGCAACCCAGATATCTGAACTGATGAACCACATCAATGCTTTTTCCGTTTATTTTGAATACTAGATTATTACCGATATTGCCTCCGGTTGGTTGAACAACAATTTTGGTTTTGTTATCGTTTACTGAAAACCCGAACAGTTCATAAACTTCAACAAGGATGTTTAAAGCTTACTGCAGATTCTCCGGACTGTGTGCTAATATTACGCAATCGTCATACTGAAGATCGAAAATCGGTGTCGACTGCGTCTTTGCTGAAACGCGCAGTCTCTGCAAGTAGAAAAGATCATCATCATATCTACTTATAACTGAGTGCTTCAATATAACGAAGATGTATGCCATATAAGTCGAAAAAAGCAACGGAGCCAGCACGCAGCCTTGCCTAACTCCAGAATTCATTTGAAACGATTCGGAGAGTTTTCCTTCATGCAATATTCGGCCAAAAGTATTCTCGTGTAAAAGAGATAGCAGTCGAAGAAATTTTCTTGGACATCCAAGTTTTTGCATACATGTCATTAGAAATTGCCTGGTGACTGTGTCGAAGGCTTTACTGACATCTACGAAAGCAATACATACATTTTTCCTTTGCTCGGCAGCTTTTTCCTGTAGTTGTCGCAGTGAGAACACCATGTCCATGGTACTTCGACCGGAGCGGAAACCACATTGTGTTTCAGGAAGTAACTTTTCAGCGAACGACGATAAACGATTTAGCAGAATTCTTGCTAATGCCTTGCCGACAGCAGGTAGAAGCGAAATTCCTCTGTAATTTTTACAGATGTTTTTGTCACCCTTTCCTTTATATATTGGGAACAGCAGGCAATTTTTAAAATCCAATGGGATGTATTCTTCTTTCCAGATGGCAGAAAATAATAGTTGTAAAATTATGGCTAGATTTTTTTGATTGAGCTTCAATATATCAGGCGGAATATTATCAGGGCCTGCTGCTGAACCGTTTTTGAGACAAGCCAGTGCAGCTTCTATTTCTTCAGTCGTTATATTTTTATCTAATTCTTCTAACTTTGGGGCATCTGGAATGCATTCAATAACTGAGTGGTCAACTACTGAGGGAATGTTTAATAATTCTTGAAAATACTGTTTCCATCTGTGTAATATATTCTTACTATCTGTAATTAAGGTGCCATTATTATCTCGAAGCAGTGTTTTCGGATGGGGATACGGCCTGAATACGGATTTGACTGAATCAAAGAATTTTTTATAATCACCGGAATCCGCATAATCCTGAATTTCTACAGCTTTATTTTCCCACCAAATATTTTTTAAAATGCGCATTTCTTTTTGAACTAGGGCCTTTATTTTACAAAAATTCTTCCTTTTTTGTTTATTGGAAATATCATTTTGCCAGACTATGAAAGCCCGGCGTTTTTGAAGAATTTTCTCGCCTATTGCAGTACTGTTGTGGGTAAACCAATCTTGTCTGTTGCGTTTTGTAAAGCCGAGGAATTTATCGCATGTCATGCGTAACATGTTCTTGATCGTAACCCAAAGTTTATCAATTTTTCCATGGCCATTTTCAGGGAACTCTGACTCTGCCTTCTGAAGAATGTCTTCATTAATTACTTTGCCTAGATATTGAGCAATTTCATCTTGTGTACTTTTATTCTTTAGCTTATTTGTATTATACTTTGCTAAAATAATCTAAGGCTACGGCGCAAGCAGACATAATCTATTAATGCTGTATCGTACCCTTGTAAGGTCCAAAATGGATTATGGTGCACCAGCCTATGCTTCCGCTAACATATCAACCCTAAAATGTTTGGATACTATCCATCATACCGTTTTGAGGTTGGCAACTGGAGCTTTCCGAACCTCCCCGATACCGAGTCTACTATGTGATTTAGCGGAGTGGTTATTAGATTTGCGACGAACTTATCTAACCGTGCTGGCTTTCAGCATCATAAGGAGCACAGAGCCAAACTTTCCAGATGATACCACTGAGAACCAGAACGAAACAACAATTGATCACGTTATGTCCATTCTACCTCAGCTAAACATCCAAATTCCAGTACTGGCCCGGGACCCCGATATCTCCTATACCACCATGGTGCAACCGAGCCCAGGGCGGCATACAGAGCTTTGAAAATGCGGAAAGCTCCGTTAAAACGATTAACAAACGTGCGTCAACTTCAACCGTAACGGTACCGTTTACCGACTTTAAACATCAGCTTAAATGCCATTTTAACAACATCTGAAACAGCGATTGGCAAAAGTTACCAACAGGAAATAAATTACGCTCCATAAAATCGTCCACGAAACCATGGCTTTCCTCAAGCCGAGAAAGCAGAAAACAGGAGGTAACGTTATGCAGACTTCGACTTGGGCACACTCGCCTTACACACTCATACCTGTTTGAATAAAGAACCTGCGCCCCGGTGCCAGACATGTGATTGCTAATTAACCGTCGAACACCTACTAATTAAATGCCTAATTGATGATCATTATCGGAAACAACATGGAATACCATCGAATTTAAAGGATTTGCTGTGCGACGAAGAAACCGTGCTTAACCAGCCATTTCAGTTTCTAAATTCTTGTTACAATTTTGCTAATCCTTGTTAATTTCTCTTTATTTTCCTCCTTTTTTCCTTTCTTTCAACTTTCATAATTTTGTAATTTCTTGCCGTGTCTCTAGCCTAAGTTGTTGTATACGACACGTAAAATAAATATATAAAATAAAATCTCTGTTACAGGCGTCGGATAAATTTGTGGACGGCTGGGGTAGATGGAAACGCTATAGAACTGTCCAGACGTGTCCAATCGGGGTACAGAATATATTAGTAAGGTTTTTTAATCAATCACTAGACACAGGACATATTTCAGAAACAATATTATATCTGCCCGATCTTGGAACCTGGTAAAAACAAAATCTTTATGCAAAAAATTCTATTTTGCCTGTAATGCAGCATTTTTTCCTTTAACAGACGAATCTAACTGTGAAATTTTATCACGTATATCATTCCGCAGCTGTGAGAATTTTAAACTGTTCGTTGCAACGTGTCCATTAAAAGGAAAAAATTAATAAATAAATAAAAATAAAATAATATAGAATAAAGTAAAATAAAATAAAATAAAACGAATAAATAAAAAATGAATGAGAACATAATGAGAGAGTGCGTGCGTGCGTAAATGAGAACCAATTACTTGCTGGGGGTTTTGTGTCCAGATGGATTTCACCTTTGATGGACGTGTGTGGTGATTGGTCAGCAAAGGAATGGATCGAACACAGGTAATTCGAAAAGAAAAACGGAATGATATTACGACTTTTTTTAAAAAATAACCAGTTCGTCTTATAGCCGAAAGGAGTTCAATCCAGGGAAATATACTAGTAACGAGATCGCCTCGAAACTCAGTTTTCTAATTAATCGTTTTTTCATAAAATTCGTAAAAGGTCATAATTTCGATTACCGGATCCGTTCCTTCTGTTCACCGAGAATCTAAGACGAAACCACTAACGTACATCTGTCTACCAGCGAAGAACATTGGCGATCCAGCAGCCGCAGCAGAGTGATATACGTACCACTTATAATATTTTAATTAATAGTTTTTGCGTGTTTCAATATATATATATATATATAATCATTGTGTTTTTCAGCGGTCGGCCGTTTAAGAAAAATTGGTGTCGGGAATTAATAAAAATATACCTTTAAAAGACGTAAACAAAAGTCATTATAAATTAATATTATTAATAAGTTTTGATATCAGTGGTGCGTTTATAGAGTGTCTACAACTGACTAAGTTTGATTAAAACTTAATTGAAAGAATAAGAAACTTCTTAAAAAGTAGATAAATTACTTTCTAAAATAAGGATAATGAAATAGTTTATCGAAGGACACTCACACAGCAGGTGTTCCACAAGGATCCATTCTGGCACTCACTCCTTTGAATATAGCAATGGCAAAAACATACATAATAAAACCGGATATTATGAAAATATAAATCTTATAAATTATGCGGATGAAATTTTATTGTTTTCCGGGATAAATAATACACAGGACATTCCTCAAATAAATCAGAAAATTAACAATATTAACAACGAACTTATTTAAATTCGGGAAAAACTAATTCAGTGGCAATAACTAGGAACCATTAAAAACATGAAATTAAAAGTAGAATAGAAAAAGAATTAAAACCGAGTAATAAACCTCTAAATTTAACGAGGAAATGAAATATTTGGGTATATACGAGTACATAGTTGTAAATCTCAGTTTCAGTAAATATGTTGACTGCATCACGGATAAAATCAAAAAATATTACACACAACTAGTAGGTCTATACAACAGAAGCTGTAGTTAAAAATTTGTGGATAGGAAAATTCCTTACTCAGCGCTTGTCAGATCCATAGTAGAATATGGCTCCTTGATTTATTTTTCTAACATTTCGGTAAAAAAAAAAAAGAAAATTAAAATGAAACAAAGGAAAATCATTCTAAATATAATATTTGCATATAGAACGGTACCCTATATACCTTCATATGTCATATCAGGAATTATGTCTGTGAATTTACAATTGGAAATGATTATCGAGAAAAATAACTAAAAACAACCACAGTGATAGAATAATGGTAACACGGAAAATAAAAGAAGTGAAGTTGAAATACTTGGAGAAGTGGCAAAACGCTTCTGAGCAAGAATTAACAGGAAGACGAACGTACAGATTATTACCCAGAATCGAAAATAGATTGAAAAAGAAACAAATCAGTCTAAATTTATTTCTAACCCAATTTCTAACATGGTAATTTCTCCGAGTATCTAAAAAAAATCGGCATAATAAATGATGATAAATGCAAATAATGTAATGTAAAAGCAGATTCACCCGATCATACTTTTCTATACTGTTTCAAATTCGAGCACATAAGAACTGGAAGAAACTATAACTGGTTCCCGAATAAAAATAATACTTGCCGTAAATGAAATAATTAAACACACAAAAAACACAATGCTATATATTTTATATTATAAATTATATAGCATTGTGTTTTTTGTGTGTTTAATTATTTTATTTACGGCAATCAATTATAATACAACAGTATGAACTCTAATCATATTAAAAATAATACTATTAAGACTATACTAGCCACCAAGGTATTATTGGGAATGAAGAGGCTGACAAAGTGGTAAAAGAGGCAATTAACAACACAGAAATCAACAACTCAATGGCCACCACAGCTTCTGAAATTAAAAAGTGCATAAAGAGCTCAATGAGAAACCATTGGAATGACGTCTGGGAAGAGTGGGTAAGAAATAAATACCCAAAAATATCGGAAGTTAGAGAATCTCCCCTAGAACCTAATCCAGTGAACTCGTTCTGCAGAAGAGACCAGGTTACGCTCTCAAGGTTTCGAATTGGGCATACCAAGCTAACCCACTCATTCCTAATTAGCAGAGAACCAAAAAATAGCTGCGACTTCTGTAGTTTGGAACTATCTGTTAAGCACATACTAATTGAATACCCAAGTCTCGTCGCCATCAGAAACAAAAGCCAGCTACCGAGCAACCTCAAGGACTGTCTCAATTCAACCAGCGGATGCTACAAGACCTTAATGTTCCTCAAAGAAGCCAAGTTAATCAATGAAATTTGAAATTATATTGTGTTAAATTGTGTCAGTAAATGTTAAACTGATAATTTATATAATTGTTAATTATGGTCGTCAATAACCTTGTAGTTGCAAGGCGACCTTAAATAAATAAATAATAATAATAATAATAATAATATAAAATATATAACTAACATACTAAAGAAAAAAAATAGAATATAATGTTGAATAATTATAATCTAATTTGAAGTACGGTTTCTCGCTTTTAATGTGCGATTTTTTTTTCCTAGTTTTTTCTCTTAAGTATATTTTGTAATGTAGAGGAGATACGGAAAAATCATAGGTCAAACGGTACCCATTTACAAGGGTTTATAATTTGTAAATCGCTGTTTGTGTTGTATATATTAAGGTTTTGCAATTTGAGGTATTATTTGAAATTTAATAAGAGGATAATTAAAAGAAAAATATTTCTTGTTACTTTTTTTCTGTTATACAAACAAAATTTCATACACGCATCGTATTAACACATAATTTCCACAAAATCCTCCGTCACATCATGATGACACATGATCTTGGAGAGCAAAAAATTTCCATGCAGTACATTATTATTTTATTATTTATTTTCCAATACTTTTAATATTAGACGTAAGTATACATTACTTTTTAATTAAAAAAATATGTGCGAATGTTAGATTCTCAATCGTATGTTACCGATAATTTCAAAAATTTAATCTATTTAGTAGCAAAAATGCATGATGTAAACTATTTTATTCATCGCAGTCACATCCATGTAGTTGCGATAACCGTTGCTTTAACTCTACGTATATCTCCGACACTGATAAAATAATTTAACACTTCCGATTACTTTCATCCATTTATTTTTTTATTTTAACTACGGTAAAAAATCATCAATTACTCTCCAGTGAAATGTTTTGTAAATTTATCTGCAATCATGCGTCAAAGAATTTCGCTCTTTATTTCTATTTCTTTTTTTTCTTCTTCAAATTGATTAGCGCAAGTCACTTTGTATGTACTTGCATATACAAGTATGGAAAAAATCAAATTTTATTATTTCCTGGTTATGAAAGGTAAATTCAATGAATTTATTCAAAAGCGTTCGAAACTCGATACTTAGATTTCAAACTTCATGGAAATTTTTGTGGGCCTTGTTTTCCTTTTCTTTTAATCCCATTGCATGAATAGATTATTATATCGATTGGAAGTGTAGATTTACATTGTGAGATTCTCCAAATTCGTTTCTTAATTTCTAATTTATTTGCATCCCGTTCTGTTGTAATTGATCTACTATGGATTCCTGGTCATTGCCAACGAGTTAGTTGACTCGTTGGCACGTTCGGCGGCGACCAATGGTCTGTTCATTAGTAGATTTCCTGCTCAAATTCTCTACTGTCTTTCTTATCGTTCCCATCACGATTTCTGGACCGGATTCTATCCTTCATTCTTTACCAATCCTCGATCTTTTTACCTTTCTGTTCAACCCTTCTCTTCCTCTCTTCCTTAGTTTAATCTTTTCCCTTACCTTAGCCGTTCGATTATTTCCTCTATAGTTCGCATGCGGTTCAATCATAGTTTGCTTCCGGCTTTCCTTTTCCGTTTTTCTATTGTTCAATCTCCTTTGTGTCCTTGTGACCCTCCAGAACTCAATTATACCTGTGATGCGAATCACATTTTGTTCGAATGCCCCTTTATTTCCTCCTAACGTTCTACTCTGTATTCTAGTCTTCTGCGCCTCGGCCTTCCTATTCTTTATAGTGTCCACTCCATTCTTGCATTCCCCTCTCTCCATATAGTTCCTTTGTTGGCCTTCTTTATCTCCTCAATTTCTAATCTTTTCATTATATAATGTACAATTCCTTGCGTTGCGTAAGTTCCACTGTTGACGTGCCCAAAAAAGAAAAAAAAAAAAAAAAAAAAATTGTGAGAGGGGCAAAATACACGGAAACTGATGAAACTGTATAAGTCTTAATACATATTTGGAAAACAAAACTTTGAAGGAAATTTTTGTGTCTTATTGCGCTCTTTTTACATTTTAAATTTTCAACACGTAAATATTTCGAAATCTACAGAAGCGTCTATGAGTAATCCTCGTTATTATAAAGAGACATGCAGGAAACGTATCGACATTGTTACGCGAGGGTGTGTAAATATGTGTGGATATGTATTTTTGAAATATATGAAATAGCTAATAAGAAACAACCGTTGATTTGCGGTGACAGGTACAAATCCGGTTATTATAGAATGAAAGAGAAAGTGGGATAAAATATGTATGTTTGTTATAGCAGAGCTGTACTGCAGTAACATTTGCAAGATATTCGTTAACAACCCCTCAAGACGTTTTTAGAAAAACTCGAAAAATTAGTTTTCAAACTGTTGGAATGTGGTAGTTGGCAATACGTATATTATTATAGCTAGTATATATATAGGTGTATATACCTGTGGGTGCGTGTGAGCATGTGGTAAAGCGAATGACAAAAGATTATTAACTGAATAGGTACCGTTATATACCGTTGTAGTGATATAGGTGTAACACTATCATATTTTAACGATGTGAATTGTTTATTTTTTTACTGAACGCAAAGATTTTTCTGTTGGTTCTAAAAATAATGATAGATTCATATCTAACCGATCGTGTTATTTTATTTTTCTTCTTCTTTCTTTTAGTAATATACTACAGAACAAGTCTCATTTGATTACTCTTACTTGATATTCTGTCAGTTCAGACGACAGTAGCAATAGAATTATGCACGCTACCGTGGTCATATTCTATAGCTGGAACTCGTATCCGAGTAGCCCCAGATGCACATATATTAAGATGTGTATCTTGCAGTGCGTGTGATTATCGGAAGTGTAGTTGCACGCCTACACCTACGCCCGCTAGGAAACCGTCACCTAAATCAATGGCACACACCTAAGTGAGACGATTGAGGTAGGAGCGCAACAACCTAGCTTTCGTGCTGCCGACAACGTGAGAAGGGTACCAATGGCGAGGCGAACCAAGACGACTGGCCTTTACTCACGTTGATGCGATTGATCGCCGGCTGAATATTTTTATACGACGCTAGCGCGCACTCGCACGACTACATTCGGAACTGGCTATAGTCGCTTGTTATCGCGCTACAGATGTAGACCAAAATGTGTCTATACTGCTGTGTACGAAACTAGCGCCGTATATTTTTGTCATCGCCCGGTATCGAACCCGAAACCTCCGGATCGGAAGTCAAGCGCTCTAGCCACTAGGCCAAACGCGAATCTCGTGGTCATATTATATTTGTCTATACACATATGCACACGCTTTCCATACAAATTCATGCAAATATCAGACGCTGAAATTAACGATAAAAGCCAAATACTTTGCCTTTTTCATTCATGTTTAATTATATTTTTTCGTAAACTTTTTGAAGGTTTGATTAACGATCGTCTTGTATGGTGAGTGGAGCACTATAATCTAATCCCTCCTAATATGTTTGGTGTTCGCTCTGAGCTTGGACCGGTGGACTGCATTAGTTATTTCATGTCTATAAGTCTTTCCTAACGTAAGAAATTTCCCATCGCCTCCTTTGTTAACGTTTCTTCCGCCTTTGATAATATGCACCTTCCCTCTCTGGGTTCCAAACTACTTTCTCTGAACCTTCCTCGTGTCACCGTTATTCTCATTTTCAACTTATTCCAGAACAGAACTCTCTTTCTTTCCTTTCCCTCCCTTTCCACCTCCAGATGCGTTTATTGTGGACATCCGCAGGGCTCCTTTCTTAGTTCTACACTTTTTATATCTATTCTTTTGATATCGTTTCTCTTCTTATTTCTTCCTTCTCCCTTCTCTTTGCTGACGACATTCTGGTCTATTCCACCTCTGACAATCTGTCTGCCGCTAGCGATGATTTGAATAATTCATTGTCTATTCTTAACAATTCCCTTTTTCATCTTTACCTCTCTTTTTCTCCTACTAAGTCGTCTTGTATCATTTTTTCTCTCGGCCCCGTTAACCGTGTTCTAATTCGCATCAGTGTATCTGGTATTCCTATCCCGTTGTCAATGCTACATGCTATCTTGGTCTTTCTTTGAATAGCTGCCGCACATTCCAGGGGCACATTAATTTTATCTATAAATCCTGTCTTAAAAGGCTCAATCTTCTTAAATAACTTTCTCCCTTCAGATGGGGAGGCGATCCGTTTATTCTTCTAATTCTTTTCAAAGCTATTATTCAGTCCAAGCTCGACTATTGTTCCTGTATCTACTGTAATTCTTCTAAATCTCTCTTTTCTAAACTCGATGCAATGCAGAACTCTTGCCTCCGTTTGTGCATTAGAGCCTTAAAATCCTCTCCCCTTCTCATCGTTTTATCAGAATCGGTTAGCCAACCACTGTTTATTCGCCGTTCTCAGCTTAGGCATCGTTTCCTAATTAAAAGTCTCCCTATATCCTCGTCCAAACTTATTTCTTCTTCCCTATATAACAATAACCACTGGCGTTTTTCTCCTCAAAAAATCCCAATCCTGTCGCTCATTGCTGCCCGTCTTTCTAATTTTTCTCCTGTTGCCTTTTCCTATAACTCTCTTCCTTACTTCTCTCATGGCAGCCAATAAAATTCTCCTTTCTCCCACTTTGGGCCCATCCTCCTCTCACGGCGCAGCCAACAATGAATTTCTTCATTTATTGAATTACTCTTTTCCTGCTCATGTATTAATCTTTATCGATGGTACCGGGAGAGAGGACGACGTGAGTGGTACATTTATTGCCCAAGTATAGGAGAATGGGGGCAAAAAATGTTTTCATACCATTCGTCGATTTTAAAAAAAGTGTATGATTCGGTTGACAGAGAAACACTGTTTGATACTCCCGAAGAATTTGGAGTAGATGATAAACTTATCGCAGTAATAAGACAAACATTACATGGTACAAAGTAGAAAGTAAAATTTCGAGGGGAATTATCGCATGTGTTCAAAATTGAAACAGGCGTAAGACAAGGAGACAGATTACCTCCATTGCTGTTTAACTGTATTTTAGAAAAGGTTATAAGAGAATGGCGGAAGGATTTAGACGAAAAAGGTATCAAGAAACTTCAAATAGGTAGAGAGAAGGATAACATAGAAGTTGATTGTTTAGCATTCGCGGATGACTTGGCGATTTTATCGGAGAACATGGACGAGTCAATAGAACAAATTAATATTCTTAAAGAGGTGGCAGAAAAAGGGGGACTAAAAATATCCTTTGAAAAAACGAAATATATGACAGACGTAAAAACGCTCCTCGATTTATGGTCACACCGAGTACGGACGTATAAACAGAGTCAGCACATTCAAATGGCTAATGGAATTTATGCAAACAAGGGCGTCAGATAAAACAGCTAACCAAGAAAGAGTAATGGAGTTAGCTTTCCAATTGACAAGAAATATATGTATATAATAAAAAATCGATGTTCATAAAATCTAAATTAAGACATTATAATGCGGTAATTAAACCGTAAAAAATGTCTGTATGCCTCGGAGTGTCTAGCAATGAATGTAGGCAAAAAAATGGAACAAATCAGAATGAAGGAAAGAAAAATAGTACGCAAAATTCTGAGACCGAGGTTTGACAAGGAAATATGGAAAAAAAGGAGTAATAAGGAAGTATATGAACATACTGAAGATATTATTCTTCGCGAACAACTTCCTCAATCGCCGATGCATGAGAGTCGGGATCCAGGGAATCCTGCCCAAATTAGTCTTCATCAATGGGCTTCCCCAGGGATCTGTGCTAAGTGTCGTCCTGTTCATCGTGGCAATTAATCATGCGCTTAGAATCTTAAGATCTCCGTTGCGGGGACGACTCTTCGTTGACGACCTCACGATATCATGCTGGGGGAAAAATATTGAATTCACCTTCCACATCGTTCAAAAAGCTCTTGTAAACCTCCAAACATGGGCCGCAAAATGCGGTCTAAAGTTCTCGGCCACCAAGTCGGAGTACATGATAATAGGCAGCCAGAAACAAGCCGAAGCGAGGAACTGCCAACTGTATCTAAATGACCAAGTCTTAAAAAAAAGGACTCGATAAAAATTATGGGCCTCGAGATCGACCGAAAGCTCTCGTGGAAAACTCACATCAAAGCGTTAAAGAAGAATTGCCTTGACCGATTGCGTATACTCAAAATTCTCGCCAACAAACAGTGGGGAAGTAGCACGAAAGCGCTATTAAAAGTCTACCGCAGTCTTATCCGATCCGTGCTCGATTACGGTGCCATTGTATATGATGCAGCCAAGAAATCACTCTTGGACACTCTGCAACCGATTGTCAATTCCGCATGCCGTATCTGCTTAGGAGCGTTCAGAACGAGTCCAGTCAATAGTTTGCTCGCAGAAGCCAACGAACTGCCACCGGTTATCAGAAGAAAAGAGCTCTGCTTAAAATATGCGGTGACAATCTCCTCGACACCGGACAATCCAGCTTATGACAGTATCTTCAAGGTCCCTGTGCACAATATCGACCCCGACTATTCGGCAGCAGAACCACTCACATCGCGGATAGCCAGATACACAGCAGAACTCGAAATAATACTACCAACGGTTTATGAACGATCGCTAGGGTTCCTACCCCCGTGGTGCCAACCCAATCTGACAATAAATGTTGATCTAAGTGAGCACGAGAAAGTAATCACAAGCTCAGAGACGTTTAGATTACTTTTCCTTGAAATACGCGAAAAATTTCAGCCATGCACGGAATACTATACAGACGGTTCAATTCTCAACGGCAAAACAGGTTACGCTATAGTGTCTGACTCTATCACGTTAGCAGCACAACGAACGCACGACAATAATTCAATCTTCACCTGTGAGGCTAAGGCGATTCTCCATACTCTAGAACTAATCCTACTGCGCCAAGACGCAACAAACTGTACCATATTTACTGACTCGTTGTCCTGCTTAAGAGTCATCCAAAATCAGTTTACCGAAAACCCTATCATACAACGCATCCACCTAAAATTGGACCAGCTCCAATCAAAGCATATACAGGTCAGCCTTGTGTGGACACCGGCACATACAGGAATCCAAGGAAATGAATTGGCGAACCAAGCTGCAAGAACCGCGACGACACAAGATTGCCCGCCTGAAGTACTTATGACACCTCATGAAGCTAAAATGGTGATAAGCAACACAGTCAAAAACTACTGGAACACCCTTTGGCTCCAAACGCCGAGCAAACTCCACGAGTTTAGAAAAGATACCTACGAAAACATGCCAACTCTCAGTAGACACGAGCAGTGTGTCCTAACTCGTATCCGCATTGGACACACAAATTTGACCCATTCGTTCCTCATATCTAAAAAACCGCCCAACCTGTGCCAACGCTGCAACATGCCTATATCGGTGAGGCATCTTTTGATCGAGTGTAATCACTACCAGTAGGCCAGACAACAAGCGGGTATTACCAACGGCCTTCCAGAGATGTTTTCGGACGCCGAGAAGTGTAAAAAAATCGTAGCCTTCCTCAAAGACATTTCTGTATTCCAACTGATTTAACTTCCCCAGCCTTCAGCTAATTTTTTTTGATTATTTTTTGTTTCGCGCATTTTCAAATATTCAATATAAAATTTTATAATTATCTGTAAAACCGTAGTCGCTAATGACCTTGTAGTCCAAAAGCGACTTGTAAATATAATAAATAAATAAATAAATAAATATTCTTTTCTTTTCAGTCGTATCGCTCGATTCAGAGCGTCGTGACTACCAATTTGTACATTCTAGTTGTACAGAATAGGCAGCGCTCATGACAATTATTATATGCAACGCAGGTGTACACACGCAAGAAGACTACGCATTCGGAACTGATAGTAATCGTTTGATTTATCGATCTACAAGTGCAGTCCTATTTATGTCTGCTGTGTACTGACCTAGCGCGCATATGATGTTGTACGTGGTGGTTTGCCATTGCCTTCCACGTGATTATTAGCAATTATTTATTTATTTAATTCTTGTAATAAGTTCGTCGTCGCTCGGGATTGAACCCGTGACCTCTATATCGGAAATCAAGCGCTCTAGCAACTGGCTATCGCGACTATGAAGATATTATTAGTACAATGAAAAAAAGGAGATTAAGCTATTGTGGTCATTTAAAAAGAGTGGAGACAAAATGTTTAACAATAAGTATTTTCGAATACTTTGATAAAAACCCTAAAACGCAAATTTCATGGTTCCGGGAAGTTAAGAAAGATCTTGAGGAAGTGACCATCACGGAGGATGACACTATTAACAGAAACAGGTTTAGAAATAAAATTAATACATTGCCCGAAATTTCGAAGAGAATACAAAGAAGAAAACTGGTGTCAAATGGACAGATGAAAGGAAGGAGAAACACAGCCAAACAATGAAGAAATACTGGAGTGAAAGGAAGAGGAAGAAACAGCCATCATGAACATATTTCACGTGGTCCGTAGTTGGCCAATTCGAATAGTAATAAAAAATATATATGACCGAAGGTGAAATAATCGATGGTAGCGGTGTGCGTAGGAACGGACGAAGGTCGAGACTTTGTCAGATTAAATTTTAGAATTGGAGAAAAAATAAAAAATGAATACGAAAGATCAATAAAACAAATTTTTGGATGTGAAAAAAGTATACATAGGCTAACTGTATAATACTTAGGCTCGGAAAAAATGATTATGCAAGAAAGGAAAACCAGCGATAGCAGATGTATGTGCTAGATCGCCCCGCGCGGTTTTGCGGTGAGTGAGACAGACATAGCTCTGTATAATGTATCGGACAAAGAAAAGTTTTAAGCGAACTGATCGAATAGAAATTACGTATTTTTCTATACGTCTTCAGAAGTAAACATCACGTGTCATGACACATATTATTCGATTTTGGTTTCCACGACGTGAAAAAAAACAATATATAAAAACCTACCTCCTCCTATCCGTGATTGATCAAAAAGTTCACGATTCCTAGAAATAACAGAATGTGTGTGTGTTTGTGTGTAGTGTGTGACGGTTATATAAGATAATTAAACTTCCCAGCAACCGGTTGAGGCAACTGTTGCAAAGATGATGCAGTCGTCTACACGGTCAATAAAATTACTTATTTTCTAAAATATTAAAACTTAAATTTAAAAAAAAAAATGCGAGAACGGAACGCAACTCAGAAAGGTCCTTTACAGTTTGGGTTCTAAGTGTCGAGATTTGAACGTTTTTAACACTCTGCGAAAATTTCAGCCCTCCCATCGTCTAAAATTAAAAATTAAAAATTACGCCATAGCTATTAAATTCAGAGACTTGTATAGTACGCCTGTGCGACGAAAGTATGCAGCGTGCGCGAGAGCAGGAGGCGTGTGGCTGAACGACTGCAATTTTTGGAACCCTGCTGGAATACTTACCTTCCGAATTTTGAAAAATCGTGGTAGCGAACGATAGGCGCACGGGAAAAAGAGTGACTGCATGGTATACGAATACATTTTATTTTCTATACATTTTCTAAAGTAAAAATTAAATTTAAGAAAAAAAATAAATGCGAGAACGGAACGGGACTCGAAAATTTTCTTTAAAATTTAGGTTCTAAGTATCGAGATTCGAACGTTTTTATCACTCCGCCAACATGTCAGTTCTCACAGACTCAGCAAATCAAAATTAAAAATTACGCCATGCCTATTAGATACAGGCACTTGTATAATACGCTTGTGTGACGAAAGTGTGCAACGTGGGTGGGAACGTGTGTGCGTGTGGCTGCACGCCGATCGGGTGAGATAATTTTTGGAACTGTGCTGGAATGCTTATGTCCAGAATTTCGAAAAAATGCTGTACCGATCGATGGGTGCGTGGGAAAAAGAGTGATTCCTTGGCGAACGAATATATCTTATTTTCTATACGTTCTGTAAAGTAAAAATTAAAAGTAAAAAAAAAAAAAAATGCCTTAGCAGAATGCGACTCGGAAAATTCCTTTAAATTTGGGGTTCCAAGTGTTGAATTTTGAACGTTTTTAGCACTCTGCGAAAATTTCACTCCTCTAATCCCGGAAAAATTCAATATTAAAATTTCGCTACATATGTTACAAGCAGAGACTAGTATGATACATGCGCACGATGGTAGAAGGCGGCGCGCGTGGGAACGCGAGTGCGCGGCGATGCGCAAGCGATTAGATGGGCTAATTTTTGGAACCCTGCTAGAATACTTGCGCCCTGAATTTTGGAAAAACGCGATAGTGACCGGAGCGCGTGTGGGAACGGAAGGTACATATTCGCGGCGGTAATGGGTGGGAACCCCATGCGTGGGCGGACTGATGGACGACAAAAATCACTTTATTTTTAGCTGTTATTAGGCCCCATTATTTGTGTACTATCTGTAACTTAAAAGCCCTGCTTCTGTATTAAATGAAAATTTAAAAAAAATACAGTTACATTAAATAACCAACATGTAAGCTCTATGTTATTTCAATTCTATATTATCGAAATCCAACGTGTTAAGACTTTTATAATTTCAATAAATCTACGAGATGAAATGATATTTCTACTATTAAATCTTTCATCGAAATATAATACTGATTGATAAAAACTTGATTAAATTTCATTACAGTTTAGGGCAAAAGAAAGGAACGGAATGCAATTAATTTTTTCGGAATGTTGAAATGGACAAGATAACATTTCATTTTTAGTAAATTCTATTTCGCCTTTTGTAAAAGAGTGGTAATTAGAGTTGTGTTGAAAATCACGCGTCGAGAGTCAAGTTTAAAAAATTCCATCTCTCCATTTTTAAAATCTCAAAAAGAAAAAAAAAAAAAACATCTTCAATTTGTCATAATAGGGATGTTGGGGGAAATTTGAAGAAGACGGATGATGAAGTTAGTAGGCCATCGTTGACAAGTCCGCACGTCTGGCACAACTAGGAGGTGCTCGATTCAGCTTAAAAAAAGAGTTTTTTAGGGAACCGTATACGAAATGTGTAATCAATTATATAATCTGTCTGCATTTCGCGTCGCCTACAGCTTTTGAAAGTATTTCGATCGGAATCTTTCGATGTACAAGTAAGAAAATAGTATTATTACATAAAATATTATAAGGACAATTCGTTTTCAATATTATTTTCCCAATGCTTACTTCATATAGGTAAATACTAGTATGATCGCCTATTTTCTAACAACAGTATTTATTTTCGCCACAAGGTGATATATAAAAAAGAATAACAACTACATATAGAATAGCGAAATTGAAATATATACATAATTATTTAGAATGGAAAATTATCAGAAAGTTTATTGAACAATGCAAACAAGAAATAAAGGACATGCTAAATATAGAGAATATTGGCCAGCGTGAAAATTAAATTTTTAATATCGCAAATAATACTTTAATTTTATATTTTTAGCAAAAATAAGGAAAAATTGTCAGAATTTAAACTTCGCTACTAATGTAAGGAAACACGTTAAAAAGATGAAAATGTTCCATTAAGAATATTCTTAAAAATAATATATGTACCTATGTATTTTTTACTACTTACTCAGAATAATTATAAAACTATAAAGTTAAATCAATAACCAGCGATAGACTTTTTTTAACACTATCAAAACATGTTTTTAGTGATTTTCACTAGGCGACATTGCGATTTATAATCAATTTAGATTACAATATGAATATCCTATAGGTATAGATCTTAGATATAATTTCTGTAAAGCAATTATAAAAGTACAATGTCCAAACAAAGTGTAAACCACCTCAATGAAATAACACTTTGGTGCTACTTTAGGTAAATGAATATATTTACCTTTTTAACTTTATATTACAGAATACTGTTCCCATAGATATGGAGCGTTGTTCTTCGAAACATGTCGGGATATTTTTTGAATTTTTTAATTTCAAATAAATACTTCTATGTTTAGTATTTCATGATTTTTAAAACATTTTGAAAAATCTATTAAGATAAGCCTCTCCTTCTCGCACATAGGCTCACACAAAACGGCATGCCAGTGCCGTTATAGGCTGAATCGATTTTTCTGTCGTGAGCTATCAACAGCTATGAAAATTACGAAAACAGAAAAAAAAAAACCTGTTCAGTATAGTTTATAACTTGGCGGATAAACAAAATTAGCTGACCACAAGAAATAATGTTCTATAGCAAACCATCAAAACCGGCAGTATGGATGGAATTCGTTTATATAGCATTTGTTTGATAATTCCATTTGATGACCCTCATTTCGGCTTGCCTGGTTACTGTCACTTTAGAATATTGCCGCTGTATGGCAGTTACAGAGGTTCAAAATCGATGTAAAAACATAATTATACTTACTCAAAACAATTCAGATTTGACATCACAACGGGAATATTAGGTGTAAATACGATATAATAATAGTACACACATAGATGTGAACAAAAAATGTAGAATAATTAACTTACCCTATTAAACTCTTTTCAGTTTCTGCAAATAGCCTGTTATTTGTTTTGACTTAAAACAATAGAAACTAGAAAACTTAAAAAATGATACAAAAACAACGAACTAAATAAAAAGAAACAATTCCAAACTGTAAAAAAAAAAAAGATTAAATAACACATATGATAATTCGTTGTTAAATAATAGACTGTTATTGCATTAGTACTACAACAAGACCTTGTGTAGAACAGAAGTACTCAGTAATATGTAAAAAGAAATAAACTCCTATACTTTATTAATTATTAATTTCATGTAACGTATAGGAAAAAAAAGCAGAAAATGTATAAAATATTTTGAATTAATTTACAGTTAAATAAATGAATTAAAAAATTACGGCGTAATTGGGTAATATATGTAACTAAGGAAATATTAAATGTTTTTATACACTACATAAAATTGTTTGGCATTCACCGAAACAGCTCATAAGTAACGAAAGTGATAGTTAAAGAAAACCAACATTGTTACTGAAATATCGTAAATATTACTAAGTGATGCTCAAAATCTGTCACCCTTTGCATTAGTACCTCGACTTTTTGGAAATTTTTATTTGTGACGGATTACAACAGTTTTATTCTTTTTAGTAGAAAAACCATGGGTCAGAAATAATGCGCCTCAAAGTTTCAAACAGGTAAATACTGTCCATGTTTAGAATAAAAATAAGAGGAAAGGTAATTGGAAGTGGAATATATAACAAAAAGTATAATGGAATTATTAACTATAACTAGAGCTTGTTGCTGATTGTTCAACACTGTTTCGTTTTCCTGTCCCTGGTTTTGAATTTTAACTGACTTATTAACAGCATCCATAGCCGTTGTCTCTATTAAAGATTCTGTGCTTCTAAATTTTGGTGGTTTCTCGAATTACTTTAAATCCTAGCTTATCTGATATTAATTACGTGATTGGTTCCTTTTTGATGTTGTGCGATTTTAACTTACATTTGCAAATAATTTTAAGTTATTTAATTCACTGAAAAAAAAAGACAGCCGGAATTCTATTTCTTCGAAATTTTAACTTTGCCGTCACTTCCAAGTAATGGTATGTTTTGCAGTGTATTAAAAGCCGACTATACAGCCTTTAAGACCAGTAATGTACTAAACAATGCCTTTGTTGCTCGTTATCCTGCCGGGCGTTTTAATAAAAATAATGTTGAAAGTAGTGACAATTAGTTAGATAAGTTGCTCTTTATATTTGGAACTTTATACCAATAGTATTTCCATTCTAATTTTTATCCTAGTCGTGCTTATCGGCTAGAAACACTAGCCGATAATATTTCTAACGTTGGTTTTATCTAAAAAAAAGAAGTACTGCTGCATTAATGAACCGCGAATATTTTAAATTATATTTTTACGGGCTAATAATTTTAATTTTCCGAAGTTAAAGTTATTCTACGTAAATAAATAAACTCGATCCTTCGGTCCTCAGCATAGGAGCGTACTCTAGATTTCCCGACGATGGTCTTCTATAATTTTCATAGAAAATTTAGTTTTAACTGATTGCCACTTTTTCCATTTACGGCTTACATAGAAATTTCTGGGTGTTTAACACGCTTTGTATTACTAAAAATTTTTAGCAACTTTCATGAAGTAAGTAAGAAACTAACAGAATTTCTAAATACCGCTAAAACCGTTGTAGGATTTTTTTATTAACCTCAACGTAGAACTGTCATAGTCATTAACATATATCTCTACATCTATCTTATAAAGCTGCATGAAAAAAAATCGTACAGCTCGTTCTGTAGTAGCTAGAGGTTTTTTTTTTATACCATCGACGTATTTTCTTCGTCCGATCATAACAAAATTATACAACTCTCAAAATCTTAAAATTAAAAGGCCCAAATTTTGAAAAATGTGAAAATAAAGTTGTAAGAAAAAAATGTTTAGAAACTTCTACACGCGGATCTACGTGAGTTACGGTATTGATTTTCTTTTTGATCTGCGTACTAACGTCTCCAAAAATAATTAAATGTAATGTATTCCTCTCACACATACATATATACTATTACCCCGCTGGCGGTTTCAGTTTATCTGATATTTTAATTTAAATTTCACTTTTTAATTGACATATTGGTGCACTTGTTTGTTTTTTTTTTTTTAATAAGAATATATTTGAAGGCTGCAGTCTTCATGAAAATTTAAAAAATAATACAATTTAAAATCAGAAGGAACGGGACGCGAAGCGGCCAACGAGACCAGTCCCTTTAGTGTATATATATATAAAACTCGATCCTTTGGAGAACGCATAGATGAGTTCATTTTTAATACTTGCAGAACAGTAAATTTCAACTGCCTGCGTCATTTTTAGAAAAATTAATAATCTACGGTTTACGCTGTAGTTTATTTTAAAACGAAGCTTCATAACGGTTAACCGGCTTAGATAGTGGTATATCTTCAATATTAGAAGGTTACTGCATTTCTGGTTTTCCAGCATACATAACGCCTATAGGGAATCGGTGACTATAAGAACTTACATGGCTTTGTTGCGATCCTTGACTAGGTGATAGAGGCAGTGAGAAATTTCGTGCAATTCTGCATGCAACGCATCACAGGCATCGTAAAGTATGGCTTGATGTGAGATGCCCTTCCCTGACGAAGGCGCAGGATGCCGGTAGCGACCTTGCTTCGCCTTTTGCCTTAGCTCCATCAGTGTAGTATACTAAATGGTCCACATATTTGCTAATTGCTCTGACTGCCATTTCTGCTGTACATAGGAAATTTCTTGTTCCTGAGTTAGATTTCAGAGATGTGTCGAAGTTCATTTGTTTGGAACTCTAGGGGGGAATCAGATTCATTGGGCTCTAGGTCAATTGGCCTCTCTGGGAACGTGATCTCGTGTCTTTGCAAAGCAGCCATTACCTCCGACAGGGAGTCGCCTAATAAACTTAGCTTGAGAGCACATTTATCCAAGTGACAAGGAAAGTTTTGTGCGTAGTTGAGGTTGCGGTACATGTTTCTCAATATGAAATAGTTTCGGTAGTAAGAGAAAGGGGGGCAGACGGCTAGGGTGCACATACTGGCTGCCGAAGAGATTCGATGCGCCCCTAGGATAGCTCTCTGAGCGGCATGGTGCACGGGATCGAGGAATCTCAATAATGATTTACTAGGGCGAAGAGTACACCTGGCACCCGTAGTTGATTTCTGATAGGATGAACGATCTACACATGTTACGGAGGAATTTAGGATTAATGTTGCATCTGGAATTCGCCAGATACTTCAGAACTGGAATAGCTTTGATGCATCTCAGTTTTAACTCAGAAATATGATGAGGCTTTCACGTAAGCCTGGAATCGAAAGATAACCCAAGGAATTTCATTGTCGTTTTTTGTTTTTTTTGGGGGGGGGGAGAGGAAAATTGTTTAATTTTAGGAATAAACTCGAAGATGCACGGCGCCCCCTGTAGGATATACGCCATTTTACTTGCTGAGATGACTAGTCCGTTATTTTCAGACCAGCTCTGAGTTTTGTTTATAGCTTTCTGAAACTGAGCATTAGAAGGATGATGAGACGATAAGGAGATGTTTAGATCATCGATAAACAGTCGTGCGGAAATTTGCCACGTCGTTGACGTAAATCATAAATAAAGTAGCACATTGTTAGAATATAAGTAAACTATAAAACCCCTAAAATTTAAAATTATTTTATTTACTAATGTTTCTATTGTAAAAAAATTAAACAATAGTTTAAAAAAAAATTTTGAAACTTTTTTTTTAGGTTGCAGACGTCTGCGTAGATGTTTTTCAAAAGATTAAAATTGGTCTGGTGCCAACTTGCGTTTCTTCCTTTTTTCTTTTCTTCACCGATTGTATTTGAGTGTGGTATAAAATGTGTTATAAACGTTCAAAATTCATTTAAAATATCTTCACATTGAGAGATATTTCAATTCGTTGCGAATAAATATTTCACTTTTTACAGCGAAATATTACATTTTTTATTTCGATCAAAATATTTCGTTTAAATTAGCGTTCAATTGAAAAACGTTTCGAATAAACGTAACCGTCGGGTCTTGAACCATAAGAGCTTGACTTTAATCAAATTTACTTTCCTTATGCCGCTAGTTTACCTCATTGTAACCCTTATTATAATGGATCTACACTTACGTCATTTGTATTTTGATCATATCTTAAGGCTTCTTGCGTTCTTGCTTCCGTCATTATTTTTGCTTCATTGTCGTCGGTATCTTGACTGGCAGTCGTAATTATTGTCAACATCGTATTCTCTGAAGAACTAAATATAGTGCGCGTCTGATTTTATGTTTTTTAGCGTGGACTTGTGTGTGATGTTCTTATATGTTGTAAAGTTCATTATCAGACTGTACGGTTTGCTCGTAATTAAATTCCGGTAGTTCACTTGTCAATAAGTGTTACAATTTTCTCATATCGTCGGCACCACTACTATATTACTCGAAGCCTTTCTTGATTCTGTTTTTCATCCTCGCACTCCATTACTTCTAAATGTCTTTCATATTTGGCGTCAACTATGATTTTTCCCAATAAAGTCAATGTATCAGACTTCATATTCTAATTGGCGGCGAAATATCTCGTTTGTAATGAAACTTTTAATTTATTAAACATTCCAACAATAAATAAATTTCACTGCAAAATAAATAATTTTAGGATACTGCATGATTCAAAATCCCTCTCTCCCCATAACACACTAAACACTGAAAACATCACTGTTCACCGCTCCCTTTTAACAAACGTAATCGTTCATTAATAACTACTCGGGAAAATTCTAATCATTTATGTTAAACTGCACCAAAATCTGTACTATAGTTTTCACAGTTAGCACGAGAGAGAAAGGGAGAGAGAAAACGAGATATGACTGTGCTCTTTGAGGTTTTGCATGTTTGTTTATAAACGGTATTTAATATTCTTTTTTTTTTTGTTTTTGGTTTTTATTATTGCACTAAATTATTTGTACCTATTTTAGTACAGAAATAATTTTAATTAGTAAGCCAATGTATAGTGTAATGGTTATAAGTGCAATACATTCTACATCAGCAGTTCGGATATCGCCGTGAGTAAAATTCACGAACTTTTTAATTTTATAATTTTAAATAAATGCCATATATATTTTACGCATTACCAGTAGTGTATTCACAATTATGGGAAAGCGGGTTAGTCAACGATAAAATAGGAAGATACAATAAAGAAAAAAAAAAAAACAAAAATAACTTGTAAACTGCGCTTTGAGAACTTTAAATTAATTTTTTTTACTCGAATTATACATTTCAAATAATTAGTAACACCAATAATCTCACGTTCATTTCTTTCTTAATTTAAACATTTTTGACTTTAATTTTAAAATGTTGATGAGGGTTCATACTTTTCTATTTTTGTCTGGAAATATTAAGCAAAGAAAAGGTACATTTCTAAGGAGACTTCTATTTATGATAGCAGATTTTTCTTTTTTTTTTTTTTTTGTTTATCCAACGCTTGGGTGAAACAAGGTATTTTATCTAGTTTACATCTAAAATTCCAGAATAAGTAAAGTGGACTCCATACTCATAGCGGAGTGTCAATGGCAGCAGAGTTAAGTTTTTCACAATGTACTTGGTTTAATGGATCAGAAGAGAATACCGGACCAGTTCTTTCTTTCGGCCAGCTGTTTTTCCCACATTTGCCTAGTATAACAAATATACAGATAATTTTAGAGTAGGTAATCTTCCTAAGAGCGACTTGAGTGTATAATGAGATAAGTCTCAAACTAGTGACATCTGTTTCGGTAGCTAAACACCTTAATTACTAGCATGTGGGTTTATAGTTATAGTAACCATAATAGAAAATTGAGGAAAACGGTATTAAATGTCATAGATTTCCTAAAAAAGAGAAAAAAAAGATTGATATAGATTGCGATTCGTTATTGTACATATATTCAGTGAATATTGATAAATTTGATTTTTTCTTGGTGATTTAAAAATTTAATGAAAACAATTGCCCCGATGAAGTTAGGCTATGTCTAATTATACTGTCTGTAAAAAACAAGTGAAAAAACGATTGCAAAGAAATACTAGAAATTTTACAGTATTTTATCAAACGTATAAAAAATATAGAATTTTTTTTTCTTTTTTTTTTGGGCACGTCAACGGTGGAACTTACCCAACGCAAATAATTTTACATTATATAAGGAAAAGATTAGAAATTGAAAAGATAAACAAGGCCTACAAAGAAACTATATTGAGAGAGGGAAATGCAAGAATGGAGTGGACAATATAAGGAATAGGAAGGCCAAGGCGCAGAAGATTAGAATACAGAGTAGCACGTTCGGAGGAAATAAAGGGACATTCGAACAAGACGTGATTCGCATCACAGGTATAATTGAGCTCCGGAGGGTCATAAGGACACAAAGGAGATTTAACAATAGAAAAACGGAAAAGAGAAGCCGGAAGCAAACTATGATTGAACCGCAAGCGAACTATAGATGAAATAATCGAACGGCTAAGGTAAAAAGATTAAACCAAGGAAGAGAGGAAAGGAAGGGTTGAACAGAAAGGTAAAAAGATCGAGGATTGGTAAAGAATGAAGGATAGAATCCGGTCCAGAAATCGTGATGGGAATGATAAGAAAGACAGTAGAGAATTTGAGCAGGAAATCTACTAATGAATAGACCATTGGTCGCCGCCGAACGTGCCAACGAGTCAACTAACTTGTATCCAGGAATGCCGCAATGACCAGGAATCCATAGTAGATCGATTAGAACAGAACGAGATGAAAATAAATTAGAAATTAAGAAGCGAATTTGTAGAATAATGGGATCAGTGACATGAGTAGGAAAGGGAGAGGAGATAGCCAATAAAACACTTTTCGGGTAGTCCGAGGATAGGAGGAATCTCGTGAGATGTTATTTGTCGAGGATATAAAAAGGACTGCCTGCAGGATAGCCAGAGGAAAAGGAGGGCAACCGAAAGGATTCGGAATAGGTAAGCGCGGGGATAATGAACCCAGCCGCAACGCCTACATCAGACTTCGAACCATCTGTGTAGACAATTATATGGGAAAGAAAGTATAAGGATAACACGTGATTGAATTCGTTTTGAACAGCAGGATGAGGAAGAGATTTAATGTCTGAGAGGAGAGAACAAATAACTTCGGAGAATGCTTGAATTCAAAGAAATTATAAGTGAAGTAAGGTGGTTTGGTGAAAGGGAGAACAAAAGGCAAGAAGAGCATAAGCCGAGAAGAGATCGAGGATAATATAAGAATTTTACGAGGAGAGAAGCGCCAGTTATCGGAAATAAATTGATAGAACTTAGGAGTTTAGAATTAGTAATAGGAAGGCATTTAATCAGAAATCTTTCACCTAATAGGAGTCTTCAAATGAAAGAAGGAATCCAGTCTCTGCCATAATGGCTGGAATTAGAGAGGAGTTAAGTACTCCGATGTAGAGACGAAGACGTGAGTTTTGAATGCGATCAAGTTTACGAAGAAATTGTTTGGGAGCACTAGCGTACAAGAATGCGCCGTAGTCAAATTTGGAAAGGATTATTAATCTGTATAACGTAAATAAAATATAAGGATCACCGCCCTATTTAGGGGGCGAAAGAGCTTTTAGTATATTGAACCTTTTGAGAGCAGACATGCACAGATAACTGATATGCTCTCGAAAGGATAAGGTGCTATTAAGTATAATACCCAGATAAGAGAAGGAATTGACTAAAGAGATGGGAAGATGGCGCAGGGAAAGATTAACTAAAGAACGAAAAAAATATAACAGTAATGAAGAATTAATTAAAATAGAACAAACGCTAACAACACTTTTTTTTTTTTTTTTTATTTAAGAAATAAGTTATGGGTCCCGCAAGGTATACTGCCCGTCTGCGGATGCCCAACACGCTTATCATCGTTTATTCAAGTTACAATTATACTAATAATGTTCGTAATTAGAAATAGTGAGAAAACTATATAAACTAAAAATAGAGAGTAATAATAATAATAAAACAAGACTAAAAAAGAGATGAAAACAAAAAGAAAAATAGCTACTTATCGTTATAAAATATTTCATAACCACATGTTCAACAAATATATAGGAATGGTCGATTCCACAGCCAGTTCCCAATTTATCTAATACCTAATGTCACTCAATGAACGATATTTTTTTTTTTTCCCCCTTTGGGCATGTCAACAAAGGTTCTCGCCCAGAAACGAAAGGAAGGAGAAGGATCAGTTAAATGTAGATTCGGTATCAAATATTGATAGAATAAAAGAACTGAGGATAGGAACAACTGAGATCGACGGAAACGATAAGATATACGAGGCACAATAAGGAGTAGGGAGTTTGAGTGACAGCAGATTGGAATACAAAGAGGTGCGTTCGTTCACGAGGGATGGACATTCAAGGAGGATATGGTCAGGATCACAGACGGCTTCGTCGTCAGGATGAAGAGGGCAATAAGAGGAAAGAGCGAGATGAAAACGAAAACGTGAGGAAGGAAGCGTAAACGGATAATAGGGACAATAAGGGAGCGGCGAAGCGAAGGAAAATCGTAAAACCAAGGCCGCGTGGGAAGATTAGGTTGGATGGAAAAATTTAAGAGGAGGGATGATTAGAAAAGGAGGAAACGTAAAAAATAATTTAAAAAATATAAAAACAACGACTAGTTTCGCGCACTACAATCGATCTTCGTGATGTGTTTGTTCTATTTTATTTATTTCATTAAATTGTAACACAATAGTATGAAATCATATTAATGAAGAATGAAATTTACTAAAATCAGAAAATTTTTATTACGATATTGAAAATTTATCTGTTGATTTAAAAATAAAAGCAGGGGTCCAATGTTTATAAAAACAGTGAAAAGTTCAATAGTGCAAGAATTAATAAAATTAAAAAATATGCCTGAATAGATGAAATTTATGTTTTTGACTGGTTAGTGGAATGCTATGTTAAAAAAAAGAAAAAAGGGGTATAATAAAATCGATGATTTCATAATAATGAAATTTGTAAGAACATAAACTTTCATTTGAATAAAAGTGATAATTAGGACGCAGGGGGGAAAATGTCAGAAGGCAGCAAGTGCGTCGAAAGTAAACGAAAAAAAAAAAAAAAATGAAGAAACGGTATATGTCACGTTTTCGTGTAAACCTGTGAGAACCTCTTTCCTTTGAAAAAGGGGATTACATTCAGAAATGACAGAAAAGGATGACGTTTTTTTTTTTGAGACCTTTTTACTAATTTTATAAATAATAATAAAATTTATCAACATAAATGTAAACACTTTTATGGTTTTTTATATTTTTCGGGACAAAACTGTTAATTTTTCGAGTTAAACAAGCTTAAACTTATGCATTTATTATCACGAAAAGTAAATAAAAGCGTGTTTGACGGAACAGAATTTTATATGAAAAAATAACTACTCGGCCCTGTTGCTTATTTCTGTTTTGTTTTGGTTTATTTTTAGTTGTCCTTTAGCTGGTTGGATCATGATGAAGATCGTTTTAAGCCTTGAGCTCTCAGGATATTAATTACGATTTGTCGACCTGGTGTGCGGTCCCAGTGGTGAATATATGTGTAGAGTGTGTGTGTGTGTGTGGTATATGTGAGTGCAGAATGAGGTATGCATGTGAAGATTTGGAGGCGGAGTTTTTATTGGGACTCTGTTTCTCGGCAATGAATGGGCCGAATCCGTCAAATCTTTGGCACCCGAATTCTTATCCAAAACTGCTTCAGTTTTGGATGGAAACGGCGCTGGGGCAGTGAGCCGGATTCGGTACCTGCAGCGCGATCTTTTAGCGGTGTTCGAATTATAAAAATATTTTTCTCCGATAGAGTCATTAGTTCGCGATCTATCAAACACCGGTTCCATTCGCCGTAGTCGCGGCTTGTAGGTATCGGAGATGCTTATCGGCTAAAACTAAAATTCCTGTACGCGTTCGAACGGATAGTTGTGTCGGGATTGAGACTGTATGCGTATGTATTATCGGTAGCGGTCGTTAGCGAAGATAATTACATGAATTCGGGGCGAGTGCGCGCGTTGCCGACAAGCTGTGTCGAGCAACAACGAGCCGAGAAAAGATTTATAAAATCCCGTAAAAGTCGGGAGGTGCAGTTAACGCGGTATTATTCGGAAGATGTTCTAGAAACATCGATACCTTTAGCACGCTTATTAATTGTTATAAGACTATTCGGTTAGAGTTAGATAGTTAGTCACATTGTCTTGTTCCGTTTCCCGTCGTCAAACGTGGTAGTCAACTCATCTTGTGTCGTTTCCGCATTATCGTTTATCGAAATATCGGTGCGCCATGCCGTGCCTTTTTCAGCTTTTGTCCTAAATTTGTGATAAAATTAGTAATTTTTCTTGTTTTCTAGTCACGGGTGAATTTACGCGTCCGTTACGCCGTTGAATTTCCCGTTTTTTTTTCTAATTTTTCCGTAAAATATACACACGTTTTGCTGTTAAAAAGCTTCTTATTGGACACGTGCTCGGGCCATCATTACATCTCCGGTGCGAAGATATTACCGTCGCTTTGCGGCCGGTTCACGTTTTTTGTTAATAATAACCTAAAGTTTTATTTCGTTTTTCGAATTTATTTTTATTTTTCTGTTTACGGAAAGCCTGATGCTCGGCCGAACGAAGCTATTTCGGCTGTGACACACCGTAAATGTCACTGGCGCCCGCAGTTTTCATAATTTCCATCGCTTTTATTACTTGCCGAGAAGAAAAGTCAGTTCTTTACAATATATACTCGTACATATATACATATATGCATAAGTATATTTCTTTCTGCTATTTGTACTGCAGTGGATGAATATTTAGGCTGAAATAACTGAATCCAGATTTGGCTAATGCGTTTGCTGCACCCTAGAGTATTGTAGTTTAATATTTTACATCACAGTCAGTAGTATCGTAATGCCACTTCTAGGACATTAGCCAATCAGGAGCAGTTATGTATCAGGTCCCCTTTTTGCTACTTACTATCAAAAAGAGCTAGACACAACAATGCAATTATTTTTTGTTGTTTTATACGCATATCTTTAGCGTTATAAATTAAGATCATCTATCTGAGTAATTCTCAATAGACAAATTTGTACAAGCTTCCTCATCCACTGACAGCACTCAAACACAACAGAGGTTAAAGAAGTAGCCAATTTAATAAATTTTTAACTCATATTAAGCTAATCTGTTTGCTTGTGTGCTTGCATAAGTTTTGGTGATGCGTTTGCTATTACATAACCAACATAATAATTTGTAAGCCTGTAAATGGTTGTTTTTGATATGTTGATGTTTTGCATGTACTTTTGGTGATGCATTCGTTTGTGAATTAACAAATTTTAACACTTTTTTTCATCTTTACTGAAACCTTTGTTTTTCTATGCATATTTTTGAGGATGTGTTTTGTTGCAGCTATAACTGACCATTGCTAATTACATGCTATCCCAATACTGCCATGCTTCCCATGCTTGTTTGAATGAATAGGTCTCTGAGAATGACTTTGATATGATGTCCAATCCAAATTGGATCATACTCTAACTGTTATTATCATTCATTGGGTAAGTGTATAATTTGATGTACATTAAACTTCTATTTGAACATTTGTTGCCCTTATGTAATTTAATAGATGTATCAATGTATCTCCAACCAAAACAACTGTGGTAGTAATGTATGTGAGAGGGATATATTTTAACATGGAGATTTTGGAAGATATTTAACGTTCATTTAATCAAGATAGACATAGTACTAACGCTTATCGGGTTTTAATTCTCGTTCTTGTCTGTATAATTCTAGCGAGGTGCTTTGAGAATAAGTAACTAGAGTGAGACGATTTTGCTAACCTCTACTATGCTGTCTGTTCTAACAGTGTGCTTCTAAATTTATCTTTGATCTGTATCTAACTAAAATTGATTAGTGTAATGACATGTGTTACTATTTAATTGATTGGATTGTTACAGAGGATGCGTTTGCTTTTCTGATACGCGTTGAATTAGCTTATTTAAGCATGTGATTTTGTAAGAAATTTTTGGGGCATAAAGAACCAAAACTTATGATTGTACTAACGTGTATGGAGCTGATGCTATTTATGTATGTTTGATGCAGTATGTACATGTATGTATAGTGTAATGGTATGCATGTGGCGTGCTGCATTAATCACTAAAAAATTTAGAGAAAACTCTCAAATTTAAAGAATTACAACTTTGGCATTAGTGAACTGGGACTAAAATCTACCAGTTCACAATAATATCCGGTAAGAATTGTTTCTATGTTACCAAAAAAAGTGAGCAAATAATCCTTTCTTATATTTTTTATACCTGCCAATTCATTTCTGTACGCGATGCCTGAATATTAATGTAATTCACGGAAAAAAATATAATACTGCAACTTTGTTTTTCGTAAGGCCTGTTTTTATGTAGTTAAGACCTCAAACTAGGTTATTATAAAGGGTTTTTGTAAAGAATTTTAGTTGGTTAATTTATACGTTTTATTGCTTATGATATTTACATTACAGTAAAAATTCCACGTGAAAAGAAATTAATGTCTTCCATCAAATTAGAAAAATAATAAAACTAAATGTTCAAAATATTGCTCCTTGAATTCATTTTTATAAATACGTCGAATTAATTCTATAATAAGAGTTATAGTTAATTTACGATTTATCTGATTAAAATAATTTCTATTTAAATGAATATAGCTTTAAAAATGGTGACCAGCGTGCTAAATAAAATAATTTTCTCTCAGTTTATTATGAGCGGGAAAAAAAACGACTATAAAGAACATGGGCACAAGTACTAAAAGCATTTTCGTTTCCGGTTGTTTTTATTTATTTAAAATAAAAAACGAATGTAAATGTAAATTTCTAATCGAAATAAAATATATAATTCTGACTAACGCTTTGGGTTCATGTTAAATCAGGGAAAATAGTGAATTTTCCAGGAAAAAATAAAAATTGACAAAGCATCGATAATACAAAATAGATAATAAGTTTGCAATGTTCACTGAGCCTTCTGAAGTTTGATTGTCTTAAATATATGGGGCTTGAGGGCCTATATTTTTAAATCTTGGAGATTTATATCTTTGGTATTGTACTGTCCAGCTCGTGAACGGTCAGTGAAAGAAATGAGTAAGTATGAAATTATTAGCAAAGTAGATATTAGTGTGAACCTAATACAAAAGGAATAAAATTGCAAAAGACGAAAAATATTTATTAAAAATAAGTAACGAAAGATTTATCAATATCTATGCAGCTAATCTATGAAGAAGAATTTGAAAGACTTAATATATAGTATTAATATTTAATTATTAATCTGCGGCTCCTGCTTTTAGTTTTCAGAATATTTTGTAGTTTCAGATGTTAATGTTAAGATGCGTATCTGGTAGTCGCACACTAATAAAGTTGAACTTTTTAGTGCATAAATAAAAAGCGATTTTTAAAAAGTTTTTTTTACTTTTTTATTTTTTAATCTGGACTTTTTATTATGTATTTCAATAAAAAACAATAAATTTAGAATTATATTTTATTCAATATCTTAATTATAGGAAATTCACAGAAATCTGTGTTACATTTTATTAAATAATGGATCGCATTCTTTCAATTATATTGTCTTTTGTTTTTCATACAATACATATGGAATCTTCAGCGCATTTTTTTTTTTTTTTTTTTCTCTGTCTAATAAACAATAAGCGGCAGTGTTAAGGGGGAATTAGTTAATAAGTATGGAATGCTTCCCAGCGGTCGCGATTCCTTGTTGCTGATGAGGTATTATACAATTTACACAATTATATTCGACCGATTCAGCCGTTTGAATCGGGTACCGTCTTCGATGAGACTGTGTGCCAACTGATTGCAATGATTTTGTAGCCGTTCTATATATCGTGTGCTGGCTGCCTCGATCTCTTCTTCAACCGTAGACATTCGCAGATCTTTATGTATCTCATCATTGCGCACATACCATGGCGCACCGGCTATCGTTCGCAGAATTTTGGATTGCGTTCTTTGGATGATCGCTATATTAGACTTGCTCGCGGTTCCCCACAGTGGGATTCCATACGACCATATAGGCTTCAGCATTATGTTATAAAGCAGCACTTTATTTTCTACGGATAGTACTGAATTCTTTCCGATTATCCAAAACATTTTTCGAAACTTAACATTTATCTGCTTGTGCTTTCTCCATGTTAATCTTTCGTCGAGGTGTAAGCCGAGATATTTTACGCTACTCGATGTAGGGATCGTTTTTTCGTTTAATTTTATTAGAGGATACCTGTCCCCTCTCTTCAGCGTAAATATAATATGTATACTTTTTTGTTCATTAATTTTAATTTTCCAAGATTTGTACCATTTTTCTAGAACGTCTAAGTGCTTCTGTAGCCGCTTTGATGCCGATGCATCTTCAGCACATGAAACACAATGTTTGACTAATAGCGATCTTTCTATTGATATATCACATGAATGAAATAATTTTTTTTTTTTGAAACTTTCGAGCTTTCAGCGCCCCAAGGGTCTGATTTTAAAGTTGGATGCCCAGATGTTGCGTAAATATTCTATTGTCATCTATAATGAGCATTTCTGCAAAAGGACACTTTTTTAATTTATCGGGAAGTAGGTGAAAAATCGTTCGCAAGATTTCCCGCAGATAGACAGACAGAATGACAAAGCGAGTTAAATAAAAGGCTATAAAAAAAAACAAAGCTGTAACTAGATAATCAGAAATAACGGCGTGATATGCCGAAAGATATCTAAACTACCAGTGTGTATGTACACTAGTGTTGGGTAAGTTCGTTATTTTTTCCAATACGGATCCGGAACTGAATTGCAAATTCAAGAACTACATTCCGGACACTTTTATCCATCGGACCCAAATGGATCCGACATTTAGTAACTCAACACTGACACTAGTTTGAACTGCTCGTCGACGTGGTATTTACGAATGTTAGGTTAGATTATGTGTGTTAGAAAGGGAAAAGAAAATTGCAAAATAATTAATGTATAGAAGTGTAATCAAGAAAAATCGATAGAGACCCTTACTTTCTAATTATCCTAATGTTATCATTTTGCACTCCTTTAGCTGAGCTGGTACATTTCTTCTCAGATATTCATTCCCTGTATATAACGCGGAAAAGGACAAACGGGTCTTTATTTTACCTTCTATAGGGGAACCATCTGAATCTGAATCTATAGTAACATTCATTGATTCAGTTTGTATTTTCTGGGTTGGAGTTGTGGAGACGTGTTCGGTACTGTAGTCAGAGTTACATTATCAACTCCACCGTGTGATATAGAGGTTCGCTGATACGTATCATTTTCAGACCTATGCCTCACTGATGTACAACACCTGGCCCCAAGTCTGGGGAAAAGTTCAAAGGAAGGTTTAAAATAGTTCCAGTGCAACAAATAAAAAAGAAAGAAGTTTGAGGCAGGTATAAAAATGGCATCTAAAGTTAATTATGTATGCATGAGATAATGTTTATATCATTTCTTAGCCGGAAGTAATGTGAAAATCTTTAACGTCCTTATATCAAACATTCTGCAATGAAAGATGTAACGTTTAATTTATAACCTTTTTTTGTCACGCTTATAAAAATTCACTTTATTATTTCATAGTCAATTAAAATCAACTTTTCTTAGAAGTAACCCCATGGTGAGGTCCAAAGGAATGAGCTTAAAATGAATGTGTTATTTTTACACTGGAGTGTTGTAATAGTTACACATATATGTATATATATATATATATATAAGAAGAAAGGTAAACTTTATTCGAGAGTATAGGAAATCTCCAGCAGATTATGCCACAAAGTAATTAAATGGAAGTTGCAAATAAAACTGAAGTGACAAATAATGGTTTCGTGTAGATTAGAAATGAAGATTTTTAAACAAAATTTCGGATTAATGTAGAATTGTAGTGAAGAAACGGAAACAATGTTGTTTTGCAAAAAATGTCATAATCAATGGAAACTGACTCTTCTATGTGAATTATAGAAGACTGCTATCTGAGGATGCAGGAGGTATCCTCACAGCAAAATCCGAGCGACCGAGTTATTATTATATTCTGGCGTGCGTGCACGCGCATACATTCAAATACATATTCAAAGAAAGGAATAATTATTTAACCGTTCGAACTGTCAATGTTATATATATTTTCTGTACTTTTTTCTTGTTTTTTTTTCGAGAGTAGGCATTTTATTTTATTGTGGCAGCATTTCTATTTTATTTATTTAAAAGAAACGTTTTAAGTGAAAACGTGTTTACATATTGGGGTGTAGGTCGAAATCAGGATGAGGAGAAAGGCATTCATTTTTTTTCGAAGTTTTCGTTCATTGTAGTGCTAAGTAAACCCGGGCGACGAGCGGCAAATGGCTTGAAGTTTAGTTGTGGTTTCGTGTGGCCGCTGCTACTGTCATGGGAATCGAATAGCTCTGCGCATTTTTTGCAATATTTCGGATATGCGGTCTGAGTTTTTTCCACATTTTTCGATTTTCAGAAATAATTCGGAGAATTGGAAGAAATACGCGCATTCGATTATTACTTTTTATTCTATTTCGCCGTAACATGTGTATATATATATATATATATATATATATATATATCTTTAACTTCGAAATCCATTAACCTCCTTTCACATAATATAAATCGTTTTTAGATTTTCTTTTATTATATTTCTTCTTCCACACCCGTTATTGTTATTACTGACGTTTTTATTATTACTATTATTTCAGCTATTTTCTTGTTTTGCTTTGTATAACAAATTTAAATTGAATTTGCACACTTAGTGCGAAAGTGGGATTTATATTTTCCGAATAATTCCAATTTCTACTTCGGTTAGAGAAATGCTTTTGCTCGTTGTCCCCTTTACTCTATATGGGTATGACATTTTTGTGAACTTTTGACTGCTCTGGCGATGTTTACGTATTTATTTTTCATTTTTTGTTTCTTCATTGACATTTTACTAGAAAAGAAAATACGCAAACTCAACATGTTCCACTTCAATCCATTTTCCTTGAACATAATCAATTTGCAAAACATTACAAGGTTCTCAAAAATTTATGATGGAAAAATTTTTCATACCAGTAAATAGAAAATAGAGTAGGGATGTAACTAGCTCATTGCTTAAAAAGAAACTCGATTTGGTTAGATATAACTGTAAATCGGATACAGATCTGGAGTTACCATCCATTCGGTTAACAGTGTTACATTTTTTTTGGGCATGTTGGATTATTTGTCAGTTATTCGTTCGTGTTTGACGTAATATAAAGTGCAAATTCGAAGCGAAGTTATCCGACTGGAAAAGTGGAAGCCGGAATGTTTTGGAAACAGAAAAGGCAATTTCTGAGGGGTGAAGTTTTTTGGAATATGAAATTATTAGACATGGCTTCTGTGTGCCGTATGTAGGCAACCAGTGGCGCAGAATTGTTTTCGTCTCGCCACTGTTCAATTGATTACATCTTTTTCACCATTTTCATAGTTCCATTATTTCCTCTGTAATTCGTCTTCGGTTTCAATCATAGCTTCCATCTTTTTTCTTTTTCTCGATTTCCTCTATCATTTCTACTGACCTGTTAGTATGTAAGCCGTAGTTATATTATACACATTTTATTCTTAAATTTCAATCTTCTTCTTCCTTACGGAGTCATTTTAATTTTTTTTCGTTTTTCTTTATCTTATATTTCATTTCCTCTTGTTACTTCCACTTCTAGATACATCACAATCTAATTCTTTTTCTGATCCTTCGGCTGGCTGTCAGCTTATTTCCTCGAAAAAAAAAAAAAGATTATACCGTTTATTTAGTAATGCGGATGTATGACATTTATGATTAATAATGAGATAAACCTCAGTTATTTCTAATTATATACATGTAGCAATGTTCTTTTTTCTATTTTCTTTTTTGAATACTGATTGCATAATCAACGAATAAATAAATAAACAATAAATAAATAAATAAATAAATTAATAAACGCCTTTTTATTTAAAATAAATTTTACAAAATTAAATATATTTTAGCGGAAAGAGAAGTATGTAAAAATAGAGCTGCGTGTCTAAAGCGAAATAGTTTAGTATATTTGAGTACAAAATCGGTTGCAATTATACATGAAAAATTAATTCTATTATATTATAAATGTACTCGTATGGAATCTGAACGGAAACGTTGTTAATGAAAGATATACCGCCATACTGGTTCCAGATTATTTCTATTTACAATCAGCGTTTTAAAGTTTATTAATTTGTCTATTATCGCTATCGCATATTAGGGAAAACGTCACAATAATCATCATCGGCCAGCTTGCTGGCTGATAAACAATGAAATCGAATAATACTACCTTCACCACTCCACCAAACACAACAGATATCCGTCCCACCACCAGCCATACGGTCAACGCTATGCAATATCCCCCGCTACCGCAACACCATGACATCAACCATTCGTCATCAAAATCAAGTAACCATTTATCCTATCCTATTTCTACACACAATATCCAGATTATCAACAAACCCACATCACCACCACCATCATCATCAACATCTTACGCGCAAAAGGCTAAAAATAAAATTACCCCAATCACCAATTTCGTCTACCCGAAAGAAGAACAGGGAATAATTATCTCACACACTGATAACTACAAACTTCGTGATTATCTTCTTGCAATCAAAGATTTGGTAGGCGGGGTGAAGAATATTCTAGCCGCTTCTCGAATTAGTAATCAAAGAATCGCTATATTTCTGGCAAATGAACAGATCGTTGAAACGTTTCTAAAGATTCACGGTGGCGTACATCTTGATGACAAATTCATCATAGCTCGCAGACTTAAAACGCCGGCGAGAAAATTGATCTTTTCAAATGTCTCGCCAATTATACCTAATGACTTATTGGAACAATTCATTCGGGCGCAACTAAAGCTGCAACCGGTGTCCAATATGTCTCTCCTACGAGTTAATCCCTCTGATGAACTGTTCAGCCATGTGATCAGCTGGAGACGTCAAATCTATGTAAAACCTGAACCAGATCAGCCAGTTCTGCCGACATCCTTTCTATTCCCATTTGACGACAAAATGCACCGAATTTTTCTTAACCTTGATGAATATAACTGCTTCAAATGCAATAGTAAAAGTCATAAAGCAGATGACTGTAACATTCCACAAGACAATTACTTAGATGATATATTAACAGAAGACAATGCTCCTTCAAATATAAAGTCAAACGAATATTCTCCTGGCCACACAGATCTCATAGCAACTGTATCAGCTAATGAAACACAAAACGTCGTACAATTGGCTCCTATAACCACACAACCGATTCAAACATTCATTAAAAACCCCAATACAACAGAGAGAACAAAACGTGCCCTATCAGACAATTCGTCCACAAAGACTCAACTAGATGAAGACACAACACTCATATCAATGAAGCCGAGTTACAAAAAAAGCAAAAAAGCTAAAACAAAAAAGGAGATCACAACGAAACCCGACCGTCACAGTTCTCGTGATTCAGAAACACAATCCGATTCAGAAGTTGATAAAATACAACCAAGTGATACTGAAGAATCCCAGCAACATCACGCATCGCACAAATCACTTAATCTAATTTACGAGCCTCTAAAAAAGAACATTTATGAAAATGGATCGAGATATCCGCTGTCTCTGCAAAATCTTGCCCTCTTTATAGATGTGTGTAAACCAGCCAAAATCGCATGTGATGTTGTCAAGGACTTACAGGACTTGTTTCCATGCTAGATGAGAACTATCAGTTCCTAACTGACCGTGGAACTAAAGCAAAATTTACCAAGATTATGACGGTACTAAAAGATCAAGTACAGTCCATTTCTAACTCAGACCCAACAGTTTACCCAAAGCCATCAGACTGAGCGACCAAACATGGAAAAACAATCACCGCAAATTGTCATATAAACAAACATAAATGCAGGAAGGAACATTTATTTTGTGGAATTGCAATATATCTACACCATGAAGACCTTAAACTTATCCTATCAGAATATAATCCGTCTGTCATTTGTCTCCAGGAAACGCATCTTAAAAACAACCAAAATTTCCGTATCCCTGGCTATAAAATAATTTTCATTACAGTACATGACTATGCACATAGTGGCATATTAATAGCTGTTAAATCAAAATATTATTATGAAATAATCGAGTTGAACACTCGGCTACTAGCGTTAGCAGTCAAAGTTTGGTTTAAACAACCAATTACAATATGCACTGTGTATTTTACAGAGATAATTAGTACGGAACATTTCTTTTCATTGATAAAGCATCTGCCTAAACCGTTCATAATATTAGGAGATATGAACGCTCATAGTCCTATGTGGTCAAGCAAAAAGCCAAATTCAAGAGGCAAGATCATAGAAAATGCAATTAACGCATTTAACCTCACATTGCTTAATTTAACGGAGGCAACTCATTATAACTTTTCTTATCGAACATGGTCTAATATTGACTTAGCCTTGTGCTCCCCTCAATTGAGCAGTAAAATACAATTTTATGTACATCATGACCTTGGTGGAAGTGATCATTTTCCGATTATTATAAAAAGCCAATTACAACCAGAAACTTCTACTTATCCCGGAAATAATGTAAATCTGTTGCCGAAGTGTAAAAGAACCAACTGGTTAAATTACAAAGCTCGATGTTCGTTACAATGCATTACATTGGGCAATACTGACACCAGTGTGCAGACGTTTACAAACGCACTCATCGAGCAGGCAAAAAGATTCTCACCACCTAATAAAACTATTATACAAAATGGCAGCGTAAAAGCCCCTTGGTGGTCTAAGGACTGTGCAACTGCAATTAGAAACAGACGGAACGCTTTAAAAAAGTTAAAGTCGAACCCGAATATGGAAAACCATCTGAATTTTAGAAGACTACGAGCAAAAGCCAGGTATATTCTCAAACAAGCAAAATTAAACTGCTGAAAGAACTATGTAGCAACCTTGAATCCTGGTACACCGACCAAAGTTGTGTGGAAAAAAATTAAATCCATCGAAAAGTCAACGCCATACTTTACACCGACATGCATAAAAATCGGTAGTAACATATGCACTAATATTGACAAAATTAACGCCGTGTTTGCAGAATTTTTTACAATGTCAACTAAAGATGAAAATCAATTTATAAACAATACAGAATTATCCAATACTGGTAAAAATGCTACTTTTGGTCTTAACTTTACCAGCAACAACCAAGAACCATATAACCAACCTATCACGATGGAAGAACTACGTACTGCCATTAAACGTACTAAACCGAAAGCAGTCGGTTCGGATAATTTTCACATTTATCTTTTAAAATATGCACCTGATTTTATATTAAAAACTCTGCTTGTAATTTACAATCGAATATGGTTCTCAGGTAATCTCCCATTGCAATGGAAAAATGCCATTATAATCCCACTACTCAAGACAAATAAGAATCCAACACTCCTCGATAGTTACAGACCCATATCTCTTACATCAGTTCTATGTAAAGTGTTAGAAAAAATTATCAATGGCAGACTACTATGGGAAATCGAAACACGTAATTTATTTACAAATATTCAATATGGATTTCGGTCAGGACGATCTACCATTGATCCGATCCTTGCGTTACAGCGCTCCATAAGTAAAGCTTTCTCAAACAAGCACCACTTATTAGCCGTCTTTTTTGATTTCAAGAAAGCATTTGACAACATATGGAGACACAAAATTCTTTTAACCTTACACTCCTGGAACTTCAAAGGCCGCCTTTGTATGTTTATTGCAAACTTCCTCTCTGATCGCCGCTTTCAAGTAAGATTGGGATCCGTTCTGTCTGATCTGCATACGGTACGGACAGGGGTTCCCCAGGGATCCGTTCTCAGCCCAACACTGTTTAATATCGCGATAAATGATATTGTAAATCAAGTGCAAAAACCTGTAAAATCACTCCTTTTTGCAGACGATTTATGCATATTTCTTCCATGCACTGATATCAACTTAGGAGAAAGCGTTCTGCAGAGCACAATTGATAGACTGCAACAATGGTCAGAAGATAACGGCCTTTGTTTTTCAACAACAAAAACCATAGCAACCCATTTCTGTAGACGGAAAAAGTGCGACCGCATAGTAAGCTTAACTGTTAATAATCACCGTATAGCATCCGCAAACGAAGTAAAATATTTAGGAATGACATTTGACAGCAAACTCACTTGGAAAGCACACATTAACGCATTGCAAACTAGCTGCGGTAAAAAACTAAACCTACTGCGGAAGCTATCGCATACAACCTACGGCACAAGCAGACATAATCTATTAATGCTGTATCGTACCCTTGTAAGGTCCAAAATGGATTATGGTGCACCAGCCTATGCTTCCGCTAACATATCAACCCTAAAATGTTTGGATACTATCCATCATACCGTTTTGAGGTTGGCAACTGGAGCTTTCCGAACCTCCCCGATACCGAGTCTACTATGTGATTTAGCGGAGTGGTTATTAGATTTGCGACGAACTTATCTAACCGTGCTGGCTTTCAGCATCATAAGGAGCACAGAGCCAAACTTTCCAGATGATACCACTGAGAACCAGAACGAAACAACAATTGATCACGTTATGTCCATTCTACCTCAGCTAAACATCCAAATTCCAGTACTGGCCCGGGACCCCGATATCTCCTATACCACCATGGTGCAACCGAGCCCAGGGCGGCATACAGAGCTTTGAAAATGCGGAAAGCTCCGTTAAAACGATTAACAAACGTGCGTCAACTTCAACCGTAACGGTACCGTTTACCGACTTTAAACATCAGCTTAAATGCCATTTTAACAACATCTGAAACAGCGATTGGCAAAAGTTACCAACAGGAAATAAATTACGCTCCATAAAATCGTCCACGAAACCATGGCTTTCCTCAAGCCGAGAAAGCAGAAAACAGGAGGTAACGTTATGCAGACTTCGACTTGGGCACACTCGCCTTACACACTCATACCTGTTTGAATAAAGAACCTGCGCCCCGGTGCCAGACATGTGATTGCTAATTAACCGTCGAACACCTACTAATTAAATGCCTAATTGATGATCATTATCGGAAACAACATGGAATACCATCGAATTTAAAGGATTTGCTGTGCGACGAAGAAACCGTGCTTAACCAGCCATTTCAGTTTCTAAATTCTTGTTACAATTTTGCTAATCCTTGTTAATTTCTCTTTATTTTCCTCCTTTTTTCCTTTCTTTCAACTTTCATAATTTTGTAATTTCTTGCCGTGTCTCTAGCCTAAGTTGTTGTATACGACACGTAAAATAAATAAATAAATAAATAAAGTTTAGCTTGACGTTAGTTTGTTTCTTATAGTTCAATTTCAGCTTTAATTTTTCGTTCTTTCGCAGCTAAGACGAATAAACCTGTTTCATTCGTTCTCTTCCAACAAGCTCTTCGTCGTCAACCCCAACATTATCGTCTAAATACTTTGTTATCTACAATGCACGCAACACAAATGATACGTACACATTTCCCAACCATCACCTATTGGAGCTTTTTCCTTTTTCTCCATTTGCATCAGAGTATTTCTCTTTCACATACCTGTTGAAATGTCATGTACGCAGCACGTCGTACCCTAAAAGACGACAATTTAATATCAATTGTGTAAACGAAAGCTAACACTATAATAGTGTTGTAAAGTTACATTATAATACAGGCCTCAATAGGGAGAGAAAGATAAAAAAAAAAAAAGCTGTAATTATCAAATGAGCAAACAGAAATGCACACTATCCGAGGATATATTAAAGATGAATAAATAAAGCATATATATATATATATATAAGTATTTTTAATAGAAAATCTACGGTCACTCTAAGGTGTAAAAGACTAGTTTACATGGCGGTTGTAGCCCCATGTTGGAGATATGGGCTTGAAGTATACGGAACTTCAGCAGTGAGCAATATCAGAAGACTACAGCAACTGCAGTCACGAATATTAAGGCAGATGGTTAACGCTCCGTATTACGTGTCAAATAAAACCCTCCATGAGGATCTAAACGTTCCGTATGTCAAAGATGTGCACAAAGAACTATATATCAAGTTCTACAATAAATTGGCACTTAACGATAACCCGAATATAGCCAGCATGAGGCAGATGAGCCTTCCGGGTTGCACACACCGGAGACTGAGAAGGACATGGTGTAGAGACGTTTTGGCAAACGGATGACTCGGGAAAGTTTACAACAGCAGATACGTCGTCATGTAGCATTCCGCATAATCGATTAGCGTTACGTATTAATCTGTATAAAGTTTTCTTATGCGTTTATTTATATAAGACAGCATTGGTTAATAGTTATTGTAAGTCTCGCTGTTGTCTCTGATCCGCTGGGAGAAGAATAATATTCTTAAATTTCTGTTTTTATTTTTAATATAGGGTCAGCAGTGCCAATAGTAGTCATCTTCGACTGGCGTGGCAAAAAAAAAAAAAAAAAAAATATATATATATATATATAAAACACTAATTAGTTTTGAATTATACATTCAACACGTGATCAAAGTGTATTTTTTGTTCAGGGGAATAGAAATGAATAAATTACTCTAAAAATTGGAATAGTACAGTATATTTATAATGAAGTCGTGTATCAAATACATTAGATTGAAAAGTTTGAGAAACAGCTCAATATTCTGATATAAGAGAAATAAGGATGAAATTAATGATAATTCTACGAAAGGTTAACTGTTTTTGTTTACATTTCTCGGTGTAGTAAGGATCTATGGTATTATTATGTGACAGCGTTTGATTTGCTGTTATCAAAGGAAACGATGATTTCACAAAAGCGTGCAGTTACTTTTAGTGACAAAATCAATCAAATACGCGTCAGATTAATTTTTTCCCCAGTGTATGTAATAACTTTGAACCCAGTTATTGAGAGACAAAACTAAGAAACACTAACAAGATTTTTACTCTTTAGTTCTACGGTTTTTTATTCTTCGTTGGCTAAACATTGTAGACCACTTACGTTTCACCGCGATAACTGGCACTATTTTTATTTTATATTCATTTTCGGTAAATATAAGTAATACGTTACGCTCAACTTTGGACATATAAGGTACAAAACCGGTACTATAAATGGGCGAACAAATAGAAATAGATAAATGTTCCTCTTCCAGAATAACATCCCGTTGATGACGTCATTTCAATTCACATTAAAGTTGAAAGTATAAGTCGGATATTTTCTGGATCTGCCTCGTATATATGTCTATATGTACACACAATATTGATTGATAACAAACATACTGTTTTTAGGAAATATTATAATTAAATTATTCACATAATACATTTTCTCTATCAGGAAAATTCGAACTGCCTTCTTTCCTCCCTAAAAAGGTTAATATCAAGTTTCATATTTTAGGGTATTTTAACTATTTAAATTTGTTTCTTTTGCATCCCTCTCTTCTTCGATATTCTGATGTTGTTTCCATTGTTCGTATGCGCTTTGGCCATTCTTTGCTGCCATTATCTAAATTTTGTTTTTCCTTGATTTCTTCTCCACACTGTCCTCTCCATCCGGATGATGCAGTTATTTGCGACGCCGATCATGTGTTATTCCAGTGTTCATCTCTCTCCGTGGAGCGTTCTGCCATGTATTCTTATTTGCTGAAGCTTGGACTTCCTACTCCTTATTGTGCTTCCTATATCCTGTCCTTCCCCACTAATTGTTCCTGCTGTTTGTTCCTTTTTAGGTAAAATTTCTAATCGGATTAAGATATAACCGACTTCTTTCCTTACCTTCTGTTTCTGGGTAAAGGTCCTTGGTTGACGAGCCCAAAAAAAAAAAAAAGACCTATTTAAATTTATAAAATGGGAAAAACTGTTTTCTATTATTGTAATATAACGCATTTCTTTTTTTTTTTAATTTTTTTGTTTACATAACATTGAATGATGTGATCAGTTTCTGTGGTGTCAATAAATTTTCAATAATAATTAAATCATTATTTTCATTTTACTCTTCTTTTGTCTCTTCTCTTTCTCTTTCTTTTTATTATTTAATATTACTATTATTATTATTATATTATCAATATTATTATCATTATCATCGTTTTGTATTTCAATAATTTCAAAAAGATTCATATCTCTCCGTAAGCACTTGCAGAACACAATCGCCTCAAGATTAGGTAATTTGAAAAGAATTAATATGTATAGAAAGAAAAATAACTATCACTAAATTTTTGGTTAAACAATTTGATTGCACTTAAAACATACACTTCATCCACATATAGAATTGAAAAAAATTTACTTATAGTTTAAAATCGAACATTTCTTCCGTGTCAGTGATATACAACAGACATTACTCCGGCTGTAATACGAACAAATTAGGTGTTTATGAACGGTGGTCTATGCATCATACAATTAATTCACCTCCACCTTAACCTTAAATCATATTATCCGCACACATTTTCAATACACATCGAGGGCTATGGTTTCAAAGAAAAATTTGTCAAATGAACCTCATCAATCACCAAAATGTCGACAGCCGCACGAACACCGTTTCATATCAAAATCATTAGCAACATAATTAACATCGCCCTCTTCAGTAGGTACAACAGCCGACATCAAACCACCGCTGAAATAGCTAATGCTGTTCAACTTTCTGCTTTTTCGTCTAACACTCCTTCAAATTCGACAAAAAGTAAAATTAATTACTCAAAGTCATTGGTCCTAAATTGATTTCCGCATAATGATCAAGCTATCGTTTTTAGCATACCTGACGGAGGGAATTCCAAAAAATCGAAAAAATCGTCAGCTAAAAAAGTTCCGGTAAATTGCCGGTATGCTAAGAGATATAGATTCGCACAGCATTTTTGGCTTGTAAACCTTTTAGTATTACAAATGTAAAGCGAAATATAATTAAAAGACAATTAGTGAATCCAAAAAAGTGAGAATACTATTTCATGGCATGTCTTTCTATTCTGCATTTATTCACCGAAACTGTATTAAAAAAAAAAAAAAAAAAAAAACGTATATGACATTAATATCCCAGGTTGCGAATAGCGGTTACATTACAAGCAATGGTTTTTCATTTGTCCTAGAGATATTCAGAAATACCCGATACTCCGCTTCCGATAAATGAAGAGACTTCCTAAACTATGATCCTGTCGGAAGTCACGATGTTTTACGTGTGTGAAGATTACGCGGGTACGTATTGTTTTCTTTCATGGTAAATGATAACCTCATGATATTGCTAAAAATACTTTTAGGCAGCTGTTTAATGATTTAGAAATATGAGCGATAAAAATCTAGTATACTAACTTGGAATCTAATCAATTAAACTCGATGCAGTGAGAAAAGAAGATTTCATTTATACATTAGTTACATACATAAATCGATACAAAATCTTGAATTATAATTAAAATGTAATCCGTAATAAAAATCACTATCAAGCGATGAAAGATGTCCACTTTCCGCTGCTGTAGTCCCGAAAAATGTAGATGCTGTTTTATTTGTGATAAGCGTAATAGTCCCTATGTGTGCGCCTTTTTAAGAAACTTAAAAACTTTACTAGTATTTAAACTAATAATACTTTGCCTAACTTAATTCGCTGTACCGATCATTTATACGCATGATTTATACAAATCACAGTTTAAATATAAATAATACTTTTAGCAATGTATATTCGACAAAAAACATACCATCAACGCGATATATTTTCAATTATTAAATATTTTTATGTACAATTGAATGAAATCAGTACATTCGTAATTCTCAGCAATTTTCGAAATACTTTTTGGGATAATGTAAGGAGAAAAATAGCAGGAATCTTTTAAAGTTCATGCAAATTTATGACTTGCAAACATTGAGTCCTCCATGGGTCGGTTATATAATCGAAAGAAACAAGCAAGATTCACTATAACTGACTTAAAATTAGTAATTAATAACGTATTTGATTGATAAATTGTGGTGTTGATAAGGAATTAAATTCTAGCTACCGCTTTTAAAAATTAATTGTAATATAGAAGTAGTAAGCAATAGTGCAATGGACATAAAGCGATAAATTATAATAAATTAAACAAGCGCAGTGTGGGAGTTCCCTCGATTCGGATTAGTATGAAAGAGTCCGACGAGAGAAGCCCAGTTCCCAATGTTTTCCAAATATTACCTGGACATTTCCGCTCGCATCATTACGAGACCTGGGGCATTGCTAGTTCGCATAATCACCAGCACTCGTCTCTTTTGTAATGGTCGAATTCATCGGTCTTGATGTTCCTTTGAGCCGAGGCTTATTATTAGAAAACAACGCATCTAGATTATATGCACAAAAATATATCACCGAAAGGATTTCGCGTTTAAGGTTCGAAGCGTCTCGTCGAAATCTTTTGCAGAATAAACACGTTCGCTTTCTGATCAGCGGTCATTCCCCTAGAAAGCAACAGGTCGTCGCTCAGAATTCAGCTAACTGGTGATACATGGGGTAATATCCTTCAATGGTGGATGCGGTTTTCCATCTAAGGTCGGTGCGGTTTAATACAGGTGAGTGGCGTAACATAGCGTTAATTCTGTAACCGTGCTCGCCTCTATCCGTACAGTAAGTCTGTCATCAAGCAGTCGCCTCGAATCCAGTTCTGGCGCAGTGCCGGTACACTTTTTTAATCCGAGTACACTTACGTGTCGCATCTGCACTTGAGATATATCAAGCTTTGACAGAACTTGTTCCATCCGGTGGTACTGATTAATTTGAACGCTTATGATGTGGTCTCCGTGCGCTCTTATAATAATCCAGTCTGGAGCCGGTCTTATGCTCGAATTTCGGTACAGACTCGAATGCGAACTCATTCGTTCTGGTCAAGAAAACAATCTCGTACTCAGTCAAATCGACCGGCATAGCGAATACCTTTCTCCGTGAAAGTTATTTTGGGATGGAGGTCAGGGCTTTAGCTGAAGACGAAAGCACTATCGCTACACATCAGAAACTTTTTGTTAAAAACCCGTTCTTAATTAAGAACTCCGTTTTTACCTTAAAAACTCCCTTTCTTCATTTTTACATTCTTAAAGAGAAGATCTAATCGTCTCAAGTTTTTCTCTACCATCACTTGTCTCTGTCTGATTCTCTGCTTACGTTTCAAACACGCTTAAACGATACCGACAAATCATTTGCAGACATTTATTGCTCTCCTGTCTTCTAGGTGACGGTAACGTTTCGTGGGCATGCTAACTGGGGAGTGACACCATGACGTTTAGTACTATATGCAGCGGCGGACAACCTAGTTCTAGGCTTTTCCAACTTTGGCAACCTTAGGCTGTAGTTTTTAGGTTGCCGTCCGCCTGGTACACTATCTTTCCTTTTATCGACGCTATTTGTAGAAGTTATATTTGTCCTTTTACAGCGATAATTTCTCGAAGGTTGTCTAACATACCCTTAAATAAATTGAAATCGGTCGAACTGATACAATTGTAGCAGCCGATAGGGAAACAGTTGAGCACCTTTATAATGCAATTGCGGGTTTGCAGCAAGTTCTTTTCTGTTACCCTCTGGCGAGATCCTGACTCGACGCCGAAGTATCATCAATAGTCATACCGGCTAACGAATTTTGGTACTGTTCTTTCTTACACGATATGCGCAATAAGCATCAACCGTGTGGCGACTTGCTGCTTTTTTTTTGTCTTCGGTCAGATCATGTACGAGCGGAATCCGATGAAAATAGCGCGGTAATACGTTTCGTCTATTATTTTCAGTCGTCACTCTATCCTATACCATTTTGTTGTCCTGTCATCGGAACTAAGTTTAAACTGCCCGTTTAAGAAAACTGTTTGTCCGGTATGTTCATCGGAACCGGTTAACATTTCAATATAGGCTAGCGTAAATTGACATCGGCAATAACTAATCTGAGATATCATCCGGGATAAAACTTCTACAGAAGGAAGCAGTAGTTAACCGTTGATAAAGTAAACAGCAATAAAGAACGTGTTCTTCAGCGAATACCGTTAGGCAGAACCAGCGATCGTTGACCGGCACAAAAATGACACAAGCACTAGCCAGCGTCGCAGTTCAAACACGCGCATGAGGATAATTCGGACTAGCAAAACAATTTGTTAATACGTGAAGCAAGGGCGTCGCTAGCCGATGGGCCAGAAGGGGACAAGATGAGTTGCCAGCCGCCGGGGGAGGGGGGCAAGATGATAGAAAACGGATATGAGTTACAGAAAAAATAAAATTTATAATTTGTAAAGGGGTTTAATATTTTATTAAACAAGAATAAAATCTTAATTAAAACATAATTTTCATGGGTTTCTGGCAAATTATTCATGATTACGCGCCTATGAATACTCATTATGGCCAGTTGATTAAAAATTTTCAAGGCTCCAGGGGGGGGGGCAGCTGCCCCTCCCTGCCCCCCGCTGGCGACGCCCATGACGTGAAGTACAAAATCACATACCACTCTATAAAATAACAGTTAGAATTGAAGGTGACACAGCCGTACACGTTGGTAAGGTATATTTTGTGAAAAAGATAACCGAGAATTAGAGATATTGTCGAATTTGCAACCGCGAAATCTTCAAAATGCAGAAATTTCGGGAAAAAAGCTGGCCACTCTTAGAATTAACTCTTTCGTTGTTTTTCAGCAGCGAGCTTTGGTAGTGATATCGACTTTCTCCGGATGTAGCTTAGCCAAAAATGCGGACGCTGCTTGTAGATAGTTACTGCGCTGTTGCCGGATTATACTTGCCGACCACATAACAGAATTTAAAAGAATTATCAGCAAATTTACAACGCTGAAAACTACACTATTTACGGTGATCGAACAATATTGGTCAGGTAAGAGGCGAATTAAAATCGAACCTAATAAAACGAGTTTTTGTCGAAGCATGTTAGATTTTTTAAATTTTTTAATTACAAACAATTTTTAATTGTGTATCGAAAAGGGCATTTAATGATATAAATGGAAGAATTATGCAAGTAGCGAGAATTTTTTAAGTTTTAAGGGAATTTTAAAGAAAGGGCCTTTTTCTTTTTTCCTTAACCGAACATTCGAAAGGTCAGATTGCAAATGTGGAAACCGAACATGGTTCGGCAAAGTAGAAATCTAGGGCACCGAAGAAGGGGGAGTAGGTGTTTGCGAGTAGTAGAACTGACAACAAGTGGTTTGGAGGTTGCCGTCTTCCCACAGCTAATGAATTATTGAAATCCGCGCTCAAATTGATTATTACTGATTTCTAACTGCGCACCGAAATATAATTATTTTTTCAAAGAAATTTCCAGTCACACGTCAATTGTAAAAATTAGGGATTTACGGTTTTAAATATTCGAAAAATACGGACTATACTTTTTTTTTTTTGCCGAAATGAAAAATTCTAAAATCCTAACGCCTATCATCTTTCGCACATGTAAAAAAGTAGATATTTTGGTCACTATTTTTCTTAAATAACAACTGAGCATTTTTTTTTTTTTTTGTTGTAAAATGGATATCTCCAGGCCAGTCTGATAAGTTTTGTTTACTTCATTCCTAGTCACGATGCATTTCTTCATGACTTACTAATTGATTACCGTCACTTCCGTCTCAGATTAAGAATTTTCAAGCTGTTCACCGCCTCAGTTGCCATTTTTAATACTTCGCTCAGTTTTTTTTTTTTTTTTTTTTTTTATTGATATTTTTTCTTTTGGTTTTCCGCGCAATCGACGTTAAATGTTATCGTAACAGTACCTGCTTCCGTCGTTTGGCTGCACTTTTCTCTCACACGCCCGCTGCCATATTTAACTGTTGGTTATTCGATGATTTCAAATTAATGCTTCCGCTTAAGAAAGTACGACGGCGACCGGACACTAGCGCGGGAAGTGTGTGCAAACAAGAGGAATGGGTGGGAAAGACGATAAACAACGATAAGAACGTTGCCGTGTGACGCATTAAAACGAACGGATGGCGAGGAGCCATTGAAATAGCGATGGTCACAAGTTCGGAAAAGATTTATGATCGCTTTGGAATTGTTTAACCAACACAGCCCAAAATAGGTAGTAAAGCAGCTGTCATTATGAAATATGATCTGAAATGCGGTCATTGTGCTGCTCGTTGATTTTATTGTTTTGGTTTACTCGCGAGGGCACGACAGGTTCGGCCACTGCATGTTTGAAGAAAATATCTGCCCGCTGTAAACGCGAAGCTTTTCAAACTTCGAAATTTTATTAGTTTTCTTTTCTAAAAACGAGATAGCTTTTGGATTTATCTTTCTTACTTGAGTATCTCGATGAATGCTGTACGTTGACCAACAGCACGGCTCCACTTGGTTTGAATCTAGACCCCAAAATTCTAGTTCTTCTTCGAATAAAGGTCCGCATACGTCAGTCGGATAATGTAATTTGCCGGTTCTGAAATCAAGTAAAAAATTATCATTAGAAATGAAACGTTTTTTTTTCCCCTCCATTTTAAAATCGCATACATACATATTAATTACTATATAATTTTTAATCTCATAACGAAATCGGTAACGAAATCGTAACACGTTTAATTTTGCTAAGAATGACATGGCTGAAAATAACTATTCGTTAGAAACTACAAAGTACTGCATCTGAAGGTCATCTAAGAGTCTCTTCAAGGCGGATTAATCAAATGTATGTTTTTTTTTGTGTGTGGGGGGGGGATTTCCACGTTTCGGCTCGTTTAAATAATCAGAGTGACATGCAGTTTCGGTTGGAACAGGATTTTTTATTTTTTTTTAAATTTTTCCGCAGACAAAAACAAAGAGACAAGAAAGTAGTCCATTTTTTTTACAGCATTTGAGTTTTTGTAAATTGTGAGAAGTATCGGTAACCCCCTTATAGGGGGCAGACGGCGATTATGAAGTTTTTATGCAGGCGAATTTTTTACATTTCCATAAACTATATATTCCTCATTTATTCGCTTAACACATGTATGTATCATTATGAAAACACTGGCTCATGAATAATATTGGTGCTTGTCTACATTACGTAACGATTAAAATTTCGCATGAATCAAAAATTCGTTTTTATAATTTTATCTTAGCTTGTACATATAGTTGTGAGTAGATAGGAAACCTTCGTTCTAGGAGAAGAGCCAATCAGGAGCCAGTATTTAGTCACGTGACCACGCCCCTTTTTACTCAACTAATCAAGAGTCAATACTTAATCATATGATCACACTCTTTCCACATCATTCATCACTGCACCGTCATGTTCTACTCCAATTACACTCTTCTGCTCGCCACATCTTCACTGTTACAAACCTAAATCCATATATTTCAATGTCTTATCACACCCCCAAATCAATCACATGCTTTCTCTGTAGACACCTGCATATGAACTCCCTCACTCAGTAACACCACTCGACCAAAAACATGGATTAGGGGAAAGGCTTTAACCAGCCACCTTTAAAATTTTTTTTTTCTAACCCCTACTAAGTTGCTTCATGTAATCATCCCAGTTTTATGTATCTTGATGATATATTTATGATCATCTAACTGTTGTAATAATTTATGCTAACTGATACTAGTTATTTATGATTATGTATGCTTTGAGAAAATGTTTTACTATTGACTACCCACCATCAACTCTTTAACCCCAATACCAATTCTACCATTTTGTGTGTGTTTATATGTGTGTTGATGATGCATTTACTACTGCCAAACCAATATAATAATTTGCTAAGATGCTTGTGTGTTTCTATGTGCGTTGATGATATATTTATGATTGCCTAACTAATGTAATAATTTGTGCTAACAGATACTAGCTGCTCATGTTTGTGTATGCTTTGAAAGTGCTTTATTATAAACTACCCAATGCTAATACAACTTGCTAACCCAATATTATTACACCTACCACACTTGTTCCAACAAATATGTCTCCAAGAATCATTTAATATGTTGATTAATTGAAATTAGGATAATCTTTGCTACCAATGCTTGTTTGCATGTATATAATTTGATATATGTCCAACCAAAATAATTGTAATAACAACATATATGTGGGGATATATCTCAGCTCAGAGATTTTTTTTTCTTGGGTGACCATGTACATGTATGTGTACAGTTTCTAATGCAATGAAGCAATATCTATACCCCCAAAATTATTAATCATAACAGATACAACACAGCTAATATACACCAGTATAATATAGATTAAAATTAGATAATCAAACTGACTGCATGAATCAAAGATGATGAAGTACACATTCTACCTCTCACCCCCAAATTTTATTATTTGACAGATATAATCACACCCCCAAGAATTCCATAATACACATATTCCTAACCAAATAACACCACCATCTCAATAACTCACCTAAGCTGCTTCACCATCACTTGCTATACAAACACCAGATTAAAAACCTAATAATTTTTACTACATACACGCCATTTAATTAGAAATAACATCACCATTATACACTATGACTACAAAATATTTTAAGCTCGCACACATTTTAGATCTAACAAATTAAAGAAATTAACACAATTGTTAATACAAATTTATTACACAGTAAAAACAAAATATACATTGGCTAATATTACACTTAATAATAATACATAGCTCCATATAATCATGCAATATATATATTCTTATCCAATATAAACGCTCTTAGTTCGGCTAAAACGACATTAAACTTTCTATGGAATTTATTATACATTGAGTTTCCATAAACTATTGTATCTACATTATTACCACATATTATTCTTTTATCATCATTACCACTTAATACCACTTTATTTTGCTCTAGGGTATACAGTATATGTTTATGACTTTGAATATTGTAATATGTCTTATAATTATCGCTTAATTTACCACACACACCATTCACACAATTATAATAATCAATAAAATTAAGCTCTTTCTTAATTATAGAAGACTGTACACCTTTACATTTTTTAATTTCTCTATTATCTACAATACTTATAGAATACATTTTTGGGCGCAATCCAACAAATTCACTAATTGGAATACTATTTAATTCATCCTTAAATACACCAAGTTTCTTTTTATTTTCTAGTGAATAGCATGGATGACTTTCAGGATAATCACTTGTATCAAAATACTGAGCATTATCTTTAATATCTTTATAAAAATCAAATGTTTTAAGTTCATAAATAAGTGAATCAGTATCACAATATAAAAGATTAATATTCTTATACATTTTACACATTACATTATAATGAAAATCAAACATTTTTACTTTGCTAATATCTAAAATAGACATCCCAATATAAATGGGTTTATTAAATTTAATTGTTGAAGGATTTAAATGTACTGCAGCCAGAAATGGCCGTTCACTGAATATTGTTCGATCTTTAAAATTACTTTTACCAACTAGTTTTGTAAATTTTACTTTATTTGTAATAAGCTGTATATTAATTCTATGTCTAACGTTTTCCATCATTTTACCAAAAACACTATTATTCATAAGCTTCCAAAAGTTCTTCTCAAACTCATTAGTAGCATGTTTCTGCTGTAGAGTGTTCAAATCAATGTATGGCTTCAACCATGCCGACTGATTGAAACAAATGACTCGATGCACACACAGAAGTTTTAACCCCAATGCAATTGCTTGTTTTAAATTTCTATAGTGAATAATATAATTGTACTTATTTTCTAATGTATTAACTAATTTCACACATTTTCCAACTGATTTAGCCTCAGGACATAGAGGTAAATCATTATGCACCAAATGTAAACTTGTAGGATATTCCAAATCCACCTCGAGCACATAGCCAATGGACCCATCATCAGCTATCTCCATAATATTTAATTCTCTTATTTCTTTTTGGCTAAGCCATCTGAAACCATTCATAGGAAGAAGTTCACTCATAGCCCAACCATAAAGGTTATTCGCATCTAAATATGTTATGAAAGTGTTATCTACACCACTGCTACTACCACAATCATCATTACTACTGGAACTATTATTATAGTTATTAATGTAGGGATTTTCTGCCCTGGCATAACGATTCACACACTGACACATACTACCACGTATCCCAGCTTCGAAGAATAAAACCATATCGTAATCAGTTAGGAGCTCCAATTCAACCTTTGTTAACTTTAACATTGCCTGGAAGGCTAATCCAGGGGCTGTAAAACTCCATGCAGGATCCAATTTGTATATGTTATAACAGACACTTCTAAAGTTTTCAAATACATCTGCTAATAGAAGCACATCTGTCTTTAGATATATATCACTATACTCCCCAAGTGTTTGAACATTTAATGTATTCCACACATTCACTGCATGTAAGTAATCTTCATCACTAATATCTGATTTTGTCAGGGAATTATAGAAATACTCCTTTGCAGGCAAACTTGTTTCATCCAATTTTTCCCATGATGACACATATGAATAAGGGAAAACACCCTTTCTACGAAATAAAGGAAGCAAATCAGGCGATGCAATGTTCCTGATGGTATGATGAAGTGAACTATCAGGCAAATAACTGGATAATTTCTCAAGACTTGATGCCATAAAATGGAATGTATCTATGAATCGTATTTTCATTTTTTCCAAAATATGCTTTGAGAATGATATGTAGCGTTCTTCACTATTTGGTATTACTTCGATGTCCTGATCATCGCATGCTAAATCCCTGATGAATAAATGAGCATCATATCCACTCAGATTATGTATGAATACTGGCACAAAATTCGGGAGTTGATACTCTAGGTTACATTTTGAATGTGCTGCACCTCGAAATTTTCCAGTCAAATGATTATGGTCTGCAACTTTATCATCATGTAGCACTCCTTCACAAATGTGGCACACCAATGAAGCATCATATTTTTCCAAATCCTCAGGCGTCCACTGTAACGGAGTGTTTTTCTGATAAATCTTTTCTATTTTTTGAATATCTTTCACCAACCATTCATAGAATATTTTAGTCGCATTAGGACCTTGATACATTTTAGGCTCCGATATAAAATTAAACCCAACACCTTCTTCACATCTTGATATAATATAATAGCAAAAGCTAAATGCTTCATGCCTCTGTATGGGGATAGTACTAGATAATTTTTGGGGTCTGTTTCGATTACCACTATATGAACCATCTTCCATACATTGTCTCTTACAATTTTTCATATTTTCACTATGTTGCTGACTATTTTGACGCTTACCACCAATTTCTATATCGTCATCATCATTATCACTAATAATTTCTCTATCATTGACATCACTATCACATGATTCATCATTTAGAGGCTTCAGGATACACTCGAAATCAGCAAATATGACAAATGGTATAAATTCTTGCTGTTTATACTGTTCGAATTTTAATATTTTATTCTCCTCTGTTGCCATAATAACTGTTGCAGGAGTATTATTAGAGCAGCGCTGTGTATGAGCCAGGTACTTAGAATGATCCTGGACATACCATAAACAGCGACGGCATATAAATATACGATGGCAATCCTTAGTGATCTGACTTCTTACAAGACGCTCCAAATTTTTTATCCAACAATAGTGTGATTTATCACCTTCAGTTATAAGGAGCAAATCTGTATGATCCACTCGTTCTTCTTTACATATACGAACTGGATAGACAATGTTTTTCTTATCCAAACCATAAACATTCACAGATGATTGTAGGTTATTCTTTTCAAATGTACTTATATCATCCAATGATGCGGGGAAAGATATGCCACTCCAGTTGTATTTCTTTAACAGTGATGTATTCCGCACATAATTGCTTGCATATTCTGGATGATTCACCTTAATATATTTTGTCAACATTGAATATTTGAAACACATGTGATCATCATTTTTCACATTAATAACAGCCTTTTTCGATGCAATACAGGATGGTAAGGGGATATATGATGATGCACGGCTTAGAACGTTCCGATGGTTGACACGAATTTCGAGATATTTGATTTTCTTTAATCTCCAACCAGATCCTGTTGCACGCTCAAACTTATCAACAAGACTAATAATTTTTCCACATTCTACCTTGTACCATGTTGAAATATTCTCACCACGAGTGAGTAAATGTGCATTAGTTAGGAAGTAAAACTGGTTAGTGACCCAGTCTACAAGTCCAACACCTTTAACAAATAGACAGCAGAATGATAAATTAACTTTTATTCCAGCATTAAGTCTTCTCTTAATTATCCTGACCACTGTAGGAGTAATATCAACCAAATACTTTGCAATATCCATCTGGCATTTATTATTGTTTACAATACGATATGTTGCCAAACGCTTATGATAACGCTTGCTAACATTTTCAACAGAAATATTACGTTGAACACCCACTGACGACATCTTTATAAATATTGATACAATTACAAATTAAAAGCAATAAAAACTTGAACGCAGGAAAACACATCTAACAACTTAAAGCACATAGACAAATTAAATAAAAGCCCATCAGACCTCATGCTTATAATAAAATGCATACAAAGTTCATAACGCGAAGTAATTTTAACTATTTCAAAAAAATTATTTAAAAATAAATAATATAAAAAATTTAAGTTTTAAAAATAACACTGGCAGAATTACTTTACTTAAAAGCCAAGAATACTAAAAAAAAAAAAATTGATGTGTTGCTTATGTGCAGCAATGTGTACATACACAGCACAATCTAAATATTCCATATTTGATGACAACAGGAGGTGATGATGGCTGAACTAACAAAAGATTTTCTGTGAATTAACATATAACATAACAATTGCTAGCAGACTAACATTAAAAATTTCATCAAAACTCACATGTAAATCTTCTCTATATATACATTTCACAATCTATTTTGATCACAGAGAGTTAATGCTTATTCATCAGCAGTAATATATAATGACACTCATATATCTAAATATCTACATATCTACATATATATCTGCATATATACATATATATATATATATATATATATATATATATATATATATATATATATATATATCTACATATATACATATATATCTACATATATACATATATATATATATATATATATATATCTACATATATACATATATATCTCCATATATACATATATATCTACACATATATATATATATATATATGTAGATATATAATAATTAAAAATATGTCATAAGGATAGACAGGAAAATATAAAAACATTATCATTTAAACAATTATTTAAAAATGTACAAAATTAGTACATCTAAAAGACAAATATTAAACTAATTTATCAAAATTTACTAGAGAAAAGAAAAAAGTACCACAAACTTCAAAGGAATAATCAAAAGAAATATATGATTCAATTCAAAACACAATTTTACAACAAACCAGTAATGAATTAACCACAACATTATATCTACAACCACCAATGAACAATAAAAAATAAATGCATAAGATTTAAAATATCTCCTTCCAAAAATAATGACTACAACACACAAAAAAAAATAAAATGAAAACATGTAAAGTAATGGAACAAAAATGAACTGGAAAATAAGAACAAAGCAGGGGTACAATCAAAATTAAATAATAGAATATAGCAATACAAAAATTAAAGAGTCAATAAAAGACGGGCAAATACACAATAGATGTAAAGAAACTATGATTTGTAAAGTAAAATATAATCAATTACAGATTATTTAATGTATCCAAAGTAAAAATCAACAAATGGAAAATAAAAAAATTAACAATAACACAATAATAAAATCAGATACAAAACTGACAAACCATAATAAGAGAAGAAAACCATACTCTAAAAACTGGATTTATCAATGGAAACAGTAAGTAGAGTGATTATACAAATAAATAAATAAAAGAAGTGGAAAAGTAATAAGAACTTGAAAATACAATCAATTCAAACATTCTAACAAAATAATTAAAAAAACAATAAAAAGCAATGAACCATGGAGAGAGCACTTTGAATTAAATTAAAAAAATTAATAGGCAAAGTTCACAAGCTCCAAAGATTATAGATTAATATGATTAAAGAATAATTAAATATATGTCATAGAAATCCTCAGAAAAATATAAAAACACAGTCTCTTAAACAGTTATTTAAAAACACACAAAATGAATACACCTAGAAGGCAAATATTAAATTAATTAAACAAAATCTACCACAGAAAAGGAAAAAGTAACATAAAATTCAATGGAATAATCAAAAAAAAAATATATGATTTGATTCAAAACACGATTTTGCAACTAACCAGCATTGAAAATAACTGCAGAATTAAATACACGACCATCAATGAGCAATAAAAAGAAATACTTAAGATTTAAAATACCTCCTTCAACAAATAATAACCGCAACACACACAAACCTAAAATTGACACATCTAATGTAACGAAACAGAAACAAAGTAGAAAATAAAAAAACAAAAACAAAGGCATAATTACAATTAAATAAAAGAACATAACACAATACAAAAATTAAAGGATGATACAGATCGCTCAAATATATAATAAACACAAAAGAAACCCCTATTTGAAAAGTAAAATATAATAAACTACAGATTATTTAACACACTAGAAAATAAAAAGCAACAAGCGGGGAAATGTAATATAACATAACTACATTGGAAGAAAAAACATAAAAGTATAATGAATTAGTAATAAAAAATCACTGGATTAGAGAAAATAATTTAAAACCATTAAAATCTCTATTAAACAGACGAAAATAACACATATATTAAATTTATAACAACTAAAGATCGCGTCCCTAAACACTTCAACTACATACAAAAAAAAAAAAAAAGATCGAAAAAGAGTGATATAAAACGGCCAAATCGGAAAAAAGCATAAAATTGTAATGAATTATCAATAAAAATAACTGGATCAAAGAAATTGATTTAAAACCATTAAAATCTCTATTAAACAGACGAAAATAACAAATATATTAAATTTATAGCAACTTATAAAGATCGCGTCTGTAAACACTTCAACTATATGCAAAAAGATCGAAAAAGAGTGATATAAAACGGCCAAATCGAAAGAAAAAAGCATAAAATTGTAGTGAATTAGTAATAAAAATCACTGGATCAAAGAAAATGATTTAAAACTATTAAAATCTCTATAAAACAGACGAAAATAACAAAATATATTATTTAAAACTGATCATAATTTACTTAATAACAAATATATTAAATTTATCACAACGTTATAAAGATCGCATCTGTAAACACTTCAACTACATGCAAAAAAAAAAAAAAAAAGATCGAAAAAAGTAATACAAGACGGCCATATTGGAAGAAAAATATAAAATTGTAATGAATTAGTAATAAAAAAACACTGGATCAGAGAAAATGTTTTAAAACCATTAAAATCTCTATTAAACAGATGAAAATAACAAATATATTAAATTTATAACAACGTTATGGCATCTGTAAACACTTCAACTACATTCCAAAAAAAAAAAAAAGATCGAAAAAAGTAATACAAGACGGCCATATTGGGAGAAAAGAACAAAATTGTAATGGATTAATAATAAAAAATCACCGAATCATAGAAAATGATTTAAAACCATTAAAATCTTTATAAAACAGACGAAAATAACAAAATACATTATTTAAAACTGATTATTATTTACTTAATAACAAATAATTTAAATTTATCATAATATTATAAAGATTGTACAAAATAGAAAAAAGATCGCAAAAAAAAAGATCGTAAAAACATTGCGCTTAGATAAAATATACTGTTGCATAGAAAAGAGAAGAAAAACAGCGCCGGAAGACAAAAATAACAGACCAAACCGGCGGAAACAACCTGTTTTATGTATTTACACAGCTGCTCACTAACGCAAACACACTAAAAAAAGTAGTCGATAAATGCGGGGAATTGGGTTACTTTCAGACATTAATTAATATACTTATGTTAATTAATGATCAGTTCGGTTTATTGGAAACGAGCGGGGCGTGTACAGGGAAAATTTGAGGAATTTTGAGGAAATTTTGAGGAAACAGGGTGAATTTTCAACGTCGGAGTATAAAATTGGGTTACTTAGGTTAGTTTCAGCCCTCTGCACACGTTTAGGGGTTCGGATTACCGGTTTGGAGTGCCTTTTGCTGTTCGGTTTAGTGGATATGCACAGGAACCGTCCGGGGGAAACTCGGAGGAATCGGGGGAAACTTGGGTGAATTTTGGCCACCTGGACATGAATTGGGGTGAGTTTCGTGTTCGGATTACCGGTCTGAGGTGAATTTTCGCCTCCGGGACAGGAATTGGGGTTCGGATTAGCGGACGCCCCAGTCCCCGCTTTTATTGACTACTTTTTTTAGTGTGTTTGCGTTAGTGAGCAGCTGTGTAAATACATAAAACAGGTTGTTTCCGCCGGTTTGGTCTGTTATTTTTGTCTTCCGGCGCTGTTTTTCTTCTCTTTTCTATGCAACAGTATATTTTATCTAAGCGCAATGTTTTTACGATCTTTTTTTTTGCGATCTTTTTTCTATTTTGTACAATCTTTATAATATTATGATAAATTTAAATTATTTGTTATTAAGTAAATAATAATCAGTTTTAAATAATGTATTTTGTTATTTTCGTCTGTTTTATAAAGATTTTAATGGTTTTAAATCATTTTCTATGATTCGGTGATTTTTTATTATTAATCCATTACAATTTTGTTCTTTTCTCCCAATATGGCCGTCTTGTATTACTTTTTTCGATCTTTTTTTTTTTTTTGGAATGTAGTTGAAGTGTTTACAGATGCCATAACGTTGTTATAAATTTAATATATTTGTTATTTTCATCTGTTTAATAGAGATTTTAATGGTTTTAAAACATTTTCTCTGATCCAGTGTTTTTTTATTACTAATTCATTACAATTTTATATTTTTCTTCCAATATGGCCGTCTTGTATTACTTTTTTCGATCTTTTTTTTTTTTTTTTTGCATGTAGTTGAAGTGTTTACAGATGCGATCTTTATAACGTTGTGATAAATTTAATATATTTGTTATTAAGTAAATTATGATCAGTTTTAAATAATATATTTTGTTATTTTCGTCTGTTTTATAGAGATTTTAATAGTTTTAAATCATTTTCTTTGATCCAGTGATTTTTATTACTAATTCACTACAATTTTATGCTTTTTTCTTTCGATTTGGCCGTTTTATATCACTCTTTTTCGATCTTTTTGCATATAGTTGAAGTGTTTACAGACGCGATCTTTATAAGTTGCTATAAATTTAATATATTTGTTATTTTCGTCTGTTTAATAGAGATTTTAATGGTTTTAAATCAATTTCTTTGATCCAGTTATTTTTATTGATAATTCATTACAATTTTATGCTTTTTTCCGATTTGGCCGTTTTATATCACTCTTTTTCGATCTTTTTTTTTTTTTTTGTATGTAGTTGAAGTGTTTAGGGACGCGATCTTTAGTTGTTATAAATTTAATATATGTGTTATTTTCGTCTGTTTAATAGAGATTTTAATGGTTTTAAATTATTTTCTCTAATCCAGTGATTTTTTATTACTAATTCATTATACTTTTATGTTTTTTCTTCCAATGTAGTTATGTTATATTACATTTCCCCGCTTGTTGCTTTTTATTTTCTAGTGTGTTAAATAATCTGTAGTTTATTATATTTTACTTTTCAAATAGGGGTTTCTTTTGTGTTTATTATATATTTGAGCGATCTGTATCATCCTTTAATTTTTGTATTGTGTTATGTTCTTTTATTTAATTGTAATTATGCCTTTGTTTTTGTTTTTTTATTTTCTACTTTGTTTCTGTTTCGTTACATTAGATGTGTCAATTTTAGGTTTGTGTGTGTTGCGGTTATTATTTGTTGAAGGAGGTATTTTAAATCTTAAGTATTTCTTTTTATTGCTCATTGATGGTCGTGTATTTAATTCTGCAGTTATTTTCAATGCTGGTTAGTTGCAAAATCGTGTTTTGAATCAAATCATATATTTTTTTTTTGATTATTCCATTGAATTTTATGTTACTTTTTCCTTTTCTGTGGTAGATTTTGTTTAATTAATTTAATATTTGCCTTCTAGGTGTATTCATTTTGTGTGTTTTTAAATAACTGTTTAAGAGACTGTGTTTTTATATTTTTCTGAGGATTTCTATGACATATATTTAATTATTCTTTAATCATATTAATCTATAATCTTTGGAGCTTGTGAACTTTGCCTATTAATTTTTTTAATTTAATTCAAAGTGCTCTCTCCATGGTTCATTGCTTTTTATTGTTTTTTTAATTATTTTGTTAGAATGTTTGAATTGATTGTATTTTCAAGTTCTTATTACTTTTCCACTTCTTTTATTTATTTATTTGTATAATCACTCTACTTACTGTTTCCATTGATAAATCCAGTTTTTAGAGTATGGTTTTCTTCTCTTATTATGGTTTGTCAGTTTTGTATCTGATTTTATTATTGTGTTATTGTTAATTTTTTTATTTTCCATTTGTTGATTTTTACTTTGGATACATTAAATAATCTGTAATTGATTATATTTTACTTTACAAATCATAGTTTCTTTACATCTATTGTGTATTTGCCCGTCTTTTATTGACTCTTTAATTTTTGTATTGCTATATTCTATTATTTAATTTTGATTGTACCCCTGCTTTGTTCTTATTTTCCAGTTCATTTTTGTTCCATTACTTTACATGTTTTCATTTTATTTTTTTTTGTGTGTTGTAGTCATTATTTTTGGAAGGAGATATTTTAAATCTTATGCATTTATTTTTTATTGTTCATTGGTGGTTGTAGATATAATGTTGTGGTTAATTCATTACTGGTTTGTTGTAAAATTGTGTTTTGAATTGAATCATATATTTCTTTTGATTATTCCTTTGAAGTTTGTGGTACTTTTTTCTTTTCTCTAGTAAATTTTGATAAATTAGTTTAATATTTGTCTTTTAGATGTACTAATTTTGTACATTTTTGAATAATTGTTTAAATGATAATGTTTTTATATTTTCCTGTCTATCCTTATGACATATTTTTAATTATTATATATCTACATATATATATATATATATGTAGATATATATGTATATATGGAGATATATATGTATATATGTAGATATATATATATATATATATATATATATGTATATATGTAGATATATATGTATATATGTAGATATATATATATATATATATATATATATATGTATATATGCAGATATATATGTAGATATGTAGATATTTAGATATATGAGTGTCATTATATATTACTGCTGATGAATAAGCATTAACTCTCTGTGATCAAAATAGATTGTGAAATGTATATATAGAGAAGATTTACATGTGAGTTTTGATGAAATTTTTAATGTTAGTCTGCTAGCAATTGTTATGTTATATGTTAATTCACAGAAAATCTTTTGTTAGTTCAGCCATCATCACCTCCTGTTGTCATCAAATATGGAATATTTAGATTGTGCTGTGTATGTACACATTGCTGCACATAAGCAACACATCAATTTTTTTTTTTTTAGTATTCTTGGCTTTTAAGTAAAGTAATTCTGCCAGTGTTATTTTTAAAACTTAAATTTTTTATATTATTTATTTTTAAATAATTTTTTTGAAATAGTTAAAATTACTTCGCGTTATGAACTTTGTATGCATTTTATTATAAGCATGAGGTCTGATGGGCTTTTATTTAATTTGTCTATGTGCTTTAAGTTGTTAGATGTGTTTTCCTGCGTTCAAGTTTTTATTGCTTTTAATTTGTAATTGTATCAATATTTATAAAGATGTCGTCAGTGGGTGTTCAACGTAATATTTCTGTTGAAAATGTTAGCAAGCGTTATCATAAGCGTTTGGCAACATATCGTATTGTAAACAATAATAAATGCCAGATGGATATTGCAAAGTATTTGGTTGATATTACTCCTACAGTGGTCAGGATAATTAAGAGAAGACTTAATGCTGGAATAAAAGTTAATTTATCATTCTGCTGTCTATTTGTTAAAGGTGTTGGACTTGTAGACTGGGTCACTAACCAGTTTTACTTCCTAACTAATGCACATTTACTCACTCGTGGTGAGAATATTTCAACATGGTACAAGGTAGAATGTGGAAAAATTATTAGTCTTGTTGATAAGTTTGAGCGTGCAACAGGATCTGGTTGGAGATTAAAGAAAATCAAATATCTCGAAATTCGTGTCAACCATCGGAACGTTCTAAGCCGTGCATCATCATATATCCCCTTACCATCCTGTATTGCATCGAAAAAGGCTGTTATTAATGTGAAAAATGATGATCACATGTGTTTCAAATATTCAATGTTGACAAAATATATTAAGGTGAATCATCCAGAATATGCAAGCAATTATGTGCGGAATACATCACTGTTAAAGAAATACAACTGGAGTGGCATATCTTTCCCCGCATCATTGGATGATATAAGTACATTTGAAAAGAATAACCTACAATCATCTGTGAATGTTTATGGTTTGGATAAGAAAAACATTGTCTATCCAGTTCGTATATGTAAAGAAGAACGAGTGGATCATACAGATTTGCTCCTTATAACTGAAGGTGATAAATCACACTATTGTTGGATAAAAAATTTGGAGCGTCTTGTAAGAAGTCAGATCACTAAGGATTGCCATCGTATATTTATATGCCGTCGCTGTTTATGGTATGTCCAGGATCATTCTAAGTACCTGGCTCATACACAGCGCTGCTCTAATAATACTCCTGCAACAGTTATTATGGCAACAGAGGAGAATAAAATATTAAAATTCGAACAGTATAAACAGCAAGAATTTATACCATTTGTCATATTTGCTGATTTCGAGTGTATCCTGAAGCCTCTAAATGATGAATCATGTGATAGTGATGTCAATGATAGAGAAATTATTAGTGATAATGATGATGACGATATAGAAATTGGTGGTAAGCGTCAAAATAGTCAGCAACATAGTGAAAATATGAAAAATTGTAAGAGACAATGTATGGAAGATGGTTCATATAGTGGTAATCGAAACAGACCCCAAAAATTATCTAGTACTATCCCCATACAGAGGCATGAAGCATTTAGCTTTTGCTATTATATTGTATCAAGATGTGAAGAAGGTGTTGGGTTTAATTTTATATCGGAGCCTAAAATGTATCAAGGTCCTAATGCGACTAAAATATTCTATGAATGGTTGGTGAAAGATATTCAAAAAATAGAAAAGATTTATCAGAAAAACACTCCGTTACAGTGGACGCCTGAGGATTTGGAAAAATATGATGCTTCATTGGTGTGCCACATTTGTGAAGGAGTGCTACATGATGATAAAGTTGCAGACCATAATCATTTGACTGGAAAATTTCGAGGTGCAGCACATTCAAAATGTAACCTAGAGTATCAACTCCCGAATTTTGTGCCAGTATTCATACATAATCTGAGTGGATATGATGCTCATTTATTCATCAGGGATTTAGCATGCGATGATCAGGACATCGAAGTAATACCAAATAGTGAAGAACGCTACATATCATTCTCAAAGCATATTTCGGAAAAAATGAAAATACGATTCATAGATACATTCCGTTTTATGGCATCAAGTCTTGAGAAATTATCCAGTTATTTGCCTGATAGTTCACTTCATCATACCATCAGGAACATTGCATCGCCTGATTTGCTTCCTTTATTTCGTAGAAAGGGTGTTTTCCCTTATTCATATGTGTCATCATGGGAAAAATTGGATGAAACAAGTTTGCCTGCAAAGGAGTATTTCTATAATTCCCTGACAAAATCAGATATTAGTGATGAAGATTACTTACATGCAGTGAATGTGTGGAATACATTAAATGTTCAAACACTTGGGGAGTATAGTGATATATATCTAAAGACAGATGTGCTTCTATTAGCAGATGTATTTGAAAACTTTAGAAGTGTCTGTTATAACATATACAAATTGGATCCTGCATGGAGTTTTACAGCCCCTGGATTAGCCTTCCAGGCAATGTTAAAGTTAACAAAGGTTGAATTGGAGCTCCTAACTGATTACGATATGGTTTTATTCTTCGAAGCTGGGATACGTGGTAGTATGTGTCAGTGTGTGAATCGTTATGCCAGGGCAGAAAATCCCTACATTAATAACTATAATAATAGTTCCAGTAGTAATGATGATTGTGGTAGTAGCAGTGGTGTAGATAACACTTTCATAACATATTTAGATGCGAATAACCTTTATGGTTGGGCTATGAGTGAACTTCTTCCTATGAATGGTTTCAGATGGCTTAGCCAAAAAGAAATAAGAGAATTAAATATTATGGAGATAGCTGATGATGGGTCCATTGGCTATGTGCTCGAGGTGGATTTGGAATATCCTACAAGTTTACATTTGGTGCATAATGATTTACCTCTATGTCCTGAGGCTAAATCAGTTGGAAAATGTGTGAAATTAGTTAATACATTAGAAAATAAGTACAATTATATTATTCACTATAGAAATTTAAAACAAGCAATTGCATTGGGGTTAAAACTTCTGTGTGTGCATCGAGTCATTTGTTTCAATCAGTCGGCATGGTTGAAGCCATACATTGATTTGAACACTCTACAGCAGAAACATGCTACTAATGAGTTTGAGAAGAACTTTTGGAAGCTTATGAATAATAGTGTTTTTGGTAAAATGATGGAAAACGTTAGACATAGAATTAATATACAGCTTATTACAAATAAAGTAAAATTTACAAAACTAGTTGGTAAAAGTAATTTTAAAGATCGAACAATATTCAGTGAACGGCCATTTCTGGCTGCAGTACATTTAAATCCTTCAACAATTAAATTTAATAAACCCATTTATATTGGGATGTCTATTTTAGATATTAGCAAAGTAAAAATGTTTGATTTTCATTATAATGTAATGTGTAAAATGTATAAGAATATTAATCTTTTATATTGTGATACTGATTCACTTATTTATGAACTTAAAACATTTGATTTTTATAAAGATATTAAAGATAATGCTCAGTATTTTGATACAAGTGATTATCCTGAAAGTCATCCATGCTATTCACTAGAAAATAAAAAGAAACTTGGTGTATTTAAGGATGAATTAAATAGTATTCCAATTAGTGAATTTGTTGGATTGCGCCCAAAAATGTATTCTATAAGTATTGTAGATAATAGAGAAATTAAAAAATGTAAAGGTGTACAGTCTTCTATAATTAAGAAAGAGCTTAATTTTATTGATTATTATAATTGTGTGAATGGTGTGTGTGGTAAATTAAGCGATAATTATAAGACATATTACAATATTCAAAGTCATAAACATATACTGTATACCCTAGAGCAAAATAAAGTGGTATTAAGTGGTAATGATGATAAAAGAATAATATGTGGTAATAATGTAGATACAATAGTTTATGGAAACTCAATGTATAATAAATTCCATAGAAAGTTTAATGTCGTTTTAGCCGAACTAAGAGCGTTTATATTGGATAAGAATATATATATTGCATGATTATATGGAGCTATGTATTATTATTAAGTGTAATATTAGCCAATGTATATTTTGTTTTTACTGTGTAATAAATTTGTATTAACAATTGTGTTAATTTCTTTAATTTGTTAGATCTAAAATGTGTGCGAGCTTAAAATATTTTGTAGTCATAGTGTATAATGGTGATGTTATTTCTAATTAAATGGCGTGTATGTAGTAAAAATTATTAGGTTTTTAATCTGGTGTTTGTATAGCAAGTGATGGTGAAGCAGCTTAGGTGAGTTATTGAGATGGTGGTGTTATTTGGTTAGGAATATGTGTATTATGGAATTCTTGGGGGTGTGATTATATCTGTCAAATAATAAAATTTGGGGGTGAGAGGTAGAATGTGTACTTCATCATCTTTGATTCATGCAGTCAGTTTGATTATCTAATTTTAATCTATATTATACTGGTGTATATTAGCTGTGTTGTATCTGTTATGATTAATAATTTTGGGGGTATAGATATTGCTTCATTGCATTAGAAACTGTACACATACATGTACATGGTCACCCAAGAAAAAAAAATCTCTGAGCTGAGATATATCCCCACATATATGTTGTTATTACAATTATTTTGGTTGGACATATATCAAATTATATACATGCAAACAAGCATTGGTAGCAAAGATTATCCTAATTTCAATTAATCAACATATTAAATGATTCTTGGAGACATATTTGTTGGAACAAGTGTGGTAGGTGTAATAATATTGGGTTAGCAAGTTGTATTAGCATTGGGTAGTTTATAATAAAGCACTTTCAAAGCATACACAAACATGAGCAGCTAGTATCTGTTAGCACAAATTATTACATTAGTTAGGCAATCATAAATATATCATCAACGCACATAGAAACACACAAGCATCTTAGCAAATTATTATATTGGTTTGGCAGTAGTAAATGCATCATCAACACACATATAAACACACACAAAATGGTAGAATTGGTATTGGGGTTAAAGAGTTGATGGTGGGTAGTCAATAGTAAAACATTTTCTCAAAGCATACATAATCATAAATAACTAGTATCAGTTAGCATAAATTATTACAACAGTTAGATGATCATAAATATATCATCAAGATACATAAAACTGGGATGATTACATGAAGCAACTTAGTAGGGGTTAGAAAAAAAAAATTTTAAAGGTGGCTGGTTAAAGCCTTTCCCCTAATCCATGTTTTTGGTCGAGTGGTGTTACTGAGTGAGGGAGTTCATATGCAGGTGTCTACAGAGAAAGCATGTGATTGATTTGGGGGTGTGATAAGACATTGAAATATATGGATTTAGGTTTGTAACAGTGAAGATGTGGCGAGCAGAAGAGTGTAATTGGAGTAGAACATGACGGTGCAGTGATGAATGATGTGGAAAGAGTGTGATCATATGATTAAGTATTGACTCTTGATTAGTTGAGTAAAAAGGGGCGTGGTCACGTGACTAAATACTGGCTCCTGATTGGCTCTTCTCCTAGAACGAAGGTTTCCTATCTACTGTTGTGAAACATTATTTTCGACATCACATACCTCTGTGCGTATTAAAGAAGTATATGACCCAATTAATTTTATCGTACAATTCTACAGTAGAAGAATTTGTTGCAATATATTATTGTTTCATTGGGATCCGCTGTTTTTGAAAAATTTCTTTGCGGTGCAGGTGCTGTAACTTCATAATAACCTTAGAAGGGCCCTGTTACCTTGCTTTGTATTGGTTTCTTCGTTAAATTATTATTGGAAGAGAATTTTTTTTGTTTTTTTTGTAACTGTTAAACTGCATCTCGATTTAAATAAATTGCGTTGTTTTTACATCAATATTTTAAAAATGACTTACCGACTTTAAATCGAGATATTTTTACTGTAGACAAAAAAACTTTTATATGAAAAAATTATTTTATACTCAGTTTTACTGTGTTACTAGAATTTCGGTTTTTGTAAGATCTATATAATCTGAATTGCCTAAATATTATTTAGCAATGACGATGATATCTGCCGAAATTAAGGAAACGTTTTTTTTTCTTATTATTATTATTCAACGGTATAGTCAACAACTTAGTAATTTGCTTCATCACTGTAAACTATAACTTTTTTTTTTTTTTTTTTTTTTTTACCCCCGTTGGGTTTGCTACCAAAGAGCATTAGCCCAGCAAAAAGGAATAGATACATAGAATAGAATAGAAATTATATTTTTATTCTGTCGACAATGGAATCAAGGAACACCCCTAGGACAGGAACAACAGAGAGAATAGGTAGAGAAAGAACATAAGAGGCGTTGAAAGGAGCAGGAAGACCAAGCTTTAAAAGATGATAATAATGTAACTCACGCTCGTAACTTATTATAAGTATTATGATTCCAGGAAGTTTAGTAAGATTGCTCGAATTAATATAAAATTGTAATAGGTCCGTCTTTCTTTCTGGTATTCCGGGCAATCAATTAATATATGGTGTACCGACAGTTGACTTTTGAGCAGAGGTTTTTTTTTTTTTTGGAAAGTTATGCGTCAATCTAGTGTGTCCAACTCTTAAGCGAGCTATTTCCTCTGGGCAGTTATGCCGAAACGACGTTCGCTAGCTCGATAGTGGCGATTTAACAGTATAAAGTTTGCTTCCACAAAAACACTGTTCCCATTCCGATTGCCAGCGATCTTTTACTTTTTTGTGTAATGAACGTCGATATGTTTTAAGAGGGTATTGTTAGAATTAGAGTTGGTAATATATTTCCATGTGTGATTTCAAATAGCATGACGAATTCGGCGCATAAGGTTTTGCTTCTTACGCCTACCGTTTGCGTGGTATCGTGCGTTTTCCAGGAGCGGCGGATCAATTGTGTTTTTGTGTGTTGTCTTGCGTTTAAAAGGTAGTTTAACAATTTTAAAAACAAATCCCAGAAATTATTTCATTCATTGGGCCATTTATTTCTCTGAATTTTGAAGAGTTTCTTTCTGTTGTTTAATGTGGACTGCCGAACTGATTCCCATTCTACAGCGACCATTTATATATTGTTTCCTATTGTTCATTCTCGAGTTATTTAATTTTTTCTGACTCCAAGAGTTCTCTTCAAGCTATATAGGATAACGAAAAGTTATTTTTCAACAATTAAAAAGAGATTTAATAATACGTACTATACTCCAAACTTTTACGACGTAAAATTCATATTAGGACGTACAAATTTTAAAATCTACCCCAAAAGAATTAATATAACGGAAACGGATTATTGCATTAAATGCAATGAGAAAGACAGTGTACAGTATATCCTGAACGGATGCAATATTTTAAATACAAAGACGAGATCGCGGAGAACTGGTACAGAAAAAAAAGAAAATGTTCAAAAAAGAATTGGAATATAGGAAGACTAATATTGACTTACATTAAAATTAAAGTTTATTAAGATAAAGATTAAAGATTGAAGGGAGTTATTCATGTGGTTCAGCTCCACGACTTTTGTTCAGTGTTGGAGGGAGAGCTGTATGGTATTTTCTTCTGCTTGAGGGAATATCTGCAGTCTCACACCCAACCCTGAATGCATTTCTAATCACTGATTCCTTGCTATCAATTAAGACAATCCAGACACCAATAACATTACACGTACTGTCTTGAAAAATAGAGCGTATCATTAACGTGCTTTCTCGGGCTGGCTCACAGGAAACGTTCTTGTGGGTCCCGGGTCATGCCGGCATGCCGGGGAACGAGCGTGTGTATTTGGCTACTAAAGCAGCAACATGTAGCCTAATGCCCGAAGGCGCTCCTCTCCCTCAGCTGGGACATAAGGCAGAGACATGGGAAACTATGTGGTCGGCTCACACATCATGACTACGATCCATCAAGGTGAGCACTGAGCCTTGGTGGCCACCGATATCCATGTCCCGCAGAGAGTTTGCAGCGTTGATTAAACTCCGCATAGGGCACACAGCAATATCCCACAACTATTTGCTGGAAGGAACATCTCCTCCCTCTGTCTGTCCCATATGCAATTTTCCTCTTTTACCAACTGCTGAACACATTCTCGAACATCGCTTGTCTGCAATCATCTCCAACTTATCTTCGGCTGCGTTGCCAAACGAACCGAAACAGGTACACTAATAAGGGCGGCTAACCTGTTAAAATACTTTTAATCTTGCATGAATCCATGTGCTGTAATAATCTCGGCTATCACACACAGTACATAGACCGTATATATATATATATATAAAGATTGTAAGTGGAGGAATCCAAAATTTAATTGGATGGTTTCCACCGCTGAGCGCATTAAATTTGTATATGTACTTATGTAAATTGTAATTTAATAAAAAAAAAAAAAAAGGGCTATATGTTATTTTTTTCTATATCTCTAGTAACTTTATTATTCTTTGCATACGCTATTTTTTCAATAATCTCTCTTCTCTGTACTCAGCATCTATTTGTCATGGGCTTCCAATTATGTAGTTATAGATTAAATTAAATTGCCGACTCTAACTGTTATACTCCATTGTCCCTATGTGCATCCTTTTAACGAAATCCCCTCCACCACTCCTAAATACAGCACTGGTCCTCATTTCCTCACTTCCACCTTTAACATTAGCGAGTTTCGCGGTTCTTTAAGCAAATCCTCCAACTCTGGTATTGATCGTATCTTGAAACTGATATCCCTCTCAACAATCAAAATAAAACTTAACAGATTTTTCTGACTTTCTCCGATTTTGACTATTGAACGATTTTTTTTCCTAATTTTTGTTTTCTCTAAAATTATTATTTTGACAGCAACATATCCATTTTGTTTTTTTTTTCATCAACTATTTTCTTCAAACTTTTTTTTTTTTGTTTAATTTAAGGGGCAGGGTACAATTCGCGCACTGCATGCAACTATCTAGGTTATCACAGTGAGTGGACCCACCTTTTAAATCAGACTCTTCAGCTCGTTAGACTGAACGAAGGTCATGAGTTTGTTTAAAGCGGCAGTGGTATTTGATAGTATGTCTGCAAATTATGCAATCTAGCCGCACTGCAACCCATTAAGACGCGTGTATTTCAGCAAGATGTGCGAAACTGATAGGTATTCATTGATAGAACAAAGTGTGCAGGTGTATTTGGCTTTGAAACTTGTTTGAGGACGAAGTCGCGAGAAAAAGACGTATGTCCCGATCTTAGGCGATTGACTGTCGAGAACACCTGCGTTACGTTCCGGCTAGAGGCCACCATGGCTCCACCGTATGATTTAATTCTCCGAGAAAGGTGGATTGAGACATCCAGTCATGATTCCACTGTGCGAAGAATGCATCCGACAAGAAACTTCTTAGGGATAATGGACCATAAGAAAATAGCAGCATTGGGTACATCATGGATGAACGGGCGACCAGATCCACCTTCTCATTCCCCGGAATTCCGGCATGACCGGGGACCCATAGAAAAAACACTCGGCATCCTCTTTCGTTCAGCTGGTATAAGCTAGACAGAACTTCTAGGACCATTGGTGATTCGGGGTGATCTGACTGAAAAGCACGTATGGACTGCAAGGAATCAGTCACCGGTAAGATTCCGAGCGGTTGGGGTGTCAGTTCTAAATATTCCTGAAGACAAAACAATGCAGTATACATCTCGGCTTCCGCAATCGTTACTACGTTGTTCAACCATATAACTTCTGTGATTTCGTCTATTTCGAAAGCGCATGTAGCTCGGGCAACCTTGGACTTATTAGATTTGGATCCATAACTGTATGCTTCAAAAATATGGAGTATTTATTATTAACGCCTAGTGCCCTGTGCCCTCGCAGTGCTGGTGGGTAATTGTTATGCCAAGGAAAGTTACTGTTGTTTTATAAGGAATTGTGTTACAGTTTAGTTGTAGTGAGAGCGGATTCTAAATGAGGCAGCCTTTGTCGAATACAACGTTACATTCTTTTGAAACGGGAAACTTTTTGTAGGTACTCCATCAAACTTAAAGTAATTCGCATTTTTTAAACACGGTACTAAAGAAGCTCTCTTCTCATCATTGGTTTACCATAAAGCACTCATAATCACGGATTCCAAAAGTGCTTTACAGGCTATCACATCTAACCTTCATGTTCCCTCTTCCAATTAAGTAATATTTCTTACACGCTCCCGCATCCATGATCTTTTTTTTCTCTTTCGATCGAGATCGATCGTCTGTAGATTCTTGACCATTTACGCGTTGAATTTAATAAATTAGTGGATATTCATTAGCCCGTCTTTCGTTTCCAGTGGCAGATTTTTGGGCACATTTTCAGCTTATGATAATTTTTTCATTTCTTCGGTCGCTGATTCCGAATTATGGCTCAACTTTTATTCATTCTTATTTTCTAATCCTGTCTTCATCTTTCTATTCAGACATCTCTCCATTTTCGCCTGTGGTTTTTTAGATACTTACCAATCTCTTAAAAGCTACACAATCTCGGCTATTTGTCGTCTTCACATTAATCACAGTCTCCTTCTTTCATCAATTTTCGGTTTTCGTTTGCTTCTACTTCATTTTGTCCTTTTTATCCTGCCTCCACATACTGTCTTTGTGACTTTGATATCAGGTTTTACTTAAGTGTTCGACTTTTTCTGCTGAACAATCGTCCTTCTACTCCTTTCTACTGTAATACGGTATTATCCTTATTCCCCTCATCATCGGTGCTCCTTGTATTCTCTCATTTTCTTCTATTTCTGTTATTTCTGCCCTCGAGTTGTTTTTATTCTTTTGAAAAAAAAAAAGATAAAAAGCCCATTTTGCGATAGTTTTTCGAAACAATCACTTTCAGAATGATTTGAATATTTACACGCTGAGGCAATTTTAGTTTTTATACGTTGCATCCGTAAGATAATTGTCTAATCGAAAATGTTTATTAAATTAATCATTTTTTAAATTTAATTTTATGATTGCGATTTAATTTGAAGTTATATTTTCATTTATTTGAAAAATGAAATATTTTTTGTTGCAATGTAGTTGTAATTTTATTGCAGACAAATACAACATACTTCTAAATCTTTTTATAATTCGTAAGGATGTAACTTTTTCATAAACATAAGACAAAACAATCGGATCTATCTGAATGGTAACATGCTACTTCGACGTAGAAATAATAATATACCTATAAGTAGCTTTGAAATCATGTGCAATAATGTACAAATTTTGTATAAGTTGTCATTATTATAAAGTACTGCGGAATTAACTTTAATTTGAAATACAGTTAAAAATAAAATAAAAAAAGTGAAAACGAAAAATTTTTTAAGAATATTTTAAATTAAAAATTTCAACAAAATGTTTTTTGTGAGCATATATTAAAGACAAAATGTAAAATTTTCGATTTGATATAACTAGTTATCATTTTATATAAGAGAAATATTAAATACTATATGAAAGAAATAAATTTCTATACTTTGCCTAGTATTTTCAGATAATATTTAAAAAAAAAAAAAAACATAACAAAGGCGAAATTCGTGATTTAATATTTTAAATTAACATAGTAGATGAGTAAAAAATTTTAGTTCAATTAGGTGATGTATGTAATCGAAGAAATGTTAATTTCTTCCATACTTTGCCTAAAATTGTTTATAATACTTTGTTTAATATAAAACAATTACACAAATTACAGCTAACAAATGCGGCAATTAAAACAAACCAAACATTGTTCCCGAAACGACTATTTCCTAAGTGACGTATGTACATATATTGCACAAAACAAACAGTGTTGCTGAAAATCAGTCTGCCGTGACGTTCGTTTTAGTCATTTACGCTGGAAATACTGTAGGAACAAGAAGAAAGTCTAGCGTCTACAGCTTGAGGCAAAAATCTTCTGGACATTAAGTTGTATTATAATTTTGTCAATGAAATGAATCATTTTATAAATACAATTAATGACTTAAATTCTAGAGCAAATTTTCAATACACTAAACACTTGTATTTGTATGTGTATGCAGCATATAATGAAAATAAATCAATCCTGTGCCATCCAAATTATTATATATTGTTTAGTTTCGAAATTTAAGAAATTAATATATTTTAATATATATTCTTTATAGTGCCATACTTAATTACTGAGTGTCGGCGACTACCTATTCGTACATCTCAGCTGTACAGACATAGGCATAGTGTTCATAGCAATTGTTTATATGCAGTACGAATGTGTACACAGGCGAGACTGCATTTGGAACTGATTAGTAATCGTTTGATTTATATCGGTGTATATATACAAGTGCAGTCCTATTTATGTCTGCTGTGTATTGACCTAGCGCGCATATGATGTTGTACGGGGTGGTTTTTTCCATTGCCTTCTACGTGATTATTAGCGAGTATTTAATTTAATTCTTTGTAATAAGTTCTGTCGTCGCCCGGGATCGAACCCGCGACCTCCGTAACGGAAGTCAAGCGCTCTAGCAACTAAGCTATCGCGACGACATTAATATAGAACGAAGTTAATTTCAACTTCATTTAATTAAGCAATAGTTAAACATTGTATTATATTTGTTATATTCTTATATTTTTATATTGTACGTTTTTTCATTTTATTTCATATATATTTTTCTATATTTTGAATTGGCAATTAAGATGCTTTACTACTGTGGTACTTTGTCGAGATGAGACAGAAGTCCATTAATATGCGATGGGTATAAGTTTTTCGCATTAGATTGGTATGTATACAATTTGCAACTATAAAAGTGAATTTTTGATAATAAAAAGGTATTAATATGACCGTTATTTTACTTACAATAAGATCGTGTTTGTATTATTCTTATTTAATGACTACACCGAATAATATCCGTGACAAAAACCAAGTTAACATTAGATGTCTAAATAATATTTGTATAATCAATATTTAAATATGTACAAAACGTTTGATAAATTAACAAACTAGTACTACGCTCATCTGTAAATCTGTGCTCATTTGTAGGATTATTTCTATTTTAGCTTAAAAAATAATTTTTCATTACATAAAAAACAAAAACAGATTGGCACCTAGCTTCGAGGATTTTATTTAAATGTTACACACAAATTCATCTTTTTTAAATGCCAAAAAAAAAAAAAAAAAAAAAATGCAACAATACCTGAAAAAAAACAAAACTTTATATGTGTACACAAAATAGTTAATATCGATAAATTCATGATTTCAAATTAAACAACAGCTTTCTTCGTTCAACTCACTGTCGCCACTATGTTGTGTACTTTTTTCTCTTAAAACTGAACAGTGATTTGAAACGGAGAACTGTTTTGACTGTTCGCGATCTGCTAACGCGAACGAACCTTCTTCCAAACCTGTTCTTTAAGAATACTCAGCTCCTGAGCGAGCCATCATTAAAGTCTGCTTCCGCTGCTTACCCGCGTTTCATAACTGTGTTTTCGATTTGCTCCTTTTTGTTGCTAGCATAGGTAAAACTTCTAAAAGTGTGTCACGAACTCGGGATTCAGAATTTCTTTACAGTTTCCAGCGTATTTCTCCCTTTTCTTATTTCGATTTTCGATTTTTTGCAATATATGTCCAATGTACCGTTTCATTTTCTGTAATAACCGAGATGACTCGCTTCTGTTTTAGAAATTACACCGTTTGGAGCAAATGTTGGTCGACTACTGCTGAGGATTTAAGCTGAAATTTTACGTACACTGCAATGTTTCATTTGTCCGTGTAACGGAAATTGTCATTATCTGCTACCGATTCTCTTCTATATCATCTTCTTCTGCCGGTGCTCACATTTAGAATCAAGAGGAAAATCTAAAATCTATTCCGTTTCTCTAGTTTCTCTGCTAAGTGTTTCCTAAAAAGAAGTCCCAATAGTCTTACCAAATCGGAAGTCACAAGTTCGATCTGAAATTGAATCGGTTACCAGAGAAATCTGGAAAAGTAAAGACGACACCGAGCGAAAGGAACTGACCCCGATATTCCAGTCAGATCCGTTAGGCTTAGTACATCGGGGTTACTTCACTTTACTTACCTTCGAAATAATTTTAGAGCAGTTTAGAAAATGACATAATCGTCCGAGAAAATAAATAACAATTAGATTTAAAAATAAAAGTTACCATTATAATTTTACTGAAATTCTGTAAGCACGTCACTGTATGTTGCAAATAGAGAAAACTGTAAAGAATCGAACATATGCGCACAGTAAGCGCGGAAAAATAATCGAAAGTAATAAATTATCCCGCTGTACATCAGGGTGTGTTTAGGGGGGTTAACAAGTACCGGATGATGATAAGTTTAAGGCTCTTTTTTACCTTTCAAGTTTATTGTCGATATATAATCAAAATGTAATTACGCATTTAAAATTTAAAGATAACAACAGTTATCTCGATTTTGTTTCATATAAATTTTTAACTAGAAAGTCACGATTCTAATTAATTCTGTCGAAGAAATTGTCGAAAAAATCGGAAATCCATCGGAAATACCCAATAATAAATTCCACCGACATTATCGAAAACCCGGGAAATTGATGTGAAAAAGAAATTTATTTTAAATCTCTCGCCGAAGATTCGAATTTATTATTGGAATCTGTTAAATTCGCTCGGCGCCTTTTTTCCTGGAAAAAATGGTTTAACCTCTGCTCGTATATTTTCATTACGTTAAAAACAAATCTGCCGAAGAGAAAGGTAACAGGCGGCTTTTGCAAAATTTACGAAAAATTTAATCCTACCGAAAACGAAATAAAATATCGCCGCCTCCGATCCTTCGAGTTTGCTTCTTTTTTTTTTTTTTCTTTCTGTAATTAAACTTTTCTTCAATTACCGAGTTATTAATTTTTCTTTTTTTTAAATTTTTACCATATTTTTAGATGTACAATTTATTCGAATTTATCTTAATCCGTCGATTTTAAAATAATAACATATCTTTACCGTTATAGTTCAGTAATTCCTATCGCTTGAATCAACGCGAAGTTTTTAAATATTGCGAAAAAAATTCAATTTAATTTCTGATTTGCGTCATATTCTTCTACCAGATCGGCAACATTGAATAAACAACAGTTATCACAATTAATTGTATCTTTCACCTACAATACTGGAATTTTAACCGTAATTACTATATGACGGTAAACCACGAAGAAAAAAAAAAGCAAAAAAAGAACTAAAACTAAATCGAATTTACGAAGCAAATATAGCTACTCAGCTCTGAATAGTTCGGTATGATTTTACGTATCGAGAGCGACATGCAGACCTTTTCATCGTCGTCCGTCCGGGAAAACAGATGACGGATAAATGTCAATGCTATTCGACTTTTTCCCGCTCAGAGCATTAATTCGTTGTTCTGCAGCAGTTAAGGAAATCGGCGGTCGACTTTCATATAGCCACATTTGAAGCGTTTCTCTGAAGTGTGAAGGCCGGGCTGCTGCTGGACGTTATAGTAATCTTTTTTATCTTGCCCTTGTTCGTTAAATGCCGGCAGATGATGCACCGAACGCGGATGCGACGTTCTATAATCTCCGTGTCGGATTAAAATATTCCGCATGGAGAATAATCGTTTTCACTGCACCCTCGACGGGTCCGCTAATTCCCTTATTCTTTGTCATCACGGGGAGACGTGCGCGCGCAGTCGCATCAATTATGAGAACTTTTTTTGTTTTTAAATCGTTTTCTCGGTTGGTTAACAACGAAATTACAATTAATATTTTAAGCGGCCAGCTTAATTCGGGCACAATGCGCAATATCGGCCACGGCAGTTTTATAGTGACGTGAAAAAATCATCAGCGACCGTGGTCCGTACAGTAATAAAATCTTCCACTTATTTCCTGCCATACTGCCTTTCCCGGTACTACGCTGAAAGCAACGGAATCCTGTTCAATTCGGCTTTCAACAAGCTCCGACTTTCGTCATTATGACTAGTTTTGGTGAAATTCTAGGTTCTATGTCGTGTATACACTGTTCATCAACTGCAAGGAGAAAAATTCAGATGTACTGTATCCTAATAAAATAACGAATAACAATTGTAAGCATAGCTTTAACGAACATTAATTAGCTACATAAACAGATATTACGCGCTTAAAGTAATAGTTGTTAATATTTCTTTATTGAACAATTTTCGAAAACCATGTTTCACAATTTTATTTCATTATAACAGTAGTAATAACAAACATTGACTAGGAAAGAATAAATTTATTATTAAAAATTAATACACCGACATGTTTCCGAGCAATATATTCATGGTGAAAATATCTTCACCGTGATTATATTGTCTCCGAAACATATCGGTGTATTAATTTTTAATAATAAATTTATTCTTTCCTAGTCAATGTTTGTCATTACCGTTGTATTACATAATATGTCTTTGCTTTTTTTTTCTTTCCAGCAGACAGTGTTCCTGAAAACGTTTTTAGCATTTCGATTTTTATTCATTTTAAATATTTCGTTACTTACCTTTATAATTATTTTTTATCCCCGACAATAATTGGGTTTTGGAATCTCGCACAGACTTTTTGCATTTCTAACATCTAGTATGTATATCGTAAGCATCCAATTTAATTGAAATGCATAACCTTGGATACGAGAGCCTGTCTATTAATTACAACATAATTCTTAGGCTACCCCCCATTAGAAAAAATGACCCAAAATAATGTCACAAAAATTTGGGTGTGGCTGTGCTGAGGCATAGGGCCGTTGATTTAACGTGAAACGCCTATATCGGTTTAAGTATTTATATATATATATATATATATATATATATATATATATTTATATATATATATATATATATATATATATGTATTAATTACAACGTAATTCTTAAGCTACCCCCCTCCACGATTAGAATAAATGTCCCAATCTTATGTTTTTTTTAAATAATAATTTTCGGGTCCCACAAGGCACTAGCCCGGTTGTGGGTTCCCAACATAATTATATCATTTATTTGTACAGTATAACATCAACTTAACTTAAGTACTACTTTCTGTTGCAGCATAAAAAGTATTAACTTACATATTACTATACTATAAAATCCGTGCTTTCATTATTTATCATTTATATTACAATTATACCATCATCTAAAATAATATTTCCTATTACAATACCTTAATATGATAACTTATATATTACAATAATACAATATAATTTTTATACAACTACCACTCTTTCATTAACAGCTTAAAACTGGAGATTGTAACGATTTTCATGTCAACGTAGCCAATACTTTATTAATTTTTTTTTTTTTTTTGTTATTATTTCTATTGCTCTTTACATCATGCAATCAACCAAATTTTAACCTTGTTTTTCCATCTCTGCAGATTTTTTTCATTTCGAATTTCCTTTGGTATCTTCCCCATTAATTTTATTAATACCTCTTCCTCTACACTGTCTATTTTACTGTTAATCCCCCATAGATCGTACATAGCAAGTTTTGTATCGCAATTTCTAGTCCTGTACGTTTTTGTTCTAGTTGGCAACTCCCTATCTTCGAGTTTAGCAACTCAGTAATTTGCTATAATAATATAACATTTTTGAACGCAAAATGTCCCAATTTTATGTAATGTTTGTTATATTTTATAGGATTTCTGTGATTATGTTATTATATTCATATGGACCGATTTAGAATTACGCTGTAAATTTTGATCATTTTATACAAAGTATAGAAGAGAAAGAGATAGAAATGTAAGTAAGAGGGGTCAAGGGCACCTTGCGAGGCCAGAACGGCCGAGTTATATATATATATATATATATACTTTATAGCAGATTACGAAACAATAAACTGAAGTATGACAAGAATGTCATAATTCACACTAAAATCAATAGTTATCTTCTAGTTACTGATTCCTTGCAATCTTTAAACATGATAATAACTAAAAACACAACAACCCGCTAGTACTAAAATTATACCATTGCTTATATCAACTGTATCAAATGAACAGTCATGTACCGCTACTGTGGGTTCTCCGACACATCGGAGTGCCTGGTAATGTGAGAGGATCGACGCAGCAGCATGTTCTGCCTCGTTCTCGCCAATGCGAAAAGGCGCGCAGCTACCGTCATCGACGGCATATGCATTCTTAAAGGCGTGTGAAAACCAATGGGAAATTGAATAGACAGCTACTACGGCATTATTAAACATTATTAAGCACACAGTTGAACCATGGTGGCTACCGCAAGGAACATCTTGTTACGACTTTAAGTTCCTCAGCCGGCTGCTCGTTGGTCACACCGCTATCTCTCACAAACATGTAATCGACAAAATGCCCCTTCCATCTTGTGCGGCCGTACAAGTGTACCGACAATTTCGCACATACTCCGTATCTGGTCAACTGCGTTACAAAAACAACTTTTCCTAGCAAGAAACATAGACAAGATCCTCTCCAATTCTGAAACTTCCACCACTGGGGTTATTACCTTCGTTAGAACAAATAGTTTATTAACCCAGCACATTTAAATTGCCTCCATGTATGTGTTGTAATGTGACCATAATAGTTACACCCAACACATACACAAGGTGATCGGGAAGAAAGAAAAAATTGACCCCCTTAATATTATAGTTTTTTGAGTTTCACAAATTTATGTAAACCGACGAAGAGTATACGTCAATTAAAGAGAAAACTCTTTAGCTACAACAGAATGGGCTATACGTTTTTTGTATTGCAGCTTTATAGAAATTACTAAATCATTCTTAAGTGAGAGTAGTAATAAGAAATTCATGTACATTTTTGGTTTATGAAGTTGTGTTACCGAAGTGCATGTATTTTTACCCAAACCGTAAATTAGAGTCCATTGGTTGTGAAAATTTTTTTTTATCGTCGTGAAAAATAATCGTTCCATTTTACGAATGATGACGTTGAAGTCAGAATTGTAAATGACCCGGTGTGGTTCAGTGTTACCTTTCGTGTATGCGTAGTAAAATAATAAAAAAAGTCCCGGGAAATTCAAAATTGCACGATAGTTGTTTTTTTTAACGAGGAAAATTTTAAACATAACACTCAGACTTAAGAAGCTAAAACGGATCAAAAGGCAGCTGTTTAGAAAAACTGAACTTTGATTCATGTTCTAAAACATTTTCTTACGGGGCGGAATGTTTTTAAAAATTCGGTGAAGCTAATATTAAAATATTTTAATATTTATCGAGCCGTATGATTTAGTAAATTTAATATTCGCATAAAGGTCGCGGTTGCGTAAAAGGAAAACTTTTACAAGCTGCACAACATAACACTTGGCACAAATTGAAACCGACTCTTAAAAATTAGTAATCGTTTGTTGGGAAACGCAATTTCATAAACGTTGCACTATCAGTATTCGTCAATAAAGCGCTATTTTTCAAACGGAGTATACTTTAAACGATTAAGAAATTCTTATGGAAAATAATTTGAAAAAGAAACCACGCTCGTGATATTTTTGTTACTTCGAGTTTATAAGAAAAAAGGGAAACAAACGTTTAAGCATATCTGACAGCTGAGCATTTAATTTTATTTTATTTATTTATTTAAAGTCGCTCGGCAGACGGTTGTGACGACGAGAAGTTACATCTTATAAGTAATAGACTTATAAATGAAGAGTTCAAAAGAGAAAACTGAAATAGAAAAAGAAATCAGACGAAACGCTGATATGCATCAAAATTATATACATAAGAGGGAAAAGTCGGATAAGGTTCAAAAATTTAAAAATGTGTTTCTATATGTCGTTTCATTGTCCGCCAGAATTTCGGCCAAACCATCATCGTCCTTGAAATACGCGACTCACTCTTATCGAAATTTGCGGCACGGGGTAAGGAGATGCTCCGTCCTAACCGGCACTCCGCAAATTTCACATATAGGTGGTTTAGGTTATTGTTTCTGAAACAGGCGGCTATGTTTGTAGAGGCCACTGTGCGTAGGCGAGCTAATATTGTTTCCTCATGATGGTCCTGTCTGTGAGAAGTTCTCCATCGCCGAAGGTTTCCCTTGTCTTTGTACAGCTTCTGCGAGAGATAGTTTTACTCACATTCGTGTTTACCAGGGAAGAAATGTATATGATTTTTATTTGGGTCTTCAAATTTCGGCTGTTTTTTCTAATCTCGGCTCTAAATTTTGATAACTGCTGTATACTGTCGTTCCACGGACGTACGTAGACGGACGGTCGCCGTCCGTTGAAGTTAGAACCCCGTATGGCACGTTTTTCTTCTTAAAAATTTTAACACGGTTGAAATTTTTAGCCTCTGTCGCTTTTATTCCTTACGGACGACGAGGGAAGATCATTTGAAAAAGAAAGAACAAAATCGAATTATAATACCTAATAAAAAACACGACATCTTTTTCTTATTAAAATGAAAAAAACTTCTAACGATAATGTAGACCGCGTGATTCATATTATTCTTTTAACATAACTTCTGCACGCTGTCGAATAAACAGATTGTTAAGTTTTCAGTTAAAGATTCTTTTTTTAAAGACTACTTTTCAAAAGACAAAAAAAAAAAAAAAATTAACAAGAAATATTCCTCAACTTTTTTACTTGTTACCTACTATTTTTAAGTTGGCGCTTAAAAAGATTTTTCGCAACAATTTTTAGTTGCAAGTCATAATCGTTGCTTTCCTAAAGTCGAGATGCGCCGGCATAACAGTGTAGGAAGAAATGTTCACCTAGCCGTGAGAATTAAGTTTATTACGGGTGAAATGGAGCTAAAAAAGAATTTTAAGTTGTTGATTTTCATCTTTATGAAAACACGAAAACTTCCGATTTAAATACAAAGGAGAAAAGGAATTGCCGGTAATAGTATGCGAGCATGTCTGCAACTAATTTACAGGAATAATCGGTTCCCACTGTGGAAAAATTGCCCCTATAAAAAACTCAAACGCCCGCATTTAAACTTCGCCGTAACCGTAATGGAACAAATTACGCCGGATACAATATTTGCGGAAAAATTCAAAAACTATTACGCATTCATCAAAACTAAACGGATAAGGGGAAAAATTTGAAAGCGTTGAAATATTTCTTAGAGGAAATAAAAAAATGTTTTAGCTTTTAAGAGAAATTTACATTTACTTGGTCTGTAGAAATTGTCTGTTTTCGAGTTGATTGTTTTATAATTACAAACTAAATTAACCATGAACTTTCCATTTTATTTCAGTAAATCTTCATAATTGGACAAGTTGTGTTCAGTGGGTGACTTATTCGAAAAACTTTTTAAAATTACCAACGAATTGTGTATTTTATTTATCTTTTTTTTTTTTATCTTTCCGACGTAAAACGAAATAAAAACAAATACCGCAGTTCTTGCGGTAAAATTAGTAGTTACATTTTACGTTCGTTTAATTAGTTAAAATTTGTCATAACTGAAGAAAAAAAGAAACAAAAAAAAGCAAATATATATATATATATATATATATATATAAATGAATTTTTCTTTCGCATTACACAGAAAATCAGTAATGAATAAGTCACCTCGAGAAAAACTGAACTCCAATAAGCACTTGGAAAATAAATCTCAGCGAAGATCGCGTATTTTTACAAAATCAATTTACAATTTTTATTTGTTTACATAAATCCATTTTATTTTTTGTGATTTTAAGTAGAACCTAAATTTTTTGAAGTTTTAGATTAAAATTGTTCCAAGCCCAACTTCATAATTCGTCGTCATCGATGATGACAATTGCAAAAAATCTGCAACAATGCAAATAATAGTAATTGTGGTTGCTTATGCGCTAATAGAAAACACTGGCAGAATTTTTCCAAGGCTATACACCCATTAGAAGAAAATGCTTTCTTTATGGTTTTGTTTTTTTTTTTTTGAATTTCGCGAGATAATTGTGCCATAAACATTTGTTTCCAGGGTGCACGGTTGTCCTATGGTGGTAGTTGCTCTAATTTTTTCGTTTTCAGTAGGTACTACACTTCCAAACTATCTTCTTCTGATTTGTTATCTGATCCGGATGTCGAAGTAGTATTTTTTTTTTGCATGTAATCTATTTGACGATACATAGATTTCCTGCTAGTTGCATTAGTTCTCAATCAGATGGTATGAATTAGTTCATTTTTTAATTTGATCGATGCAAAACAGTTCTTTCAGTTTTTTCTTTTCTGATTGACCATTCTCCACATGATGATTCTTTTTGATGTGACTATTCTCCACATGATAATTCTTTTTGATGTGTTAGGCCTTATTGTATGGCTAAAGTAAACTAACATACGGTTTTTCATGCGTGTTAGGAGACGTTGTTTTTTCGTTCGATCGCGGGTGTTCAAATGAAACCGATTCATTTGCTCTGTTGTATACTATCAACAGAATTTACAAAATTTTCTAGTAGCCTTTTATTCCGAACGTTTCTGCTTTCTATTTCATCGATGCCCCCTCCCCCTTAGGTTTATGACCTATATGACTTCATTAATAAACCGCTGTTCTTAATACAATAAGTTTAATTATTTTTTATGTTCTTACGATCTTTCCATATCCATATCAGTTTAACGCGACACTAGCCAGCATTAACCGACTTTGCATTTCTTTACAAATGTAAACAATGGAAATTGTTAATATTCGGTTACTAATGTTATATTTTTTATATTACTCGAACTACATTCACAAATTACAAAAAATATATACATTATTTATATTATAATAGATTTAAATTGTTCAAAACACATTAAAAATGAACAACCAGTATATATAAATATATGTATATATATACATATATATATATATATATATACACAATAAATATAATAAAATCGTCTAACCGGTTTCGTCATTTGTGCGACATTTTCATGGGCATTATCTGAACTGCTGCGAAATATATATATATATATATATATATATATTTTTTTTTAATTCTTTAATAGGTAAATTGCACCTGGCCGGTGATATTATTTTTAATATCTTGTGCACATAGCTTGAATAGCAGCCTACCCAGTGATAGTAGGTGCTAAAAAAGAAGTTTTATTAGAACTTTTAATTCAGACTAGATCCATCGAGTTGATTCTATCGAACTTCTAGTGAATTGTCTAGCAACCCGATTGCCATGTTGTTCGGGTGCGTTTTTAATCTGTATCTTTGCGTCGTCGAATATTACTTCTTGAACGAACTTTATTTCGAGGTCTTTGTGAAGCGTTACATTGTTAATGTACCACAGAGCTTTTACAACCATTCGGAGGATTTTGTTATAGATTATCCGTTGTACGATTGCTATGTTACTCTTTTTAGAACAGCCCCATAGTGAGCAGCCGTAACGCCAAACTGGCTTTAAAATCTCGTTATAAAAACTAGAAGTTTATTTTTAGCAGATAATTCCGACTTCCTGTTCAGTAGCCAGTATAGTTGTCTTAACTTTACATTTAATTCGGCCCGTTTTATATGTTTCTTCCATGTTAGGCGTTGATCAACGTATACACCACCAGATATTTCACATCTGTTTTTCGCGGAATTGCAACATTGTTCAGGACTTCCTTTGGATCAACTTTTCTTTTAGTGAAGATTACTCGCGCTGATTTACTTTCGTTAGTTTTGATTTTCCATAAGTTCAGTCAGGACAGAATTTCAGTAACCACTGCTTGGATGGTATTCCGCGCTTTAAAAAGACATACGTCTGAGCATAAAATCGCGGTGTCGTCAGCAAAGGTTGCTACCTCTACATTGACAGGTGTAGGAATATCTGATGTGTAAATGAGATAGAGTAAGGGCCCTAGCACACTTCTCTGCGGAACTCCTGCTTTTATTGGATATATATGTCTTATAAGTCGTCATCTCCATACTTAACGTATAAATATCGTTCAGTCATGTATGGCTGAAACAACTCATATAATTCTTATGTAAAATGTCGCTTAATTTTCTGTAAAAGGCTATCGTGCTTTGCCGAAAGCTTGGCTCATGTCCAGAAACACAGCGTCGTCGCAGTACTTTTTCTTTTCGAGAGCTGTTTCAACGATGGCAACTACACGATGCCCTTGTTCTATTATACTTGGCTCTGAATCCAAGCTGATGGTCTGGTTTTAGACCTTTAGCGTAGATAACTGGCATCATCCGCTTTAATAGCAGCTTTTCATGAAGTTTAGAGATTACAGGCAGCGATGAGATGGGTCGGTACGAAGCCGGCTTTGTTGGAGTGTGCTGCAGTTTTTTAATAACGACAATCTTCGACAGTTTTTAGTTGTAAAGGAAAATAACACAGCCGGACCATTAAACATATGTATGTCAGTAGTATGAAACCTTTTCTCGGCAATTCCTTCAAGATTCGTGCGGTAATTAAATCATAGCGATTTATTTGGGTTTAAAGTTTTTACTAAAGTACTGATTTCACACGGAGACGTAGGCTTTACTGTCGAGCAAACATCATAACAATAAGTTTCACGGTTGAACGCTGCGTTTTCAGAATGTAGCTGGAATATCATTGTGAAATGTTTTCCAAATACCTCCGCTGTTTCTAGGTGGTCCGTTCTAATTCAGGTTCGGTCCGATTTCATTATTGGATGTACCGCTTATTTTTTAGGTTCCTTGTTATCTTCCACAACAAGTAGGCATGCTGTGCCGAAAGTGACAGATCTATTAAACTTTCTTTTAATGATTTATTTTTTAAATCTTGCAGTAACTTTTTTTAAAACCTTTGTTTGCTTGTTTAATGCTGTCTTACGAGTGAGATTTTTTGATGTTTGCCATTTTTTTCGTAATTTCCTGTTTAACCGGATCGCTTTTTTAATTTCATCTGGATAATAAATAACAGGCTTATAACTGTTTTTCGTTTGCGTGGATGCCCACGCAGCCTGGTGTGTAAGTGTAATATAATTTTCTATCGCTTCTTCTATTTGTTTCTCTCGGTTTTTAATAGTATTTTTAGATTTATTGTGCGTTCAAAATTATCTCAAAATGCAACCCAGTTTTTGAATTCATTATGCAATTTTTCTTTACGCATTTTCTTGACCACATTCTGACTAACTAGGAGCGTAACTGATGAATGATCTGATGGCAAAATTTCATCTATCCTGACATCGACAAATGCTGATGAAATCCCTTTTATTATATAGAAATCCAGAAGGTATGATATTTTATTGGGGTTAGTTGGCTGATAAGTACGTGTTCCCGATGAGCAAACGATGCTACAGGTTTCGTCAATAATCAATTTTAGTTCTTTGCCTTTAGATACTGTCAGTCTCGATCCGAAGTATACATTTTTCGCATTTCAGTCACCTACTGCAATGTATATCTACAGTTTGAAGAAATCAGCAAAGTGTTCCTCTTTTATATTGTACCTCGGAGGACAGTAAACTGCTGAGACACTAATATTTGGCTCTTAATTAAATACTACGCTGTGTGTTTGTAGATAATTAAGTTTATATTCTTCCAGTTCGTAATGTTTTATACTGCTTTTTATTATGATACCAGTACCGCCATGTGCTGTACCATCCGGGTGATTACTAAAATATGAATTGTATCCCTTAAAATGAACGAACCTGGTGGTGAATATCGATGCCATTTTCTATAATGTACATCTGCACTTCAGTTATATGGTTTAAGATACCATTTGCGTTCCATGCTGTAATTTTTAAGTTTCTCATTTTTTTTTTTAACATAGCAATGATGGAACTGAGTAGTTGACCTTGCTGTTCCATCGCATTGAGAAAAATCGATTTTATTTCAGTTATGAATGTTTGTAACAATGTTGCATTTCAGTTCGTTGTTTGTGTCTGATTTCTTGTAATTTTTCATAAATTTCACAACCTTCATAGTTTGAATTCCCTTGACAGTTGGCTCATTTTGGAGTTTGGTTCTATTGTTTATTACAATTATTAGATGCACTTCACTAAACTTAACGCATGCGTATGCTCTGTTGAAATAGGTTTTGATCGTATTTTTGACACCAAAAGCACTAGGGTATAGTACTTTTTTTACGCGGGGTTTCAATTTTTACTCTCATGTTGAGTAACGAGTGTATTATGAATACTTCGGAATTATTATTTTCGTGAGTTCAATATCTACAGAAAAGAACGATAGTGGCTGTTTGCTCACTCTGTGTTTCACATTAGTTATATGTCTAACTTTATGGTCATATTCATTCAAGGCTGAGATAATGCCATTTATTTCTATAGAGTGATGTAACTTCCGTAACACCGCTCGGAAACATCGTTCTAATTTGATAACTGCGGTGCTCTATTTTCTCTTCCTGGAGATAGTGAATCAGCTTGCGATAGTTTTCTATAGTATTTGTTTTAATTTCAACTTTCTTGTCCGTTAATGACCTGCAGCGAATTTCATTCGTAGGAATTACAGACGCAATATCCATCAACATTCTAGTATAATCCTCATAGGGGGAGATTTTTGACCTTGTTTCGAGTCTGTAACTTCGTCTGTAATGTCGTTATCAGTTGCTAAGATCGCACATCTATGGCTACTTCTTTAACATTTTTTTGTCAATGTCAGAAGAAACGCTCCTGACAAATTCTCTTGGTCTCTTTCGTTTGGTTGTTACCTCTTGCCAGCTGTGATCCTTCGAGTCCATATCTGTTTCGCATGCAACTATCATCAAATCTTCTTGTAAAGGTTTAATAGGTGACAATAAAGGAGTGTTAACAATGTTCGATTTACGTTGCTCCGAAGTATATCTATTTTTTTACTTTTGTTTCTCGTAGAATTTATCAATTGTTATATTTCACTTTCTCTGTTGACGATTAAGCATACTCGCTTCGGTTTAACTTCAATTTATTTACAAATATCTTTGATCTGGGCAGTGTTAATAACGTTTTATTATTTTATTCGTATTGCATGTTTCTTTTTTTCTTCATCTTCTTCTTTTTCTTCTTATTATTATTGTTATTAAATTAATTGTTGTCCGAACGTTTGTTGTTTCGAATAAGCCTCCTTTCCGTTTTTCTTCTCTTTCACACTATGAACTTCATAAATTTCCTTCCTTTTGTTCCATGTTTACTGTAGAATCGTCTATAGTACTCCGTACTTTTCTTTTCTTTGCACTTTCCTCGTATAATAACAATTATCTTATCCGCTCCCAATCGATGAGCGTCGTGCGGGCTATTTCGCATCCTCTTTATACGACTACATTACCCTTTCTATTCGTTCCTTAATTGCTAATCCTTTCTTAGTTCGTTCGATTCAAATCGATCTTCTTTGCATTCCCAGTCATAGCGGAATCGCGGGCAACGGGTCAGTTGGCTCGTTTGCTCGCTCTGCTTCCTCTAACAGCAAATTTATCAATAAGTTTCCTGCTAACAATATCCTTTTTCCATCTAAGCAATCACACTTCAAATCATGGTCCGATATTCTACATTACCTCCTTTTCTAATCTTCATTCCTTTTACAAACTAATACAGCCTCCCCCTCATCTCAGCCTCTGGTTTCTGATTTTTCTGCTCTCAATCGCTCCATTGTTTCCTCCATAATACGCCTTCGTTTCAACTGTAGTTGTCTTCCTTCGTATCTTTTTCGTTTTTCCATTGTTTCTTTTCCACATTGCATTTTTCATCTCTCAGATCACGACTGTGCATTAGTGATAGGGATTCTCTTTGAATGGTCTCTTCTTGTGTAGGAGCGCTCCTTTTTCTACACTAAGGTCTTACATCTTAAACTGCCTACTCCTTTTCGTGCTTCCTACTTCCTTTCCTTTACTAGATGTTGTTCCGGCTTTAGTAGAATTAATTTCTTCCATTTCTCTACATATTCAAATTTAATCCTTTTGTTCCTAATCCTAGCATGAATCGTCATTTCCCTTGGTCGGTGTTCCCAAAAAAGCGAAAAAAAAATAAGAAAGAATATTATCCTTTTTTTTTTTTTTTTGAAAATAATTTTTGTACAAGATAAATCAAATGTGTGTCGGGTGTACCAATTTATAATATAGTTTTTCACGCTATTTTTCCATTTAAAACGTTATCAAAAGCTTTCCTGTATAGTAAAAAACAGAACATTTTATTAAATTTCTATTTTGATATTTAATAATTGTACTCTTAGTACAAGCTCAGCTTGCTCTTCCAGAACGTGTTGTAGGAGGTAGTTGCGCCTTTTTATTACGTACAATAGAATTATATTAGTATGTCTGATTAAAGCAATTCTCTTTCATAATTCTCAAGTCCAATCCTAAGGTCATCTTTCAAATTACCTATATTTCTTTTAAACTATCTCATTACTTTTACTCCGACTTCTTCTGTCACTTCCAGCATTTCAGCAGTTATGCCATTGTAGCCTGCTCTTTCAGTTTTTTCATGACGGCTTTGACTTTTTCTTTAAAATTTTAGACTTGGGTTTAACGTTTCGCATTTAATACTCCATCCTTGTTATCGTGTCCATCGGTTGATAACAGTACTGGTGCCGTATGCGACGGATTCGATCAGACTGATGGAAGATCATCTAACATACGTATTTTTGTTATACCCACGATTTCTGCATATAAATTAATTTAATCTCTAAGAAACAGAAATTTATTGACATGTAATAAAATTACACCGACAATGGCACAGCTCAGTATAACACGTTTTATTGATCTGGTCTTCCAAACTGTGTATTAAACGTTGACGTTTTTATGGGTATTTGCGATGGTTACATAAAAGGACATGCCATTTCATCTGCCTAACATTATTGCTGTGTTTAGCACTATTATTACATGATGCATACACACATACACGTGTACATTAGTGGTTACGAGCGAACTGAGAAGTCATAACTTTCTCTATCTTTTTCGACATTTTTCTGACAATTTCGAATAATGTCTTAAAATTTTCCGGATCACGTTAAAAAAGTTTTCCAGTGATATTTACATAGTATTTCTTTGATGGTTTTTCTGAATTCTGCGATTAAAGTGATAAATTCACACCAGTTTTATTTTTAAATAAGTTTATTATTATTATATTTTTTACTAAGAAGTTATTTTAAAATGCTTTAAAAGTGAATATTTATATATATTATTATAAAACGGTGCACTAATTTATAAAATAAAAAAGCCGCTATTGCACGCGGGAAAAGTAAAACAATCGAACAATAATTACTCTCGGATTTGAATCGTATCAGGTATATGCGGTTAAATAATTGATTAAAGCGATCTTCGGTTACATTTCTACATGAACGTTTTTCGTTCAAATGTTACTTTCTCGAAACGACTTCAATTAGACTTATTGTATCTTCGTCTAAAAAATAATCCGCTATAGAATGGATATTTTATTTCATAAATTCTTATTAGACTTCTCATGTTTTTGACTAAAAAAATTTATTGCCGAACTTCTCCGTAGACGTCGACTGGCTGAAGTTTAGCGACCAACGCTGCGTTGTTTTAGTTTCATTGTTCGCAATTCGAAACGGTTCTTTCGCGCTGAATTCAAGCTGCCGTTGAAGATCCCCGCCCCATAACGATATTCTCCTTCCAGCATTAGGCTTTGCTGTCGATTTTTCCATATTTACCATGCAATCAAAAGCACCATATATTTTTTATGGATTCCTTAAACTGTCGGATACTCTATCTTCCTTTTCTGATTTTTTCCTTTAGCGTTAGCGTTACAATTATTCTTCATTCGTAACCCAATGATAAAGCGAGCGACAGTTACATAAGTCCGTATTTTCTTTTTTCACGATAGCCTACGATTCTTTATATACGCAAGCAATATTATGAAAACACTTAAAAACGAATCAGTTTTGACCTATTTGGTATTTCGATCTACTTATTTCTTTCTCTGGATCACACTTTAGTATGAAACGGACGTTTAAATTAACGCAAATTTAAGTAATGTGATTCGTTTATTAACAAAACTGCGTTTATAAGTGTAGTGCCGAATTATAAAATTTTGAAGTTTTGTATTTTATTGTAATACACAAAATTGATTGATATATACTTGTTTTGCATGTGTGCACTATTAAATTTATGTAGAACGATATACAAATTACCTTCTAGGGTTAATGAGAAAGTAAAGTTCCAGTAGCTTCATCGTAACATAGGTGGGAGGAAAGCCGAGTAAGGTTTCGTTTTGTAGCTGTTAGTTTTACCTTCAGAACGAGACTAATTTGAATAGTATACCGTCATTAGTTGGTATCCGTAATGTGTGTTTAAACCGAGTAACCTCATAAAAAATCCGTTCTATGTTGATGTTTTGGGCCAATGAAGGGGTCATTTCAGTGGAATTCATGTGATGTCGGCAGATCGTTAATAACGAAAGATACAGGCAAACATTTGCCAATTTAATAGGAAAACGATTAAAAATCGGCGGCCAAGAATAATTCCGAAAGGAATTCAATTACTGTATGACAACGCACGCGACCGCAGCCAGCGAAGGTTAACCAAGAACTTATCGCTAAGTTCAGATAGTCAACGCCATCCATCCAACAGTCCGGATTTCAAATGATTATGCTTTATTTCCTCAGTTAAAAATTAAGTTCAGTCAAGCATGATGTTTCATACGCTGAGGATTCCGTATGTAAGACTATAATTTATGTTTACGTAATGTACTAAATTCAAAACAAAGAAATCTGATTTTTTAGATACGTTATTCTCGGCGTTTTCTTGAACTATTCGCCAACATCGGAAGTTTCGTTCAGGAAACGAAATACGGTTTCGTTACCGACACAAACAGCGATCTTTCACCAATATAGCACATGCTCAAAATAAAAAAATAATTTTTTTCAAAAATTTCAAACTTTCGGCACCCCAAGAGCAGAATTTTATAGTCGGAAACCCGGATTCCCCAAATTAGAGAAATATACGGGGATGTGTGCATATGTGTAACCTTGTTCGATACTTTTAATTATAATACTTACGCTGCAAGGAACGGCTACGTGTCATTTTCCGCGTTTTTTTTTTTGAAGTTTTTACACACTGTGAAAGTTTCGTTAAGGTAATTAAATACGGTTTTGTTCTCGACAAATAACGATCTTTCGATACATCACCGTGACAGGAAAAAAAATTGTTCAAAACTTTCGAGCTTTCAGCGCCCCGGGGGTCTAAATATAAAGTTGTAATGGCTATATTTTTCCTATGAAGCGGTCTTTTATGCACAGGTTTGAGCTATGTTTTAGTTTCTCCAACATTCTTATTCGAGCTAATACTTACGTTTTTTTTGCTGTTTTCTGTCAAAAGGGGGAGGGATTAGATCATTTTTACCGTAATTTTTTGATTTTATGAAATTACTTTTGCGTTTTGTTTTATATTTTGAATTTCACTTTTAAAAGTTTATCCGATGATCAGTTATGAACTTTTTAAGGGTGATTTTTGAGGTCGTTTTAAATACCATATTATATATTCTTGACGGTTTTTTGGGTTTTTGTCGTCCAAGGTAATTGGTTAACTTAAAGTTATAGATCGATTTAAAGGAAATTTTAATTGTTATATATGTTTCAAATTTCGAAAATAATTAACACATCCGTTCCGTGAGTTATCGATTTTTTTTGTGATATTTTTGTCGTTTCTGAACCATCTTATTAGGATTCCATAAATTCTACACGTACGGAATCCTAACAATTAGCCGGCGAAAAACACGAGGATGACGAATTAAAAACCGAGTCATCGAAATCTTCAAAGAACTGGACGGAAAATGTTTATAGGGGCAGTACATAAGATACGACAATCGAAAAATTTAGAATGTTCAAGGAATAAAATATAACTTTCAAATTTAATTTTCATTCATTATTACGTCAATACGAGGAGTTTGAGTCTTACTTTCTGGGTGGTCTCGTGTATTTATCATTAACGCTTGAATGGTATTACGTCTATATTTAATAAAAAAGATTAGAATGTAAAATAACATTAAAGAAAAAGTATTATGCGTGTAATATTCCTGCAGCACCTGCTGCTTAATGAACAGTCTCTGTACATCCTACATCTTGTAAAGTGATTTGTTCGTATCTTACATATCTCTGCAGTGATCTGATTGTATCCTACATTTTTTTAAATCACTGTTTTTATAGCATTGCTATCACGGTGGACCGGATGTTTCGGTTGAAAGCACACCAGCAACAAATTCTCTCATTGCAGTATAGAGTTTTACTGCATGACGGTGATTTGAAACATTATGATGTTTTTTACGGGTAAAACATTAGGACCGGAAAAAATTATATGCGAGGTTTGCGTGGTTAGAATTGTTACGATAACTACCGAACCGTCGATATACAGCAAATCATTGCTAGCTGCCACAGTTTATTTAGGTGTTTTTTATAGTGTTTGAATGTCTTTTTGTTTTTAACACCATTGAAATGTAGTTCGATCTTGGAGTGTTTTTATTGTTTTGCATAGCCATATAATTAAAAATTCTGTTATCAGTCGACGAAAATGAAGATTTGTCTGTTATCGAAATTCTTTTTTGTTCATTGTACCGGATTGTCTACGTGATACGAATTAATAAGAAAAAATTATTAAAAAGTACTTCCGAGCGCAAAATTTTCAAAATTAAAGGGAAAAACTTTCGTACCAATTGCCGTTAGCAAGAACAAAGATGGGGGAGCAAACGGATAAATATATTATAACTCAGATGTTGAATAAAATACCCAAAGAAATAATAGAGAAGGAAAAAATAGGGGAAAGAAAAAGGAAAATAAAGGAATGGCTTCAGGAAGAAGAAAATATAAAAAAAATAATAAACATAAAATAAAAAGACAAAGCGCAACAAAGCTAGGAAAAAAAACAAAAAAAAAAAACAAAAAAAAAAAACAACTGAATATAGGAAATAGAAATAGATTAGAAATTATTGATAAGTAAAATAGATAGATTAAGTAAATATTACACGATCATGTATATGTATAAGTTAATTTAAGATGGTAAAATGTCAAATAGGATAATTCGTCGACAAGCGTTTTAGCTTGACGAAAATTTTTGTATGTTAAGAATTATAAATACATATTTTTTTCAAAAAAAAAAAAAAAAAAAAAATAAAAAAAATAAATTAAACGTATTCTGAAAAATAACAAAATGAATTAAAACTTTTCGTAAAAAAAAAAAAAAAGGAAAAAAAAAAGGGAGAAAATTATCAATTTCGGCAGTTAAAAAGTTGTTTTGTTTATAAAAGTTCGACTTTCACGTTTTTATCCGGTTTCCAGAGAGATTCGTATAATTGATATCTTCCGCTTATTTTACGTAAAATGCTGGTTTTCATTTTTTAACAATTTTAAACGATTTTTCCGCAACAGAATTCGAATAAAATTCAACACTTCTCTATCCATCCGATGTTTACTTTTAATTATCGAAAAATTATCTAGTCGATTCGTTTGTATTCAAAATTGTTTGTTCACTTTAATCAAATGCAAACTGCTAGCCGAAATATATATACATGTAGAAATAGAAGCAAATCTAATTTATATGCGTACACGCATTCATCGACTCATGGTAAACTTCGCGGCGTTTCCGTTTTTTAACGCATAGTTTTCATAAGCTTTTTTGAACAAAAATGAATTGTAATCTGGAATGACGTCAAAATTGGAACCGGAAAGAAATATTCTTGAATAAGATAGTTACACTTGGAAAAGGTATTCACTCAAGACTTGTACGATTCGACACCGCTTATATGTGTCGAAAATTTTACTTGATTCGTTTATAACAATAACCCAAGTAACCAAAGCAGAGAGAAATAAATACATCGTACGAAGAAAATAAATAAATAAACAAATAATAATATACACTAATTTATAATAATACCACCGCTAGGATCTTTTTGTGCGCACACCACAACATACATAAATGGGTGATTTTTTGTTTATTTAAAACTTACATTTTATCATAAAGTTCATAGATATTAGAAATTATTTGAATATGGCGTTCGGTAATTAAACGCGTCAATAAATAAATTTGAACCTCTACGGTCTTCTTTTTTTTTCCCGGACTCGTCAACCAAGGACTTTTAAAAACAATTAAGAGGGAAAAAGTCGGTTATATTTTAATCCGATCAGGTACGGTTAAAAAAAAAAAGGAACAAACAGCAGGAATGGATAAGCAGAAACGAAAAGGACAGGAAATAAGAAGTAGGCCCAAGTTTCAGTAAACTGGAATACGCTCTGCAGAGCACTACGTTGAAAGAGGTGAACAGAGTTAATAAACATATACGATAATTGGTTCCAGACAATTGCATTATTTGGATAGAGAAAACAATGAGGAGAGGAAGCGGTTAAGAACGTAAGCAAATAGTGGAAACGACAGCAGTACGACGAATGAAAGAAACAAGAGAAACTACGGATCAGAAAAAGGTATGCATTGAAGAGGCAGAAGTGTTAAAATAAGAAGGGCAAATGTCTGACCAAAGCGGCCTTATTTAGGTGAACTGAAGAATAAATTTAATATCGGTAAACGATTTGACACCTGTTGGCCTGCAATCATTTTCACGTCATACTGATTAATAGTGGCCAGATATAATGCAGTGCAAACAATAATAATAAAAAAAAATCAAAGGAAAAGCCTATTGTAACGCGTTTTATAATTCGTCTTTTTCGTCTAGTTTTATTATCGTTTTCTGTTCCTTCTATTTTTTAACAATGGTTTCATCTTTATTAAAAATATTATAAAAAACCTGTATTACAGAAATTATATTTAAAAAATATTAAAAATAGCCGACATGTTTCGGAGTTACATAAATCATGGCATTAATAAATAAAGTTAAAAGTTAAAAAACGATATCATATTTGTCATCTTATAAACTAATACAATATATCGATATGCTAGGATTAATTATTAATTTTAAATAGTGAGCTCTTCTTCATTATAGTGCCATACTTAATTACTGAGCGTCGGCGACTACCTATTCGTACATCTCAGCTGTACACACATAGGCATAGTGTTTATAGCAATTGTTTATATGCAATACGAATGTGTACACAGGCAAGACTTCATTCGGAACTGATAGTAATCGTTTGATTTATATTGGCATATACAAGTGCAGTCCTATTTATATCTGCTGTGTATTGACCTAGCGCGCATATGATGTTGTACGGGGTGGTTTTCCATTGCCTTCTACGTGATTATTAGCGAGTATTTAATTTAATTCTTTGTAATAAGTTCTGTCATCGCCCGGAATCGAACCCGTGACACCTCCATATCGGAAGTCAAGCGTACTAGCAACTAGGCTATCGCGACAACTAAATAACGGGTTATTATTTATGATAAGATTATTATTAATTAAAATAAATTTAAATTTATTAATGTAGTATGTTTCGGCGCTATTAAGTAGGTTATAATTATTAATATATTTTATTATTTCTAGGTCGTCTTTTAAGTTTTAATCTATGTTTATTAATAATAATATGTTCCGTAACAGACGATTTATAAATATGCCCGTGTTTAATAATATGCTCATTATAACGGATGCGGAAAGTGCGACGCGTTTGTCCTATATTGTATATTTTGTTGCAACGTTTAATTTTATATATATATATATATATATATATATCGGATTTATTATATTTATCTATGTTTATGAATTTATTGGTATTAATCAATTGATAATACAAGTTATTGTACGATATTTTAAGTAATTTACGGAGTAGGTTGGTAAGACTGACTGTTGCCGGGTTAGTGTATGTAAAAGTGGTCCAGATCTGTTTAGTGTTATTATTATTTTATTTATCGTTTTTATCTTTTTTACTATTTCGGGTACATTTAAAATATAGTTTATCTATTATATCAGTTTTAAAATTATTATTTAGTGCACTAATCCGGCAATAAACAGTCTTACCAACCTACTCCGTAAGTCTATTAAAATATCGTACAGAACAAATAATAACTTATATTATCAATTAATTAATAAGAATAAATTCATAAACATAGATAAATATAATAAATCCGATATATTAATTACAACGTACTTCGAAAAAATGTCCCAATTTTATGTAACGTTTGTTATATTTTGTAGGATTTTTGTTATTGTTATTTAAAAAATGTCACAATTTTATGTAATGAAACATGTAACGAAAAATGTAACGAAAAAATGTTTTAATTTTATATAACGGAAGTTAAATTTTAGAATATGATTTTTGTGGTTATGTTATTTTTTGTGTGTGTTGATGCCAGTAAGAATGACGTTGTAAATTTTGATCATTTTATACAAAGTATAGAAGAAAAAGAGACAGAAATGAAAGCAAGAGGGGTCAAGGGGCACAGCCCCTTGCGAGGCTAAAGTGGCCGAGTTTATGTATATATATATATATATATAATTAAACGTTGCAACAAAAAAAATATATATAGGACAAACGCGTTGCACTTTCCGCATCCGTTATTATAACGAGCATATTGCTGCTATTAAACACGGGCATATTAATAAATCGTCTGTTGCGGAACATATTATTATTAATAAACATAGATTAAAACTTAAAAGACGACCTAGAAATAATAAAATATATTAATAATTATAACCTACTTAATAGCGCCGACACATACTACATTAATAAATTTAAAGATATTTTAATTAATAATAATCTTATAATTAATTAATAGTAACCTACTATTTAAAATTAAGAATCAATCCTAACATATCGATATATTGTATTAGTTTATAAACAAATATGAAATCGTTTTAACTTTTAAGTTTATTTATTAATGGCATGATTTATGTAACTTCGAAACGTGTCGGCTATTTTTAATATTTTTTAAATAAAATTTCTCTAGTACACGTTTTTTATAATATTTTTAATAAAGTAATAACAGAAAATGGACAATATCACTTACAACTCAAATATAACGGTTTCATCTATTGACTACATTCTCATAAGATACACCTTTGAACACAGTTGGACCGTTTACTGACGGTTTTATATGCGCACGAGAGTTCGAAAGATTAAAATAGTCAGCTGTGTCTTTGTCGAGTAGTCGATGTTCTAAAAAGAATCAAGCCAGTCAGGTAGCTGTCACAATAGTCCGAATTGAACTATTTCTTATTTACGGGGAACCGTTATGGGAAATGTCGGCTAGTTACCGTTTCGGAATGATAAGAACTTGCAAGCGGTAAGTTTTGTACGTTATATGCACAGGTACGTAAAGAAAAACACGTAATAGACAGTTTGCTGTACAACAGTCGCTAGCATTAACGTTACAGTTTCAGCATTGCCGGTTATCTAGTGCGAAACGAGTGAAAATTTTACTTTGCTCCTGGAAAAAATTCCAGTGAAGTGGTTTATCTTCAAAGCAGTAGTAGTAACACTCGGGCCAGCGAACTGGTCGGTAGGAAAACTTGTGTCGACGCTTTCAATTATAGGCTATAATCTCACGTTTCAAAACACGCATTTCGAGCTGCTCGCTAGTTTAATGAAAAATTGAAGTATTTTTTTTTTCTTTCTTTTTTTACTAGACGACGTATTAAATGGTACGCTGAGATGTTTTCTTTGGAATAATTCTGCTCAAAGTTGATCGAGTTATTCAACGTCGAACAGAAGAGAAAAGAAATATATTTTGAAGCTTTCTCAAAGGAAAATCTTTTTCACTTTTCAGAAAAATGGTAACGTCCTGACTGTTCTTCGACCGCGAAATAATAACAATGGAGAACTTTTATGCCTCTATACAAAACTGGAATTCTACAATTACAAATTTCATTAGTTTTCCAATTTTTTTTCTTTTATGTTGCAGCATTAAATTCGTAGGCCCTAGCAAGCTTTTGCTAATGGAACATATACTAATTTCTATTCTTAATTTATAACGCAATGTACATTATAAGGAATTTGAAGTAGTATTCAAAAAATATAACGTAAATAAAAATAAAATTGCTTCTAAAGAAAATTAATTTCCTAAAATATGCAAAACATATAAAAATCATATTTATAGGATAATGTATTAAAAAAAAAAAAACTTAAACCCCCTTCTTATTTCTTATACAGTCCTGGTTTAATTAGAAGTTTAAGTTTTTATGAAGAAAGAGTAAATACGTTTAAAATGTTTTACATTTTGTGTGTACGAAAACTACTTTAATATCTCGCCAGTTATTAAAAGCCAATTCTTTATTTCAATGTAATAATGATCATTTTATTTTAAATTACGATGATAATAATACAGCATTATAGTTAAATGTTATTGTGGTGGTAGTTTAGTTAGTTTCACATTTCATATTGTTTAATTTATTTTAGATTATCTATTTTTGTTGTATATTGAGATTAATTAATTTTAATAAGATTAGTATCTAATTTTTGTTGTTAAAATATTACATCTTTTATATAAGAGATTGTTAATGGATTCGTTGATAAGTAATTTTTTTTCATAACGACTTGTAAACACTTTGTTTGCAAATAATCCGTTTCGCGAACGGAAAATAAGAAAAAAAAAAAAGATGAAAAAACGATCTTTATACGACAACTCTGTAATTAATATGTCATCAGTATTTAAATATTATTTTAGACATTTGTAACTCATTGTTTTTTGTTATTTTAACATATAATAAGTAGATAACAGCCATCTGAAACAATTAATACATAAATGAATTGTTTTATATCGGTGTTATTTACTTATTATATTACTAATCATGTTTGAATTGAATTGAATTATTTATTTAAATAACGTAAAAGCGAAATATAATCCTGTGGATCTACTTATTTCGTCCTTTTAAATAATTTATCTACTACTACGTCTCAATATTTATATTTTTCTATCGATCCAATGGTGAAAAAATAATTATTCCGAATACTGCTCTTCCATCGTATAATTTCCTTAAAAATTACCTTTTCCCAAGGAATAAGGCGAAAGTTTTCTTATTGATCGAACGCAAAAGATAACAATTAGAATAATATTCCTTTTCCCTTGTTTGGGTTTTTTCCCTGGGCTTGCCAATAATAGACGATTACCTATCGACACATGGAAATGGTAGCGATTAGGAATCACAAGCAATGGAATGTAACAAAGTAAGGATGGAGAAACAATGACAATCAACGTCGAAAAGTGCGAAACATATGCATCCTGAAAAGAGGAAGAATGACATTGCCGAAGGTAAAAAGGAGTTAGCTGTACCATACCATGGCCACATCTGCAATTACAAAGAGTACCAACGGATAAAGGAATCAGGCTACAAATAATTAAAGAAGAAGAAAGACGGGATGTTTAAAAAGCAGTTAGAGCCATCAAGCATCAAAGCTATATAGTCCATGACGCTTAGCGTGCCGTTAACAGTTATCCGAAAGTTCAATGATTTTCTCCACAAGTTTGTAATTCTTAACTATGAAAATTGAATAATAATTACGGCGACGACTGTGAAAACAGCGCCTACCATCCTGTCAAAAGGAAATGAGTAGAACTTATATCCAACACACTATGGCCACACTGCAACAGCAACGCCCGCGGTTCCGGCTAACAAGGAGTTCACTATCTAACGTTAGGGCCTCAAATGCGACAGCGGGTCCGCAATATTAACTGCAAGCTATGCATGTTTGTAACTGCAACATCAGTCCGTGAGCACCTTCGTTTAGAGAGGAGTTTATTAGAAGTAACTGGACACCGATAAATTAGGAATGCCAAAGTGAAAGAGAACTACTGAAGGGATTAGATCTTAATATTATAATGAAGTATAGAAAATAGGAATATTACTATAATTGGAATGATCAACATTAACTGTAGAAAGAAAATAAAGGACACACAATATGCAGTTGGAACATTATGTGAGAACAGGAATAATATATTATTAAGGTATCAAGTTGAAATATATAATTTGTAGAAATACTCCAGTTAGACTAAGTATGAAAGTGATGAAACAGTATACTAAATAGGAATGTAACATCGCCACAAGTAATAACTCGATGTGCCATAGAAATTTTGGAATATTACAAAAACGGTTGCATGAAAAACGCAGAAATACGAAAAATAAAAGCAGTAGATGTAACAAAAAGGAAAATCAATTGGAAATGTTACGGTCGCACTATTAAGGACGATCGAAAAGGATGGGATCATAAATTAATGCAATGCCAACCCCATACGAATGCAAAGAAAAAGGGGAAAGCCACCAACAAAATGGGCAACAGACTCGCCGGCAAAACCAACCAGATAAGGACAGTGATGGGCCGGAATTAGTGGGAGAACATAACTAAACCCCAATTGTGCCATCGTGTGGGATCAGTTTTCATTCTTCAAGAAGAGTATTCTAAGCTCAGCTAATAAACTCGACTTCGAACTTGCTTACTAAGCATGTCCAACATACATGTTCAACTGGATTTAAGTCTGGACTGGCAGCTGGCCCAGTCTCCAAACGAATAATTTCAACTTCATCGAGGTATAGTTGTACGGAAAAGCCATCATAAAATACCGCGATGGTTTAATATTTATCGAGTAAGATGGTGTAGAGAAAAAATATCTTTGGCCTTTGATCTTGTATTCTGAATTTACTCTTCTCGCTTTCGTACTAGCATAGTCGCTTTAATAATATTCGAGTTTTTCGTTATTTCACGAATTAAATATCCTCAAACTTGAAATCATTTCTTATAATTTAATTGCGTTTTAAATTATACAATTTTGAGATCAATTAAATTACTGTTTTGTCATATTCGGTCAATCATACGACAGGTTGAGGTTTTTAGTAAATCGTATTTCCTATTTAGTTTTATCTTCTTTTAACCACGTTATAGTACCTGTAGGCGGTGCTTATGTTTGAAGATACTGATGTGAGTATAGTTTCGACATTAATATTCAACAACTATAAAATAAAAACGAGTTTCTGTATCTGAAAATAATCTACTTATATTTTTTAGTTTTCTACATGATTCGCTGCACCGATTTACAAATATTTTTCCGGTATCGGTTCAACAGCTCTGTAATTTCGGTGTTCAAAAAATTTTAGATTATCGCGTCACTCTGCGTACCGAAAAGCAAGAATTTTTCCAAACGTGTAATGATTAGGACTGTGTTGAATAGTCGCTCGGAAATTTCGCAGCACTACAGTTGAAAGTGTGTATGGCGGCAGTATTCCAAGCGTCACGAAATTAATTTGTAAATTTTTTTTTAAGCACCAAAAAAAAAAAAACGCACCTTAAACATTTTTGTTTATGTTTTACATATTATTTAGAAGTGAAAATTGCAATAATTTTATTCACCGCAAGTCGATATATTTGAACATTGGTGCACGCTGTGCACCATGTAGTTCTGTTTTCTTACTCGTATTCAACATTCTTTTCACATTTATCATTTTACTTAGTATTCATTGGAGCGAGTTTTTTGCATAAATTTTTGTTCCCTGTAAAATGAATCATAAAACTGCGTTTAATTTGCTGGTATGAAGAAAATTTGAAAAGATTAGAAACATGTTGGCACGTATAAATCATTTGGATAGCGACTGTGCTAATGAAAGTGATCCTGATGAAGTTGATGTTACAGAAGAAAATACTTTGGACGTGAATGCTAAACCGGAAATTATGACAATGATGAGATAACAGGCAATGATGAAACTTTGCTTAGTATAGAGAAGAAAATAAAAGATTCTTACCTAACAAGGAAGGTAAAAGCAAAACAGTTCTTCGGTATCCTGTTGGACGACACAGTTATTTAATCTGCCTACGTAAAAATTATAATAGAGTAACAACAAAAATTCGTGTTAAATGTGAACATTTTATTTGTTTGAAACCGTAGATTCAAACTCATGCCTACTTAAAGCTATGAAATGAGTGCAGGAAATATTCGCAAATTTTTAATTATTCAAAATTTATCTACCTGTATTTATTTCTTTTTCATTCTTTTCAGAATTTAATCGTGGAGGCAACTATCAATTGCACCTTTCGTTCAATGAATCTAAATTTTCATTCAGTTGAACTTGGTAATCATGAAAATGAACTTAACCGATATCGTATGATTTATCTCATTTCGGGGAAAAACAATTTAAAATTAGAACAACTCGTCTAGAACAATAAATACAGCTGATGATGATAAAATATTGAAACTTTAAATTAAAACTTACTCGCGATAACAGTGACTTTTATCGGTAATAACATTTATTTTGCGAAAACGAAGAACAAACTTGATAAAATAAGTCTAAAACGTAAAAGATGAACAAATAAAAACTTTTGTCGGCGAAGCAAAAATATTTCAGATGATTTCTGGATAAACGGAAGTTATGCATTAATTTAATGCAATAATCTATGCAAGATCTTCGCCACGGATTGATTTTTTTGACTTTTTAACTTAATTTTCATATGTTAGATGAGCAGGGAGTACAAAGTTAATTTATACCGTCTTATGGGCAAAAAATATTGAAACGTCTACAACCGTTCAAAAATTATTCGTATAAATTAATGCTATAACAATTAAAAAAAATTAATTGTTCATTTTAAAAACGACGATATCAATTGGTATTCATTTAATGCGGTACATCTTTTATGTGGTTGAATTTGTGTTTCTGTGGCATTTGCAGCGTGAAAAAAAAAGTACGTACGACAGCAATAAAGGTTATCACTCTAAATCATCGTATTAAACACGTATAAGGCAAGCGGTATCGTTTCTTAAGTGATTTAAAAACGGACTTTGCCTAAAAATCACGTTAGCGTAAAATTAGAAATTTAGAAAAAAAAAGGTATTTTTTTTACCGTCTGGCTAAAAATTTGAAACAATAAGCGCGCGGCGCTGAAACGTTAAGGAAAGGCCGCATGAACGTCGTGCAAAAATTTCAGATTCGGATTTGTATAAGAAAACTACACGAAAATGTGCCAGTCGTATATACTGCTCTCAGTTTCAATACGGGCCATCAGCGGATTAAAAATGTGACCGCTGCGAAAAGTTTACGAATAAATTTAAATAAGTTTGAACATAGCACGCTATACATTTATACGAATCGGTCTACAGTAAATAGCTGCCTTATTTTTAGTGTTGATTTTTCACACTCCGGAAAAGTTGATTTTCCCCCTCGAATTTCCCTTCGCTATCCTAGCTGAAAAATTTCCACTCTACATTTAGTTTGACTCCCTCATCTACATCTCGGCTCAGCATCAGTTTCCTCGTACTTCGTCGTGTCCAAAACTTTATCAAAATAAAAAGTAAATACGTTAAAATATACCTTTTCTTAAAATGACCAACATTTTTTCGTAAGAAAAGTTTTAGCCGCATGAATAACCAAATTCACGAACAATATATATGTATACCTACATACATATTAATTACAACGTAATTCTTAGGCCAGCCCCATTCGAAAAAAAATATCACAATTTTATCGAACGAAAAAATGTCACAAAATTATTTAATGCTTATGATTATGTTATTTTTTTTTTTTGTGCCGATGCCGGTAAGAATGATATAAATTTTGATTATTTTATACAAAGTATAGACGAGGAAGTGATAGAAATGTAAGCAAGAGGTGTTAAGGTCTGCCCCTTGCAAGGCAAAAGTGACCGAATTTATACATATATATGTATATATATATATATGTCGTCGCGATAGCCTAGTTGCTAGAGCACTTGGTTTACATTACGGAGTCTCGGGTTCGATTCCGGACGACGACAGATGTTATTCGGAAAAATTAAATTAAAATACTCGCTATATCACGTGGAAGGCAATGGCGAGCTACCACATAACCGGCTACAATCAGTTCCATATGATGTTTTGCCTAGTACACGACCCATATGTGTGCAGCTAAAATGTACGAATAGGTTGCCCACCAACCAAAGGGTTGAGGAGATAATGATGATATATACAGGTATAACACACACATATATATATATATATATATAGTCGTCGCGATAGCCTAGTTGCTAGAGCGCTTGACTTCCGATATGGCGGTCACGGGTTCGATCCCGAGCGACGACGAACTTATTACAAGAATTAAATAAATAAATAATCGCTAATAGTCATGTGGAAGGCAATGGCAAACTACCACGTACAACATCATATGCGCGCTAGGTCAGTACACAGCAGACCCACACCGGACTGCACTTAGCGGCTACAATCAGTTCCGAATGTAGTCTTGCGTGTGTACACCTGCGTTGCATATTACAATTGCCTGGTACACAACCTATATCTGTACAGCTAAAGGTACGAATAGGTTGCGCCAACGCGCTATGGTAGCGTACGGCACCTGAGATGATAATATATATATATATATATATATATATATATATATATATATATATATATATATAACGCAACGCCTTAGTGGTTAGAGAGCTTGGCTTCCGTTTCAGAAGTATCAGGTTTGATCCCAGGCGATGACAGAAGTATACAGCAGTATAGACACATTTGAGCTGCATTTATAACGTGATAACAAGCAACTATAGTAATTTCCCAATGTAGTCATGAATGTTAGTGTCGCATAGAAATATTATCAATGTAAGTAGGCCAGTCAGTCGTCTTGGTTCGCCCCGCCACTGGTAACCTTTCTCACATTGATCAGGAACACGGAAGTTAGGTTGCATTCTGGCTTATATGCTTTTTCTCAACTACGCTGCTATTTATCTTCTAATTCCCTTATACACGATGCCGAGTGGGCTAATGATATACATATATATATATATCATTATTATTATCATCGTCGGCTGGAAAGGATGACAGAGGGTTTCGGTTATATCAATGAAATAGACAAGAGGTAATCCACACACTGACAGATGCGATTATTCATAAATCGAGATGGTGAATAACAAGCTGGAACTCTAAATCTGTGATCGAAAGAAACGATCACCCAGAATAAGGCATCGAAAATGCCGTAGAAAAAATGCAGACTAATCAAAATTTCGTTCCTAGTCAGCATCAGTAGATAAGGAAAGAACACATTCACCGAATCTCACACATAGCTGTAATTTTTTATTTCACAGTTAACTAGACCATAGTAATTAATTCCTCTTCCAAAACATATTTCACCTAGATAGACTAGTCTTAATATATGCATTAGACAACCGTTCACATTTTTATTTTTATTTCACAAATTTATTTAACGTAAGTAATATATAAATACTCACACTCGATTCATATCCTTTATTCGGTGATCGCGATAAAGATAGAAACTGATAAATAAAAAAAAATACGAATCCCACTTATAGTTCTTTAACTAAACGAAATTTAAGCGAGTGCATGCGGTCAGTCGATCCGCGATCCCGTGTCGTCGTACTTGATAAACGCGGCTGTAACTGTTATCGTGACTGAGTAACGACCAGAAGTCAATTTAAAACCATCTCAATAATACAAATATTTCCTCGCTCTTCGGCAGCTATAAAACTTTTCTTTTACCTATTGCCATTCGTACGGTGCTGTTAGGTGCATGGCACCTGCACTACCCCAACTGATATGTTTTTCTGCTACTGGACAAACGCGACTGTTTCGAAATTAATGTACACAGACACAGACACACACCCATCAATCGTCCCCGAATATCGGTAACTAAATCCGGCTTTATCGAACGTCTCGATTATAATCGCTCACACACGACAAAATATATCTCCACCGTGCATTGAACTTAAAATCTGCCACCGATGTTCGTCATGTACACATTAATTCCTTCCAATTAACCGAAAGCTAATGCCATATATGCGATTTCTCGTAAGCAAATAAATAATTTTGAATTAAGAAAACCAGCCACTCCAGTTCGTATCAGTATAAAAGTGGTGAAACAAGCGTTTGCGATAATTACCGGTCAATTACGATTATTTCGGTTCTGGCGAAAATTTTGCAGCAATTGATCGCATTTTACTTAAATAACAATTTTTTTGAGTGGAAACAATTTACTGAATATCAATCAGTTTTCATTTAGAGAAGAAAAATCAACGGTCTCAACGAGTGTTAACAAATATTATCAATAAAAGATTGACAAACGAGAAATAGTTTATTATAACCTTTAATTACATTAGTAAAGCTTTTGACGCCGGAAATTATCAAATTCTGCGGCGCGATACACAACGAGAAAGAATTATAGGATGGTTTAAGATTTATTTATGCGATAGAGTGGGAATAGTTAAAACTGATTGAGAACTAAGAAAAATAATAGCATTAGGGGGCCACCATTGGACAATTTCCTGGCTCCGTTGCTATTTTTAACCGAATTCCAAAAAAGGAGGTTCTCAATTTGACTGTATTTTTTTTATTTCTTTTTATTTTTTTATGTGTGTTACCTCATAACTTTCTTCTAGATGAACCGATTTTGATGGTTCTTCTTTTATTTGAAAGCCGATGATTCTCATGTGGTCCCATTTAAATTTGATCAAGATCTGACCGGTAGTTTTTGAGTTATCCTTAATAATGCGGGAAATTGAAGCTTTTTGGATACTTTTCATTCATGATTGGTCACACCGTCGGGTTAGATTTAGCTTCGTTTTTTTTTTTCAATATTTATTTTTTCATTCATGATTATTTGCCAAATTACCATGGAAATGTAGCTTTTGATGTCTTTAGCGTGGAAATGTAGTTCAAAATAAAGAAATCGATTTTTTTTTGAAGTATAAAGTGTGAAGAATAATGTGAAAAAAAATTGATTTTTAACAAGAAAAAAATTCAAATATAACGCTAAAAATTGTAAAATAAAATGTTTTTCTACAAGAAATAAATATAGACTTCAAGATTTATTATATAAATTTAAAAATGCACCAAAAAGTAAAAAATAATTACTCCCGATTAGAAAATATATATCAGAGTGATATAACTTAAGATGGTATTATCGTAATTCTTATACAACATGTATACCTTAATTAGAGTTGACATCAAATTCATATTATAATAATAATTAAAAACTGCATTAAATATTCATTAAATTGTTCCTAGATATTTTAATGTGAATTTGATACCGACTCTAATAAGTATTAATGTTGTATAAGAATTACATTAATACCATCATAAGTTACATCACTCTGATATATATATTTTCTCATCGGGAGTAATTATTTTTTACTTTTTTGTGCATTTTAAAATTTTTAGAATAAACCTTCAAGTATCGATATTTATTTTTTGTAAAAAAACATTTTATCATTTATACTAACTCTCATCGTAATTATGTGAAAAATTCGGCGATTTGCGCCTATGCGAATGATAACTCATAATTAAACGCCATAACTATCACGTGGTCGAATAACTCTTGCAAGAATATTTTGTTATTATTGAGTAAATAAGTCGCTTTCCAAGTGGAGAAGATAATTAACTTTCCAAGTATTCGCTACGTCAATACATAAGTGGCGTTTACAGATTACGAAGGGCATATCCCGACGTCTATAATGTTGCTCGGAATCTATTTTTTTTCGCAATTTACACGCGTTTACTAAAACAGCTATTAAAAAATAATCACGAGCAGCCTGGTCTCTTTAAGTGCATCTATATTCAGGAAATCGTGGAATTTAAAAAAAATAACAGGGCCAATAGCGTCCTTTTTTGAAATCTGTGTTAATTAAACGTTTCGGCTCATCGAAGAACGTGAAATTACCTTCTTCATTCGCTTACTTTTTTGCCGCTACATTCAGACAGTACTTGCCTCGCTGCAGGAAGTTATTTTGCTTAAGATATAATAAAAACCAACTTTGTCAACTACTTTTTGCAATGTTTTTTTTTCTCTTTTTGTCGGAAAAGTCACTGAATAAGACGGAATTTTTTGCTATGATACCGGAGAAACTGCTTGTCACGCGTAGAAATCGATTGATTAAGAAAAGTTTACACTCGGACCGAAAAATTCTAATCGTAATGGCAGATTCGGAAATTTGTTTTTTCATTCGCTCAAAAGAAACGGGTTTTCCTACACAGGTTCTACAGTTTTTAAACAAAAGTGAGCAGTTAACTATGAATTCTTACGCCGGTCATAATAAATGTTCATACCGCAAAATAATTTCGCCATCAATTATAATCTTTTAGCATGGAACATGTTTTAGCCTTGAACTCTAACTTCCAGAAAATGTCACGAAGTGAGTCACTCGGTAGAAGCAACACCAGAGAAGCGCACGTGCTACTTCAAGAATAGATACCTTTTTGGTTGTCGCCAGTGAGTCATCACATCTTAGTAAGAGTGTGCAATAATCTCTGCGAGATCCTAGACCCGTATTTGCTTATTCATTCAGTCGTGTTCGGACCATGCTCCGGTGATGTTCGTCTGTGCCGGGCTTGATTGCTTTCCTTCAATGTGTCTGCGTGCGGTGCGACATTCACTTCTACATCCGGTGAACATAATAAATAGAAGACATATTGTAAAGGGAAGAAGGGAGAACTTCTTACGAAGTCAGTTCTCTAGCGTTATTTAGCATTATACAAACGTTCTTCGACTGATGCTTCAACGTCAAACAAACGCTCGCCGAACGCTTGAGCGTTCTTTGGCGTTTCGTTAGCGTTATATAAACGTTCCTCGGCTGATGCTTCAACGATAAACAAACGTTATTTAGCATTATAGTTATACGGAAACCAGCATTCAGCATAATTCAGGGGATCAATGAACAGAAAAGACAGCAGACAGATAATGAGCAGTAAAAAAATCAGATTTCGGAAGCCAACAGGTGGCTAAAGTATGTTCCACGTTTTTGAATTTTATTCGTAGGTTCTAAGTTGATAGCATCGGAGGGTCGAGGGGGCTTCTCCCGCATGGCGAGGCGCACATCGCCGAGTTCTTTTTAAAAGAGTCGGAACTATTACGAAGGTAATCGTACCTGCGAACTAGAGATGTGCTAACAACAATTTTAAGAAATGTGAAAAATATAACCGGCCATGTGTGATTTCCAAAATAACATAATGCGAGAAAGGATTTTTTAACTTTAAATAAGATCATCAATGGAACGTATAGGAACAAATTCATGCACGATGGGGCAAATTTTTCTTCAGCTAATGCGGAGCCGATGAGGGAAACTAAGGTGTGATTCTATGTTCTATGTCGGCATAGGAAAAGCCCGGATGACGGTGTTTATTGAGAATATCATGCTAGTGCATAATACTGTTAAATGTTTAATTAACATACGCTAACGGACTGTGAGTGCTGCTTCGCCGAACTCTGTAGTAATAACTTAGTATAGCTAATCTCTTTGGATGTTTATTATTTTACTTATCCTGAGTTTTGAATTTTGAATGCAATGTAAAAATAATAATGTTCGCAGTACTAATTACACATTTGAGAACGAATAATTTGAATACACACTGTTTTCGGAATTCGGGCATACATAAAAAAATTAACGTTTGAAAAAATAAGAAGAAGAAACAAACCAAACAGTAAAACTAATTCGATTGACTTTGCATTTTTTATAAATGTTAGAATAAACGATTTCTTTATACACACACATATATATATATATAAAAAAAAAGGAGAAGTTATAGAGAAATTAACCCAATTTTGAATTTTTCTTCACTGATTGATTTTCGTTGCTCGTTGTTGTCCGTCAGTGTAGTAAATCTGCGCCTAATATTTTATTAAAATCGTTAAAAGCAACGTCGAGAAAGTTTTTACCGCGCAGATACGAGCGTACGGAATGCAACTTTAATTACATCTACTAATCAATCTTTCTTTTCCATTTTGCTGAAATAGCCTACTCTACAGGGCTGGGAAAAAATGCTTTCAACGACGAGAATGATTGATTACATTTATACGGTTAATCGAAATCAATATACAGGCAGAAGTATTTCTTTTTTTCCATTAAGCAAATTATCTCTCAACTTTATTTCATTCTTGTCTAACTAGGCGTAGAGAGAAAGACGATTTAAGTCCAAAGTTCGACCGTTCGTTCGATTTTTACCTGGATACGAATATTTGCGCTTTTTAGTTTTTTCAAACTCTAATGGTAATTTAATCAACGAGTTTATTTTAAAAAAATTTATACTTTTTTTCTCCTTTCGTACCACGTAGAAAAAGTATTTGTTAAAGTTAAAAATAGATAAAAAAAACTTTACACACGATGTTCCCACTTATTCTTGATCAGTAACTATCATTTTGAAAAAATCCTTTCCAGAAGTATGTTTAATTTTTTTTGATATGAATAAAGCACGCTTAAAATTACTTGAAAAATTTTCCACTATTGCAGGTAAATTGTATTTCTCGAATACTTTTTGAAATAATGGCGTCACTTTTTACAGAATTTCGACTATTTTAAAATAAACCCGTCAGCAGAATATCATGTCAAGTTAATTTATTATTTGCTAATTAAGGGAATATAATTAACAAAACTTGTCAAAATTCTTACAAATCTTATTTTTATTCTTTAAAATATTGTGTAAAATTAAATTAAACTCGTTCAGATTTTAGAAATAAATTACGTTTATTTTATAGTTCGCTTATTTATCAATCCTTAATCCTTTCGATTCAGAATTGAAATAAATAATCTGAAAGATCGGTTAGACTTCAAAAATATCCGTGAAATAGAGCAGATTTTATGACCTAATTTAACTACAAGTAACATATAAACTTGGTTCTACAAGATTCCCAAGAATGTCTCGATATTGCTGGCTAGGAAATCTGTAACTATACAAACTACGTACAGGATATACCAAGCGGTAGACCAGGCTGGAATTGTGGTGTATATACACTCGTGCAATTGTCTGGAACATTTTGGGATTATTTAGAATTTTCTACAATTTTTTCGAATTCTTTTTAGGAATGCGATGTTGTTTTAAGCGAAACAATGACAATAAAATGTCTATTATTTAAAAAATATGAAATATATAAAAGAATATTTTTGCGGGATTAAAATTACTGTAACTAAATTTGAAAGAAAAACTGAAACAGAAGATAGATTTATTCTAGTTTTCAGACTCAAATGTTAAACCAACATTTTTTTGAAATCTGAAATTGAAATAAAATCTTTCAGCGAATTTACGTTCTCTAACAGTGGACAAAAACATAGATGGATAATGATATTAACATGAAGCTCATTTAGACAATCGTTATTATGAAGGATAGTTCGCAGATCGCGTATCTTATGTTTAGTACTGTTCCGATTGTGTAATAATGTTGATTTATTTATATGTATACATGACCTCCTATCATATGCCTACTTCCTGAAATTATCTATATCCTCTTGTGATAATTTTTCCACCGCCATCTTCAAATTTTTACGTTTCATTAATAAGGCAATATCTGCAGCAAAAACATATACCTTTGCATTTTTAATATGGTAGAAAAAGAATAGGGGCCAATCTGGTACCCTGACGTACTTCGTATTGAATAGATTTTTGATTAATTTTGTCCCCGCGATTTTTACTATGCTTTTCCTAGTTATTATATAATTCTTAAACCACTTAAGTTGATTATTTTTAATGCCCAGATTTTCCAAGTCCTTAATCAGTAATTCATGGTCAACTAAATCAAACACTTCGGATAGGTCAATAAATGTAATTAAAAATTGGTTCCCAATCGATAGTCTCCTGTATTTATCTTATTTACAACCGTTCTCAATAATGTTATCATGGACCTCTTTTCTCTAAAACCGTATTGATTTTCATAGAGTAGGTTATTATTTTTTCACATAATTTCTTAAATGTTTATCAATGTAATGTTCTGATACTTGAGCTGTTACAGATGTTATTGTTATTGAACGCTAGTTTTCAAAATGATTTTGCCTTGGTTTTTTTTTTATCGGTCTAACAATGTCTTTTTTCAGTCTATCAGAAGTGCTGGCTTATTTTATAGAATAGTTGACCATGTTAGTCAAAATAGGAATAAAAATATTTGAGTTTTGTTTAAAATCTTTAGTCCTAATTTCATCCCATCCAGATGCCTTATAAACTTTTAAATGATTAATTATTGCTTCTATTTTGAATTTGTTTTCGGGTGAAATGAAAAAAGAAGACAAAGTGAAATTATCAAATTACCTGAGTTATTATTCAATAACTGCGTGTGACATTTATGCCTATGTTGTTCCACCGAACGCATAAAGTATTCACTAAATTGTTCAGCTACTGTTGTATTATTTCCAAAATATTTTATAATGAAATCATCTATTGTTGTTTTTTTTTTGTTTTTTTTTATTGTTAATTACATTCCATACTTTTTTACAATCATTGTTTGCTTTAACTATTTGACTCCGATAATAATTCTGTTTAGCATTTCTTATTTCAGTTGTAACTATATTTCGATATTTTCTAAATAAGTTTTTATACCGAATATTCGTTCCACTTCCTTTATTAAGTTTAAAGTACTGATGTTTAATTTTCATAATATTGATTATTTTTTGTCTCATCTATTCATTGTAAGGATTATAGTCACCTTTTTACTCTCCAGAAACTTACAATTTGCATTCTTTATAAAAGCCTTTAAAAACTGAATGTATATGGTGATCATATATGTTTCCTGCCGCTAAAAATGTTTCTTACCTCGTCTCAGTTATAATTAATTATCTTATTCTGTAACCCCTTTTTCATCAAAAACATGTTTCGGGGAGTTTCTAATAGATCGAAATTTCCGATTCAAGATAGTAAATGCACAACAGATAATGCAGTGGTCAGATATTCGAAGTAATTTTTTTTTTATTATACTTAATAAATACATTGCCTATACAGGATTGAGTAGTTCTATCTATCCGTTCTTCTTCTCTCGTAATTCCATTTATCAACTGTACTTCTCCTGACCCATAAATTACGTTTAGAAAATTCTCAAACCTGTGCATTACAAAGAAATATAAATCAATATTGAAAACGCCGCAGATTAGGAAATTATCATTATTACTTAATTTGTTTAGAAGTATTGCGGTTTCGTTTATAAATTCGCCTAGGTTTTTACTCGGTGATCTATATACAGCAATTACGCGTAAATGATTGTTTTCGCAAATATCTACATCTGTCATCACCAGGTCGATACTTGGCCTATTATTACCTTCGCGAATGTGATATTTAAACTTATTATTTACAAAGACAAGTATTCTTCCATTAAACCATATAGGTCTTTGTAATCCAATATTAGTGAATCTTGTTATATAAATTTAATTCATTCTTATATTTATTTCGGTTAATACGATGACACTTAAAAATGACCTGTGACTACGTTATAAATTCATCCCAGTTACGTCTCGCAGTTCTTATGTTTAAGTGCAACACATGAAATAATTCCCCGTGTTAATTTGTAGTGTACTATTTGCACACTTAAGATGCTGTTTATATTATCAGTTCATTCTTTGATATTACTATAATTCCTACAATTTTGTTTACTACGATACCGAAATAGAGAAGTCATATTTGAAAGGAGAATTAAAAACTATTAATATCAAAAATGGTAAATCCTCTATTACACTTGTCCGGTTTTTATTACCACATTTTCTCCCACCTTAATCGCTAACATAAAAATCATACTACTAGGTGTCCTGGAAAAGTTTATTAAAAATTCGTTCCAATTACATCGTAACCTCCTTACATTGAAATGTAATACGTGAACAAGTTCAATATTAACTCTATATTAAATAAGCTATTGAACCCATTCACTGAATCACCTTTTGATGAATACTCGACACAGATACTTTTTTCGCAACACCGAATTGGAGACGACATTAGTGGAACGATAAAGGATGGTGCAGAATGGGAGAAATGATCATATTTCAACAAATATTGAGCTATCGCAGATTGTATTCGTAAAGCGGTTATCGATGTTACATTGTTTATCACCGAGCTTATCACTAATTGAACTAGTATATATATACATATACAACTGGATATCTATTATACACATACATAAATACACCCGCATTTTATAAACATAATTACAAATCCGCACACTCCCACATCTTTTACACATATAAAACACCGATTTAACTATATCGCAATGGAGTATATCTAAAACAAAAGAGATGAGGGAAATAGCGAATAACAACAAATCACCCGTCACGATACGAAGCCCCTTATGATAAAGATGCGACCCCGGAATGGCGGCAGTTGCATTTTCTGCCAATGCATGCTCGTACTTCTCTCTCTCGTCAAAAACATTCCACTTCAAACGCCTGAACTTTCTTCTCGTCCCTGCAAAATACAACGTTGTACACAAACACACTACCTTACATCCACCACCTAACAGACATATCTCACCACCATTTGTGTACCCTGAACTATTCTACACCACCGGAGAAGCCTTAACGAAGCGCAAACAAACTTGCGATCATCAGGATACACTACGCACACTTCCCATCGCACACATGCAGTCTTTCTTGTAAAGATCAAAGTAACACTCTTACCACCTCCTCCCGTAAACACTACCTGCTTCAACTTAACCTTCTTGCCTAGCCGGCGCCGTAAATCGACGAAACTCACGTACACCACACTCATTCCTCCACACATAAAATTGACAACATTTATAATAATTTATTTAGATCCAACTCGGATCGAATATGAAGTACGCGATCTTACTGGTCCTTCCTAACATAAATTTTCCCTCTTCTCGACCAGACGAATCGAAAATTCGGTAGTCTCACGTTTTGTTTCAGCTTCTACAGCAAGTCTTTGTAGTACCTAGACAGATTTTCGTTTATACAAACCTAACGTTTACTGCTTAAATTGTGGCTAATTTCTTTGACCAAGGTCCGGTGTTTCCTTATTTTGTCCAATAGTTTATCCGCTAATCTTCTGGATATCTTCAATATTATCGGTTTCGGCAATTTCACATTCTCTGAAGGTAGTCTGTGCGCCGCCACAATGTCATCTTCCTTGAGCTCGGCCCCAATTTTCTGACAAACTTAAACAATAATTTGTTGTAAGTTCTCATCGTGCGCTTCCGATATTCCGTGTAACTTCACGTTTTCACGGCGGCCGTACTGTTCGAGCTCATGAACTGTGATTGTAAGCTCTCTGTAATCTGCTGCTCTTTTTTAAGGAGTTCATCCGTTAATTTCTTAACTTGCCGACCTAGAGCTTTAACTTCCGTTATCGAGTCCTGGTTTGACTACTGCATGACATCGTGTACTTATCTGACACGAATTCGATAAATCTTTTCCATGTTACAAACTTCGCGCTTTATCACGTCTACTACCGACGCAATCGATGATCTTTCCATCTCATCTCCTTCAACGTCACCCTGAAGAGGTAGCATATCTTTTTTGCTCTTTTTAGCAGCCTCGTCGCCTCTTATCACTCGGTAGCCTTTTAATATTCTATTTATTATTCTTTTTAGCCGGCATCCTTTGTTGTAAAACTTGAGATGAAAATAATAAATTTCTATGCGAATTCGCAGTTTAAAATACGAGGTATTGAAATAATGCTATAAATAAGACGTCTTACTTGTTGAAACGGTTATTCCTTCATACACGCTGATAAAAGTTAATAATGAACACGACAACGATAGACCTTTTCGAAATCCGTTTTACTACCGAATGGCGTAATCGACATAAATGATGTCTCCTACTATATTTTCGGATTGCGATATATTTGTTTTAATTATTTTGTTCACAAATGTACTTACACCGATACGTCTGATTTCATATTTAGACCGAGTTACATGGATTTGATATTACATTACGTTAAAGTTTGGACTCACATCTGTCAGACGGCTGCCACAGATATTATTCACTGTTTGGTGTACTATGGTTATAAAGGACGGAGAAATCAGAATTCTGCTGCCTTGTTTCCTATTGTATTTTCTTTCATCTCTCTTTGTTTGGGTCCCAAATGGGTTCGCTCGCATAAACTGCTCGCCATTTGGCATCAGATAACATTATTTTGTTCTCGAGTGAACTGCTCCTCAATGTAAAATAGAGTGGCCTCATTAAAACAGACATCCTTTAGTAATAGTCTGTTTGTATGGAAGTTCCAAATCAACTCGGCTTTCAACAGTCGCCAACAAAATCTTCCTACTATGTTTGGATGATTTTGATGGTGCCCTTTTGGTAGCCGATGACATGTATCGATGTTAGTAGGTGAACTCTGAGTGCTAGTGGCTTACCCTGTTGCAATTGCTAGGTGCACTAGGTTTTCATCGGAGGTATCTTACGTATATTATTATTTTTTATCGTTTTTTGCTCTAGTTTGTACACTAGACGTGTTTATTTGACGCAGCTGATTATTTTCATCCGTTAATGATTTCATTAAATTTAGAGCGCTATTCATCTTATCTTCAAAAGAGAGTTCCGTTTTATTCATCTTGTCCGTTCATCTGTTCACTTAAGTCTCGCAATTCATTCCTCATTGTGATCAGTAAGGCAGCATCATTTCTAGTATTATTTGCTGGTACTGCAGTGAAGTTTGACAAATCGCCCGATGGTTTATTTGTTGCTGCACTCTTTACAAACCCATTCTTATCGCGCTTATTTTGACATTTCTCGCCAGGTTTTTTCTGATAACCCGCGCTGTATCCATCAAAGTGTAAACTTCTCACGCCTAGACTACATATTAAGTACTCACCGTTAAAAGACAGATCTCCGGAGCACTTAGAACATATTTTTGCCATCGCATTATCACGCTAAGATGTTCAAAGCCAATAACAAATAAATAGAACAGTAAGAGTATTTAGTGAAACGAAAATTTATATTACTTATATATGTTAATATTTGGTTTATTATGTAATGCCGACATACTCAGTTGATACTCTAGATCGGCAGGTATAGTTTTACAAAAATATAAACAAAATCACTTATTAATTATTTCCAAACATTTACCAAACAAAAATGACCATATGAACACATGTCTGATAATAATAATAATTTTTCAACTCCAGCCTTACTGGTTAAGTCAAATAGGCTTGCTCTGTTTATCCGTAGCTCCTATTTGAACTATCGTTTTATATCAGAACGTTTACTGTTGACGTCGTCTAAACTTCTTCCATCCTATCATACCTTTTTTAAAAAAATAACTAGCGTCTTGCTTCAAAGAAAATCGTTTTAACCTTTCGCACACATTCCTTGCGTTTCAGTTCCTACCTTCCCTGCGCAATTACTTCCTACAACTAGCCTTACACTTCTCTTTTGACTTTGATACCGTTATGTTACAAATTTCTTACGTCCTTTATTAAACAATATAAAATCTTTATTTAACAGAAATTATTTTTAAAATTACAAATTAAAATGGGCCGACATGTTTCGGAGTCACTTACTCTATCATTTATATTTTTTCCTATCGGTTTTCTTCCAATTATCTGATTATTTCGGACTACGAAAGTGCTCTACAACCCATGTCTACTTCTCCACCTACTCACTTCTGTGACTTTATCATTCGTCATATCCGGTCGCTCATTCACAATCATTCCTCTACGCATTCAATTAATATTGATTTGTTACGGGTGCCTAGTCATATAGGTGTAATGGGTAACAAAATGGCGAATTTCCTGGTTTGAGTTTCTGCTTCCCCTCATGCCTATTTATTGAAAATTCCAAGTTCGGATTTCATTCTTTATTGGAAAAAGTTTTAATATAGAATGTCCTCTTACATTTTTCTCGCTTTCGTTTTACTATTACGTTTTCTCCGTGTTGTCCTCTTCACCTGAACGACGAAGCTTTCTGCCACTTTAACCATATACATTTTGAATGATTTTCTCTTTCGACGGAACGCGCGATTTTTTATTTTCAAATTCTAGCTTTCGGACTTTCTACCGTATATTGTGCTTCTTTCATCCTAACATTTCTGTCCTTATTCATCATTCCCCCTCTTATTTGTTTAATTTCCGTCAATTTCTGACTGAATTTCTTTTCAGTTGATGCTCTCTCCTCCATACTTATTCCGAGCGAAGGTTCTTGGTTAACGTCAGAGGATGAAGCAGTCCGGAATTATGATGTAAAAGCTTTTGGAATTTTTTGGAATTATCTGGATTTTTCTTGAAATTGCGGCACCGTGGTGTACACATTTTTTTTTCAATCGACTTCCTTCTTGAGAGATTTCTTTTTAATATTATTAACCGCTTTGGTTATTGCGTAATTATATGGTACAAATTCTTTTTAATTTTTCGGGAAGATGAAAAATATAAATAATCGTTTTTAATTTTAGCGGAATAAAAGAATTTTAACAGAGAAATTTTGCGTATAAAAATGTTTAAAATTTAGAATGAAATTATTTAAAAATACGAGAAATTTACTGAACAATATAATTTCATTTTGCCGCAATAGAATATCGCCAGAAATAAAAAAACGAACAAAATTTAAACTCTATAATTATTATTATACAAATACATTCTCATATTTTAAATTGGCCCACTCTGAATTGCTAAGGCGACTATGTTCAATCAAGACTCTGACGCATTTATCGTGTAAACTTGTTCTTTAATTACTGCATGCGGATTAACTGACGACATTGCGTACAAATACGCAGTAGGTGCAGTATTGATTCAATTAGAATTAAACTTTTCAGCATTTTCTTTTTGTACATTTCAAGAGCTATTTAATGCAGCTTTTATGTTTATTGTTAGCAGTTAAAATGGTATTTTAAAGTGTAAATTAGTGAATATTTTATTTGGAATATTCATAGCGAAATAGCGTTATTTAAAATAAATTAAATGCCGCTAATTGACCTTTAGGAAACAGTCAATTAAGATTTTTAACGACAATGTTTTTGCTTTTATCTAATAAGTAGCTTTGATTGATTTTAAAAGCTCCGCGAATGAATAACAAGGCTGAGAAAATTATTTTAGGAGGTCATTAGAAATTCGTTCCGGAGTTAATGACTTTAATAATTATATGCGAAAGATAGCGGTTAAAGCTGTTAATTAATTTTTCGATTTCAAGTCGGCGTCTGTTTTTTTAATCACCGGAAAAGTATATATAACTTATTTTGCAAGATGCCGAAGCCAAAAAAAAAAAAAAAGAAACGTAAAAATAAAATAAATCAATAAAAAGCAGCAAATCTAGCGATACGGTACTTATTTTGTAGACTTACCTGTAGTAATTAAGTATCTGAGCAAACACACCTGGATGTCGATCGAAGAAGTATTCATTAAGAATCGGATCGTAGTTAGCTAAAGCTTCGGTAAGCTTCGAAAGTCTGGTGGCCGGGATCTTTTTCAATGTTGCTCTATATGTTTCGTACCTGATACCTCCTACATTCAATATTATCCTATGTTCTCCGTCCATCCTTCACCATCATCGTGATTCTGTAAAAAATTACATTTATACCTTTTAACTGTGACCAAATTTAGATCGTATTACTGTTACCAAAATTACTAGTTACCAGTGTAATTTTTCATGTAGCTCTTTACGTGTCTGTGAAGGTTAAACTATTAATTTATTGTCACGATTGCACCACTTTGATTTTTGTCATTATATCTGACAAATTCTTATGTACAATAGAATAAACTTTTACACGGACGAACTTTTTCTTAAATTTTTATTTCACTTTTTTCTCGGTCACACCTAGTCCAGAAACAATATAAGGAAGAATAATCATTTACATATAGACTCGGTCGAATATTGATAAAATAAAACAAACTCGATGATCGGAACAATGGAGATTGACGCATATGATAAGTTACAAGAGGCATAATAAAGATCGGCAAGCTTAAATGACAACAGATCAAAGTACAGAGCAACACGTTCATACAAGAGGGACGCTCGTTCGAAGAAGATGTGGTTAGGATCGCAGACGGCTTTGCTGTTAGGATATGGAGGAGAAAATTAAGAGAAAGCGCGAAAAAAAAACGAAAATATGAAGATGGAAGGAAAGCATGATTAAAAAGGTAAACGAATAATAGAGACGATAGCGGACCGGTAAAGTGAAGGTAAATCGTAAAACCAAGTCCGAGTAGGAAGATTAAATATGAATTGGTAGAAGGGAAGTTGGTTGGAAAAGGAAAAGGTGAAAATATCTAACCAGAAGCTCGTATGAAACTTTTTACATAGTGGAAGAAAATTGGAAGCAAGAATTTTAGTGAAATAAAAGCAAGAGTCGCAGCAATCTGATCCAAGTAACCTGCCATTTCATTACCCTCTATCGCTATACGACTAGCGACCCAAAGCAAGTCGACGTGGTTAGAATGAAGTGAAAGAAGAATGTAAATGAAAGAGCAGATACGAAGGATAAAAAAATCGTTGAAGTGAGAAGGAAAATGCGACGAAATAACTTTAAGAACGCGCGTGGAGTCAGAGATAATCAAATATTTGGAAGATAATCCATCAGGGAAGATATAAATTATGGAACGTAAGATGGCCCTTAGCTCGGAGGTAAAAAAATACAGAACAAAAGGGAGACGAAAAGAATCGGTGAATTTTATGTCCAGACGGATGAAAGAGGTCCGAACTTCATTCAGTTTCTTTGAACTATCCATAAAAATTGTCTTGTGAAAAGAAAATCGAGATTTGGTGGAATTATGGAATGGTATATTGAGAAGGAATTTAGAGGAAAGAGATAAAATAGGAAAATCTGCAAAATTAAATAAAAAGGAGGGAAGATTATTATGAGGAATTGGTGAAAAAGAATTCAGCCGCAAAAGCAACGTGTGTTAAGTTAGGAATTTTCTTGGGAGTAAAGCGCCAGTTTTGCAGAATAGAAAAGTATAAGGCAATAAGTCTAGAGGGTGATAGCGAATAAAGTAAACATAACGACTCCGGATACCCTGATGTCAGAACTCCAAAACTGTATGCAGAGTGTAGAAATTAACCTCGTTCAGAGTTCAAATCCAAGCGTAAATTTTCAAAATCTAACCCTAATTCTCTTTGGAGGTTTCAAAATTCACCCCAACTTGAAAAGCCCGCAGTGATGTACATTTTTGAAAATCTGTTGGAATTTTTCGAAATCTAACCCAAATTACAGTCCGAAGGTTCAAAATGTACACAAATCCAACGCCACTTGGGCTGTTGTCAACCAGTAAATCCGAACATACGCTACAAGAAAGGGCCTCAAATGGCCGCTTGGCTGAACCCACCTGGTAATTCGAACTATATAAAAAATAAACTGAAAATTTATTTCCAAATTCCGAAACTAACCTTACGTTTGTCCCTTTTACCGATCATACGTAGTATTTTCTATTTATTTTTCCGAGCATATGTGTTCAAAAATTAATTCGAATATATTATTTATTTTCACTGCTGCTAAAATTCCCTCTTCCCTCACAGCCCAAATTTCCTATTTTTCTTAAGATATTTTACTGAGTTCGCCTATCCGTACTCACCGCTTATTCTCACGCACACCCTACATATACATATTAACCTACTATGAATTTTCAAAAATTTAAACCGGGCATATTTTTTATTTTTCCATTTCTAAAAAATTTTCTGATGTTTCGTAATTTTTATTTTTCTGAGTGCTGCCACGAAAGCACACCGCCCGATTCGGCGTATGCATCGACCTCCACCGCGATAGCAGCCGCAAAAACGCGCCCCGTTCATTCTCACACACGGATTACAAGCGGCCGTAATAGCCACCGCAAAAGCGTACCATCAACTCCCACGCACACATATACCATAGTCGCAGCCACTGTACACGCTACACATGTTATCCTATTGTTAATTTTCGACATTAATCCACGTTTATTTGAAATAATTCTCCCGATCTGTCGTGATTTTCATTTATTTTTTATTTTTCTCCCCCGAGTGCGCCGCAGTCGCAGCCGTCACGAAAGCGTATCATCTATTCCGGTTCTCATATCCGCCATCTCAATAGTCACGATGAAAGTATGCCATCAGTGTTTTTCCATCTACGCATGTCCTCACGCATGATCTACATTATACGTTACCCTATTACGAATTTTCAAAAATTAATTTGGATATATTTTTTTATTTTCCCCAGTTCCGAAAATTCCTTCTTCCCTTTCCCGTCTTCCCAGCCAGAATTGCCCATCTTTCGTGATATATTTTTTCCAGTAAGTCTAGCTGCAGCCACCGCAAACGCGCACCATCCGTTCCCGCGCACACATTCAACACCTCGTTAACCGCTACCGCTAATGCTCGCTAACCATACACATGTACAAAATATTTTTCAATCGTTATTTTTTGAAATATTGTATCCGAGAAATGCAGACTATATAAATAGCTTATAATTGCATCATTCGTGGAGTAAGAGATTTCAATGGCTGCTACTGGCGTTTGCTACGTCAGACAGTGCTTACCATTTGTAAGGGTGCATGCAAAAACTTTGAAGCCTTTGAATAATTGTAAAGTATATATGTGTACGTGAACCTAACTATATTGGTCGCCATAGTGCTAGACAAAATTTCTGATTGATTGAGACCTCACGGAGCCTTCTAAGTACAAAACTTTTCAAGATACTTGCATTTGAAGTTAAAATTTGAGAAAAACGAGTTTAAAGTTTTGCATAGTAAACAGGCGCAGGTGAGGCGTCATAGTACACGAACGCGGGATCGGATCACATGACGGTTTGCGGCATTGGAAAGAGCTGTGTTCATTCTATCAGAAACACTAAAAATCCCAAAATCGACACTTCTGTCCTAACATCGGAAAAATCGCCGTATCTCCTCCGTAAATAATTTTCACAAAGTGGAACCTTATTAGATTCACGCACACATATACAGTTTCTTAGAGGTCGAAGCGCACGTCTTTAAATTCCCATCAGATGAAATGAGAAATATTTTAATTTTTAAGCGTTAATTTCTCATTAGAAAATCGTTTTTTGTTTTTTTTTTTTGTTCGCCGTTTATAAAGTGAATGAAACCAGTGAAGTTTATGACGAGAAAAGTATAATTTCGTCCACAATCAATAGTGACAATAATATTGTCTGGAGCACTAACTTTGATGCGGTAACGGCACCGGCAGATGTTATTTGAACATTTTTTAAAGATTCTGATGGCGACGCTGTTATTTTGAATATGCCGGATTTACAATCACTAAACCAGCTCCTACACGAGATTACTTTCAAGTTTCATCAACTTCGTCGCATCCAGCAAAATCACAACCGTTGTTTCCATCATTCAATTTATTTAAGACCCCATCGTCTTCAACATTACATTTATCCACTCCATTCTGTCGCCGTTAACTCCAATATTTTCGTAACCGCCTCCACCACTACCATAGTATGCATTCACACAGATACACAATACCAGCACCTGCGATATTAGAATTACCAGAGGAAATTCGATCTCGCCAAGCCGTTATTTATTTAGAAGATCTGAAGGATCGATGGAGTAGGAAAAGCTTTATATCTGCCGTTATGGAAAAGTTTACGCGCAAGTCGTGTAACATCTGGCAACTCAGGGTACTTTAACGTATTTACGACTTTTCAGATCTGCATATGCCATTAGCCGCGCTAGACAAAATTCGACAGTTCGAAAGACAAAACAGAGTGACTGTTAATCTCTACAAATTAATTGAACCGGACGATGGAAACACTACTACGTACATATACTGTTGTAGTGGTACGCACATTTCAAAAAAATATCGGCACGCAGCATTATCGATTACACACAAAAATATTCTATTTTCGGGAAAGAAAGGCAATTACCAGTTCGCGTGGATAGACTAAGTGTAAATTAATGCGAATGCAGCTGCGGAACGCGAAATATGTTTGTCGGCCATGTCTAGATGCGATAAATACAGATTATAATCACCTGAACAGTATCTGTGGCAATAATAGTTGACGGAATATGTTTAATTTGTACATGAATTTTCATTTATAAAAAATAACTTTTCATCGTATTTCACATAAAAGTAATCACTTTGTACAGTACACAGTTATACGAGTTTCTTAATAATAATAGATATAATTTATACAAAAACATTCTTTTTATTATTTCGTTACTATACACATAGAACTAAATTAATTATTTTATTTCGATTTTGAATTCTGTGAGCCGATCGATCTCTCTTTCTTTTTTTTTTTCAAAATTTTTTACGTTCGAGTAATTTCTAACACATTTCTAATCCTCGCATATTTATACGACTCTTAATTTATCTGTGTTCTTTTTTTTTTCCGCATTGTACGTTCCCAAAAAAAGAATCCTGCAGCATATTTCAAAGTAGTCTAAACTACTCGTACTTCAGTACCAAATATTAACTATTCCCTCATACTACTTTTACCAGTTGTACGTAATTTTTCTTCTGAATTATCATTATTGCAAGATCCCCCAAAAGTAGTACTTCATCCTTTTTTTTTTTTTTTTTTTGATTCATATCGAAACCTTCATACCATCTCATCCTCTACATCATCAAAATTCAATGCTATAACATGATTTACTGCGATAGTTAGTTTACTTCTTTAGGTACTTCAGTTTTACTATGTCAGATTTTCTTTTAAATTTTTCAACATATACATACTTTTATTAATTTTTTTTTCTACGGCATGTTAACTGTGGACATGATTAATCCGGTGCAATTGAAATTTTTAGAAGTTTCAATGTACCGTGGCGGAATTTGAACTCGGTTCTACCCGAACGAAACACCGCTACCTAACCAACCATGTCGCGCGGTAGCTGCTTATGGAACTGTTTCGTTTTTCAAGAAAATAAATGTAAATATTGCGCGTTAATTACTCATTCCCATGGGTTTTAATTAAACTGAAGTTTTAAATCTACATTAAACCGTTAAATATTAAATGAACATTGTAGAGAAGAAAAGACTAAAAGTTACAAAACCAAGTTAAATCAAATCATATATAAATTATTACTATTTTTAATTATTGCGCGAGTTGTAGTTAATTACACAATAATAAGCAAAAATCATGAAAATAAAATTAACGTCCAACTTAATTATATACAAAATAAGAAGATTCGGACTTAATTTGATACACAAAATAACAATAAGAAAATTGAAATAAAAAAAAAAACAAACGAAAACCTCGATTTATAAATACAAAGGTAAAAATCAATGCAAATGAAGTAGTATTTATCGTAAATGAGCAAATTTTCACCTTTCATATGAAAAAATAATAAAAATAGTATTCATCGTAAATAAGAAAATTTTCACAGCTCATAGGGAAAAAAAAAAATAAAAATAGTATTCATCGGAAATAAGCAAATTTGCACCGCTCATAGGAAAAAACAAAAAAAACAACTAATATAAAGAAGAAAAAATAAAAAAAGGAAACCTTATAATTAAAAATTTGCGACAGGATAATCGAAAAATTCCTGTGACATATGTATTAAGGGCTCTACTGTGTGACGTTTTGTTGAAGTCGATGAAAATCTTTGCTGAAATCCGTTATGGAAAATTTTATGAATTTCTGTGTAATAAATAGTTGAAAATAATGAATTTTATTATTAAAGAGACTAAGTGAAAGCAGACTAATGATTTTTTTTTTTTTTTAAATTTTATTATTATTATTGTCGTTTTTTTTATTCTTAATTATTAAACGTTGTTTAACTATGCGAACAAAAAAACCCGAAATCGAATTTTCATACGTTTTATTTAAAAGGTACTCGTCTTTATAGAGTAACGTTTTGATTTTGTAATTCAAGAAAATTTATTCCATAATTATTTTGCAAAAGTTCCAACGAACAGACGACTTTTTAATTGCGATAAGCAATCTTTAACTAAAAAGATGACGGTACTTTACTAGTATTTTACTTTTAATGGTGTTTGTTGTAACGACCGAAATTTGATTTCGTTTAATTACACAATTGACTTCCGCGCGCGCCGCACCTTGGAATAAAAATTATGAAACATCGGGCGGTAAAAACTTGACCGACATTTTATTTTTAACTTCCATCGATCTGAATTATTTTTCAGGCGACACTTTGAACGATTTTTAAAAGACACATTAAAATGCGTCTACTACTGCTGACACCTGAAACAATTCATAGATTCACAGTCTATGTATACGACTGTTGTGTTGCTAGAATTAATCTGAGATCTATTAGAGTTTACCTGACGCTTCCTTCTTTTTAACTTTCTCGAATGTTGTCTGTTTCTTTTTTCTTCTTCTTCTTCTTCTTCTTCTTCTTCTTCTTCTTCTTCTTCTTCTTCTTCTTCTTCTTCTTCTTCTTCTTCTTCTTCTTCTTCTTCTTCTTCTTCTTCTTCTTCTTCTTCTTCTTCTTCTTCTTCTTCTTCTTCTTCTTCTTCTTCTTCTTCTTCTTCTTCTTCTTCTTCTTCTTCTTCTTCTTCTTCTTCTTCTTCTTCTTCTTCTTCTTCTTCTTCTTCTTCTTCTTCTTCTTCTTCTTCTTCTTCTTCTTCTTCTTCTTCTTCTTCTTCTTCTTCTTCTTCTTCTTCTTCTTCTTCTTCTTCTTCTTCTTCTTCTTCTTCTTCTTCTTCTTCTTCTTCTTCTTCTTCTTCTTCTTCTTCTTTCTTCTTCTTCTTCTTCTTCTTCTCTTCTTCTTCTTCTTCTTCTTCTTCTTCTTCTTCTTCTTCTTCTTCTTCTTCTTCTTCTTCTTCTTCTTCTTCTTCTTCTTCTTCTTCTTCTTCTTCTTCTTCTTCTTCTTCTTCTTCTTCTTCTTCTTCTTCTTCTTCTTCTTCTTCTTCTTCTTCTTCTTCTTCTTCTTCTTCTTCTTCTTCTTCTTCTTCTTCTTCTTCTTCTTCTTCTTCTTCTTCTTCTTCTTCTTCTTCTTCTTCTTCTTCTTCTTCTTCTTCTTCTTCTTCTTCTTCTTCTTCTTCTTCTTCTTCTTCTTCTTCTTCTTCTTCTTCTTCTTCTTCTTCTTCTTCTTCTTCTTCTTCTTCTTCTTCTTCTTCTTCTTCTTCTTCTTCTTCTTCTTCTTCTTCTTCTTCTTCTTCTTCTTCCTTCTTCTCTTCTTCTTCTTCTTCCTTCTTCTTCTTCTTCTCTTCTTCTTCTTCTTCTTCTTCTTCTTCTTCTTCTTCTTCTTCTTCTTCTTCTCTTCTTCTTCTTCTTCTTCTTCTTCTTCTTCTTCTTCTTCTTCTTCTTCTTCTTCTTTTCTTCTTCTTCTTCTTCTTCTTCTTCTTTCTTCTTCTTCTTCTTCTTCTTCTTCTTCTTCTTCTTCTTCTTCTTCTTCTTCTTCTTCTTCTTCTTCTTCTTCTTCTTCTTCTTCTTCTTCTTCTTCTTCTTCTTCTTCTTCTTCTTTCTTCTTCTTCTTCTTCTTCTTCTTCTTCTTCTTCTTCTTCTTCTTCTTCTTCTTCTTCTTCTTCTTCTTCTTCTTCTTCTTCTTCTTCTTCTTTCTTCTTCTCTTATTATTATTATTATTATTATTATTATTATTATTATTATTATTATTATTATTATTATTATTATTATTATTATTATTATTATTATTCATTCCAGTGTTCGTCCGTGGTTGCAGCAAGGTGCTGTTAGTATAGCTCTGTGTTCAACTCGCTATTTTACAGTGTTTTTCGCTCGCGGAATTTCCGTACTTAATCGTAACGTTTAGGCGGTTCTCGTCTAGTTTCTAGTGCAGATTTTAATTTTCGGATAGCTCCATTTACCGCTGAGTAATTATCAAAACAATCTAAATTAATTATCTGTGTTCATTTTCGAAGAATTCATGCGTGGTTCTAAGTTTTCGTAAAACGCGTTGTCGCCGCGATCGGCTGCAAAAAACCGGTTTCTTCGTCGCATGGTCCGTGGAAATGGCGCCCAGCTCCTACATATGCACCGTGTGCTGCGGTCCTTTTTGGCCGGCAACAGCGTGTAATGCTGTCGGCATGAATGCGGCCAAATAGCGCACGCTGCTTGTTTACCACCCGCCGCAAAAGACTTCTCGTGACACTAGATCGCGTGTTATCGAACAGGTACACAGCATACCAACGAACGGCCCTACCGACGACATCATGACCTTTTTTAAACAAGAACTGTTAGTAATCAAAGAAGATTTGCGATGTCTCCAGTTTGAGCGAAAACGTAACGCTATGCTCGAAAATGAAATAAAAACACTACGCGCGGAGGTGACTCAACTAAAGATGATAATTGGGAAAACAAACGGCTCGCCTTCCTTTGCAGAAATTGTCAAGTCCTCACAAGTACACAAAAAGGAAAGTTCTCCCCAAGCTCGAACGAACAAACCTCCTCTCAGTTTCGTCGTGGTCAAAAGTACAAGTAAGGATGCCGAGGTCGAATTAAAAAAAAACGTCAACCCCAGCAAAATCGGCGTTGACATCAAAAGTTACAAGAAACTAAAATCAGGGAACATAATTCTAGGCTGCTCGTCAAACGAGGAAAAAAATACACTAAAAAACGAAATAAAAACTAAATGCAACGCCCTCACAGCAGAAGACAAACCCGTTCGAAACCCCGAGATCAAAATACTAAACATTCCAGATAACACAACCAAGGACGATATCAAGGAAGCCATCGTTAACTTTACCGGAGAGGAACCTCTTTACACGAAAATCTGGTCGTCAAAAAATCCAAGAGCAGTATGCGAAGTGTCGCCGAAAACCTTTCGTTCGATCATGGACTCCAAAAAAATTAACCTGGGCTGGACAAAATGCCGAGTATACGAACATGTCAGCGTCAAACAGTGTTTCCAGTGCTGGAAAGTCGGTCACAAGGCATCTGAATGCAGTGTTAGCGAAGAAGAAATTAATCTTATTAAAAGCAGCATCAACAATGGGTTATGCACAAATTGCACACACAACAACATTAAGGTCAGTAATTTTACAAATTCATCAAACACACATGTTAACGTAAATAACAGAGACCATCACCACCATCCCGGCAGCTACAAATGCCCGTACACAGACACAATTAAAAACAATATTAAAAAACACACAAACTATAACTATGAACAAACAGCTTAAACTCTTGCAAAATAATGTAAATCACTGTACTACCGCTCAGCACACACTATTTAATTTTGCCGTAAATCAACAATATGACGTTATTTCAATTTGCGAACCATACATCAAAAACAACAAACTAACTGGGTTCTCCTCTACATTTAATATAGTTAAAAATGACTTCGTTGCTGTCTGCGTCTCGTCTAACATAAACTACTATGAAATTCTGAATGAACAAAACATCATTGCTATCCTCCTATCAGACCTACTATTAATCAACGTCTACTTTTCTCCTAACAAACCTTTACAGCCGTACTTGAATTCGCTAAATCAACTTCTACAAAAAAATCCACAAAAAAACATCATAATTACCGGAGACACCAATGTAAGATCCGTTCTCTGGGATATCAAAAATTCTGGCCACAAAACCAAACTCTTCCAAAATTTTCTAAATTATTACGAACTCTCTGTTCTAAACGAAAAAAACAAATTCACCTTCAGCAATGCAAATGGACGAAGCGTGGTCGACTTAATAATCGCCTCACGCCGAGCTTCATCTCACATTAAAGACTTAAATATCCTAACTGGTAACTCATTATCAGATCACGAATATATTTCCTTTAGTTATTCTCCCTTCAGCACCCATCCCAAAAAAATAATCAAACACGTTGACTATGACAACATACTTCACCAAATTGGAACTGATTACGACTACCTCTTAGACAGTTGTAATAAGTTACATGACCAAATTTCTTGCGATGAATGGGTAGCTAATTTCTCAGCTTATATCAGGGACCTAACAGCGTCAAACAGCGTTTATAAAAAAATTAAAAAAACCAACTACTGGTGGAATAATGAGATTCAACTTTGTAGTGCACTGACCAAACAATATCGGCGCCTATATCAAAGAACTAAGGATCCTATTCTAAGGGAAAACCGCAAACTAACCTACAACCAACATAGAAAATCCTTAAAAGCCAAAATCAATCTTGCAAAGCTTAACTCTTGGAAGACTTTTTGTTCTGAAAATGTCAAACCATGGGGCTTAAGCTACAAAATAACGTTTCTGAATTCAAACAAACCAAACAATATTCCACTCTTCACAAAAAATAACGGCGATAAAATCACCAATGTGACAGAGAATCTAAACTTCTCCCTATCCTCTCTTTTTCCGTTAGACAGCACTGACAAAGACAGCAACAAACAGAAAATACTAAGAGAAAACTTTAAACTTCCCATACAGGAAAACGTTGCTCACCTACAACGGACTCCTCTTGACACTTCCGCACTAAGTAGTATTATAAAAAATTTAAAAAACAACAAAGCCGCTGGACCCGACAATATTACAAATAAGACACTAAAATTAATCCAAAAGGTCTATCCCAAGCTCCTTCCACAACTATACCAAAAAATCTTCTCCTTAAACTATTTCCCCAAACCCTGGCGCGAAGCAAATGTAATCCTCCTTCATAAATCAAATAAAGACGCAAACCTCATAAGCTCCTATCGCCCAATATGTCTTTTAAATTCTGTGAGCAAAATTTACGAAAAACTACTAAAAAACAAGATAAACTGCCATCTAAACTCAACAAATTTTTTAGACAAAAGACAATTTGGATTCAGACAAGGTCTGTCCACAGAACATGCTGTGAATTACGCGATCAGCAAGATTAGCAGCAACCTTAAGAAAAAATCGAATGTTCTTGTAATAGGAGTGGACATTAAAGGAGCCTTTGACAATTGCTGGCACCCTGCCCTGTTTGACATTCTAAAATCTATTTTGATCAAAGATATACCATTGTTAAGTACAATATACCATTACCTTAATAACAGACGTGTAACTCTCCAAATAGGTAATCACAGTGCAAACATCGAAACTAATAAAGGCTGCCCACAGGGTAGCGTTTTAGGTCCACTATTCTGGAATATACTATTCAACCAAGCTCTTCAATTACCATACGACAAGAACGTTGACCTATGCGCATATGCTGATGACCTACTATTTATAATAACGGACGACACAAAAATCAATCTCGAAAGAACAGCTAACAAAACGCTTGAGTTACTCGGAGCCTGGCTAAATGAAGTAAAGCTTAATCTCTCAGTTGAAAAATGTTTTGTGTCCCTTTTCACAAACTCCCTGAAACTAAAAAGAAAAAATATCAAAGTACTTTACAGGGGGATCACCTTAAACGTAGTCGAACATTTTAAATATCTCGGAGTCATATTAGACAATAAACTCTCCTTTAAACAACACATAGAATACACTACATCTAAGCTAGACGTTAAATACTATCAATTACTAAAAGTGTGCAGAAACACATGGGGATTTGATTACAGATACAGACTTGTATTGTACAAGTCACTTGTTGAAAACACAGTGTGTTACTGCAGCTCTGTGTTTTTCCAACACCTAAAAAAGAAAACCCTAAAGCAAAAAATCTACTCTACGCAACGTAAATACTTAATAAACGCCTGTAGAGCTTACCGGACAATTTCTCATAGCGCCGCTGTTGCCCTTACGGGAGTCCTTCCCTTAGACCTAGAAATCAACTATAGATCAATCATTTTTACTATAAAAAACCATAAAAATTTTGAATATATTAATGATCATGTCTACCAAATAATGAACTTTTTACCTCCAATAAATCCCCTTCAGAGCAGTTCCTACATGCTAATCCAGCACGACCTACATATAAAAATATCACTAAAACAGCTCAAAAGATACATCAAAAACTATTTCATTTCTACATGGCAAAGCTCCTGGGAAAGAGACACGGTAGGTCGGCATACCCACGGGCTAATCCCAAACATTAGAACAGGCTTACAGTTATCACCTGACTTTTATACTACCCAACTCCTCACTGACCACGGACATTTCGGAGCCTATTTAAAAAAATACAAAATCACCGAAGACGACAAATGTGACTGTGGGGAAATTGAAAACGCCAATCATGTAATCTTTCACTGCACTAAGTATGACGACATCAGAAACTTCAACCTAGAAAACTTCAACTTGAGTAATTCAACTTTGGCAACTAAATTTCAAAAATTCGCGTTCTCGGTTTTAAAACCAAAATTTACTGGCAAAAATAACAACCTACAGTGATTTACATTACTCACTTAAATAAAAACACCACACTTAAAAACCACACACCAACACGTACGTAAATTTTATTATTAATATCCGGAAAAGACAATCGAGCCCAAATGGTAAATCAAACTGGAATCAATCACACTCGCGTCATTCGAAAAAAAAAAAAAAAAAAAAAAAAATGTACATATAACAAAACATTATTGTCTATTAAATAAGTACACAGTGCATAACCCATCAGATTATGTAGCATTTAGTTTATCAACCCCGATATGTATAAAAATTAAATTCCTAAAGCTCATTACTTAAGATTTATTGTAAGAAGGTCCCGGGTCAAGATTAAGCCTAACGGCGGTGCTTGGCTTGGCGCCTTTGTACACAACTTGTATTGTAAAAAACGCTATCGAAATACAGTTATTAATCAAAAAAAAAAAAATTATTATTATTATTATTATTATTATTATTATTATTATTATTATTATTATTATTATTATTATTATTATTATTATTATTATTATTATTATTATTATTATTATTATTATTATTATTATTATTATTATTATTATTATTATTATTATTATTATTATTATTATTATTATTATTATTATTATTATTATTATTATTATTATTATTATTATTATTATTATTATTATTATTATTATTATTATTATTATTATTATTATTATTATTATTATTATTATTATTATTATTATTATTATTATTATTATTCATTCCAGTGTTCGTCCGTGGTTGCAGCAAGGTGCTGTTAGTATAGCTCTGTGTTCAACTCGCTATTTTACAGTGTTTTTCGCTCGCGGAATTTCCGTACTTAATCGTAACGTTTAGCGGTTCTCGTCTAGTTTCTAGTGCAGATTTTAATTTTCGGATAGCTCCATTTACCGCTGAGTAATTATCAAAACAATCTAAATTAATTATCTGTGTTCATTTTCGAAGAATTCATGCGTGGTTCTAAGTTTTCGTAAAACGCGTTGTCGGCCGCGATCGGCTGCAAAAACCGGTTTCTTCGTCGCATGGTCCGTGAAATGGCGCCCAGCTCCTACATATGCACCGTGTGCTGCGGTCCCTTTTATGGCCGGCAACAGCGTGTATGCTGTCGGCATGAATGCGGCCAAATAGCGCACGCTGCTTGTTTACCACCCGCCGCAAAAGACTTCTCGTGCTCGGCCTGCTTGGAAATCGAACAGGTACACAGCATACCAACGAACGGCCCTACCGACGACATCATGACCTTTTTTAAACAAGAACTGTTAGTAATCAAAGAAGATTTGCGATGTCTCCAGTTTGAGCGAAAACGTAACGCTATGCTCGAAAATGAAATAAAAACACTACGCGCGGAGGTGACTCAACTAAAGATGATAATTGGGAAAACAAACGGCTCGCCTTCCTTTGCAGAAATTGTCAAGTCCTCACAAGTACACAAAAAGGAAAGTTCTCCCCAAGCTCGAACGAACAAACCTCCTCTCAGTTTCGTCGTGGTCAAAAGTACAAGTAAGGATGCCGAGGTCGAATTAAAAAAAAACGTCAACCCCAGCAAAATCGGCGTTGACATCAAAAGTTACAAGAAACTAAAATCAGGGAACATAATTCTAGGCTGCTCGTCAAACGAGGAAAAAAATACACTAAAAAACGAAATAAAAACTAAATGCAACGCCCTCACAGCAGAAGACAAACCCGTTCGAAACCCCGAGATCAAAATACTAAACATTCCAGATAACACAACCAAGGACGATATCAAGGAAGCCATCGTTAACTTTACCGGAGAGGAACCTCTTTACACGAAAATCTGGTCGTCAAAAAATCCAAGAGCAGTATGCGAAGTGTCGCCGAAAACCTTTCGTTCGATCATGGACTCCAAAAAAATTAACCTGGGCTGGACAAAATGCCGAGTATACGAACATGTCAGCGTCAAACAGTGTTTCCAGTGCTGGAAAGTCGGTCACAAGGCATCTGAATGCAGTGTTAGCGAAGAAGAAATTAATCTTATTAAAAGCAGCATCAACAATGGGTTATGCACAAATTGCACACACAACAACATTAAGGTCAGTAATTTTACAAATTCATCAAACACACATGTTAACGTAAATAACAGAGACCATCACCACCATCCCGGCAGCTACAAATGCCCGTACACAGACACAATTAAAAACAATATTAAAAAACACACAAACTATAACTATGAACAAACAGCTTAAACTCTTGCAAAATAATGTAAATCACTGTACTACCGCTCAGCACACACTATTTAATTTTGCCGTAAATCAACAATATGACGTTATTTCAATTTGCGAACCATACATCAAAAACAACAAACTAACTGGGTTCTCCTCTACATTTAATATAGTTAAAAATGACTTCGTTGCTGTCTGCGTCTCGTCTAACATAAACTACTATGAAATTCTGAATGAACAAAACATCATTGCTATCCTCCTATCAGACCTACTATTAATCAACGTCTACTTTTCTCCTAACAAACCTTTACAGCCGTACTTGAATTCGCTAAATCAACTTCTACAAAAAAATCCACAAAAAGACATCATAATTACCGGAGACACCAATGTAAGATCCGTTCTCTGGGATATCAAAAATTCTGGCCACAAAACCAAACTCTTCCAAAATTTTCTAAATTATTACGAACTCTCTGTTCTAAACGAAAAAAACAAATTCACCTTCAGCAATGCAAATGGACGAAGCGTGGTCGACTTAATAATCGCCTCACGCCGAGCTTCATCTCACATTAAAGACTTAAATATCCTAACTGGTAACTCATTATCAGATCACGAATATATTTCCTTTAGTTATTCTCCCTTCAGCACCCATCCCAAAAAAATAATCAAACACGTTGACTATGACAACATACTTCACCAAATTGGAACTGATTACGACTACCTCTTAGACAGTTGTAATAAGTTACATGACCAAATTTCTTGCGATGAATGGGTAGCTAATTTCTCAGCTTATATCAGGGACCTAACAGCGTCAAACAGCGTTTATAAAAAAATTAAAAAAACCAACTACTGGTGGAATAATGAGATTCAACTTTGTAGTGCACTGACCAAACAATATCGGCGCCTATATCAAAGAACTAAGGATCCTATTCTAAGGGAAAACCGCAAACTAACCTACAACCAACATAGAAAATCCTTAAAAGCCAAAATCAATCTTGCAAAGCTTAACTCTTGGAAGACTTTTTGTTCTGAAAATGTCAAACCATGGGGCTTAAGCTACAAAATAACGTTTCTGAATTCAAACAAACCAAACAATATTCCACTCTTCACAAAAAATAACGGCGATAAAATCACCAATGTGACAGAGAATCTAAACTTCTCCCTATCCTCTCTTTTTCCGTTAGACAGCACTGACAAAGACAGCAACAAACAGAAAATACTAAGAGAAAACTTTAAACTTCCCATACAGGAAAACGTTGCTCACCTACAACGGACTCCTCTTGACACTTCCGCACTAAGTAGTATTATAAAAAATTTAAAAAACAACAAAGCCGCTGGACCCGACAATATTACAAATAAGACACTAAAATTAATCCAAAAGGTCTATCCCAAGCTCCTTCCACAACTATACCAAAAAATCTTCTCCTTAAACTATTTCCCCAAACCCTGGCGCGAAGCAAATGTAATCCTCCTTCATAAATCAAATAAAGACGCAAACCTCATAAGCTCCTATCGCCCAATATGTCTTTTAAATTCTGTGAGCAAAATTTACGAAAAACTACTAAAAAACAAGATAAACTGCCATCTAAACTCAACAAATTTTTTAGATAAAAGACAATTTGGATTCAGACAAGGTCTGTCCACAGAACACGCTGTGAATTACGCGATCAGCAAGATTAGCAGCAACCTTAAGAAAAAATCGAATGTTCTTGTAATAGGAGTGGACATTAAAGGAGCCTTTGACAATTGCTGGCACCCTGCCCTGTTTGACATTCTAAAATCTATTTTGATCAAAGATATACCATTGTTAAGTACAATATACCATTACCTTAATAACAGACGTGTAACTCTCCAAATAGGTAATCACAGTGCAAACATCGAAACTAATAAAGGCTGCCCACAGGGTAGCGTTTTAGGTCCACTATTCTGGAATATACTATTCAACCAAGCTCTTCAATTACCATACGACAAGAACGTTGACCTATGCGCATATGCTGATGACCTACTATTTATAATAACGGACGACACAAAAATCAATCTCGAAAGAACAGCTAACAAAACGCTTGAGTTACTCGGAGCCTGGCTAAATGAAGTAAAGCTTAATCTCTCAGTTGAAAAATGTTTTGTGTCCCTTTTCACAAACTCCCTGAAACTAAAAAGAAAAAATATCAAAGTACTTTACAGGGGGATCACCTTAAACGTAGTCGAACATTTTAAATATCTCGGAGTCATATTAGACAATAAACTCTCCTTTAAACAACACATAGAATACACTACATCTAAGCTAGACGTTAAATACTATCAATTACTAAAAGTGTGCAGAAACACATGGGGATTTGATTACAGATACAGACTTGTATTGTACAAGTCACTTGTTGAAAACACAGTGTGTTACTGCAGCTCTGTGTTTTTCCAACACCTAAAAAAGAAAACCCTAAAGCAAAAAATCTACTCTACGCAACGTAAATACTTAATAAACGCCTGTAGAGCTTACCGGACAATTTCTCATAGCGCCGCTGTTGCCCTTACGGGAGTCCTTCCCTTAGACCTAGAAATCAACTATAGATCAATCATTTTTACCATAAAAAACCATAAAAATTTTGAATATATTAATGATCATGTCTACCAAATAATGAACTTTTTACCTCCAATAAATCCCCTTCAGAGCAGTTCCTACATGCTAATCCAGCACGACCTACATATAAAAATATCACTAAAACAGCTCAAAAGATACATCAAAAACTATTTCATTTCTACATGGCAAAGCTCCTGGGAAAGAGACACGGTAGGTCGGCATACCCACGGGCTAATCCCAAACATTAGAACAGGCTTACAGTTATCACCTGACTTTTATACTACCCAACTCCTCACTGACCACGGACATTTCGGAGCCTATTTAAAAAAATACAAAATCACCGAAGACGACAAATGTGACTGTGGGGAAATTGAAAACGCCAATCATGTAATCTTTCACTGCACTAAGTATGACGACATCAGAAACTTCAACCTAGAAAACTTCAACTTGAGTAATTCAACTTTGGCAACTAAATTTCAAAAATTCGCGTTCTCGGTTTTAAAACCAAAATTTACTGGCAAAAATAACAACCTACAGTGATTTACATTACTCACTTAAATAAAAACACCACACTTAAAAACCACACACCAACACGTACGTCAATTTTATTATTAATATCCGGAAAAGACAATCGAGCCCAAATGGTAAATCAAACTGGAATCAATCACACTCGCGTCATTCGAAAAAAAAAAAAAAAAAAAAAAAAAAAAAAAAAAAAAAAAAAATGTACATATAACAAAACATTATTGTCTATTAAATAAGTACACAGTGCATAACCCATCAGATTATGTAGCATTTAGTTTATCAACCCCGATATGTATAAAAATTAAATTCCTAAAGCTCATTACTTAAGATTTATTGTAAGAAGGTCCCGGGTCAAGATTAAGCCTAACGGCGGTGCTTGGCTTGGCGCCTTTGTACACAACTTGTATTGTAAAAAACGCTATCGAAATACAGTTATTAATCAAAAAAAAAAAAATTATTATTATTATTATTATTATTATTATTATTATTATTATTATTATTATTATTATTATTATTATTATTATTATTATTATTATTATTATTATTATTATTATTATTATTATTATTATTATTATTATTATTATTATTATTATTATTATTATTATTATTATTATTATTATTATTATTATTATTATTATTATTATTATTATTATTATTATTATTATTATTATTATTATTATTATTATTATTATTATTATTATTATTATTATTATTATTATTATTATTATTATTATTATTATTATTATTATTATTATTATTATTATTATTATTATTATTATTATTATTATTATTATTATTATTATTATTATTATTATTATTATTATTATTATTATTATTATTATTATTATTATTATTATTATTATTATTATTATTATTATTATTATTATTATTATTATTATTATTATTATTATTATTATTATTATTATTATTATTATTATTATTATTATTATTATTATTATTATTATTATTATTATTATTATTATTATTATTATTATTATTATTATTATTATTATTATTATTATTATTATTATTATTATTATTATTATTATTATTATTATTATTATTATTATTATTATTATTATTATTATTATTATTATTATTATTATTATTATTATTATTATTATTATTATTATTATTATTATTATTATTATTATTATTATTATTATTATTATTATTATTATTATTATTATTATTATTATTATTATTATTATTATTATTATTATTATTATTATTATTATTATTATTATTATTATTATTATTATTATTATTATTATTATTATTATTATTATTATTATTATTATTATTATTATTATTATTATTATTATTATTATTATTATTATTATTATTATTATTATTATTATTATTATTATTATTATTATTATTATTATTATTATTATTATTATTATTATTATTATTATTATTATTATTATTATTATTATTATTATTATTATTATTATTATTATTATTATTATTATTATTATTATTATTATTATTATTATTATTATTATTATTATTATTATTATTATTATTATTATTATTATTATTATTATTATTATTATTATTATTATTATTATTATTATTATTATTATTATTATTATTATTATTATTATTATTATTATTATTATTATTATTATTATTATTATTATTATTATTATTATTATTATTATTATTATTATTATTATTATTATTATTATTATTATTATTATTATTATTATTATTATTATTATTATTATTATTATTATTATTATTATTATTATTATTATTATTATTATTATTATTATTATTATTATTATTATTATTATTATTATTATTATTATTATTATTATTATTATTATTATTATTATTATTATTATTATTATTATTATTATTATTATTATTATTATTATTATTATTATTATTATTATTATTATTATTATTATTATTATTATTATTATTATTATTATTATTATTATTATTATTATTATTATTATTATTATTATTATTATTATTATTATTATTATTATTATTATTATTATTATTATTATTATTATTATTATTATTATTATTATTATTATTATTATTATTATTATTATTATTATTATTATTAACTTTTAGAGTTGTTTATTCATGGAAAATTAGAATATTGTTTTAGTCAGGCCATAATTAAAATAAAAGAATTGGCAAAAGAATTTTAAAAGTTGAACCAACTTTTAAACTTATTAAAAGACTTGGGCGTACAAAATGTTAATTAGATGAATGCGCTAATGACGAAACTTTTATTTTCCTTCGGAAAAGGCTTGATACTGAATTTTTCAGTCTTTTACCAGATGTGGTTTCAGCATCAGGCAACAAATGATTTAATCACTTTTTTAGAGATTAGTGAACGAGGACCTAACTAATATATATGGCTGGTTAAATAAAAATGAGCTAATATTGAACGTAGAAAAATCTAAATTTCTGGTATACAGCCACCAGCCACAAAACTTCTGGGATGATTTATTAATAGTTGGGGACAACGATATTCCTCTTGAGAGAGCTTATGACATTAAATATCTAGGATTACAACTAGACTACAAGCTTCTTTGGGATAAACAACCCGTTTATTTGGCCAAAAAACTTCGTAAACTAAACTACATATTTTATTATCTTAGACAATTCTTTAATAATAGCCAACTGCGGCGTTTATACTTATCCTTATATCAGCCAGTCTTATCGTATGGTATAATTCACTGGGGGGATGCTGCAGATTACCACATCAAACCGTTAGCCTACTTACAGAAGGAAGTTATTAGAATTATTTTCAATAACGAATTCAGCAATGCTGAAAATGACTTATTGAATATAAAAGAAATATATAAACTAGAAGCACTACTGTTTGTAATGAAAAATAAACATAAATTCAATATCTCTGTTAAAACTGGTGTTACAAGGTACTCAAATAGAACAGTCGCTAAAATCCCTTCTTTCAATAAGTATCATTCCAGGCATCAGCTTCAGTATAACGGATGCCTACTACTCAATGTACTACCTGCACATATGCATAACATATGGATACTAAATTACAGAAGAAGGCGTAAAAAGTTAAAGGCATACTTCTTGACTAAGGCTTAGAATGCTAAATTCCATATTACATATTATTTGATTTGTCTTAAATACCAATCCAAATAAATTCGAATTGTTAAGCTGTAGAATTATTATTACCTTAGTTTCTAGTGCAACTAAACTAAAATTCCTGTATTGGAAATCATAACATACTAGTTATTAGTGCAGTATTTCATGTTTTAAATGATCATACTACTATTACCGACGAATAAGTAAAATTTCTTTTCCTTTGGGAGGTATTAAAAGTGTGTGGATGTAATTAAAATTTGAAGTACTGTAGATTTCTTAGATACAATGATTATATAAAACCATCAAAATACTAATAGCTGTTCGCACGTTTATAGATAGCTAATAGTTATTCATTTATCTTATTTATTTTAGTTTGAAGTGCATGTGTAAATAGTAAATCCCAATTATATGATACTTACGACTTACCGATGTTTGAAATACACATGTGTTTAAATATTATACTGAATATGATAAAATTAAATTCTGTAAGCAGTGGCCAAATAATATTAATATTTATTTCATATTCAAAGTGTACTCATAATATTTTTAGCTAATATCTGTTTGGCCATTGCATTGTATTGCATTGTATCGTACCGGCTTTCATGTTTTACTTCCTAGCATTGTTTTTAGTATATAATATTTTATTTCATTATACGTTTTGTAATTGTATCTGGATTTACCATCAATATAGTATCAATCTCATTTGTATAATAATAATCCCACTGCTCGCGCAGCCATGCGCATTTGTGGAACTTACATTTTTTTTTGTATTTTTATGTTAATTTAGTAAATACCAATAAATTTGAAATTTGAATTTGATTATTATTATTATTATTATTATTATTATTATTATGCTGGTAATTATTCTAATTGTTCTTTTATATATAATTAAGGTTAAACGTTACTTCATTAGTTTTATTTGGTTCTAATGTTGATTTTATAGATAAAAATTGTCATTTTTGTAAACAATAGCCAATAAGATTGATGTAATTAAAAGATATCATTAACTAGGTTGGCCTTTGTAGTATGTAAAAGTTATGTATTTAGTATAATAAGTGGTTTTATTTAGATAATTATATAATAATAATCGCCACTGTTCGCGCAGCTATGCGCATTTGTGGTAATTATTTTTGTTACATTAATATTTAAGTTTGTACAAAATTAAATAAACTGATTTGATTTGATTTGATTTGATTATTATTATTATTATTATTATTATTATTATTATTATTATTATTATTATTATTATTATTATTATTATTACTATCTGTCGAGATCACAACATGAGCGGAATACGGTAAGGGCAGAAAGTAGTCATTGTAAAAATTACCCGGTAGCCGTAATTCAGTAAGGTAAAATTGCGGTTAACGTTGAATTACTCTTTGAGCGCGAGGCTAGACCAGAAAATCGCAGTAATAGTAGCAGGCAGAAGATAAAAGAAGATTGATTAAATCCAAAGCGCGCAGCCACATGGCAATTAGTAAAACTTTCGGATTAAGTTTACCCGTCAAAATATTAAGTTTCCTTCCGAGTTGGAAACAGCACGTTTACTTCGTTTTTCACCTGTCAAGTAAAATGAACCGGGGGCACAGTAGTTGGCCGAGCAGCGCTATATAGAATTCTCTCGGCTGATTAACTTTCAAAAGATCCGCTTTCAGCAGATTTACTAAGAAATGCCTAAATTAAAAAGCGCACGCAACACGCCGCTCGCACAACATTAATCTTTAGCGCGCGCACACTCGCCACTATTTTCAAGAGATTTCATAACGACTTTTTGTCTTTTTGTACTTGTGCTCCAACGGCTTTTCTTAAGGTTAAAATGTTATCTAAGTACGCCGGCTTAAGAAGACAACTACTTTAAAAACTGCCTTCGATACGGCACTACGAATTGGAGTCACTGAACCGATCTATTCAAGTGGAAAGAGTATTGCACGAATCATCCGCCTACGTCGCAATAGGCTACTCGGCCACTCAATGAAATTGATTTAATCACGAGTAAATTTAATAGTCAACGTATATAAGTTGTTCACTATTTCGTGAAATGTGCGTTCTATTTTTAAAATATTCCAAACCAGCTGTGTAAAGTTTTGTATACATTTCAACTGTACAAAATGCATGGGGCAAACTTTTTGCACATTTCGTAAAATACGTAATCAAAAACGATTTTCCGCGTAATACATGCGTGTATCTGTTTACGTAGTAGACGATTTCTTTTTTTTACCAAAAGAGGAGGTATGGGGGATACTTTCTATATTGTATCTTCCGATGTCTGACATCTGCGTATCTCGTATATTTCTGTTAAACAAATTTAACATTATCATTTGTTTTCTTTTTCGACTTTTTACGGTTTTCCTTTGATTTTTCCTGATGCCGTCAACATGAAAATTCGTCATTAAAAGTTTTTCTTTTTTTTAACGTGTTATTTCCTTATCTTGATGTTATCAACTATCGTTATTTTTCCTTCTTCCGTTCGATTTAAAACCGTTCGGTTGTGACGAAGCGTCCGAGATATTTTTACCAGTCGACAATAAAGGGCCACATTTCATAAGAATTTGTTCTTTCTTCATTGTTGGCGGCACATTTATCGTTGATGTTTCGCGAGCATTTTTCCGTATTGGGGCTATAATAGCGCATTTTTTCCCCCTGCATCCTTTTAAGGGCTTTATTTTACTTCCTTCAGAGTAATTGAAAGAGTAAGCACAGGCTGGCTAACTTTTTTTCATCGAAACAAAATATCTCCGATTTTTCTCGGTATTTCGAACTTTCCAAGTTTCTTCTCCGCTACATAAAGTACAGTATCCGCGTAGATTTAAAAAACTGTATCTGATTTCTGAATGTTTCATAAAATGTTTATTACGCGTTAATCAAAGGACTTTTAAGTACGGATTCAAATATTTATTTATAAAAAGAAGAAAAGAAAAAAAATATTCAACTTTATATTTCGTTTTTCAAAAGTTCTCACAGTGTCTAACTTTCACTAATCAGTAAAATTTATCGAAATTTACAAAAAGTATTGACGTCGTATTTGCTCGTTTCACATTCATTTTATAAAACTTCAGATGCTGCGAATTATGCCTTCCGTCTGTACCAGTTCGTATGGATAAAACGAAACGTTCGTGATAATTTTATAATTTTTGTACACTTTTTTTTTGTCGACTTTGCATCTTGCATTAACCCTCGAAAAATATATGCGCGTCAATACTGATTCGATTTGTTATAAACGTGGCGGTTTAAAAAAGAAACTGATTGCACAATTATTCTTCGTTTACAGTGCATTGCATAGCTGTTTTGTTGGATTATATTCTATGTGAATAGATTTTGCTGAAACAGTTCGACATGTAAAAAATGTCAAGCAAACGTACTTTAAAACGACACGTTACAAATAAAATTGCAGTTCTATGCAAGACGGAAAGCTCCTGTCCTATTACCTAGAAGAGCCAGTTTCAGCTGACTTTGCCGTTCTTCGCAAAATTAAATAAATGTCTGTTACCCGGTTAAAACTGTTACAAATTTCGTTGCGAGTTTTTTGGTTTTTGTTCTAGAGCTATCTTCTTGTTAGCGTTACAAATATCGTTACAGGATTTTTTATCATTTGCGATGTAAGAATGACGTGATCTTTAGTAATACGCAAAGTTATTAAACAACCATTAGAGTATCTTTTTGCGACCTGGCAAAATACGTATTGTAAAACTGTGTTCAACATGAATCGGATCGGTACAGAAGTTTTTGAGATATCGTGTCCACTGACTTCAAAAAAAACAAAAAAGCTATGAAAATTGGAAGAAAATTTTTTTTTTCACGCTTGTGAATCGTCGGTGTCAACATCATAAAGCACGGTACCTGCTGCACTCGCATTGTCCAAGGCTTTCTTTTGCTCCATTCTTTCCATTTTTCTAGCCTCTTTTGTCTGAAGCGCAACTTTTTGTTCGGCTTTTTGAATTCACGTTTCATCGGCTGTTTGAACGTACTGCACTTGGGGCTGATTTTCATCTCTGGCAAGAAGGCTAGTAATGCAAAATTGCCTTCATCGAACATGCATCCAGCTACATTAATAGGGCTACTGGATAAAATTTTTGGAGTGATCTTCTTAATAAGTCGATTTAGGCTCTCGTTATTGTTTTGGCTAAATCCACCAACAGAACGCTCTAAAAGCTCGTCCTTGCTTAAATCTTCATAAATTGGCTCGATTGCTTTTGTTTTCATCATCCAGAAAAGAGGTTCATAATAGTGCTGGAAATTTTCTACTCCGGTGGTGGCCAAAGCTTTTTGATAAGCGTACCACGAGTCAGCGTCGGCCGGACACTTATGGTATTGCGGATTTTTGTTCGTTGATTTATAATTGTCAAAAGGTCGTCTAAATGGTATCTTTCATTTTTTACACTGAATCACAATTTCTTCTAATTACTAATCCATAAAACACCGTTAATTTATCAATTGTTTTACCAGCGAGTTTTCCCTTTCCAGAGAGACTTCTGCTTCTTCTAGTTTGTTCAGCCCTTTTTTCCGAATTTTATTTCTGTCTCCGTTGTTGCGCTTTTTACAAAAACACTGTGTTTCTGTAACAAAATGACAATAGGCTACCCAGAATGTTCTAGAACACCTGTGCGTAGATCCTAGCTGCCCGGCCTGATTTTAGCGGGATTTTCGTTACAATCGTACCTCAACTCAAGGTTTCACGGCATACATCACAATTGCGTTTATGCCGCAGGCCTATGTGCCGTAACTTTCGACCACTACCCACCGCAGCTAGGCCCTTTGAAAGAGAAAGAAGCAGCTGTTCCGGTTACCTGCCTGCCGCTCTCGACCGGTTCAAAAGAATGGAGCGCGCAGCTTACTTAATGAGTTTTACTCCAAATGACCTGAGGTTTTGGGAAAATATTTCTAAGAAGTTGTATACTTTATATATTAAAACATTTTGAGAAAAGCGGATTTTTCAAAGTGGTTATCCCATAAACCCCCCAGATCAACCTTCCTTCAATGTAAATGGTAGTCATTCGTATTGGACGAGTAATACTTGCCCGCTTAGGCGTGGAATCAATTATTTCCGAAAAATTAAAGCTTATTAAAGAATATATAAATAAATTTATTAGCGGGGTCTTTTAAACATAGATAAAAAAATGTTTGAAATAATTTTTGGTAATAAAAATGTTACGAGCCGTTTTAAATTTTAACTTCCGCTAATGAAATACTTGGCCCACCGACTTCCCCGAAATTTTACGAATTCTTCGGGATTTTATTGCAAATTTTTAATTTTCCGACATTTTGAATTCCGTTATGGAAGCGGTAACGAGTTGTATTTTCCTTTAGAATACTAAAAATAATTGTGCCCGATAAAAACTTCGTTAAACGGTTTAATGAAACTTTAAAAGAAGACAGAAGTCTGTGCGGAGACCGACTTGGTCCGGCAGACTGAATGCGAACACTGACTTTCTGCGCCAAAAAAATTCACTGCATACTAATAAGTTCCGCGCTTAAAATCAGTCATTAACTCTACACAGTCGCCGTTCTAGATTTTACTAATTAGAACTCGGAATTCTTTTTTTCTGCAACGAAATAGAAAATGACGACATATTTATAACTGTGAAACGTTGAATTTTTGAAAAAAATATTCACTATTATTCCATACTTAAACATTATTATTCGTATAAAGTTTTTTTTCGAAATTCCGCTTAGTAATAGGTCGATTAAGAAAAAATCCTATATTAAATTTCAGCTGATCAATTAGTTCAGCGCGAGTGATAATATTTTCAATATTATTTTCAATTGTGAAATTATTTTTATTTTATTATTATTTTTTTTAAAATTTTACATTATATACAGATGTTTCTTTCTGTTTTTCTTATTTCTTTTGCTTTTTATATTAATTTAATAATACAGTTAGTTATTCGGTTATTTTAAGAACATTTGTACAACCATATAACGGCCATTGTAACTAAATTTAAAAAATGTCTTTTTTTCAATAGAAGTCCCTGCTGCTCGCGAGCAGTTATGCGCATATGCGGTGTAAATTTTAGTTATACGTTATGAAAATTGTAATTATTTTTTAAGTAAATAAATTGAATTGAAAATTCCATTCGAATTAACAGCGTCGCCCAATTATATTCTAGCACGCCGTTTAAATGTTCGGAAATTCATATGTTTTAACCGATCTGCACATTTGTTTATTTTTTAAATAGGGCAAATCTTACCCGTTGCTTTTACTTTCTTAGCTTCATTGGAAATGTCGTGGGTGTAGCTTACACCGGTCCTTACGCTAAAGGGAAGCAATTAGTAGTGGGTTTCTTATTTTTTTATTGGGGGGGGGGGCTAGAGAATAGCAAATTAGGTCCTATTAACTAGGGGTCAAAAATGAGCGGTTACTGACGAATTTTTAGAAAATTTCAAATAAAATACAGTACTAACAAAAAATAATTAATTCTGAACAATCAATTGATATTTTTCTAAAAGATAATTTTACCTGTTTATTACATAGGAAAAAAATACACGCCCAGAAATATCATAATCTCGATAATAAAACTATTTAAATAGCAAATGATAAATTTATTTTCTAATTTTTGTTCATAATTAAACCATTATTATTTGAAAAAAATGTACGACACATGGCAAACAAATTACAAAAATCAGTTCTCTGTTTCTTTAGCTTTTTCTAAGAAGGTATAAATGTTATCAATTTATACACGTGCACGCAAAGAAAATCACATTAGACTGAGGAAATCCCTAAATTCCAAGGAACATGTCTTTATTAATATATTTGCCGCATTCGGAACGGGAGTACAAGTTGGTAGACTTCGGAAACTTTCGGGGCAGTTCGTGAGCACGATTGACGGTACTTGTCACAGTCAGTTACTTCAACGGTCTATTCGAGATGATCATGTTGATACGGATTCAGTGTTTGTGCCGTGATCTTTCGGCAATGCTCGGATCAGAAATTATTTTTCGATTGTATGTGCCTTTTATTCTTTGGTTTTTCGAGCATCGTGGATTAACCGCTATCACCGGCATCATCCACGTCTGATTGATTTTCGACGTGTGCTGGGCTAGCGGCCGTGTGAGTGTAACTGTGGCTGGTGGCAGCGGTACAGCGTGTGTCTGCGGAGGGTACACATTGCCCGGTGATGGTCAGCAGAGCCGAATCGAGGGATGTTTGCAATGTGTATAAGTAGCGCGGACGGCGAGATGGTGATTGCTCGTCGATTATCACTGTAACCGTCTATTTTTTTTTTTTTTTAATATCTCCCCTTTGGACACGTCAGCTAAGGACCTACACCCAGAAACAACAAAAAATAAAAGGGCCGTCAGTTAAATTTTGATTCGGTCAGATATGGACAATATAAAGGAACCAACGGATGAGATAATGGATGGTGAAGAGAAGGACAGAATATAAGATGCACAGTAAGGAGCGGGGAGCTTGAATTTCAGCAAAGAAGAATATAGGATACCGCGTTCAACAGAAAGAGATGGACATTCAAAAAAGATGTGATTGGCGTCGCAATTCGCCGCCTCATTAGGGTGAAGAGGACAATTTGGAGAAGAAACAAGGGAAACGCGAAAACGAGAGGAAGAAAGAGCAGAATGGCCAAAACGCAAGCGAATCATAGAAATGACAACGGAACGGGGAAATGAAGGAAACTCAAAGAACACCAGATATTAGAAGGAAGACTAGGTTGTACAGACAGATAAAAGGATTGATACCGTCTATTATCATCTGATAACAATCATTCTAGTGTCTTTTGCTTTGTCTTCCCTTCGTTGTACGTTTTAATTGTTGTTAATAATTGTTGTTATTAATTGTTTTATCTTTCTGTTCATTGGTTATTTCCGTGTTTAGATATTATTGGCTTGTTAGAGATGTACGATGTGTACCACAAGCCTATCAAGACGTAAATTTGTGTCGTTTTCACATGGTTAATAAAGGTAAATACATCGTATTTTACTTCTGAAAGTCGAAAGCACAACAATTTCATCGAAAGATGTGAGGCTTATACTCACTGGCGCCCGGAATAGAGTAATATTAGCGGTTCTTGATCGGTAAAATAGAGATTAATTTCATCGGTCCCTGTTATTCATTTCAATATCTACTGATAAGACTGTCATAATGACCCTTCCTATATATTCGCTTGTACTGCAAACTGGCTAAATTAAACTATAATATATGGAATTAATTGTAACTTGGTTTCTGTATGCTGGAAATTATATGTGAATGAAAGGAACTGCAATAATATATATATATATATATATATATATATATATATATATATATACTCATTGTTCTACGTGTTATGTAGCTACAAAAACTATTTGTTTTGTGGAAACATTCGGTGGTTATATATTCCGATTATCACAGGAATGTGTAAGAGTACAGTGTGAACATCACCGAAAAAAGAGAATGTAAATTATCAGTCGGTTCATGTTTAAGCATTATAAAAGTTTCACATTGCGCAGTTGATAATGAATGAGGCAACAGATACAGAAGTGACCCCCCTCCTCCCGCTGGCGCTGTTGGCTAGAAACGGAATTTAGCAAAACCGTATTTAAGCGAATGACCGTTACAAAGGCAACGTGCGAACAGAGCCGATAGCGAAGTAGAAACTGTTCGGGTAATTTCTTCGCGTTGGCCTGAAGTTGCAGCTTTTTTGATTTTACGATTGAAACTCACGCGCACTCGACGAATTTCGTTCAATCAAGTTGTTTATGTAAATTATAGAATTCTTCGGAGTTGCTGCAGTGCACGTTGACCTCACTAGCGTAATGAGACTCTTCCGCCTCTAACGTTATTACTATGCCCTTAGGGATGAAAACTACACTATCTTTCGATTTTCGCCGGTTTTTTAATCTATTGCAATTCAAATATTATTATTATCATTTATGGTTATTATTAAGTTTACTGTTCGGGTAGGCGATAATATTTTAAAATTTATATTGCGAAATACCGCTACGTCGATTTTTCCAGATCGATCGGTCGCTAAAGAACACAACCAAGATAAAACATAATAAAATCAAATTCCACGTATCACCGCTGCTGGTGGTGATCGGCTGTCTGTTGGATCGCTATTTTCCTTCTGGTTGGTAGGATTCCGATGGAAGAAGGTCGGTTTTATTAAAATCAATTAATAATAAAGTTAATTTTCGGTTATGTAGTTTTAACTAATTCCGCTCTAACGAAATAAACAGTTAACTAGCTGTTAATCGCTGTAATCGGCATTTAATTTCTTTTTTTTCCAGCACGAATCGATTTTTTCCAAGAGAAGCAAAAACTGATTTTTAACTGAGGGAAAGACAAAAACCAACTAACTGCCCTGAATTGCGTGTTTCGGCGTGTTTCCTCGATCATCCGTCTTCTTCTTGGACGACCAACCACAATCATTTTTGATCGGTGGGCGCGCGTTTCAATCGCCTGATGGTATATTCACCTTCGGCCGACGACAGGATCTCATACACACATGCACACACATTTACTCTTTCATTGCACTTTCCAATGCTTCAGAATTTACTTATTCGTTCATTTATTTTTAAACTTTATTTTATTCGTTCATTTATTTTTATACTTTATTGCATTCATTCATTTAACTTTTTTTACATGTTCAAATTGTAATTATGTATTACGTACGTGTTACTTAAAAATTTCAAGGTCAAACTTGTTCGTTTAATATTGAAAGTTTCGCCAGTTGTAAGTCTGATCTTTTTTATATTAATGGCGGCTCAATGAATAATTCTGCTTCAAATTATAACCCAAAAATTGCAGAGAATTCTTCGTATCTGTTCTGCTGTTCGTTTACCCGAACATCGATTTTTAATGTTTTAATGCGTTAGCTGAAAACTTTTAAGCCCACATTGTGCAGTTACTATTAAAAGTTCCGACAGGTTTCAACTACCATGTTAAGCAGTGGTGTTTCGTCCCTGTGGAACCAAAAAATTTCACTTGCGTTGGGTTAATGTCTATAATTGACGCGCCCAAAAATAAAAAATAAAAAAATAAAAAAATAAAATAAATAAAAAAAATTAAAGGTACTTTCATAGTCTCTGTCCAAAAGAATAAATTTCTCTCCTAAGCACGCCGCATTTCCAGACTTATCAAGAAAGAGAAGTCCGCTCTTTTTGTTATAAAGTTCTGCTGCGGTCTGCCAGACGATGGAATTACAAGTTCGCTTTTTTCTGGTGTTTTGAAATTCCTGACGATCGAATTGATCGCGGTTTGTCGGATTAAGATTTTACGGACTGACGTTCAAAAAAAGTTTTACCAATTTTTTTATTATCAACGTTGCCGAATAACTTTCAGCAATGAGAATAGCTTCGTTTATTGTATCGCGGGCAATGAAAAACTACTGTTTATTGAATATCAATAAAACAACTTTTAGAATTTTCGTTCTACGAGCGGAAAACTGCTATGCCATGCACCTAACAACATGCAAAATACAGATAAACATTTAGTCGGCTAGAATCATTCTTAAAATTGTGTCTTATAAAAATCATTTCAAAAATCGTTCCTAAACGAATTGCATATATCAAGATAAATTTTAAAGCGCATTGAAACGGCGTTATGACAACGAACTTTAAAACGCTTTCCGGTGTTACTGAGAGGTTGCCGCGAAATGTTAATTTAACAAAAAAAAAAAAATTGTCTCCCCGTTTTGTTGGTTACATTATTCTTGTTGCAAGTTTGATTAGGTGCTGAGCGAATTTTTCGATACATAAATTTGTCATAATACTGGCCGCTTTGTTGATCACTTTTAAGAATTCATGAAATTATTGGCAACCGGCCGTGAAATTAAACGGTCAACTCGCCATTAAGCGATTTAAGAAGAAAAATCAGAGATGTAATATAGATCCGGAAGGAAACGACTTTTCATCGTAAACAAAATCAGTAATTTTTATTTATAAATCCCGTTCTCCGACGACAGTACTTTAACATAAATTTAGATTTTTAACCGACTTCAAAAAAGGAGGAGGCATTCAATTCGACTGTATTTTTATTTTTTATTATTTTTTTTTTTTATTTTATTTTATGTGTGTTACCACAGAACTTTCTTCTAGGCGAACCGATTTTGATGATTCTTCTTTTATTTAAATGGTGGTGCTTCTCATGTGGTTTTAGTTAAATTTGATTCTGATCAGTAGTTTTTGAGTTATCCTTAATAATGCGGGAGATTGAAGCTTTTTGGATGTTTTTCATTCATGATTAGTTTCAACGTCCGGTTAGATTTACTGACTTAAAATATTATAAATTTGCCAAATTACTATGGAAATGTAGCTTTTGATGTTCTTACCGCGGAAATGCAGCTCGAAAAAAAGAAATTGATTTTTTTTGAAGTATTAAGTACGGAGAATAATGTGAAAAAAAATCGATTTTTAGCAAGAAAAAAATTCAATCTTATAACGTCAAAAAATTGTAAAATAAAATGCTTTTTTACAAAAAATAAATATCGATACTTGAAGGTTTATTATAGAAAATTTAAAAATGCGCTAAAAAGTAAAAAATAATTACTCCCGATAAAAAATGTATATCAGAGTGATGTAACACTTAAGTGGTGACATTATCGTAATTCTTATACAACATTTATGCCTTAATTAGAGTTGGCATCAAATTCATATTATAATAATAATTAAAAACTGCGTTAAATGTTCATTTTAAATTGTTCCTAGATATTATAAAATGAATTTGATGGCAACTCTGATTAAGGTATAAATGTTGTATAAGAATTACGATAATATCACCCTTAAGGTGTTATAACACTCTGATATATATTTTCTAATCGGGAGTAATTATTTTTTACTTTTTAGTGCATTTTTAAATTTTTAGAATAAACCTTCAAGTATCGATATTTATTTTTTGTAAAAAAGCATTTTATTAATTCCTTAGCAAATGTAACGAATTGAAAAAACGTAACATCGGAGGATATAGAAATTAAAAAGGCAGTTCGACAGGGATGTGTACTGTTTGCTCTGCTTTTCAATTTATGCGGAGAAGAAATATTCAGGGAAGCGCTTGATGAGAACGACGGAATGATCGAAGTAAATGGAGTCACAGTTAATAATGATACGATACACGCGGGTGACTATGTCTGATTATAGCTGATAGTCAGGAAGAATTACAAAAAGTGATGAACAAACTTACAGACACCGTAGAAAAGCCTTATGGACTCACTATCAAAAGCTCTAAAACGGAAGTAGTGTTCTCGAAGAGGAATGCGTAATAAAAGTAGGCGAAACACTAGAACCGGTCAAATCAATTAAATAACCGGCTACGTTCGATAGTTGCAGCTGTAAGAAAAGAGCAATCAAGAGCAGTGCTCATAAAAATGAAGAACCTGCTCAGCCGAAGGGAATTAAGCCTTGAACTACGCATTAGATATCTGCGGTGTTACGTTTCCTCGGTCTTACGGTATGACAACGAGAGGTAGACGTTAGATGCTACCTCAGAAAGTAGTATACAGGCCTTTGAATTATATTGGTATAGGTGAGTATGCTGAAAATTCTTCGTGGATCTTAAAAATTACTAACAAAGACGTTCTCAAAAGAATGAATAAGCGCCCGGAATTATTAAATTTGATTGAGGAAATTAAACTACCATATCTAATGAGAAGGCAAAAATATGAGATTTTACTTCTCATCATGGAAGGAAAGCTTATGGGGAAAAGATTGAAAGAACGCCCACAGAATTCGTGGACAAAGGATTTTCATCGTTTGTTCGCCCACTGAAATGTTCAGATCCGCCATGTCAAGAAAAGACCAATTGCAGACCAATTGTTGTGTTGATCGCCAACCTTCGTAACGGAGACGCCGGATGAAGTAGAAGAAACAAATGATACTAGTGAGCATCATCTTTCGTGTCATGTTAAAAGGCTTTTTTTCAACGGATTCGAAAATTTACACGAGAACAAACAAATCAGAACGATATTGTACGAAATTTCAGCGACGCTTCCGCAGTAGCATGATAAGAAGATCATGTCTCATTTGCGAATAGAGAACAGCCGAAGCGGCGATAGCAGCAGACGCTTCAAGTGGTATTCCGAAGCCTACATTCCGCGCATTCGATCACGGCGACCGATTGCAGCTTATCGCGTACCAGCAGCTCCATGGTGGAACAATGTGTTTGACGTTGTTAGACGACGATCGGCAGTTCGGGGAATTAAACGAGATAGGTGCAACACATATTTAAGAGGCAATAGCGTTGTAAATATTTTGAAAAATCGAGTTTTTTTAAAATTGGCTTAGAATATATTTCGCGAGCCTTCCTGAATACGAGACAATATGTTTTTTAACCGGGAAAAAATAATTTCCTTAAGATTTCACGTTTTTTCCGGATTGTGGCAGGCTTCTCCAAATGACTTTACCTGCTGCGACTGTCACCTTATGTAAATATTTGCTCAAAAGGTACCCTAATATGTCTTGCTTTTTGATTTATAACTTGACTAATATATCAACAGATGTCGATAGAAGGTATTTATGTTAAGTTACAAGCTACTCAAAAGAAAAGTAGGTCGGTATATAAGTAGATCATGATTCAAAGCAAGTAGCAAAAGGACTACATCTTCATCTGACGACATTTTCTCAACTGAACAATTTTTCTTCTACGATCTGCAGATCCCGCTTCGCGTCGGTGTGCACAGAGAAGCCCGAAAATTTCCCGGCAAGCTTGCGTTTTTTCGCGCTCCATCCTGTGTCCCGTAATTTTTTCGTACCGGCGTTGGCGACCCTTTAAGCCGGTGATCGCTCGATGTATTATGATTTGGATATATTTTTTTTCATTCTTGTCTTTTTTTTCTTTTCCTTTGTTATTTACCTAAGTTTGATTCCTCTTCTCATGTCGTTTGCAGTTTGTTTTGGGATTTTTGCGTTCCCACACTGCTCCCTTGATGTTGCTTTGCCATTTTTAAGGACACGATGGAACTTAGGAATGTCTTTGTTGAACGACAACTCACTTCAATGCCGTCTTGTGTTTCGCGTTGTTGAGGTTTTACTGGATCACATCTGCAATGGCTAGCGGTTTTTTTTTTTTTTTTCTTTAACGGTGGTAAGTTGGTGTGAGGTTAACTGTTTGCCGTTCGTTTTCTCTGTATTGCCGATTGTTCAATTACTGTGACGGTTGATGTTTGGTGCCCCGAGCGATATATTTGGTGAGATTTGTTGTGGCTATTGTGCCTTTGAAGATGCCTTTAAGAGTGTGCCTGAGGATAATCGCATTGTTCGGATGCTCGATTTTGCATAGAAACCGTACCCGATGAATCTCTTGAATGAGTTTGGGTTAGAATAAAGCAAGTCGAATTATAAATCGATAGTATCGGTTTTTTGTTCGATTGTGCAACGATAAATTATCGTTCAGCGGAGCTATTTTTAAATCGAGATATATGCGACCACAGTCGAACTAGGGAATTCTGCTGCCTGTCCGGTTTCGACGTAGCATCTCTCAGTGAGAGTATGTTGGCAGTTCTAACTGTGGCGTGCGCTGACGCTGTAAGCTGATCTTCTTGCAAACGCGCCTATGTAGATAGCCGCCGTTGTCGCAGAGCAATTTTCCCGTTAGCCATGAACGGAGTTGTATGTTAGTTACGTTTTCCATAAAAAGCCTAATGTTTGAAAATTGTTTTTTTTTTTTTTTTTTTTATTAATGCCATGATCCATGTACGTAACTCCGAAAAACATGTCGGCTCGTTTTAATATTTTTTCGAATACAATTTTCTGTAATAAATGTTTCTATAAATTATTAATAAAGATTTAAGCTCTCAATCTAAATAATTCATCAAATTCGTAATCCGCTGTCGTAAATCTTACGGTCACTTCACTAAAATCAAAAACGTTACACCAACTGTTAAAATGACACCTGTGTGAATCAAGCCCCTCGATAGACTTGACTCGGTATGAGGCTAATTGTTTTAATATTTTACACGATAAGGAACTACCGTATCATTAAATACACGTTGCTTCTAAATTCGCAATTACTACGAAAAAAAAAATATATATACGTTGACATATTTACAGCAAAAGAAAAGTTAAACAGACAAACGTGAAAATTAAAGTAATTAAAAATTATTAAATGATAAGTTACAACATATAAAAATGTAGTACATAAATTTACCGATTAATATATTTAAATAAGGCGCGAATTGAATTACTGGAAATAAAAAGTATGTTGTTGAAACCTTCAAAAGCAAAAGATTAAAAACGAAAAAAAGAACAATTTTTTCCCGTTGCAGTAAATAAAAGGACAATAGTTGTAAAAATAAATACGTAATAAGTGAAAAAAGTTAATAAAAAATCATTTTAGTAAACAAGGAAACTAATGTGTAATAGTTTCAAATGGTCCAGTAAGCAATTATACAAAAACCTAAAGTGGTTTTAAATGATTACAAACGGCGAAAACCTAATTTACCGAAAACAAAATAATTTCTATCGGAACGATATAATACGACGAGCAGATCCGAACCACTTTGAATACGAACGAAAAAAGAAGTTCAGAATAGCGGAATTGAAACGAAATTTCATAAAAATTAAGAAAAGGAAAAATTGTTACAAATGCGTTTTTTAGTTTAATAAGGAAGCGTCTGATTTATATTACAACTCTGCTGGCTGATTTCGTTTAGTCCGGTTAAATTCTCAAAAACGGTTCAGAAGACGTGTTTAACATTTCCGCTTCATGGTAGGCAGTTGAAAATTATTTACAAGCAGTACCGACTTGCAGCGTTCTCCATTTGTTTCCCGTACAAAATTTAGCACGATAAGTTGAACGCTCCGTTGCGTTTTAGCATCGAGCAAGCTGACTATGGCAATGCGTTTGAGTGTGCGAGTTGAAACGGGGTTTATTATTTTAAGCATAAATAAATAAACACCATAGAAAACAGAAATGCAATAAATTCGCGAAATTTCCAATTCATAAAAAAGGAAAAAAAATCAAAAAAATCGACACGATGAAGTTGAAATGCGTAATAATTGATTAAAATGAAATGACGATCACATTAATATGTTAAAATGAAAGTAAATTATTTTTAATTTTAAACAACGGATTGTTACGTAGGATTAGAGATTACTGTTGGTTAAATTTATTAATACAACGAGTTTCGATTTATTAATTATGTATTTTAAAAAATGTCCGCATCCGGGTGTTTAATATTAAAGTACCGATTATATAAGCGTGGAGAAGCAACAACTCTGTGATGTTTTTCGTTTTTTTTTCTCCGAAATATATATGTATTATATTAGCATAACATTCCAATGTAAACATTAAATTTTACAAAAGAAAAACAATACGTATTCCGAACTTGTTAATCATTCCGATGTTAATTAATTAATTCAATGATAATTACTAATTTCAATGTTAATTAATTGTCCGAGGTGCAATTAATTATTCCGATGATAATTAATTATTGCTATGTTAATTAACTATTCCAATGTTAATGAATTATTTCAACGTTAATTAATTATTTCGATGAAAAATGATGAAGATAGAATTTTTCTTCGATTTTTTTTTTTTTTTTTTTTTTTTTTTGAAAGCAAAAGGGTTTATGTAATACTCCGGATAGGTACACGATTTTTTTTTTTTTTTCACGTCTGGAAGCTGCGATAATTTCGAACTAATTCCTGCGTTGCTCGGATGATATTCAGATATTTAAATTTCGTGTTAAATGTGACACGACAGTGTGGCGGTTTCGTAAGATACTCTCTACCTTCAGGGGCTGTTGTAGTAGGTACTGCTGTCTGTTTAAATCTTTCTTTCTATTAAAGATTTTTTTCGCAAAATAAACCCCATCTACGTTTCCTTCAACTTACCGAATTCGATCAATTTCGTTGCACTCTATTACATAAAGTGGACACACACAGATATAACGTTGGCAACGTTTCTTTACCGCTGCGCCCCTAGTTTATGGGTTCGTAAAAGTTCGAATGCAGATGTTTCGCGCGGTGTTTTTCCCAACATTGTGCGTGATAAACATTGTCAAATAATTCTCACTGCGAAATTAGGCAAAGAATAAAGAGATTAGAAAGTGAAGTATACAAATGGCACATCGGGAGGATAACGAAGATGCATGACGATAACTAAGAACTTACATCGTCAGGCATTATCATATGAAGCTTAACGTTCCCATGTTCAGCGAGCATAAAAAAGCGAAATGAACTAATGCCCTATTATACACGAAATTTATTATTACTCGTATACTGCTTTAGGAGCGCACATCGTGAACTATGAAATCGCGAGGCTACGCATTGTCGGCAATGAACCATAAATAGGCGCTTTTAAAGAGGGTATTATCCTATATCTGCGTGCAGCGATCCCCGTGCCCCATATTAACTTCGTATAGTGTGCAACTGCTCAGCTTTCTGTTCTCTTGGTCTGCGTACTTCCTTCAAAGTAGTACAAAACTTTGCTGTTGCTACTGCTCTTCTTTGCCGCCAGTGTCGCCCCAGCCCTAAATCCAGTATCACTTGGTATGCGTATATGTATCTTGCACCGAAATAGTTTCGAAATAAATTTCTAGACAGTTCCATCATCTTTGTACGACGCCGCCGTTTATTTCTTTCCGGTAGCTACACCGTATGATTATATAAAGAAAATCGCGTATGCAAGTCGTGTTTTCTTGGAACCGTAACAGTGTATTTACTATTTCAAAATAACAGTGTCGCCGAACGTCATTTCATAACATTTTGCAATCGCCTAATTTACCCAGAACGAGCTATTTACATAATCCAATTTAAACGAAACCACGTAAAAATTCGCACACGTTTTTTTCTTCATCTGCTAATGTATTAATTAAATTTCGATTATTTTTTTTTAATTTTACGATTTCATTATAATTATCGTAAAATAAGAAAATCTTAAAAAATTGAAAAAAAAAAAAACAAAAAAAAAAGTTTCTACAAACGAACCAAAAAATCTAAAAAAAGAAATAAAATAAATAAAAAACAAAATGCAAAGAATATAGCGATTTTTTTTCTCCAGATTATATTATACAGTTAGAAAAAGAGAAATAAAAGTTACACCGAAAGACGATTTCCGGAAAAGTTTGCAACCGATAGATTACATCACAAATTAAAAAGAACAATAAAAATAAATGTTTTAAACGAATTTACTCGATTAATCAACACCTTAAAGGATGATAAGATACCGGCAGAATTAAAAATAACGAAAAAAAACAAAAAACGACGCCAACATATTAAACGGGCAACGTATGAAAATTATAAACCAGCTTCGGTAAATAGCGTCTTTATAATATATTTAGAAAAAAATATCTACCATACCAACAACAAGCTACTTTTCAAAGAATTGGTTAATTAGCAAAAAACCACAATATTGTGTTTCCAAAAGGGAAAATCAGAAGTTTTTTTTTTTTTTTTGGGGTTTGTCAACTAGGGACATTTCTTAGAAACAATAGGAAAAAGAGTTAACTAATTAAAACTTGATTCGATCGGAAATGGCAGAAATAAGGGAACCAATGGTAGGAACAACAGACTGAGACGGAATGGACAGGATATGGGAGACACAGAAGGGGGCAGGAAGCCTTGACTTTAAAAGGAGTAAATAAAGGGAAGAGCGTTCCGCAGAAAGAGCAGAATACTCAAAGAAAATGTGATTAGCATCATAAACAACTGCTTCGAAAGTATTTGGAATGAACTTTCAACGAAAATAAGAGCTGGTTTTATAAAGCCCTAAAAAGGTTTATAGATCTCACTAGAATGTTTAAAACGGTTGATCACGATGCTGCCCCCTCCCCCTACTCTAATTAGTGCTTAATACATTGCGAACCTTAAATTCACTGTCTTCCTCTAATTGTTTCTGGGTGAAGGTCCTTGGATGACGAGCCCAATTTTATTTGCTAAAAAAAAAAACATGATACCTTACCAAAGATATACGGGACTTGCTTTACTTATACTTTTTTTTTTTTTTTTTTTTGGGCACGTACTTATACTAAGAAATGGCTTCAAAAACTTATTTGGGGATCAGTCGCTTAAAAAGAATCTAAACTAGAAGCGCTTCTTTGCTGAAATTTTTAGACCCTCAATTCCGTAATTAAATTCAACTACGATCTAAGATCAATTATACTTATTCTGTACTCTTAAGTGTTCTCAACGAGACCCCATGGATGTTAGCTTCTGCATACAATGCAGTATTAGTTATTAAATAAGAGGAAAACTTTTCACAAAGTTATTCAATATTAGGATAATATGTATCTTGATTTTACGAAGATTTATGTTAATTAAACTTGTTCTTTCGTATTATTATTTTTGTTGGCTTTGTTATTCGTATATATTACATTTTGTATAGTAATATTAATAGCTAGAAGGTATACGATTGGACGCGTATATTGTATTCGATAGTAGGGTAAGATAATGGCTGATTTCATGAAGATTTTTTTTTTTATTATATGGCCATGGTGTTGGGTTATGTTCCCTTTGTTATTCGTATATAAGCTACTGTGTAATAATATTAATAGTTGTAATGTATACGATCGGAAGCGTATATATCATATAATAATACGATAAGACATTAATTTGATTTTACGAAGATAGTGTTAATACTTTTTTTTTTTTTTTAATTGCTGGTTTTATATAGCTATTTGCGTATACTATTACGAGTATGTATACTAATATTAACAGTTTTAGTATATAGATCGGACTATAATATTATCATGTACCTTATATTAATATAATAAACGATAATAAATGTCTGGCCACCCATACAACAAGCTTTGGGCTTGTAGAATCCATAACGTTTATTTATAAAAATAAAAAAAAAAAAAAAAAAAGTCCAATAAAAAAAATCTAAAAAATCTAAAAATAAATATTTCTCCTTAAACAGATTTTGATTTTTCTTCCGAAGACCATTGTGTTTTATTTCCAGACGTTGGCAATACTGATACCCTTTAGGCTATTTTAATGTTTTTCAAAAATCTAGTAGGAGGTCCAAAAATACAATTATAGGCTCCAAAATCAATAATAATCTAGTAATCATAAAAATATCGCAGATTACTAACTTCGGAGCTACTTTACCAAAAACAATAATATAATTACTGGCCAAAGGTTAGTCTACTCAAAAAATTTTGCACAATGTGTCGCCAACTGTCCCAAACTTTGTTGCTAAAGTCTATCTTAGGGAGTTACTTAAAATTAGTCTCAGCAATTTTTCTGCTTCCAGTTACGCTTCCCACATGGAACTCCTTCAAAATTGTCCCTATTCCAAAGGATAAAGACTCTTCGGCTTTTCGCTGCATTTCCCTCGCTAGCTGTCTTAGGAAACTATTCGAATCCATGTTAAACAAACGTCTTGTTTGGTGGTTGGAGAATAATAAGGTACTCCCTGATAATATGTATGGATTTCGTCCTGGCCGTGGTCCTTCTGATTGTGTTGCCTCTTTCCTATACTATATATACAAATCATTCATCCAAAAAAACTTCACTTTGGCCGCTTTTGTTGATGTCTCAAGTGCCTTTGACAGCGTTCATCTTCCAACTCTCCGAAATAAAATGTTCTCCATTAATTTACCTTCTCATTTCATCTGCCTGATTATGAATCTCTTTCAAAATAGAACCATTCATTTAAGTTCAGCCGATGAGTCAATTATACGAAAAGTTTTCCACGGTCTACCACAGGGGTCTTGTCTTAGCCCCACTCTCTTTAATATATATACTCTAAACATCGCTTCACTTCCTATACCTTCTTCCTCTTTGTTCTTTGCGGATGATATACTCCTTTATACAGCCGCTTCTAATATCCCAGAAGCTCGTCACAAGCTGCAGGAGTCCTTACATATTCTGGAAAGTTCCCTATCAGAAATCCACCTTATGATTGCTCCTTTAAAATCCTCATGTACTATTTTTACTTACCGCCCCTACAATCCAGCATTAATCAACATATCGATCAATAACCTGCGTCTACCCTTTGTTACCTCCTTCCGATATTTAGGAATCTATCTCAATAGTCGACTATCCTTCTCAGAACATATAAATTATCTTCATTCATCTACACTAAAACGGTTAAATATCTTAAAGGCTTTGTCGTCTTCCAACTGGCGCGGAGATCCTGTAGTACTCCTCATACTCTATAAATCTATTATCCGCTCTAAGTTTGATTACGGTAGTTTTCTTTACGGCAACGCATCCCAGTCTCTTCTCTCCAAACTGAATACGGTCCAGAATGCAGCTCTCCGCTTATGCCTTGGCGTTTTAAAATCCAGCCCTACTCCGGCGATCCTGGCTGAGTCTGGTGTTCATCCCCTCTCCCTTCGTAGATACTATCTTGCCTACCGGTTCCTCATCAAGCGCCTTCCTATCTCCTCAAATAATCTTATTGATTCATACCATTCCCTACTGCAGGATTAGCGTTTTGCCTCTAGTAAAATCCCCATTCTCTCCCAGGTTTCCGCTCGTCTATTTAAGTTTGCTCCTTTTGTTATTTCTTTTGATAAACTCCCATATTTTCACTTCAATTTTTTTGACCTTATTCATCCTCCGACTCTGTTCTCCTTGCCTCCTGGTTTAAAGTCTCTTCCCCCCTTAGCATCTATTAACGAATTTAACCAGTTAGTAACATCCGCGTTCCCCGACCATACACTCGTCTATACTGATGGATCTAAAATGGCTCACGGGGTGGGTGCATCGATCTTCATTCCTGCGCTTAACCACTCAAATGTTTTTAAATTACCATCATTCTGCTCTATTTACTACGCAGAGTCGTTTGCAATTTTACGCGCCATTGAATTCACTAGTTCTCTTACTGTCCAAACAAATTTTCTTTTGATATCTGACTCCAGAAGCGTTCTTGATTGTATTTCCTCTCCCTATATTCATCCTTCTTCGGACCCAGTCATCTTACATATTCGATCCTTAATTTCTGTCCTCTCTCGCTCACGTTCATTGCATATAAGATTCCTATGGGTCCCCAGTCACGTTGGGATTCATGGTAATGAGAAGGCTGACTACCTTGCTCGTTCGGCTTTGGCTTCCGGGCGTCTTGTCCGACCGATTTCCTTCCTCCGAATTGCTAAGTATAGCAAAAAAAATTCAATTTGAAAATTGGAAATCTTTGTATGGTCCTTCCTTTACAAATCCGCGGTCCTTATATTTGTCTATTCAATCCTTTCCACCCTCACACCCTTGGTTCCTAGACTTCCCACACCTTCGTCGTTCTACTATATCCTCTCTTTGTCGCCTTCGCTTTGGTCACAGCTGTCTTCCTGCTTCTCTTTATCGATTTTCTATTACTTCCCTTCCCCTCTGTCCATTATGTGTAGATAACACACTCGATTGTGACGCTGATCACATTTTCTTTGAGTGTGCATCTTTGTCTTCCGAAAGATTGGTACTATACTCAGATCTACTATCCCTTAATATCCCCACGCCGTACTGTGCTTCCTTTATCCTCGCCTTTCCTTCACTGTCTGTTGTCCCTGCTATTGCTAAATTCTTGTCTTTAATCCGCGACCGTATAAACATTTAAGCAAATCCCTCATCCTTTTCTTATCTTAAGATTTTGGTTCCCCCGCCGCCTTCACATGGTGCATTGTGGGCCTCTTTGCTCGGATGGTGGCCATAGTGGAACTGGGTCAAGGTGGTGCGGGTTTTCCGGAGTTAGTATGAACGCTACTCTATTTGGCGATCATGCTGCCCGCTTCCGATGTGGAGTCACTTTCCTGTTTATCCTTAACATATCGTAAGCTCGTCGTCCGCAGATGCCGTTTGAATAATGGATAATCAATTATTTTGCTTTTCTGGATGGGAATTACGAGCACTACTTTGCAGTCGCAACCGTAGGCAAATAGCGATGTCTTGTCTCTTGCCTCATCGGGCACTGTGGGCACTGCATTGCAGTTGCGGCCATATTGTTGATGATGATCTTTTTGTGGGCGCAGCCCAACAATCGCAGACATAGATAAAAATACTTTTCTTTTTATGCTGGTCACACGTTTAAATATAGATAATATATGATAATGAGGTATAACGGCTGATAGGACATGAGAGCTTTCCTTTCCTTTAAGATATCCTGTATAATTTTTTGTTTACACATTTATTTCCGTTCGGACTGCTAATTGCACGAGTTCTAGTACCGATCTTTTTGTGACTCCCTTGCTATCTCTTCATAGTAGTTCTGGCCGTTTCCACCTTCCCCAAATAACTTTCTTAGTGTCCTCAACTTCCTTTGTCCTACGTTCTTCCTTCTTGATGGGTAATCGTCCGTAGCTGACAAGCCCAATAAAAAAGTTAAAAAAAAAAAAAAAAAAAAAATCCCAAAAACCCAAAACGTACGGAGTAGTTTTAAATGCTTTATTATTAAGACGTATACCTAACTTAGGGTAATCCATCGACGATAGTTTGCCGAAAGAAAACGATTTTAAACAATTATAAAATACACTACAAATTTTCAGAAAAGATATAAATAACGGTAAATTTAAAAATTAATAATTTTTAAAGTTTACATTTCAAATCATTTCGAATCCTTAAAATAAAACGATTCGTTGTCTAAATTCCCGAAGAGATTTTCTATTGAAAGTTGATGATAATGGGTTTGCCTATAAAATCAAGTTTCGTTATTTAACTGAATTTCCCGACTCCTCAACTACACAATATTATATGTATGTATATAAAGGCGAATGAATGGGCGCCGCCGGTGCGGACCTCAAACAAGGTTCAGCTATTTGCGAAACAAAATCAGGAAAAAGCCGAGTGTAATGAATGAAATGAAGGCGCTGTGCTGACTTTTTAAACTTTGCGCAATGAAAAGAAACGAACAACAATGTTTTTAAATTTATTAAAAGCCTTTTTCTTAAGCTAAACGATGATACATATATTCATTTTTAACGCTAAATTATTTTTGCGAAATTTAAATTTCGAGTTGCAGAGAAAAATTTTTATTTCGTGACGAATTTTAAAAATCTAGGGCAATTTATTCCCCGAGAAAATCGAGCCCCGCTATTACGTTTCTTTTCACTTTTAAAAAGAAGATTAAAAAGAAGAATTAAAAAAAAAAATCATCATTTGTATTAAAACGCAGTCAAGCGAAACCTTTTCGAACTTGATTTGATAACGTTTCCGAACGAATTATTGCCGTATAGATTTATTTCCGACGTGAGCGCATATTCACGAGCGAGGGGAATTGAGATCACACCTTCCTGTTACGGAATTTCTCGTTTAAATCTCATTGACCCTTTTCATTCTGCTTTATCTAATTCGTAAGGTTTTTCGCTTCAGCAAACGATGTTGAAACTTTTTAACAGTCGAGTGACAGATCATTGGTGACATATTAAACGCGCCTAACGATGTGAATATAGGCTGAGGTAATATTTACATATGTTAATTACAACTGGCTGGACCACTTTCGCGACTTAATTATTGTCTTCTTCGTGTACTAGATTAAATTTATTGCTTACTCTGCTATAATATTATAGTTCGGTATGTATTTAAAATCCCTGTTTATTCTGGAGAATAGAATTCCTACATTAAATGTATTTTACAGCTCGCGTTATATTTTAAAATATTTACTTTTTTTTTTACCGAATTTAATAAATTACATAAGACTACTCTGGTACTCCTAAAAATGATTCTACTACCTGCAAAAGACCGAGTTTCGGTTTATCAATATATTTCCTTTTCCTTTCCGTAAGCTCCATGCAGGTTAGTTCTTTTAGTTATTCATCGCGGTTTTTTCTTTTATTTTTTATTGGGTTCGACAACAGGGACCTCTGTATAGAAACGATGGAAGAGGCAGTCAATTAGTTTTTCTTAATTTGACCGGATATTAATGATGTAAAATAGCTAATTGCAGCAACAACGGATAAGGAAAAAACAAAATATAGGACAAAAAGAACACTAAGATTAGCTTTAAAAAAATTAATAGAGAAGAAAGTCAATGAGAAGGAAAAAACATTTGAATTAATCGGGATCAAGACCACAGGGTATTGCATGTTAGGGTGGAGATGGCAATGGCGAAAAGAGAGGGCGGTAATTACAAAAACAATAGTCTAAGAACCAAGAATTGGTATCTGAAGCAGTGATTATTCGTAAATATCCAAACAAAATCGAAATTTAAACTGTTTTGTTTAGTAGTAGATGACTTGAGCCTGGAATATTTTTAAAGTTGAAACCAGAATGAGCAGCAACTTGAGCTAGTACCCCTGACGTTCTTACATTTAAGTCCCATATGAAGTAATGGAAAGATCATGAATGAGAGAGCGTAACAAAAGATGATAAAGTCGCAGAAATAGAAAGTAAAAGATGTGTTTGTAGGTAATCAGACGATCGGACAAATAGCGATCAGAGAAAACGCAAATTACGTAAGGTTAGCATTAATTAATTTGTAAGGATGGAGCAGGAGGGGGAAAAGAGTACATAGGAAATACTGCAACACAATCACGTCGGGCCGTCAGTGAGAAAATGTACACATGAGAGTGAAATAAAGAAACTCGTAAATTTTGGACTAATTTTGCGTCACAATAACTGACTTTACAGAAAACCATTTGGTATTAGGCAATTACACCGTAGCAATGGTATAAATTTCTATCACTGAATTTCTACCAAATAAACTAGGCCTAACCTTGTCTGTTAGCAATGTCATTTACGTGACTGACTCGCAATTTCGAATTAAAAATAATTACGAACTAACTGGAATCATCGTCTCTTTTTTTTCTTTTTTTCTTACGGCAAAAATTAAGACGTGACTGGGGAAAAACATGTACCTACAATATTAGATTCAGTTTTAATATTATTTATGATCGAAATGATGCGCGCAATTACCAAGATCATTACAGCACATGAATTGGATTTAGAGGTAGTTTGATAAATTTAGCTGCTCTTATACAGCATACGATGTCCTCTGGACTTGCTTCGGTTCGTTTGGCAGCGTAATAAGTGGTTAGTTCTTTCTATGTCAGAGTCAAATTAACTGATACAAGGAACAGAGTAACAACATACAGATAACGATTTCAATAAAGAACGTGAACACGTAGTGTTGAAACAAACTTATCAAAATTACGTGGTAAATAAATTTTACCATTTAATTTTCCTCCATCTTCGATGACTATATGATTTTCATTTAAACATTCTCCCCTTTCTTGTGTTGTTCTTATTACACAGGACAGAATTCAGGTGAAATAGAGTAGGTACGCTGTTTCATTATCAACAAGAAAGGACACCTAGATTTTCACCTTTACTGCCATGGCTTTAATAATGATTTTCTTTAATAATCTCAATTATCGCATAACGATATAATGTAGTGTTCTATTATATCTCAGTGTCGACTTTAAATTACGTAACATTTTGTAAAAGAAGTTTCCCCAAAGTTTGGTCGCTTATCTTGATACCGTGAATTTTGCGCTTATTTATTAGAATCATTCGTAGCGAACTTCCGCATCCGAGGGTTTTCTGCTATCCACCATTCGCTGTGTGTAAACATTTACATAAGTTCGAATTAATATTACTTATAAGTAGATTATGTGTGTCATCGTTAAAGAACTTTTGTCAACTTTTGTGTAGCTACGTTACATAATTATCTTGAAACATTGTCAATTACAAATGCCGAGTGATTTTAAATTTTCCTTTTTCCTAAAATAATAGCGGGTAATCAAAATTTTTGTATTCGTTTTCATTACCAAGAGGTTAATAAACAGCAAAACATATTTCTGATTTTTTTCTCGTTTCGTGTCATGTTCAGGAGTCGTTCATTTATTGTGTGCCGAAACATATATAAACCACACAGTTGGAAAACTTGACACATTCATTTGATCAAATTGTTTGAGAAAAAAAAATGTAGTTTAATAGATTTTTAATTGACAAGTCTTTGTAAATATATTTAAAAGGTTTCTTTATTATCCCGTATGCAAATGATTTAAATATAGAAGGTAAACGGCACACCGGACGAATTAACGAAAAAAGACGTGTAGATGTGCGTAATTTTTCGAAAATTATCAATTTCTACAATGAACTCCGCTAATTTTGCAGCAAGAAATAGTTTAAAAACATCGGCAGACCAGAAAAAAACAACTACATCATCGCGTAATTAATGTTTTAATGTTATTAACAGCACTGATAATGGGATTAGAGTTAATTGTTGGACTCTGAATAATTGGCCAGGTCGTTTAGTACGGTATACGTGTTATGTCACTGATGTTAGCCTGCTAATGTCTCATTCGTGCGAAGACACTACCTTATCGTTTAATTTCGAACAAATCAGTGATTCGACCCGGTATCATCTAAATCTTTTTGTTTTATAAAATTACTGTAACTTTACTCCGGAAAACACTTTTATCTATTTTTATAAAAATGGTTCCCGGACAGTGTTAATTAGATAAGAATTTTTAAAAATATTTACAATTGCTTTGACAGTGCTGCACTCAATGCTTCAACTTTGTGAAATTAAAATTTATAGCTATCTGATGCAATTATTGACTGGGGCATTTCACCGAATTTTCTCGTGTGACATGAGACAAAATTTAAATTGTTTTTGAGTTAGTGTCACCAAGTTTACACTCATTCTACAAATGGTGATCTGTTTATTAAGCTCTTTAGCAAAATACGCTTAATTTTCTTCTCTCTTCTGGAAAAATTTTTCCTGAAATTTTATATTTAATTATTATTTAATTACACCGATTTCTTTCATCAACTCGTCGACAAATTATCCTATCTACGTTCTAACATCAAGTAGGTAAGTTCAAAAATTTTGAAGTTTTCTGTTGGTAAAATTCTGTTCTTTTAATTTTGCCTCGTCTTTAACTTCGTGAAGTAGAAATATAGCGTAGTTTTTCTTTTAACCCGTTTTATTTTATCATATACTTCATGAGTGACTTTATAGCTAATATCTACCAATAAGCGAAAAGAACCCTACCGGGTGCCCCTAAATACCACCTCTCTTTTATTTTTCCCGGAGAAGGAGTCATCGACGAAAAACCTTCATCCAAAAATGATGGGAGCAAAAAGAAAAGTTAATGAAATTTTAATTCGGAATCGGATGAAGACAGACAGAGAAAACACAAAATATAGAAACGCAGCAAGAGGTCCCGGGGATTCCAACAAGTCAGACTGATGGAAAGAGCGGTCAAAAGAATAAGAGGAATATTACAAAAATAAATGATAACGTCGTACATGGCTACATTATTTAGGTGAAGTGATCGAAATAAGAGGGGGCACGGGATGAGCCTCACAATAACAACGATCAAATAATACAACGATATAATAATAACAATAACGACGGTCGAATAGTGTATATGCACTGCAAAAACCATTTCATCCCGAGTCGCCATTAAGGAATTCTAATCCTATGTAGCCAAAACTAAAGTAATGGTTTTTCCAAAAAAAGCACCTCCCGATTGCACGGCTAATAACGAAGTAATTAAAAAGTATCACTTTGAAAATACCTGGGTAGGGTTGACGAAAGTTGTAAACGAGAAAAAGAAGTGCGGTCAAAAATCGAACAGGCACGAGATAGCAATGAAGAATTTCTTCACAACTACAGATTTAAGCCTCCATCTACGCCTCCGAATAATGCTATAATGTTATTTCTGTTCTTACGTATGGATGTGAGGTATGAACCCTCAGCAAAGCATTGGAGGCCAAATTTGATGCCTTCGAAATGTTCCTGTGCATTAGAATGCTAAGGGTACCTTGAACGCAGAAAGTAACCAGTGCAACAGTCTTACGATGAATTGTACGGAAAATAAAGGTGCTGCTGGCGAAAAAGAAGGAGCGTAAGATGAACTATCTGAGACATGTCATGAGAGGCGGGAACTACTGAAATTAGTCCTTGAAGGAAGAATTTGTAGAAAGCGGTCCGCAGCTAGGAGACGGAACTCATGGATGCGAAAACTACGTCGTTAGCTGCAACGGCCCTCTGAAGAGATTTTCAGAGCAGCGGTGTCTTACATCATGCGGATCGCCAATCTACGTTCGGAAGAAGAAAGTAAACTGGCGATATGCGGAGACTGATACGAATGGCGAATTAATAGAAAATTGTGCCGATAAAAAGTGCCTGGACTAGTCCGTGACTGAAAATTTCCCGCATCTTTTAACAGTTGTAGATGGAAACGCGGCCACAATCCTGACAATATATTTGTCTCAGAATGCATACTACATATGCGCGCCAAACATGTTGTGTGCGAGACCATTTCACACACATAACATAGGCTAATTATTTACAAGGTAAATACAGTCTCTTAAGGCTGATTATTGCAGAAAAGTCACCACTGCGTTACAATTTTAAGAAGGCGGACTTGTCAAAATTCACAAGAGAAATGGAAAAAACAGTAAGGACTATACCACCAAGAGAAAAATGTAACCTACGAGGGAGGGTTATGAATCATTTTCAAAAACAGGATGCAAATTACTGGAAAAAAAATACCAACGTAGAACCCCATTAATGAAACGCTAGAATCGAGAAATAAGCTCATGGTAGAAATTTCTGAAGAAAAGGACAAAAACTGGTGCAACCAGTTGAAAATTTCATTTTCAACAGAGACAGTCCGAAGTCTTACTTAAGAAATTGAATAGCGAGAGTAATCAGCATAACAGTACATCAAGAGTGACAGTCGATCGGCAAGCCCATCAACTACTACTTAACGGAAAAACTAAAAGTCGAAAAGAACGAATAACTATTGTACGAGATTTGTCGACTGAAGAAAGTAATTTTAACGAACCCATCAGTAATGATGAAATATTATGGCGCCATAAATAAAGCTAAATCCGGTAAAGCGACCGTAGTAGATGTCATATTCACTGAACAAATCGAACACGTCGGTACGGCAGCGACAAATGTTTAATGAATGATTAATGAAAATGAATATACCCCTAAACAGTGGAGAAAGGCCCATGTCATAGCTGTTCAGAAACCAAGGAAAGACGTAAATAATCCTGAAAATTTCCACCCAATATCTCTGCTTTGTCACTTTTACAAAATATCTAAACCCGTGATACTATATGACGGAGAAAATCGATCAGAAACTTATATCATGCAGGTTTTAGAGCTGGAAAGTCATATATACCGGCCATATTCTACACTTGACGCAACACTAGAGGACGGATTTCACACTGCTGCCTTCGATACAGTCCACCACCACACACTTAACTACAGAGAGTGTCACAAATCACCAAAGATTTTATGTTTGCAGAAATTGTCTCGATGCTCCTGAAAGATCGGAGATTATTTTAGGTGTTACTAAATGGGGAAAAAAAGTCCCGAAAAACCTCGGAAAACCGGAAGGAAAAGCGACAATTACAGATTAAATGGGGAGATGTCGACTTAAAGCACACAGATAATCCGAAATATCTGGGCGTTATACTCGACACATCGCTTACACAGAAACATCACGGCGAATCAGTTGAAAACCATGGCCTGAACAAACATAATACTCAAGCTGATAGGGGTTCGAGATGCTAACGCAAGCTCCCTCAGAATTTCTTCGTTGGCTCTCTGTTATTCTACCGGCGAATATGTATGTCCAGTGTGCGTTCATCGCACGCCAAAAACATCAACACGCAGGCTGATAATTGGATGTTTAAGACCAACTCCTCTAGCAAAACTTTACGAACTTAGTCAAAAATGATGCCAAAAAAAAAAAGAAGAAGTGACACCGGTTATACGAATATAAAGAATTGGACAAAACAAGACTAATATCCATACAGAACTTTCTACAAAAGGCCGAGGAGCTGACATGTACTGGAGAAAAAAACAAACGGCAGACCAAAGCACCGTCTAGCGAAAAGCGCATAAATTATAGTCTGTGGAAAACCGTAAATAAACTAAGAAGTGGAACTGTGCACACAAAATATAATCTCTATAAATGGATTGTCCATTTGCGGTCGATATGGTTGCAGTGAGTTCAGGACCAACAACTATCCATTTACATAAGCTCTCAGCAGGAGATGTGAACTTGGGAGCTTGTATGGTGATGTTGATAATAATTTAATAAAATCTATTGAACGAGCTGTCATGCATAGTCGACTGGATACGCATAAATAATAGTTGTAGTACCGAAATAGGAAAAGGAGACGAAGGAAAAACAAAAGCAAGACGCAATGGCAACAGATATTTCGGCAAAACGTAGAGAGTAATGGGTGGGGGGGACAATAAGAAAACCATACAGCGAAGTAGTAATATCTTATAATGCACGGCAACAACGAAAGTTTTTATAAGCCGAAACGCTAACAATATTTTCAATCACTTTCGAGAAGCGCAAATATAACAAACGATTTCCCGAATATTCTATACATTTATCATATATTATGTTAATTCGATCGTTCGGGTTACATCATCAACAGTTTGTACAGAGTTATATCTTCAATACTCAGCTACCATCCGTATGTCATAATTATTCCGATTGTTTGCAATACATCATAGAACACAATCGTTAATTATTCATTACATTCCGAAACATTGTTCCAGACTGTCGCATTTCTTCTTTACTATGAACCCCGCTGACGAGCAATAAAATATCGTATCAGTGGCAAAATATTTTACCTTACTTATCTTCTTCGTAAAATTATAATTTACCGCGTTCTTCCTGCCGTCTACCTTTTCAGATTTTTTTATCAACACATTATATAGTTTTTTGAAAACTTTAAAATGGCTTCTGCTGAATTCAACACATGAACGTTGTTAGAAACATAATCTCAAGGTATGCTAACGAACAAAATTGTCACCGTTACTTACCATTCTATTTAAGCCTATAAATGGAAAAAAGTCGAAAAAAAGGTGCCTGCACTTTGTTAAAAATGTATACATTCGTCACATTTTTGCGCTTTTTCATATTTTTCTTCTAATAATATTTAAATTGTTTATTTATAAACATAATAATTACCAGATTTACTTCTACCATTTAAAACAAACCTTTAATAAAATATATCACCTTTAGAAGTTCCAAAAATCACGATCGTATAAATATACTTTTTAATTGCACATTGTTGTAAATTTTCTCAAAAAAACGTATAAATCTCTCTAGCCGATATGAAATATGTCATCATTTGGTGTACACTCACTGTGTCGTATTTTCGTAGCATGTGCAACTTCCGTCGCATCGTAAAATGTTACTCTCGGCGCGTCTAAAGAAGTACAATGTGAAGAAGAAAAAGGAAGAAAAGGAAATAAAAGAAGAAGAAAAAGGAAGAGAAAGATTTTCTGGAAATTTATTACATGGCTGTTTATTTGGGATAATACAAGGGGAAAACGGCGCTTGAGCGGTTTTGTTATAAATCTTGTCAGCTTTTACTTTTTACAGCATTGTTCTCGTTTAAGCATTTTTGCTGAAATATACCTCTCATCTCGTTGACATTATCATTGCAGTTACAACAGAGGTAAACCTAAATAAAACAAAATAAAGGAAAAAATTGTTTTTCCCAGTTAGAAAACGCAAATTAAATTCTCCGGGACCGTTCTGCTTCTCATGGGAATCCATGCAGACCGTATCTCTCCTGTTGCTCGGAGATTTGGTTAATTTTTTAGCTCGGTTGGTGTTAGCGTTCTTACTAGCGGAAGGTAAATCCTATTTCATGTTTCCCTTCGCTCATCACTGCGAACAATTAATTACTGTCCGCATTTGCTGGATAAGCATAAAAATAGAAAAAAAAAAAAAAACTACAAAAAAAAGAGGAGCTTTTGTGAGCTTATTTAATATCCAAATGAGGAATCGAAAAAATATAAAGGACTCTAAGCACGGGCCTACTAATTATGGTACAACGTTCTCTTCTAAATGACCAGTAAATTATTTTCGACAAGCGCAGGGCGCAGTACGAATAAAAATTACCAAAAGACCCTTCGCATGTTGACGACGATGCTTTCCGAAGTAGAAATTGTTCTAGACACTTTTTTCCCCTAAATTTAAAGAAGTATCGAGCCGTTTTTTTTTCTTTCTATATATGGTAATATATGTAGTCGTATTTGTGGTAGGTCCGAAAAATCGAATTACATAAATTATCATCATTAGTACAGTCCTGGGACGACTGATCCATCGCAGTGATAACAAATTTCCAACATTCCCGGTCTCCGGCAGTTCTTTTTAATTCAGTATAATTCTTTAACTCGATAAACAAAGCTGCTACAACGAATATGTTTCACGGCCTTCCGTGGGTTCGTTTTCCTTGGATTTCAAAATAATCTCCCGTGTCGATATCCGGAAGTATGAAATTTGTGTGATTGCTTTACCTCTGCAGTATATTCTTTGAACGCCGTAGAGTTATGTTCTCCACTATGATTACACATCGAATCGAAACTACTTTAGAATTAACTTTCACGCTGATGAATGGCACATGTTCTTTAAATTTTTCAGACACTTCGCTTTTTACGCTAATCATGTATAAACGTCAATGAAAATAACAAAATTATTCTTCACAATTTTCACTCGTGGGATCGATCGAACTGCACACGTCACTATGAAATTCTAACGGTGCGAACTACGCACAATTTCATCCCAAACCGTTTTGAATAGAAATCCCCCCCCCCCTTGTTTAGTTTTCTTTCGAACACATCGCACGATTGGAATTGGTGAACGTTCGTGAAACTTTTAAATTAAAATCATCGACGAAATTCATTTCATTCAACTTATGTAAAGCTATTTTTTCCAAAACGACCGGGATGGCGCTTTCATCAAATGTCTAATGATTTTGCCCAGTTCTCGACAGAACACGTTTCGTTTTCCGTTTCGTTGGTGCACTCTGATTGAATTTTATTTCATACAAATTTCTGTTGCGTTTTTCGGTTACTTTATCCTACCATTTCTCGAAATATTTACCTCGTCGTTTCGAAACGTGTAACACACAGCCAATATCGTCTAATTTTCAACCGGTAAGTAATTGCGACGAATATCTTTAATAAATGTCGTATTACAGATAGTGGTGTTTTTGATATTTTTCAAAATAACATTTATATCACCAGATTCGTTCGTCGATAAACACTGCACACTTTTGATCAATTTAGTTTCTATTTTATTCATTTTCTTTGACGACGAGAAATAATTATTTTATCGTATGATCAGTAACGCCCACTATCAGTACACGATTCTAGTTTTATCGCTATTTCCCGTTCTGGTGTACTGCGCTGAATATTAATTCGGGTAGTCGGGGAGTATACGAGAGAGGATCAATAAGTAAGTTTCACTCACGTGTAGTTTTTACCGTAATTAACGCATAACCTCCCGCTGCGGTTTAAACGAACCCCCAGTTTTCATTCGCTATGCCCTCGTGAAAGAATGGTATCTTGTTTCGTTCGTTTACAGTGTCTGTTTGAAATACAGCGTCGTGTAAATCGGTCGTCCAACATTGAGAGACGAAGTGTAGTGCTGTTTTTGTGGGGAAAAAAGTCATAATCCCATTGAAATTCATCGACAAATATGTGAAGTTTACGGTGATAAAGCAATTTCGAGATCTATGGCATGACGAGATTATGTGGAAGATTATGGAACACAAAGCGCGCAGCGGTCGGCCGTCAAATTCGCACACAGATCTGCATAAACGTGTTCGATCATTTAAAAACAGCCCCGGGAGGAGAGCGTTTCACGAACACGAAGAAATGAAGAATTTCGTCATGAATTAGTTAGCTGAAGTTGGACGGACGTTTTTAAGGCATCGAAAAATTGAAACCACGTTTTGCGACAAGTGAACTTGAATATTTTAGGTGAATACTCTGAAAAATAGAGAAAGGATTGTAGATTTCAAAAATTTATTCACCTATATTTTACGATTTTTTAGTTTTTCGTTTATAACTTACTTATTGATCGTCCCTAGTACTTGGGCTAATTTTTGAAAATTCATAAAAAGGTCAAACGTATGGTATGCGGCTTTCGCAGAATCCTCTGCGGAAAAATAATAATAAAAAGAAAAGCAATAACCAGAATAAAAATGTAAAAAATTTATTCGTAAATATCATAACGGATTATGCCTTTTTACAGGTTAGGACATTCAATGAGCTTGGAACGAAAAAATCCATGTTAGTATAATAGGCAACAAAAAGGGGGCTGAAAGACACGCGGTTAATTTTTAGTGTTGGCATATTTGGATTTACTTCGTAATACTTGCGCTCGTAAATTTCAAATCGCATCAGAAAATAATGTTCTATCGGTGAAAGTTGTTTGTATCCGTACATGAACAAAGTTGTTAAAAACCTGGATGTTTGTTTACACACGCACGTGCAATATGCTGGAATAGTAAATTATACGAAAGTTTCAGTTTCAACGATGGTTATGCTTATGAGACTGCTGTATGTGCAGGATGAATCACAGCAGTGGCGATTATGTAAGTGAGAATGAGCTTTCACAGTGTAAACTCAGTCGTACATTGAACCCAGTCCACGCACAGTCCACGCGGATTATATTCTGTAAAATATGTACTTAAATGAAGTGCCGGCACATTAAACACGGTCCAGGCACAGTCCACGCCCACGCGTTAGTGGTCTATAGGAAGAACACCGTTTTCATGGGCGCGTGAGTTGCGTGGGTTGGTTTAAATTTTTCAGTTGTTAAAAATTTTCAGTTGTACGTTTCACATCTTTATTTAGAAAAACGTGGGCGCGTGAACTAGGTTTAACTTGCGGCCGGCTTAAGACTCTGCAAGGAAAATAAAAATAAATAAATAAAAGCATTATAAAAGATAGGAAATTTAGGGTGGCGAAAGTTTTAGAACCGGGAAAAATAAAAAATGTACTCGAATTAATTTCGGATACTTACGTTATGAATTTTTAAAATAGATTTGTAGGGATGTACAACACGTGCGAACGGACGGGGTGCTTCCGCGGTACGTATAAGTGTGTGCGCGTAGTGAGGACTCGGAATAAATATTATTATTCCTTGACGAAAGAGAGTGTTTTTTTTTTGAAATATGAATAGTGGTATTTACGATAATTTTGAAAATTCATGATAGGATACCGTGTATATGGAAAATCGTAGCGGGTGCTGGGAGTGGCAAACGGGGGCTCAGATTAGTTTCCAGGACCGGGTGTGAATCGTAATTAATTTTTAAATTGGGGGTTGTATTTTCGATTACATACAACGTGCGTGTGTGGTGAATGAAAGGACTGTGGTAAAAAACGGATTCAGTTCCCACGGTCTGATTTAGAAACAGCTCCAGATGGCCCGAATTAACGGTAATGGCACCCCTTTATGTGCCAGAACGAAAATATATATTTTCCACTCCATTATAATAGTGCAAACATGAGCATTCAGTTTATTGATAATTCTATAATAGAATAAAAATCGTAAAATGGGACGGTACCTGCATTGAACATTACGGTAACTTATTTAATTAAGTAAATAAGTGTGATCCTAGCCAAATTTATCTAATTAGGAGGGAAAGAAAGGCTGTTAATTCGTACCATTTTTTCAATGCGGATAATAGTCAATTTTTAAAACGCGCAATTCATAAATTAAATTTAATAGATTTTTTTTCGGAATTAGATTTTTCAGGAATTTATCACGACCATCGATGCGGCAAAATTTTAAAATCACTGGGAAAATATACTGATTTAAAGTCTTACTCGTTTTTTCGACGAAGTGTAGGTTAATAATAAAGCATCTAAAGTAAAACGTAAAAATATGTAACTAGCAGAATGATTATTTTCATCCAAAACCCATCATACGGACAAGACTGCCAACGATTGTTTCTGTACTACCCAGCCGTCGGCCAGATTAAGTATTCTGCCCGTGCACGATCAGTTTTAAGCTGTTTTGTCAGCAACAAAAAAAATATTGTCGCTCGTTCTTAAGCAAGTGAAAAATATACATATATATATATATATATACATATATGAAGAAATCAACTTACCTGTAAAAGAAAAACGAATAAAGAGGGTTTTGTTCCGGTAAGAGATTTTCGAGATGAAAACCTATTTTAAGAGAATACTGGAACAAAGAAAAAAAGAATAAAAGGTAAAAAAACGGTACGGAAGAAAACAGAAATAGAATTTTGAAAGTGGATTTTCCTCTAAGGAAGAAGTCGTGCCCAGCATATGAAAAGATGTTTTGGATCTACTTCAGCAATGCAGTTAAGCAAACCTCGTTCATTTTTTTGTTAATGCCATTATATGGTATTTTATTGCGTATTATATTATTATTATCGTTATTGTTACAATTATTATTACGATTATTATCATTATTATTATTATTATTATTATTATTATTATTATCTGTTGGACAGTTGCGAATTGTTGAATGTACAGGTTAGTGCGAATTTAGAATTCAACGTGCATAACTTTTACCGCAGCAAACCCCTCGCAATAGGGAAAATAACTTCGAATTTACTCATCCTTCGAAGGTGCATCCGGACTTTCTATTATTTTTGCCATTTTTCACCGTATTAAAGCGAAATAGAACTTCTAGCCAAGCATCAAAAAATTTTACAGACTGAAAATTACGTTGAAACAAAATTCTTAAGTGATACTAAGGTATATATGTATTTCTTAGCACGAGGAATAGTATTGAAGCACAGAAGAACGATTAGTTTCCCGTTTATTACCTGCTCGATGCCACTTTTCCTAACTGATGGACTTGGCCGTATAATCCGTCCGCGATTATATAGAACAAAAAATTTATTAAAAACTTAAATGATCCTTTTGAATACAGAGATTGTGAAATTTAATCAAATGTTTTAGAATCTGTCCTTTTTTTGAGGCTTGCATGTTGTCACGAAAAAAAAAAAAAAGAAGTTAACAAAGATACAGAATAGTATAATACTCATAAATAACCGGATTATTGAATTTTTACAAAAATCGAAAAGTAAAAAAAAACTGGTCAACAAACAAAAGATTTATTCAAACCGCTACAGCATTAGTACGGGAATTAGAATTTAGAAAAAATGAAAAATAAAAAAAATTAATTACAAATACTTAACTTGTTTCGTAACTAACAATAATAATAAACTTGACATTATGCATATTAAAGTAATAGCATATATATGTATGCCAATAAAACAACAATGCCGCGAAATACGCATCTGAACACCAACATATGCAGATAACTTAATATTTAGAATCGAAATAAAGCATGATCAGTGAGAGCCTAAAATCCAGGAAGGACGCGACAAAGTCAAAAACCAACAAAACCGTAAACAGAAAAGAACCATTAAAGAGAGTAGCGAGATAAAGGACGAGACCTGATCTTTAGTCTTTGCACCATTCCTTCAGCTATTTTTGCACCTCCTTTTTCTACACACCAATCCCCCCCCCCTCTAGTATATGATTAAGGATTGTACTTATTTAAATTAATTAAAACTGAGTCATCAGTGTTGTCAATTCGTAGATTTCCCCCCCCCCCCCCCCGGGGATAGATGTAATATGTGTATTACTTTGGTTTCTTGTTAACCGGATTTTTTCCCCGGATGGTAATTTTATATTATTGACATTAAATTCCAGTAATCTATAGTAGAAATAGTACATATCAGGGTGGGACATTTCATCGTTTTCCTTCCATACATAATTGAGGCGGAAACGTTTTTCTTCCAGTAGGGTAGTATAAGTTTCGAACACCTCTTCTGTATTTTACTTATTTTATTTCTGTTTTCTTAGCCTCACATAATATATTTGGATTCCATATAATATTCTAGACATTATTATTGAATTATAGAGTATACACGTAGAGTTCGATGTGATAGTACCTGCTTTATTTTATATAAAGCTGGAATTGTCTGTCTTATTTTCGAATTTATACTTTGAATGTGTTTTTTCCAGTTCAAGGATTTATCAGTATATATATATACCTAGATATTTAATGTCATGAACGTTCTAATTACAAACGAAATTCTCGCGAAAATGTCAAAAAATGGAAATACAAAATTCGAGCGATAAAAAATCAAATAAATTTCGGAAAAAATTGATAAAACGGTGTCGGAAGATTGAGCAACAAGAAAACAACGGAGCAGAATAGATTTAAGTATTAATATAATTATAGTCGATTTCTGTATTGACAATAAATATGAAACATATTTCTGCTTTTGTAATTACTCCATTTATGTTTACAAATCAGGTTTATAACATAAGAAAATTGAAGAATTAAGTTCGTGATGATAAAGAAAAGCCAATAGGATAGAGATCAATGAACGGAAAATGTATGAAAATGCTGCATTAGAATAATGGACGAAAATCCAAGCATTTGTAATTAATAAAATAAGGACTATGTTAATCGTGAATGAGAGTTTACAGAAAGATAGAAAAGAAAATTTTCAGGGTGGTATTCAACATTTTTTTTCTTTTCTTTAAATTTATATGGTCCATGTGCTGTGTGTAATTGCCGGGATTATTACAGCACATGGATCAGTGCAGGATCAGAAGTGTTTTAATAGGTTAGCCGCTCTAATATGGTTTAGTATATCCTGGACCTGTTTTGGTACGTTTGACAACGCAACCGTCGGTAAGTTGGAGGTGCCTGCAGGCAGGCAATGTTCCCGAACGTGTTCAGCGGTTGGTGAAATTGGAGAATTGCATATGGAACAGGCAGAGGGAGAAGATGTTCCTTCCAGCAAATAGTTGTGGGATATTGCTGTGTGCCCTATGCGGAGTCTAGTTAATGCTGCAAACTCTCTGCGGGACATGGATATCGGTGGCCACCAAGGCTCAGTGCTCACCTTAATGGATCGCAGCCATGATGTGTGAGCCGACCACATAATTTCCCATGTCTCTGCCTTGTGCTGCTGGAAAAAGGATGACCCTAATTAAGGAAAAGGAGTGCCTTCGGGCATTGGACCATATGTTGCTGCCTTAGCAGCCAAGTTCACACGCTCATTCCCCGGCACACCGGTATGACCCGGGACCCACAAGAATGTTACCTGTGAGCCAGCCCGGAAAAGCACGTTAATGATGCGCTTTATTTTTCGAGATAATATGTGTGAGGTATTAAGTGTCTGGAATCGATAGCAAGGAATCTGTGACTAGAAGTGCATTTCGACGTTGGGGGTAAGATTGCAGATATTCTCTCAAGCAGAAGAAAATACCATATAGCTCCCCCTCCAGCACTGAACAGAAGTCGTGGAGCCGAACCACATGAACAACTCCTTCCACCTCGTAGGCGCAAGCCACCGGCGAGGACCCATTGAGGGGGTTTGCTTTGACACCATCTGTATACAGCTGTCTGTAGCTGGGAAAAAGTTGCATTTTTTCCGCCACGTACTGAGACGGCAGTATGACATCCTGGTCCGAGCGATCGCTCAGCAGAGATAAATCTGCAACAATCGGAGTATTCTCCCAGGGGAGTTCAACATGCTGATGTGCAAGGTCAGAGTTCCAGTTAATTCCTCTTTCCTTAAGGAGGGCTAGTACACTGGGGAGTTTTAAAAAACGTAACATCGAATAATTTTTACACCGCAATTATTACCCCAGAACAGAAAATCATAATTTTTACTAACTCAAAGATCACCAGAAAATAAAATCGTATATTTCTTTCCTGATAAAATTTTTTGGAGTTCAGGTTTCGGAAAAAGAATAATAAAAATGAGCCGAATGTTGAATATATATATATATATATATATATATATATATATATATATATATATATATATATAAACAATGATTATGTCAAATAAATCCTATAACAAATTTGTAACGTGTTTCTGTTTCATGCTTATAAAATTTTTATTTATTTTTTGTGACGAAGGATACAGTGAAACTGACGTTTTTATAAAATTTTATAAAAATTATACGTTAGCATTTGGGAATCTAGGGATCTTCTTATGACGAACTCAAAAGGATCGAGTTTCGTATGTGTATGCATGCGTATATGATTATATATGTTATATATTATTTCATTATGTACAAAATAAAATAATGTTCTATAAATGTTGTAAAAAAAGATCGTGGATTTTATTGCATTATAAAAAATTGTCGCACTTAAAAAAATTTTATCAATAGCGAAAATAATTCAGTTAACAGAGTAGGCCAGAATGAAACATTAAATCCGATGAAACAAGATTAGTTTAGAAAAGCCTAGTACTGTTATGCATGTTTACTGTTTCATTGTTATTTTTCGATATGCATAAACCGCAGAATATATCGAACTATAAAAAACCTCAAAATGGATATAATACAAACTAATCAATTCAAAGATGTACATAGAAAAATATTTTATGAAAATTATGTAACATCTAAATAGTGAAATTATCGCACACGATGTAAGATTAATTTCAAAATAGAAATGAGTCGTTCGAAAAAATATTAAATAGCAAAAAAACGCAATACACTCATACCTCGCTTTACGGTCTAGATAGGTTCCGGGAAAATTGGCCGTAAAGGGAAAAGCCGTATATCGAATAAAATGTTTTAATACAAATTCATGCAAACTGAAAAGGATCCGTTCGAATCTTTTATAAAATGATGCAACTTTTTATTTAAAAGGCCTTTTTGTTTTACATAACAATCATAGATGTATAATGTAAAATAGCAGAACTTCGAAACAATTAAAAATTAAATCAAATTTATTATCTAAAATAAATTCGTATCATATAAAATGATTAAAATTGAAAATTAAAGATATATGTAAACTTCTGTTCTGACGTTAGAGATCTATCATGCCGATTAAAGATAAATATGTAATGTTTAAAATGAAACAATAAATGTTGCAGACAAACATGGCCGTAAACGTATAACATAACCCGCGAATGCCTATCTAAAATGATTAGGAAAAGCAAACTGCTCAAACCGTGTCCAAGATGCATTGGGCGCTGGAATTCGACTGAGCAGTAGACAGTGGGAGAAAGTGAATCGCACACATCACGTAGAACAAATGTAGCAAACAAACCATGAGGTAAATTATTTAACCTAACTCACGAATGCCAGAGAATCAGTCGGGAAAGAAAACTGCCTAAACCGGATCCGAGACGCGTAGAACACCCGAACCCGACTCTTCTTCTTCTTCTTCACCAATGGCAATTTCCGGTTGGTGCGGGGTCTGCCGTGCAAATCGATCGTTTCCAGTTGTTTCAGTTTACCGCTAGGCCTGAATCAGTGACTACATCGAGCCATCTTCGCCTTGGACTTCCAATAGGTCTTCTTTTGCCTGGGACTTGGAATGAATGCGCAACTGATAGAAACGAGCCACTTTCGGTTTTCTGAACACGTAGTTCATGCTCGTGCACCATCTTAAACGACTCTCACGGAGTTTACTTAGGATAAATGCATCTCCTGCTGTTGCGAATCGGATGCATTCATTTTTAATCCGGTCAGATAACCGGATCCCCATCGACCATCTTAACACGCGCATTTCCATTACATGCAGCGTTTGCTCTGCTTATCTTGTAACTGGCCTGCACTCACCACCATACAAGGCAACTGGTCGGATGACTAAACGATAATAATTTTTTGACTTTAGCCGAATGGGCATGCGTTTGTCACATGACACGCCAGTTACAGCTTTCCATTTTAGCCATGCTGTGCTTATCCGATTTCGGACTACCTCAGAAACGCCACCGTCAGGACTCAGGATCCAAGGTATTTAAAGCTCCTTGTACGATGCAGCATCCGAACACGACTGAGCAGCGAAACATAATATAGGAAATCACGCATCACTAAGAGTTGTTCAGGATAATAAATTAGTAATAGAAAATCAATTTACACAGTCACACTAGAATACTGTTCGAAAGAATAAATGTAAACACAACAACACGTATCCGGTCGCTATGACACAGGAGGCTACGAATAGTGTAAGGAGGAAAGATCTCAGCAGACATTAATTGTTCAAAAAACGGACCTCAGCAGACATTAGTTGTTCAAAAAATGGACCTCAGCAGACATTAATTGTTCAAAAAACGGACCTCAGCAATGTTCATATTTATTACGGTTAAACCGCAAATGATTAATGTCTTTCAATGGATCTGAAAAATAATAATCATTACTATTTACTACCGAAATTCTTGCCGGAAAAATTCAGACCTACCCGAGAATGACCCATGCGCAACCGACAAATAGTAGCCACATGTTTGCGGGTGGGACGGCCAGGGACTGATTATAGGAAAATACCAAGGTTGTAGAGGAAAGCTCTGACTGTACCGTACGGTAGTATTTGCCTTGTCCCAGGTTGCCAGCGCCAATGCATCGAAATTATCAAAACACGCATGATAGAATGCTTAAAAACAGCACGCGCCGAATGTTTTCCATCTATCGTTGGTAAAGGGCATTTAGCAGATAAAAAGGAACGCCGTGTTCCAGAACGTTCTGATTCTCTGTGCGCATACATCACGCGCAAGTGAATATGCCACCATAGACCAACTACCGTGAAGTAGCTAGTTAGGCAATTTCGGTATCCTTCTGTTGCATATTGAACCTTCTAAAAAGAATTCACCTCTGCTGGGTTAATATGTCCGTAGTTGATGCGCTGGAAAAAAAAAGAAGTGATAAAGAATGTTCTCTGAACCGAACGAATATAAGTATAATAACACTTACGAAAGAGATTAATGTTTGTAAGGAGATGGCGAATACTTTTGTATTGCAATACACAAATTCAAGCGTAATCAGCGACATAATGTTACGTAAGATCTAAAAATGAGTATGGTGACGGCAACAGAAGCGAAGTTATCCGAAAGAAAAAGGAGAAGAACAACGCTATGTTCTTTCTGTCTTGCCGTAGTTTCAATCATTTGCCTTTTTATATCGGAATGTTCGCAGTTCATTTCACCCGACTTAGAACTGTTGCCGACAAAAATCTCAACGAATCGTAGGATGTTTTTTAAACTCGAGAAATTTTGATTACTCTCGAATATGATTTTCCGTTTTTATACATTAAACCTACAAAAAATTATTGATTTACACATTAGTATTTCGTGGCACTGCGTGAATTTTTAAATTCAGCATAGACATGCCAGCGGATTTTTAACTTTTAAGATATTAGTTTTAAGACATTAAGAATATAAAAAAGGTAAAGTCGTTGTTAGATCGGGATAAACTGTTTTTATATCGTATGTGCCCTTAAAAGGAGGAATTCCAAATCACGCAAATAATCGTACTTTGTTCAGTGGCGAGTGTCTAGTTTTTTCCCTGTTTGTAATGGTGTTCCAACGTGATGAATTTTTTTTTACAATTATTCCACTACAAATTTAATAACGGGACGGTATACAGTTCTGTCTTGCTTTGAAACTATATCCTTCTCTGTCCGGTTTCGAAATCTTTTCCCTTTTCCAGCAATATTGCGAATCATTTTCCTTTGCCCTGTTTATCATATCCTGTTCGAATTCTTAAAAGACGTCGGTCAAGTATCGAAATTATAACTCTGCTATTATAAATATATAGGTAAATTAAGCTATCCTCTACTACTGGCCTTTGCGTACGTACGGGTTGTTGCACATTGAATAAATAAATATGAGATTTTAAGTAAACCAAGGAAATGCCTCTTTGAAAATGTTTATTTTTTGTCAGTAACATTATTATCTCTAATAGGATATGTTGACGAATTGTGGATTATAAAAGTTGGACAGTAACAGTTGCAGTAGTTTAAACTTAATTAATTAAAATAAAAACTTTGAATCTACGAAACACTTCAACGAGTAGGAAAAGGAGTATCACTATTTTTCTGGCCATATTAATATATATCTGGAAAAAATTCGATCAAAAATCTGTCTTCGAAATATTATTTTATTTTTCATTTAATCAAAAGTTAAAAGTTCTGCGGATATGCCTACGTAAGAGTTATGGCGAACCATTTACTTTTTTTGTATTTCAGACTTTGTCGAATTACGTCGTCTGCCAAAATAATAACGAGCAATATGTTTAAGTAAACAACGTGTATGTATTCCAGTTCCGTTTTGAGTTTGTGCCAGCGGAAAATATTGTTGCAGTACCGTTGAAGAGATGCTAACAGAAAATGCGAATGTTGAAAGAACGGACGATGACAGAATACGAAATTTTTCGCTTCTGCTGAGACTATTAGGTTGCTTTCGAAAATAGTAATATTACCTAAGTGGATTCGGATTTTATTTAGATTTCCATTTTCACTTGGCACCTTAATCTAGCTAACATATTCGAATGAAGTTGTAGGAAAAGTCTGTTTCGCGAACAAAAACGGTTCAGGCCCAACGCTAAATTTTTTAACTTTACCGTTCCATTCAATTTCGTTCGGCCGACAGATGAATATTGAGTTTTTCTTAACTCGCCGGAAATATTATTAAACTATTCGAGGGTTAACGATATTATCCTCGGCTCAGATACGGTATTAATATAATTTTTATTTATTTTTTTTCATATTACCTACTTAGAACGGCGAACAGAAAATAATAACAATAACAATATAAGTAATAACAATATAAGTAATAACAGCAATAATAATAATAATAATAATAATAATAATAATAATAATAATAATAATAATAATAATAATAACAATAATAATAACAATAATAATAACAATAATAATAATAAATGGATAAATTTACCAAACAGGCCAAGCCGAGAAAAAACAGACGGAAACGTAGTACGCACAAACGAGTACGCCTGCACCAAAGAACTTATGCACTGAAGTAATACATCTTTGCATATTACAAAAGATCTTCTCTAGCTGAAACCCATTTCGCGCATGCGGAATATTTTCTCTAGTATAAAACAATTTTTTGACTGAGGCGGCGCTACTTAAATTGTTTCCTGGAAGAAGAAAAATTACGAAGCGCTTCGAAAAAAAGAAATACTGAAATATAGTTCCGATCGAAGAGGAAAATATGATGAAAAATTCTCGGCGAATGTATAATCATTTATCAAAATGTTTTTGCTGAAACGGATTTGTCTTGAAGTGAGGCATGGAATGAAAATCGTTTATTCCTCGATGCTGTGAAATGTCTATAGCGAGCTTTGTTTTTTCCGGGTCTTTCGTATTTTTGGAATAAATGAAATAAAAATATACAATCCGCATTGAATAGAGCTATTTGGTGAAAAGTTTTAGGAGCCATATCCGTTTGCGAAATTTCTGCAAATAAAACGGAACGTCTTGAGTTGTTGCCCAGTTTGACTAATTTTCCGGCAATGAAACGATACGATGAAACATTCATTTGCTTAATTCGTTGCTGTTGAGTGTGTTTACATAAGGGGTTTACGGGGAGATGTTCTGACACCAAAGAAGTACGATTTTACACCGTATTATGTGCGGTTATTGGCGTGACATATAATTTTTAATTTTCCTCTGGAAATAGTTATATCAGTAATCTAGCCGCACATAATAATAATCAAATCAAAGACTTATTTGAAATATTTATTTATTGTTATTATAACACAATATACTCATCGATGCACATAACTGCGCTATTGATGCTATTAATAATTGAATAACAATAAACAATTTTTGAAATAAAAATAAAACATCTTAATCCAAATTATTTTTGGTACATATTAATAAAAATTTTGTTAGCTAATAATTCGTTTCATCCCAATACCAAAAAAGAATAATAAAAAATACTCTTCAGAACACCGAACAATTGCTCTGATGAGTCATGAAAACTTTTACTGACAATCGTAAACTATAGATTGCAACATAGAACAGATAAAACCTTGAGTAAAACACAATTTGGTTTCACAGCGAATAGGGACACTAGAGATGCCATAGTGTTATTAAAAATAATAATACAAAGAGCTTTAAACATAAACAGAGATTTATTAATATGTTTTGTCGATTACGAGAAAGCTTTCGACAGAGTTGATCACTTGAAGCTAATCGAAGTATTGCAAAAATATGATATGGATAGTAGTGACATACAACTTATAAAGCAAATTATATTGGGATCAGAGGGAAAATATGAATATAAGAAATGAATACGCCGAAGAATACTACTGTATTAAAAAAGGAGTCCGACAAGGATGGCCGCTGTCTCCTAGGCTGTTCGATATATATGCCGAGGAAATAATGAAATCTCCGAAACTAAATGCATTCGGATTCCAAATTAATGGGCAATTAATAAATAACATTTCATGTGCGGATGATAAAGTAGTAATAGCCGAAACAGACAAATGCAAAGAATGCTAGACATCATAAATAAAGAAGAATGAAAATAAATACAAATAAAACGAAAATAATGAAGTGCTCCAGGTCAAAAATCGCAGAGACACAAATACAACTAGAGGGACAGCGACTAGAATATGTTAAACAATATAGATACTTTAGGTGTACTGATAACTGAAGACGGACGTGACGATATAGAAATAAAATACAGAATAGCAATGGCCAGACAGGCTTTCGGGAATTTAGAAAAAATAATAAATAAGAAAATGAATGTAGGTACGAACAAACGAATATTACGGTGCTATGTGTGGTCCGTAATGAAATATTCTGCTGAAACCTGGACGACAAGTGCAGATTGTGAAAAAAGAATTGACGCCGTTGAAATGTGGGCATACAGGCGTATGCTAAAAATCCAGTGGACGGATTTCATAACAAACCGTCAGGTGATGAATAGGTGTAAATTAGATTATTAGATAAGTTGCAATTATGTGACGACATAAGAAGAAGAAAAATTGCATATATTGCGCACAAAATTAGAGAACAAGGCTTATTCAATCTAATCACACAAGGAAAAATTAAAGGAAAAGCTTCAAGAGGAAGAAGGAGAATGGAAATGATGAATACGAACACAGGAATTAAAGACTTCTTCCTACTAACAAAATTAACCAGATGCAAGTGAATTTATAGTGTTCGTGACGTGCAACCTCCTGAATCGGAAATGCAACAATAATGATGATGAACTAATAATTATTTAGTAGTAGATACAATACGGAAGTTCTTAAAACGTAAAATAAGGATAATAACACGAGTGTCTAAACATAATATATATATATATATATATATATATATATATATATATAGTACAACCTAATATGAATATGACTTGTACAAAATTTTTCCAAGTACAATGTATGTATAAAAAATAATAATAATAATTTACGTTTCCACTGTTTTGTCATGGTAAATATAAATTAAACGTAAAAAGTTAAATAAAATTATTACTACGGCAAATAAAATATAACTTAATGTTTTATGAATTTCCGGCGTTGGGAAAACACTGCGTTCCGTTTTCTCCCTCAAATCATTAAATCTCTATGACAGGATCTAAACTCGCAAGCCGCGTCCTAGTCTAGCGACTATGCATAGCGCGAAGATTTAAAAAAAAAAAAAATCTTCATTAGTTTTTACAGGGAAGTAAAGCATCGTGTAACAGAATTTCCAATAGTTATTAGCGAAAATATTCAAATTTTAAACCCTGGCCCAACTATTGTTCTTTGCTGTTGCGGTAAGACATTCATTTTAATACAAAGCTGGACAGCAGAAGTCGGGAGACACCTAGAACAAAACGGGCATATGGATAGCGAAGGTTTTCTCTTATACAGTGGGCAAAATAAATATTCGGACTAGCAAAAACGAAATCAAAAAGGAAATTAAAAACGCATCGCAAGAGAGGTTAAAAAAGGTTTTTCGAATGTTTTTTTTTATGGTAACATAAAATATACTGCAATGAACACATTCTGCGAGAAAACAAAAAAAAAAAAACTTCGAAAGACCGAGAAAAACAACGAAGAAATGCATCTGTCAAAGCAAACATAATATTCGGACTTCCTAATGATGTGTAGACAACATGCACTTTGGGTTTTTCCCGACCGTATGTAACGCAAGCGAACTTTGTATTAATCATCAGTAAGTGTTACTAATCATTTCTTGATGCATTTTGAGCATTATTGATCGACTCATATGCGTAAATCGTGTTGTAATGCGTTACGTGAAAAAATGATGTCGCGAAAAGGTAAAAATACGTCTTTTGAAGTGCGTCAATTGGTGATTTTCAATCGGGCAAAAGGAAAATCGGGTAACGAGATATCGCGGTTATTAAATTTACCCCGAAGCACCGTTTATGACATTGTAAAGAAGTTTCAGAAGGAAGATCGAATTGAATCGCATAAGCAAGAGTGTCGACCAGAGAAACTTACGGACGTAGAAAAACGATTTATTCGACGAGAGATTGAAAAAAATCCTAAAATGAGCGCCCCAAAACTCGCGACAGCATTATTGGAAAGAACTGGTAAGCAAGTTACATCTCAAACGATACGTAATACGCTTAGAGGTATGGGGTATAATTCACGCACTGCGCCTACTGAAACCGTTCCTTAGTACAGTTAACCAACGAAAGGGGTTCGATTTCGCAAGGGGGCACCGAACAAAAGATGAGGGGTTTTGGAAAAATGTAATTTTCATCGATGAATCCAAATTTAATGTGTTCAGCAGCGACGGGAAAGTTCGGGTTTGGAGAAAGCCTAACACTGCACTTGAACAAAAAAATATCAAATCGACGGTAAAACATGGAGGCGGTTCAGTTATGGTTTGGGGGTGTTTTGCGGCCAGCGGAGTGGGCAATTTTGTGTTTATTGATGGAGTCATGAACGCCGATGCGTATATTGAAATTTTGAGAGATCACCTTTATAGCAGTGCAGAAAAATTAGGCATTCGTCAGACCTTCGTTTTATACCAGGATAATGATTCAAAACATAAAGCGTACAAAACGAAGGCCTGGTTGCTATATAATTGCCCAAAGGTTTTGGATACTCCCCCTCAATCTCCGGATTGTAACCCAATTGAAAATTTGTGGGAATACCTCGACTCCAAAGTCCGTCAACACACGATATCGAGCAAGGCAGAGCTTAACGAAATACTGCAAGAAGAGTGGCACAAGATCCCTGCAACTTATCTTGAAAAACTGGTTACTTCGGTGCCACGTAGATTGCATGCTGTCTACAAAGCTAAAGGGATGCACACCAAATATTGAAACACGAAAATTTCACGTTTTCAGCGCTATCAATATACGAAATTTACTTCAAGTCCGAATATTAATTTTGCGAGTTCGAATATTATGTTTTGCTTCGACAGATGCGTTTCTTCGTTATTTTTTGAATTTTTTTTTTTTTTTCACACAATGTGTTCATTGCAGTATGTTTTATGTTAGCATAAAAAAAAATTGAAAAAAAACACTTTTTTTAACCTCTCTTGCGATGCGTACTTATTTTGATTTTTGCTAGTCCGAATATTTATTTTGCCGCTTTGTATGTTTAATTATGGGAGATCACAACTCGCAACCGATTCATAACAGAATGTCCTATGTGCGTAAGGTAAAAAGGAGAGAGAGCCATGTGCTAGTAATTGATTTGATATATTTGTAAAGTGGTGGCTGTGTGTGATTTTTAGTTGAGCGAAACTTATTGTTAAATCGCAACAGATACAGGTTATAGAAATACTGAGAATTTTCAGCTGAACGTGAAGATCACTTTCTGTTGGAAGACCTCAGATCTCACGAGTTACCATCATAAGCGGGCTCGTTTAAATACTAAACTCAATAGTTTCCTTCTCATACTGATAGCTATATTGACATAGTTTTCTTTCGTCCGCATAAGTCTGAGCTGTTTAGCAAGCAGCATATACCTACGTACTCGACATGGTCGGATCTTGCTTAGATCTACATTCTCATCTTTAACGTAAAGTGTAGGCGATTAAACATTTCTATTCTGATGGCGATCCCGTTCATGTGATACACAGGCTTATCCAGAATGTGCTGTGCCATCAGTATTTCACCACAGACTTTTTAACGTACCCATATACAAATACTTAAACTCTCTCTGGAACGCGCTATATAACTCAAAGTTAGTCAAAATTTAGGAAAATTCAGTTTACAAGTTAGACTTTATATAATGAATTTTATTTGATCTTTTGGCGTTCCTGAACACCATTTTATTAACATTTGGTACACCGTGCTGAATTGTCGTCTTGTAAATTGCTTAAAAATAATTATTTTTATAGTAAAACAAACAACCACGCACACACACACGTATTACACATATATAAATATATATAAAGTAACTTGAAAGAGCGTCAGAAATTGTGAAGTTACGGTTCACAGTGTACTAAGCTCAACGGCTCTAATAAGAATAGGGGGGCCAATGTTCCTTTCGCTCGGACACCTTTACAAATTTCTCTGGTACCCAATTATTTCAGACTGTGTAAACTATGGAGCGCTTCAGACCCCGGAACGAAACAATTCTCAAACCCATGTACTCTGATTTAGTAGTCAAGTACCTTGACCACCAGGCTAGCGTGCTACCTATAAATACATATATATATATATATATATATATATATATATATATATGTATAAGGGCTGTTCAGTAAGTAACGCCTCCTCTCTCGCAACGTGTATAATTTAATCATTCGAAGAAAAAAAGGTGGTCATTAGAAAGAGAATTTTATTGCAATTTTAACGACATATTAAACTTCGACATAGTCACCGTTTAACGCGATGCAACGTATTTAGCGATCAGCCAGTTTTTGGATGCCGGTTTCGGAGAAGTTGACTGGCTGTAAAAATAGCTGCAATGACACAGCGGTCTGTAATTCCGCGTCCGAGGCGTAGCGAGTTCCTTTCAAATGTTTTTTGAGGTAACGAAATAGGTGATAATCACTTGACGCCAAATCGAGGCTATATGAATGGTACAGAAGAACGTCGAAGCCAAGAGACGACATCGCCACTGCTGTGCGCGCGCTTGCGTCAGTAACTTTGGAACCCATTTGACGCATATTCTGCGGTTCCCTAATTCTTTTAGAAATTTGTTTACTGTCCCAAGAGTTACTTCTGTCCACACGCCTAATTCCCTTTGGACAACATAGCGATTATGACTGATCTGCACGTCAATCATTTTCTCTACCTCATCTGATTAGAAGACCTGAACGCGAATAGTTTTATGGTAGCAGCACGAGCCAGGCAAGCCCAATATCACATCTTACTCTCATGAAATGTATCCGCACCCAAAACGGTTTTCAAGACAGGCGGCACATTTTCTCCAGTTGTTAGAAATTAAATAATTGCTTACTGCTTGCACCGTTGCTCGGAAATGTGTTTCACGATTTCACTCACCGCGAGAAAACCTAATTACCTATCGCGAAACAAAGTATACCAATGTGTAGCTGCGACTTTCTTCTTTTTAACCAGCACAAATATAATTCTGTACGCTGCCTACAGAACGCGTTATAGGCAAGATAAAAGTCGTAAAAATTAAGAAAAAAAAAAAAAGTAAATGGATTATAAATAACGTAAAATAATAATAATTAAAAATGTTAATAATTTTCAATAACGGCGCCTACTATTGTTTAATTCGCATTTTTTAATATTTAGGAGGGCTCTAGCATCCTCTGTAAATTGGAAACTATTTATACCCGATTGGTATAGCAAAAAAAAAAAAAAAAAAAAAACGATTTTATGCGAAAACTTGTACATGGAAACAGGTTCAACATCTTGGAAGTATATTTTAATTAAGTAATTTAAATATTTTTTTAAAATTATTTCTGTAAGCTAACCTTGAAAAAATTTCCCGGTAAAAAGTATTATTTCCAGATAGATTGAATGAAAATGAAAATGGGTACTGGAACCAAGTTTTCCATGAAGAAACAACATTGATGAGAATATAATTCCCTCGTATATCAATTTTTTATGGTGTGCCTATGATTTAAAACGCGTTGTTTTACCGCTCTGGTAAACCTGTTAAGTAACTCAATTTAGTTGAGTTCGTCTTTTTTGTCATTTTTTAACGTTTGAAAATACCATGGATAATTCTTAAACCGCAAGCATCTTTTTCCCTTTCGCTCTTTTTTAATATTAAATACCGAGAAAGTTTCGTAAGAAAATAAAATCTATTAAAAAAGGATGTTGTACAATTTTGAAAAATAATTTATCTACTAACACCTTTATCTATGTAATTATTTTTCAAGTCATAGAAATGGCTTTTGTGTATTTGTGTTTCAGGAATAATTTTATTGCGGGACTGTGCATTTAAACAATGAGAAACGAGTATCTGTAAATTGCGACTAATCGTTATAAAAAGTTATACATTGTTCTTGTTGTCGATAAAAGCAATAGTTGACACAGGGGGCTTGTACGATGTGTTTAAGTGTAATAAAATAATACACTTTAAAAGTATTGTAAAACGCTAAAATTTAATTGTGACAAAATAAAAAAACATAAAATACTTACGCTATCGTTATGTATGATTCTTTGATATTTCAAGAGTTAAAAATTACGAACAGTATAAATACGAATATTTATTTCAGACGGTTATTAATAAAATTTAGAAATTTGAAAATATTAATTGCATATCTCCTATTTAAATGGCGTTTATCGAAATTTTATTCAGTTTTTGCAGTAGAAATTCAATAAACGTTTAGCTGAATCTTGTTTCACGCAATAGTAGTAAAATTACTCTGAAATAATTGGTACAAATAGTATTTTCTGATTTCATAAAATCGCCATAACGTAGAAATTTAAATCAGATTTCTTATTTTCTACCTTTAGCGTAGTTTGCGAAACAATAACTTGAATGTATTTACGCAAAAAATTATCAAGTAGATTTAACAAAAATGAATAGACTCTCTGATATTAACCCTTAATTACTGCTGCCGGGTCAAAAACGACCCGGTCGAAAATAAACAACTACACAATTTCCTAGAACAGCTAAAGTCGGATAACCAGGGTCCGTCTATTCCCTTAAAATAGTATACTCATCAATATCGCATTGTGTTCGCACCAATTCATAGTAGGGCACTTGAATCAGAAATGACCTAGCACGTAGCAATTAAATGACCATCTTTCAGTCTTCTATACGTTTTTCACGATAAATATTATTACGGTATGTCTTTATTTGAAATATTTTTCTTCTTTTATTCTACGGGTAATCATTCTGCCACTTTAATTTCGTCATTCGCCTGCCATATTTTCAGTGTTCCGTACACATGTAATGTACGGAATCAAAATAAGTTGGGTTCAGAACGACAAAAATATCAAATAAAAATCAGTAATTCACCAACGACTTGACTAACAAACTCCAAAATTGGACCAAAAATTACAATTAAACTTCTGTCTATGACAATCTGTAACTTTAAGCAAACCGATTACCATGGCCCACAAAAACACCCGAAAAACCGTCAAAAATGTATAATATGGAATTTAAAACAGCCTTCGAAATCACCCATAAAAAAATTCATAACAACCCCTTAAAAATTAAAAACCAAATTTTAAAACAAAACTCAGTAGGTCTTTCATAGAATCTAAAAATAATCGATAAAAAATTATTTAAACCCCCTTTTTCGGTCAAAACCAGCAAAAAAGGATGTTTACGTAAGTGTAATAGCCCAAGTAAAAAAGTTGAGGAAACCAAAACGTATCCCAAACACATGCGCATAAAGGACAGATTTATGGAATAACTATATACGAGCTTACAACCCTATATTTAGGCCCTCGAGACGCTGAAAGCTCGAAAACTTTTGAAAGAAATATTTTTTTCTTTCAGGCATGTGATGTATTGATGAAAAGATGTGTCTATTTGTCGAAAAAAGAAAAATAATCCTGTTTCAGAAGGCAAGGACTCAGGTGTTAGAGGTGATGCTAGTGAAGCTAATAATTACGACACCGAGACTAAAATTTCTGATGCTGACTTTGAATCAAATGATAAGAAAATCCACGCAACTATTGGTATTAAAAATTTTTTTTTTTTTTTTTTTTGTCAACCAGGGGCCTTTACCTTGAAAAAAATTTGATACGGTCAAATATTGTTAGTGAGAAAGAACAAATAATGGGAACGATATGCGGTGAAGGGAAAGACGAAATATAAGTGGCGCAATACAGAGTACGAAGACCAAGTTGCATCGAACTGGAATAGAAAGCAGATCGCTTAGCCGAAAGAGATGAACACTTAATGAACACATGACCGATGCAACACTCTCTTCGTTTGATCGGAGAGAACAATACCGAGAGGCAACCAATAAAAAACGAAAACGGGAGGAATAAAGTATAACTTAAGAGCGCAGACGGATAATAGAGACAACAGAATGACGAAGTGAAGGAAACAAAGAGAACCATAGGTTAACAGGAAGACTAGATTGAACAGACAGATAAAAAGAACAATTGTTAAAGAAAAAGGAAACGTACATATCCGACTAAAACTTTAAGTGAAAACTTTTATATGGCGGAAGAAGATTAAACCATGGGATTTTTAAGAAAAAGAAGTGGGAAAAATCAGCTACCAGAGTAAAGAAGCCCGCAAAGATGCCCGAATGGCTAGGAATCAACTTGAATGGAAAGTACGGAAGAAAGAACGTGGATAAGTGAGCGTATACGGAGAATAATAAAATCATGGGAATGATCAGGTAGGGGAGAATGAATTGAAGGGCGGTCATGAAGTCAGATATAATCAAGAATTTAGAGGAAAGGTGATTGGAGGAAATGAAAGTAATGGAACGTAGGATAGTTATTAATACGTTTATGAATGCAAAACAGAAAGGAGGCATACCAAAAGATTCTGAAAGGCCAAAATCTGGGAGGATAAAAGAGTCACTGACATCATCCAACCTTTTCGAACCATCTGTAAACACGGTTACGTGAGATGGAAATCGAAAAGTGATAGTACTGTAGAATTCCTGTCTAATTAGGATCTGCGGAAGAAATTTAGAGAGCGTAGATATAGCAAACATATTAGAAGGATGGCAGAGTTCGATAAAACTAAAAGAGAAATAAGGTAGATTGTTAAAGGAAAATATGTAAGAGCAAAACGAACTAAATCGAAAAGAGATGAGGGATAAAATGCGGGTTTTCCTAGGTGTGGAACACCAGTTCCTAAAACGGGAAAGGTAGAAATGGATAAGAATAGGGGACGTAAGTGGAAGACGCTGAATAAGAAAACGATAACCTAAATAGGATCTGCGAGTAGAAAAAGGTGATTTATTAGATTCAGCAAGAACTGTTGGAATTGGAGAAGGTTTAAGAGCACCAAGACATAGACGAAGGCAACAATTTTGAATTACATCTAATTTAGAAAGTCGGAACTTAGAGGCACAGCCATAGAGAAATGAACAGTAATCAAATTTGGAATAGATGACGGTTTTATATATATAGAATGATATAAGGATCATCACCCCATTTGGTTGAAGATAAGATCCTTTTGATTACGGAAGAGGAAAGATGTTTGATGTGTTCGGAGAAGGATAACCGACTTTCAAGGAAGATAACAAAAATTGTTTAACGTTTATACGGAACTCATGTCAGATCAATAATGGACTACGGTGCGATAGCATACACCACAGCAGCGGAAAGTACGCTTAAGAAGCTGAATACAGTTCAGAATAACGCACTCAGAATAAGCAGCGGGGCGTTTTACACGAGTCCAATTATTAGTTTGCACATAGAAACAAACATGATGTCACTAAAACACCGTCGAATGTTATTGGCACTGAAATATTATGTGAAAATCAGCGGCAATAGGAGCCATATAAATTACTACAAAACGTTCCATCCGAATCTATTTAAGATCTATCGCGACAGAAACAAACCGTTCGGAGTTAGGTGTACTGACTACCTCAGTTACCTACATATCAATCGACTTACTGCCACTCCATCCGAACCTATAAATCCGCCCTGGGATAATACAATACGGTCCGTAACAACACATGAAAAAGACTTACTAAAGGCAAAAAAACAGATAACGGTCGCAATCAAGGATAATGTCCAAAACATATGGGATAGGCAATTGAATAACAAGTTACGGCAAATAAAAGTTGAACTGGAACATTGGGAAACATCACACCGGGCAAACAGGCGAGAAGAGATTGTGTTAAGCAGAATCCGCACCGGCCACACAAAACTAACACACGGATCCTTGCTACAAAATGAACCTCCACCATCATGTGCACTTTGTAACACTCAAAATCTGTCCATCGAACATGTCATCTCCGTATGTCCAAAACTCCAAAAGGAGCGCGAGGAAGCTTTTTCATCCGCATGTACAAGAAGAATTACTGTCAAAGAGGCGCTTGGAAATGATGAAGCTGCAGTCCAAAGTACTTTTAGATTCCTAAAAGCTGTCAACCTATTTCGGAAGATATGATTTAGTTTACGTATGGCAGAATTATTTGTAATTATTATCTATAAATTGTAATGTACGGTAGACGCAAATGACCTAGAAGTCGAGCGTCTTTAAATAAATATATATACATACATACAAGTAATCTAGAGTTTCAGTGAGACAAATAAAAGAAAATGTTTTAATTTGTATTCTAGTTATGATTCCCAAGTATGTTCAGTATGCTTCGAATGCAAAACATATTGTATGCGTAAATATGTAGTATTTATTAAAATTAAACTTTTTTTTATATGTAAACGCATTTTCCGGGCATAATGTTTATATTATTTGTTCCAAATTGTTATAATTATCAAAAGGTTTAGCGTTGTACATCATAATTTACCTAAATGTCATAATAGTAAACTCTTTTTTTTATTTTTTTTTATTTGAATTAAGATCAAATTAATATTTCTCTTTTTTTGTGTTTTTAATAATTTAATCAATTTTAATATAATATTTTGTATAATTTAATCCTTTTTTTATATAATATTTTGTATATGGTGACGTAACTCAGATACATTTTTCAAGTCTACTTTTCTCCTTTCGTACAATATATTTGAACATTTCAGAATTTTAAGGTGCTCGGCTACTAAACCAGAGGGCACGGATTCGAGACTTGTCTCGTTCCGGATCCAAATCGTTCCCAGGTCTATACCTAATCTGAAATAGTTGGATACCAGAGAAATTTGTGAAAGTGAAGACGGCCGAGCGAAAGGAACTGGCCCCCCTACTCTCATTAGTGTTGTTGGGCTTAGTACATTGTGAACCTTAACCTCGACGCACTGTCAAGGGTATTGGACTTACTTTACTTACTTTTTACTTTTATTGATAGACAGGACAAAATGTTTAACCGCTTCAAAATTTACGTATTCGTTCTTTTTAATTTTAAATGCGCGAAAAACATTCGCGCTGAATATTATAGCAATTGATGAAATGCATGTTTCACACAGGTGTCAACAATTTTATCAGAACTCTCAAGAAACGGTTTCAAAAAAAAATCCAAATTTTTATTTTTCACTTATTTTATTTTTTTGGTTTTAATCTAAAAGTTTATTCTTCATGTATAATTAAATAGGCGAGTTTACCCACATGGCCACGATGGAGTAAAAAGAAATAAGAGAGTTTTGTCTCTCTTGGTATTCTAAATACCAAACAATCCGCTATATCAAATAACACCGATAAAATGGCATGAAAATTAACAAACCAGAATATTTAAAGCTTTAAAATATAGAAATTGTTTACGATTTTTTAATTAATGAAAATTCATAGACATTTTCTCCTGCTTTTTTTTTCAAAGATTAAATTTTTAATTAATGGACGTTTAATAAACTTAAATTTTCTTGAAGTCGAAACATGAAGCGATTTCTAAGAAAAATGAAATCTGCCGCCGTTCAAGATGGAATAATTTAAAAAAAGATTACTCGGAACAATAAATATTGCCAAAGTAATGTTAAAATGTTAAATATTACTTCAAATGCTTATGTCGATATTAAAATTTGTTAGCAAAAGCGTAAATTTGACTAAATAAGAATGAAACATAAAATGTTCAATCCGGAGCGAACTTTAGAATATATCATTAGGATTCTGTCGCAAAGAAGAAGTTACTTTATGCCGTCTGTACATTGGCAACGCAAAAATATCCCTTTCTTATATATTAAAACAAGACAGATCCTCTTATTTGTGAAAGATGTTCTGTTTTTTATCGATTCATCATCTTCTAGTAGACTGTCCAAAGTTCAACCTATTCCGGTCTCAACTACACCTGTCTAGTTCCCTTCCTGAAATTCTTGAAGACAATGAACAAAAAGTTCAGTTGCTTCTCAGATTTCTGAGACTGTCGAATATCCTAAACAGTATCTATACTATATTCATCCGTGCCTCTGGCCAATGTTGCAGTACACGGCACGTTAATGGATAAAATAACAACAACAACATAAAAAAAAACCGAATAAAATTTTTTTTTCACCAAACAAAACTAAATTCATAACATTTAAGGTTATGTCTAAAATCAATAATATTACGATTTATTGTTTTAATAACATAAAATAGGCAAGATTTTCGATATGGAATGTTTTTCCTTTTTTTTCGTATGACTAGAAAACGTAAAAAACTCACTTAACCGTTCTTGAAGATAAAATAAACGTTGAAATACCTAAAGTGCAAATAATGTTTATAAAATTGAAAAGTAATAGTATAAAAACGAATAAAAATAATCGTTCATCTTATAAACTGCACTGTATAAATGAATTCGTTTAATTCAATTCGAACTCGTAATTTCTCGCAACATAGACACAGAATGAACAAATACGAGATTTTTATTGTATAAACTAGCTGTTCCCCATGGCTTCGCCCGTCTATTGATGCCCGTTTAAATCTGTACTTGGAAATTCATTAAAAATTGTTTGTTTTATCTGGAATTGTATTTACGTGAAGATTCGAAACATGTTTATCACCGTCCAACAAAAAGTAGTTTTCACATTCCATGTATTCCATGTTTAGCCGATCTTTCTATAACTTGTCCGTCGTGATCTAACAAAAAGGTTCGCTCAACTGAACAGCACACATCGCCATCATTTTGAAGGGGCCGCCGAATTATTCACACGGTGATCTCTCATAAAATTACACATTCAAAAGAACATTTTCTTCACTCATATCTTCCGAATCCTCTGTCTCGAGCTTTTTATTAAAATTAATTCATTACTATAACAGCAAGCTGCAGTAGTTGAGTAAAGATTTTAAATTTCAGTATAAATAACATTCCCGGTAACAAATTAGTAAAAAGAAACTTCTAAAAACAGTTAATTTAAAAAATATATTCAGCGGTTTTGCATGGCCAGGTAATTTATAAAAATCAAATAAAACATATGGTTTTAAACGATTAAAACAGCAAATATGACAGATAAAACTTATGAAAACAAAATAATTTCCATTTTGGGATTATCAGTTTGATTTAAGGGAGCAACATAGCACCTATGGAGCAAATGCACAGAGTTGTTAATGTGATACATCGAAGTTTCGAAACTTTGCTCAGCAGTTTGTTTTTTGGACATCGAAAAATCATTTGCTAAAGTACGGCACAACGGGTGATTATTTAAAATAAAACAACAATTACACCTCATCAGTACTAGGTCAGGCTGAGACGTCAAACTACAATAGGTAGAACGCTTACGAAATCACAATAATCAATTGTCACACATTCTCGTTAAAGGTTGCACCCTATTCAGAAGATTAAAACGGTCGAATATGATTAATTAAATATCAATATCATCGAGGAATGACGACCATTGGGAAGTGTTCCATGAATTTATGCATTGCATAGCTTCTTAACATTGCCTCTTTTTGTTCTACTTTGGGCAGATTACGCGCAGTAAAAAAAAAAGAAAAAATTTAAACGATGCGAAAAGAATATGCAGGTCGAAACATACTTGAAACGAACGCGAACAATGCAGAAAAGAATTGATTGGTATAATAAGAACAGTTTAATTTTCCCTGGCATTATACGCTGTCCCTATTCAGAATAAACACTATATTGTTTACGCTGTTATTAAACACTAAACAACCCCTCCCCCCCCCAAAAAAAATAAACTAAATCGGAAAGAAAACATGTTGAATCTTTGAAGAGAAAAAAAATATCGGAATCAAATGAAAACGCCATTCTCTCCTCCTTTTAAAATAAACAAATAATCGCGATATAACTTAATTTCTTAAAAATTGATTTTCTGAATTTTACCCCTTTTTCACTCTTCTAAAAAATTTGTATTTCTTAATGAATTTTTAGATGGCGTCAGTGCATAGTGTCGTCATTTTGCGTTCCAATTTTCAGTTTCATAGATCTAGTACAGTAATAAAACTTATTTTATCCACCCCTTAAAAATTGCTAATTATGACTTTTTTAAGGAAATTGCTGATTTTTTTAAGATGTAAACAATTTGACGTAGAGAAATTTGGAAATAAAAATACCGTACTCTAATTGTTATCCAATTAAACATTTCTTTTCCAAATTATTTAAAATCTAGTGCAGTACTATATATGTAACTCCGCACGTTTGTACTGGAATTTCCGTTATCCCTCTATTCAATTATACGTCATAGACCCGGTCTGAGAGTGACGGATACAATAAGTTCTACTATAGTTGCAACGATATGTTAATAATTACTGTGTCATTCAAATATTTTCGGATCGTATACACATATATGGATTAGATCAAAGTGTTCTTTAAAATGCACATTAGAAATATTTCCTCGTGTATAAATTCTTTTTCACGCAATACTAATAAATTTATTTTAAATTTCAGAAACGATAATAGCCATAACAATAATAATAATAGGTAATGCACTTCCTTCGAAAATTGCTTATCTCACTGGTTTAAAATTTTTCAGTTTATACGTTGGATTAATTATAAAAATAAATTAAAAATGAAACTCCCTATTACTTTTTTTTTTCTGTAAAATTCTACATCTTTCACTCTTTTTACATGTGCATCATTTTATTAAACACGAAAAAACCGCATGATTACAGGGAAATTTTCGAATTACATTTTTTAGTATTTCGATCTTTTTGCAACACGCTAAGCGCTGATAATTTTAATATGACGAGTAGATACAAAAAAACAAAAACAAATCGCCAGGTAGGAAAAGAAATTTGTGTAAAAATCCAAAGTTTCATATAAAAGTTATTGCACGCATGTACAGATAACACACACACACACACACACACACCAGTACCTGTATGTATCTGCATACATTAGATTAGACTAAATTATCATTTAATTCAATCCGTTTATTACTGAAATATGTTTATCTTTCTAGCCAAGATAACATTAAAAATTACCGTCCTTCGTAATGGGGTAATATTCGTAAGTAAATAGAGATTACGAGCATAGTAAGTTTATAAACATTATACTCCGACTAGTACCATCTCGCGACCAATTATCTTAAATAAAGAGTGACTTTTATGGTTCTTTTGTAACACAGTACGGTGAAATTTGTCGTCTCTGTTACCTGATAATGTTAACAATTTATCTTTCTAAATTTGTCGTTCGGTGCTACCTGTCAAGAACAGTTTAGTAATTTTCGGTGCTACCCGACCTGTCCGTGCTCTTCTATCATTATATCGTGTCTAGGCCACTAACCGAATTAACATCACGTACACTGTTTGTAAAAGTGGAATTCGGCTACAACGTTAAAACTTTTGCTAGCTGCTCGCTGAAAACCGTTTCGACAAACAACGTACGAATTTAACTGTTCACGTCCAATTTTCACCTTATCAAAAATTACCGCATTGGACTTTTCATTCTTTTCGCTAAAATTATCATCGTACAACGGAACCTGCTGCACCGATATCGTAAAGTGATAAAGGAATCGCATTAAATATCCAACATTGGCGCTAACAGAATAAACCATCTCCAACATTACACGTTCATCTTCCAGAAATTCTGATTTTAGTAATCCTTCGTAACGGATATTGTCGTTTTTCTAAATTTAGTATTCCCTGATGTAAAATTCGACATATCCGTTTTGCGGTAAGCTGAACAAAAATTAAAATCAACTAATGAGACCATTACCGACGCTATTACGGTAGTTTTATTCCACTAGCAAGCCAGCTTAGAGTTGGTGCCGAAAGATAAGCGAACCTAATGCGTTTCAGCCTAGTTCGTTTTTTTTTTTTGTTTTATATGCTGCTGCTACTGCTGGAAACTCATTTGATTGGTGTTAAATGTTGCTGCTGGATATTTCAGTTTTCGGACTCTTCAACCGAACGCACAGTAGTAGGAAGAGACATGCTTTCGCTTAGGTCACGTAACATTTTCAACTTTACACATCTAGAACTCAAAGCGTTCAGAGAAATTCAAAAAAAAATAAAATTGTGAAATAAAACAGACTTTACGAGTAAAGCTGTAAGTTTTATTACCAAAGAAAAGCAACTCGCAAGCATTCTCACGATACGGAATTATTGCGCTGATGAATCATGCGCTAAAAATATTACTAGCGATAATAAACGCCAGAATCGAACGGAAGCTGAACAAGAATCTAATTGTAAATGGGACTCAGTATGGCTTCGTAGCTGATTGCTCCGCTAAAAGTTGTAACATAGAGAACGCTGATGCAAATAGGGAAATCATTGCATACTTCATCGACTACGAAAAGCTGATGGGAGTCCTAAAGAAGTACAACATCGATGATAAAGACCTGTGTCTGATTGGAAAAACGTACTGGTACCAATCAGTATAAAGGTCGGCACCGAATACTCTGAAGATAAATGTGAAATAAAAAAAGAGTAAGGCACTTATCCCATTTCGCTTAGGCTACTCAACATATACGCAGAAGAAATTATGAAAGGAGCGAAAATTCAGAAAATGGAATTGGAGAAGTTACATGGATGATAAAGTGATAATAGATGAATCTAGAATCCGAATATAAAAAATGTTAAGATCAAATAAACAACACAGGGTTGAAATATGGCATGAATTCTACCAAAAAAAAAGACAAAAGTAATGACAATTTCTAGAAATTGTGATAAAGAAGTAAATATAAACAGATTGGAGACCAGAAAATAGAAAACGTAGCAGAAATCAGATATTTTTAGATGCATTAGTAAACAATGATGGAAGAGACCGGAAAGAAATAAGAATAAGAATCGGTATGGCGAAAAAGGCATATTTAACAACACGAGTAGAGTACTCGGAAATCGAAATATGGATCTAAACCTCCGGAAGGGATAATACGATGTTACGTATAAGCCGCAGTCTGAAAATATTCTCTGCAAAACGTGGACTATGAGTGCAGACTGCAAAAAAACAATAGCAGCTTTTGAGATGTAGTGCTATCGAAAACTACTGAAAATATCATAGAACGAACATGCAACAAATGCGGTAGTGTTAGCAAGAGTAGGGGGAGAACGAACACCAGTCAAAGACATAAAAAATAGCAAAGTAAAATATCTGGCTCACAAAATCAGAGAAAATAACTTATTCATGTTGATGGTACAAGATACAAGGAAAGCCAATAAAAGGACGAAGGGGATTAAAATTAAGAACAACGAACCCTCCCGGCAAAATTACCGTGTAAAAGTCTACGAAGGTACTCCGGGTCAGAAATAGATTAATATCTCTTGTTTCAAGAGACGTAGATGATGACGATGAAATAAAGTAAAACGCCAAGTAGTCAATGGAGAAACAATGTGATACTTAAGCGATAACAAAATAGTATACTTCATTAGGTTTTAACAACGTATTTCGGTTCAAACATAAAGAGAATGCCGTTCAACCATTTCGCACAGGGTACAAAAGTTGCCCTATCCGACCATCCACAGTAGTTTTAGTAGCACAATACCCGGAATGCGTCACAACTAACCAGTAGTACTAGTACTATTTCGCGAGACTCTATTCGATTTAGTGGTACACTGTTAGGTTCTTAGAATAAACCACTAATCCGATTAGCAATAGAGAGGCCTTCTCCGAACACGTTTGAATACGCATTGAAAATAAGCAGCGGTCTCATACTGTTTTCGCGGATGCCCAACTAATTTTTTTTTTTTTTATTATTATTATGTTGGACTTGTCAGTAGCGGACGATTGCCCATCAAAAAGAAAAAACGTAGAATGAAAGAAAAATTAAGTCGCTAATAGGGAATTATTCGGAGAAGAAGGAGATGACCAGAACTACTGAGAAAAACAAATGAGTTCGATATTACAACCCGTACAACTAGCAGTATGAAAGGAAATTAAAGGTAAGGAAAGAACATATGAGAAAAGGGAGAAGCTCTCATATCTAGCTAGCCGGTTTACATGTTTATGACTATAAATGCGATGTAATCAGCATAAAAAGAGAAGTCTCCAAAGTCTCCATCCATGATTGCGATTACTGAGCAGCGCCCACAAAAAATCCCCATCTGTCACTATGGTCTCAACTACAAAGCAGAGCCCACAGTGTCCGATGGAACAAGAAAGAAGAAATCAATATTTCTCACTACGGCTCCGACTGCAAAGAAGTGCTTACAGTATCCGTGCAAAAAAGCATTATTGATTTGGTTCATTATTTCAACTACTGAATTTTACCGCGGAGCTGACATTGTTGTTTATGCTTCTGAAATTGGTTTTCCGAAGTATCCTCATAGAAAATCACTAATTATTTTTTTGTTTTTTTTAAACAGCGTAATACCGATTGCGTTACGAGGGGGGGGGGGCTTACAATTCTCGAAAAATGTTTGTAACCTCGACGATGATTATATTTATCTTTATACTTCTCCTATGAAATTGCGATATAAAATATTAACGAATATTATTATGAAAAGTGATTTCTTTGTGTCCCTTTTTTTTTCGAAAATCAAAATGGGTAAACGTTACGAAGGACTCGAAGATCGTCCGATTTTGAAAGATAGTCGGTTAAGAAGAAAAAACATGAAACAAGAAAAAATTTACATTACGACAGAAATGTTGGCCTTACCACATTAGACTTTTATATTTTTCATGCGCATCCCATTTCGACTGGTATTCGCGATATGTTTAGTGAAATGAAACATGTTTTAAACCAAATTCACAGCACGTAACCCAAATGGCCGAAGAAAAAAAAGGATTTATTCCCGTTTTTTTCTAAAATATCTTTAATATCGTTCATTGCGAACAGCTATAACCGAAAAGTCAATGAAACCGACCACGTTTCCTCGAGAACGATCGAACGCGAACATGCTGAATTAAATGTACGCGGCGTGGTTGCAAGCGGCAGAGTTAATTCTCTTTTAAAGCTACTACATAGTGGTTCAACGCAGCGAACCGCACAGCCGTACGGAGCCGGTCATGCGTGTACCGCGTCCAAGCTGAACAGCTCTGACGTCGAATCAATCAATCCACGAAATAAGCGCACTAAGACTGTTGTGGTTACACTGTACCACAATTGCAGCGTCATCAGTTGGTTAGTTTTGATAATTTTTTTTTTTTATATTTCAATACTTTTTAATGATAATAAAATTCATTGTTTTGAGAAATTTAAAAGCGCGATCAAAAAATGTTTTCAAAAAAAAAAAAAAAATAATTGAAAAAGTTTCCATCCTATTAGAAGACACCAGAAGAGGTTTATTAGAATTATTTTTTATGCGAGAGATATTCGAGTTTTTGATAATTAAGGAAAAAATTATATTTCCCATTCTTATTGCTCGTACAAATCAAAAGTGATTTATTTATTTTTTTCTTTTTCTTTTGGGCCTAAACTTATTGCTTTCATTTGGCCACAATTATAAAAGTGATGTAAATTTCTAAATAAAAATCAAAAATATTTTAAATCTACAAATTGTAGAAAAACTGAAATTTTTTAATTTAAAACTAGAATGAAACTTTTGTTAAAATTTAAGAAAAAAATGGAAACTATTTTGATTGCGTAATACGTTTTGAGCAATTTAATGGTAAACCAATTTTAACACAATATTATTAACATTATGTTCCTGATTCATTGCTTACGGAACGACCTAAAGGTAGAATAGGCAAATTATACACCGTGAGAAGTGAGGTTTTAAATTTTTATAGTTTTGATTGTGAAAAGAAATAATTAAGACTTATAAAAGTATTTACCTGATGGCGCTGCAATCGTGATTACTGTAAAGCGTTTTTTATCTATTTGACAACGCCTTGCGCTTATTTCGCGAATTCACTGATTCAACGTCACACCTCTTCAGATTTAGCAGCATTCGCGACAACTCCTCTTAGAGGTAACGAGCATAAAGCCGCAGCGACGTATACACACATACATATATCACGAAATGACGGCAGCTTGCAAATTTCCCATCTCAGACAGCGCTAAAGCAGGCTATTCGACGACGCATATATTATATCCTTTGTTACTACCAAATTAACTCGAGCAAATATTTAAAAATTATCCATTGCCAAAACTCCAATTCCTTTCACTACAATACAGACTCATTTATAGTTCACGGCAAGCATCCTCATAATTATTATTATAACCAACCCTTAATTCCGGATACGTATTGCGTAATAGTGAAATGTGGTTCGTGACAGAAATTTTTTTAGTTTTCAGAAACGTAGTCGTATTTTTTGCGATAACTGTTTAGTACCGCGTAAACCATTCATTGTTATACATTTCGTGCATATTAGACTCTAAAGAATGAAAGAAAACAGAAATAACTTTTAAAAGCCTTATTTAAATTCAGTTTAAACGACTATTCTTTTAGTGATACACAATATAGATAAAAACAATCACCAACTAACTTTAAACACCGACTTTCTTTATCTAATGCTTCTTATCAAATAAACTCTGGTACAATTTGTTATACTATAAGAACATGCCCATAGCACTGTATATCTTATATCTTATATATATATATATATATATATATATATATATATATATATATATATATATGTATATATGTATATATGTATGTATGTATGTATGTATGTATGTATGGTATGTACATACAATGTGTATAGATATACTTATTTATAAACATATTATCGGGGAAAATATATTTTACGTTACAGAGACATCTTATGGCCTCTTTTCTAATTTATCTTGTTTTATTCTTTAAATTTTTAAATTGCAGCTAACGTATTTCACGAACTTAGCCGCTAAAAATAGTTTTAATAAGATTTGCAAAAAATAATATTAGGAAGCGAAGAGAAATTTGAACTTGTTCTAAGTTAACGAGCTCGAAATCCGTAACCACACATTTCCTACTCGTAAAGTTTTTCAGTTATCAAGTACGAAACGATGCGTTTTATAGTTTTTTCTATTGTATCTTTTTCCATTGTACCGCACTTCTGCTGCGTTCATAACGGATGAATTTTTAGGCGCCTTTTTCTTTATTTATTTTAGTAGCAATACTTATTTTCTTTCGGTTGCGACTACTTAATTAACAGTAATTTATAAATATTGTATTAATTTCGTATTAATAAGATATATATGTATATATTTCCATATAAAGAGGCCGAGAGGATGAAATTAGCCCCCCCCCCTTACTCTCATCAGTACCGTTGGGCTTAATATATTGTGAACCTTAACTTCACAATCCCCGGAAATCTGTCAAGGATATGGGTTCTCGTTTCAAGATTCTCTATTACTCCGGTATTTTCAAAAATGATTATTTCATTGCGAATATGTGACATTGATTAAAGAAAGAACAGATCGATAACTAACACTTATAAGGAGAGGTCACGATCTGCGGGTCACCGATTTTGATGAAATTTTGCAAATCGAATGGAAAACCATGAATGTATGAACTGTGTAAAATATTAGAAAATGCAAATTTTTGATTTACGCGAGAAATTAAAATTTTTAGAAGCCGCATTTAACGAATAATATACATCCCCGTTAAGACAAAAATAAGCAGTAAATTCCAGATTATGTTTATTTTCTTCAAGCGAATGGTTCGGCTTATTCCAAAATGAAGTATATTAAACAAAACAAATTATTAAAAAATAATAATATAATTTTAAAAAAAACAATTTTTAATTTAATAAAAATTTAAACATTTCATTTATTAAATATTTATATAGTATATATATAATAAAATAAGTTATAACGAACGTCTTTTGTGGTGTAATGGTAAAAGTGACGTCTATTTGTACATACTTGGTAATAAGGTCCGGGTTCGAATTCCCCACCCCCCACCCCCCGTCGTTATTACTTAAAACTTTTATTCTTTTATATTTTAAATTACTAATTTTTATTATCTAATTGTTTGAATTATTTATACGTAACTACATAAATATGATAACAATTTTTAAACATTTAAATTATTTAACGACTGTTTTATGCATGGCTTTCCTCTAAACCTTCAGATAAACGTGAAATATTTTTAAATGTAAATGAAATTTGTTTTTCAAATGAAAAATTGAAAGAACTTCGCGCTGGTGGTAATAATGCATTTATATGCTGTAGTAAATGTCACAGGAATTGCTGTTTTATTTGTTTTTATGATTTATATCACCCCAAACTATGTAAATAAACATTAGGTTTGTAGTATTTTAATTGTAATTAATATTCATTAATGCTCTTATTTTATATATAGATGAGCATATTTGTTTATATACATATATTTTTTTTATGTATATTTATGCTTATATACATATACCTCTCCACCCATATATATATTCATGGGCGTCGCTAGCTGGTGGTAGGGGGCAGCTGCCCCCTTAGAGCCTTGAAACTTTTTAATCAACTGGCCATGATGAGTATTCATAGGCGCGTAATCATGAACAATTTGCCAGAAACCCACGAAAATCATGTTCTAATTAAGATTTTATTCTTGTTTAATGAAATATTAAGCCTTTATAATTTGTAAATTTTATTTTTCCGATAACTCATATCCTCTTTCTATCATCTTGCCCCCTCCTGGCTCATCGGTTTGTGACGCTTTTGTATATATATATATATGTATATATATATATATATATAATGAATTCATTATGTATAAAACATATTTATCTTACGTTTTATTATATTTATGTAGTTATGTATAAAAAATTGAAATAGTTAGGTAATAAAAATTAGTAATTTAAAATACAAGATCAAAAATTTTAGCGCGATACCGGGCGGGGGGATTTCAACCCGGACCTTATTTCCAAATACGTACAAATAGACGTCACTTTTACCATTACACCATAAAACAAGTTCGTTAGAACTTGTGTTTTTGGTGTGAAACATCTAATGGCGCGCCGTGAGGGTAAAACGGATGGCAAACGGTGTGACGTTTTTATGCCGTCAGGCCCGCCCCCACCACCGCATCGTAATCACTTGTGTGTGTGCGGCGCGTATACTATAACGTTCATTACATTTACGCGGGAATGTGTACTGTGTGCGCCGCGCCTCTATTCGTCTGCAATATACTTGATACAGTATATTGGCGCGTCGCCGTTTGTATACATGTGTAAGAGCAGGCTACAATACAATGCCAAATACGCCGACACAGAATCTACCGATTGATAAAACGCTATCTACCAATTCAAACCAAAGGTTAGTAAACCATCTATAATTAATATATTATTTATTAATATTAATATATTACTATTCTATTTCTTATTTTCGCAGTACACAAACAACATAAAGCAAGGCCGTATCTATACCGTAATTTTTTTTTTTTTGGGGGGGGGGGGGTACGGAATCATTTTTATAAACATATATACGTACATACATATATATATATATGCGTGTGTACGTGTATTATCATTAAATATATATATATATATTTATAAATAGTATATTAAAACCTTGTAGTCAACTATTGTATATGCAATATTTGAACACTACAATAAAAACAAATAAAAAACAGTCGTTTCCATAGAATTCATAAAAATTTCAATTTTATTTTGTCAAAAATTGAAAAGAAATAAATTTATTCTGAATTTCGGTCCATTTAATTCAAGTAGTTATTATTTCGCAGACATTTCGGCGGACGCGGGGTGAATTTGACCCCCCTCCAATACGGCCCTGATACAAGCGATAGGTGATATTATAATTGAAACTCGAAATTACCAAAATACAACTAATTTGAGACATATCACACCAGTCAGATACTGTTATTTTATATTTTATTATTACACATATTTATTAATTATAGATTCTTTGATTAACCATCTATTGTGATGTTTTACATCAGCCGGGCGTCCCGTGGCGGCCTTCTTGTTTTTTATATTATATAAATATGTAATAAATGACGTGTTTAAATTTTTTATTGAGTTGAAAATTTATTTTTTAAAAATTATTTTATTGTTTTCTAATAATTTTTTTTGTTTAATATACTTCATTTTGGAATAATCAGTCTTCCGAACCATCGGCACAAAATAAATATAAACATAATATGAAATTTTTTGCATATTTTTGTCTAAACGGCTATGTATATTATCCGTTAAATGCAGCTTCTAAAAATTTAAGTTTCTCGCGTAAATCAAAAAGTTGCATTCTAATAGTATTTAACACAGTTCATATACTCATGGTCTTCTATCGATCTGCAAAATTTCATTAAGATCAGTGAGCTGCAGGTCATGTGACCTCTCCGTGTTAAAACAATATCTACTTCCGAATAGAACGAGGATATGGCCGAAATGATCGAAGGTAAACATTGTCATTCCTTGCAAATAGTATCCGCAAAGTCTCTATATACAGTTGTGATTAAATTGAATTGCTTTAATTAGAAATACCCGTAATTGGATTTAGGAATAAACACTAATTGTTGTTTAACTTGTGCCAAGTGTATTTGAAAAAAAACTAATTGCTATCTCTTATCGATGAATTGAAATTTGTTCCTTCTGAAGTTGATTAAAGGTTACACACATGCTCTGAGAATGGTCGAGCGACAAGTGTTAATATTTCACGCACCGGTTAAAATTAATATTTGGAATTTGCTAAAAAAGGGAAAGTTACGGAAAGGCAAACAGCGAAATAATGTTTTTATTGACTACCATTTCGCTGTAGCAGAACCGATAATCAGCTTTCTTTTCTATTTATCATCAGCATTAGAGGGACTTTAAATTCCAGCTCGGTATTCCTGCTGCGCCGTTCGTAATGCGGCATTCAAACGCAGCCTACTGAAAATTTGAACATAAAGAGGTTCCGCTTATAAGTTGTTTCCAGTATTGGCTGACTATAATTCAACGCGCGCTCTTTCTTCCATAATCCGCTTTGCGTTTGTCGCAATATTAATTATGTCTTCAACGTCGCTACAACGAAACATTTCCATTCCGTTTATATTTCCGCCTTCTCATCCTGTTTCCTTTCATTCTTTTTTATTCTCTTTTTCTGCTTTTTTTTTTTTTTCACGCAAACTAATTTACTTATCATTAGACTAGCCGGGTGATATTTCAAGTTCATTCTGGCGTTCGTAATCGAACAACAATATTTCCGTCACAATTCTAATGTGCAGCTTCCCACAAAACTGCTCTCCGGAAATAATTTATTTTTAAGCTCTTTTTTTCTATACTTTTCTTGAGTGGTTGGCATCTCAAGTACAAAACCCCGCTCTGATGATGCTCTGTGAGAAAAGTTCTGTAAATAATAAGCAAGCGGCTTACTAAAAGTCTGGGTGGTTTTAGGTTTTCAAGTATGAAAATATTCTGAAATAAAAATTTATTATTACACTAAAAAAAAAAACGAAAAGAACAAAGAAAAAAGAGGAGTGGTCTATAAAAGAAACGGAATTATGACGTTAATGCTTAAAAACTAAAGCGGAGAAATAATACGGAAGTTTGAAATTAATGTGAAATATAGATATTTATTTACTTTTTCTTTCCTTTTTTCTCTACAACCTGTATTGTAATCGGTATAATTGATGTCGAGAATAACATGAAACAAAAGTAATACAGATTAGTATTCCAATGACTATGCGTTAAATCTAACCAAGTTTATACGGAATATCCGAAATAAGTTTATTCTTTCAACTTGGTTAATTATTTTTTAATAAATGAACTATTATTCGGTGTTGATGATTGGCAAATTATATGATGTTCCGCTAAATTCCAAAAAAAAAAAAAAAAAACAACAAAAAAACACCACCACTGATATAACAACTGCAGATCCGATTTTAATTACCAATCAGAATCAGTCCCTTCATTAATGACATCGCTATGTGTGTATTCTATGAAATTTTAAAAACTCGATTTTAGTTTTTAATTCAAAATTGTTGTAATATATATATTTACTATTTACTGTTGTTTTTTTTTTTTGTATGTTGTATAATACACTTCTTTCGAGTAAAAAACTACCGCTGCTTTTATGGCAAAAGTAATAAAAACGAAAGAATTTTTAAAATAAAATGCCCTCAGTCTATATTATTTTCTAGAACGGAATGACTCCGGATATATTCAATGAAAACGCATGAAATTACTCTTCATTCAAAATAAAACCGAGTTTTGGTAATTTCAGTACGAAGTACGGTTAGCGGTGTAAAATGAATATTCTTCTATTGTTTCGCCAGGATATAAAAATGAACACATTAAATTATATTACTGTGAATATATTTCCCTTTGAAAACATTCAGCTTGATATAGATTGATTTAATCAATGTCGATAATTAATATATCCGGAGGAATTGAAATAATTAAACAAGTACCGGAGAATTATCCACTGCATACTGCCTATCGCATACATTTAGTCCTCTTTATTTTGAATAAAGCGCATGTGAACAGTAAAATTTCTTAGTCAGTGTGTAGATGTTTTCTTCTTTTTTTTTTTTTGCGTAGCTAATAATGACTAAGTGTTAATGTCTGCATTAAAATACGATCTCGAAAGTTTGAATTTATTTAACAAACAGAATTTTTTTATTTTATTTGTAACAAAGAAAAATTGTGTGCTAACATAAACTGATTTATTAAAATAAAAAGATAACTATTCAACAGTAAATTGGCAAAAGTACTGTTCACACAACGTTGCAGTTAAAAATGGCGATCCTAACAAAGTGCTCTCTTGTTCAATTGTGCTATAGCACAAACCCGACTGTCGGTGGTAATTATCAGCAAAACAAATCACAGTTACTAGTGCCGGAAGTTCCGAGTTCTTGCCATTTAATATGCTTTGCATTAATCCGAATGAAATACTTTCGAGGTAGGCAGTTGTTTGCAACTTGTGCGTGTACGACTGGCTTCATAGTATAACATGTGTCAAAATCAGATATCAAAAAATATTTAATAGAATTTAATACAGCAGAACATTAATGTTATTCATGAAGGGTTTAGAAATAATTTCCCGGATATTAATAATACAAATCTAAAGGATTTAATGTCTAGAATTGAGCATTGCATTTGATACAAAAATTATGGAAATTAAATTATGCCTTACATTATTTAAGACAGTGTTTTTTAATGACTAGCAGTAGCGATGCCTTTACTTATTTTTATAAAAAACAATTTTATCCTATAGCATAATGCACCGAAGTGGTGCAGTGGCTTATGTCACGTTTAAAACTACTTGGTCAACTACAAAAGTCAGCTCTAATTTTTCAGATCCTATTTCTGTTTATAAAGTACAACTTCCACATGTTTAAAAAGAAAAGCTTATATATAATATATTATCAAGATGGTGTTACCAGAAGTACTAGTATAGAGGTAGTACTTAATTTTATGAAGCATCATGTAAGACCTTGTTATCATTTAATAAAGTTGAATTTTGTTGAAGAAACAATTAAAATATTATAAAAACGGCATGAATACTTAAAGAATCATATAATGAGTTGTAAATAAATAAATATACCTCACAACTGAATTAAGCAATCTGTTTGGTTCAAGTGTTCTGCTACACATTTCAGTAGAAGCACTATTGCTTAATTCATTGGTCAGTGTATACATCAATGATTGTCTACGTCACTGTTTACGTTGTTTTTTTTATAAATAAATAAGTTGTAGGTTTCACTGGGCAAGTATGCCCGTTGCGTGAGTGCCCAACACTCTTATCATCGTTTATTCTAGTAAACAAAATTACAGTTAATCATTCTTGTTACCTAAATCGAACGAATTAAACTAAAAATATATACGCAAATATATATATAAATATATATATATATATATATATATATATATATATATATATATATATATATTTAGCACAATAATACACCCGAACATATGGGCCGCTTACATTTTACACGTCGTATACAATAATATACAGAAAAGAAAAAAAAAAGAAACTGGTAAATAAATAGTCTAAAAGAACTCTAAAAAATGCAACAATAATAAAGGGGAAAGGGGATGCAGCAAAACTCCTTAATCTTTACACCATACTTTCAACCATTTCCTCATTTCCCTCTTCCATACACCAATTTTTTTTTCGTTTATTATATGACTGGGAATAGTACTCATTAATTTAATTAGAACCGAATCAACTGTATTGTCCATTCGTAGATTAAATATTTGTATGTGCAATGGTGTGTGTGCGTGTTTGCGAACATTTGCCTTGGGTCGTTATACGTATAATGACTGTTTCTGATTCCACAAGGCCGGGCTTTTAATTGTTTCTTTCTCACTCACTCCTGCTACTTCTTCATTCTTCCTATAGGCTTTCTTATTCATAATATTTTCTCGCTCCATTCTATATATATATTAATTACAACGTAATTCTTAGGCTACCCCCCAATCGAAAAAATGTCTCAAAAAAATGTCCCAGAAAAATGTCCCCAAAAAATGTCCCAGAAAAATGTCCCCAAAAAATGTCCCAATTTTATGTAACATTTGTTATATTTTATAGAATTTTTGTAATTGTCATTTTACAAGTGCCACAATATTATGTAACGAAATATGTAACGAAATATGTAACGAAATATGTAACGAAAATGTAACGAAAAATACAATGAAAAATATAACGAAAAAATGAATTGATTATATAATGAAAGTTAAATGTTAGGATAGGATTTCTGTGATTATGTTATTTTTTTTGTGTTGATGCCAGTAAGAATTACGTTGTAAATTTTGGTCATTTTATACAAAGTATAGAAGAGAAAGAGACAGAAATGAAAGCAAGAGGGGTCAAGGGGCACAGCCCCTTGCGAGGTCAAAATGGCCGAGTTTATATATATATATATTGAGGCGGATTTAATACATGCAGCGTGATCTTTTTGACGGTATTCGTGTTATAAAAATATTCTCCGGTAAAATCATTAATTCGCTGTCTATCGGACATCGCTTTATTCGGCGTAATCTCGGGTTGTAGGTATCGGGGATGCTTATCAGCTAAAACCAAAATTCCTGGACGTGGTCGAACGGAGAGATGTGACGGAGTTGAGACTATGTGTGTGTGTGTGTGTTGTTGGTAGCCGCCGATAGCGGAGGTAACTATATGTGCCCGGTGCAAGTGCACATCGTGTAAAAGCTGTGCCGAGTAGCATCGAGTCGAGAGAAGATTTATAAAATTTCGTAAAAGTCAGGCAAGGCGGCTAACGATACATCATTCGGACATGTTCTAGAAACATCGATGAGATTATTACCGTTATCTCGTTTAATAATTGTTATTCGGTTAGGGTTAGAGTTAGATAGTTATGCATTGTTTCTAGTCGTCGTCGATCGCCAACTGCCGTTGTGGCAGCGTTATATCGTCTAGTCCGCGTGGCCATCTAGATGTACTTTTCGCAGACTATGACGTTTTAGTGAATCGTTTTTGTGTTTTTTTGTAAAATTTAATCATTCTCCAGCCGCGAATAACGTTTTCTTCGTGTGGATGTCATTTTGGATCAATTTTCCTTCAAATATACGCCTCTTTTTTTGGTTTTGTCGTTTTTTTTTCTGTCATGAACACGTGGTGAAAATCTATTGTGAGATCTCCTATGTGGAGAGATCTCCTATGTGGAGAGATACCGCGGCACGAAAGTTTTTTTGGTTTTTTTATTGTTTTGGTGACTAGTCAATTTACGGAAATATGAAACAGAAGTATGATAGGGAATTTTTTTTTCTTTTATCGAAAAGCTTAAGTTCTACCCGAGAGAACGTTTGAAATTGTGACACGTAGTGTCACTGGCGTCCGTGGGTTAATTTTATCATGGAGAAAAATCTAATTAACATCGCGTAGTGTTTTGCGCGACAACAAACTTTCCTTCCAAAAAGATTTTTCTGTTTTTTTTTTTTTTTTTTTTTTTTTGAACCCAAATGAATATCAAGTGACAAACGTGGATCAGAGTCTTCTAGTTCTGAGAATCATTAGTTCACATGAAGTGGCTTCCCGGAGCAGGAACTCCGATACAGCGCTTAATCGTAAACTTTCAATTCATATCAATATATATATGTATGTATATAACCCGGCCGTTTCAATCTCGAAAGGGGCTGAGCCCCTTTACCCCTCTTGCTTACATTTCTGTATCTTTCTCTTCTATACTTTACATAAAATGATCAAAAATTTACAACGTAATTCTAAATCGGTCCATATGAATATAATAACATAATCACAAAAATCCTACAAAATATAACAAACGTTACATAAAATTGGGACATTTGTTTGGGATTATTTTATTAACGGGGATAGCCTAAGAATTTCGTTGTAATTAACGTATATATATATATATATATATATTAATTACAAACGTAATTCTTAGGCTATCCCCACTAGAAAAAATGTCCCAGTTTTATATAAAGTTTGTTATATTTCATAGGATTTTTGTTATTATTATTTAAAAAGTGTCACAATTTTATGTAACGAAACAATGTCTTAATTTTATATAATGAAAGTTAAATGTTAAGATAGGATTTTTTTTATTATGTTATTTTTTTGCTTTGATACCAGTAAGAATTATGTTGTAAATTTTGATAATTTTATACAAAATATAGAAAGGTCTCGTTAACATCGCCACCAATTCTGCGCTGATCTCTGTGAACTCTTCTCTGTGCTTATTTTACATTTTGCAAAAATGATTTATCTCAATTATTGCTGCGTTCCGAAATATATTAAGAGCTCGCTGTTCATGCCTGAAATCCCTCTACTTCCACTGAAACTAATAGCGTTGATATATGCTAGGCGTTTTAAAACTCGTCGACTTTGAGCTAAGGTTTTTAATTGTTGACTTCAATTTTATTCTTGACACAACTATCCGTGTTTAAGTGTAATGCTAATCAGCCTGAAATATACACAACTATAAGAGCAAAGCGCTCCGTATCGGTGTAATCGAAATTAATTCAGAACAAAGAAGGAAATCACTTAAAAATCCGTATTTTCCGTAACACGCGTAATCGCTTGAACGGATTTCAAACGCTCTTACGTGTGCCACATGTCAATGTTGAAAAGCTCATTAAGGACGTATCGGCGCTCGTTTATTAAGCGACTCATTTCAGACTCGGCTAATATCGTTATTGTAACAATGTGCTGGTGCGAAGCGGCTCGAGCGTCGATTAAACTATTCGAATGGTTCGGAAATAATTCCAGCAGCTCGCAGTTAATAAAACGCGCAATCAATCATCGTTCGATGAAAGCGGTTTCATAAAAAAGTCACACCGACCGAAACAGTTTTACCGCTACTCGAAAGCTTTAGAACAACATTTGTAATTAGCACTCCGGTTTCGGCATATTTGTTTTCCAGATAGAATTTATTCGGAATTCTGTCGGCTAAAAATGGCTGTTTTATCTACAAAAATGATATCTCCGCGCTGCTCTCAGCGTGAAATGTTAATCGCGCATAAACGTGTAAAATGGGTTTTGCGAATTTATTAGTTGTCTCGCTAACGCACCGTCCGAACTGAATGTAATAATTTTGTCGAGGAAGTCGTTGCTGAGAGAAATGTCCCTATTTTCTACCGATGAGAATTATTTATTTATAAAACGAACGATATTAATAACAGTGTATAATACAGCGAAATGGAATTTATTTATTCCTTCCTAATCGAATTTTCGGTTTACGTTAATTTTTAACGCCATAAGTGAAAAGAAATTTTTTTAAAGAAATAAACAAGTCGTTATTTCTAAATGCAAAAATGAATTGTTCCTATAAAAGGAGATTTTGCAAAATCTAATCACCCCTTTTAAGGATCCATTTTTCTTTTTCTTTTGTTTTTTTAAAACGCAGTTATCATAACAAAAAATCGTTGAAAGAAAAAGTGACCGTTTGTTTTCTTAGATGAATTAGCGTGTGTTGCGTAGGATTAAGGAATGCAATCGAAATAACTAGCACAGCAAAATGTTAGTCTTATGAGCTCGGATTTGCTTAATGCTCGACATCGAAATTGAGAAATTAATTTCGAACATTTATTACTTTTACTTTTTTTTTAACATGTATATTTCAGTACAGTCTTATAACAGTATATAATTTTTTTTTTTTTTTTTTTTTTTTTTTTTTTGCAGAACAAGGTACATTATTATTATATAAATTGTCTCCTTTTCAAATAATTCTTGAAATTACAAAACCTTAATAAATAAATATAACAAAAAATACGATTACAAAGTGTAAATTCTTATAGATGGAGACCGTTTGACCAATGGTTTATCCGTATCTCCTCTACATTACAAGATATCTAAAGAGAAAAAGCTATCGACTTAGATTATAACATCATATTCTTTTTTTTTTCTTTAATATAGCGGTTATATATTTTAAGGTCTTCATGGTATTATTTTTATTCTTGAACCAGTTGTAGTTTTCTCCGATGTTTATGTGCTCGAATTTGGAACAATATAGAAAAGTATGATCCGGTGAATCTGTTTCGATATTGCATTCTCTGCATTTATCATCATTTGTTATGCCCATTTTCTTTAGATACTCAGCGAAATTACCATGTCCCGACAAAAATTGGGTTAGAAAGAAATCTGGATTGAGTAATTTGTTCTTCAATCTATCCTCGATTCTGGTTAATAATCCATACGTTCGTCTCCCTGTTAATACTTATGGTGTTTTGCCATTCCTCCAGGTATTTCAACTTTACTTCTTTTACTTTCTGTATTACCCTTGTCCTATCACTATGGTTGTTTTTGGTTATCTTTATCTCGTTAATCATTTCCAACTGTAAATCCACTGGCATAATTCCTGATATGACATACGAAGATGTATAGGAAACCGTTCTATATGCAGATGTTATATTTAAGATGATTTTCCTTTGTTCCATTTTAATTTTCTTTTTGTTTTTTACCGAAATGTTAGGAAAATAAATCAAGGAACCAACAGTATATAAATTAGCATTACTTTTGAAACAGTGTTACATCTTAACCTAACTAATTTGTAACGTGAACAGAGTAGAAACTATGTATAGTCACATAGTTGCTAATGTGTAAATATGTAAATATTCACAACTGCTGAATTATAATAATCAGGATAAAATTTTACGTAGTACTTGAGTAGCGATTCTTAAATTTCATAAAAACTACACTTTATTTATTATTTAAACTCATTGTTAAATATATTTATGACAAAAATAAATTTTAAAACCCTTAAATTAACAATTATATATATATATATATATATATATAATGGTTAATTTAAGGGTGTTAAAATTTATTTTTGTCATAAAACTACACTTGTTTATAAAATTAAATCGATAATACAGCGACCACGATGTGAACAACAACGGAAAACATATTACAAAATAACGTAGAGACGGATATATGTTGCAAAGAACACGAGGAAATTTGCAGCATAATAAGTTGCAGAATTCAATTATCACCTGGTCTGAAGGATAAAAGAAATATAAAACACCGTTGAATATTCTAATCCAGTCACAATTACCGCGCTACTAGTTAAAACAATTTAGTAATGCTTTTTTCATCGTCAATATACAAAACCAGACTTAATTACGACAAAAAGTTTATTGTACATAAAGAGATATAGAAACGGTTATTAATAACACAAACAGAACACATGAACATGATTAAAAGGAACGAACTAATTGGCATCGAAATTGAACTAGATCGAGTTCTCGGAGAAATTGAACAGGTTTTTATTTCCTGGTTTTCCGTAATGCTGAATAGGAATTCTGTGTTTTAGTTCCCCCAGCTTGTAGGCAACATATTGCGTTGTTTTATTAAATAATTTCATTCCCATTCTTTTTCTCTCTCGCGCGATGTATTTCGTTAGAAATTGGAGATAACTGTAGAATTTTCATTTGAAAAGTTAAGCTAGTCGCTTCTTCCTGTGTGGGGGCTAAATGCCTAAATTTAATTAGGTCGTGCGTGTCGCTGTTTGAAGTGATATTAAAGAGAAGCCAGTACGTTTAAAATGAACGTAGCTACCGAAAGTATCATTATCCCTTTGATTTTTTTTTTCTTTATGAAAATATAATTTTGATTATTAAAAATGAATATGTATATTTTAAGTGAACAGTTAAATAAAATTGACTGTTTTCTTTTTCCACTACTAAATTTATGTGACCGTTTTGGAACGACTTCGAGTTTTATGACCTGCGAAGAACGGTAGACTGGAGTTTGTTTCTGTTAATACTGTGGCGCTATGACTGTAGGTGTTTTGGAAAGCGCTCTTTTTAGTCTGAATCTGTTAAGTTAATCATTTTAAATGCCGCCTTTAAAAAAAAAAACACGTTAAACTGCAATCGGTTACGTTTTACATTAAACAACAAACATTTTAAAAATCCGTCTATTTATTTAAAAAAAATAAATGTTTAATTATAAATTTGTGTTGCCCCTTAATGAATTTTTTGAAATTGCTTTCTATTTAAATATGACGTATTGTAATGTGTTTTCCGGCACATTATTAGAGTTTTGTTGTACATATTATTTCAAATTATTGTAAATTAAACATAAACAGACACTTTTATAAAGTAATGTATTTAAACATTGACGCTGATGCGTTTTGAAGCCGATAGCTTCATAAAATCACCACAGTTAATCATTGCAAGAAAGAAGAGCCAAGTTTACTGGAAGCTAGCTTACGATTTATGTGTTTCGTAAAAAAGATTAATTACCAGCTGGCATCCAGCGGTAGATTATATTTAATTAATTTTCACTTGCCACATAGACGGTATGTAGTTTTATGATGGCAATAAATTATAAAGTAAATCCATTGACAAATTACTTTTTTTTTTTTTTTTAACTTGGGCGCGTCAACTCAGGACATTTACCCAGCACAAAGGACTAACAAATTAGGGACTTGAAAGTTAAATCAGGAAACGATTAGAAACAGAAGAAATAAAGATAGCCAATATAGGAACAACAGAAAGAGAAGGAAGAGCAAGAATGTAGTGGGCACAGTAAGGGGTCGGGAGGCCAAGGCCAAGCGAATTAGAATAAAGGACTGCGCGTTCTGAGGAGATAGATGAGCATTCGAATAGGAGGTGTTTTACATCACACGTCAAATTTAAGATAGAAGGATGGAAGGGACACAAGGGAGACTGAACAATATTAAAATGAAAGAGGGAAGCAGAAAGCAGACTGTGATTAAAGCGGAGGCGAATTATGGAAGAAATAACAGAACGGCTGATGCAGGGAAAATTATTAAACCAGGAAGAAGTAGGTGGAGAGGGTTGTATAGCGAGGTAAAAAGAGTTAGGATTGGAGAAAAGAGACGGATAAAGATCAGTCCAAAAGTCATGGTGGAAACGATAAGAGAGTGGACAAAGACATTGGGAGGGGAATCTGTCTATGAAACGGCCATTTACTGCAGCTTGACATGCCAATGAATCGGCAAGATCGTTACCAACGATGCCGCAGTGGCCCGGAATCCAGAACAGGTCAATTAGGATAGAACGGGATGTTAATAAATTATAAATTAAAGAACGAATGTAAAGAATAATAGGATCTCACGATGGTTTAGGGAATGGAGATGCGACGGCTGATAAAACGCTTTTCGAATCAGAGCATATGACGAATTTTGATAAATTGGATGATGAGGATATAAAAAGGATAGCACGTAAAATAGCCATGGATTTGGCTAAGAAGATAGAAGAAAGGGGAGGGAGTTGAAAAGACTCAGAATAGTTGATATCAGGAAAGATAAAAGCAGCTCCGACACCTGAAGCAGATTTTGAGTCATCCGTAAAAACCATGCTGTGAGCTGGAAAAAGTGAATGTAGAGTTTGGTTAAATTCGTTGTGTATTACAGGAAACGGAAGAGATTTAATGTTCGAGGGAAGAGAAAATAGCTTGGGATAAAACGACAGTTCTACGAAGTTGTAAGTGAAGTACGGGGATTTATTATATTAGAGGATAAACTGAGAGAATAGGACAAGTCGGGAGGATATGTGTGAAAGGATTGGAATTTTTCTAGGAGAGAAACGCCAGTTGTTCAGAATATATTGATAGGAATTCACGAGTTTCGAGTGAGGAATATAAAGACGTTTAATCATAAATCTTTCACCGAGATAAAGTCTTCGAATAAATAAAGGAAGGAAGCCAGTTTCGGCCAGGAGAGCAGGAGTTGGAGAAGAGTTCAGAGCACCAATACAGAGGCGGAGACAAAAGTTTTGGATGCGATCAAGCTTGGTAAGGAGGGATTTGGGAGCACTGGCATAAAGAAAAGAACAATAGTCTAATTTAGAAAGAATAATGGATCTATAAAGTATGAGAATATACGGATCGCCACCCCATTTCCGGGGGGACAGCGCTTTTAGGAAATTTAATCTCTCGAGAGCTGATGTACATAGATAGTTGATATGATCGCAAAAAGATAAATTACTATTAAGAATGACACCAAGGTAGGAGAAAGAGTTAACTAGAGGAATAGGGAGTTGACATAGGAAAAGGTTAATTAAGGAACGGTTAAAAGGACGAAATGTAAAAACTACAGAGGCAGACTTCTCAGGGGAAACAGAAAGATAAAGAAAAGACAATGATAATTCCAAAATAGCAAGGGAGGAATTAAACTCCTCATTGGCAGAAGAAAGATTATTAGAGGAGGAATAGACGAGAATATCGTCAGCGAAGAATAAGGACTTAGACGGGATGTTAAGAGTAGCAAGACTGTGAAAGTAAATGTTGAAAAAAGTAGGACTCAAGCACGATCCTTGCGGAAGGCCTCGAAAAATTGATCTGGAATCGTCGAAGAAGGGAGTAGAAAGACGAATTGTTCTATTCCGGAAAAGATTGATAATTAAGGAAGTAAACTGAAGAGGGATGTTAATGGAAAGCATTTTATTTTGTAAAGAAGGTAAGTGAACATTGTCAAAGGCAGCAGTGGCATTAAATTACGCTGGGGTTGATTTTTGGGTAAAATAAAAAAATAATAAAAGAACTATACAAAACACAAAAACTAATAATCAAGGGAAGAAGCTCAGAAGAAGAAGCAAGAATTAGGAAAGGAGTAAGACAGGAATGCAGTTTATCACCGTTTTGATTCAATATTTATATATATATATATATATATGTATAGAGCAAGCGTTCAGACAATGAGAAGAAATTAGTAACAGCGGAATTAATATTGGCGGAACGAAGATAAAATCATTTAGATTTGCAGGAAATGAAGCGGCCCTTTCCGATGCGTTGACTAAGCTAAATTCGATACTTAAAGGGTATAATATGACAGTAAATAAAAAGAAAATGGTTGTTATGGGATGTAGTAATAATGAGAATAATAAGGAATTGGAAATAAAATTAGTTAATGAAATAATACAATATGCAAAAACCCACAGATACCTAGGCTCAATAATATCAAAGGATGGAAGATGTGACCAGGAAATAAGATTCAGAATAGTGCAGGCGAAAGCCGCGTTCAACTGAAAGAATTCACTGCCAACGTCCGAAGCCATAAGTGTAGAACTGCGGAAAAAATTAGTAAAGACATACGTCTGGAGCGTGCTCTTATACGGAGCAGAGACTTGGATAATAAACAAGGGGGAAGACAAAAACACCTGGAGGCTTTCGAATTATGGTGTTAAGGAAAATGCAGAAAATTAAATGGCTAGATAAAATTAGAAATACGGAAGTGCTCGAGCGAATTAATGAAGAAAGATGTTTAATGAGGACCATAAGAAAAATAAAATGCAATTGGATTAGGCATGTTATAAGAAGTAATAGATACCTAACAACCATAAAACAGAAGGAGATTAATAAACGGAAAGAGATCAAGGGGAAGTTCGAGAATTTATTAAGTAAATATTGGAAGAAACCAAAGCGGATAATTATCAGTTAATGAAACAGAAAGCGCAAGCTAGAGATTTAAAAGCATCGCGATTATAAGTATAGTCTAAGAAGATTGATTTCCAATCGAAAGATTGAGGAATAGAATAAGGAGAAACATCAAGATTCGGTGAATGTCGTATCTTTTGGATTTAAAAATTATTCGGAAGTAATCGTTTTAGCATTAGGTTTATATTAACTTTTTTCTTTTTACGGGAATACAGTTTTGAATGAGGAACAATAGCACACACTCTCATCGGAGTCTTTGAATAGTATTCTGTAGAACGCTGCGATCAATAAGACGCTAAAAGGAAATAATAAGACTCCCCATAAGCGAATAGTGGTAGATATTACGGCGAAGCTAAACTTTTATGAGCATAGAATCGTCCGTTTGAATCAGTAAAATGAATGGCGAAGCGGTGTTTTTGAACGCGTTCTCCTGTTTATAAATCTGCTACACAACTGCGACTCGTTTAATCGATTGAGTACACCCGAGTTAAATTACATCGAATATGACAACAAATCGTTAACGTTATGAGTGATGAATTTTAAAATATGTATTTATAAAATAGAAATGAAAGATAAATAAAATACATAAATATTTTAATTATCTCGGTTTTTGCTAGAAACATAAATGTAGACAGATATTTGCATGTGAAAATAAAAAAATCGAACTAATTATCATCAGAATTAGAATTTAATTGTTTATCAATATTTCTCATCTTAGTCGCCACTTTCGTCATCATTACCAGCACCAGTTTCATCGCCATCGTTGTTCTCACGTAATAAATACCTGGGGTCGGGTATTGAAGGTTTTTGCTCAGAGTTAGTTTTCTCTTGTTAGTAATTGTAGGATATGCTAAAAAAAAAAAAGTTCAATATGGTCTCGATATATTTTTGGGTATTCAGATTTGTTTGTGTAGCCTAGTTGTTACAGAACTTGATTTCTGTCACGGGAAGTTTCTGAGTTTGATCCTAGGCGACGACAAGAAATTGTTTTAATAATTAATTAATTAAATAATAGCTCATAGAATCGTATGGAAGGCAATGACAAATATGCATACTGTCATATGTGCGATAGTTGGTATGCAGACAGACACACTTGAAACAGCACATGTATAAAAATCGAACATTTACAATCAGTTCCATTACACTTAAGTTTTGAATAATTGCTGCGAACACTATAGATCTGTACAACTAAACAATGTACAAATAGGTGATCATGATGCTCGACATCAAGCGGTACGACTTGAAAATATTCGAAAATAGCAAGCTTCCCCTGTAATTCCTCTGACAACTGACCAACAGGCCACATTACCAATAATAACTAGAGCGTAAACGAAATATATAATGTCGTTGGCATATAATATTATACGGGTGCTTGTGATATGAAAGATTGCGTGCAGTATTGCAGGGAAAATATTCGCAATTTACATATATTAATTTCATATCCGGAATATGCTGCAACGGAATTGTATGCCTAATCTTTTCAGTTAACTTTGTATATTAATTTTTTTTATTTCAGATGAAAGCTCTGCATTTCAAAAAATAACACAGTCCATCACTCGAGTTGTCAAATTTTCGACTAACCTTCCAAAAAATTAAAACGTAAATTTTTCTGAATTTTTTTTTCGATTTTCGTTAAAAACTTTTTTTAGCATTTATTCAAGCTCGCTATTTTTTAAGCGATAGCATATAAATGTGGAAGATGCGTTCGAAAAAATTAATTTGTAATTAATTTTGATGTAGCACGTTTCATTAACATTTTAGTCTTGGCAATGTATATCCGTGAAGACGTGACATATTTTCGATTTAATTATCTACATGGTACATATATAAACCCCAGCGAGCGAATTTCAAATTTAGCAATTTCATATTTTCAGCCTTTTATTTTATAAAATTATACCTATTAGGATACATAGCTCAACCCTTCGAACCTCGGGAAAAAAACCGTGGACTCCAGACCATAGTTCTTCTATGGCATATAAAGAATGGTAAATTATAGGTGACTCACTTAAATAAAAAAATGAATTTGTGGTCTATCCAGAAATTTCTATTACAACTTTAGTTATAAATTTCATAACGAATTTTTGTAATTCTTTTCCGTAATTGTTTTTTTCATTCCTAGTGGAAGACTGATACTGTATTTAATATATATATATATATATATATAAAGGGGCGGATCCAGAAGAACATTTTTAGGGGGAAAAATTATACAATTACTTAAAACCTTCTACGGTAGGCAGTAGATTTGAGAAATACACCTTATTTCATAAATAAAATCAAATAGAGACCTTTATAGAAATTTAAAAATGTTTTAAAATATGTACATATTTATTGCAATTTAATTTAAGTTTTCTTTTATTTTTAGGAGGTAAAAAAAAAAAATTAAACTATACAATTCTAGCTAAAATGGTAGTTTAAAAATAGTAAGAAAGATAGTATTTTTATTAGACTCTACTCTTTTTTTTTTATTTTTGTTAATAATCTGATCTGAATTCTTTGTTCGTGAGCAAGTAGGAAAAATATATATATTTCTCATTGAACTACTATTTTTATTTACATTACAAAATAAAAATTAAAAATAAATAAAAATGGCAAAAAATCGATGACAGTCGTGTTTCAAATAGATCAAAAAGGGAACAATAATAAGTTTACTAGAAAATAGTATTAAATTTTAGTTATTAAAATCCGCAGGTAAAATTCATACAAATCTTTTTTAGCATAAATTAAGTTTCTCTATTATAATAAATTTTTTCATAGAAGCTTTGGTTCTTTGGGGGAGATGTCTTCTATCCCCGCTCGTAGATCCGCCACTGATATATACATATATATACATATATATATACAAGTAATGGTTGAAAAAATGAAGACTTTTGAAAGCTCCTTATTATCGTGAAAACAATTGTCTTCATCGAGAACAATTACCAAACTGTCGGACAACATGAAATAATCAGAAATAATGCGTGCGGAATTTTTTAAACGGTTACCCTTTTGTACTGTGTGCTACAATTAGTGGATCTGTCTATTCTCGGGAGGTGATAAATACGGATAGAGAAGTCCTTTTTGCCTGTTAACGTGCTTGCGCATTTTTACGGACATTATATCATAGCGGGAAAAACTTGGCACATTTAATATGTGCTAATAAAAATCAAGAAGGTGCTAAGTTCGATGCACGTTATTCGGAAAATCTCCAGAAAATCGTATGTGTGGGGAGGAAAGCGAGCAGGAACCTAAACAGTTTTCCGTCTTTGTCATTTTTTCGTACATGTCAAAAAAACAATGGATCGGCCAAGTGTGGTAAACAATACGTTGCTGATGCCTTCGTACCTACCCTACAAATGCTTCGATAAAATTTGAATTTCTATATAGAACGCGTCGTACAAACTTTCTTTTTTCTCTTTTTTTTCACCCCTTTTTTTTCTTCTTTCTTTTCGGTTTTCCGTGCCAGAACTTTTTAAGCCATTAAGGGTCGCTCGCATCAAACGCGCACAGATTTTCACAACAATCGCTCATAGGGAATACTTTTAAGAGGACAACATTGTGTTATTTTATGTATAGAAAAGAAAGAAAAAAAATGTAGCAGGTATCGACACTTATCAACATTGAATTGTGCTTCCCGTCGAATCGATAATGCCGTTTTTAATAAAAAAGTCTATACAACTCGGCCGGATTCTTACGTTCTCGTATCAAGCCAGTTTCCTTCTGTCGAATTAAAGTTAGCTTTTTTCCTTTTCTATTCCGACCTTGTAATTGTTCGTACTCGTATTTTTTTGAAGACGCTCGACAAAGTTCAAATCCAATTCCGCTCAAACACTATAATTAGTTTCAAATTAAAAATGTTTCTACAGTTACTTTTTGTCTCTTTTCTCTCAGTGCACTACTTAATTCCGATCGTCGCGACTAAATCTATTTCATATTGTACAAATTCAAGTCAAATTTACACGCTACGCGAATCACTGATCATAGGCGCTTGTTGTGTTATCTCTCGATGTAAAATTCCAAAACCTTGTGTGCCAATAAAATGTTATACGATAGAACGTTTACCGAAAGGTCAGATAGATATAACTCTTACGCTATAGATAAATAGAATTAGAAAACAGTTGAAAACGAGAAAAATACATATAGCGAAAGTAATTTCAATTAATCGGCACGGATGTGTAGAATCCAATCTATGAATGCCAGATTGAAATTTATCTGTGAAACAGAAGAACTTAATTTTCATCGGTCTGCGAGATTCGCTACACTAATGTCAGTTGTTGAACGGAGGATTGTTCGCAAACAAACTGCTCAGTAGAATTGTGCATAAACTCGTCTCCATGCGGATAGAACAGCTTTGTCGAGTTATGCGGAATTATTACTTGTTATATTTATATTTGTGTTTATGTATATTTTTGTAGTTACGCTACACAGATGTGAGATCACAGGTACAATCGAAAAAGCCGGAATAAATCCGAGGAAGAATATCTCATGGGAAACGGTAAGCAAAAACAGGAAGAAAAGAAAATTATTCACAGAAAACATCGCGAACAGACACACATATCGGGAACCAAAGAAAAAGAAGAACAACCATCATGACGGATGAAACCTTACCGCCCCCGGGAGGACAGAAATTCGTTGTTCCATTTGTGATTTCATTACAAATTTTCAAATTGGTTTGGTCTCGCATATACCACACAAACAGTATTTCAAGAGCAATGCTGGGTAATTGGAAATGACACGCGCATACTTGTCTTCGCGTGAGCTAGAATTAATAAGAATAATATATTGGTATATGCGGAGTAAAAAAGGAATTATTATTATCCTAAGTAAATTTTTAGAACTATCGATTTGGTAAAACGATAAGTATAAATCTATACATCGTGCTTGTTAATTGGTAAAAAAAAATAAAAAATGAACTAATGAATAATTTACATGTAAATGTTTATTATGCTTGGTAGATAGTAGAGTTATATTTGAGTTTTTTTTTTTTTTTTAAATGTCACCTCAAAGTCACCGATCGGACTAGAAAAGGAATTATTTTTATCCTAAGTATATTTTCATTTAAAACTATCGATTTGGTGAAACAATATTGTATATATAGCACACTTGTTCCTATATATTGTTCGTTCAATAAAATATACGCGAAATTGTAGATAAAAAGTAAAATTTATCAAATCACAAAGTAGCAGTTTTTCTGAAAAACACGTTTTTGCGGATTAACAATTTTTGGGCGCGAAACTGACTCTAGTCAATGTAAATGACACTTTTACTGGCGGAAAACTTTAAAACATCATAAAAATTACGCGAAAAAGGCCAAATTTATAATTTTTGAATTTATTCATTCATTTTTATTAGTAAAATTATCCGCATTGAGATAACACATTTATTAGTCAGATCACCCCCGGAAAAAGCTCTACGTTTAAACTGAGATCCGTCGATGTTCTTTAAACTCAGAGTTAAAATGGTTTAAATATAAATTTTTAATTCTTCAAGAAGGGGGTACGACGCGTTTTCCATCCTTTCTGGATCCGGGAAGCGGGGTTGGAAGTTTACGCAATAATTTTCGATATGAATAATAATCATTCCGTTTCTACTGCCCGTAATAACATCTGTGAAGACGTCATGTTTAAGCATTTAAAAACATAAAACTATATTTCGTAAACTACCATAAAAATCTTTACTACACAACCTCACTCCGTTTCGCCGAAATAATAATTTTACCTTTTTAATAAAAACTGACTAAAATCATTTCATACACTTCTCGAATAGAACACTGATCATTTTTCCTATCTTACTGATTTACGTTCTATCACTGAATTTCGATAATATTGCGCGCGGCTTTTTAATTTTAACTGAGAGTAAAACATAATAATGATTTAAATGTTTTCCTATAAAATAGGATTGTATCTTTTTTCTTTTTTCTTTTTTTTTTTTTCGACTACAGTTTCGAAAGCCGAATTTTCTGAGGCAAAAATGTAACTACGGTGCTGGGGCCTTCTTACAACTTCCTGAATAGCTGAACGAATTATTGCAATTTTTGTTCTTTGCAAAAAATATTTCGCCTTCATTAATTTAATCAAATTTTCATGGCCGAAAAATTATTATTTCTACGCTAATTGCGTGCTGCTACTGCACATCCGCCCGCTTATTGTCGAATCTCAGTAATTTCTCTTCTAACAAAAAGTCGTCAATCGAAGTTTTTTATCTTTGTTTCAGATAAGGCTGCAGTGAAAGTTTGTATCATCACCTGTTTAAATCAAAAAAATTATTCGCAAAATGATTTGTTCTGCCTCCCTATTTTGTTAGGATTTATCTTTCGTGTCCGCTTCTTCCCTGACGTTTCAAAAACGGTTACCGTAATTTTTCTGAAACCAACATTTAATCCGTTCTGCGGTTCAGCGCGAAAACGAATTGACTACACAGTAGAAGTTAACTTTAGTTCTACGGTAATAATTTCAAAAAATCACCTATAAAGCAACAAGGAATAATTGTGTAGAACAATCATTTTTAGCCAAGAGTAATAAAAGTATCGTGCCGTGTGTTGAATTTGTATTACTACGATGTTTTCGCCGTGTTTTTGTATTCTTTACTCTCTTCGCTGTTAATCGTGAAAAGGTTACTGCGAATAAGGTCGTTCTATACATTTTCTTTTTATTCGTAATGCCTTAAGGTCTATAATTTTAGCAAATACACTGGTCGATTGTTCTTTCTATACAACTAAGAAGAAGAAGAAAAAAAAAACAAAATGAACGATAGAAGTGTGGCGGTTTAACTATAGCTAAAATAACATTATAACCTAATAACAAAACTAAATATTTAGCTCGGGATTTCGAGAGTATCCCGGCACTGGGTTGCCTTCTTTTGAGCGCGATCTTTCGGGCGTGAATGTTTCGGGCGTAGATCCTTTCAGGCGGTAACGAACGAGGGTTTTTCACTCTTAATTTGTAATATCGTATACATTTCTCGCCCAGCATTATCATAAATGTGTTTATTTATGTGTTTAAAAATTGTTACGCCTTTATTTGTCTTTTTCGATATATTTTTTTAAAACCCAGGTAGCTTCGTCAAGGAATTAAATATATAATTAAAATTATAGATAACAGAAGAAACTTCAATAAACGTATTATTCCCAAATAAACTTGCTTTAGATACGAATAAAAAAGATAATATAACGAATATATATATATATATATATATATATATATATATATATTAGAAGCAAATTCAATCCAGTTATGTTACACTTTTTAAAATGGTTTGTAATTTTTTAAATATGGCTGACCATACATAAAAAAAATATAAAAAATGAAAAGAACCAATATTGCATTTGACCCATTATTAATATTAATCAATATATTAATAATGGGTCAAATGCAATATCGGTTCTTTTCATTTTTTATATTTTTTTTTATGTATGGTCAGCCATATTTAATAATCTTCATTCGTTTCATATTCCTAATGCTAACGAAACTCTTAAATTTACAACGCAAAAGTCTGTTTATTTTGGTATTTTACACCGAAGTCGTTATTTCAAAAAAATAAAATAACATTTAAAAAAAATGAATAACCAAAATAAAATTATGTAAAATATGTGTTTTGTGATTTATACAGGGTGCGGCAGCGCATAACTTCCTTTTTTAAAATGCGCCACTTTTTTTTTTACTAAATTTTGTTAAAGAGAAATAATAACAGAAAATCGAAATAACAGATACTCTATATCACCAATTGGGGCAATATGTATGCTTCTTGCCTTGCAGTTTTATTTCGATTTTCTGTTATTATTTCTCTTTAACAAAATTTAGTAAAAAAAAAAAGTGGCGCATTTTAAAAATAGAAAGTTATGCTGCCGCACCCTGTATATATATATATATATATATATATATATATATAACATGCTATACACGTGGAAAAACTAAATCGTTAACGAAGAGTGGGGTATTTTTTATGTGGAATATCAGATAGCAGGGAATGGGTAATGTAGAAATAAATTTGGTAACTCGTGTTTCTCACTAACACAAATGATAACGTTTAACCCTTGAATGCCCCCACGTAGAAAAAGCAAAGTGAAAATTATTTTGTATATTTTATTTAGAAAGCTTTTGAACATGCCTAGAAATCCCAAACTTGAATATGTTTAAAACAAAATATAATATTGTATATTACTGTAATTTTTTCCTTATAAATTTAACACGAAGTATTTAAAAATGACTTCAAAGTTGTTGCGCATTACAATGCACATGGGACGTTTAATGGTTAACGGATGATACCTGAAAATCACCGCAGGTAGCCTGTAAAAAGGTCTGAGAAAAAACCCTCACGCGCTACCGCCCGAACGATCCACGGTTGAAAGAATCTACGCCCGAAAGATCGCGCCTAAACGATCACGCCCGAAAGAGCTGCCCCCCATCACCACGGCATTTGCCAAAAAACATGTCAATAAAACGAAAAATTCCCTTTTATTGATTATAGGATAACCTCGAAAACATTTGCAGATCTAGTTTGTTATATATTTTAGTTGTTTCTTAGCAGGTTACGATAGTGCTGTTAATTTAGTTAAAGCGCGAAGCGTTATAATTAATAATAATAGTTTTGAGTTGACATATATAAATGATTCGCAAATTTATTAGGTAACTTAATTTTTCGGTATCGATGTATCGACCCACGAAAAGCTAAATCAATTTCTGCTTAGCCAGCCAGTAATTTTACGAAAGATATTATGCCGCCTAATAGTTCTTATTAATAAATGAATCTATAGCATAATAGTGAGGCGGCAGCGTAAAGGCTTAATTTGCCCCCAACGGGCCGTTGCGGTGTCAAAGCTACATTAAAATATTCGAAAGCAATTTAGATTTACGGCCGAGTTTTCGGTTATTTCGTAGATTCTGTCTCTATCCGACCGATTAAATAGATCGAAACGATTTTAATGAAAGTTTTCTGTTTCTTTCATGACCTCTCTGTATTATTTTCGACGCGCATATTATACGAATTATTTTTGCTTCTGTATATATCCTCTGTATGCATATTTTAATTACCCGGTGCGGTTCTGTTTAAGATCAAGAATACTCTCGATAAGGCTGCATCCGGTTGGCGGTCTTGTTTAAGAGTAAATCGTAAATGAGTTTGTTTTTTGCTTTGTTTACTTATTTTTGTTATTTATTTTATCGTCTTTTTGGTTTTTTTCTTTTCGGACGCATCAACTATGAACATTAACCCAACACGAGTGAAATTTTTGGAAGTATACTAAAACCGATAAACAGCATTATAATTTTAACTTTTTTTCTTTTTCTTTTCTAATTTGTAACGAACAATGAGGCAATTTTATTTACATATCTTTAACACAAAGTGTTTCGCAACAAAGAGTTTGCCAGGGGGGCAGTTAAATTTTCCGTGTACCCAAGGACGGTGTTATAATAATTGCTATTTGCTACTTGAAATTTTAAATTGGAATTTTATTCATACTTAATATTGTTCTAACTTTTTCCGTTGAATATCATTATGAAAAGCGACATGTTGGTCCTTTTCCGGATGCCAAAATCGAAAAAACGGTATACTCCAAGATCGCATTAGTACAGCAAAACTTAAAGCAAAAACGTGAAAAATTCACAAAACAAAAATACGAGGGTGGTTCAAATATAAACCGGAATTTTTAAATAAACGCGCGAAAAATTTATTGTGGAAAAAGTGGTTGCACTGGCAGTTAGACCGGTTTGTTATGTAGAGCAATTAGAACCGCGTAACCTCACTTTTTAGTGTAGTTAGAGCCATGAGTGAAAAAGAAGTACCAGTGTCTGTTGCGCAACGCATCATTATTCCTTTTTTTAGTCAAAGACGACGTAAAATCCGTGGAAATTTACCGAAAATTACGCGAACAGTTCGGGGATGAGTGTCTCTCCAAAACGCAAGTGTACGAGTGGTGTTCCGCGTTTCGAAAAGGACGTGAAGTGTTGTCAAACATACCACATGCGCGGCGCCCAAAAACCAGCATTACAGATGAACACGTCAAAGCCATCGAACAACCCATTTTGGCTGACCGACGCGTCCGTGTACGCGATATGACCGACGAATTGGGCATCAACATAGGTAGTATTGAGACAATAATTCATGATCGGCTAGGTTATCGCAAAATTGCAGCCAGATGGGTGCCAAGACTTCTGAATTTTGAACAGAAATTCACTCTTTGGGAAACGATGGAGACATTGGCTGAATTGGGCTGGGAAACACTTGAACATCCTCCTTACAGTCCAGATTTGTCGCCTTGTGATTATTATTTGTTTGGTCCGTTGAAAGAAGCACTTGGTGGACAACGTTTCGACAGCAACAATGAGGTGGAATCGTTCGTGCGCAAATGGCTATGTGACAAGCCGCGAGATTTTTACGAAAAAGGAATAAAAAAATTGCCGGAGAGGTGGAAAAAGTGCGTAGCATGCGAGGGGGGTTATCTCGAAAAATTGTAAAAAATATGAGCACTGTAAGTATAGAATAAAAATTTTTATGACGAAATTCCGGTTTATATTTGAACCACCCTAGTATTAACGACACCATGACTTTTATTTCTTTATATATTATTCAATTTGAATTTGATTTTAGTACATAAATTCATGGAATGTTTCTCAATCGTCATCATTCATTGCTCATGTAGATATTTAGTCATATTCAATCGTTTTCATCTTCCGAATCGGATGGCATCTTTAACCAGAATGTACGCCAACTGATTACTGTGATTAATCGTTCTGCGTATCCTAGCTTTGATTAATTCAGTCTCTAACAGTCGGTATACCTAGATCTTTGTGTATCTCGTCGTTGCTACATAGTATGGTACACCGTCTATCGATTGTAGAATTTTCGATTGCACTTTTTGTATAATCGCTATATCTGATGTCTCTAGAGTACAATTCTGTAAGACCGTATAGGTTTCAAGATAGCTTTGTACAATAATACTTTATTTTCCATCGATGGTATTGACTTCTTACTAGGTAACATACATTGCGAACTTTAGTATTTGTTTCCGTTTGGCATCTATATGATTTTTTGATTGTAAGTCTTTGATCCAGATGTAAGCCGAGATATTTTACATCAAAGTTGGAGTTGTTTTTTTAATTTAACTTTTTTGCCACCGAACTACTCTGTTCACATTCATCAAAGTAAATATAACCGGTATACGTATGGATTCTCGTTAACTTTGATTTTCCAATATTTATACTTTTATCCCGTTGTACAGCATTGGTTACACTACTGATACTCAGAATTACAGGTGAATGATCAGGGACATCATCCATTGATGTTTCAACGGACATTTGATTCGTATTGATTCTGCTGCAAATAAAGAAGTCTAATGAATTGGATATTTTCCCCATGTCTGTTGGCCAATAAGTTAGTTCTAAACACCAGATGGACTGTTAGAAAATTTTCTTTCAATGCAATTATATAATTGAGTATCGCGCGGTGTTATTAATTGTAAGCCCCATAAGGTATGTTTTGCACTGAAATTATCGCCCGCAATGAATTTATTACCGAATGTCGTAAAATATTCTTTAAACTGTTTTTGTTTTATGATGTGTTTTGGGGAGGGCAGCGCACTGAACAGACTGTATTTGAATTAAAAAAGAAGAAGCATCTATTTTAAAAGTACAGACCTGTGTAAATAATTTTACATAAATTTACTCATAGTACGATGCTTCATTGATGTTCTTATAACGTTAATTGCCCCTCCGTGTGCTCTATCATCGGGCTCGTTTGTATGGTAAATAGAATAATGGAGGGTACTTTACCAAAACTTCTACTAGTGAAATGTGTTTGCGGCACCATTAATTTAATTTATAATAAGTAAAGGCAAAAACACACTCCTATAAACAATTAATTAATATTTTTTCATCCGACGCGTTTCGAAGCTTCATGATCACGGGACTTATTATCAACTTCCGTGATCATGAAGCTTCGAAACGCGTCGGATGAAAAAATATTAATTAATTGTTTATAGGAGTGTGTTTTTGCCTTTACTTATTATATATAAATTAAATTAAACAATGTGTGACATAAATCTATATAACCATTAATACTTCTATTTGCTATTGTTCACTAGAAATAATTCAATTTTTCGTGACGATACTATTAATGTTCCATGTTGCAATTGGCAAAAACTGATTCATTTGGAAAGTAGCTTATGACTGTAAATAGCATGTTAATTATCATACTTTTTTGTTCGATTGATTGGTTAAACATATTTTTGAATTCAGGAAAGAATTCAGTAAGCTGATTATTCATATTATCATTATTATTATTTAGTTTTGTCTCAGCCAGTTTTATTTCGGAGTGTTGCCGAATAAATATATTTACAACCCATTGCGGTTTGCGCTAAACGTTGATTTGACAAATTTCCTATAGTCGGATCGATTTGCTGTTTACCGCTGTTAATTAATCCTGGCTCGTTATTTTGTTTACTACTTCGCATTTAGAATAATTCCTTATATGTAGTGCTTGCTTCGTGATTAGCGGGTTTTTGGCAATTTTGAGCTAATTCGTTAATGTTCCACCTGGCTAGCCGTGGTAATCGATTCATTTCGAAATGAATTTGTTTATTATAATTGACAACGTGTTAATTATGATACTATTTTGTTGAATTATTTGATTAATTAAACAATAATTCATTAAGTTGATTGTTAATTTCATTATTTGGATCGTTGTTGCTTGCGGTGTTGTTTGTATTATTGGCTAGGGAAACAAAAAGGACGAATAATAACCGAATTCGTGGCGCACAACGGCGTGTGAATAAATAAATCATTTCGTTCATTTTGCCATATCTTGAATATCGTATATGGTAAACAAAGCAATTATAATCGCAAGAAACAATAATAAAGCGAAACATAAAATTGGTCTAAACAAGCCGGGATTTTCCAGAAAATAATCGAACATAGAGACGCTCAATAAAATATACACGCCGTTCTTGCGAACGAGACTAATTCTCTTCTAAAACCACTAGGTCGCGTTGTTCATCACAACGACCGCTTGTGCTCACACAAGTGTGCAGGTGCCAGCACTTGTTGAACTCTCATTAGAGGCAATGAATATAGAGTCGTCGGCAACACAAACACATACATTCAAAAAACAAGCTTTTGGCAATTCAAAAAACCGTCCAGTTTGTTGTTCGATGCACATACATTTGTTTGCTACAACAAAATAATCTCGAGCAAATATTTGAAATTATCCTGCGCCAAAAGCCTGAGAATTCGTATCGATATTTGAGATTTAACAGCAAGTTACTTGAAATTTATGCTGCTCTTGAATCAACTCCATGAATGTAATTTAAGGTTTAATTGTGTTTAAACCAGTTTCATCTCGTCCATTAAAAATTTTGTCCTAGAATATATCTGAAGCATCGCAATATGTGGAAATTAACATTTTTTCATTACACTTTAAAAAGAAGCTGTTCGTATTATAACTTTTATAAAAATTACGAAAAATACTATTCGAGATCAGGAAATTAAAAAAAACAAAAAACAACAAAAAAGCCGCTGAGAACCGAAGGAGTTCAATATTAAAAAAAGTAAAAATACGATACAAAAGTTAAAAGAAAAAAAAAATGTTTTGTTCTTTCTAAATTACTTCGTTGAGAAAGAATTAGTATTCAGTTGACAAAAAGAAAATTACGATATTCTGTCTTACTCATATCAAAATTGATCTTAGTTCTCTACTGTGTCTTTTGCATTGCACGTGCGTGTTTTATTGTAATGAGCGTTATTTTCACAGTATAATTTTAGTTCTTTTTTATACGTTTTTCTTGTTTTTGGCAATTTTTCTTTTTAACACTTTTTTTTTTTTTTTTTCTTTTCTAACAGTCCGCTTTTTGGTCAGTTTAATCTTCTTTCAATTATATAATTATTTACCATAATATTTAGACTTTATTCGAGGTCATTTGTCATCCTTATCCCCTTTATTTCCAGGCTGTCCTTTCCAGCTTACCATTTTCACCCCCTTTTTTTTTTATATTCTTCCGATACTGACAAGCTCAAATAGCTAAGTAAGAAAAGCGATACGACAATAATTTCGCAGATTTATTATTGTAATATCATAATCATAACTCTAGTAATGAACTGATATAAGACGTGCATCAAAGCATCGCAAGGTTTGAGAACCATTTTATCAACGAATAAATTTATATGAAAAGTACTAAACACACACTATAACTAATAACTGTACAATAATATATATTACAAAAAAAAAAAAAAAAAAAACCTATTCATCTTAAAATATGTTAATAATTATAAAATGTTAAAGTTCGCTGAAGACTACTGTATCAATAAATATGAGCTTGCGCATGGTAAGAAACGTGAAAGAGGAGTAGGAATCGCTGTAAGTACTAAGATAGCGAATTACATTACAGAAGAACTTGTCCGCATAAGTGACCGAATTATGTACATGAAGGTGCGCTTACCTAGCACGCAAGAAATCACTGTCGTCAGCGTCTATGCACCAGCGTTGAACACCACTAATGATGAAAAAGATCTCTTTTATGGAAACCTCCAAAGTATATTCAATGGTATCAAACCCAAGGAAAATGTAATTATTCTAGGCGATTTTAACGCAAGAGTGAGCAAAAATTCAAATCTATGGAAAAATGTGATCGACTGAGATGGAGAAGGGAAAATGAAAATGGCGAACGCCTGCTTCAATTCTGCGCCAGTAACGGAGTATTCATTACAAACACGAACTACGAGCTGAAAGACATCCATAAAGGCACTTGGATACATCCGCGGTCACCGCATATGATAGATTATGTAATCACAAGGGCAGAGCGAAGAAGTGAGTGCCTTACAACTAGTGTGCTGGGATACTCGAAGACAGAACAGTAAGATTGATTTACGGACAAAGCAAATGAAATTAAAACACTTTTAGATAATAAGAAAAAGGCGTTCATCAATTGGCAAGCAGATAAATCAAGCAAAATCAAACAGGTTGCCTACAAGCAAGCCAACTTGCAAGCACAGTAGGAAACTAGGAAAATGAAAAATGATCGGTGGAGAGAGAAGTCATGCAAAATACAGGCCTTAGCCGATGCCAATGACTCGCGAAAATAATAAATCTCCAGGGCTCGATGGCATACCAGTACACATTTATAAAACTAGTGGAAAGGAGCTCATGGGTGTCTTGCACGCTCGCTTCAAGAAAATTTGGGAAGAATTATCGATGCCGCAGGATTTCAAGGAAGCAACGATTATACCAATCTATAAAAATAAGGTCGATTAGCGGACTGCGCGAACTATTAAGGCATAGTTCTTCCACGTACTGCGGGTAAAATATTTAGCAAAGTTCTACTCGGAAGATTGAAACGAGTAGTCAATACGCTTCTCCCAGAAGATCGATGTGGCTTCCGATAAAACCGCAGTACGGCGGACATGATATTTACACTAAGACAACTTATTGAAAAAAGCCGAGAACAGGCATCTTTACATGGCTTTCATGGGCATCCGGAAAGCTTTGGACTCTGTAAACAGAGAAGAATTGTGGTCATGTCTTAAGGCAGTAGAATGCTCGCCTAAAATGTTGTGCATGCTACAAAAACTTCACGAGCACGCAAAAGCAGCCGTAATATGTGATGCGGGTTTAACTCAACCATTCGATATAAGGACGAGAGTTAAGCAAGGCTGTGTATTAGCACCTACTCTTCAACTTTTACATGAGTATGGTACATCGGGCATTCAACCAACGCATATCCAAGGCGGGCTTCCGGCTCAAATTCCACTTCGATGGCGGACTATACAACCTTACCAAATTTAACTCAAAGCGGCAAACAAAAGCGTTCACATTAACGAACCTTCAGAATCCTTTCGGTTGCCCTCCTTTTCCTTTATTTTTCTTGCCGAATTCATAGCTATCCTGCAAGCAGTCCTTTTTATATCCCGGACAAATAACATCTCTAGATTCCTCCTATCGTCGGACTCGAAAAGTGTTTTGTTGGCTATCTCCTTTCCCTTTCCTACTTATATCACTAATCCCATTATGCTCCAAATTCGCTTCTTAATTTCTAATTTATTTGCATCCCGTTCTGTTGTATTCGATCTACTATGGATGGTCATGGCGGCATTCCTGACAACGAGTTAGTTGACTCGTTGGCACGTTCGGCGGCGACCAATGGTCTATTTATTATTAGATTTCCTGCTAAAACTCTCTACTATCTCTCTCTTATCTTTCCCACCACGATTTCTGGACCGGATTCTATCCTTCATTCTTTACCAATTCTCGATCTTTTTACCTTTCTGTACAGCCCATTCCTTCCTCTCTTCCTTGGTTTAATCGTTTCCTCTACCTTAGCCGTTCGATTATTTCCTCTATAGTTCGCCTACGATTCAATCATAGTTTGCTTCCGGCTTTCCTTTTCCGTTTTTCTATTGTTCAATCTCCTTTGTGTCCTTATGACCCCCCAGAGCTCAATTATACCCGTGATGCGAATCACGTCTTGTTCAAATGCCCCTCTATTTCCTCCGAACGTGCTACTCTGTATTTGGCCTTCCTACTCCTTCTGGTGTCCACTCCATTCTTGCATTCCCCCCTTCTCCCAATATAGTTCCTTTGTTAGCCTTCTTTATCTCCTTAATTTCTAATCTTTTCCTTGTATAATGTACAACTCGCTGCGTTGGGTAAGTTCCACTGTTGACGCCCCCCCCCAAATAAAAAAAAAGAGCCTTCAACGATTGTGTAATAGTTGCTGCAAAGCGTATAAGCTAAAAGGAGTAGTGGAAACTTTAGAGAGACTTACAAGGATTTTGGGCTGGACATAAATTTTAACAGGACGGAAATTATACAAATTAATGGAAACTTAAATAACATGCAGATACATGGAAGCGAAATTCGATTGGCGGATGAGTTCAAATACTTGAGCAGTGTAGTTAACAAGAATGTGACATTAGATGATGAAATTCCATCAAGGCTTAGAAGTGCGAGCGCTGCATATCGTAGTATAGTGGAGTCAAGAATGTAAATCTGCCTTTGACTTGAGTTCGATTACTTTCAAATTTTATTCGCTCTCGACTCCTCTGCATTTTTAAACTCCGACTCCTTCTATCCGTCTATTCAACCGGATTATACGCCTCATTTTTGATTTTCCAACATTTCTTCTTTACACTATTCACCTCTATCTGCAACCTGTCGTCTTCACTTCAGACGAAAGTTTGCCTCCCTCAACGCTTCTCTGTTTCTCACTTGTATCTTTTCCATTTTGTCCTCTCCGCCCTTCTACTTCTAATTTTTAATAATACCATGCAGACTACATATTTTTCGAATGCTCTCTCGCCGCTTCTAAAGTTCCTTTTTTACTCGTCACTTTTAATAATGGATCTCCTCACTTCTAGCAAGACGTTCTTCGCTTTCTTCTTCCCTTCTCCTTATGTCATAATAGCTCTTGTATCCTTTCTGTATGTTACTTTTGATGGCATGAAGATGTAAATACACATCCCTTTTCTTTCTTAGTACTTTGGCTAATGTCCACGTCGGCGAATCAATAATACAACCAACAAAAAAACAACAAAAAAACCTTATGCTCTCATTGTTCTAGCGCAATCGGGGAACAACTTGAGAAACAGTTCAATAAAAGGAACCGTATCGCTTACGAAAAAAGTCTTACTTTTACGCGCACATTAAATCACATACAAAAATAACCTTTTCGTAAAATAAAAATTTCTCAAATGAAGTTACGAATGAGTTCAGTTTTTGACTCCCCACATCCGCCTAACAACAAATCCAGACAACGATCAATAATGTTTACGATATGGTCCGTTGCAGTGATGCGCATTTTATAAATTTAGTAACATAATGGCCAGCCTTTTATATATACCTTATATATTGACAGTGATTACGTTTTTCAGTGGTCGATGATAAATTTGCGTATCGTATTTTAAATGTAAAATGTCAAGTCAATTAGATTATTGTATATATCAATAATAATAATAATAATAATACAGATAACTTCGATTAAAAGGTAGTAGAAAATTAATGTACGGTTGCGGCAAGTTAGAACCCGCGGGGCATTTCTGGACAAGTAATATTAAATGAAGCTAATATAACATATATGTTATATGTATATATATGTATTTTGTTTTTTCAAAAGATTTAAATAATCTGAAGTATTAAAAGAAATAATTTTTGTACAGTCTGCATCATTTCTATGAAATACGTACTTTAGATTTTGTGTCAAGTAAATGATTCGAAGGGAAGAAAAAACTTACAAAACTGGGCATAAAATAACTTTTCACGCGAATGAAATTTTTTTCTATGAACAAGGATAGCTTTGCTTTCTTTTAATCTGCGCCGTCGCCGATTCAATTGATGAGCCATTAATTAACGTATCCGTCGTCTCAAGTAAAGCGTAAAACAAGCTATTAAACAAAAGGCAATGAAACCAATAACTTTTCCGAATAAGTTGATTAAAAATAATATGCACGAAACTAACGAAATAGCAGCAATTCAGCTGAATGGAAGTTTATCCCGTAAGAGGTCGCGCCATGTTTTGTAACGCAAGAGGTCGCGCCATGTTTTGTAACGCAAGAGGTCGCGCCATGTTTTGTAACGCAAGAGGTCGCGCCATGTTTTGTAACGCAAGAGGTCGCGCCATGTTTTGTAACGCAAGAGGTCGCGCCATGTTTTGTAACGCAAGAGGTCGCGCCGATCTTTTTGACCGAGTTTTATAAAAACGTTTTTAAAAACTGTTTTTTTATGTTTTTGAAAGAAATATTTCGTGTTCATAAGTTGTTTTATTCCGTTATTTTTATTCCTTTTTTTGTTGTTTTGTTTTTGTTTTATTACTTCATCATGAATAAACAGGATTCGAATTCATACAAATACATAAGTTTGTAACATTTTATAAAAAATAGCTTAATTCTCAACATATACAAAAAAATTCTAGAAAGAAGTATAGGTAATAATAAAATACGGTGCGTGTAATCAAATTGTTAACAATCACTACTAGACTTTTCTTTGTTTTCATTAGCGCATTTAAAACATGCTGGAACTGGTATGCTCTTTGCATACAAACACTTGCAGCTATTATACTGCCTTTTAGCTTTTTTGTATTTTTGCGCCAGTCAAAAAAATTGCATCGCTCAGGAATATTTCGTTGATTTTTTGTAAATTGTTTTCTTCAACATTAATATTTATCTGTTCTTTATTCTGCCTTTCGTGTAAAATACTACGAATCTGAGTTCCCCGGATAACTTTTCCGTGAGACTCTAAGTATGTACTATATTTTTCAACTCATCTACAGTATCTAAGTTACAGAATGTTAGCATCTCTGGTTTACTAGCTGCGCCTGATTCTTCGGCAATTTTCATGGAGTAATGATAACAAAAGAACTACAATCTATATTTTTTAGGAACATAAGACAAAAGAGGATCAAACTGAAATAAATCGAAACGATATCGGTCGCGCCGGTCGAATAGACCGTGTGTGTAAACTGATACTCTGTCCTGGTTAAGTACAATGGTCTTTATTCTAGTTAAAACTGAGTAGCTCTCATACTTATATATTATTCTAGGAATAGCTGAGTTATTTTCGCTGGGGTAACAGCACTGGTAAAATAACAAAAAAAATTTTAAAAACCCCGGTCTTTTAGACCGGGCGCCACCTCAGAACGGGTTAAACGGTAAAATGAGGGCAATTATGCAGAACGATTTCACACACAAGCCTGCCAATCGAGAAAACAGCTAGCCTACCTCCTGAACTTTTAAAAAACATTGGCAATACCCTTCATTCAGCATCCTTCGGGGAATGTTCTTTAACCATTCCGCATAATGATGGAACTGTCAGCGAAATGAAAAAACAAAGTAAACAGTTTAATACGCGACTCTGGTAAAGCGAATGTCATCCATTTATTATCTTTGAAAACAAATATTATCCAACATTAACAGAAAGTGTTCATATGTAACAGCTATATAGTATTCATTGTTATCGAATCTAGTATATATACACATATAAATATACATATATTTAATCCTCTGACAGATGTAATCTTAACTTTGGTTAAGTGTGGAATGCTTTGACAGATACGATAACGAGCAGTGCCGCTTATTATTACGTGCAAAAAGAGCGAATGTGTGTGCATGTGTAGAGGTGTTTACCTTTGCTTCTTTATTCAAATTTTCCGAATAACCTCAAATATCAGTCAAACAAGCAGCTGCTTTAATATAGTGTTGCTTTTTTACTGGCTCTTGCGCAGTCCCGAAGGAGCGGAAAATTTTATTAGCGACGCAGTGGCTCGAACCGGAAATTGTATATTTCATTTTCTATCGCTCGTCAGTTTTTATTTCGGCAGAGCGGTCTACAATTTGCCGGAGAAAAAAGCAATAATACAAATTGAATTTCACATTTCCGACGCAAACTAACACGACGCCGCTTCAAAAAAACAAAAGGAAATTCGATTAAAGTCACGTACTCGGCTGCCGAGTTTATAAAATAATTCGATATATCGTAATCTGGCAGGCAAACGTTCTAGCCGCCTTCCTTAGGCACGCTGAAGTTCTGAAAATTTCATCCTTTCCCATATAAGTTAGCTCCATTGCGCACTTCGTAGCCATTTAAATATCACTCGATGATGATAAAGCAACTGTCTTATAGCCAGTGTAGGATTTTTCTCGCCTCATTTCTCCTTGATCAAATTTTTCTCGTTCGCCAACCTTCTCTATAAATATGAAATTGTTACGTTTACTGGCAGACCGCTAAGATTGAAGTCTTCGAAAGAAAAAGTACATGTCATCGACGATATGATCTTCGTAACATTCAATCATGTACGTATTTATCAGCTGTACACAATAGAGTTTATTGAACTATTTAAAATTTTAATTAAACATATTTTATTGTTATCCTTTTAAACTGCATTTATTGCTGAAATATGAAATTTAAATACAAATTTAAATCACATCGGAGAGAAATCTATCATCCTAGCCGCTAGAATTATAAACTATTAAAAAAAAATAATAATTTCAAATATTGCAAACTATTTGAAAAGTTTGTTTTTTAACACTATTATTATCTGTGGTCATTTCGAGCCCCTCCCCCATCGCCACCTAAGCGTGAAACATATTGAGATATGTTTGAAAAAAACGAGTTGAATATACGACTATAGTGTATCAATAAATATAGTTTTCTACGAGATGTTTGCCATTTTTTAATTATTTTCATAGTTTATAATTTTAGCAAAAAACATTATGAATAGGTTTCCTTGTAATTAATTATGTCGATATAGCATTTTAACTTCGAACTTTCCCTTCTTGAATTAAAACCAACTTTTTTTTTTTTTTTTTTTTTTTTATTGTTTTTTATTACATGAATATCTTTTGTTAAGCTAAAACGCTTGTCAATTAACTATCCTATACTTAAACATTTAACCATCTTTCCTTAACTTATACATATATATGTATATATATAACTTCGTGTAATATTTACTCGCTACATCTTAATCGATCTTTTTGCTTATCGATAACTAATAATCTATATCCTATTCTTTTATGTATTTTTTCTTTACATTTTTTGTTGCGCCTTGTCCTTTATTTTATGTTTATTATTTTTTTTTTTTTTGCATTTCCTTCTTCCTAAAGACATTCCTTTTCCTTTCCCTTATGTATTCCATTATTTCCTTGAGTATTTCATTCAACCTCTGAGTTATAATATATTTGTCCGTTTGTTCCTCTATCTTTGTTCTTGCTGACGGCAGTTGGTACGTAGGTTTTTCCCTCAACTCTTATTCAGTTTTTGCTTTTTTCCTCCAATTCGATTTTCTTTTCTGTTGATATGCATTCTCATATCTTCAGTAATAAGTACATTCCTCTTATGCTCGTTACTTCTTCTCTTCTAATTATTTTACTTTCAGTTTCTTTCTTTAAGAATTTGATTTTAATTTCAAGCATTTAATTTGCAGTTCATTATTTTTCTCGTCATTCCCCTCATGCCTGAATTCCATATCTAATACTCGAATCTACTAGCGCATAATAAACTACTTTTAAAGTTTCATGCGTTGCATATTTATTTAATGTACATAAATCTGGTAAAACTGCTCTAATTTTCTTTGCAATGTATTCCATATGTACGTTCCATCTTAAGTGTTGGGGTCCATCACTACTCCCAAATATTTATACTGAGTTACTATCTTTAACTTCTGACAGTTTTTTATTTCACATTCGTGTCTTTCCCCCATCGAGTGTACATATTCGTTTGAATGCATTATTATATTTATTTCTTTACAAATCGCCAGTACAGCAGCCCGAAACCAATTAATGTTTTTTTTTTTTTTTTTCATATATTTAAATAACTTGTGGGTCTCACATGGCAAGTATGCCCGTTGTGTGAGTGCCCGACACTCTTATTATCGTTTATTCAGTTTGTACACATTACAATATTATTCATGCTTGATGAACAAAATCGAAATAGATACAGCCGTAATTAATATATGTCTGATAAATATTATAATGATATACGCTTTCACTATAGATAGGCATACACACCAAGCAATACGAAATAAATAGAGAAATAAGCACATACACACCATATACACATTTAATCATGCACATACACCCACGCACACGTATACACACATTCGCGCTCATATACACACATATATATACATACACACGCACATACATACATACGTGTATATATCAATATAATTTACAAATAGAAGCATACATAGGAAAATAAGCATTTTTCAAAATTGAAGTACACATGCATAAATAAGCAAACGGATTATTTAAATATCAATCTGTTACCGATAAATACGTGTAGAAAAATAATAAAATAAACTAACAGTAACGTAATATATTTTAACACAGACGTAACAGTTTATACTCCGAGCAACCCCACATTTTTATTGCAAAATATCCCGAATGATTTTTAAAAACTTCCTAAAATCATTGCTATCAAAAATGACAATGTCACACACTAACAGTGAACGAAAAGGGGAGCATGAAAATTGCTTCGTTTTGGCCAAATCTATCGCTAATACCACGCTTCGATTATGGGCAGGAACTCTTAAGTATATTTTCTCTAAAAGTGGCGAGCAATCTAATTTTCCACGAATTAGTTTATATAAGAAAGGAAGTCTTGCTACATTTCTGCATTCCTCAAGACTCCTAATCCCTAAACGAGTCAATGCTTGACCATATACAAATTTGCTGTCATATGGTTTAATAAATTTTGTACTGCAGATACCTTAACAATTTCTTTTTCGGATGTTAGGTCAAAAATGTTGATTTTGGGATTTATAGCGTTTTCGATAGAGTGAACCATGCTCTTTCCAATGCCGCAAACCGCGTTCATGTTCTACGGCCAAAAACCTGAATGTGTCTCGCCGATTGCAAAGAAAAAATATTTATATCACAAAATTCGAAAATACGTCGATAAACAGTGTAAAAAATATTATGCCCGAAACCAAAACCCGTTGAAAATCTCACCATCAAAAAAATTCGAAAATCTAAACATTCGAATACTGAACCGACAGTCGCAGCGAAATTAGAAACATCGACGCCGAAGAAGAAATCCTTAAAAAGAACATCGAAGGCTGCAGTAAAATCGGAAACTTCGAAAACAACACGACGTAAAGAGTTAAGAACGATGGTGATGAGCGTGATGTAAAGAAAAAAACGTGTAATGTCGACTGGTAAGTAAAAAATAATTATCACGAGCCACGATTTAGAATAAAAAGTGTAACGTTTTTGAAAAAAGGAAAAAATAGCATGTGAAATTTCGTTATTCTGTTGCAAACCTGAGATTTCTTGAAAAGTTCGTACTTTGTCGATATCCGCCTATGCCCAGGTTCCATCCAGTGCGATATACTAGACATCATTTCTAATCGAATAAGACCCCCCACAGAGTCTTCTAAGTGCAAAACTTTTTGAGATATTTTCATTTGCAGTTGAAAATCTTAACCAAAACTTTAAACTCGTTTTTCTCAAGAAAATGTTTTTTCAAATTTTAAATTCAAACGCAAATATCTCGGTAAGTTTTGTATTTAGATGGCTCCGTGAGGTCACAATTGATTAGAAATTTTGTTTAGTATACCGTAATCGGCTTAACTTCATACTGACGAAGTGGAACCTAGTTAGATGCACGTACATATTTATCGTTTCAATAGACCCGGTAACCCAAATGCAAACTCTAGATGTGAGCGGACTATGAAGAAATATAAACATAAATAAGTTTCGATGTGCATAAAATTCCTACAGTTTCTTATCATACATCCAAGCATTTTCCTAGTTCGACTGACCACTTAAACAATATGCGGCTTAAAAGTAAGTTTAGTATCTAAAGTAATTGCTAGATCTCTAGTCATATCGTTTCTTTCTTCAAAACAAAACCATCAATATTATACGAGCTGCTAATGGGAAAATATTTGCGAGTGAAAGTAGTATAATAATATTTCGACGTATTTACTAGTAAATTATTTGAAATACTGCAAAACATGAAATTATTAATATCCTTTTGCAATAAATACGCATCCTCAATATTCTTTATCTGCCTAAATAATTTCGCATCATCCGCGTATAGGGGAATTTTCGGGTGCTGTATTACATTTTAGATAAGTCGTTAACGAAGAGCAGGAATAAAAATGGTCCTAAAACGGAACCTTGCGGTACGCCTGGAGGACACAGAAAGGAGGGTGATCTACAATATTTAATCTGGACATACTGATATCTATTTTTCAGATAACTTTCAAATGGTTTTATTAAATTATGTGAAAATCCAGATTCCCTTAAATTGCTCCAAAGAATTGAATGATCAACCTTATCAAATGCCTTCTGAAAATCCGTGTAAATCACATCGACTTGAGGTAACTTATCTAATATACGGGAAACATAGTTGACAAATGTTATTACATTTGTAACAGCGGATCTACCCTCCATAAAACCATGTTGATATATAGATATTCGATATTTGATTTGTGGATATACATATATATATACTATTATAGAGGATGCGCTCAAATATTTTCGCAGCTTGAGGTAGCAACGATATAGGTTTAAAATTTGTGATATCGTTAGATCTATTGTTTTTCGGTAACGGGGTAATTCTTGATATTAAGCTGTTCGGTAAATAGATCGCGACACGCCTTGAACGTATATGGTGGTATAGCATAAGGGCCTAATGTACGTTTAGGTTTTAATGTCCTCAATGTTTCGTATAACTCGTCTTCAGTGATATTTTTTATTGTTATGTGATTTGATGAGCCGAGATTGTTTCCCATTTCCTCGCAAAATCAGGAAGCTCTCGCCGCTTTAGAATACACCGATGCAAAATGTTCAGCAAAAGAAGATGCAATCTTTTCAGGACTTCGCAATATTTCTCCCTGATGTGTAAAAGTGTTGCTGTTCAAAGAGCATTTTTTCCTTTACCTTGGTTAACGTATGACCAGAATCCGCTCGGTTCAATTTTCATTCTGCGTTCTATTTCAGTATCAAACTTGTATGTTTCAGCTCTCATTTTTAATTTAAGTTGTTTATGTATATTTTGGAAATTCTGTTTGAAGTGTTCCTATTTTGTTCTTTTATATTTTAAACGATTCCTTTCTTTAATCAAACATATTATCTCCGTAGTAAACCACCGCGGATACGAGCTTTCACCTCTCATTTGTAAAGGCACCGTTTCATCCAGAATTCTTTGTAACTGTTTATCAAAATAAGAAGTAGCTTCGTTATTGTCTCGAGTTTCATACAATGGTTTTCAGTCTATAACACGGAACAAATTGTACACAGTTAAAAAATCAGCTCTTTTATAATTTCTAACAGGTATAATATTTCGATGTGTACACCTACTTACATTTTTCCTAATGAAGTATTTATTCTTAATGAAGGATGATACTGATCGCCATTATCGAACAGATTCCTCCCTTTCTACACAAACAGTTTCCTCTGTCCCTATTACTAGATCTAAAATTCTGCCCGTGCTATTAACAATTTTATTACAAGACTTTAAGCCACATATCTCTATGAGCTCTATTAAATCACTCGTTTTCGTATCTATAAGCTGTTGATTACCGTTATTAATTATTGACCATGAACAATTTGAGACATTTGAAAAATCAGGCATATTAAAATCACCTAAAATTATTAATCTGGTTTTAGTTCTCAATATGTGTAATCCTTGATTTTATCGTAAATACTTAAATAAAGTGACCTACTCTGGACAATACAAACCGCAGCTGTCTCTTTTTTTCCGCACTACCTTTAGTCTTTTTTAAATTAATTCTTAGATTTTTATCGTATGGCCTATTAAATCTTTTTGTATCCTTAAATCTCTGCCTCTTTAACATGTTTATGTGACGTAACTATTGCTGTGTCATCCGCGAACGAGACTACCTTACTGTAACTTAATTCCCCTTAAATAAACAATATTGGCGAAAAGTTGCTACCCTGTGGTACTCCTGCATTCATCTTCTCTTTATTTAAAATATTTACACTTGTTTTCATCTGGTTTAAATAACTTTGAAACCATTTTTTTAAACTATTCGTTATTCCTATTTCCTCTAATGCGTTTATGATTATTTTATGATCAACCGTTTCAATAGCTCTAGTAAGATCTATAAACGTTATCAACACCTTCTTTCCCTCTTCAAAGCTATCTCTTATTTTTTCGGTAAGCTCACCGATTGCTTTCGATATAGATTTTGACTTTTGAAACCCGTATTGTCTTTTGTCAATCATCTTGTTTTCTTGTAAATACTTCGTTAGATTATTTGCTACGTACTTTTCTAATGTTGTTGCAATCACGTTACTTACAGCAACTGGCGTGTAGTTATCATATTCGCCATGTTTCCCTTTTTTATGTATTGGTCTCGTTTTCGATATTTTTAATTCATTTGGTATTTTCCCTTATTTTAATGTCTGATTAATTAGCTCAGTAATTTCCTTCACTATATTCATTTTTACTGTTTTTATATCTTTTATTCTTATTCCATCGATTCCAGTGGCCTTTGTTTCCTTTAGTCCATCAATTATTCTCCCCATATGTTCTACGTTTGCTTTAGGAACGTACATACTTTTACTTCACCTTCTTCTCTTTTTTCTAATAGCACTTAATTATATTTGTGTTCTAGTTGCTTTATGTCATTTTTAAATTCTTTACTGAATTTGTCTGCATTTGCTTCTTGCCCCTTATTAATTTATTTATAGTTTCATCTACGCTTAGGTTCTTTTCTTTTCCATTTATTCCATGACATAAATTTCCAGTGTATTGATATTACCTAATTCTGTTCTAGTATGTACAGTTTGTATACGCTTTACATCTGTATTTTTCGATTGATTTATTTTCAAAACTAATATCGATTTTTTGGGATACTATCATTTGTTTTAGTTCTATTATGTTCGTATATATATATATATATGTTTATGGCAATTCTTTTCATTATTTGTAAGTTAGCTTTATCGGTGCATGAATACCTTGCGTGTCTGAGTTTTTATAGATGTGTGTATCTTTTTATATGTATATAAATACATGTTAATTTAATTTAGTTATCCGTTCAAACTGTGTATATTGTCCTTTACGTAACTATTTTTAATACCATTTCCAACGATTAATAATTAACTTATTTCCATTATTTTTAATTATTTCGTGTTATTACTTCGTGTATCTGCATTTCCTTTCTTTGTATTTCCTCTTTCTTTTTCGGTTTTCTGTTCAAAATTCCCTGCACCGGTTTCGTTTTTTTTCCATAATGTTATTTGAGTTGGATTTAGTTGTGTAGCTTTGCTGTTTCGGTGTAAATACTATCTGTTTTTCATATTTATATTTAATTTTGTTCTAAATAGATTTCTTCCGATGTATAATCCCATAACTGATTTATATGTATGATATAATTTCCTAATTGCTGGTGGGATATATTCAGGTGTGTTCTTTTGCGTGTGTTTATCTATTATATTATCGTCTATTTCCAGGAAATCTATTTCGCAGTAAATTGAACCGGTTTGATCTGTTTACCGTGTTTTGCATATACATCGTTATGTTTTTATGTTCTTGGGGTTTCCAGGTTTTCCTCTTGGAAGAGCTAATATTATGTGTAGACATTAATTTAGGTATACCGCTTTTTTGTCGGGGTAGTTCGAGCTGAGGACGATGACTGACTTCACAGAGAACGTAGCGGCTTCATCAATTTTTACAGTTATCCGTATTACAATCCCGTAATCTACATTTCCCAAGTATTTCCTTTACAGTTGATTTCATAATGAACATGAAACATTTCCTACATTGTCTTACTCTTGTAAAGAAAGATTCCACATTAAATTTAACTTTGTATATATATATATAAGTTTGATCTAGTAGGTTTATAGACACTACATCTCCACCTTCTGTTCTTCTTCGTCTGTTAAACCTTATTAAATTTCGGACCGTGTGAATTGTTCCTTTTCGATATTTTGTCATAAATATATCGTCTTCGTGTTGTCTGTATTTCTTACCACACCTACACGTGATGTTAAAAAATACAGAATGTATATGAAATAATCAGGCTAGAAGTGTTGCGAGTTCTAGACTGTTTCATTTGCGTCGTCAGATATTTCAGTAAAACTGATTACGACTAAATCTCTAGAAATACTTCTAATCTTTTATATATCTAGGTTATTCTGGTATTATTTTTAATACACATAGACTACTTGATAATCGTTCGCTATTTTCATTTGAATAGTTTTTCTTTTAATATTTTCATATTTTCATTGTTGTAATCCGGTTGTACATAAATTTATTTTCGTTTATGTTTCTCTATCATTTTTATAAATAAATTGATTAGTTTCAGCCTGATTCTCGACGTTGTTTTCAGTTATATTACTATCTGTATCAGTTATTATTACTTTATAATATTATTATTATTATTAATGGAATTGTTACTTTTTAAGTTGTTCCCGGCATCATTTCGTTTCTATCTACCGATAGCTTCACATTATTCGGCTGTCGCGCGGAGACCAGTTTGTCCTACTGCCATCGCTTTTGGCATCCACCGTAATTCTGTCACATTTTCGAACCCCTCAACCTTACGTTAATTTTTGTCTACTTTAACACGCACTACAAAGTCGCACTTATCAACAGAATAAAACAGACGCGAGAAACAAGACTTCTTATCACAAACTGCGTTATGATTTAGTTGAGCTAAAATTTAAATAACAGAGCGATTTTAATTTTCAGTTTTTGCGACTTTTTGGTAGTATTAAAAAAGGTAAAAAATTTACCAACTCGAAAACAGTTCAAACTTTGTCAATTGCACATTATTTGGCTATAAATTCTGCATTTTCTTCTCTTTTTCCGTTTGATTTTCGCAGATAACTAAAAATGGTTTTCTACTTTTTCTTTTCCGCCACAACTGGCTTTAAAAAACAACCAGGCAATATGTAAAAAAATCGTTTTTTTTTCTGTTTACGCGAAACGGTGTTCAGTATTTCGATTATTTTTATAGATTTCACACAAATTGCCCGCAAACATATATAATACCTACGCACATGCACGCACTTCGAAACGCGTAACGTGAAACTCATATAAATGTATCTCTTCATTTAAACGAGAAACGGTAAATGTTGTATGTATCTAAATGTGCACCCGCACATGTACATTGGCTAGATATTCTTTTTAGGTGGGCATTTTGTACAGTTCTAAGCATCTAGGATGCAGTCTTAACTTAAATTCCAATTCGGGGTAAATCTTGTTTAGAAAGCCTTTAAAATAATTTTCACAAAAACGGTCAAGAGAGCGACGAAAGAATATCAAATATTTTTCAGCCCGAATAAATATCTATATTTTAGTGTTTTAGTTGTTTTTGTAGGGGTTCGCAGAAATGTTGAATAAGGCTGGGCGCGATAACAAGAGTGAGGGCAGCGTTTTTACTTCCCCATTAAAACTGCCAATCGAGAACAAAAGAGCCAATTTAATCTGTTCGACGACGAGTTACCGCTTACAGTTTTCATCATTTATCGTAAGATTTCAGCTTAATCTGCATTCCTTTTAGTCATCGGTTCGGTCGTAATTTCGGAAATTATAACTCTCCTCTTTATCGTTTCTCTCTTCATTTTCTAATTACATTTTCGGCGCATTTTCAATTCCTTCTTTCATTCCAACTCCGGTTCTACCTTACAGTAACCATCTGTTGCCTTCAATTGCCACCGTTAATCGAATTATATCGGAACGTTTTTCGGTTTCCACGTAGTTCTATATATAATCCCTCGTTTTCTTTATCTGTAGACTGTTTTTTTTTTCTTTCTTTCTTTTTACGTCTTGTCCATTTGCATCCCATGCTAGAGAATCTATCGGAACTACTCTGAAGAGGAATGTTCATAAATGGGGTGTCCTACTCCGGCGGAGCAACTACGTGTGTTCCTTGCAGGCAGGTGCTCTGGTGCAGGAAACACTATTAGAGCGGAAAATAACGAACGCAGGTGATAAGGTTTAACGGGCAAACTTTCGAAGGCCGTTCTGTTCCATCGTTCCATCACATTGAATTGTGCATTTCCGTAGAAGTTATTGACTAGTCAGGCCTCACACTTTATACTATTAGTTTCGCACCGACAACGCGCAAGTTTTACTACAGATTTCCGTTACAACGCTTAAATCAACGAGTTAATATACTGTTAAGTTCGCAAATGCGAAGTTTACTGTTTACTTTTAGCACCTCGATACGATAACAAAGGCTAAATTGCGCCAAGTTACTTTTTTCGCATAAATGCCGGATTTCCTTTCCTACACCCAATACTAATTTCATTCATTTTTCATAACTTCCAGATCGAAATTTTTATTATCATTATTTGTTTTTCGGTAATTCTATCATGCATACTATATTTACTAGTTGGCATTATTATCATTGTCACCTACTCCTTCTTCACTCTTACTTTTAGTACCTCTTTCCTTTTTCTTCGTCTTTTTCGTCTGCTTATTAGTGTATAATCAGTATACTATCATTAGTAAATTTTCCATTAATCGAATTATATTATGCTTTTATTTATTCATTTGCACTGATGCGGTTTGACCTATTACAATACCTAGCTAAACATGATTAAACTTTTATGTAATTTATAAAATTAAACGACTAAAATCTGTATTTAAATAAAAAGGAAACCCGCGAGCCATATGTCAGCATACCATCTCAAACAGTAAGACCCAAACTGACTGTAGTAATAAGTACTGGAACATAATATATACCACGATGTTTTTAAATCGCAAGCACATGCAAACTCATTTATTCACATATATTCCTAATTATGTAAGTGTAGGAATACATTTTTGGTTGATAAAAATCCAGCTGGGAAATTGGGAAAGTTAACTTGCCAGCAAATCATCGGCAATGTTCAAAAAGCTTTCGATAACTTTGAGTGGTACTTAATTCGATGCACTCATTTTTGTATATACATTTGTCCTATTGATTCAATTAAAAACATGAAAAAATGTTCAGTCGCGGTTTTTTGGAAATAGACAAAATCACTTTTTCGGCAATTGAATTTTTCTGTACTCTTTCTAATATACTATTAGTGTCAAAATTTCAATACAAAAAAAATTAAAAACCTGCCTCATGCCCGTGTCTCTCAGGAGTAATGAAATTAAAAGATCGCAATAATGCAGTTTTCTGCTCCATTGGGGAAATTTTCAAAACAATTATAACAGAAACATTTTCAAAAATATTTCTATTATAATTGTTTTGAAAATTTCCCCAATGGAGCAGAAAACTGCATCTGACCGGACCAAAAATGAATGCATCCGCGCAGTAGCAGCAGGAGTTGCACCTGTCCGAAGTAAACTCCGTGAGAGTCGTTTAAGATGGTGCATGGGCATGTACTCTCTCTCTCAGGTGCCGTACGCTACATAGCGCGTTGGCGCAACCTATTCGTACATTTAGCTGTACCGATATAGGTTGTGTACCAGGCAATTGTAATATGCAACGCAGGTGTACGCACACGCAAGACTACATTCGGAACTGATAGTAGCCGCTTGTTATCGCGCTACAAGTGCAGTCCGGTGTGGGTCTGCTGTAGTGATGTGCGATTTCGAAATGTTTTTACAATCGAAACAATCGACAATCGTCAAAAAAACAATCGAATGATTTTCATTAATGAAAATCATTCGAATGAATTTGATTCGAATGATTTTGATTCGAATGATTTTGATTCGAATGATTGTTGTGAATCCGAATGAATTATTCGAATAAAAACCGAAACTATCCGAACTCAAACGAACGAAATATTCGTTAAACATCGACTAGATTCTTTCGAGAGAAATAACATTTCGAATGATTGTTGCGAATAGGAATGAATTATTCGAATAAAAACCGAAACTATCCGAACATAAACGATTGAAGTATTCGTTAAACATCGACTAGATTCTTCCGAGAGAAATAGCATTTCGAATGATTGTTGTGAATACGAATGAATTATTCGAATGAAATAACATTTCGAATGCAACTACGGAACAACCGAATGCATTCGAAGTCATCGAACAATCGAATGCATTCGAATGAAACATTTCGAACTTGCCCATCACTAGTCTGCTGTGTACTGACCTAGCGCGCATATGATGTTGTACGTGGTGGTTTGCTATTGCCTTCCACGTGACTATTAGCGATTATTTATTTATTTATTTAATTCTTGTAATAAGTTCGTCGTCGCTCGGGATCGAACCCGTGACCGCCATATCGGAAGTCAAGCGCTCTAGCAACTAGGCTATCGCGACGACAGGGCATGTACTACGTGTTCAGAAAACCGAAAGTTGCTCGTTGCTATTCACTCCAAGTTCCAGGCAAAAGAAGACCGGTTGGAAGGCCAAAGCGAAGATGGCTCGATGTAATCGCTGCAGATCTCATCGATTCAGGCCTAGCGGTAAACCGGAACAACTGGAAATAGTGAATTTCCACGGCAAACCCCGCACCAATGGGAAATTACCAACGGTGAAGAAGAAGAAGAAGATCGTTGATGACGGATTCCAAATGATTTTTGTAAAATCGAAATACTAAATCGAGCTAAACAGCTATGTAATGTTATTAACATTTCTTCCTTAATATTATTTTATGGTTTTTTTTTTTTTGAACATGAAACCTAGTATTCTTTCTGAGTTGTTGGTGCCATTTAGCATGTGTAATAAAGTAAATTCCAAGTCCAATTATACTTTTAAATCCATAATTTCTGTTACAGTTTTCATCGTGGCTTACTCCCAGTGACGTACTTTTAGGGAAGTTACCCCGCTTCCCGAAATTTCAGAGAGATTTGATCACAGAAAAATGAGCAATTGCTCAGAGTGGTACAGTTTAAGGGGCCGAATTATATTTATTACACTTACACAATAAAGGAATTTCTTTTTTAAAGTGATACGCCTTACTGAGTTTTAAGCGAAATACTTTGCCTTTTTCATTCATGTTCAATTATATTTTATTTAAAAAATAACCGCGTCGTTTATTGTTTTCTTTTTTTTTTAATCGCTTTATAGCCAGGGTAAAAATAGTTCGATGTAGATTATTTTTTTACTTTTCTCATAATAAATAACAAGCAAATAAAGATTCTTAATTTTTCACACGGAGGCAATTCTCGCTTTCTCATTAACGCAATAAACTTGAAATTCAGGCAGACTGCTGGGAAGATTATTACTGATCGTATTTGTATCATTTTTCATACTATCAGCTGTTTAATTCATATGGCAGTGTATAGAAAAAATATTTACGGATTCCGGAAGTTAGTGTACAAAATTCAGTTTATTTAAAGTAGATTTTTATTGCAAAAAAAAAAAAAAAAACTGAAAAGAAAATGAAAATCAGACGTAATTTAGATTTTTTGTTAAAAGCTGAAGAGAAAATGAAAATCAAACGTAATTTAGATTTTGCTAAAAACTGAAAAGAAAATGAAAGTCAAACGTAACTTAGATTTTGTTAGTTCTTGCAGTTTATCATCTGGTTGTTAGTGTATTGTAAAAAGAACGGTACTAGATTTTAAAAAAACGCAACAATTGTCTTTTAATATTCTTGTTGTTTCTTCGTTTAATTTTTTTGATTTTTGACCCCCCCCCCTCACATGGAAAATTAGTTTAGGTATGCCCTTGCTTATTCCTATAACTGGATTTTGTAAACTCTTCTGTGGGAATGTAATAACATTTTGACATACTAACGAGTGATCTGTTTTCGATATTACGTCTGGTGTAAAATAATCGGCATCTTTTGACAGTTCTAGATATTTTTTTACTTGGGATATTACTAAAATATGTTACAATGTCGAATCAATTAGTGCGTCATTAACGTATAAGACAGATGTTATAATAACTGCCGTGATCATGAAGCTTTTTCTTTGAAACGCGTCAGGTATTTAATAAAAAATAAATGTTTCATAGTGGTGTAAAAAATTACTATACAAATAACAACGGTTCGCAAGTTGACCCTTGTGGAGCATCGCGATATACGGGAGAACTATAGCGTTTTCTTTCAGCGATAGAACTTTTAAATAGCTGTGAAAAATTCACGAAGTTTATATTTATGAGAACATATTATGATCGACTTTGCCAAATGCTTTCTGTAAATCTATGTAAATTGCATCTACCAGGGAGGATTTATCTGGAACGAGAGATAGCCTGCGAAATCATTAAATTTGTAGCTTCCTTCGTGAATCTATTCTGATTAAGAAAAATGTTGTTTCTGACTTGCGCATAGAACTTTTTATGAATAATGGTTTCAAAAACTTTTTCAGATAATGGAAAACCACACTTGTAGATTCGTCAAACAGTATGGAGATAAAAATTGTCGTATATTCCATTTGTTTTCGTCTTTTTTTTTTTTTTGTTAAGTGCGTTAATAACGCCATCATTAGCCAATAATGGGCAACTGAAATATAAATTTATGATATACTTTGAACGTTTCCAGCTTGATCTAATTATCAATCAAAAAAGGTATATGAACACAACGAAGGTCGAGCAAATAAATCTAGATGTCCCTATTGTTTGATGATGTCAAAAGCGTTCCCGTCAAGACACGCTTCAGCTAACATAGGTGAATTTTTTCGCAGAAGAGTAAAACTCATATTGTCGACAACAGTTCGGTATTTAAATTCTTTATTCGCATCATTTCTATGTTTAAGCTCACCCGCTTAATCGATTTTTATCGGCAATAATATTTGAAAAATAAAATTTACGATTTTGCTGCCTTAAAAACTGGAGAATCGGTAAGATAGCAACTGACATACTAATCTAATCTTAAAATAACGGAATAATCTTACGGAACGATCTTCTTTTAAAAATCACTTCAGTTCTCAAAAATAGCGGTTCTTTTGAAATATCTGGTTACATAATCAACTTTCGTCCGGTTTTGAAAAACTCAATAAACCGTTCACGGATCAACGCCAAATGATTTACTGCAGTATCATCTAACAACATGGGGTCTTTTTATTTGAAATGTACCAGCTCCCAAAAATCTATTCTCGCGTTCAACCTGTCCATCGAAGAATGTTTCACGTTACTTATGTGGGCGATGCTGGGCGTATGACAATTGCTTCTTAAAATCTTCACCGAAACGCAACAGGAAGAAGTACAAGAAAAGGTCTATTCGAAATGAGTTTTAGTTGATGAAAAAATGGCTGTTGACCCTCGTTTACCGCCACTTATTTCATGTAGGAGTAGTGAAATGATTGTCAAAAACTGATGTCTCCTTCGAACCGTTCCGAAATGAATAGCAACTCTCGTTCGATACAGATCAGCTAACATGCCTCGCCGCTATTACTGCGGCAAATCACGAGGCTGAAACATAATTTAAAAGCTTAAGAATATATATTGCATATTAGACATTCTTGTAAGTTTGCGAGTGCTATTTTTATTTGACTCCTTTAAATAAATAGTTTACAAAAAGGTCGAATTTTCTAAATATGTTCAATGTTTAAAATGCAGTAATGTTTAATACACAACGTATTACTAGAATTTCACACAGCCACTGACACACTTTAAAAAATTATTTATGCGGCCTAAGCTGGTTCCGCACCAAATTAGTCAAGTCGGATTAAAAAAATCAGGTTTGAACATACGTATATTGCGCACGTTTACATTCATACTAAATTAGCCCAGTCCGACTAATTAATATTCCAATTTATCAGTTTCAGTATGTTGAATTTTTCAGTAATTAATGCGGTATTTTCAAACGACACTCTATACACTTATTGATGTAATATTTTTATTAGTGTTCGTTATTTTATTGTTAGATATTTGTACGCGTTATTTTGTAAAATTAAATGTAATTGGGAAAATTAATGTATTCTGTTGAACAAAATGAAAATATATCATAAAATGTCATGTCAAACATTGAAATACGGATTACAAAAGAAACACTTCGATAAAAAATCGATTCCATTATATTAATTCCGTAATAATAATGTTTAATGCTGTTTATGCGATACGTAACAAATAGTTCATTTTTGCTAATATTTTATTGGGTTTCTTTTTGCTAATTAAAAATGGGTGATAATTTAGGCGAACTTCAGATATTCAGATAATATAGTAGACCGTTAAATGACCGGTTTTAATATGCGAAAAATATGAAACTCTAAATGTGTATACGTGCTTAGTTCAGTAAAATCGATATTGAAATTGAACGCTTTTCGGATAAACGAACGTTTATTTGAAATTTTCAGTCTCTTAAAGCAAAAATAAAATATTTAACAGACATTATAAATTCTTTTTTTGAACAGCGATATAAAAAAATAGCATTTTTTTATTTTCCAAATAACGAATACGATTATTTTAAATTTATTTTTGTGCAAATTTTTAGTTAACTTCATTTATATTATCGAAAATTCACTGTATATTCCTCGAAAATATTAAGAGTTTACTCTGGAATTGTTTCTGATTCTTTTTTATTTTCTAGTTGAAGATGAGAGTCGTTCTCTCCAAAAATGTTTCTAGCATATTTTACTTTATATTTATTATTTATTTTTTTATAAATCTACTGAATTTAAATTGTTTATTTCAACAGTATTTATTTTTTACCAATAATAAAAAAAGGCATCTGCACATTATCAATATCACATTAAGTAAGGTAACAAAAGAAGACGAGATAGTCAAAAAGGAAGAAAAGAAACAGGATGTACAAAGTATAGGAAGTAATTTCGCAATATACATAACTCTATCCTTCGATCCCTTCATGGAAAACCTTCTAGACTTCCGAATGTGAGTTATTCTATTCTAGAAGAGTAAATTTTGATTTCTAGCATCTAGGTCATCGCGACGATGTATACATATATATATATATATAGTATCAGTTGTTTCGCTCGATTCCAAGCGCCCACACTACCTATTAGTACAATCTATCTGTACAGAATAGGTAGCGTTCATGGCAATTGCTATATGCAACGTTAGTGTACAAGTAAGACTAAGTTCGAGAATGACTTTACAACCCATGATACCTCATCAAGAGTTTCTAACTTACTGTACGTTATTCTTAAAAAAAATAATAATTTACAAATTGTGTAGCAGTTTTTATTCGTAACTTCTGAACCTCGAAAACGTTACAGTATTTCCTTATTTCCCTAGGGTGGAATAATATAGTCATAATATGATATGTCATTGCGATAGACGACAGAAATTATTAGGATAACCGCTAATTCATGTGGAAGGCAATGGCAAACCATTGTGTATACCATTATATGCGCGCTAGTTAGTACGCAGCAGACAAACGAGACTGCATTTGTAGCGTGATAACAAGCGGCTAAAATCATTGCCGAACTTAGTCTTACTTGTTCACTAACGTTGCATATAGCAATTGCCATGAACGCTACCTATTCTGTACAGATAGATTGTACTAATAGGTAGTGTGGGCGCTTGAAATCGAGCGAAACGATTGATACTATATATATATATATATATATATATATATGTATATATCGTCGCGATGACCTAGATGCTGGAGCATTTGGCTTCCGTTACAGAAGTCTTGAGTTCGATCCCAGGTAACGACAAAATATATGCGCTAGTTAGCATAAAGTAGCAGCTACACTTGGGCTGCATTTCTAGCGCGATAACAAGCGGTTATAATCAGTTGCAAGCGTAGTCTTGCGTGTAAGTTAGCATCGCATAAACATTCAGCCGGTGAGCATCATCGTGGGTAGGCCAGTCAACTTACAAAAATATATATGATACATATTTGTTTTTTCTGAGGGCGCGGAAAAAACTATTGCTCAATTTTTTTTCTTTTTTTAAAATTGAACTGCGTATACTTGATATGTATGAACTGAAATTATATTTAGCAGTAATATTTTTTTTTACGCAGTAACTAAATTAATTTCCTTTACATTTTCTTTAAGTACACTCAAACTTACAAGTTTGTACATATTCCTTTTATAGGAAGGTAAAATTGAATTATAACAATTACCTTATCGATTTAAGCGTGAGAAAGATTTGTACAAAACATGGGGGCTCACAACAGATATTAATGTTTTCACCACGACACGGAACAACGTGACCAAACTTTAAGTCACTGATGTGATGTATAACACTTTTTTCATATAGAATTATTTAACATACTGTTTGTTAAACATAAATATAGGAATTTGGAAAAAAATACAAATATAACAAACGAATTTATACCTTTATATACGTGTATAAACACGATATATTCAACTTCTTGGAAAATTTTTCGGACATAGATGATCAGCTAAAAATGAACACAAAAAATGTGATCCTAACAAAACTCTAAAAGCAGAGTTTATTTCGATCGCATACTTTGTATGGTTTTATTAAATTTTAGCCGATTATCTATGCCCGATAAATAGGTTTCTAAGTAATACACGTCGTTTATATATTTAAATTCGTTTGCTCCCAATTTACTATACCTTTTTCACTTTGCAAAAGATAATTGTTTTAAAAGGTGCGTCTAAAAAGGAGAGATATCGTATTTCTTGCGCTATTAAGAAGCAAAATCGTTTGAAGCGCCTTAAGCGACTAGCGAAAAAACGAATTCAAAATAATTTAAAAGCGTTAGTGAATGATATTGTTGCAAAGAAATGGAAAGTGTTCTAAGAACGCCATCGCTAAGAACGTTTTATTTCTTTTGATATTAAAACGTATTCCGAAAGTGATAGAACTGAAAATAGAGAGGTGTTAGGGCAAGTGTTAAGGAGGAACAGTGTGCTTAAGGCCATGCCAAAATGTAATGGCGGAAGAGGTAATTAAAAAACATGAAAAACAAATGAAAGTTACGGCAGTAATGTAGTCTTTTATTTTTCCAGCTTTTATTAAGAGGGAAAGCGTAATATATGTAGGCTTGTCGATTAATACAATTGAAACTTGAAATTAATTTTTTCGCTTTATTGAGCACCGTTAAGATAATTTAATCACATGATTAAAGGGTAAAATTAGTGAATAAACATGATAAAATCGCTAATATAAAAAGAAAAACGTACAGTAGACTGGAAAAGAAGTGGCCATGTGAAATACCGGAAACATGGAACTGCAGTATTATTAAGCGAAACAAACCCCTTTTACCAAAAAAAGAAGAAGAAAAAAAAAAAAGATGTAAATTTGTGAATCGGATAAAATATAATAAAGCTAAATACCGGATACACATGATAAATTCCTTCGGGGGTACTGTCCATTCTCTAAGGGCAGATGACATTTGTTATTTTTGTTCTCTGAAAAAATAATATTTAATGGAGGAATGAATACAAAAATTTTAAGGTTATTCATTATCTAACAATAAAGCATGTAGAGTAATATTTGTGGAGTTACTATCTTGAAAACTCTTTTACTGTGAAAAAATATTTAAAAGATAGTCCTAGTCTTTTATTATAATCGTCGTTGTCGTCGTTGTAGCTCTTGGAACAAGAGATAGCGTGCAACTCATACGATCCCATTTCTGGCACCCGTCACTGTTTTCTGAACTTTTTTGCTAATCTGATTCGATGTTATCATTTCCAGTCTTTTTCTCTATTTATAAGGGTTCCCTTGTATTTTTCCTTGTGCTGCCAACATGAAGATTTCGATTTTTTCGTATCTCATGAGCCATGTATTTCGCTTTCCTTCTTACAGGTTTTCCCCCTTCAACTACTCTGGTTAGAGAAATTTTATTACTGACGAAGTCTGTCCAGGAAATTTTTAACAATCTGCTATAACACCACATTTCAAAATAATTTATTCGTTTTTTTAATATTTGCACTTATAATCCATGTTTAACATATATACTATAGTATTGACCACACATAGCAGCGCATTATTCGTTTCTTAACTTTCAGACGTAATCTGGAATCCTTATGTTCCACGGCTGATCAGTGTCTCCGGGGTCACGTTCAAAATGTGTTGCGCAATGCGTGCCTTCAATTCAGCTAAGTTTGCAATTGGAGCACTGAACACAGCATCTTATCTTCCAGATAGCTCCACAGCTAGAAATCACAATGATTAAGATCAGGTAATCGGGACGGTCAGACTGTAGGGAAATGGCGGCTGATAATTCTAGCATTTCCGAAATGCCGCTTTAGCAGCTGCTTCACTGGATTTGCAATGTGCGGAGAAGCGCCATCTTGCATAAAAATGATCCCATTCACACATCTACGCTGTTGAAGAGCTGGAATAACGCAGTTGCGCAAGATACTCATAGCAGTTACCAGTGACGGTACAGATAACGGGACCGAAAGCACCCGTCTCCATGAAAAAATATGGCCCTAAGATAAATGACGCCGTAAACCCCGTACCACACAGTGACCTTTGCAGAATGAAGCGGTACGCAATCTGTTGATAAAATTAGATGCCGGACCAAAAAAAAAAAAATTGGAACTATTTTTTTTCTTGTGCCATCCGCTTTCCCCATTCTTCAATAATATTCCGTTCAAATTTGATGTCATTCTGATCAGTGCTTCTTTTCTTAAAGTTTTGACACTTGAACTTTAATTATAATCATCCTATATATATATATATATATAATGTATACACTGTAACTGGCTTCATGCTCCTATTAAATAAATAATTAAATATAACTACCCTTGCGTATTTTAACTAGGACAAACAATATACGATTGGAAAAGTATACTCTAGACAAATCGACAGCCACAATCCGAAAAATAAAAAAAAAACAAAAACAAAGCGTCATGAAAAAAAGAACATGGAATGTGGGGTCGATGCAAATAATAAAATGTTTTAAAAATTACAAATTTAGTTAAAGTAAATAAAATGAGTCTAATACAGGTAATCGCTGCTAGAAAAATTATTATTGCTCTCCTATTTTAATTCCAGTATCATCAGCGTAGATATGATATTAGAATTAAAATAGGCGAGCAATAACAATTTTTGGCGTAGCGAATACGTAATAGAATGTATTGCGGATATGTTTTTAAAAACGCATATCCGAAACTAGTCGGCTATTTTTATAATTTTTATGATTTTATTGCAGTTTTAATTGTGAATATATTTTGTGCTTAAAAGTGTAATTTTCCATTTATTAATACAGCAAATAAAAAGATTTGAAAGAATCAAGGTTACAATGATTTTATATAAAAAATGGAAAAACATGTTCATCACATACACATTTAGTGTAGCAGAATAGTTTTTAGCTAACAACAAGCCAGCGGTAACGACAATGATACGAGAGTCTTACAAACAAAAACAATAATGAAGCAGTGAAAGAAATGTATATACAATTAGAGGACACTTGGGAGCATTAAAAATATTACGGCGGTGAGAAAAGGAAAAAAAGAAGAGTCCGTTGGAAATTATTATTAAGCAATGATAAATGAAAAAGGAGAAACGTCTCTGCCGGCCGAGAAATTTAAGTGATCAAAGCGAATATGTAATATTTAAATAATGCACTTGAAATATGCAACTGACAGATATCAAACAGACTACATTTTGAAGTCAGTAGCAGCTGTTACAAGAATCAAATGGAACAGTGTAATATACACACACCAGAGCGGATTTCATAATATAATAAAAGCCGGTCAAAACTTTAACAAAAAGAAAGAAATAGTTACAATTTTTTTTTTTTTTTACGAATTTTTTAACGAGGACATTAGCCCAAGAAATAGAAGAAGTAGAAAATGAAGTTATATTCTTAAACGTTTAAAGATAGAGAATAAAAATAATTCAAGAGGGGGAATAAACAGAAGTAGGAGGAAACGAGAGAATATAAGAAGCACCCGTAAGAGGAATAGGAATCAAAAGTTTTAGCAGAGAAGAGTAGAGGGATGATTGTTTAGCAAAAAAGGCCGAACATTCAAATAAAACATGATGTCAAAATCGTAAGAAAAGTATGTAAAAGAAGGATGAAAGGACAAAATGGAGTAGAAGAAATTGAAAACCGAAAAATGTTTTTCCTATTTTCTCAACTGTCGCAGCAAACCCCAGGGTTTCTAGTCCCAACCTCTTTCAAAGAATCATTTCAACAAATCATAAGTATCATAAACACATGCTGAGCGAATCACTATAGTTTAAATGTCTCCTTGGCATGAATCGGCCTTATCACATGGAGATTAAATGCGTTAAAAAATTTGTGTATAATAAAGCTTGATAGTTAACTTTAGAGATTGCGGGACAGAGCTTTTGTCCATTCCGTTATAGATATATTGAGCTTAAGAGCTCTTCATGAATTATAGAAGACAGACTGTGTATTAAAAAATTTAAACTTTGTTCGGAAAGCTGCAATTTTGAATACTGAAGAACAGTAGGTGGAGTATTGAGTGGAACAAAACGGACACGCGGTTGGTCTTATAGGACAGTCGCGTGTAAACTGGATACAGCAATCCACCCTCGGGTTCTCATCGTGGGACTGTCATGCCTTGGTCTGTTGAAAGGAGGGGATCGAAAGTTAATCTTGGTTCTACCGGTACTCTAAAAGATGTTACAAGATATTTGATATTTCAGAAGGCCTAGAAGGTTCTGGGAACTGATCGTGTAGGCTGCTGTGATAACTTTTTATTTCGGCGATTCCAGGACTGCCAGCGACCGATAGTGGTCATTTACTTTTAAATTTGTAATGAACGTTAAAATTCCGTTTATTAACGCACGGTCAAAAATGTCTTTTGCTAAGGCCTTGACTGTTATTAACTATTCCGCATGGACATTGAAATATTTTTCAGCGTGAGATTATTGCGTACAATTTAGCACCTAGACTAGAACAGCAATTTCTAAGGCAGACACAGTGGATGGTTAATAAATTCTAACGAATATAAAAAAAAAGTAATATCAGAAAAATGTATAACGCGGAATTGCAGATTAGGAATCAGGCACATAAATAAAAACAGCAAGGAAATAAAGTAAAAATTAAATGGATCCCGGCTCGGGTCGGAATATTAGGAAACGAAATTATTGATTAAATAGCCAGAAATACTGAAAGATAAAAAAAAAAAGAAGCTAAACTGGGAATAATACAAATCATGGATTAAATAAATCATGTACATAGAATGGAGTAAGCGATATCGAACAATGTAACGGATACATTTCGTTACAAAATGAAACTACAAAAACCGCCCTTGGTATGCGGCGTCTCCTGATATAAACGGAGACTACGTAGTAAAATTAATAAGATCTCGAGATTAGGCCATTATTGTACTGTTTCACATTTGGCTCGAATGAAAATAATATCGGACGGACGATGCCAGAATTTGCTATACGGAAGGAACAATTGAACACTTGGTATGGCAATGTCCGAAAAATAAGAATCGGAGGAAAGAATTCACAGCTTTTCTTCTTGTAGAAACTGACAAGGCAAAATATTTATATTGGTTCATTAAAATAAATAATGTCAATATATAATCATAATTTTAAAAAAAAATATATATATATATAAAGATGAGCAATGAAACTGTCTAAAGGGCGAAAGTCGGCGCAAAAAAAGAAAAAAAAATATGACGAGCCTTTGAAAAAATTCAGTAATATAATAGCGAATAGCATTGTAATACCGTCTTACTATTTCCCATGTGTCCCGGGATCAATTGTTCTGCTATTCCTTGGATTTTTACAAAACTGTAAAGTCTACCGTTGATTTGAATGAATGATCCTTTTTACAATTATTTTCACTTATAAATAATAGTATATTTTTTTATTCCATCTTTTATAAAGATTCGTTTTAAGGGTATGATCACTTTGTTCGATTTTAGCGGTAATTACAAAACTAAAGTTTCAATGAAAACGAGTCTTTGAACTCCAGCGGTAATTTGATGTTAAAACGAGACAACTTCAATTCACGCGTAGAAATTATATTAAAATTTTTGACCGTGGTATTAAAATATAAAAAAAAATTGTCCGCATTAAAAGAGGCCGATTCTGGGCTTTTTTTATTTCAAAACAGTCGTAACAAAATATTAGTATAGATAGAACGTAAACACAAATTAATCTCAATACTTGCGATGACTAAGATAATGCGATAAAACTAGACGGAAAGCAAACAAGTTGAGTACAAGAAAATTCCTGACAGACACAACAAAGTTTGTTTATAACAGGATTTCAGTAAATCATTCACCATATTCGTGTAGTCGGTATGAATATTTTAAAGACGTGTTACCGAACGAGGTCTGCGAAGTAATAAGTTTAACTTTCATATAGAACGCATTAAGCCATTATTCTTATTAAAAGCCGGACTATGGATCTAATTACGCGTCCGCTCTTAACAAAAATAAAACAAAATTATAATAAAATTCCCAGGGGGAATTAAATATTCCATCAGGTACTGAAATATCGAGGCAACACAGAATATGAATTATTTTATAGAAACTTTAACAAAACACGACAGTAAAACACCAAAAAATTAATCCGACAATTTTTACCAGAGAGCTAATTTAATTTTACGTTACTCATTTCTCGAAATTACTTTAGCTTTTATTTTATTATTTTGATTTCTTATGTTTTACGTAAAGTAAGGAGTCAGCTTAAAGATTTTACCTAAACCATGACAGAGTTACTGTTTTTTTTTTTTTTTTTCTAGTGGAAATAATGTTTACTAATTTATAACTTTAACATTTTTACGTACGTAATAAATTTAACACTTATTCATGAAACTGCATTCTTATGCTAGGGGTAATAAAAAAATTCTATTAAGTTTTTACACTGCATTCATAAGGAACTACCTGTACACTAATGCCTTCAATCTGATGTCTTCTGTAAGAACATATATCCTGTACCATCTTTACACAAGTGTAAAAAATCATTCAACATTTTCACTAATGTCTTCAGTCTGCTACATAATGTAAGAACACACATCTCACACAAGTTTCACGTATCCAACATCACATAGAACTATTATGTTCTTACACTAAAGTCTCTGGAATACCAGCTTAGGTAGGAAACATAGTTCCACAGCAGCATCACAAGAAATTTCCTTGCGCTTACACTGAAATCTTCAGCCTCCCGTCTTATGTAAGGACATCTCATACCAGTTTTACACTAGTATGGAGAACTATCCGTACTCTCACAATGAAACCTTAAGAGTACTAGCTTAAATAGAAGATGAGGCGTCACACTAAATTCATACTACTATAAGGAACTACCATTAAACTGAAAACCTACAGTACCAAATGATATAATAGGTAATATAGCCACTGCCATTCTGGTAAGAGGAACTAGCTCTTTAGACCGCTAAAGTGTACAAGTTGCAATTTCAATTATACAATACTATATTTGAGTACATAATGAAATTTCGACTACCTAAAATAAACCGTATCTACAATAATATTAACATGTGCCCTCCATAATACTGTGTAGGCCTACTTACAATTAGTGTAAAGGAAATATAACTCTATACATTCGCTCCCAACAGACCCGTTTATACCCTCACTATTTCTCTCTATCCGTACAGTGCATCAGCAACAATAGAAATTAGGAATAAGAAGTTTTAATTAACCGATCATTTTCGTTTCTAATCCACACTAGTTTGTTTGTTGAGTGTTCGGGTGTTGTATGCGTGTGTGTGTGCATGCGTAAACGTGCGTATGAACAGTAGCCAAATTTCGATATTTTCTTAACCTATAATAACCCATTTTTTATGTAGGTAATCTCTTCTTATAATATGCTTCTGTTAACCAATGCTAATACAAACCAAATGAACACTGGTATCAACGTTCGTGAGAGGGCAGATTGTTTACGGTTAATTTAAAATACTAAAAAATTCCGGATGTAAAAATTATAATATCGAATAAAATGCTCGGTAACTGAGACGATGTTGAGTACGAACGAACCCTAAAAAGGGCTATTTTCAACGAAACAATTAAGAAATTCGGATTTCAAAGAAAACGTTAAAAAACACGGGATGCACAATACATTGACAACGGGGAATACACGCGGTAAACAAAAAACAACAGAGAACAGACTTACTAACAATAGTAACGGACGGACAACATCAACTCAGGTAAAAAGACTCGATCGCATACGATTGACGAGCGGCTATATTTGGTAATTTTATTTATTTTTTTTTTGTCTTGCAAAGCGGTAAACAAAAGTCACTGGTCAGATCTAAAATAAACCTCTAGAAAATACTATTATAAAAATATTAAAGAAAATTAAAATAAACATTTTTAACATGTGAAAATCTACTACTAACACGGACATTTTTGAGCATCTAGAATTTTGAGCATATTTACATTCATCTAAGCAAAATAGGCACAATACTAATTCTTCTCAATACATCCTGGTGGGATGCTTTGAGTATAAGTAACCGGAGAGGGATGTCTGATAACCTTTATTACACTTTTGTTAGCCTAGGGGCTAGAGCGCTTGGCTTTCGTTCCGGAGGTCTCGGGTTCGATCCCGAGCGATGACAGAATATACGCGCTAGTTAGTATACAGCAATATAGACGCACGCACATATGGAACTACATTCGTATATCGATAAATCAAGCGACTGTAGTCAGTTTCAAATGTAGTCATGAGTGTTAGCGTCGCATGGAAATATTCAGCCGGCGAACACCGCGATAATAAACACACAGAGCAAGATATGCAACACATATAATTCGCACTAAAATCAGTTTCCTAACCATACAAAACTCATAGAGAATAATGAAATATACGGGGTCCGGTCTGTTCGGTTCCGCTCAACAAAGACAGGACACCGCGTTGACTCCTGCAACTGCTGAAGAGTGCACAGATTTCGGTCACTTCCCTCGGACATTTAAGACAAACTTTGGTGTTTGGTTTTATTGGTCTTTTTCTATTCGTCCTTTTATAATTAGTTTGCAAAATTCAATTTAGTTTGTATATTTTAACTGTATTAGATATTGCGACAGATTAGATTAATTATGATTGCATTAAAATAAACAATTGTGCAATTACACAAAACTATTAAACCGCAGACTAGAAATGACAACAATTATTTCATCATTTTTACCGTGCATGACCGCTCATTCTCGAAATTGCAAACGAATAATTTTCATGACCACCTAGATTAAATTCGGTGTGCAACACCAGTTTCTTATCACACTAGCCAGCTACTGTTCACATAACCCGAGAATTCCCTTTATTTAACAAAGAACGTCGACAGATGATATCGGTTATGTTCTTTTAAAATAACAACTGTAATCGTAATTTCTTAGTTTTTCAATAGAAATCATTCAAATCTAATCTTAACTATTTTGTCGTTTTTTCGGGCCCAATAATTTTTACTTGCTTAACTATTGCCTCCGAATAGCATTTCTATACTCTATAAGAATACACAATATCGACATCAAATTATCAATTTATGCAGGGTTGTCACGTTTCTATACTAGCCCAAACAATTAAAAAAAAGAAAAGAAAAAAAGAGTAGTATTCTCCTACAAGATTTATTGAACAAAAGAAATAGACACAACCGCTTAAAAAATTTGTATTACATAATAATGTGTACATCACTGTGTCATGCTTAATATTAAGTATTACTTCCGTACAATCATTGCATATGTAAAGAACATCAAACTTTTCATGGAATTTATTATAATAGAATTAACACATGCTACACTGTGGCTATATTATTACTACATATCATCGTAGGTTGCTAGGAAACATATTATTTTCGTGTAAGATATTCGCACGCTTCGACTAATGTTTTTATTTCCTGTTACGACTTCTTTCCTTTGATATCATCCGTGAGCCAAATGCGAGGTCTTTCTTTTTGTATACTTTATATTGGCCTTTTTGGTTTAAATTTTCTCTTTCTCCGATAGAGTTCCGTACCGGCAAGAGCACGAGTTAATTTGCATTGTTGCAGCTGGTAACTGTCCGTTGTCTCTAATGCTTTCGTTTGGGTGCATTCCATGGACACAGCATTTCAACGAAATTATTCACGTACCATGTTTGTACTAGAGAATAGTTAATGCGGTGGTTTCCAATTTCCTTCCGCAATTACTACATATATGATTCTTTTACTCTGTTTTAATACATTCTTCCAGAGTGTACAATGTAAGTTTCTTTCTATGCTATAGTATATTGTATAATTATTACTTAATTTGCTTTACACATCATTCGCGCAATTGTAATAATTCTTAAAACTAAGCTCATTCTTAATTATAGATGAGTTTTCTCGACTGTCTGCAATACTTATAGAATACATTTTTCAGAATAATTAACACTAATTGAAATTCCATTCAACTCATTCTTAAATAAACCAAGCTTCTTATTTTTAATTTCTTCAGAGTAACACGGGGATGACCTCTCTACACATGATAGAAAATTGGTCGGTACAACGCACTGTTATTAGGTTAGTCGATTTTCTCTCCGTTTGCGGGTTTTGTTTATTATCAATAATTTTTACATTTTCGGTTATTTTCGCCGCACCTGAAAGCCATTTGTGAATTTCTCTGATATTTAATCATAAAGCTGATCCGCTGTTCAATAATTTGTCATTTATTTCAATATACGTACGGCATAATGTGTTCATTGTTCTATAATTTTTATGCTTTCAAACCAACATTGCGAAAAAGACATTTTTAAGAGTGAAGGAAAATAGACATAGAAGTCGTTCGAATTATCTTTTTGTGAAATTTTCGCATCGCTGTGCATAGCGCATTAACTCGAATTTAGATTCTAATCGAAGTGTAAGAGTAACATCGGTAATTGTAAACAAGGACAACAGTAAACAAAAAAAAACAAAAAAAGCCCCGTAAAATGTCGTATTAGCTGAGCAGAAAGGTATGTGGTATTGGAAAAGCATAAAAGGTTACAACATTGAGGAAGGAACACATAAAAGCAAAAAAAAAAAGGCCGAATATACCAGAGTTAACTTTTAACAACAACATGCGAATAGAGTTTTCGCGGTTCATATTAACATCGAAATCATAATTTTTGGTAAACACCAGGTCACTCCGTTGAAACGTGTCCGAAACGTTAAATAAGTGAACTTTTTCTGAATAGCTTTTTGTGTAGAAGTAAGCGCGTGCCGAAATAGGATGACACGTATTTTCTGATAAAGTTTTGTGTAAAATGTGCACCGTACGGAGAGTGTCACTTCGACCATATAAAGTTAACATCTATCGAATTATCGAAGTTTCATATGATTCTGCTGGACAATTAGTTTGACAGTAGAGTGTACATGTCCCCATTCGAGTAAGTTTTAAAACGGGCAACTTATTTTTTTAAAAAAAAAAAAAAAGAAGAAGAAAGTCATAGTGACAAAGTGATTTGAAAGAAACATAACTGTATAATTTTTGCACGACAGACCAGCAAAAAGAAGTTATGGACAAAAATTTAAAAATTGAAGTTCGGAATAGTTGTTTTTCAGCGATGAAATATAATAGCTGACGGTAGGAAGAAGAAAGGAAAAAAGGAACGGGAGAAAAAACTGGAGTAGAAGCGAGTGCAATAATGAAATGTAAGAAGGAAAAGGGAAGAAAGGATATAATATCTCCTCTTTTACGTGTAATTTTTCATTAGGAAATAGCAACTAGGAGATGGTTAGTTTTTTTCTGATTGGAAGCTCATTAAAAGGAAATCCGTCGACATCAGCGTTTTTCTTGGAAATCTCGTCATTCTATAGCGCTGAACGTAAGAGTAAATTGAAAAAACGTCCTTCCATTGCTGAAGGTAACCTGATCCGTTAGACCGAATTGGTAAAGGAATATTTCATTCGCGAAATGGGTAAAACCAAACGCTTGTTCGTAATGAAGCCAATTCGTCATTTAGCTTTCAAAAAGGCTTAATAACGTGAACATACGTGTTTTATTTTCTCTAGCTTTGTTCCGGAAAGTTAATCTAGACCGACTTCATTAGCGGTTACAGAAGCTTTATGTGTTAGTGTTATTATTAATGGTACATCATAAAAGTGACATCGCCTTGTAATTATCCGTTTTTGTGGCTACGGTTAGAAATAAGATTTGCTTAATTCTTCGAAACGATTAGACGCTAACAAAAATTGTTCCGCTTTGAACGGTATTTCGGGAAAAAAAATGTATTCGTATTGACTTTTTTCGTATAATACGGAAACCTCGAAAAGGAAAAAGCTAAACTAAGATAAAAATATCAGTTTTCGAAAATTTTTTGATTTTTTCCCTTTTTTTCTTTCTTGTATTATAATGTGACACGTAAGGCAGAGAGAAATTTATTTTGGGAGGTGTTTGTAATTGTTTCTATAACTTCTGATGACAGATTTGAGACGAATAGTAGTAGGTTGAACAAGGGGAATAAAAAAATGTCGAGCATTCTAAGGGGAACAGAATAATTAAAAATAACAGGATTTCCACGTTTTACACTAAAAGAATTAGTTACTAAGGCAATGCCATGCATAGACAATATAGAATGACGTGAGTTTTTTGATCCGGTTACGGCGCATGGATTAGTTTTGAGTTGCTATACCAAGAATATGTATCACCACGAAACATGTTGGGGTTATAATATTTTATAAATATGGATATTTCTGTCGATTGTATTTTATTTTATTATAAGTGGAGAATTGTCGATGGATTTTTACTTACTGTAGATGAGAGAGGTCAAATAACTGTTATTATTACGATACGTTCGACTGGGGTGTTGAAATCCCAGTGGTAATCAACAAATTAACACGAGAGACCTCTTCCTGTTTTATGTTCTGAGGCGCTGATATATTAGCGTGACTTATTGCCCAGACTAGACAAACGATAATTTTTCCACGCCGATAAGCAGTTATGCAACACTGGTTAAATTCAAGAGTCGTCTTAATTTTTCCGACATTGAAGTCGATCGTCGTCTTAGACTAATTCCATTTCCGCAAGTTCGCATTTCATCATACTTGTTCTATATTCGGAGCTTTCCGCAGCTCCCTCGGGAGGTCCGCTCTGTTAGCTAATTCTTTTCTTTTTGGGAGTAAATTCAAGTGATTTTCACTTTCGGTCTGTGCAGAATTTTTCTTCAGCCGGTGTTCTTTGTAATTTTCCTGCGCGTTTAAGTTTTCATTTAAGATTCAGGTATGCATTACATAGGCTTTCGACTGTTCGCGGAGTAGGTTTTTATCCATCTGCCGATTACGTTAATGCAGTTCCAACTAACTGATATATCTCGCGTATGGTTGTAGGCTTTAGACATTTCGGCATGGCGAGCATGGGAAAAATCTCTTCTGATGCCTTTGCAAAACGTAAACATTTGTCGACAAATTTTTCCGGCACTAGCCGTAAAAAAAAGTATCATCAAATTCGCGGGACAAGGTCCTTATCACCAGTGTGACATTGGTCGTTCCGTTAATGTCTTAAGTGAGAGATTAGTTGAAACGTTCCTGAAAATTTTTGAAGTTAATGACAAGAAACCAATCGGAATAACGCAGGTAATTTTCCAGAGAGCAGATATGACCTATCCGGAAATAGCAGGGCTTATTCGTGAAGGATGTTTCCTATTTTCTGTTATCCCCCGAAGTTAAAGTGGCTTTTTCCTTTTTTTCCAGGGGCATAATTTGCTAACTAAATAAGAGGAGCAAGTGTCGATAGCATTCTTACGAAACTTTTTATTATTATTCGGTTCCTTTTTTTTTTTTTTTTCGTTTTCCTTGTGGGTTTGTCAACGAGGACATTAGCCCAACGAATGGAAGAAGAAGGCGAAAATAGTGGAATAATGTTTGCCGACATTCAGAAAAATGAAAATTTAATCCTCCCGGATGTTGTTGCTGCGCGATAAGGATGATTCTGTTTCGAACGCATATCGAAGGTGAAAAATATGGAAGTTATAAAATGTTCCGTTGTTGTTGTCGATATCGTATTTTTTATAAATTCGTCAGCTGTTGTACTCGGTGAAGTATTACTTTTTTGCTTGATTTGAGCGGCCCGAATTTCTTCAGACTTTCTTGCGAAACTTTGTAAGTCAGAAGCAAATCGCTGGCGGCTACTTGAATTTCATCGGTAAAGCTTGCCGAGAAAAAAGTATTAGGAGGAACAGAGAATGTTGCGAAATTCCCCATTAGTCTGATTATCCTTCAAACGGATTTCGACGAAGTAAAAATTGGTTGAAAAGATAAGCACACCTTTTATCTCGCTGTAAGCTCTTGCTTTCGACGGGATTTGCTTTTAATTTTTTTTCGAACTTGCACCTCGCCCTTTCGTCAAATTCAGCACAGTTCAATTTCTTTTTGTTATGATCGATAACTTGCTTAAAGGGCAGCTATCTTGTTCCGCAAAATATGCGAACTGCTAGAAAAATGAACAATCGATTGGGATCCGTATTAACATTTTCAGTTTGCTGAACGTAAATCATAATTTTTTTTGTTTTTAACGTGAAACACATTTTTGCAGTGGGGGATTTACTATTTATATTGGGCGATGCCGGACGCTTTAATATAGGCTAGATTTATGAATGTAATTTTACACCGACTGTTTAAAAAAGTTTTTAGTTTTTTTGATTTCACTTTCGTATATATATATATGTAACAAATATCGTAATAAAAATCATTACTATGATTTCCAAAACAATCGCTCTCTACGGTTTTCCGTATTATATAATGTTATTTAAGTTGCACATAAATTTCTGAGAAGTTCATTAACGTACAATGTCTAAATGTTGTCCGGAATGTTGCAAACAGGTTTGTCGAATCCGAAAAGATCATAACTGTTCGAAAAGATTTAAAATACAACGATCTAGATAACTAGTAGTTTTTTCCAAGCTTCGAATAATTTTCCTAAAAAACATAAAAGCGAGAAACAGGTTCTGACACGAAAATGTCTTTATGTTCCAGGAAAATTTCTCGAAGCTTAGAAAAAACTTTGCTAGGTTTTATTTAAATTTTCTCGAATTTACTTACCCCTTGATACGTTTCATTGTATTATTATTATACATTGATGCCTGCGCCAGATCAGATTGAGTTTAAATCGAACTAGATGATAATCGGGCTAACTGCGGTATTTCCCTATTTCCGCTAAGGCGAGAAATACCCTGAGAAAGACTACGAAAATTAAGCTTTGTTGCACGTCAAATAAGTGTCGGGCAGGACTAATTTGATTATAATTTAAAACGAAATATAAAAAATTCATTCTCGGGAGTTTATTTAAATTACGAAAATATGATAAAGCATCGACTAGTTTCAGATCAACATAATATCATATTCATGCTATATAGTACATTAAACGTGAAATCCTAAAAACACTGAAAACGAGTAGTAATCGATAACGTAATAAACCGGTAAGCATAAATTACGCCGATGCAGGCGATTATAAAAAAAAAACGATTTATTTATTTTATTTTATTCATTTATTTAAAATTACAAGGTTACAACTTTCGAAGATAACCAATACCTTTTATCAATACTTTTTGATATTCAAAAAGCGTATGATACAGCGTGGAGATACAAAATTATTCAACTATTCATAAAGGTGAGATTGAAGGGCCGAATAGTCCAATTTACAAACAACTTTCTCTCAAACTGTACGATCAAAGTCCGAATAGGAAGTAAACTTTCACGAGACTTTACCATGGAAAATGGAGTGCCTCAAGGCAGCGTACTAAGCGTGTACTGTTTTTTGATCCTAATAAATACGATTATTGAACATATTCCATCTCCCATCTCAACCAGATTGTTTGCGGATGATGTAAACATTACTCTTCGGACGACAGACCTTCTGTACGCTCAAAACCTGTTGCAGAAATCCCTGGATAACCTTCAGGAGTGGAGCATGACAACGGGGTTACAGTTTTCTCCGCAGAAAACCAAGTACATGGTGTTTACAAAAAAACGTAACCAAAACATGCTAAACCTGACAATTAATAATTCAGTTTTACAACATACAACTGAATATAAATTTTTGGAATTGGTTTTCGACACAAAATTGACTTGGCGTAACCATATTTTTGCACTTAAACAATCATGCCAACCAATACTCAACATCATGAAAATGATGAGTAACCGGACCTGTGGACCAAGAAGTTCAAGCCTACTTCGCATATATAAGGCCCTCATTCGTTCGAGACTCGATTACGGTTCAATTATCTACTCGTCCGCCAGTAACCGATTACTGAATATATTGGATATGATACAGAACGCTGGACTGAGGATTGCATTAAAGGCTTTCCCAACCTCACCGACCGCTAGCCTTCAATATCTTAGTGGCACCCCACCGCTCTGCTACCGACGGAAGATGCTCTCTATTAAGTATTCAATGAAGGTCGCTGTTCATCAGCGTCATCCAAATCGCATTCATATGCAAAAACAGCTACAACAAATTGGACTGCAAAAGCCATTGAGGCTGCTACGTGGTATCATGAGCAGAATCCTAACAGTGTCACCGCCATGGAGTCAATTTACCCCAAAAATCTGCTGAGATCTACTTACAGCCGACGTTAAAACGCAACCGAATACGGACATCCGTAAAAGGCTTCAGAACGTTTTGAGCCAGCAGCCTAATTCAATTCTATGCTTCACCGATGCGTCCAAAACATCATCACATGTCGGAGGTGCCTTTTCCATCGGGAAAAGGATATATTCCTTCAGCTTGCTGAATATGACATCAGTCCTTGCGGCCGAGATGTTAGCCTTACTTCAATGTTTGCTGCAGATATCGGAATTGCCATCTGACCAGTATACGATCCTGACCGATTCAGTCTTAGCATTGCAGTATATTGAAGCGATGAATTCGACTGTGGCAACGGCGGACCAAATACTGCTTATCATCACTGAATTAAATAAACGAAACACCAGTATCTCTTTCGTTTGGATCCCGAGTCATCGGGGAATAGATGGCCATGACATCGTGAATCATGCAGCAAGAGGGCCAACTCAAACATATCTTCCGATAATGCTGGGGGAAGACCTTACACAGTGGTACAGTCGGGAAATCTTACACTCGTGGAATCAGCGGTTCCAGGCCCGGCCAAGTATACTTGGGTATTCAAAGAAAAACGTGGACGCTTGGCCGCTAATCATTGGTAATGTCTGCTCACCGAAGCTGGAAACAGTAGTTAACAGAATATATGCCTTGGGCATTCAAAAATTACTCACTCATATCTACTGAGTAATCAACCACCGCCCCATTTGCAACGTACCGCTGACAGTTCATCACATTATCCTAACCTGCCAGAAGTACAACCATCATCGCGATAATCAACCGAGAAAAAATATCCTCGACATAAACAACCTCCAAATGCTTACTGATTTTATTATTAAAACAAAAATAATCAATGATATATAAATGACCTTTAATCGAGTAATAGCCATATAGGCACTAACTACTCGTATAAAAAAAAAAAAAAAAAAAAAGGTTACAAATGTAATTTGTTAGGATAATACAGTCCTACATATGCGCTTGCTATTGTATAAATTACAATAAAAATAAACATAAAATTGCACATAAAATTGAAATATTAATTAACGGATTTTTAGACTGTAAATTATTATTTCTGATATTATCTCTATGTTTATAAATGTGTTTCAGCGAAATCTAGTATTTTATAATTATTTTCCGTATAATTATATTCTCTTCAATAGTATTATTAAAATAATGGTTATTCGACTATAAACTTCGCTAAACATCTAATTTTGAAAAAAACAATCAATAATATTGAAGAGAATATGATTATATTTGAAAGTAGTTAAAGACTATAAAGAACTAAATTCCGCTGAAAACTACTAAACTTATAAATATAAAGATAAAATCATAAATAATTAAAAATCCGTTATTTAATATTTACATTTTAACTGCAATTTTATGTTTATTTTTTGTATTCAATTTTTATTCCATTATATAAACGACTGCATTGATTACGCTTACCAGTGTTTGCAGTTGAATGTTTCATACATTATACACACTGTGAATATAAGGAATAGCTCGTTGCTTCGAAACTGGTTAGTACTTTATTAGATTTTCATAATTTTCATAAATTCTTAATGTGTTTTATATTTTGCTTTGTATTAATTTGATTACATTCAACTGAAAACGCTACTGAAGAACATGTTTATTTATTTATTTATCCGAGAAGCGTTATACATTGCATTTGAAAATTATGTAAAATTAAAGTCCATAATGCTATCTAAGAGTAACGTTTCACACTGAATTAGTCAAAATGAGCCGGAATTTATAATTCAAACTGAAGTTTATCAATTCAGATTTTCTGAATTTTTCATAAGACAAATTTACTATACTTATCGCGTTCAAAAGCATGTCGAAGTTTCAAGCAATTATTTGCTGTAAAAAAACAGAAAAAAAACAAAAAAAACGATGGACATGTTATCAGCGTAATTTGTAATTTATATTATTTTTCATTATTTCTGCTTCAATATGGTTTAATTCGGAAAATTTTATACGCTACGTAAGAAAAAATGGTCATAAAATAAGAATTTTAAATTTAATCCGCATTTCTTCAGAAATTGCACTCTAACTTAAACTTTGATTAAGCAGCAGAATTATCAAAATTTGCATGTCGCCTGATTTGTAGTGAAAACAAATTGATTCGATTTGACACGACTAATTTGGTGGAGTACAACAAACCGGACACTATGAACTTACACATTAACGAGCCCAGAGGGGCAGAGAAATTTTTCATAATAATTTTCCTCTGTTTCTATTGGTAACGCTGCACTGGCCTGTTTAATATTTATCACGGTACATTGTTCAGTGTTCAATCGATTACCACGTTGCCTGTATTTTTCATTTTATTACAATAACAAAAAGTCTGCTGGCTGGCTGTAAGTTCGTGTTTTTTTTGTTTTTTTTTGGTGATTACATTAGTGTTTCTGAAATTATTTGGTTAATTTCTATTGGTCGTTGTATATTTTAAATTCTTTACAGCAAATGACCGGATAAATGAAATTGTTAACGATATTTCTAACAAAAATGATGAACTACATATTTTTTCGATACACGTGAAGGAGAGGGAAGTTGGAAATTAAATGCCTATTACGGAAGAAAAATCGGTAAAAATGTTTTCGAAACGGTTTGTACTCTGGAAAAAGAAAAGTTCCAATACTGATTTCTGCAACGTCAAATAGCAGGTGTTTCCGGTGTTCATTAATCAGGCTGCTATTAATGTAGAAAATTATTCCGGTTTAATTCAAATGATGCGACTATCGGCAATGGTGAATATATTAATCAATAAATTAGACAAGCTAGTCGAGTATAAATTCTGTAAAAAATAATGTCATAGGAATGAAATGAGAGCCTATTTATAGAACTTCGTTATTTATAGAGGCATCTTGAATGTCTGCATGGTAATAATGGAATTTATGTTAACTATGCCGTTGCAAAGAGAACATTTTTTCATTAAAGGCGAGACTACATTTTGATAATAAATGGGCTGCTAAAACATGAAAAAGACAATAAGAAAGAAAATATCTTAAGTACCGTACATTTCTGAAATACCGTAAAACTTCGCTAATTCGGACTATATTAATTCGGAACGTCTATAATTTGGACTGACAAAAAATAAACTTTTTTTTTAATGTTGCCGTGTTAATTTTCATGTTTAGCGAAATTGAAGAAGTCGGATAAATAAATATTTTACAAAACACTGGTGAAGAATGTGGTAGACGTACAACGGGACTGCTTAAATGGTGATGAAGATGAATTTGGGTACAACATTGTCCAGACGAAAGAAGAAATAGCGGCTGTCGTAAATGAGCGTATAGTTGGGAACGTGCATCAAGATTCTTCTGATAGTGAATAAGACAACTGCGAAAGAAATCCAAGAAGAGACTGTAAAACTAACTAATGCTAAAAATCACCTTGATTCATTATTAAGGTTGTGTGTAATACGAATAGTGAATTTTTTAATAAATATTTCTTCATGTTAAACGAAAGTGTCAAAAGAAATCTAAAAACAATACACTCAAAAAAAAATGTCAGACTTTTTCAAATGAAAAGGTATCACACATCTCGTAACTAATATACGTATGTAAATAGTGCATGTAGTACACAGTATTGTATTTAGTGTTTTTAAAGAATATGTAAAATCGGTACAGTAAATTAGTACACGTAGTATATAATATATGTTGTAGTCAAATTTTATTAAAATTGAACAGACGAGTAATTAGAATTTTTTATTGTTATGCTTCTATTACATCGACTTAAACTATTACATACACTTTCGCTTTGAGATTTATCTAAATTAAGTACACGGTATATTTCGTAGAAGAGTTCGGATTACACGTGATTTTAGCAGTGTTCCATAATTCGGAATTTTCGCTAATTCACACCGACACTGTGGTCCGCCTTATTAGTAGGGTTTTACTGTATTTAATGGATTTATTAAACATTTTTAAGTGAATTACTCTAATGGTAAATATACAACTGTAGTGATACAGAGGTAAGTGTGAATTGTGAATGTTTGAAACCAAGAAAATGAGGCATTAAAATGCCCATTCTAGCCGAGCGAAAATGCATTATTATCTAAATGCTGCTATATGCATCTCAGGGGGGATATTTTTAATAAGTCTAATGATCTATAATCGACAGAACTAGTTCAAAGATTAGATAGTCCAATATTCAAACTATGCATATTTTAAATGAGTCTAATGATCTATAATCGACAGAACTAGCTCAAGGATTAGATATTCCAATATTCAAACTACAATATTACTGCTGACTATTGAGCCTTGGAATTGATAGATGAATCGAATATGATATATACGGCACTAACATATGCAAGAATTGTCAGAAGAAAAAATAACTGTCAAGTTCCGCCTTACTTTTTAATGACTAAACGGAAACGGTCGGTTTCATAATTTATTGACATTCCAGAAATGAAACGCTCAAAATAATTTGAAGAAGTTGTACTTATTTCTACAATGAACGGTTTAGTTTATTGATTCGGCCTTTTTGAAAAACGAAGTGGAATTTTTTCCATTCTTTAGTTGATTCATCACACAGTTCAAATCCTATAATTCAATACAACTTATTCCTAAATCGGTCCCTCTTCTCTGCTCCTCGCTGACCACCGTTCATCAGTCTCATCATAAAATAGCTTCATCTCCCCTTGGTGGTACGAGGATTGTAACGTTGCATTTGATCAATATTACGTTCTTTTGAGCAAGTCCGCTTTGATTAAATTATAGCACTTTATTGCCGTACACATATATAAATAAATACAGATCTAAGCGGCTGTTTTCAAATTAGTGAGATAAATCACAAAATATTTTTCATTCAGAGATGAACAAAACGACAGGCAATAAGATGAAAAGAAAACAAAGATTAACCGACATTAAATTAAAATTACAATTAAAATTAAAATTAAAATTAAAATTAAAATTAAAATTAAAATTAAAATTAAAATTAAAATAAGAGAAAATTGTTGAATTGCACTTCGTCGTCTCGCAAATTTAAAGGAAGCGGAACTTTTCCGTGTCGACGCCACGCTGTATGCTACATTTCAAAGTTTTAGCTTGGTCGGATATTTATAAAGTTTAAATGTATTCAGATGGACTGTTTTTTTTTATCTAATTTTGCACGTTAACCGTATTGTGAACTAAGGTAACATTCAAGCTGTGCCAATGAAGATAATTCATTTGTTAATCGGATGATATTAAATATCGAAAACTTTCATTAAAATTAATTTTCGATGCCATGAAATAGTAATTGTTATTGGGCTTTTTTTTTTTTTTTTTAAATTGCGAGTCCCTACAATAAATATCTAACATAATTTTATTAAAGCGATCTGGATTTTCTTTATATTTATGGTGTTTACCTGTTAATAAAGTAAGCAGATAGTAAATAATTTGGGTATGTACTCATCCGGAAGTCAACACGATCTACACAAAAAAAAAGAAAATGAATAACCGTGAATGTAATTTTATTAGGAAATGCCTACTAATGTTAGAAAACAATTATCAATGCATTAATGAGAAAAAAAAAAAAAGCCACTGAAAATAGAAAAAAAACTTTGAAAATGTCCTGCGTACTGAGAAACGTTTTAAGTCTATAAGTCTTCACATATTTCGATGATCTTCTGGAATATAACGGAACGACTGCTAATTAAGGCGCAGTTACGAAATTCCGGTTATTCTTCTAAAATTTCTTCACGTAATCATGGAACTGATGTTTTTTGTTGGTTTTTTTTTTTAGGCTCGTCAACCAGCGACCTTTATCCAGGAACAATTAGAAAATAAAGCAGTCATCTATATCTTCATACGATGTCAAATGTTTTTAGGAGGAACGAACAAATCGTAGGAACGGTGTGTGGAGAAGGAAAAAAGACAGTATATAAGAGGCGCGCAATATGGAGTCCGAGTCGCAGAAAACTGGAACAGAAAGCAGAACGCTTAAAAAAGGAGATATGAACACTCAAACTTTTTCTGCACGCTGGTACTTCACAGTCTAGAGTGACATTAAAAAAATTTTACGAAAGGGACCGTGAAAAATTGTTACGAAGTTAAAGCTGGAGCAGCGAAAAGCGACTGTACAGTTTCATCCGTGTCATGCTAAGGGCAAAAATTCAAGTCAGAAGACTAGACTCAATAATGCGAGAATTAGTTTCAAGAAACTGGCCTATTGCGAGCTGTGAAGCATGTTGTCGTCTTCCGCTATTGTTGCGGGATTTTTAATTTCTATTCATCTAGTTTATCTACAATAATTGGGAACAACGTATTCCGAGATGAATTGTTTTCGTACAATGAGACGACATTAATTTTTTCGCCTAAAGCGAAAAAAAGTGAATGAGTCAGCACATCGCGACGGCTTCGTACGAATCCGCAAATTATTAGTTAAGAAAAAAGAGAAATTAGCACGACCTTTCGGCTTTTTGCGAGAGATATTTTATAAGATTTTCCGAAGAAATTCGATAGGAATATTCTTGCAAAACATAAAAGTCGAATTTTTTAAAACGATTGGAAATACCGGGGCCTGTAATGTATAGAAAAAGATGTTGTTTGTTTTTTTCGCTTTCGAAAATTCGTTAGCCGCGCATAATTGCGAAGAGATCTAAAACACGGCGAAAAGTTAAGAAGTCGAGGGGGAACGGATTGACGTAGCGCAAATTAATAAAAGAAGACTCCAGAAATGAAAACTGAACATCGTTTTTATTTTGAGGGGCAGGGCGATTCGCAGAAGGAAACGGTGTGGAGGGCAAGAACAAACAACTGCAGAACGCGAAGCTCGGTGCGGGAACAAGCCGCGAGGGAAATACATTTCTCCTCTGTGAACTGCAAAATAGCCGGATTTAACCTTTCGAAAAATAAAGCGGCAGCATTTATTAAAGGGAACGTTCTCTCGAAAATGAATCGCGAACTGATAATTTTAAAAATAGAAATGAACAAAGGCCGCAGTCGACCTTTTAAAAATCGCTGCCGGATCTCTTCGTCAGGCTTAATTGAATGGCGGAATATCTCGTCGCCGCCGTCGATAGCTCGGCTAAACTCTCTTCTCCGGAATGAGCGATGCAGGAACAAAATTGTCATGATGGCGCTGCTCACTCGACCGCCTATTTAACAATACAATCTCCACCTCATTACCGCCGCAACATGAACTAGTTAGCCGTTAATCAATTCTTCTTCTTTTATCTCTTCCCACACCTAATCAATAATGATCTGCAACAGAACCACCGTCCGAATATTGATAAGAAGAGCATTATTTTATTCTTCCGTTAGTAATAAAGAATAATCTGCCACGTTCACGTTAGAAAAAGAAAGACAGAAAAGAGCTCCTTCTGCTTTTCGTTTGTTTCTTAATTTTCTTCAGACCAGTCGGTCATATTGGAGACAGTAACTCGTTTCACAAAGTGGTCAACATGTAGCGATAAGGAATGCGGTTAAACGGTTATAAACCTGCGGTATGGAGTCTCAGCCTCTGGCATGCTGTCTCGTTCGTTCACCATTAATTTAATATATTAAAGTGGTATATTTTTTATACAGAAATATTATATCTGTATTATTTTTGATCATGTTAATACTGAATAATTGTGAACAATATTGCGTAATATATCTGGGGCACTGGGGGGAGATGGGGCAAACTTTAAAACAAACACAAACGCTACTTATTCAAAAATTTAAAGAACGCAATAACGATGAAAGTAAGATTAGAAATCTCCTTTGGAATAAATAATTTCTAACTCTGTTTTTAATTTAGACTTATCTAGCATTGGATAGAATTGAACGATCGATTCAAACGTTAATTCAGGTAAATGATTTCTATAAATGGCAAATTTTTAACATTTACTAAATTAACGGCCTCCAAAAGATGACCTCTGTACGCAAGTTTTTCTTTTAATTGAAAAATTATTGCGTCGCATGCTTCTTTAGCGAAATACGGAATTTGTAATCCAGTGGCGTAGCTTCAATGGAAGAAGCGCCGCTTCTTCTAACAAATTAGTAGGTAATTGTTTTTTTAGAATATCTGCGAAAAGACTACAATCCCCGGAAAAAAAAATGAAGTCACTGCTGAATTTAAGCGCCAAATTTTTAAAAAATTACTAAGAAAAATGAGCGTTAGATGAAAAGGAGCATCGGCAAGAACGAGTGACAGAAACAATCCCATATTCACTATTTCACGTTACTACTGCCTAGAGTTGTCTCTGAACGATCTGCTATGTATCGATGATAGAAAAAGGTTGCGCACGCATATTCAATTTGGAAGTGGCAGGTTGTGTCGCTTCAAAATCATATCATTTGCGCGAATTTTTACCCGTGCGATTCCTAAGTAATGAGTATTAAGAGTGAAGAAAACATGCGCGCGCATCTTCAGCCTGGAAGCGCTTAGTCAAATTGCTTCACGGTTACGTACACCGATCTATAGCGCGATTTTTATCCATGTCAGTGTGTGTACGAGCATAGGTTAGTGCGGTATTTGCAGTACATTTTTTTCTTTGGATCGTTTTTTTACATGCTGTCGTTTACTAACAGCGGAACTGGAAGCGATGATCGGTCGCTCGTTTCAGTCTGCAATAGTGATGGGTTTTACAGTTCTTTTTGCGGATCAGTTCTTTCAGATCAGTTCACTTATTAAAGAACTAATTCAAAGATCCGGTTCCAAAAGAACTGATTGTTTTCGAAAATCTTTCAGATCTACATGTAAACAAATCTTACTATACTAAGCGACTGTGTAATCGTTTTTATTTTGTCTGTCCGGACTATTCGCTCCGGCTCATTCTGTTCATTCGCGTTTCACCCGAAACAGTTCATACAGAACCAGTTCTTTTAAGTTTTGTGAATCAGTTCTTTCGGTTCTTTTTCATGAATCAGTTCTTTCAAGCAGTTCTTTTACGAACTACACATTACTAGTCTGCAGTAGAAGCTAGACTGGCTCGTTTATCTTATTCCCGCCACAAATACTAATGTTTCAGTCTGTTAAAGTGCAAACATTTTCGAAATTGGGGCTACGTGCAATTGTATTATTAAAAAACTTCCACTGATTAGTTTTAGTTCATTAAGTTTTCAAGGAAAAATTAATATTACTCAAAATGATGAACCAACACCTAGTTTAGAAAATTCGAATACAAAATCAAAAGGCATGTAAAATATTCTCTTCCGTAATTTATCAAACTTGTCTGTATGTGTATGTAAAGTATTTAACCGCCATTTTCAAACAAATTTATGTGCAACAATGCCCCATGGTTATACACAGTTGTGGGAAGATAAAAAATTGTTAAAAATGTATGGAATGCAAATGGCTTTGACTTAATTCAGTTGTTGGGGAAGACAGAAAGCTATCATGAAAAAGGATATTTTTAAAAATTATCCATGTTACGACTGACGAAATATTGTCATCAGATCATTCATCGGTTACACTAACAATTAGTCAGCATATAGTTAGAAAAATGCGGAAACCAAAACTCCATAATAAATTCACAGATTGGGATGCATTTCGAGAGCAGCTTGAACGTACAATGAACGTTAAAATACCGCTGAAAACTGCAAAACAAATAGATGAAGCGGTAGAATACTTCATTAAAGTCATACAACGAGCTGCGTGGAAATCCACACCAAAGGAAAGAGGTTATGAGCCTGTTATCTATTATCCAGATAAAATTAAAAAAGCGGTCCAGTTAAAACGGAAACTGAGAAAACAATGGCAATTATCGAGAAACCCTACCCATAAAACAGCATTAAATAAGCAGACGAAGTTTTTAAAGAAATTATTGCAATATTTAAAAAACAAATCCTTAAAACAAAGGTTAACAAATCTATCGCCCCTGCCGCAACATGACTACTCGTTGTGGAAAATAACAAAAAATCTTAAAAGACCTGTACATGCGGTGCATCCGTTAAGAAAATCAAGTCGAACTTGGGCTAAAACGGACTCAGAAAAAGCAGAAGTCTTTGCAAAACATTTCGCAAACATATTTCAGCCATATCCTGGAAATTCAACGCTGACCCCTGATGCTTACTGTTATGATGTTTCTAAACCAATAAAACTCACATCTCCGGGGGAAATTAATAACTTAGTAAAAACTTTAAATCCGCATAAATCTCCGGGTTATGACTTAATTACGGCACGGATTTTAAAGGAATTGTCCAGAAAAGGTTTTATATTTCTGACATATGTCTTCAATGCGATGCTCCGGCTACGGTATTTTCCGATACAGCTAAAACTGTCACAAATTATCGTCATTAAGAAACCGCTTAAACCACCGACAGAACCGGACTCGTATCGGCCCATCTCCTTGCTGTCCGTAGTCTCTAAGCTTTATGAAAAGCTGTTGCTGAAGCGGTTAATGCCAATTATTAACGACAAAGAGTTAATACCGGAACATCAGTTCGGTTTCAGAGCTAAGCACGGTACAACAGAACAAGTGCACCGCATAGTTAACACTATAGAGGCATCCCTCGAAGGGAAAAAGTACTGTGACGCAGTGTTTTTAGATATAAGCCAGGCTTTTGACAAAGTCTGGCACGACGGTCTGTTACACAAAATAAAACGTCACTTTCCCCATGAAATATATCAATTACTTTGGTCATACTTACACGAAAGATACTTCTTTGTGAAGTATGGAGATGACTCATCAGATATATATCCGATAAAAGCAGGCGTTCCGCAGGGAAGTGTGCTGGGGCCACTACTCTATCTCATATACACGTCAGATATTCCTACGCCCTCCAACGTGCAGGTAGCAACATTTGCTGATGATACCGCGATCTTATGCTCGGATGTATGCCCGGTTAAAGCGCGTAACACCATTCAAGAAGCTGTTACTGAACTCTCATCGTGGTTTAGCCAATGGAAGATTAAAACTAATGAAAGCAAATCAAGGCGAGTAATCTTTACTAACAGAAGAATTGTGCCAACGGAAGATATAATCCTGAATGATGTTCCAGTTCCACAACACACAGATGTAAAATATCTTGGTATGTATCTCGACCAAAGATTAACATGGAAGAAACACATAACAGCAAAACGGATCGAACTAAATGCAAAACTGAAGCAAATGTACTGGCTATTAAACAGAAAATCAGAAATATCTCCTGAAAATAAACTATTAATATACGCTCAAATCCTAAAGCCAATTTGGCGGTACGGTTGCCCCTTATGGGGCTGCTCGAAAAAGAGCAATATAGCGATCATCCAACGGATACAGAATAAAATCCTTCGAATGATAGTCAATGCTCCGTGGTATATCACCAACTTAACACTACATGAAGATCTAAAAATCAAGACCGTGCTAGAAGTAATAACTAATGATGCAAAAAAGTATGCTAGCAGACTGGAGATACATCCAAATTACTTAGCGATCGTATTGTTGGATAATTCGATGGAAGTTCGGCGGCTTGACAGAGTCAAGCCGATGGACTTAGCCTAACAAAAAGGAAAAGTAATCTTCTGCACCTATCGCTGGATAGAGTGCTACTCAATGTTACGCTCTAATACTAAAATTGCCAGATAGCTGTTATCAGCTAGGAGCAATTTGGCAAAAAAAAAAAAAAAAAAAAAAAAAAAAATGTTACGCAAACAAATATGTCTCTAATAATAGGGGTTTAATGATGTAACAAAATTAAAATTTTTAAATATTTTAAATACAAACGATTTTTTAAATTTTCAATAAAATTTTCTGGAGGAAGAAGACTTTTTTAAAACAGAATTACGGAAATTTTTTCAATCTTGCAAGTGTGATAAGTGTACTTGCAAGATTCTAACATATGTAAAGATACTGCGGTGCATCTTATAGACTTAACGGCTTCAGATCTAACAGACGATTTTCCAGAAGTGTATACAAGATTTCTCATTTAATAACCACAATTCCGGCAACCACTTCGTCTGCAGAAATATCGTTCTCAGTAGTGAAACGAATAAAAACGTACCTAAGAAATACACAAGGTCAGGCTATATTCATTAGCTTTTTTTAGTATTGAAAAAGAATTATTATCGACACATTAGGGGAAACGACCATCTTCTTTTCGTGATGATGTAATAGATACTTTCGCAAAGAAGAACCGAAAAATTGAATTAATTTATAAAAAATAAGACATTTCGTTTCTCTTAATCAATTTTTATTTCTGTTCTGTATTTAACCGAATTTTACGCATGTTTATTTTTACGTAAACAAAATATTTCATTGCGGCGCTTCCTCAGTCCTGAAATTCATGCTACGCTACTGTTGTATTCCCTTTTGCAAATTTTCTTTCTTTGTTTACTAGAATTTAGACGAGTTTCAGTTTCAATTAAATCAAGTTTAAAAGTAGCATTTCGAATTTCGGATACGATTTTCTCGAATGTTTCTATGTATTTTAAAGGAACTATTGTCTACTTTTACCCTGAAACTGACTGAACAATACGTCTATATGCGCAAAAATTTTATGAAATAGATTAAGCTAAACTAAAAAAATTACGATTTTGTAATATATTTCGTAAAGCCTCCCCGCATGTAGTTATCAAATTTTTCCTTCAGCGGTTCAAAACGTTCTATTAATACCGCACTTACAGTAATCCGGCTATTATAGTTGCAGCGTGCTTGGAAAATCACTGGCAGTTTGTATTATATAAAATTGCTTCCTAGTATATCACGTCTGTAAGTTGAACTTGAAAAAGAATTAGAGATTGCAGATAAGTTCGATAAGAAAATTTTCACTTTAGAATTTTTAACTCGTAGCTTTTTGTAATATTAAATTTAACCGGTAGGCGTAACAAAAGTTGAAGTGAGCATATTTTCATTTTTGTTTTCGAGTTTTTACAACACTCGTACTGATAGACATTACACTAGCGCTATCATAGTACTGTGAAATAAAAGCTTAAAAGGTGTACACTTAAGATTAAGCATTTCAATTCATTCTCAATCAGTTTCATTCAACCATTAGCCTGATCAATCTATGTGTTTCTCGCAAAAATCCAAAATCTTTCATACAACCGTGATATAAATATCCAGGTACGAGAACCGTTTGTCAATGATTCAAAATACGATTTGTTTGGTTACTGAATTGTTTAAAAAATTGACTCCCGTTAATTCGTTTTTAATTTCTTCTTGGCATACGGAAAACATCCTTTAGTGAAATCTCGTTTTGAACTATATTTGACGTTACTTTAAAAACAGTCGCAGAATCTAAATGTTGTTTTAAAACTATATCCAATTCCAACGGAAAGTCAAGCAGTTCACAAAAAACACCGCGATTTTGGGAATTATCTTTTTCATTATGTCCCCGAAATGCTAATTCCAATTTTTCACAAAGTTTTACGCAGTTAATTACTTTTTTTAACGATGTACCGGTTTTAAGTCACCCGTTCATTGTGTTTTACTACCATTTCTCTACAGGAGCCGTCTAACTGAACCTTAATATTTTGTGAGTCTGTTCTAACTCGGTAAAATAGTTCATACGAATATTTTAGATTTCATGGTTTTTGCTCTCTCATGTAAATGTTTCAAATCAGAAAAATCTGGATCTAATTTTTTCAGATCTATTATTAGAAAAAAAAACAAAACACAGGGAGAATGAACGATTTGTTTCATGAAATCCAACATTATACATAAATACCCGAATTAAAATATCAATTATATTCACAGTTTAATTTTGATGTCGGTCCTCTAATGTTTTTATTTTAATTTCTTCCGATAACGAGAATTGACGAAAATTTATACATATTTAAAATGTTACTTTTTAAGCTTTCAGTCATCTTCACGAACAAAAGTATAAAACACACGCCGAAATCGGGATAAAAGGTTAATGACGATTAATACAACGAACGCACTAAACACACTCAACAAAACAGAAACATACAGAATAGCGCCGTCTATTTCTACAGATTGTACTGTCTATGACTGGAAACGTCATCATGGTGGGTTTAGTCCTACTTTGACCATTAAAATATGCATCTTCATTTCCAGTAGATAACTGGTGCATCATGACAGTCTTTTAAGAATTCCAGTAGGTCTAAATCGAGTTACTCCCGTCAACTAGAAGCAGTGTGTGGAAACATCCTCTATACTCCGCTCTGAATCACCAAGAGCAGATTAATAACCTTTAGATCGACACAGCTGTCTATGTGACAACCAGCATGACAAATGTATCACTGAAATTGCATATTTACAAAATTGCAGGAAAACTTGATGGGGTGAAGATGAACCTTCCGCTGCGCCCGCCACAGATTTATATAATGATTACTGTTAAACATCAAGAAGGTACTATTACACTACTTTTCTTTTTTCCCAATCTGAAAGGTGAGATGAATTCATTTCAATGTAAATGAAACAATACTGAAACTTAACTAAGGAGCAAGAGAACGCAAGTTTTAGCTGCCATCTGATCGCCAACGCTCTGGGATGAGTACGGCACATCAAGAAGAAGAACTAAAATAATCAACAAAATTATGTACTTAATTTAAAAACAGAATATAATGTCATTTCCTAAAACTAAGTTTTAAAGCTACATTTAAACTTATTTATATTGTATTTTTTGTTATTTTTTCACTATTATTGTTTATATATTATTTTTATGCTATTATTATATTCTTTCATTTCCCAGATAACCAACTGATGTTAAAATTACGTTATACGACGTGATTTCCATGATATACTGGTGATCATCACGCAATACTGACGTTATTTTGACAGCAAAATTATAACGTCTTTTAAACGTCATAAGAATTACGTTATTTAACTCATTCTTTCGCCATTATAATAAAACTGATTTTTATTTTCAATTATATTATGTAAACCAACCCTTATAATTTGTTTTATTTTATTTTTTTTAAATCTAATATAGAATGATTATTAAAATAAAAGTAAATCAGGTCTCACGGCTTTATTACAGAGGTGTCAGGGATTGTATAGTTGAAGTTTATAATTAAGTCAAAAATATGGCACTGATGAGAAATTTTCCGAGATTTTTCTGGTATCTATAATTATTTTAGAATGAATAAGCCTAAATGAGATAACAGAAACAATTCATTTTTTACTACTACCTCCTGCTAGTGAGATGTTTATGGTAAATTCTAATTCCGATTAAATAACAATTTATCAAATGAACCCTCTTCTTAAAAATTCTGCCAACACTGTTGCGACCATATTCACCAACATCGATGCTTTAAAAAAACTCCATTAGCATCAACTACTTCTAAAATAAAAATATTGACAGAATGCTGATCCAGTCTTTGGAGCTACTTTGATTTGTACGTGCTTCCCATCAATATCTCTCAAAAACGATGATAATAATAACAATATAGTAGTAATAATAATAATAATAATAATAATAGTAATAATAATACTAAATCTCCGAATGATTATCGTTAATATAGGTCGAAATGGAACAAACAAAGGTATACTTTAACAAAAACTAAAAGTTTGCTATACTTTCCCTTTAAACATAGTCAAAAGCTTGCGAAATATCCATAAGGTTTAAAAAATAATAATCATTTAAAGTTCTATATACAACTTTGTTGTAACTTTGCAACTAATTTAAGTTAGAAATTACGAATTAGTTTAGGATTTGTAAAAAAAAAAAAAAGTAAATGAACAAATAAAGAAGGTTATTTCCCGAATCCGTAATTTAATTTAATTTGAAAAGTTTTTATTGATGGTTGCGTATATACTGTACCTACCGATCATTCTATAATCGGTCTAATGAGTTAAAACGCCGCTTTAAAATATCAACTTAAGCACAGTCCAACGTTTATATACATTTATGCATACATACATATATAATATGTAGATATGTGTACGTATATAGTAACTGTTAATTTATTTGAATATGGAAACGAGTGCATTTGCAAATTTGGCTCCCATATGCAGTTTTATTTAAATTCCAATATATATAATCGTCATTAAAAGCGCATGTATATACTTTAGACGAAAAACTTTTAGCGAGAATAATTTTCAGTCGAATAGCGAAACTTTCTGCACATTAAGTAGCCTGAAATATCACGAAGGAATATTCTGGAAGTGAGGAATAAATTAATCGTATCAAAGCAGGAGTGCCGAAAACGATAATGTCACATGGCGAAAATGAGGCGCACAACTTGGAACCGATCCAACTTTTTCCTATTCCAGCTCGCTCCGGTTCTTTGTGCCGAATTCGAGAAGTCTGCCAGTGATACCGATGATGGCAGTCACTCATAACTTTTTTCCACGCAATTTTTTTTCTTTTTTTTTTGACTCACACAAACAAACTAATCTACATACTATGTTCATTCTTCGACGTGCGCCTGCCATTTCGGATTTGTAACTATTCGAAACAAGTTTAATAGGAATAGGCAGTTTTTAATAAATATTTAGCGCAGAATTTCTATCGGCTAAGATCTTTTTCATGCCAACGCGTCTTACTACCGTTAATAATACAACGGCCTCCCTCACAAACGTTTCTTCTTTATTTTCTTAGTGTACTGACAACAATTTCTCATTTTTGCCTGTTTGCATGACGAGTAAAGAATTATCATAGGCGATTTTCACGCAATGTTTCCTGAAATAGTTGAATTACACTGAAACACGATTAAATATGAAAAAAGTAAAGATTCCAATTTGCCATGAAGAAGAAGAGAAAAGATAATCAATGAAAAATATAGAAAAAAAAACAATGTTACTTCAAATCTTCCGGAAAAATTCGCTTCATTGAACACTCGATGAATAGTTAGGGGGCTGTATTTTAGAAATTTTCTATCGAACCGCATAAGTTCTCGCTTGAATTTGAACAGAAAGCATGTCGTCACTGGTAAATATACATATTAGCACATAAACAGGTCATTACCGTGTACAATACTTTATCGCGACTAAGCAAAAAACTCAGGTATACAATGGTTTCATTCGATTAATTTAATAAATGTGAGATTTTAATTAGAATAATTTTCGCCGATATTAATTTATCGTATACGATATAAAGAGAAATGAGAGTAGTCCGAAAAGATTTTCTACTCTGGAGATTTTTCAACGGTGTTTTTTCAGTCGAAGAGAAATATAAGATAAGAAAAAACAAAGTATTCGAAGATGCACGAGCGTCAGTACAAATATGAATTCGATAATAAATTGTCGTGAACCACGAATGCTGGTGTAGTTGTTATTTAAGAGCGATTTATTATAATTAAAAATAAATAAGAAAAATTAACGTAAAGTCTGGCTGTTATCTTTTCGATTATAATTTAATTCTAAATAGTATATTCATGCGGGAAAGTAACGTAACGTTAAGGTAAATAACAATGAAAACAGAGGATCAACGTAAAATCAATAATTAAGGAATTCGGTACTTTTTTTAACCGCGGATGAGACGGAAATTGTTCACTGAACATTTTCGGAAATTAAAGTAAAATCGATCTTTAATCATTATCATTAAATGTTTATCTGCGATTAAACAGCTACACTAGCGCAGGGTTGAACAGCGGCGATATCACATATATCGACCACCGGGGTAAATCTGTCTGCTTATGATAGTTGTCTATGTGCTGTCGGACGGTGTGATCGCTGCTGAGTGCCGTGAGCGTAAATTCACCGTCAAGCCAACTTTATCGTTATTTTCGAAATTTTGCGCGTTTTGGAAAGAAGTTTTTTTTTTTTTATGGAATCGTTTTGACGGCCCCGGCGCCCGAAAATTAAAATACCGGTATAGTACGGAGGAACAGGGTTGTTGAAACCAGTATTCCAGAAAAGAAAAGGTTTACAACAAAATATATGTATAAAAACTCGATTCTTCGATTTAAACTCCCCCCTCCGGGGTGTTAGTCTTCTGTAATTCTCATAAAGGAATCGGTTTTATTTCAATCAGTCAATCAATCAATATATTTTGGAATATGTAAAATGGAATATAATAACAATAACAACAATAATATTATTATTATTAATATTAATAATAATAATAATAATAATAATAATAATGCAATGCAACATGAAATGATATTTTTTATTTTAAAAACGTTCCTGATTTCGTTGCAGGACTTTGATATCTTAACTCCGGCGTCATAATTAATAAAATTATCTACGCGTCTATTTTCAGTAAGAACCACGTTAAAGCAATCCACATTTCGGACTCGAACGATTCAAACGAATTACTCTATAGTGTTCATCATCGGAGAAGCAACTAACGAAATAAATAAAACGGAACCGTATAAGCTGACTGCGCTACTACTCCAAAACTGAGCCAAACAAAAAAGGTGCAAAAACGTCTCGTCGATGTAGTCGGGTTAATAGCGTTTCTTAACCCATGCATAACGTTGCATTTTATTTATTTATTTTACCATTATTAACTACATCGCTAATGATCGGTGTACAGGGCAAACCAGCTCTACTGCGGCATTAGATTCGGCAATGGGGTTTCGTTTGGGTAAAATATCTCGCTACCATATACTGAAACTTCTAAAAATTTCACTCACGCCGGGTTAATGCCCGTAGCTGACACGTCGAAAAATTAAAAAGAAAAAAGCGGACCAGCAGCTCGAATCGACCTTACATCACTATAGTTATCAGACCTGGGCAAAGTTCATTATTTATCCTTATGTTCCTCTCCTTATTGGCAACTGTTTTCCAATTTGGACTCAGTTTGCAACCCTCCTTTGAAATTTCGATTCTTTTCAGTTTCTAAAGCGTCTTTAACGATCCGCGTACCGTAACGTTCGATTTTTCACTGAAATCTTAGTATCGTCGAGTCGCATTCAGTATTTTTCGCGTGCGAAGGCATATCCCGGCACCAAATTCAATAAAAATGCGCTAAAAGGTAAATAATAACTACTCGATAAAAAGAATAAATATATATTTCAGAGTAACATAAACGGGACATAAAATTATTCTTAAATAATATTAATTAAAGAGCCTACCGAATTCAAAATAATAATTAAAATATTTCCGATATTTTTTAACTTTGCGGTTTGTAGAAAACAAGTGATTGCGAAATTATACGCATTTAATACGGTTTCTAATTGTTATTCTAATTTCCAATTTGAGACTTTAATTAATGAATGTTATTTAGGAATAATTACGGCATCCCCTTTATGTACATTACTCTAAAATATATGTATCATTTTTTTATAGTTACTTTCTACTTTTTAGTATATTTCTATTAGATTTGACATTATAACTACGGATCGCAAAATGCTCACGCAAAAATGTACACGCGGTATCACCATGAAGACGTCATCTCTTCTAAAACTCGGTTTTATAGTGCTTCTTACATTCTCTCATTTTCTTCTGCTTCAGTTATTCCTGCTGCCCACGAATTATTTTTATCCTTTATCCTTAAATATCCGTCAACGTTTAAGAACACAGTTTCATTCCTTTCTCTTTCTTCCCATTTTTTGGACTAATGTCTTCGTTGACAAACCCATAAATATAACAAAACAAAAAGAAAAAAACCTCATCCAACGGCATGAGTTCTTGTTTTTATTTAAAGCAAACGTGTCTGCTCCAAAAGATATTAATGTATACGAAAGGTACAGAGAGATACTATTTTAAATCTTGATGTCGGTATCTTTTTAAAATAATTTTTATAATTTTCACGTGTTTTTCGAATCGTCTATTCTACCTTTTTACATGCATCGCTAGTACTAATACGACGTTATATTTTGATTTTCCAGCCTACTTCAATGTGTTATTTATTATTAAGGTACCATTTTGGATTGCTTTTGTAACTTCGAAGGCGAAATAATATTATTATTATTATTATTATTATTATTATTATTATTATTATTATTATTATTATTATTATTATTATTATTATTATTATTATTATTATTATTATTATTATTATTATTATTATTATTATTATAATTATTCAAATTATCCAACATGGACTAATATCTTCATGATGGCTGTTTCCTTCCTCTTCCTTTCACTCCAGTACTAGGTTACATCCTGAAGTAGTTCCTTTTGGTTAGTTTTCCATCGTGCATATATGATAAGTTATAATTGGGAATTGACTTGCGCCAATTCAATATTAAAACTGAAGTTATACGTCCCAGAGTTCAAATTCAGCCACTCCTAACCTGGAGAACAGACGCTGTCGGGATGCCGCTCCTAACATCGTGCCCTATTTTCTGTTGAGGAGTCAGCAGGGTATGGCTTTTACGGCAGCCAAACCTCGCCGAGGGTGAGAAAGTCGTAGGATATTGCAGACTTTTAATAGACAGATCATCATACTGCCCATCTGCGTCCTCATTTCTCATTGCCCTGTCACTACTGGACTCGCGCCTGCCTGAGGCTTTTCACCAGTAGCCGCTCCTTGGTCTGCGACTGCTTATTTGTCTTATTCGCAGCTAACCTACATATCTACGGGCCACTCCACTATCCGCCTCCTGATTATTATATGTATTTTATTTAATGACGCTCGATTACCCGTACATCCTCTTGTTGATTCTCAACTGTTATATATTTATTTTTTTCCATTTCCCGTCACCTCAGCTATTCCATATGTATGCACGTCATCCGATTATTATACGCAAATCCGATACTTATTTATTTTATTTTTTTCTTACAAGGATAAAGGGCCGTTTCAAAATTGATAAAGGCTAGGCATATTTTCCGATTCTTCCGTTTCATTCATCGCTCGTCGTAACTCACATACGATGTATAGTGACACATTCTTTTTTTTTTTTTTGGAACCCGCGTCTGTTAGTTCGGATTGATTGTTATTTTTATTTAATCGGACCGTTGTTTTTTTAACGCGAATGATTTTTATACGTGCACTAGAGAGGTAATTAATGGGCCTTTTTATTTCCTTTCTATAAATCCTTTTTTATAAGTCAACAAGACCTTTCCGTTTTCTCAACTCAATCGAATTCGTTTTCGTATAGAGTGTATCTTTCACCGTTTTCTTTATTTCTTCGGCTGCGACATTGGAAGGGCCGATGATAGTGTGGTGTCAGAGCTGGGCCGTATTCTACCGCTGCGCAGCTTTCTTTCAATTTACTTATTATTTCATCATCGTTTTTAACAGAAACTGTTTATACGGCTAGGGGTCATTATAAATGTTGTATGGACAAAATTTTAATATTAAAAATGCGAATACTGACGAATAAAAAATTTCGATAACGATAAAGGTATTTTACATTCTCATATTTTCCCGATATATATTTTGAATAATTCCTTTGCGCATGCAATACATTATCTTCTTCCTACGAACTATTCGCAAAACTTCAAATATTTTCATTAGCGTATATTGTAATGTTAACATCAATTTACCTTATTATTAAAAGTTATTCCGCGGACTTTGAAAATTCCCCATTTATTTCATCATAACCGTATTAAATATCATAAATAACATGTAGTTATTAAAAAACGCAAAAATTCTCGTTGCTCCTAAACAACGAGAATTGCAGAAAATCTAAACGTTCTGAAGGCGAACGTAAAGAGATTTTCCCGACCAACCGTCGCATGTTCTTTGAGACACGTTTTACGATCACAATGACGGAGCATTTCTGTGCATTTGAAGAAGACGCTAAGCAAAAAGGCGAAAATGAATAAAAGCCATTATCTGAAAAGGCGACACGCTGTTCTCGAAAGGAAAATGTTATCGTCTTATTTTGTAATCGAATTACTAGTGCCGCTGAACGCATGAAATCCGCTTAAAAATGCGTAGAGAAACTTTCTGGAAGGTGATTTTTCCGGTAAACAAAGTCGTTCGTGAAAAGCGTTCGTTTCCGATCATTTTCGGAGCCGAGTTACAAAACACCTTCGCCGAATTTATGCGTGAGACGTGCAGTTCACCTCTGAATAGCAGCCCATTTCCATTTCTCCCAACTGCAACAATTACAACTGTATCGATAATTTTGCACGTCATTTTGAATTTTGTACTTGAATTAGTCGTTGGCAACTACAGTGGTTTTCCGCGACATTATTCTATTCTTTAATAAAACTGATTGAAGAGTTTTTAGATGAATAAAAATGACTTCCTCAATCGCACTTGGGCGTGTCCGCAGGTTATTATTGGTTATTATATTAAAAAAGGTGAAACCTTAAAATCTATTCGTAATCAGACGTTTCTTATTAAGGAGGAGAATTTTTTTGCGGTTTATTTACTTTTTTTTCTCCAGCGTACTTAATTATCGTATGATTTTTTAATTTCCCTTTGCCATAATTCAGTTTCATCGGAGACATACTGTTCCGTGTGTCAATATTTCCGAATCGTTTTAAACACCGTATATACTACATTACACAAATGAATTACCGTTTTACAATTACAAAACTATTTAATTTAAAACGACGAACCTTGACTTTTTTATTGTTATCTGTGTAACTATACTTTAGAAATGTGCGTTAGACACAGATCCGAATATGAAATGTGGCTGCTAAAAATTTTAATTTCTCGCGTAAATCAGAAAGTTGCATTCTAATAGTATTTTACCCAGTTCGTATACTCCACGGTCTTCTGTCGATCTGCAAAATTGAAACCCTCACCTCTCCCGTGTTAAATTAGATCGACTACTGTACGCTGTGAAATTATTTTCCGCGGAAGTTTCTAATACATTCTCACTGCCTTCTAATACGCGATGACTTTAAAATCAAGAGCTGTGATATCCTAGCTAAAATCGATTTAATCTAATAGCTCAAATACCTGCGATGTTACATCACAGAAAACCTAGATTTGGATATCGAAATAAAAATGAGATGTAACTATGCTAGGAAAGCCTTCAATAACATGAAATAGATCTTTATGCCTAAGTATAACACGGTACATTGTGCAATCTTACATTTTTCCAATTTTGTTGTATGATATAGAATCGCGACGCCTAATAAAAGACAAATTGAGCGACTAGAAGCAGTGAAGATGTGGCTACATAGAAAAATGTTAACGATTTCGTGGATAACCCTAAAAAATCCAATAAAAGGGTATTAGAAATGGCAAAGACCGAAATAATGCTGGTTAAATGGAGATAATAGATAGAAAAGTTAAATATTTTGGCCACATCATAAGAGGACAAAAATTTGAGATCCTACAGCTTATTATCCAGGGGGGGGGGGGGGGGGATAGAAGGAAAAAGAAGTACAGGAAGACGGAGAACAGACTGGGTAGAAAACATTAAGAACTGGACTGGCATCAGCTCAATCCATGATCTGATCCAAGGAGCAAGAGAACGCAAGTTTTAGTTGCCATCTGATCGCCAACGCTCTGGGAAGAGTACGGTACATCAAGAAGAAGAAGAAGAAGAAGAACCAAATAGTTATTATAATTTCGGTAAACTCAATGTAATAGACATTTCTAAAATTTTTAAAAAACGTACAATTCTTGCTTATTCTATAATAATTTTTTGCGAATTTCTTCCTGCTCCACCGTGTTATCGGCTAAAAGCCGTAATATACATTTCTCGTTTGATCTGAGTTCACGTTCTTAAATACAATTGTAATCTTTAGCGTTAAGGAATTGCACACATCACGCAGACGCAACTACTTTCCGAGTAAAACTTCTTCCGCTGCGTTGCAGTATTTTAAAAAATACGCCGATTAAAACTGCGATACATATTATATATACACATAGAACAGGTGTGCATAATATTTTGAAGATAAAAACGAAAATTTGACTCGTTCGAAAGAACTAGATTAATGAATGCGGTGGTCATTGTGCCGTTTTAATTAAAACAGAACTGAAAAGTGTCTAGAAAAGATTGTTAGCTTAAAAGAGCGGCGTGTCCTTTGATACGGTGCATTTTATATGTTTTTCACAAAGACTTTCAAAATGTTTACAAAAAGCCAACCGGTGACCACTGCAGCGAATGTTTTTACTTTAGACGTCGGCGTAGGGGACAGTTGCAAGAAAAGCGGAAACCGAAGTGGCAGGCAGACGGTACGGCCGGAATAGCGCACAAATGTTATCAGACTTATTTCAGTTGTTTACGGAGTACAGCGGAGACTGGCGAAAACGCTCCATTCTGCGGGGCCTATACCGGCACGGGCCATATTTGTTTTAGATGATGGAGCACACGTGTGATACGGTTGGCGAAATGATTCTAGCAATGGCTGGCAACCATTTTCACTTTTTTATTATTTCCCACTACCGTCCGAAGCGTGGATGAATTTCATGAGGCGTGTTTTCTTTCTTTACCGAAATATCCGAACGAAAATAATCATTTTCGGCCAACGGTGATCTCATAGTTACATTTCGCCGTCAACAGCGTGAGATAAGAAAGCGGCGGAATAAAAAAAAAAGAAAAGAAAACGTAAAAATAGGTTAACATTTCAAAGGTTAAGGTGGCCAGTTTTTCTGGACAACGCGCGTTCGCAGAATTAAGTGGCAGCTGATTTTGTCGAGGAAAAGACTAATCGGTGGTACAAAAATACCTAAATAAAAACAATGTTCACTAATAAAAAACAGGGTAAGATATATATATTTTTTTTTTTTGGGGGGGGGGTTTACGGTGCTCTTTTTACAAACGTTTTTTTTTTTTAAATATTGAAGGTTGAACGTCGTTTAAAAAATGCAAAAATCATATAGTGTCTTGGTTATTTTTCATCGCGAATATGCACGCGTCACGTCGATTATTCGATATTCAGCTAAAATCTGTGTGCAATAAACTTCATTTGTTACCGAGTAGTACCGTCAGTTATAAGAAAAATTGACGAGAAAGAACCATTTGAACACGTATGGTCTGGAAACGCAAATTATCAAAAAACGCGGAAATTTTAGAAAACGAAATTAATTTAAGGGGGAGAACTATGATTCAATCAGGGGCGATTAAAATTAAATACTTCATGATCTATAGATTTGTTTAGCAAGTAAAATTATATTAATTAAAAAAACTGGCTAAATATGTAGCACCGAAAATTAGAAAAATGGGCCGCCTATGGAAAGTGTACAACTTTTATATATCACTGCCTTCGGATGAAAAAATTTTGCAACTCGGAGTAAACTTGGAATAAAAAAACCCGCGATAATCCTTCGTTAGTTTTGTAGAGTTTTTGCAAAGCCAGCTAAGATGGTCACTTAAAAAAAATTGAAAGAGGCCATTCGTCAGTTGAGATTCATGTACTTTCATACTTAAATACCGAGCGTCTTACTTCAGTTCTGCATTCCATTTCACGCTGTGACCGGGTTTTCGTTAATTACACACAAGTTAAGTATTATATTTAACAATTCAACTCGGGGTCAACTGCTTTTCACCTTTTCTTTTTTTTTCTTTCATTATGTTCAGCTCAACTTTTGTACGGTTTTACGTTATTTTCAGCCTACTAAAAGTGCCTCTGCGCGACCTTCTCTTTCAGCTCATTTAAGCAGAATATTTTTGTATTTATGTTTTTCGCGGGGGAACTTACTACATGAAGTAACAGTTACGCAACGAGATGGCATATATCGCGCATATGATGAATTAACAATGCGCAATTGCACATCAGTTTTAGACAAAAATGTATACAGAGAACGCATTCAACTGATTATGGAAAAATGAAAAATTCGTTATATGGTAGAATAAAATACTACTCGGTATTAGAGATGCACAAATCCGCCAGAGGAGTTGGATATATATGTGTCCGTTCCGACTGCATCCGCTTCTCAACTCCAACTCCGATCGAGTAATCTATTTTATGTCTGGTATATAATCGCAATCATTTTAGACTGTGTATTCAACTCCAACTCCGATCGAGTAATCTATTTTATGTCTGGTATATAATCGCAATCATTTTCGACTGTGTATTCAATTCCAACCCCGTGCAGCACTCAGAGTGCACAAAGCAACAGAACGTCCTTGAACACGATGCGGATTTTTTCGCGCTACTCCGATTTACCAGCACTCAAATTTGAAAATGTTCAATCACACTGTCGCTATTGCCCCTCTGTACTGCAATCTATGAACAGTAATGATAGGGCAAATTTTGACAGGTGCGTGCCCAGCTGACGCCTTTCAGATAAATTCCGTAAGTACGAGAGTTCAGCGCTACCGTGACGTAGTAGGTTAGGCAATGGTGTTTCGCTTGATTAGGACCTGCTTCGATTTCCACTAGCGCACAGTAACACTTTCAAAATATCGTACTTCGTTAGGTTAACCCTCCGCCACACAGGACGCGATCTGTCGCGACGGACAGCGATCTCTGACCGCCGTGGTCCAGCGGTTGTATGTTGCAACATTGCATCATCCCTGTCACACACAAGGCGATCTGTCGCAGAAATCCATTCTTGACTACAGGCGATACAGTTGTACGAAATTACAAAAATCATCACGCGATCCGGTAATCCAGTTTATTATTAAGATGGACCAAAATAAGTGAGTTTGAAACACAAATTCACAGGCCTGGGCAGTCACCACTGCACTCGGAATCTTCGCATTCCTCAATAACAGCATTTGGATCAGGTGATACTACTCGTTGATTTATATGAAACTTATAGATCCAATTTTTAGTTAAATTAGCAAAAAATTATTCCTGTGTCTATGTAACGTCGATTACTTATTATCATATTTGTAATTTAATCCGACGTATTGAGATAAATAACTTCGTTCAAACAACGTAGATACGAGTATATATTTTTGTTTAACTTACCTCAAACAAACAGCTAATCTGTCTCCTATTCCAATAAGTCTTCTCCAATTCGTGGCCATCCGCTTAATCTTGGGTCTCAGTACTTCATGTTGCTCTTCAAAATTCCGCCTTGAAATTCGGAATTATTAAAAAAATCTGTCTTCATAAAGCTGTAGTTCTCGACAGAGACGGTGGTATTCACCGAGTTGTTCTCTCTTTTGATTTACTGAGTGCACCCAAAATTGTCTTTTTGTACTGGTACTCTATAACGCTAAAAGAGGCAAGCCTCTTCGTCAGAACTACTTATTTTTCTAGAGAAACATGCAAAACACTTCTGCGAACTTGTTGTGCCGAAATCTATCACTATACCGGATCGCTACACGGATATCGCATTGTGTGTAACGTTATTGCCGATCGCCAAGGAGATCGCGGGATCGCTGCCCGTCACGATAGATCGCGTTCTGTGTAGTGGATGCTTTAATGTCGGCAATTGACTCGCCAAAAAATAAAAATAAAAAAAAAAAAAAAGTACGAGGATTCAGCAATTTCGGTACATAAGGTCTTGAACCTTTATGATCGGATGGAAGAATTACAATTTAGAGAACAAAAGAAAAATTCATATAATCAAATACTGTTTTATTGTTCCTAAATCCATCACAGATGGTTTTAAGTCGAACGAAAAAGGTCGTGTATACTCGTGTTTCGTTAAAATCGTTGATTTTAAGTCGAACGGAAAAGATCGTGTAAACCCGTGTTTCGTTAAAATCGTTATAATATAAACAAATTAGGTGTACGGACGGCACCGCCATTATGCCGCCCGATCGTCCTGTAACAGCTCCACCGCCATCGCAAGACCCACCAATTCTTCCAAACACTTTACGAATTACAAGATCTAAAAAAAATTGTTCACAACTAACCTCACTAATCACCGCATCGTCGGCAACCAAACCTACGCCGATTTCGTCAAAGGCAGCAGAAACTACACCACCAACACCAGCAAACAATGCATTTTCTCCAGCGTATAACAAAGTGGCCGAATCTGTAAAATTCTCAGACCGAAAACAAGCCATTATACTCGATGCAGCTGATAACATTCCACTCGGCAACTACGTAGAAGCCGTTAGCAACAAGGTTGGTCTACACAATATTTTATTTTCCTCTCGTATATCGAACAACCGTATATGTATGTATTTATCGAACAGAAATGTAACTGATCAGTTTATATTATCTCACCCGTCTCTTACTATAAATAATATAAGTATTAAGACTCGTAAATTAATAAATCCATCCAAGCGCATAGTTCTGTCTAATGTTTCGCCACATATTCCGAACTACATACTTGAACAAGCTCTTTCCAATATTAATCTGAAACTAACCTCCCCAATCACTTTCATTAAAGCTGGCCTCACTGAAGAAAAATTTAAACATATCCTGAGTTTCCGTAGACAAGTTTATGTAACATATGATAAGATAGACCAATTTCTTATACCAGAATCAATGTTCATCAAATAAGAAGATGAACAATTTCGTATATTTATAACAACAGAAGAAAAGTGGTGTAAAGCTTGTAAAACTCACTCACATAACGAAACTACTTGTCCAAAAGTAGAACAGGCAAAACTTACAAACCAGAAAAATGATCAGACTGGCAAACCGGCTACTAGCCAACAAAATGAGAAAGAGAACAAAATGGTAGAGGACGAACCGGCGATATAAAACCCTAGCAAACTGATTAAACCTCATGTTAAATTAAATACTTCCAAAACTCCTGTATCAAAGGAAAAAAGTGAGCAACAACAAACAGTCGCTAAACGAGTACATCCCGTAACAGCCGAACCACAAACTACAATGGAGTTTACTTTCACAGACATGCAAAATAAACCTTCTGAACAAAGTAATACCGAAACTAGTTTATCAAACACCAACAAAACAAACACGAATAAGGCAAAAGAATCACATAAAATTCAAAAAAAAATTAAACTGTCAACAAAAGAGATGTTAACACCAATAGCCGAAAATATAACAGAACAAAAAAGTTACCCATTATCCTTCACTAATTTCACTATTCTAATGGATATGGTTAAAGGCCAACATGGACCATTAGATATCATACAAACTTTCACAGATGACATCGAAGGATTAAAAAGAATGTTAGCGGAAAATTACGGATTGTTGCAGAATAGAGAAATGAAAGGTCGATTTAAAAGACTACTAAAAAACCTCAATAAATCAACTGACGAGTCACATGACAGTGATTCTGAAACTGAAGAATAAATTTCTATATACGAAATTAAGAAATATATATTATTAATAATACCAGTATTTCCATATATTTTTATAATAAATGTATTCCCTAATTAGACCTCATATTATAAGCAATGGTCAAGATCTTACAGTACAATGAAAATCACTCTAGCGTAGCTAGAGATATTTTACTAACAAAAGTGATAACTAAAAATATAGATATTATATTTATTTGTGATAAGTGTAAAAGTAATTATGTACCCACAAATTTTAAGAACATAGCACACAACAAGCTTATGATAATCTATCTATTAGGAATACCTTTAAAAACTAAATTTATACATAACAATTTTAACATTATTATTGTTCAAATTGAGGATACTACTTTTATTTTAACGTACATACCGCCAAATGGCGTATCTACTCAATATTTTCAGTTTATCGATATGTATTTAAAGAATAATAAATTAACGAAATTTATATGGTTGGGAGGCCTAAATTCTCGAAATTTACTATGGGATACAGTGAATAATATGAGAGGAAAGAAATTATTAAATATAATAGAATTACATGACTTACATATTTTAAATATCAAAAATAAATATACTTTTAAGAGAAGCAAGCAAAAAAGTGTAATAGACTTAACTTTGGTAACTAGAAATTTAATAAATCGAGTTCAAAATTGGGAAGTTAGTCACGAATTAAATGGCAGTGATCATTTTTATATTACTTTTAACGTAATTTCGGCGACGATCAAGACAGAAGAAAGTGTTATTAAAGTTATTAACTACAATAAGTTAGCAGTTAACTTAAGAAAATACAGTTATATGATTGATGTACATGTTATCTGCAATGATATACAAACAATTAAAAGTTGGTTGAATAGTTTTCAAGACTATGTCAACACAGTTCTAAATAGTTCATATTCCACCATCCGGTCAACTATCTATTGGTGGAATACTGAATTACAAATAAAGAAATTACTGGTAAATAATTTATATAAAAAGTATCGAAACTGTAAAAACATACATGTAAAACATAACCATTACAATAATTATAAAGTAAATTTTAAGGAATATAAGTTTATGATTAAAAACGCTAAGTTGAAAGCCTGGAAAAAATTACTGGAAGACAAAAATGTCTTTGGATTAAAATACAGAATATTAACTAATAAAAAAAAAAAGTATTAATATACCAACATTAGATAATTATGCATGTACAGAAAAGGATAAAGTCGACTTATTGATGTCAAAGTTATACCTTAACGTAAAACCATTTAAAGCAGAAGTACATGAACCTAACGTAACTATATCGATTACTAAAGAAGAAGTTAACGTAATTATTAAACAACTTAAAAATAAAGTGTCAGCAGGGCTTGATGGAATATCAAATGGACTTATTAAAAGATTTCATAATTTGTTACCAGATGTAATACCGAAAGTTATTAACGTACTATTTAAACATAGTTATTATCCTCAAGAATGGAAATTAAGTAAAACAGTTATAATACCTAAAATTAATAAAAATCCAAACTCGTCTACTTCATATAGAGCTGTATCTTTGTTATCTAATTTCAGTAAAATTTATGAAAAATGTATTCTTCATAAATTAAAAGAATTTGTAGAAAATAACGGAATAATAAATGATAACCAGTATGGTGCATTACCAGGTAGATCATCGGAATTGGCTATACACAATATTTTACAAACAATAAGAATATACAAAAATAAAAATTACCGTACATGCTTACTTACTCTTGATATAACAAAGGCTTTCGACAGTTTAGATTTAAATAGATTTCTTGCATTATTAAAGGAACTAGGATTACATAATGGCATGTTGAACATTGTAAATCGATATTTCGAAAATCGCTACACTGTATTACAAATCGGTAATTATTCAAAAAAACAAGAAACCGTTATGGGAGTACCGCAAGGGTCTGTTTTAGGACCGTACTTGTGGAACATAGTTTTCTCTCAAATGTATAACATTAGATTACCCACTAATGTAAACATTTCCCCTTTCGTAGATGATATTGCAATAGTAATAGCCGATAAGAATGAAAATGTATTGGAAAATAAAGTTTACCAGGTTTATACAGAAATCGCGAAATGGTTAGAACAATAAAATTTAAATATTAACGAATCTAAGTCAACTTACATGTTGTTTAACAAAAACTTAAAGGATAAAAGATTAAATTTGCTCCAATACGGATTAAATATTAACATGGTTAGTCAAACCAAATACTTAGGCATAATAATAGACAATAACTTAAAATTTTATAATCATTTTCACTATATCACTAAAAAAATAAATACATTTTTAATTATATTTAACAAATTATATAATAATAATAACCGATTAAATTACAAGAAGGGTCTAACCTTATATAAAAGCGTAATATTGCCTAACATACTTTATGGTAATGTAATATATATAGACATTTTAAAAGATAAACGATTTCAAAATATATTAAATAGTATTCAGAGAACTATTGCAATAAAAATGATTAAAGCTTATAGAACTACCAGCTACATGGCAAGCGCTGTCATTTCAGGTATTAAACCATTAACTTACGAAATACAGAAACATATTAACATATTTTTAATAAAAAATAATATAAATTTAAATCATGAATTTCATAACGTACAGTATCGTCAACCTTACTTCATACACGAACAAACCTCGTTAACGCTTAAACAGTTTAAACACTTATATATTAGATAAGTATTATAATAATAAATTTCAGGCGCAGTGGGACCAATATAATAACGGTATAGCTAAACATTTTTTTCCAACCATAGATGATAGACTACATAATAAAGTTTTTACGCCAAATTTGTTTAATGTACAATTTCTTACTGGACACGGTCTATTTAAAGATTATTTACATAAACATAAAATTGCACACTCAAATAACTGTGTAACGTGTAATTCTTTATTGATAATATTAAGCATATCTTTTCCGGCTGTAACCACAGTAATACAGATTTTAGCAATATTAGCCCTGATCAGTTAGTAACTAAGCTATTTACAATATTCAATAGTTTTACGATAGCCGAAATAAATCAAATCACCGTAAAGTACATGTACACCTGTATTAATATTAAATTTATGTATACTAATTATTATTAACATTGTAAAACAGTCTGTCAGGGTTCCATAAACTTAAATGGAAGGGCTCAGGACAGACCTGTTATTTATATAAATTTTCTAAATATATTTACCCCATCGTATTACGAATTGGGGACAAAAAAAAAAAAAAAAAAATTGTTCCTAAATCCATAAAAATTGAATCATATATCATAGTATTCTTTTTAAAAATACAATTAAAGCATTACTGTTATTAAAAAGGGTTATTATTCGTAGGAGCACAGCGAACGGTTTGTTTTTTTACCCGCCGTGCGATAATAGCGTAATATTATGTGATACGAAGACAGCGGTGCGCGAGTGAACCAAATTTGAATCGGAAACACGGATAAAACGTTTCCAATTTTCTGTCGATGCAGCATTTTTAGCTGGAAACGCATGATGAGTTATAAAAAGGGAAAAAAAGAATAATCGGAATTATTGCTATGCTGGAAAAATATTTAGATTAGGCATTACCAATCAGAGCTGCCAAAAAAAACAACCTAAAATGTACGAGAATTGCATAAGAATCGAAAAAAAATTATTAGAACTGTGTAAAGTACCTGGGCAGTTACATGCAACCGTTTTTGCATAACACCGGAATATGGCGATAAGAATACGAGTAGGCATAAAGCTTGCAGACGGAGTATAATGCGCATCGCATGGAGATAAGAAAACGCTTGAAAATGATGCTGTAAAATAATCGCCCGAGACGGATAGGTTAAACAAGCGCGCAATGATGAATGTATTCTTCGTTCTATTGGCTGCCGGAGAAAAAGAAGAAATACTCAAAAAGATGAAGTTTTTCCATCGACTTAAAGGATAACAAATAGGGAAGAAACAACGATACGAAACGGGCTCAAGAATAGTAACGAAAAAAACACCGGCACAGAGCCAACGAGCGAGGGCAGAAAAAGCCACGACAATCTGTGCACATAAAGCAAAACCGTTTAACCACGGTTGTATATCTAAACCTACTGATTCGTGTAGGTAGGACTGTTCTTTTTTTTTTTCTGTGAAATACCAACGTTCCTGTTCCGCTAAAAACTATTTGGGAGCAGTCAGACCTGAGCCAGACGATTTCATATTAGCAGGCACTATACTCTGCATCACGTTCACGATTCGTTTATATCGATTCACTGTTGATGTGTAAGCGTTTGTATTTCACCTGCACAGGTTTAATCATCCACTCCATCGCGGCTAGTTTCTGTAAGTCGTCCTACTACCTCTAGAGCACGACCGTCCGCGATGCCTCATTCCGGCGAATACATGCATTTTTCTTTTATTTTATCTTTCATCCATTCTCCTAGCCATATGTTTTGTCCTGTACGCGCTCTACTACATTTGCCATTTTGTCTGTTGTCTTATGTTCTTCGGTTACATGATTTTTTCAGCCATTTCTCTACTTCCTTTTTTCACACACCAAGATTTTTTTTCGTTTAGTATGTGATCGGGTATTTTACTAATTAGTTTAATTAAAACTAAATCATCAGTGATATCAATTCGTAGATTTATGCCCCGAGGGTAGATGTAATATATATTATTTTAGTTTCTTGTTAATCGAATTTTTCACCTAGATTTATGATTTTATATTGGGAGTACAAATTAGTTCGGTCCGTTATTAAGTGCAGCATCGAATACTTGCGGAAGTTTATGGTGACAATGCTCCAACTGATAACTCATGTAGGGAATGGTTTCGACGTTTCAAGAATGGGGATTTCAACGTTGAAGACAAGCCACGCTCTGGACAGCCAAAAAAATATGAAGACGAAGAATTGCAGGTATTACTTGATGAAGATCCGAGTCAAACGCAAGAGAAGCTTGCAGAATCACTGGGAGTGTTACCTAACAAGCAGTTTCGGTACGATTACAATCTCCATGGGAATGATTCAAAAGCAAGGCAATTGGATGCCTCATAAACTGAAACCGAGAGATGTTGGAAGACGATTTTTTACGTGTGAATAGCTAATTCAAAGGCAACAAATAAATGGTTTTTTACATCGGATCGTGACTGGGAATAAGAAACGGATATTCTACGACAGGCGCAAGAAAAAAAGTACTATGCTATGCCCGGTCAATCATTGCCATCGACCTCAACATCAACACCGAAGCGGAACATTCACAGTTCGAAGGTCATGCTGTGTATGTGGTGCGACCAAAAGGGTGTGGTACACTACGAGCCGCTGCAAACTGGCGATTCCATTATGGGCGATCGGTATAGGATACAATTGATTCGTTTGAGCCGTACATTACGAGAAGAACGACCGGAATACGAGCAAAGACATGACAAAGTTATTCTTTTGCATGACAACGCTCGGCCGCGTGTCGCAAAAGTCGTAAAAATTCGTGGAAATTAAAAATTGGCTCCTAACTTGGATCGCTTCGAAAGATGAGACATTTTTTCGAGATGGAATTCGAAAATTACCTGAGAAATGGGGAAAAGTAGGAGCCACTGAATCAGCAATACTTACGATTAATTTGTTCATTTCATTTTGTTCTAAAATAAATACATTTTTCACCAAAAAACGGACCGAACTAATTTGCACTCCCAATATTATTGACATTAAATTCTAGCAATCTGTAATAGAAATGGTACATCTTGGGGGACATTTCGTTGTTTTCTTTCAACACATAATTGATCCAGGATCGTTTTGCTTCCAGCGGGGGAGTATAAATTTCAAATACCTTTTCTGCATTTTACTTATTTTATTTATTTCCGTTTTCTTAGCCTCATCCCATATTTGAATTCCATATAAAATTCTAGACATTTTTATTGAATTATAGTATATTACGAGTATATACGTAATGTGCGATATGCTAGAACCTGTTTTCTGTATGTGAAGCTGGAATTGACTGTCTTATTTTGGAATTTAAACTTTGAATGTGTTTTTCCAGTTAAAGGATTTATCGATGTATATACCTAGATATTTAAAATTGTTTACGTTCTCAAGCAGTGGACAACAACACAAATGAATATTGTTATTTATATGACGTTCGTGTATGCAATCATTATTATGGAGGGTAATTCGTGGATCGTATTTCATATGTTTAGTACTGTTCCGAAAGAGTTACAAGAACAAGTACATTGTACAGCCATGTTCTCAGGATATGTTGAATTGGATGAAATATGTTTATAAATACCAATTTTTGTTGAATAATTAATAAAATAATAAAGTTATAAACGCCACGACGGACACTGAGTAAACATAGATGAATGTACTAGAAACGTTATTTTGAGGAATACCCCATTTCCAGTATTAGAAAACAAAAATAAAATACACTGATATATTTCGTATTAAACGTTTTTGTAAGAAACCAGGTTCCAAATATTTAATATTAAATTTATCTTTATTAATATATATATATATATTTTATTTTTTATAGCACAAAAAATGGGGCATTCCCCCGAAATAATGTTTCTCGTACGTTTATTCAATGTTTCGGTGTTTATAATTTTATTATTCTATGTTGAATAAGAATTTGCAGTATGTAAATGCAAAACAGTACAAATTTAAAAAATGTTAAACTGAATTAGAAGACGTGGAAATAAATTAAACGGTCTAGAAGAGAACAGATCACAGAAATATTTAGGTATATTACAAAATACAAAAAAAATGATCGAGGGGAAATAAAAATAAAAATCAACGATATCAAAACATTATAAAAGTGATATAGGAAATTTGATAAATGGTAGAAATACTGTCAAATAACCCCATCTTAAAATACATCTTTGGAATCCTTAAATGGTTAGAATCACATATAAAGCAGACGGAAATAAAAACCGGACAATTTGTGTCAAAATTCAATAAAGGTCACTGGAGATTATTAAAGACTTATTCCATAGTGAAGGTGACAGCGGACCAACAAATATTCAGTATTTGAGGGCTTTGAAATACATGTAAATTTCTTTAAAAAAAAAACTGAAATATCCATATTGCATAAAATGATATCTATAAATGATAATGAGGGAACATCGAATGATTAATTCGTCACGTTTTACATATCCCCCAGAAATGATGAAAGAACATAAAATGGAAAATAAAATGCCATAATGAAAACCAAAGATGAGTAAAAATAATCTTCGATGAGAAAATAATAACGGACAGACAAATGAATGAAAATAAATCAAATGTAACAACAACTGACAAAAAAAGAAAATACGATGAAAACAACGAGAAAAATTTAACGAAAATCGTAATTGGAGAAACGAGAAAATATGTTGATCCATCTGAGGAAGTAAATAAATTACGAAAGTTAAAAAAATATAGATAACGGCAGTGGTAATTCCGAAAAAATTTCACACATAGGGATATTAAGGAAAAATGTTTATGTATATATATATATATAAAGTATAGTTGGCAGTGACATTAGATAATATGCAGAATAATACGTAAAAGGATGAGAGAAGAAGATATCATAATCCACAATATGTTGACATTAGAAATACAATAATAAACAACTGACTTATTTAAATCTGTCACAAATTGTTAATGTAAAGTAGTAAAAACAAATATAATTAAATAAACAGCGAACAAAATAATTAGTATATAATAACACACTTATTTGTAGGAACGTTTTCATACTTAGTCCATTATTAACTAAACATGAAAACGTATAAAAGTATATTGAAATAAGTTATTTTTGTTTTCTTTTTTATTTGTTTTTTTTGGGGGGGGCTTGTCAACCAGAGATCTTTGCTTAAGAGTATATATGTAGTAAAAGGATATATGGGAATTTTTAAGAAGTGATAGTAAATGGAATTTGAAGGACAAAAGCAATTTTACAGGTATAAAAAAGGCGGGAAAATGCTAAAACATTTTAAAAAGCAAAATTTACCTAACGATAATCTCATTTTTATTTTATATTAGTTTTTATTTATTTATCGCTACTTTTTTTTTTTTTTTTTGCTTCACACTATAGTTTTAATATTTAGTAAATTTATTTTTGTCTTTTTATTATTCACGTAAGCACTTACAGCCCCTTCAAGCAAATACTTTATTTTAATATTATTATTTGAGAAAATTATTATATCTTTTCATTATATATTCAAACACCAATGTGGGAATCTTTAAGCACGTTTTATCAAAGTAGGAGTTATTAGGAATTTTTTATTTTGTTCCAATTCAAGATTAGAACTCTAGGCAGCAAACTGCCATAGAGAATTTTTTGCGGCAAAAAATATGTTGCTGCAATTCTCTATGTTCATAATTATTTATGTTGATATGGCAGTTTACTGCTAGAGTTCTAATCTTAAATTCAAACAAAAGAAGTTAACGTGTTCCGAGTTAGACGTAGTTGTACGCGTACGCGAAACAGAGTTTTAACCTTATCTTATCTTCTATAGTTTATCTCTAACATATTAATCGTTTTGTATTCGTGTTCCGATAAGTGTCAAGTAAATCGTAATCGCAACGTAAGACTTTGCCGGTCGCAGCCGACCTCAGCTGGTTTTTCGTAAATCAGACAATCAAAACGACATCCGGTACTGAGTACAGACCGAGCATGTCGTACGCAACTGCAACGAAAAAAGAAACCTTCCCGTCCGCCAACCAAGCTATAATTTTCCCACACGTCGATGGAGCTCCGCTGCCGTATTACGCTCGAAAAATGGTAAACATCATAGGTAATAATATACTACATTGCGCCAAAATATCGAATAACCGCGTTCGAATGTATATCAGAAGCAGAGAAATCGCTGAAAATATTTTCAAGTCAGGTGGAGAAATCGAGATTAATAGAAAACTAGTCAAAGCCAGATGGTACCGACAAGAAAAAAATGATAAAAAAGTAATCGTATCTAATGTACCCCCCCACGTCCCCCATGCAGAAATAATTAAACTAATCGTCTCCCACGGAGTAGTACCTACTTCAGACATGAAATTCTTGCGACTTACGCAGGAAGAGGGTTTGACTAATATCCTTTCAGAAAGAAGATTTGTATATATCTCAGCAGAAACTTCGGAAAAATTGCCGAACTCAGAGTTTGTCAAATATGAAGACGACGAATATCGAGTATTTTACAATGATGCTCAAATCAAATGCTTCATCTGCCATCAATTCGGTCACACAACGCAGTCATGTGAGTTTAACAGATCCGAAGAATATAATGAAACTCTGGATAAATCCCAAAAATTAACGTCCAAAGAATCAGAAAAAAATTCCTATAAATCGAACGATGACGAAAAGGATGTGAACAACACAATTAAAATTGTCGAATCAACTGGAAATGCTAACACGGAGGCACCTTCCAACACCATCTGCCAAAGTGAAGACGTACCTCGTGGTAACGAAAATTATACCCGCGATGAAACGGACGTTGTTCAACAGACCATTAAAAGACCACTATCAATCAGCACCCAATCTCACAGCGACCAAACAGTTGACGACCTCCCAACGCCCGCTAACGAAACAGAAACACCACATACAAAAAAACAAAAACAAAAGAAGGCCAAAATCGAAAATCCGGCAACAACTTCAACCGAAGAAACATTCTCAACAAAACAACTTTTGGAATCCATCGAAGAAAACTTTGAAAAAAATAAGCAAGATTATCCGATATCACTTTCCAACTTCAAATTACTCATGGATCTCGTAAAAGGGCAGCAAGATCCTACCCAATGCGTAGCTCAACTCACCACCGATTTCAACGGTATAATAAAAATCCTGGCCGACAATTATCTGCATCTGGAACACCGATCAATGAAAAATCGTTTTACAAGACTGAAAAAAAAATTAGAAGAATCGATTTTAGAAAATGCTGAAAGTCCAGACAATCCAGACAATCCAGATAACATACAGAAGGAGCCCGACATGAACGATTGAATTCGAATGGTAATACGCAATCTACTTTGCTATTTGTAAAAATTTATCTAAATCGTATCAACAATAATTAATCCAATCCGTTATTCTTAATACCTAATCAAATACGTTATTCAATGGAATTGTAACGGCGTGAGAAGCCATAAAAATGAACTCCAACTCTTAATTCAAAAAACCTCTCCCCAAATCATCACTCTACAAGAAACCCATTTACGGTCACAAATTTCGTTTCAAATTCCCAAGTATAAAATTTTTCGTAACGACTACCCTGGAGGCATCATTGCTTGTGGTGGAGTCGCAATTCTAGTGAATAAAGATATAAAAGCAGTCCCAATCCATTTAATCAGTAATTTACAAGCCATAGCCGTTCAAGTATATACTCTTAACCATTTCAAAAGCCCTATCACTATCTGCAATATTTATATACCCCCTGATCAAAATCTCCAGAGCGATGAATTAAATGATATTCGAAATCAGCTACCAACTCCCTACATTATCACCGGTGACTTCAACGCTCACAGCCCAACTTGGAACTCAAATAACACAAATAATCGAGGTAATTCCGTAGATAAATATTTAAACCAAACAGATTCCGTTCTTTTAAACACCGGCGATAACACACATTTTAACGCTTCTAATGGAAGTTTCTCCGCAATTGACCTAACCTTTTGCTCACCTAATATAGCCCATTTTCTAAATTGGAAACCTCTCGATGACCTGTACTTTAGTGATCATTTTCCGATCGAAATTTCGTTAAACAATAACCAAACCCCACACAACGAATTGAAAAAATATCCGAAATGGATTATTAATAAAGCCGACTGGATTAAATTCCAACAAAATTTTTCCTTTACCTTCGACTACCACCTTTCTATCGACGATAATGTCAAAAATTTCACAACCTCTGTCGTACATGGAGCCTCGGTTAGCATACCAAAATCTTCTTCCAAATTTCCTCCCAAGGTAGTCCCTTGGTGGTGCCCAGAAATCAAAACTGCGATCAAAAACCGAAAACGTGCATTACGCAAATACAAAAAAAATCCTACATTGGAAAATTTAATTTTTTTTAAAAAAAATAGAGCCCAAACTCGCTTAATCATTCGCCAAAAAAAAAACGAAAGTTGGGTAAAATTTATAAAATCGATTACTCAAAATTCATCTATTAAAGAAACTTGGAGAAAAATAAAAATCCTAAAGGGCTCATACATCCCCCACACCATAAATTTTTTAACAGTCGACAACAAAATTTTAACAGATCAAACTGAAATTACAAATAGTCTAGCCCAACATTTTTCCGATGTATCAGCATCCTCTAACTACAGCATGTTTTTTCAAAACCATAAGATTCAGAAAGAAAAAATTGAAATAAATTTTAATTCAGATAACTCGGAACCTCACAATGCACTGTTTTCTATTGATGAGCTTGAAATAGCTCTAAACCATAATATCCGAGACTCTTCACCAGGACCAGATGATATTCACCCTCAAATGATCAAAAAATTACCTCAATCAGGTTTAGAAGCCCTTCTTCAGATTTTCAATTCCATTTGGGTCTACGACACTTTCCCCACCAAATGGAGACACGCTATTGTCATTCCCATCTTAAAACCAAATAAGGACGCCAACCTACCAACTGGTTATCGACCTATTTCTTTAACATGCGTCCCATGCAAAATAATGGAGAAAATGGTCAGTACACGACTAATTTGGTATCTCGAATCGAATAATTACTTAAGCAGTCTCCAAAGCGGTTTTCGAAAAAATCGTTCTACGTTAGATCAATTATTAGACCTCCAACAAGAAATAACATCTGCCTTCAAAAACAAGGAAAATCTATACTCCATATTCTTTGACCTCGAAAAAGCTTATGATAAAGCATGGAGATCCAAAATCCTACGTAGACTTCATTCACTCGGTATAAAAGGTCATCTAGCATATTTCGTACAGAATTTCCTAAAAGACCGAACTTTCCAAGTGAGACTAAATAACGAATCCTCCAAAATTTTTGGAATAGAGAATGGAGTACCCCAAGGTTCCGTTCTCAGCACAATCCTTTTCATAATTCTGATTGACGATATAACCGAAATAATCTCCTACCCGATATCCTTACGACTGTTCGTAGATGATATAAACATAGCCTTACGTTGCAATAGCCCACAAATAGCATATCAACTTCTTCAACCAGCGTTAAACAAACTTCAAATCTGGGCCGAAGAAAACGGCCTTTCCTTTTCTAGCAGTAAAACACACATAGTTAATTTCAGCCACAAAAGAAAATCCCTAACAGAACCAACTCTCACTTTCTATAATAAACCTCTTCAGTATAAAACCTCAACAAAGTTTCTAGGCCTAACTTTTGATCAAAAACTTACGTGGATTCCACATATTAAAGAAACGAAAGCCGAAATTCTCCGATCCTTGAATTTATTAAAAATAATTAGAAACCCTCGACACAACCCATCTCGATCCCTCCTGCTACTATTCTATCGTGCCCTAATTCGATCAAAAATCGAATACGGAGCACCCATATACTGTTCTGCAAAACAATCAGCTCTCTCCAGCCTAGACATTGTTAATAACGCAGCGATTCGACTATGCATAGGAGCTCTTCCATCTTCGCCTAATCTTAGCATTTACTGCGAAGCTGCTGAACTCCCTCCATCTTATCGTAGAAAATTACTAACAAACAAGTATCTAGCCAAAACAATGTCAAACACATCCCATCCAATATCTAAAAGAGTCATAGATTTTTTCTCAATTCCATCAATCTCAGTCCACGAACCAATCACTTCATTCATTGAAATAATCAAAAGTAATCATATTTTCCCACTACTTCAAAAACAAATAAATCAACAATATCAGCCATGGCTTATATCCATTCCTCCAATAAATATCTCGCTTACAGCCTACCCAAAACCAGACTACGCACCTTTCATAATTAAAAATCACTTCATTGATCAATTATCGAGATACAGTGGCCATATACACTGCTTCACAGACGGCTCAAAAAGAAAAACACACCACGTAGGATACGCCTTTTCCATAGAGCAATCATCATTTCACTTCTCTCTTCCCTCGTTCTCTTCAAATAACACAGCGGAATTAATGGCCATTTACCATTGTATATTTCATATCAGCGAAACTTATCAGTCTGGCAAATTTTTAATCATGACCGATTCCTTAAGTTCCTTAGTTTCTTTCCAAAACACTTCTAAAAACAATCCTCTTATTCAGAAAATACTCAACTTATACAACATCTTATTCCAATCACAAATAAAAATCAGCTTCATGTATATCCCGAGTCACATCGGCATCTCCGGTAACGAAAATGTTGATAATCTTGCAAAATCCGCACACCGTTCTTCCCCTCTCCTTCCCTTTATATCACAAGACCTCCAGTCATATATATGTGTACAAACTCAAAACAAATGGCAATTAGAATGGTCCCAACAACATACCAACAAACTTCATACTTTCAAAAAATCAGTCGTCCCTTGGAAACATTTATCAAGCCTCAATAGGACCGACGAAATTATTATTACTAGAATCCGTATTGGTCACACCAAAATTACCCACGGTCACCTATATCAAGGAATTCGACAAAACCCCACTTGTACCTACTGCTCCTCAGATATCATGACAATAAAACACCTTCTTTTCTCCTGCCCTTCCTTCTCTGTCCAACGATTACAACACAAAATAACCCCTCAATCAATATCTGATGACCCAGAACAATTAAATTCATTGATCAATTTTCTCAAAAAAACCCACCTATACTCCCTAATCTACCTGGCAATTAAAAGCGTCCCAACAAAAAAAAAAAAAAAAAAAAAAACAAAATAAAAATACACTAATAACTCCCACTTTGATAGATGCATGCTTAAAGAGTCCTATAGATTGGTGTTTACAATAAAAAGGTAAATCTTTCTTAAATAAAAAAAAAAAAAAAAAAAAAAAACTAAAATGAAAAATACGCCTAGAGACAACTCCATTGGTGCTTAAATATAAACCGTAAAAAGACAAAAAACAATGTAATATCACATGTTAGAAATTTCCGCATATATTCAACTTGTTTCTTTCAAATTATCTTGGTAAGTTTCCACTTTTAGCTGATGATGGGCTAGTACTGAACAGGTTCCTGCAAATAAGTATAGCATTACACACTGTTTCAGACTGTTTGTGTTGATCATGTAATTATTTTTAATGATATTTTGTCACAAATTGTAATATCGGAACGTTTACCGAAGGGAACACGTCGTCGTAATAAAAATAATAATTAAATGTTTAAAAGTTGTACATCATTGCTCATGTTAAATAATTTTCGGGAAACTATGTTAAAATATACATTTATTTAACGTTTCGCAAGGACTACATCGAACCGGCATCAGAAAAATTTTCACCCGATATATTCAGTTGGACTGGGGAAAAAAAATATTAAAAAACGTCACATATAAATATTAAATAAATTTTCATAAAATAAATCTGGAAATGGCGCGATATTTACCCAAAATCAACTGAATTCCCTCACGCCATATTCTTCATTTAGCTGACTTTATTAGATATTCTTATTTTCCGAATGATGAGGACGTAGCAGCGGCTTCATTATATATATCTTTCGAAACATGAAATCGTAAAATATAACGGCCCCGGTAATTGTGACAGAGAAAAAATGCGCTTCTCTATTCGCTTCTAATCCGTATGAAAGGTAAGAACATCTGGTCGACTGAGGTTAATTCGGTGAAACGGCCTTTCTGGAAGCAGAGGGACAATGAGCGAGCGAGAGAACGAGTAAGAAAGTAGCATGCAGTGTACCACTATCGTTATTATTATCGTGTCATTTTTCATCGAAGATTTTTCCAGTAGTAGCGGAGAAGACAAAGCAAATGCGAAAATTCGAGCAAGAACAGAACAAAAAAGCATAAAAATGAAAAATGAGCAGCCCCGCTCAAAGAGTTTTTTAGGTTTAGCTTACACCGAAACGCAAAAAAAAGGCGCCTTCATTCTTTTTTCTTCCCGTATGCGCCGGGAACACATTTCGGTTAATTTCTTTAATGCGGTGTTAAAAGTTCTGAAATAAAAATGTTACAAGGAAATAATTTAAAAAAAGCAGCACAAAAGTAATTAAAAATAAAAACAAACAATGTGTGGAAATTTAAAGCGGTATGTGGCATTCGTATATAGCGAAAGGCTGATACGGAATAAAAGCACCACCTGCCACCAGTAGTGCACTATTGTAAAGGGTGACTAACTTATTGTTAGCGGCGCTCAATAAAATTAGAATGAAATTTTCGGTTAGTAACTAATTTGAATTAAAAAATATAACGGCCAAACGAAACGATAATTTTAAAATTAATTATACCTGTTTATTTATTATTCTTCTGTAGCACCCGCTATTAACAGCAATAACGTACATATTAGTTTTTACAGAGAAATAAAGAATCCTGTAACAGAATTTTTAACAGTTGCTACTGCAAATATTATTTATATTCAAATTTTAAATCCTTGCTTAACTATGTATTTCATAGAAAAAGCGAATGATATGATGAAAACAGTGAAAAAGAAATAAAAAACAGATGATTACAATGAGAAAAGCTATTGGACGTCCAAAAATGGCACTCAGTTGACTTTAATCAATATCTCGGCGAGGGACGTACAAATTCGAAGAAGTGAGATAAAATAGAATAAAGATTTAAAAAAAAAAAAAAATTATAATATATGTAAATTCTAGATAAAATAAAACAAATTTTTATTAATTTCCAGCTACAGATTTAAATAGTCTTTACTATACTGGCGAGCTGTAGGTAACAGTTGATATATATATATATATATATATATATATATATATATGTATATGTATGTGCCGTTCTCATGTTTACCCAGTTTGAAATTAATTAGTACTAGAGAAATCTGAAAAAGTAAGACGGCTGAGAAAAAGAAACTGGTCACCCCATTAGTGTATTGTGAATTTTAATTTCACAACCCCAAATACCCTTTCAATGCAATAGTACTTACTTTACTTTTTCTTTTGCACATATTTGTTTATACATATATATATATATATATATATATATAATACATGTACATTATTTATTATTTTTTTTATTTAGAATCGTTAGCTTTCAATGTAATCTAGGTCAGCAATGATATTTCAACTGAAACATTAAACCTATCCTCGGGGACCACAACCTTGGTTAAATAAGTATGTAGTTTATTTTTACAAACTTGAACAAAACAACTAACGCACGCTTATCTCAACGAATGTGAGGTTTTCTTGAAGCAACACACACGGTTTACTACGAAATAAATTGATTAAAAAAAAAACGAACAACAAAAACACAAATTAAAAACACCAAAACAAAAAATACACTTTTGTAATTGCGGACATGTACAAATTAAAGATTTGCCGATTACTCGGTGTGTTTTCGCGTCTTCATTAATTCGATATCGCACGACCGCGTATCAGAACCGAACTCAACTAAAAGTACGATACCTTTATTTATATTAATTCGGAGAGGATAATCTGGAACAGAAAATTCTAGAAAAACGATTGGAGTACGCGCGATACATAAAAAAAGGTTTTTTTTCTTTCGATAACGAAATTTCCGATAATTCTTTTTTTGTGCGTTGCATCATCGTCCTTAATTCGCTTCTCGCCATCCGTTGTTGAATTATTCATTCATTCTTTTTCGTTTTATGCTGTGTCGCCACAAATATATGCAACATGGCGAACATATCCGACTAGAGATTAACTCGTATCAGTAAGAGAGATTCTACTTCGTTTGAATAAAAAATGATTAGTGTCCTCTCTGAAACTGACGCTAGTGTGATTTTCACAATTCCGGTTCGAAAGACCTGCCGCTGAGAAATTCTACGTCACTCTAGAGTAACCGTTGCGCGAAATAACCGTAATAAATCTATGAGAACCATTTTAGGAGGGACCAAAATATGACTAAATCATGGCTAATCAGGCAATGATACTTGTATAGCACTCCTTGTTTCAATTCTACCTAGACAGGTTTATCTGTAAAAGACAAGACTAGCCCGCCCTGTTAATCTTCTCAGATAAATCAGTCGACGGGATATATAGGAACCTATCTCCAGATATACTATCGATTTCAGCTACCGTATCTATATCATTAAGGGAAATACCGCGGCGATTGGCTAAGGGGTGATTTTTACAATGAAAATGACAACCTTTAATAGCCAGAAGTGAGCTCAAACTATCGGAGTATTTTTATCAAGTGTATAAATTAAAATGGAAAATATTTAAAATTTCTATTTGAATAAAACAATATTTCAAGTGGTTCTTTTTTCTTTATAGTGCCATACTTAATTCCTGAGCGTCGGTTACTGCAGGTATTCGTACATTTCAGCTGTACAAACATAGGCACATAGTGTTCATAGCAATTGTTATTTTCAAAACGCGACTATACGCGATTGTAAATGTTTGATTTAGCGCGCTACAAGGGCAGTCCCGTGTGCGTCTGACGTGTGTATTTACCAGCGCGCATATGACCGTATGTATGTTTGCCCTTATCTTCCACGTGAAATAGCGATTATATTTAATTGAATTATTCGTAATAATTTTTGTCGTCACCCGGGATCGAGACTTCCGTAACGGAAGCCAAGCGCTCCATGGGCGCTATCGTGACAACAAAAACGGGAAAATTAGTTCTGGACAAGATATGTGCATGATGGCCAGTGCATGCGCGGATCAATACTATCTCATTCTTTCCAGTGTGATGAATACGCAGAGATCATCAAACACCGTTGTACTGCGAGAGATCAGAAAATCTACGTATTTCTCGTTACCGAGATTTATTAATCACGATGCGAAAGGTGTTCGAAAATGTTGCTGAAAGCAATTGTACCGGAGCCACGATGCAGCATCCGTAGCATCGTGATCGGCATCTTTATTCCGTCCGAAGTTGACGAGAACCAAAACTATACGGTCCTCCTGGTTTCTTGATCGCTTATGTCTGGAGATCTCCTTATGCATGTTCTATAGATCACAGAAAATCTTTGGGAACAACTATTTCGTTACAGTTTTCAAAAGAAACGGTCTAACCACGTGGTGCATTCCTGATTTTCGATCCGTCTACGTAGAACATTGAACAACGGTTGTATCCGAAACGATTTCAATTGCTTTTTCCTAAAACGTGTGTTGTAAATTTTAGATTGTTTTACTTCAATGCTGCAAATTTCGAAACAATTTTACATCCTATTCCTTTAGCGGAAACAAAATGACGTCGTTGCTTCAATTCCAGTTTTCTTTTTAATACATTTCAAATACTTTTTAAACTAGTAGCGATTATTTAAGTAAAATTGAACGCGCGCTTTGTTCAATTTGACAATTTAATCGAATTTGTTTACCTAAATCTCCAAACAGTCGGGTACACGAGAGGAAATATCGAAAATTAAATACACAAACTACAATCTCTTTATCTCTCACTCTTTCTCTCTTTCCAAACCAATTAGTTCGAATTAATTTAATTAGGACGGTTTTCACGACTGACTGAAGTTCAAGTCGCAATGATGTGTTCGACGAACCGAATAAGTGCAGTGTCAAACTAACTTCAGGTTAGTATTTCTTTCTCCCTCGGGCTGTTTAATTCCACTTTATTTTCTTACAATTTTAATTGAAAGTGAAAATCAGCTAACAACGAAACAGAAATGTGATATTAACCTAAACTAATTACTTCAACACAAAAGCTGGAAAACGTTTTGCATGTTTCTAGAAGTTTATATACATGTATATGTGTGTATATATATATATATATATATATATGCATGTATGTATGTATGTGCGCGCGCGCATGTGTAATATATAAAATAATACATACATGTGTCTTTACAAACTCGCACTGTAGTGTTTCAGATAATTAAAATCAGAGAACGTAGAGAAGGAACCTCATTTTCTTAGCTTAATTTGGTTTACTGAATTCAAATACACAGAAAAGTAATAAAAAACCAAATAAAAACAAAACGTATAACCTTTGATGCAATAACAAAAAGATAAATAAATAATCCGATTCCGTACTGAAATCATTATTGAAAATGTGATGCTGTTCTGATGATGGGCACAGTTACATTTTTAATGAAATTAACACTGGCATACATTTTTTGGTAAGAAATGCAACGTTCGAAGTTACTCTCAGACGAATGTAGAATAAGTGGCTGTAAGTCGTTTTCAAAGTAGCTCGCTACATAAGGAACGGGAACGGTTCGTAATCTTTGAAGTGCGCTCCGTTTGAGATGATTTCCTGATGGAAAGCATACAAGTTTTTTCAGAGAACCGCGCTGCTATTTTGACGGATTTTATACAAGAACGTTTTAATCGGTAAAACGCAAAACAGTATGAACATTAAAGGGCAAATCGCGTTAATAATTAATATTTTCATTATGCCCGATTACACGTTACCAGTTCGACTATCTGTTAACGGCTTCTGTGTTTTTGTTTATTTAATGAATGCAAGAAAATCGAATCCAAATTCGCATCAATGATCGTAACAGATGCAATAAGGACGTGCAATGCTTTTTGTTAACTTTTGGCGGTAGACATCAGAATTGTTCCAAATGAAAATTTTAAGATTACAGTGATTCGTTAAAAATTAATATATTTTCAAAGTTACATAAAAATGCTTCATTAATGAGCAGTTCTTACACGGATTTTAACTTTGCAGTTGCGGAAGAAATCTGACAGACGATTTCAGCGGCATCGAACGATAGAAATTTCAACTTTATCGATAATTTCATGTAGCAACTGAAAGTTTGAAAAATTTCCATCTTCATTTCTCCGAGGCGAAAAATGAAAACCTTTCTTCGAAAGCACTTAAAAGTCCGAAATCGGACATTTACATTGTCAGCGTTTGCGTAATTACGTATCACTCCGGTCGGCCAAAATAAATTACGTTAACAGCCTTTAGTTTCTCCTCGCAGGTCAAGAAACCAAGTCTAAGCCTGCCCTAGCGACAGCGTGTGATATTAGAACATTCATTTGCCAAGATTTAGAACGCTTCTCCTAAGGCGTAGACTTTGCGCTTTAACAGAAGTACTTTATTCAAGTGTAAAAGCACACTGTATCGGGGAAGCCTTGAAGTACGATTATAGAGCCTGCAGGACTATTTTTCCATTGCAATTGTTTTCTGTCTGTAAAAATAGAACCAATATGTTCCACATCAATTAACGATTTCATATATTTTCTTTGCCCCCTGCACCTATTCCCTTTCTTGCTAATTAAAAAATCTCCTGTAATTCTATTACCGTAATCGAATTGATAAATTTACTACATCGCCAATAACATCGACAGATTTTTATTACTAACTTAAACGATATTTGCGCGTGCTATGATACATGAGATATTCAAAATATGCTCAGTTAGCTTGCTCGTTTGATTTTGAAGAAAATCGTTTAAAAGAGATACGTTATTATTTTTTCTCGTGATTCAATGGTGACTGAATGGTAGCGCGCGTTATGCATTTTATTGTTACCTTATTACTTTATATGAAATACGTCTGCTATTGAGAAAAAAAAAGGAAACTAACAACCCGAAACAGAGAAAAAAGGAGAAGTGGTGTCTAGAGGGAGACAGCCTGTAGGAATGAAGGCTCCTTTCACTTTTTGGTAGATATACAACTATAAAGTCATTTATAAAGTATACGATAAAGAATGACACACAATATATAAATCCCGTATGAATTAAAACAAAAAATAAGTTTAAATAAAATTTACACGTGTTTAGAATTGAGGTTATACAGCTGACCGCGCACGATGCTTGCTGCTCGAATCTCCATACTCGCACGCACACATAAAAGAAAGAGAAAGAGAGTGAAGGTCGCCCGGAAGACGCATAATGCCTTTTCGTGTCGTGACGATTTCTGCCAGTTTGTTTACTTCTACCGCCGAGCCGCGTAAAAGAATTCCGTTCCAAAAAAAAAAAAAAAAGGAAACGAACAGAACATATAAATTTTTCCTATTAGTGCAAAGACTCCATTAATACTGCAATAAATCTATCAAAAATAATTTTTCCCACAGAAATTAATTCGAAAATCTACATCAATCACATTTAACGGACACATTTTTTAAAACTGATGATCTTACCTGATAAATTCGCTTTTCATCATCCTGATATCAGTAATTTTTCGGCACAAATTTTATTTATTTGTTTCGGAAATAGTACTTTTTTACTTTATACTTTAACTTAGGTTCGAGCACCGAGGCTATTTTGTTAAATGAGCGGAATATATATTTGTTGCTTTCAAAAACTGGATAGTGTTTTCGAGTTCCTCTGGGTTATCAAAAAGAGCGGATCGCCCTCTTTAGGGCTCGATCTTTCGGGCGTGAATCTTTCGGGCATAGATTTTTTCGAGCGGTAAGGAACGAGGGTTTTTGATTCTTAATTTGTAATACCGTATATATTTCTCGCCCAGAATTATCATAAATGTGTTTATTTATGTGTTTAAAAATTGTTACGCCTTTATTTGTCTTTTTCGATATATTTTTTTAAAACCCAGGTAGCTTCGTCAAGGAATTAAATATATAATTAAAATTATAGATAACAGAAGAAACTTCAATAAACGTATTATTCCCAAATAAACTTGCTTTAGATACGAATAAAAAAGATAATATAACGAATATATACATATATATATATATATATATTAGAAGCAAATTCAATCTAGTTATGATACACATTAAAAGACGTAGAGTTGATGGTTTGTAATTTTTTAAATATGGCTGACCATACATAAAAAAAAAATAAAAAATGAAAAGAACCGATATTGCATTTGACCGATTATTAATATTAATCATCTTCATCCATTTCATATTCCTGATGCTAACGAAACTCTTAAATTTACATCGCAAAAGTCTGTTTATTTTGGTATTTTACACCGAAGTCGTTATTTCAAAAAAATAAGGAAACATTAAAAAAAAGCGAATAACCAAAATAAAATGATGTAAAATACGTATTTTGCGATTATATATATATATATATATATGTATATATATATATGTATGTATATATAACATGCTATACAGGTGGAAAAACTTTTCTCATTAACACAAATGATAACGTTTAGCGAGTTTATATGTGAAAATCACCGCAGGTAGTCCGTAAAAAAGTCGATCCACGCCTGAAAGGCTGTCCCCAAAAGTACTGTGTGTATTGAAATGTTGCGGTTAGGGTGGTCAGAGTGGTCTGCACTCTGTTAGCATGTGTTTGACTGTTAGAGGCTCCTGTCCGCAGGAGCAGCATATCGGCTGTGGTTTCTATTTTAGTGTGTAATTATGAGTTAATGCGGTGTTGTGTTCATTCCTGAGCCGAGTTATTACAACCTGATTGCGTCGCGATAGGACGGTTGTTTTCCGCGGAGCCGTGTTTGACTTGACATTTCGATGTTCGCCGTTAGTGGAAATACGCTTCCAGTATAAATCCCATGCCTCGTGAAATCGATTTTTGATGTTGCATATCTGGTCTTGTATTGAAATTGGAATTTCTGGTACTGGAAATATCTTCATCGTTTCTATTGCGGCGATGTCAGCTTCCTAGTTTTCGTTCACGTTAGAATATGATGGGATTCTTTCATACTATATATATATATATTGGTTAGCTGACAGGTGTGTATATCCTGGGTTTATTTACAAAATTAATTAAATTAGGATGTGAGTTCTTTTTCAAATACGTAAATGATTTTTTCGAATTTAATTTTTGTTTTTTGGTGGTTCATAATTTTGTGGTTTTATTTTAGTGTTGCGAGGAGTCCTTCCAAGTTAGATGTAAAATCTTTCGCTATTTGGACGGTGGAATTAGACGCGTGTCTATGAAACATTTTAAATTTTCTGAGAATCTTGCGAATTTATGTTTTCCGGTATATATTTTGTGAAGTAGCACAGTCGGTATCTGAAGGGTTTTAGACAAATGACGCGTCTGCAAGTAAATCATTTGAACGCGTTTCTGTGTCTAAATTTATTTCTTCGATGTCTGCCTTGGTTTTCTTATTTCACGGTTTCTTGTGTTTATTTTCGGTGGCCTGTTCAGTGTTCGGATGATTGTATGAAAAGTGAGTTTTCAGAAAGTATGTAGTTGTTTTTTGTGTGAGTGATCCAACTGCGGAAAATCTGTATCATAGTTTTTAGTTCGGTTTGCTGTTCAGTTATTATTTTGTAGGAATCGGAATTTTAATTTCGGTCATATTCTAGGTCGTTTTCGATATTTGTAGGACAATCGTGCATTCGGCGGTGTCTTTTTACTTGACACTTGAAAACCCATCGTAATTACGTTGCTGGTCGTTGCATTCTACTAAAAAAAGAGCCGGCAGACTTTTAGTTTTCTACACATTACGTGTTTACCTTGATTAACTTTTCTACCGAATTTATTGTTTCCAAGTACGAGCTACTCATTCGGTTAATATTATTCACTTTGTTTTTACACTTATTTCACAATAAACTATTTGTTCATTTTTAAATAGCGCGATTCGCTTAAAAGCCGGAAATAATATAATTACCAGTAGTTGGATTTTTATTTTTCACATGTTCGATGTGCTGTTAAATGCAGTTAAATTTTTAATTTTCATCTATTTCTGCTTACGTTTGAAAGACATTTTCGACATTTTTATGAATAGGTACCAGCATTCAAATTACGAGTTCTCTTTGTTATAACATGAACAGTATTTAACGGCTTTTTAGGCGGCTGAGTGACCGGCGATTAGGGATCGACGAGTGAATTAGACGATAAATTAATTTCTTTTTTTTGTAAATGAACAAAGCATTAAATACAGCCTGCGGCGATTCCTTTTCCTGAACAGGGTAAATTATGTGGCTACACTTTTCACAGTGTAAGTTATGGGTTAAATTAGATCTGACCGTGCACTACGTTCCAATGCTGAATAGCTCAACGACCTCACGCGGCTTGTTTTCGGCGTTTCTCCTTATACATGAGGAAAATATATATATATATATATATAAATCTGATGCAAATGAGGTCAGCGAATATTTCTTTTTCGGGGTGCAGCTTTAGTCGAAGTTTAACTATTCGCTGAACAAGCCTGGTATTTATTTTAAAAGTTAAGTCGTTGACATTGTTATATCGTTTTATTACCGGCTCCTTTTGTTTATCTTCACAAGCTCATCTGAGATATTTTGCCTTCGAGCTGCGTTATTTCATCCTCTTATAGTATAATACATCGACGTCGACTGTTGCCGTAAATTTTAACACTTTCCCTTATCAAAAAATATTTCTAGTCGGCTAGCACATATAAAATTTTGATAAAATTTTGATAAAATTTTGATAAAATTTAGCTTTTCCTTTTTAAGTTTTTTTTTTTTTTTTTTTCTACTTTCACAATTAAATACCGGGTTGTCTTTTGTACGAAATTAATAATTTTGAAAATAACTTCTGTCTGTCAGTCTGTACGACCTAATGCAGTTAAAAATTACAATACAAATTTTGACGCGGCTTCTGCAGTTACTTCAACCGCTTTCAGTGGATTATAAATTCATCACACTAGATTTAAAGTGTAGGGTGAGCATGGTGCTTCGATGTTTCACTACGTAAAATATGATCAATTAAATAACATGTATCCCTCTTATATTTCTGACGAGAAATTCTCGTTCATTTACAATTTTCATAGCATCCGGTAATTATTATACCGACGAATAATATTACATAGCCGGTTGCTTCAAAAAACAAAAAAAAAAAAACAAACACAGCTGTAGAAAGTAATCATGAACGCGAAAAACAAAATCGAAGGAGGCTTAAAAGTAACAGTGTACAGACTTACGATAAAAAATTATAATAATTCAGTGAGGAAGATCGCGTCATATATTTATGCCAAAACCGAAAAAAAACAAAGGCTAAATTAAAGCAATTTAATCACTAATCGGATCGATATACGTAGCTGTTTAAATTAGCAAAGACATAATTATTCGATCGAATTTTAATTATAAATGATTAGCCGAAGAAGCCAAACTACTCGCTGATTCTTTTTAAGTAAATTTCAAGCAGTTCAAAAAATACTCGCTTTAATTTTATCACATTATTCCACTGAACAATCAGTTGTTGCTTATAATGTAACTAAATTATCTAAATAGGCCTTAACAAACCTAAATAATTATGAGTATATAGTAATAAAATGTTTGTTTTTTTTTCAATTTTTCCCCCACCTGGGAGCACAAATTTGCAATATAAAATGGTTTTCACGCGAGGGGTTTAACCTAACTAAATTGAATTAAAGTCGCAGCACCGCATTCGGCAAAAAATAAAAAATAAAATATTAATTGAACTTTTTCAAAAATTTAATTTGTATCTCGGAATTCTTTAAATCAGCTTTTGATTTTCACTGATAGGTTTTGAGGTCCCCTACTACAATTCTGATTATTTTAATAAATTACATTTTAAATATACAGAGTGAGCCATAATAATATCCGGGCACCGATGTACCCAATGAATATATGCCAAAAACAAAGGAAAACAATGGTTTACTGTTGAAACAAGTAACGAAAATAGAAAAGTAAGTATCTCCTTAATATATTTTCAAAAAAAAAAAAAAAAAACATTAAAAAAACACGGCTTACGATGCAAAAAAAAACACAAAAATTACGAATTTTAAACGCCACATTAATATCCGGGCAAACGAAAAAAAAAAAAAATAAAGAAGCTCTCTAAGTAATTAAATATCTACACCGTGGAAAAATTAATACTTCGTTTGACATCGACGACCGCTTTCTATCTGTGCGGCATTTAACAAACTAATTTTTGCAGATAATCAAGGGGAATCTTCTGACATTCCTCTTTTAGACGACTTTTTAATTCATTCCAGATGGAAATCGGCTTTTCAGGAATCCTCTTATTGAGGTAGTAGTCTCATAGGCTCTCTATGGGATTGCAATCCGGAGACTGCGGGGGCAATTATAGAGGATCCACTCTCGAGTTTTGTACGCTGTATGTTTTGGATCATTGTCTTAATAGAAGTAAAATGACTCCAGGATGCCCAATTTTTCTCCGCGTTTTAACATAAATTGTTTCGTAAAATGTCGGCATATAGATCGCTATTCATAGTACCGTCAATGATGACTAAAGATCCCTACATTCCTCCGCCGTGTTTAATTGATGCAGTCAGAGTTTTTAATTCATACGCAGTATTCGGCTTACGCCATACTGACAAGTCTTCCATCACTCCCAAAGATGTTCAACTGGGACTCATCAACAAAAATGACGTTCTTCCAGAACTCCTCCGAATTAAATATTTTTCTGCAAAGGCGAGCTGTTTTTTTACATTTGCAGGACTAATATAGGGTTTTCTGCGTGCAGTGTGAGAAAAGTACCCCATTTCTTTTATGGCTTGACGCGTACTGTTTCGGCTGAAATTTCTATCATTTTGCTCTCTCTCTCTCTCAGTGCCGTAGTTAGTTTCGGCGCACTTCCCTTAAGGGGTTTCTTTCCATTTCGCGTCGGATAAAACGCATATCGTATTCCGTTAGCTTTTTTGATTTCCCGTTTTGAGATTTCGAGTCGACGCGATTTTCCCTTTTGAAGCGATTACGGACGTTATGCACCGTACTTTTCGGAATATTTAGTAGCTGTGCAATCTTTCGTTCCGATTAAATCTTCTTCATTCTTCCAAATTACTAATTGATGCATTTCCGAAAACACGTATTTTTACTCATTCACGACATTTCACTGCACTACCACTCACGTTTTCAACAATTACCGTAACAGACTTACTGTTCAACTACAATTTGCGTTTTCGTGTAACGACTCGCCTTACTGTGATAACTCATATCAGTACCGTGTCTTAGTTGATGCACTCTGGGAAAACCCATGAGTATTTTACTGCACTTAGTTCTATGTGCCCGGATATTTACAATTCGTAATTTTGCGTTCTTTGTATCGTAAGCTGTATTTTTTTTTTTTAATGTTTTTGCTTTTTTCTTTTTTTTTTTTTTCTTGAGAATATATTAAGGAGATACTTCTCTTTTTTTTTTTTTCTAATACGACTTTAACACAACTATGAGGTTATTAAGCCGGCGCTTATGTTGTTAATTACAAAGTATAATACAAATCACAGTTCTTGAGGAATAGAAAGAGATCATTTATATATGAACTATTAATTACGTAGTAAATGGGATAGGTTTGAGGACAGATTTTTATATTTTCATTACTTTGTTTGAACAGTAAAGCATTTTTTCCCTTTGTTTTTGGCCTATATACATTGGGTAAATCGGTGCTCGGATATTATTATGACTCAGTGTCTAAAGTTTTCGTTAATTATTTGATAAAACATACAGTGGCAGACATGAATGGTGGCGAATCGTGCTTGTGTTGTGACGTTGCGTAATAACTGCAAGTTTTGAAGAAACTCTTATTGAAGAACTAATACTATTTAGTATTTTAAAAATAAATCAATCATTAAGAAAATCTGAGTAAAAGTGACTATCAAAAATAACCTTAAACTTCCGCGGTATTTGTATTAATTCGTCTATTACAAATCACGTTTAAATAATTCACAGCTAATTTTTCGAATAGTAATGCTATTCGAAACGTTAGCTGTGAATAATTTAGTTTGATCCGAAAATAGACGAATGTTCAGAATTATACTGATTTTTGAAAATACTTGTAGTAATTTAGCAAATTTATTTAATACGAACCGCAAAAATTATTCTTTTGATAACGCTGAAAAAACCGACCGCTGTACAAGACCGGCGACCTTATATTTAATATTTAACGCTGTGTACAGAAGGCAAATTGCATATCTTTGTTCATCTAACATCGGAGATCAGTGTACGGTAATATTTGTTGGGCTTTCCAGCTGTCAAACGGAACATCGATCATTCTCTTTAAAATTCCGAGGAGTACTAATTTAAAACTAAAATGTAACGTTTTAAAGCGTATAAATAATAAAATAATTGCAAAGGAAAAAATGTCTCGATATTTCTGAATCTTTCTCTCGCGAAGTATTATAAAATTCTAATATACATTCGATATTCAATTATGCGATATCAATTTCGGTCATTCATGAAAATTACAATGAAACTTCATAATTGTTTTACAATCATTTTTTGAAATACTTTTTTAAAAAAGTATAATGTAAAAAAAAAATCAAATTATAGATTATCTTCTTCTTCTTCTTCTTCTTATTCTTCTTCTTTGTAGTGTCATACTTACTTTTTGAGAGTAGGCGGCTAACTATTTTTATACACTCAAACTATACGGATATGTATAGTGTACTAGGCAATTGTTGCGTACAATGTGAGCATACACGCAAAAGGCTATACTTTGAATTGATATTGTGAATGATCGCGATACACAAATGCAGTCCTCCTAGAATACACCAACCGGCGCGCATTTGATGGATGCATGTTTGTCATTGCTATCTACGTGACCATTAGCGGTTGATTTATTGAACTATTTTGTAACGATCTCTGTCGTCACCTGGAATCAAACTCAGGACCTCTATGATGACGGAAGTCAACTAGCAACTAGGCTATCGCGACATATACATTATCTCTAAGTTGGAAAATAGAAGCAGTCGAGCTACATAATGTAATAATCTTTTCGGCAAAAAAAAAAAAACAAACGTTAAACAATTAAACAAATTAATATATAACACGGAAGATTTTAAAACAATTTGCAGTGCTAATAGGTTAATTTGAATTTTCCTTCAACAATATACCTAAAAATGGCTCTTTTAGCGAATGTATTATACAATGATTATTAAAAATAATCGATAACTATTTCGATAACATCGGCAAAAGTAGAAAAACGTTTTTTTACATTACAAAGAACACAAATTTTCTTGCGAGATTCAACGATGAAATTCAACGACAAAGCAAAATTCGATGTAACGAAAGATAACGAACTTTAATTTTAAGTAATAACGCGATACCTGTTCTATATGAAATTTAAAAATAAAATTCTGTAATTGATTGAAAAATTCTCAACATTTCAAAATAATTGTCGAACGGTGTAAATACACAGGGGTACTAAACACCTCTTTCACAACAGTTGCGCGAGGTATTCAAAGCGGTAATGGCAGAATATGTAGCCCTACGGTTCATTTATAATTATAATTTTAGGGTTGATGACGATATTTAATGACGAATTTTAGACCGAAGAAATAACTAATAATTATTACTTAAAACAAAACTTTTTTATTTAACGGGAAATCGTGCAATTCGAAGGAATATAAATAGAATAATTAAAATGACGGATAATAAATACCGGGTATAAGACCGGATTTTCTGATTTCTTTGTTTTTCTTCTATGTAAAGTTAGGTAAAGTAAGATATCTTTCGTTCCTGTTGGAGATTGGGAAGTTAAAAACCTTTTCATAATGTATCGAACCTAATGGATCTGAATAGTGATTATTGGGGAGCCATTTCCTCTTAATCTTATCCGCGCCTTTACTTTTCTAGATTTCCCTGTATCCAATTATTATTTCATGCTCGGTAAAGTTATGGAATTCCAATGGAATTACAAGGAAAAGGAATGAACTCGAAATTTTTCTTCGTAACAATGGTGTAGATATAGCGCTCGTTACAGAGACACATTTAATAAACGAGAATAGCTTTGTTATGTACGGCTATAAAGTGTATACTGCGCATCATCCTGACGGTACAGCGCGAGGTGGAGCTATGGTAATGATTAAAAACTGTTACAAACAGTACAAAAACTTCTCACGTTCCTCGGATGCATACCAAATCGTGGCAGTGAATATGGAGACACTTTCGAGTGAATTTGGAATAGCTGCGATTTATTGTCATGGAGAGTTTCGTATACCGCAGGCTGAATTTAATGCAATCTTTAAACACCTTGGGAATAAATTCATTTGTGGAGGAGACTTTAACGCGAAGAATAGCGAGTGGGGATCTCGGATAACTAATCAATCGGGAAAAAGGCTAGCTAAAGCAATACATGATAACTTTCTTAGTGTTTTGTCTCCGACGACCCCGACGTACTGCCCTAGCCACTGCGACAGGCATCCGGATGTTTTAGATTTCTTTATTATTCGCGGTCTTCAGTCATACAACAGAGACTGTAATACCATTGTTGATCTATCCTCAGATCACGTGCCTGTTATTGCTGTGGCAAACTCGAATCCCAAAATGATATCGCAACAACGGACACTCGTCAACAAAACTACAAACTGGACCATCTTCTCAAATATAATAGAGAATAATACCAACCTGAAGATTAGGCTAAAAAGTACAAATGACATTGATGCTGCAGTGAAGGATTTCACTTCCCTGGTGCAAGATGCATGCAATAAGGCTACAAATTATGATCTTAATAAATTTGGATATAACATCTTTATCCCAATCGGGTTAAGGAAATTAATTAGAGATACCCGGGCGGCCAGAAAGAAATGGCAACGTAATCGTTATCCCTCGTTTAAGCTTAGGTACATTACCTTACAAGCCAAGTTGAAAGCTGCACTAAGTGAATATAAGAATCAAATTCTTACTTATAAGTTGCACCAATTTAACGATGATAATAGATCTCTATGGTATAAAGCAAAGAAGCTGATGAAGACGAAGGAAGAACCTTTTAATTTAAAAGTGAATAGTAACTGGGTAAAAACGGATAAAGACAAGGCAAATGCTTTTGCAAATCACTTGTCTATAGTCTTCTCACCTCAGTTAGATGCTGATCAAGACCACATACAGCGAGTGCAGAGGGTCTTGGAGGAACGCTCGCAGGCTCATAATAGGACTAAAGTATTTGCGCCGAGAGAGGTTTTTGAACTCCTCCAAAATACACCTTTAAGGAAATCTCCTGGATGTGACAAGATTACAGCGGAAATTGTCCGACACTTCCCGCGTAAAGCGGCCATCCTGCTGTGTTATGTATACAACAGCTCGCTTAGAATCGGCTACTTTCCAAATATGTGGAAGAAATCGGAGATTATAATGGTTCGTAAAGTAGGAAAACCTGAAACAGATGTATTCTCCTAACGACCAGTTAGCTTACTTTGTTCTCTCTCAAAGGTCTTCGAAAAGCTTATCTTAAGTCGTCTACATCCAATTTTGAATAAATATCATATAATCCCGGATCACCAATTTGGCTTCCGTTCTGAACATTCTACTATTGAACAATGCCATAGATTGGTTGACGCTATCTCTTCGACATTTGAAAGAAATGAAGTATGCTCGGCGGTCTTCCTCGACACTGCCCAGGCTTTCGATAAGGTATGGCACGCAGGGTTGCTATACAAACTCAAACAGTTCGTTCCTTCTGACCTGCACAAGCTATTAACATCGTATTTAAATGGTAGAACATTTACCGTCAGAGTTAATGATTCAATCTCGGAAGAACATAACATTCAGTCGTCGGTCCCGCAAGGGAGCATACTTGGCCCAGTATTATACTCGGTTTACACAGCTGACATGCCTGGATCGAATCAGACTGTGCTCGCCACATTTGCTGATGACATAGCGATACTAGCATCAAACACAAATTCAGTATATGCTAATGCTGCAGTTCAGAGTCATATAAATCGAATGGCAGACTGGGCACGGCTTTGGGGTATAAGTTTTAACCCAGCTAAAAGCCAGCATGTCACATTTACGAATAGACACGTTACCTGTCCTGTTTTGAAAATTTGTAATTCAACAATCCCACAAGTTGACTCAGCTCGTTATCTTGGGATGCAATTGGACAGACGGCTTACATGACGGCATCATGTCATTCAGACTAAGAAAACAGTCTCTAATCGATGTAGGTTATTATATCCATTAATAGGAAGAAAATCGACCTTGAGCTTAAATGTCAAGCGTCAACTATATTTAACAATGATAGCGCCCATTTGGAGGTACGGGCTGGAACTGTACGGGACAACTGCAACATCAAATCTATTGAAGATTCAAAGGGAGCAGTCAAAGATACTTCGGATTATTACTTCCGCGCCAAGATACGTGTCGAACTTAATACTACACACAGATTTGCAAGTGCCATTTGTAAAAGATATTTATGTGGAGCAGTACAGGAAGTTTTTCGACAAGCTGAAGTGCAGTACAAATCCGAACATCAGCCGTATGTATCAACCAAATGTACCAGGAAATCCGCCCAGACGTTTCAAACGAAGAAAATGGTGTCGGGATGCACTTCCGATCACCTAGTAAATACGGATTGCCGACTAGATATCACTGTCTCCTGATGTTACCTCTCCATGACTAGAGTCTGATCTTCCTTAAACTTAGTCTGTTGTCCCATAGGGGTCACCAGACTTATCATCGGCCTTCCAATTATTTCTTTTTCCTTGGTGTTCCCAGTTTCCTATTCCCTTTTCCTCCCTTTCACTCTACTCCCTTTAAGCATGTCTTGTGATCAGCATTGCTTATGGTTTTCCGGTGCAATGTAAAAAAAAAAAAAAAAAAAAAAAAAGTTAGAAGCGACTTGGATCAGCTTAATATTTTCCGATCCGGCATTAAATACAAAACATTCTAGGCGATACGTCGGCATTCCCCATAGGCGGTAATTTCAGCAAATCAAAAAGTACCTATTAATTTTTAAATTCTGCTATAATGCCCCAATGACCGCTCCTCTCCCATTCTTACGCGTTTTGTAACTTATAATGTATATATACGGCAAACTTTTGATTCAGCCTTCATCATCGTGTAAAATCTACCTTCCCGATGTCCTCTCAACATTTTCGGCAATTTCCGCAGCTACTTTTGAAAAAACTTTACGTTACACCCGGTTCAAAGAAAAGAGGTGTTATTGCAAATATACGCCGCACCTTTTCTTACCGGTTTAGTCTGCGTTCCAGAACGTCTGTGTCTTTGGCCGGCTATCATCTGTCAATGCGTTTATATTGTTCGAACTTTAACGAATAAGCTCGAGGATTTAAGCATTGCGATAAACAATTTCAACGGAGTCGAGTTCAGACCGGAACATTTTACTCGCAAAGACTGAAAATATACACTTGCGTATATATAAAACGTCTTTAAAAGTTACTTTTACAATTTCAGAGATGACGATTTACAATGGCGATGAGTGTGTACCATTCCGATAGGTCTTCGCGGAGTGAAGAGTTGGCGTCCAGTCGGTTGCAAGACCAGCACAAGGGCTTCGATGGTTTCCATTATACAATTACCGGAATATGACGATCAAAGTTGATTCGTACCTCTCTCTAAGGCTTTAATAGAACTGTTTCGGACATACGGAGCTTTGTAGTCAATTCATCTTTGCGAACCTCTTTAACGGTTAAATACCGGAAGAACGAGTGGCCGTATCGTGTCAAAGCTAAACATGCCATTTTACACACTGACATTCCACGGAAATTTGTCACTGCTTCTTCAGAGTTTTTACTAATTTTCAGTTCGCGTTTGAAGTGAACGCTAATGAGAGAAATTTTCGAACGTACACAATTTCGCACGTGAGGAAATAATTAAATTAAAATTAGGGCAGATAGTAGGCAAGAAGAAGGCGCTGATAAGATGGAGTTTTCCTTTGAGATGTGCAACGAAAATTCTCAACGGGATAACGACCATAAATTAGATGAAGTTTAAATATACCTTATATATGCGAGCAGTATATGGCTATATGTCGGCTCTTTTGCGAAACTTTTTCCACTTTGTATTCTCGTGCGCATTCTTTACTTTGCCTGCAAAATATTAACTCTATAGTAGTTTCCCCGCTGCATTTTCGAAATTTAATTTATTTCCCGAAAGCATTTAAATCGGGAATATATCTGCGCGCCGGATAATATCTATGTACACACAAAGTTTCCGAAACTATTTCGGAAGATGCTGCGATCGAAAATGCAAACGTTTTCGTCAGTTTCACGATGGTCTTCCATCACAGAGGAAAAATAATACTACAGTAAAATAATAATAATAATAATAATAGTAGTAGTAAATTTAATAATTTATATTATACATATATGTTTTTTTTTTCTTCTGAGAATATACTAGACGGGTTCATTTCGCTCACTATATTGAAACGAGATTAAATCACAATCTTCCATAACATGGTAAAAATGTATAATCCAAATATGCGATGATGTTATTTTTAAATATAAGAAACATGTTCTAAACCAGTGAATTATATAAAGCTGTTTGCGTATTTTTATAAATTTTTCATCTTTATCCAATGTTATTGCTTGTGACGCAATTAAATTTGAAGTAGAAAAATTTTTAAATTTCCGATTAAAAATGAACCATTGTTAAAATTGAATAGAAATAATTGAAACCGCCTTAGTACACTGAAGAAGTTCACTGACTTCCTCGCTGAATTAACGAATACAATAAGAGTACAGAAGACACCCTCAGTTCAAACTTTGTTATCGTCCACTTTGAGCTATTATTCAAAATACGTTGTCAGCGAGGGCCAATGTGTCCTTTGCGTTCGATTATAAGTTAAACTACTTAAATCTAATTGTTAATTGAAACGTAATCGCCGATAAAAATATTCAAACAATAGAATAAGATGGAATTAATTTTCTGGAAAAAGCAAAAACTGTAATGCTCTTCGAGTGAAAATCGATTGTGCTGAAACAGTATTTCTTGGCTTATAAAATTATCACTTAAGTGCCGGGAAGACAAAATTATAATATGTAAATTCATAAACACAAAATTCAACAGAATCATCAACGGAAGTTGCGCAGCGTTTCCAAATATAAAAATTGAAAATTTATACAACTTACATATGAAAGTGTATAAATTATAGGGGGGGCACTGTCGCTTCGTTAAAAAAAAAAAAAAAAAAACGTTTATTTTTTCGAAAAATTTATTAAATGTATTTTTTAAATACTTTCAAAAACAAAAACAAAATGACCTCGTTTTTTTTAAAATTCCGTTTGTCGCAACAAGGTTATACTACAAAAAAGCACACAGAAAAAAATTTAAAAAAAGCATTCGTGTAATAATTTAAATTTTCATTTTGGTCTGAAAAATCCCATTCAGCCGTGTAATTCCAAAAATATCCCGTGCATCTTACCCCATTTTTAAAAAATTCACATATTCCCTTAACAAAACAAACATCAACTTTTAGTTTCTTCATTTATTGTTCATCTTTTACTACGTTGATGATTTCTATCAAAACCTAATTCTACTCTCATTCAAAACCACTTCCACCGGGGTGACCACTTCAATTATACTGTTATTCTTTTGTTTTCCTACCTATCAACCGCGTTTCTTTCTTATTTTTTTAATCTCAACTGCTCTCCGCCGTTCGCCGATCAACTTCCATCTCCATACCTCCGTTTCATACATTTTTTTTTTTTTTTTTTTTTTTCGTTTCGCAATGCTGAATTAACAAAGCAGAACACACGTTATCGTTCTTTTTTATTGTTCCCCCCCTTACCCACTGTAGTTTCTTTCGGTTTTTACAACTCTCCGCAAGCAACGTCGAACTTCGTATATTACAACTTTATTATTCCATTTTCTACTTTCGTCGTTTCATTTACATATTTTAATAGTGCAACACTAACTAGACTAGCTTTGGGCCAACTTCAAGACCTCGTTAATACACTATTCTATTTACCGCACAAGTTTCTAATTACTTTTGTAACGCGATAGTATTTTTTGCCTAATACATCCGCTAATATGTTTCGTCAAATCTCTAAAATTTGTAAATTTTCCTATGCCGATGTCAAATTCTTCTGTCGCTGAAGTACTACAGTCTCGGGTAAATAGCACCAGAAGGTAGCGTCAATTTTACCGGGTTTAAATCAGGGGAATCATCTAATTATAATACTTGGACGGGCGAGTGTTAATTTCATACAGAATGCACCGGAGAAGGGGACGATGTATGCACCTTCTCACGGTGCAGTAATTATGCCGTGTCTACGATTAATAGTTCATTTTGAGACCGTTGCAATGCGTGCATGACAAATTGAACACATTTTAAAAATAAATAAGTCGTTAATAGAGTATTTTTTTCCTTATGTAAAAATATTCGAACCGGGCAGTAATAACCTTGTTCCATCCGTCGACGATACAGAAAAGTTATCATCGTTACTTTCTAACAAATGCTATATACTCTTGTGTAGACTAAAAAATATTAAAATGTTTCAACAAAGTTAAATTAAATAGACCAGCCTTTTTTCTAATAACCAGTAACCTAGCTAGAAACTTCATAATACGGAGAAGAAGCGAGGTCTGTGTTCGATTGTCCGCGGCATTAGTGCATCTCTAAGTGCGCATGCTTCTATTTCATCTTTAGATAGGCGCTTGGTCGAATAGATTGATTATTACTGGATTCGTAATTGTAAAATTAGTCGAAAGCCACAAAAAAAATCTTTTTTTTTTTAATATTATAATTACGTTTTATGATTTTATGATGTTACAGAAAAGTACTTAACATTTCAACCATGAAATCCAACATAATCCTGATGATGATTGCCGATGTGTTGCAGCAAAAATATAAATACCGAAAATAAAATACCTGGACTGGAAAAAAATTACGTCAATCGGGAGTTTACTAAAATTTTAGGTAAATAATTTATTCGAAATATAAATGCACACTTTTAGTGTGAATCTTTTCGAAATTCGGAGAACTTTATCACAATTACGAGTATTTAGTTACTACTGTATTCGCCTAACTTTTTTTCTGAAAACATGTTTTTCCTTTCGCATTACACAAATCGTTATGATACCTGTAGGGTTTTTTTTCTTTTTTAGTGAAATTACTATATCACTAATTGTAAAACACTCGGCAGATCACACTCATCTGTTTAAGCTAAAAACACCTTTTTTTCTTCGCTCTGATTGGTGCAAAAATATCGATGTCGTAACCGCAGATTCTTCCTTCTCGACGACCGCCTTCCTCCTCGCAAAACGTTTTCTTATTATTTCAGATTGACCTGTTGGAGTTTTTTTTATTCTTAAATAGTTCCTATTCTTTCCCGTGTTTCTCGACGTCAATAACTACTCTCGTTTTATTTATATACACAATAAACTCTTTTACTTTAAATAAATTCTAATAAAACATATAAATACAAAAACAAATTATATAATTAAACTTTAACATTCGTTTTTCAGACTCTTTACACACGCCCAATTCGCTATTCCATCCGTCGCATATTAAATCTTTTTCTTCGAATTGAACTAAACTTTAAACTCTTTCCTCTGTCTATTATCCTTTTTTACTGACAGTTCTTCTGAGAGCGAAGATGTCGGAGGTATCTTCCATTTATTTAGTACTGTAAATGTTTTTTTTTATTTATTTATTTAGATTTTTACTGCCTACATAGGCTATAATCTACTTAGTCTAGTTACAGTACGGTACATAGTTTTATAAAACTAAGTGTAGCATTGTACGTTTAAGAAATTTGATTATGTTATTGAGGTTCTTGATGTCCAAAAAATCGTTGAGGTCCGTGGCAGTTGGTTGGTTGGCGGTGAACTTGGAGCAGCATAGTACCAGATGTTGTATGGTAATTCTTTCACCAGGGCATGTTTCACAAATCGGTGGCTCTTTCCTCTCGAGAATGAATTTATGCGTCAGCCGTGTATGACCTAGGTATAGCGTGATAATAGCTGATGTGAGCGGTTTATTCTTTTTTGTTGCCTCGAATATTTTGTCCGTCCAGTCGCTACTGTTCAGTTTTATCGTGGTCAGGGTGCTTGGTGCTGTGCCGCGTAAGTTTTCCAGCCACTGGTCGAGAATTTTGGTTTTTCTGTCGGCTGGTGTATCATCTTCTGTAATATATGTGCAGCACTTTTAATTTCGCGTATGTAGGTGGAGAGGAAGGTTTCATTGTTTGTGAGTACAATGTAATTTGGATGATCGGGATTTGCTTCGACTTTGAGGCTATATCGGATAGCAGTTAATTTCCTCCGAGTGCTTAAAGGCGGTTTGCCGCATAAGAGCTGCATGTTAGTTATTCGGCTTGTCGGAAAAGCATGCAGACTTATACTGTACAAGTTTTAAACCAGCCTTCTTCTAATTTTTACAGCTGAATTATATGACTCGGTGGTTCCGTTGTATCTTTTTTTACTTTTACCTTTTACGATAACGAATTCTTTATCTGCCCCCAATTCTAACAGTACGTCCTTTTCTTATCCATCCTCTTCATTGATTACTATTATTCTCCATTCGCTTTCTAAAATCTTTCCCTACCTCGTTCTGTTCGAATTCATTTCTGTTACATTTCTGGTCATAGCAACGTGATAAATAATTTAGCTGATTCGTTAGCTTTCTAAAAGCATTTTACCAACAATTTTCTCACTTATAATGTATTTTTTCCGCCATAGCACCGACAGTCGGAATCATGCTACCTACCTACGTCCCTTTTCCAATCGTAACAACTCCTTTTACCGTCTAATTTAACCTCTTCTTTCGTCTCGGCCCGGGTTTATGTATTGTTTTTTTTTTATCTTAAATTTCCTCTATAATTCGTCTTTGCTTTAATCATAGATGATATCCTTCGTAATTTTTGTTCGATTTCATGTTGTTTCCTCTCCTCATTATTACATTCTTGATAACTATGTGCCATATTTTTTTTTTTATACTCCTTTCTTTTGCAGAGATGCTTACTTCTGTACTCCAAAGATGTATAACCTTTCTACCTCTTACCGTGCATTTCACATACCTTTATTTCCTTTCTTAAATCTGATTCCCCCCTGCTTTGGTCGAGTTAATTTCGACTATTTCCGCATACTTTATGTAAGGATTTAATGTTTATTCTTCATTACTTAGTTACCTTTAATTCTTAATTAGCGAATCATTTTACCTACCGAGCGTTTCAGGGAAAAAAAAAAGAAGAAAGCTGCGCAGAGCCAAATCTATAACGGGTGGGAGGGGGGGTCAAAAATTAATGCACTCTGTGATTAAGTCTGCGGCAACGCAAGATGTAATTTGTACAATAAAGCGCACGAAGTAAGATTTAGTTCCTATTCATGCCTCTTTTCTTTCATCGATCTTTGACCGGATTAAAATTTAATCCCTAATACAGTCTAGTTACGCTGGGTAGCTGTTCTCGGTTGGCCAAGCCCCCCAAGAAAAGATTTAGTTTACACTACACACGGGCCGAGGTTACATATGTCTATTCATATGAAGAAAGCGACTGGTCTTATGCGGTCGTTCCACTGGTAAGTTCACGCTGTTCGGAAGTTTTATAAAAATTGTTCTCAACACGGGATAAAAATTAGAAGAAAATTGAATAAAATTAGTATGGAAATCCTCAATTGGATAGGGAAATCTCAGAAGGTTGCAAGGGTAAAACTGTATCCAAAGGACAGAAAATAATCTCGTTCCTGGTGCCAGGGTTCAAAATTAACCCAAAAATTTTATGTTCCATCGTGAAAAAAGGACCTCTTCTTCTCCTCCTGCTATTAATGTTAGAATTCGAATAAATTTTTAGAATCAGGCCAATTCCAAAAATTAACCTAATCTTCCTATTCATACCGTCATACTTTATGCTACACTTTGAGAACAGTGCGATTAGTATGATGGTTAAATTTTTTGTAATATCATAGTATTTGCTGATGCCAAAACACCCCTTAAATAAATATTTCTTTGTCTTACTTCTTTCAATCACATTTTTATTTATTTTTTCCATTTTTATTGTTTTTTTAACGAATTTTTCATTATTTTTTTGTAGTTGTCTCTTAAATTTTTTTCATGACTTTTTGACAGCCTTTTTATGGAGTGAGAAAAATTTCCTTATCGAAAAATAATTTTTTTTTTTCAACCGTGTTTCAGTTGTAACAATGAAAACGTATTTTTCGCTCACTTTTCGAAATATTACTCGATATATTTTACTAATTTTCCACAAAAAAAAGGGATAAAGGAACACGCTGGTAGCGGCAGGTGGAAAAATAAAGAAACAAAAGAGGCAACGTACAGAACGGAGAAACACCAAAAAAGTTGAAAATAAAAATGAAACCGTTTAGAAGGAACAGCAAAATATTCGAGGAAATGATAACGGGTATTACGGGTACTAAACGGATGTTGAAGGAAGTGGAATTGAAAGAAAAGAGAAAAATATTGGACTACGGTCGAAAGAAAGATAGCCGACACAGTGGAGACAACGGATAAGTTGAGATAGTCGTAGTAGCAGTTGAATAGACGGATGGAAGGAGTGAAATTAAAAAAATAAAGAAACAGTTATGGCGAAATTACCTAAAATGGTTGGAAATTCTTGAGAAAATTATATTAAATAAAGAAAATTTCGTAAATGAGTTGGCCAATTAAACACCAGTGGCGGCCTAATCGTACGATCTGTTAAAAATCGACAATTTTAAATTTTAATGCCCTTTTTCTCTTGATGATAAAAAAGATCGTAACGTATTTTTTTTTTTTTTTTGTCAGTCTGTATTTAGACAAAAAAAAAGACAACGATAATAACAGTCGAATCAAATTTTTATTACTATTATCGTTGTTAAATTCAAAAACTCTACATAACGCTAAATAGTAGTGGAGAAGCGCATTTTACGCACTGCTGCAAATTAGGAAACTTTAAATAAATCAAAAATTAACGGACGGCACGAACTAGACCAGATAAAAATTTCAATTTCTACTACGCATGAACTAGCTTGTCGAATTTATGCGTTTTTTGATAATAATAAAAATAATTATTAATTAATCAAAGGATGAAGCCAAAAATTTACGAACGGTATGAGGCTTCGTGTAAATTTAATCAATTTCTGTACCTGTTTAATCAATAATTAACCGTGTAATAATAATAATAATAGTAGTAAGAGAGTATTTAAGAGTGTCACCAGTAAATTCGCGATGGGTTGTTACGCTAAGTTACTTTAAGCGACGAGATGCGTGCATGTTTCGCAATAGCCGCAAATGAATCGATTTATTTTTTTCAACTTTCCATGTGCCGCAACTATAATTTGCTACTACTAACTAAACTCGTTAAGCGCAATTTATGGGAACACGAAATCGAAATTTCATTCTATGCCCCGAGATGACCCTTACTACGACGACTCTATTTTTAGTCTCAGCAGTGCTCTTCGGCAAAATGCACCGTGAATCTCAACTATTCAGATCCACAACGGCACTTTTCATTTTAGCTTTTTCTCCTTTAACGGGAGAAACGTATTTTCCGCAGTAGTATTATCGAAGAATGACGTTATTTAACCATGAGACACGACCTAGTTTATAAAACTCGGCCTTTCGTGAACACCATTCATTCATGCATTACTGAAGTCAGTATGTCTTGTCGCTGCAGCCATTCTGTTCGACGGACAGCCAATTTCCGAATTTCTTGATATTTACATATATCTCTGATCGGTCGTATACACTTTCCACTACGGAAGTTCTTGGTCTCTCCTTTTCGGCCTTCTACCGACAATTTTACGTTCCATAATATTTTTTATGAAATTATCGCGATCTATTATATGAGCTAATAGTTTTATTTTACGTTTTTCTATACACCATTTATTTCCTTTTTTTTCAATCACTTCTTGGAGGATTTCATTACTTCCTTTTTTTTTGTCGACGACGTTCTTGCCGTTCTAGAAAAGATCCACATTTCCATGCCTATTTATTTCCCATATTATTAAAGTCCAATTTTCGCAACTATAATTAAGTGAGTTCTAAACATATATTTCAACAAATTTTCCCGGACTTCTGAGGCTCTTATTTTCTAATATTGATTTTTCGTTATTAAATGCACACTTAGCCTGTACTATTCCTCTTTTAATATCTGTCATGCTTCTATTATCATCTCTTAGCACACTTCCTAGATAACGCGTTTCTATTGTTCGATTTAAATAGGTGATATCAATTTTTGTTTGTTTTTTGTTGTATTTTTTGTAATTTTCACTAACTTTGTTTTTTGTTTTTTTTTATTAATATTTATTTTTCCATTTGTTTAGTTTTTTCGATAGATCTTCTAACATTTTATTTATATTTTTTTCTGATTCTGAAAGCAATGTCATCCGCAAAACGTATGCAGTGGACTCGTTTCCTAATTATTTTCAATCCTTTCGATTTCTTATTTATTTTTATTTATCTATTTACGCACCATATACAGCAACTGAGGCTAGAGACACGACAAGAGATTACAAAATTATGAAAATTGAAAACAAAGAGAAATTAACAAAGATAAATAATTTGCGGATGATTGCGTTTAGAAAATGAAATATATTTGTTTCCGAAAATACGACACTTAACGTTTCGGACAGAGAAGTGTTGATGGTCAGTATACGCTGTCCGGAACGTTAAGTGTTATATTTTTAGAAACAAATATATTTTATTTTTTAAACGCAGTTGTCCGCAAACTATTTGTAATGGTTAATCACTGGGAAAGTTTTAAACGTTTCAAATTCGAGCACTTTTGAAATTGAAATAATCGGTTAAGCATGATTTCTTCATCGCACAGCAGATCCTTTAAATTGGATGGTATTCTGCATTGCTTCCGGTAATAATCATCAATTAGGCATTTAATCAATGTGTGTTCGACGGTTAATTGTCAATCATATGAGGCATAGGTTCTTTATTTAAAAAATATGAGTGTGTAGGACGAGTGTGCCCAAGTCGCAGTCTACATAACATTACCTCCTGTTTTCTGCTTTCTCGACGTGAGGAAAATCACGGGGTTTCGTAGACAATTTCATGGAACGTTATTTATTTTCTGTAGGTAAAGTTTGCCAGTCGTTGTTCCAGATATTATTGAACGGTAAACGGTACCGTTACGTTTTACTGACCGTTTTAACGGAGTTTTCCGAATTTCCGAAGCTCTATACGCCGCCCTGGGCTCGATTGTATCATGGTGGTATAACAGATATCGGTCCCGGACCAGTACTTAGAATTGAATGTTTAATTGTTTTCACACAACGTGATTGATTGCTATTCTGTCCTGGTCCTTGATGGTACCATCCGAAAAGTTAGATTTTGTGCTCCTTATGATGCTGATAGCCATCACGGTTAGATAGCTCCGCCGCAAATCTAATGACCACTCCGATGCATCGCACAGTAAACTCGGTATCGGGGAGGTTCGGAAAGCTCCAGTTGCCGACCTCAAAGCGGTATGATGGATGGTATAGATTCGATATACTAGCGAAGGCATAGGCTGGTGCACCATAATCGATTTTGGACTTTAGGAGGGTGTGATATAGTATTAATTGACTATGTCTACTTGCGTCGTTGGTTGTTTCCGATAGCTTCCGCAATGGGTTTAATTTTTTACCACAGCTAGTTTTCAATGCGTTGATGTGTACTTTCTAGGTGAGTTTGTTGTCGAATGTCATTCCTAAATATTTTAACTTTATTTATGGATGCTATACGGTTGTTATTAAGAGTTAGGCTTACTATGTGTTTGCAGTTTTTTCGCCTACAGAAATGGGTTACTGTTGCTGTTGTTGTTGAAAAACAATTATCTTCAGACCATTGTTGCAGTTTATTAATTGTGCTCTGCACAACATTTTCTCCTAAGTTTATGAAATATACATAAATAATCTGCGAAAAGGAGTGATTTTACCGGTTTCTGCACTTGGTTTACAATATTATTTATCGCAATATTAAACAGTGTTAGGCTGAGGGCAGAGATCCTGAAGAACTCCTGCCCATACCGTACGTGGATCAGACAGAGCGGATCCCAATCTCACTCGAAAGCGGCGATCAGAGAATTCATCATTTTGACTGATTTTTCCATACATATGTTGAAGAAGTAGGCTTACCTAATTCCTTCCTATCTTTTAGCTTCTAGTTTGTATTCATTTACATTTATTATCGTTGTTTGTGATCTACACGAGTTTAATATTAATTTTCTATCTTTCTAATCTGTGCCTTTTTCTTCTAACGTTTCAAATTATGGTTTCTAATCGATGATGCCAATGGTTTTTTCCAGATATGTGACGCAAGTGTATTCACATCTGGCCTCCTTTTCAGTATGAGTTTCAAGAATACTATAGCTTCTCTTGCTCTATTCCCTTTTCCAAACACGAATTGATTTCTTTCAAGTTATTTTCAATTTTCCTTTCATTCGGTTTTTTATGATGTTTAACAAAATCTTTGAAGCATGTGATAACAGTCAAATTGTTTTACGATTAATGCAATCGTTTGTGTTGTCTTCCGTTAGTAAAAAAATTGTTTTGCTCATTAATTATAGAACGGTTACGCTGTTACCATACGCTTCGAAGATTTTAGTAAACATCATCAAAAACCAAATGAAAGAAAACATTAAAGAAAACCTAGAATATATCTCAGGAATTCGGGTTTAAAAAAGGAAAAGGAACAATAGAAGCTACATTAGTCCTTAAACTCATACTGTAAAGGAGACTAGATGTGAATAGAGAGACTTACGTACTTCACCGTTAATTAAAGACGAGCTAATATCACACGGATGAGATTGTATGTCATTCGCGTGAGATGAAAGAAAAATGGGCCCATTAATAATTTTTCGTTTGCGCTCTCTATGGACGTTTGAATAATTTGAATTTCTAAACGGAATCACATTATGAATTATTACAGCAAAAAAATAAATACATCACGGAATTACGGATACAATCATTTAGGCCGAATGAACGAAGAAAAGGATTAAACCGTTCGGTTTCGAATACTTTAACCGAAGTGTTTAATTATCGATTTAACTAATTCTTCCGTCCCCTTGAATGGAATAATAGGTGTAGTGCAATAAAATGTTTACTACAGCTGCCGCACTTTACGTCCTACATTCATTGACATAAAATATTGCGGTTAATACGACAGTGAAGACTGACTATCTGTCGCAGAATCTCTTAATTTGCAATTTCATAGAGGAATCGTCTCGAAATTTCCGTTAAAACCACCGCTCCTACTTTAAAATTTTCCTGAGTAATGAATTATGCGCAACACCGGGCCTTCTAAAAGCAATATTAATAATAATAATAATAACAATAATAATAATCATAATAGTAATAACAATAATAATAACAATAATAATAATAATAACAACAATAATAATAATAATAACAACAATAATAATAATAATCATAATAGTAATAACAATAATAATAACAATAATAATAATCATAATAGTAATAACAATAATAATATTGCAGAAGAAAGAAATAACACTGAATAAAATCTGAAGGAAGTATACTAAAATAGCAATCAAATTTTAAAGAAACTAATCACGAGCATAACACGAAACTAATAAAGTTCAGAAGAGAAAGATGACAAAATAAAGAAAAGCATGGTCAAGTTATCAAAAAGATACAAAGTAAAGCTAATATGAATGATACATGGCAATGGCTGAAGAATGGAGTTTTCAAAAAAGTGACAGAAAGACTCATAATGGAAGCCAGGAATAGGTCCTTTGCACAAATGCCATAAAAGCAAAGATCGATGAAAGCCAAGATGAAAGAAAGTGCCGATTGTATAAAGAAGCAGAAGACACAGTAGAACATGTTGCTGCAAAATGATTTCACAAACTGAGTATTTACAAACACATAATAGAGAGGCCACATTTATCCATTGGAGCTTGTATAAAAAAGTACAGTTTTCTATCAAGTAAAAAAAGGGTGAGAGTATAAGTCGAAAAAAGTAATGCATAAAGATCAAAATAAAATATACTTCGTACTTTTCGGACAACAGACTTATAGACGCCTAGAAAATAATACGCCAGACATTACTATTCGTCGCGATAGCCTAGTTGCTAGAGCGTTTGACTTCCGATATGGCGGTCATAGGTTCGATCCCGAGCGACGACGAACTTATTAGAAGAATTAAATAAATAAATAAATAATCGCTAATAGTCACGTGGAAGGCAATAGCAAACCACCACGTTTAACATCATATGCACGCAAGGTCAGTACACAGTAGACCCACACGGGACTGCACTGGTAGCGCGATAACAAGCGGCTACTATCAGTTCTGAATGTAGTCTTGCGTGTGTACACCTTCGTTGCATATTATAATAATTGCTTAGTATACAACCTATATCTGTACATCTAAAATGTACGAATAGGTTGTCCACCAACCGAATGGTTGAGGATATAATGATGTGAGACATTACTATAATAGATATATCAAATTCTGTTGATAGTAGAATTCGAAATAAAGAAGAAGAAAAACTACTGCGATATAAGAATCTACAAATAAAAAACTTCAAGGTTATGGGAAAAAAAAGTAGCTGTTGTACTGATAGTAATTGGTGCCCTGGAATAATTCCACCGGCTCTAAGAAAACAATCGGATATCAACGCTATTAGAAACAACATACATACTGCGTAGATTATAACAACTCCTAGATCTTCGGATAGGATTTGAGACATAAAAACCATCGTTCCCACCGTAAATAATAAGGCTACGAGAAAATATAATGTAATGTTATATAGTCGGAACTCGATGGTTCGTCACATATTGGATCGAGGAGGTGACGAATTCCAAGAATTATCAAATTATAGAAAACTTCGGGAAAAATTAAAATGTATTTATATTGTACATATTTTTATGATGTTTTAGTTGGTCTAAAAGTGTAACATTTTTTACAAGACACTAAAGAATAAACACCAAAAGTTTACCGTAGTAAACAAGAAACATTTAATAAATAAAAATACATAAAAAATATGTACCGTATATCTTTCAAAATGTTTTAGACTGTTCGCTTTCGGTTTTTGTATTGACCTTTTAAAAACTGCATCACCTTCTTTTGCACTACTCTTTTGCGTACCTTCGTGATAGCCGAGTAGCAAACTAGCTATATCGCAACTAACTGTATAATTTCCCCCTCATTTTGATGTTTGTATCCTCCTATACATTACAAATTTTGCTAACGTTTCCTCAACTTGTCGGCTATGATTAGTCGAAGAATTAAAATTAACGTCGACGCATCATCACCATTATCATCATCCATTATTAATTCATCTTCCCTTGTTCATTACGTGTTCTATTATTCAATCGTCCTCTAGTATTTCATATCCCAGATCCGGCTTAGTTCAAAGAATATACCACCTTAGCCGGAAACGAGGCTAGCTTTAAAGCTGTGCATTTTTGACTTTGCTTTGATTTTCGTTTCTTCTAGACTGTATAAAAAAAAAAAAAAAAATAGCTTTAACGTGACGAATTATAGAACACGACGAATCACCGAATTTCTACTGCAATTAATAGATACTACTAATAATAATAATCTCTTTCAATCGTAATACTTGACTTCGAGTGCTGTGATAATTTATTTGTATAATCTTGTTGTATTGTGCTCATAACAATATTTTGCACACAATATGAATGTACATGCAAGATTACATTCGAAACTGATTGATCCTTATGCAAGCCCAGTCAATGCCAGTATTCATATGATGATATTAATCAAATCAAATCAAATCAGTATATTATTATTATTATTATTATTATTATTAAATATTTTAATTTACCTAAGTTTTAATATACAAATTTCATAAATAAAATTTAATTTGATTATTAATATTATTAAGATTACTGTTATTAATTTTTTTTTTTTTTTTTTTAAAAAAAATAAAAATTAAAATTAATAACAGTAATCCTAATAATATTAATAATAATTATAATAATAATCAAATTAAATTTTATTTATGAAATTTGTATATTAAAACTTAGGTAAATTAAAATATTTTTTATTAAGCCGCAAATGCGCTCAAATAGCGCGAGGAGCGTAAGTATCAATAATATACATAAGCTACCTTTATATGTATTTAATTTAAGTTATCTGTAATATAAATTTTGTAGCCCTCGTTTACAAATTGTGATTGCTTTCTTGAACGATAAACTTACTATAAGGAAATCAGAATTATAATAATAATAATAATAATAATAATAATATTAAAATTAATAGTAATAATCGATTCATTTTTTTATTTCACGGTAGTAAATTTAACAAAAACTCAACAGTAAACAGAGCAGTTTTTATTGATGAATATGTGAATTTGAAATTTAAACGTTTCTGTGAAACACTGCACGTAATACAATCAAATATAACAAAAATTGAATAAAAAATTTAATTAAGACACGATGTGTAAACTGCCTATCAACTAGGTGAGTAGCCTAGTTACTACACAAGATGATTATGAAATGTTATTATCAGTATGCAGCGGACCCCCCCGCCAACCCGGAAACAATTAACAATACCCGGTGAAGCGAGCTTATCAACGTCGCAGACATTACCTACAAAGACAAGAGCAGCATCTCTTCTTGTACAAACCGGCCGGACAGTTACACCTGCAGCGTCCGACAACAAGAAAAATAAAAACGCGGCTTCTTCACCAAACACAAGTAAGATCGTTCCGGTAAATATTTCTAACCCGCAAAACTCTTCCGCCTTTAAAAAAACAAATTTAACGCCAAATGAAACAAGTAAGCCTGCAAACTTAAAAAACAAGCTCGATACACCTATTTCACACACTCCAACCGCTACTACAATAAACAACAGCAATAAATAAAACATCCCCAAGCACAAACATCGTGACCAACTCTTTTTTTTTTTTTTTTTTTTTTTTTTTTCTTGTTTGGGTTTTTCCCTGGGCTTGTCAGCAACGGACGATTACCCATCAACGATAGCAGCAATTAGGAGTAACAAGGAATGGAATCTGATAAAGAATGCTATACCAAAGATGGAGAAACAATAACAATCAACGTCGAAAAATGCCAAACGTATGTATCCTGAAAAGAAAAGAAATGACGAAGGTAAGAGCAAAAGGAGTTAGCTGTCCCATACCATGGTCACATCTGCAATTACAGAGCCCACAGTACAAACGGACAAAGGAATCTGGCTATAAATAATTAAGGAAGAAGAAACACGGGATGTTTAAAAAGCAGTTAGATCCATCTAGCACGAAACCTATGTATATAGAACACAGCGCTTAGCGTCCGTAAACAATTATCCGAAAGTTCAATGACTTTCTCCATCACTATAAAGCAAAGTTTATAGTTTTTAATTATGAAACATTAATCATATTTATGGCGACAACTGCAGAAACAGCGCCTACCATTCTGTTAAAAGGAAATGAGCAGAATTTTCACTGAACACTATGGCCACACTGCAACAGCAGCGCCCGCAGTGCCGGCTAACAAGGAGTTCACCTATCTACCATTGTGACCAACTCAATCTCTTTTTCCGACAAACTAAAATCTCGAAAACCTACTCCTCCTATAACAGATTTCGATTTTCCTACAGAAGACCAAGGCGTATTATTTCCATACGTCGAAAATGCGAATCCTTTAGACTATTTTAACGCCCTTAAAAACCTAGTAGGAGGTCCAAAAAACATAATTGCAGGCTCCAAAATTAGCAACAATCGAGTCCTCATTTTTTTGAAATCGAAAAACATCACAGAAAACCTCTTTCATAACGGAGCCGTTATCACCGTAAACAATAATACAATCACCGGTCAAAGGTTAAAAAACCCTACTCAAAAAATTATATTATCTAACGTATCTCCAACCATCCCAAACTCTGTTGTCAAAGCCCATCTTGAGGGAATATTAAATTTAAAATTAGTCTCGGCAATTTCTCTGCTCCGTGTGAAACCCAATGATCCAGAGTTTGACCATATAATCAGCTGGAGGAGGCAGCTGTATGTTGATAGCGCCAATCTCCCACCCTTACCCGACTCTTTCTTAATAGTTCATAATGAACGTGAACATCGAATATTTATCCAAACGGATGTGCAGAACATGCCGTCCATTGCCCCATCTGTAGAAGATAGTGTTTCCCCCGCTACAGACACTAAAGCCGCTCCAGCCCCGCAAAACATAACCGCCATCGCTAAGGAAAACACTCAAGCCTCTATCTTCGAAAATAACACAACAGTCAGCACCGAAGAAACCCCAGCAGCAACTAAGCGACCTCACCCACAAACCCCTGATGCTTCTCAAAATACTACGAAGCCCGACTTTACAAATAGCACAAGAGCTATTCTTTTCCCTCTACAAATGCAGACAAACGAACCAGAAAACAGAGAAAATCCAAATGCGGTAGAAACCAGAGACAATGGAGCAAACGTAGATTTCAAACCTCCACCATCAAAACTGAAAAAACAAAAATTGCCTACTGTTGAACTCCTAAAGCCCGCAGAAAGCAACATCAACAATAAAGACTATCCATTGTCTTTCAATGACTTCGTAGCCTTAATGGAAACGGTTCAAGGACAACACGACCCGGCGAGTATAGTAGCCAACTTCACTGAAGACATAGATGGATTTATTCACATGCTCTCAGATAATTACTCCTTACTTCAAAACCGATCAATGAAGACACGTTTCACTAAGCTAATCAACAAACTTGCTAGACAGTCGGATTCAGATCAAACAGCAGACTAAACATACATATTTGAAAAGCTAATAGTGGTCATGGTTCGTAACATTATCCTGCAGTGGAATTGTCGAGGATTCTACCCTCAACTTGCTGAATTAAAGCTACTTATTTCAAATCACTCTCCTGCTGTGGTATGTCTACAGGAAACTCATTTGAAGCCCACAGATAACCCAGCCCTACAAAACTATTCCCTTTTCACTTTTAGCAATGATCAAGGGTTTAGAGCAAACGGAGGGGTTACCATTATAGTCCACTCCTCTGTCCCAGCAACACAGTGAATTTTAGTACCCCCTTACAAATGATTGCAGTGGTCGTCCATCTTCCTTAGATATCTGCCACCCCGATAACTCTATGTAACTGCTATGTGCCTCCGAATTATACAATCACTGCAGATATGTTTCAGTCAGTACTATCACAGGTCAGCCCGCCACTAATATTACTCGGTGATTTTAATGCCCACTCACGTTTGTGGGGAGCAACACTGAAAAACAGACATGGCTCTGTCATAAATAAACTGGTCCTAGATAACGATCTGACACTGCTTCCCTCCCCAGGTTACACCCATTTCAATCTGTCCCATAATACTTTCTCAACAATCGACCTACTACTTGTTTCCACTTCCATCTTCCCTCACCTGAGCACTTTTGTGCTACAGGACTTATGCTCTAGCGACCATTTTCCTATACTCATATGCCCGTCCAAAGCCCTCCCTACCCAAACCCGCCCACCTAAGCCTCAATTTCTATTCCACAAGGCGGATTGGGATATGTTTTCAGTTAAAGTAAACGTTCCCAGCGAGCCATCCGAATCTTTATCAGAGAACATCAACTCCTTTATCGACGCTATTACGAATGCTGCTCTAGCATCTATTCCTAGGTCTGTCCCAACAAACAGATCCCGACGGGTCCCATGGTGGTGCCCCGAAATAGGAACAGCCATACGCCAACGTAAACATGCCCTTAGGAAGTTTAATCAACAGGCTTATATCCTGATTTGATCGAATTTAAGAAACGCCGTGCAGCTGCGAGGAGCCTCATTAGGCGCAAAAAACAAGAATCTTGGCAGCAATTTATGCATTCAATCTCCATAAATACTTCTAGTCACAATATTTGTCACAAAATTAAGGCACTGAACGGTATTAATCGTGCGACCCCTTCCTTTTCGATAAATCAGAATGGTTCCATGTTATCTGACCCGTTGGAAGTCGCAAATGCTTTTGCGAATCATTTTGCAATCGACTCATCCTTATCGTCATATTCGTCTGCCTTCTCTTTAAAGAAATATTCCACGGAACAACAACCAATAACTATCATCTCTGACTCCTCACTTTGCTACAATTGCCATTTCACCATTTCTGAACTAGACTATCAACTCCAGTACCATACTGCAAACAGCGCGCCTGGGCCCGATTCCATCCATCCATATATGTTAAAACGCTTACCTCCATCAGCGAAAAACTTCCTCTTACATATCTATAACCAAATATGGTTCTCCTGATCGATCCCTGAGCCATGGAAATTAGCAGTTGTTATTCCTATTCTGAAGCAAAATAAAGATCCTCTTTTTCCACAAAACTACAGGCCTATATCCCTCATAAGTGTCCTCTCAAAAACGCTGGAAAAAATGGTTAATCGGCGTCTCCTTTTCTTCCTTGAACAGAACAATCTCCTATCCTCGTCACAAGCCGGAGGGCGTAAGAAGCGTACTACAGTCAATCATCTGCTGAGCCTACAAAGGCAAATATTAACAGCATTTCACAGACGCCAACATGTATACTCCGTCTTTTTCGATATAGAAAAGGCGTTCGACAGAGTATGGCGATACGGCCCCTTATCCAAGCTGACAACAGCTGGTATAAGTGGAAACATGGCCAAGTATCTGAATAATTTTTTAACAAACAGAACGTTCCATGTTAAGATTGGTTCGTCAACATCGAGCACCATTCAAACTGAGAATGGCTTACCACAAGGATCTGCCCTTAGTGCAACCTTGTTTATTTTTTATATCAATGATATAAATGATTGTATTGCTCCGCCTGTAAACGCCCGGCTCTACTTTGACGACTTAAACATTTCCCTGTCTTCCAGTTTTCCAGCAAATTCTCAAAAAATCCTACAAAAAACTATTTCAAAACTACAATCCTGGTGTAACAATAATGGTCTTGTGTTTTCTCCATCTAAGTCTATCTGCGTTGATTTCTATAGGGGACGTCAAAACTCTTCCAGCATCCGCCTCAATCTAGAAAATTCCTCACTTCATTTCCACTCTACTGCTACTTTCCTTAGACTACTGTTCGATCAAAAGCTAACTTGGCGATCCCATATATCCAATCTTAAAGTTAAATGTCATAAATTCCTATCTATTCTTAAATATGTATCAAACACAAAGTATAATGTACCTCCGAAAACTCTCCTCTCCATATACAAATCCTTAGTTATTTCCAGAATAAACTACGGGTCCCAGGCGTATGCGTCAGCCAGTCCCTTTTTGCTTAAATCCCTTGATTCAATACACCACACGGCGCTCCGCACGATACTTGGCGCACATAGAACTTCACCGTCTGTAAGTTTGTGTGCCTGGTTAGGCACTCCCCCACTAAAGTATCTCCGAACCTATTATTACCACCGTGAGACCTTCGCTCTTTTCTCTAGTAAACGTGCCTGTCCTATCGACACAAATGACCTCCCCAACACCCCAGAGTTCCCTAATGACCCTCTCCCAGAAATCCTGGCTCTCCTATCGCAACACAACGTGAGCGTAATCCCTTTCCCTAACCTAGCTCCTAACATCATGATTCCGCCGTGGGCCCCTTTAAACATTGATGTTAACTTTTCCCTGACGAAGTATAATAAACCCTTGCATCCGAATATCGTTCAGTTGACAACAGCAACAGTGCAAAAATACCCCGACCACCTCCTTTTCTACACGGATGCTGCCAAGGCTACCCCAGAGGCTACTTCATCCCCAACCGCCTGTTCCTTTGAAGTCTGCGATGTGATTCGAAGCATTCGACTGAATGACAATTGCTCGGTACTGGATGCTGAAATATACGCAGTATTTTTCTGTTTGGAATATTTTCTTTCTACAGAGCCTACATCACAGAAAGCCCTGCTGGTATCTGATTGATCCGCAACTTTATTGACAATTTCTAATCCCCTCACCAAACATCCTGTAGCAATTCGAACCCAGCAGGTATTATACGAACTTATTAAGAGACAGTGCTCCGTATCCTTTCTGTGGGCGCCCAGCCATGCAGGAATTCCTGGAAATGAACGCGTCGATACATCCGCCCGAGCAGAAACATATTGCCCCTCGCCTAGTAACAGCCCACCTCCACCTTATCTCTGGAACATAATCTTTAATAATCTCATGTCCTTATGGAAAACCCATTGGTCCTCGTGTCAGACTTTCTCGAGGTTAATTAAACCCTCAACCGAACCATGGTGGCCGGAAAAAAGCATTTCCCGCAGAGATTTCTGTGCACTTAGCCATACGGCCATGTCGCATAATTTTATTTTGCAAAGAACCCCCTCTCCTATGAATTGTCCTTTCTGTGGCCAAGATGTTGCTCCCTCAAATCCTCATTATGCGACTGTCCAGCATTATCACCTCACCGGCCCCCTTCAATTAATAACAAAACAGTCACCAACATTCTTGAGAATTCCCCCGATGCAATTTTATCCATAACACAATTTATCAGAACTAGCGGAATAATCAGATATCTACAAAAAAAAACTGCGCATCTTCGTACTGTAATAGCCACAGCAGTTAAACACGGTACAGGATGTTGCTTTCACAAGAAAAAAAAAATTAACAGAACTTAGAAAAACACTGTGAATTTAACACATAAATCTTGATTTCTAAAACATAACGTGTTCGAGTATAATCTTTTTGCGAAATTTAATAATACTTTTTTTTTTTTTTTTTTTTAAATGGGCTCGGTGTTAACACTGACCCAACTACATGGACCTAGATCACCTACTCAGATTCTGAGGCGATCAGAGATAGAAAGTATAAAGGAAAGAAGGAGGGGAATAACGGCTGGAGATGGGAAGGAAAGGATAAAGGAAGCATTGAAAGGGGTAGGAAGATCTAACGCCAAAAGTTCGGCGTATAGATGAGAGCACTGAGGAAAAAGAGCAGAGCATTCGAAAAGGATATGGTTGGGGTCACATATAAAGGGAAGATCAGTTGAGTGGAGAGGGCAAAAGGGAGAAGGTGAAAGAGAAAGAGAAAAGCGAGAAAAGGGAAGGAGGGAATGGCCAAATCTCAGTCTGATTAAAGAAACAATAGCCGAGCGCCGAGAAAAAGGAAGAAATTGGTACCAAGGCTGTGAATTGGGAGTAGACTGTAGGAGGAGGTAGAAGGAGGAGCGATTGGCAAAAAAGGAAGGGTAGATGTCAACCCACAGTCTGGTATGGAGACTTGCGGAGAGGAAAAGGATGTCTGAGGCAGGAAAATGCGGAAGGAATGGACCATTGAGAGACGCTGAGCGAGCTAGGAAGTCAGCTGCTTCGTTGCCCTCAATGCCAGAGTGGCCAGGAACCCATAAAAAGTCAATAAGGATAGAACGTGCTAAGCGCAAGTAATACTTATTGGTGTGCATATGAACAATACTATCAAATATTCATTGCATGTCCTTGCGCATACATATGCCAGTATATTCACAGTCATATTTCTGCACGGACCTATAGAGTGTATAAATTATATGCTACTCATATCACGAATATCCATTTACAAAAATATCCGTAATTTCGTTTGATTTGTTTAGGTTACTTACGTTTGAAGTAGAACATCAACATTTTCATACACTTTTAATAAATGTAAATTTTCTGAGCAGCTTATTACTCACTATGGCTCCCGTGTGTATCGCTATCATCTCACTCTGATTTTAAAGAAGTGAGTGTTCCATCAATTCTGGTTTTACTTTGGCTAAATGCAAATCTGATGTTACGTTGTTATACGAGGTGTGGTACTAATCGTACTTTACGTAGCACCTCGGCAATCAGAAAACTATCTTCTTGTGATGAATTATAAAAATTTTATTGGCTTGAAGTAATTTCTAGCCATTGCACCCGAGTACTTTATTCCATAGCTAAAACTAATTAGTATATTGCTAAATGTAGACAACGACTGATGACATCCTTCTATTTTCCCACGATCTTAGCTCTGCAAACGAAGAAATGAATAATTCCTTGTCAAGATTAAATGATTCAGTCTCAGATCTACACCTTTTTATTTCACCGTTTAAATCCGCTTGTATTAATTTTACTTATCGACCTTTTAATCCTTCTTTAATAAACCCTTCAGTAAATAACATTCCCATTCTCTTAGTTAAAAATTTTTGTTATCTTGGTCTGTTCCTAAATAGCCGTCTCTTCTTTTTCGAGCACATTAACTATCTCCACATGTCGGTAAATAAAAGACTAAATCTCTTTAAATCTATTTTATCAACAAGGTGGGGAGGAGATCCTAGTACTTTAATTGCCCTATATAAAACTATAGTTCGTTCCAAACTAGATTATTGTTCGTTTATCTAAAGGTAACTCCTCCAGATTTCTCCTTTGTAAACTGGATCGGGTCCAGAATTGCTTCCTTCGTTTATGTCTGCAGAATGAGTTACTGTGTAATCTGTATAGTGCCATACTTAATTCCTGAGCGTCGGCAACTACCTATTCGTACATCTCAGCTGTACAGACATAGGTGGTGTATTAGGCAATTGTTATATGCAACGCGGGTGTACACACGCAAGACTAATATTCGGAACTGATAGTAATCGTTTGATTTATCGATATACCAGTGCAGTCCCGTGTCTAGCAGCCCTTAAATCAACTTCCATTCCTGCAATACACGCTGAATGTAATGTGTTCCCCCTTTATAAATCCGCAGATTTCACTTGGGATATCATTTCCTTTTAAAGCGTCTTCCAGTTTCTTCTTCAAAACTTATTTCATCCTACTCCATCGTACTTCAGAATTGGCAATTCACTTCCAAAAAAATTCCCCTTCTTTCTCATATCTCAAATCGACTTGCTAAGTTTCTTCCACAAATTATAACCCACAACAAACTTCCTTACTTTACCTTTCATTTTACACATTTTCCCTTCCCTCCTAATTTATCTTTGCCGTCCCCTTACTCTAAATCCCTTCCACAACCTAATCAAGATTTCCTTAACACTATTAACTCACTATTTCATTTTCATTCTCTTTTTTATACTGACGGATCAAATGGCCCTCCTCACGGCGTTGGAGCATCCTTCCTATATTCTGTTCACAACTACTTTGAAGGTTATAGACTTCCTCCAACTTGTTCTATTTTCTTTGCAGAGTCGATTGCGATTTTAAGAGCCATTCTTAATAAATTCCTAATTATCTCCGATGCTAAAAGTGTTTTACAAACTATATCATCTGTTTTTCCTCATCATTCTTCGTATTCGCTCGATTATCGATAACCTCTTTTCCAAACTTACCACATTCAGATTGAGACCCTTTGGATTCCAGGCCATGTTGGTATAGAAGGAAATGAAAGAGTTGATCAGTTGTCTCGTGGTGCAGCTGTTAATACTTCCCACTAATAAGTTCACTGCTAATAATTTACTTGCATTATCTAAAAAATTCCATTATAGGTTTTGGTCAGACTTATACTCTTTCTCCTTTTCTAACCAATTTTCCTCTTAAATTTTTCTATTTAACCGTATCTGCCAGTTAATCCCTGGTTTCATGAATTTCCGTCTTTGCAGCGCTATTTTATTACCCTTCTTATGTCGATTGCGTTTCGATCATGCTTTCTTCATCTCGCTATCGAGTTTTACTTTCAGACCCTCCTTACCGTCCGCTACATCCTTCAAATGATATCCACGAATGTAACTTTCTTTTTGAATGTTCCACACTGTAGTCTGAACGTTTACTTCTTCATTCTCAACTTCTGAGACTTAATATTCCTGCTCACTATGGTGCTGCATCTGTTCTCTCCTTTCTTTCGTTAACTGTTGTCGCTTCCCTCGTATCCTACATTGATGCGATATCTGTCCGCATACGAATTTAAATAATTAATTCGGAAATACTTTTCTTTCTTGTCGAACATGGGTCAATGTTCTTTATCAGCGAGCCCAAATAATAATAAAAAAAAAAATAACGTACTTGATTTAGTAATATATATTATTCTAAATAGAAAAAAGAATAATTTGGGTTTCTTCGCTTACTGGTAATTTCCAAGAAATGCTCATTCCAAATTAGTTACCCAACTACACTGCCAAATATTTAATTTTATTTACATGAAATATTCCTGAATTTTTACCTAACTTCGTATGAATATATTACTTAATCAAATTTTGCTTAGTATAAATCAAAAAATATTTATCTTATTTTCATTTATCACTAAGTGGATTCTAATTATTCATTTATAGGTTTTGTATTGCACAACTTACTGCTCTAATACTTGTAACACACTTGTATAAAAACTGTCGAAACATAGAATCGTATCATTCGTATTGCATACTAATTCCCCATTAAAATTTTACATCCATTAATGACTATGTCAGTTTTAGCCTGGGTTACATGTATTTTTTGTCGTATTATTATGTTCCGTTATTTTATCAAAGTTAATAAAAGTTTTTTTTTTTTTTTTATACATATATAAATAGTTTTGTCAACCAGGAAATTAGCTCATAAAGTAGGAAAAAGGAAAAAATAACGTTATATTCTTAAACGTTTGAGGACAGGGGATCAAAATAATTCAAAGGCCGTAATAACAGAAGCAGAAGAAAATGAGAGAATGTAAGAAACATTATAAGGAGTAGGAATACCGAGTTTTAATAGAAAAGAGTAGAAGGACGATGTCTCAGCAGAGAACACCACACATTCAAATAAAACATGATCAAAATCACAAGGAATGTATGTGGAAGAGGGACGGAAAGGTCAAAATGGAGTAGAAGTACATGAAAACCGTGAAAATCATGCGGAAAAGAGACTGTGGTTAAAGCGAATGCGACAGATAGCAGAGATTATGAAGCATTTAAGAAGAAGGAAGTCAAGGAATAATGGACGAGGAGGAAGAAATAGCTACATAAAGAGATAAAAGGCGACAGGGTTAGGCCATAGTTTGGAATGGGCGGTTGAAGAAAAAAGAACAACATTATGAGCAGCAAAGGAACCTAAAAATCTGTCATTGTAAATGGAAGAACGGGCTAAGAACCCATTACCTTTAATACCCAAATGAGCAGGAATCCACAAAAGAAAACGATCTCGATCGAGGAAAGAAGAAAAAGATCACGAATGAGGGAACGTATGAGAAGTATTACATAATCGGAAGGCAGAGTAGGAAGGGTAGATGTGATAGGCTGTAAAGTACTTTTAGAATTCGAGATTATGAGCACTTTATGGAAAACCAATGATAAGGAAACAAACAGGACAGCTTGTAGAGTAGCGATAAATTTCGTATAGAAAATTGAGCAAAAGGAAAGGAAGTTTAAAAGATTCAGAGTAATTTAAGGCATCACAAAAAGAAAAGCAAAACAAAACCAATTCCATTTGGTCCTTTGGAATCGTCAGTATAGGTAGTGGTCTGTGTAGGAAAAAGAGAACCTACAGCATTGGAAAATTCAATTCTGGCGACATGTGGAAAGGTTGATTTAGAACAGAACAGTAAGGAAGACATATAATAGGATGAAGGATACTGGAGAAACTAAAAGAGAAATAAGGAAGGTTATAGTGACTATAAATAAATGGCGAAAATTAAAGAAGACGAACAGAAGTAAAGGATAAAATTGGAGTTTTATTAAAAGCAAATCGCCATTTGTGAAGGATAGAAGAGTAAAAAGAAACAAGTGAAGAAAAATAAACAAACAGGCGCGATACCCCAAGTAAGATATACGAATGAAGTGCTGTGTCGTGCAATTGTTAAGATTTTTTTTTAAACAAAAGACGGGAGAAAGTGACGTAGTTAACTAAAAACGATTTTTCTAAAATAATTTTAGAAAAAAAAAAAAATGGGGGTCAGGAGCTTGCCTTCTTGCGAGGACCAAAGGACAGCGTTTTATATATGTTGACTACCAAATCAGAGGTCACGGGTTCGAGACTTGTCTCGTTCCGGATCCAAGTCACTCCCAGGTATATATCCAACCTGAAATTGAATTGGGTACCAAAGAAATCTGGGAAAGTAAAGGCGGCCCGGATAAAGAAACTGCCCCCCCTACTTTCATTAGAGCCGTTCGGCTTAGTACATTGTGAACCTTAACTTTACAATCCATGATACCTTATCAATGGTATGGGACTTATTTTACTTATTTATATATATATATTTGTGTGTATGAAATGATGTAAGGTTCAAGTAGATTCTGCATTAACATCGTTATGTATGGATTATTTATACTTAGTGAAATATTTCCTGTTCTCCGGGTAACTTTTAAATCAGCAGTAAATATTATCTCGGAGAGGTAAAGAATTTGTAGATGTAATCCACAATATCGACATCGTCCCTTAAATTAAAATAAATTTCGAATTTCGATTACTGCCTTCTCCAATATTCTTTGTAATGAGTTATTATATTTTATTACTAATAATGATGTTAACACTTCTATACATAATGTATTTTATTTTACTTACCGAAGTTTCCGAAGTTTAGCATATCCCTTTTTTTCGTTTTCAGCCAGCTTTTATTTAACGAAGTAATATTAAAACTAACCTAATGGTAGATTTATAAAATAATATCGATGACAAAAATATATCAACCCATCTGAAATTAAGTAAAAAATATAAAAGTGCATTAATCAGACCTTTTTGAAGTGCCCAATAAATCCATACAGCTCCTTACATATTACTGAATTGGAATCAGCCACTAATTTTGCTTTATCGCGGCAAAATAATCCAGAGTCATTTACTTGAGTATTAATATTTTTATTAAAAATTTATCAAAACATGTATTACAGAAAAATTATAGTTTAAAAATATTAAAAATAAAGCCGACATGTTTCGAATTTATGTACTCCATAATCATGGCATTAATAAATAGGAGTACGTGAGTCGTCGCGATAGCCTATAGAGCGCTTGACTTCTGTTACGGAGATCACGAGTTCAATCCCGGGTGACGACAGAACTTATTACAAAGAATTAAATTAAATACTCTCTAATAGAATCATATGGAAGGCAATGGCAAACATGCAACCATCATATGCGCGCTAATTAGTACACACAGCAGACACACACGGGACCGCACTTACATATGCCGATATAAATCAAACGATTACTAATCAGTTCCGAATGTAGCCTTGCCTGTGTACACATTCGTACTGGGTATAAACAATTACTATGAACACTATGTCTATGCCTGCACAGCTGAGATGTACGAATAGGTAGTCGTCGACGCTCAGGAATTAAGTATGGAGCTATAAAGAAGAAGAACTCCGAAGAAACATGTCGGCTTTATTTTAATATTTTTAAACTATCATTTTTCTGTAATACATGTTTTGTTAAATTGTTAATATAGTGACAATACAGAAAATGGATATAAACATTTATAACTTAAATGTATTAATATTTTTGCTTATCACTATTTATTATTATGATTATTATTATGATTATTATTATTATTATTATTATTATTATTATTATTATTATTATTATTATTATTATTAATATTCTTGAAGCTATTTGAATTTTACAAATTTTGCAAAAGTCTTTTATAGATTAAAAACTGAAATGATTCGTGCTGATTATTACATATGGTAAAAATAAAAGTAAAATACGTTAATAAGTAAATAAAAAAATTCCAAAAAGAAAGAAATGGATAAATCACTAACACACTTCAACTAGTGTACGGAAAGAGTTCGTTATTTAAATTAAACAATTTTTATTAAATAAGGATAACTGTAGCAGTTTCAGCTAGTAGTGTTGTGGGTCCCAAGTCACGCGGGAATCCCAGGAAATGAAAGGGTTAACACAGCAGCTCAATCAACCATTACAGCTCCCAGTCCGCAAAGCATACTTGGGCCCCCTCAAATATCAGAAGCTGTAAAAATACAAATAATGGAACAGTGGAAACAAGAACACATCTCCACCCCATCCCACCTCCAGAATATAAAGAAATCCGTAGAGCCATGGTGGCCCCCCCAGGGGACCTTACGAGTTTATCATCGCGCGCTCAACCGTTTACGCCTGGGCCACACGCGACTATCCCACGACTACCTGTTGGAAGGCGCTCACCCTCCAACCACGTGTCCTTTCTGTCGCGCACAAGAGCCACCGGCGGTTGAGCACATTCTCATAAACTGCCCTGCATTCCAATCCTCCAGAACAAGACACGGATTTGATAACCTCAGCCATGTTCTCTCAAACTCAGAAGCGAACCAAAGTGCAGTCTTCCAGTTCGTCAGGGACAATGGATTAGGGGCATTCCTGTAACCGGAGACTCTTGGGCCGTAATAGTCTAGATATTATACACGGCCCGGGGTCTAACCACGGTTTGAAAATTTTAATAAAAAAAAAAAAAAAAAAAAAAAAAAAAAAACGAGATTTCAAAAACAAAATTATAACGCTGAGTTAGGAAAAGGAAGTATAAATTTAAAGCTGATTAACTCTTATCGGATAATTATAAGATTGAATAAAAAAATTATCAGTACTCAGTCAAGTTATTGGAGAAGCAAACCGTAGAATTAAGGGAATATAAAAAAGGTAAGCTTAGTGTACACACGATTATGAAAAAATCGTATTTAACCATTTTAATAAATATTTTCAGAATAATGTAAATAATGTAATAAATTGCAGTAAATATTAGAATACAAACAAAAAAAGTGATACGATATTTATAATATCGAATTCGTTTCCGCAGGGGTTACTACAGAGGATATAAAAAAAGCCATTGTTTCATTGAATACGAAACCTTCGTCCGGGTGTGGGAAAATTTCGATTAATTTAACGAAAGAAGTCGCAGGCGCTTTAACGAATCTCTTAAAATTGAGAATTCCCTAAAGTACTTATAAGCTACGCGTTATAACTGCAGTATTTATGAGAACGGAAATAAAATGACATTTTACTGGATTTTTCAAAAATTTTGGAGAAAAATGTAAAAAATGACAAGTTATTTACAATTACTTTTTTATTTTTTGTAAGCAAAAACCAGAACGGTTTTAAACGGTTTTACGTTAGATAAAAGAACAAATGCTGAAACATTTTAACATTTATCTACTATAGCGAAGAATTATATGAATTATATCTTATCTACGCGTTAAGTTATTCTAAAAATTACACATTTCAACTGGCTTCATGTTTACGTAGCATACCGTGAACAAATTAAAAGTCCATCGTGTACTGTAAAAAAATGTTCAGAATGAGAGGTGGTCGCTTACCGATCGCTCTCGCATTTCAGATGATCGTGCTGAGTTCTGCTGCACGTTATGCCATATGTATTTTCAGCAGCCTTACGGGAAATATATTTGATGCGTTAGTTCAGCGATCATCAAAACAGATTCGCAGATGTTGCACTGTAAATCATTTCAAATATTTTGTCGTCTTTTCCTTTCTTTGAGAGAGTGAACGCCATTGATACAGTTAGCCTGTTTAAGGATACATTCGACGTGTGTACGATAGAGAAAAGTGATCTAATGATATTAGAGTTCGCTACTAAATAGTTTAAGAGCCGTTTTGATCGCTTACGTATTTGCGCTAGTAGTGTGGCATTTAAATATTCAACATGTAGACACATTAAGGACCAAAAAGGAATCGAATCAAGTTCGAGTAAAGTAGACCAGTCAGATCAAAACAGGAAACGTGCACTCTATATTGCAAGTAAAGTCAAGAAAGCTGAGTTCTTAAAAGTTCTAAATCCCTCTTTTTTTGTTTTTATAACCTCTGGGCTTTGCTCGAAATGTTATGAAACTAATTTATAATTTCCGCGTAATTTTCTTTTTTTTTTTTGTGCAGTATACAAATAAATACTACAAAAACCAAATATTTATAATCTCACAGGTAAGTGTTAGATCTAACGAGAGAATAATATTAATATTTTTAACGCTGCTATCTTTTTGATCATTTATGGATTCAAAGTGTTATTCAAAGTCTCATACTCTTCTTTATAAAAATAATCAACTAGTTTTTACAGAAAATTCAAAAGTTATTTCATTTCTCGTTTATTGTTTCGTCAGAAAAAACCAATCTGAGTATGTACTATACCGGTTCGATTATATGCATATTTGTCGCAAAATTTTGTGCGCAGAAACACATAATAAACACTACACTCCGGTGGTGTAAATAGGTTTTTGTGAAGTTTTCTACCTCTTCCTTTTGTCGCGATATGTACACTCTGTGCTTCGATGTGTCGATTAATATCATATATTTAAACTTTACGTTGCGATAAATAACTAAATACATTTTTTCGAAATTTAAATCGGATAATTAAAACCATATGGACATTAGGGATAAGGGGTCACGTATTTTACGTGCAATAGCGCAGGTGAAATAATTTCAGTAAGGTTAGTCAGAAGGAAAAAGAAGACGTGGCTGTGCTCCAACCAAATGGTCAGGCGGCCCACAACAGAGATCAGTGGCGACATCTTATACATCAGATGGACAGATCATAATCACGATATCTCCACGAAAGATTCACGACACAATGATGATGAGTCAACAAATGGCAATACGAATTCTTAAGTGAATAAAGTGTGAGCAAGAGGTAAAAAATTATTTTCGAAAAACTTTTGTTGTTCGTTGTCTCAACAAACCGTAACGTCAATCAGCACAGCGGCAGCAGAAAACCTACGATGATAAGAGGTATTCCGCACACAGCCTTTATTTGGTGTTTCTATAATTAATAATGTTAACACCGATATAATATCATACGAAGAGTTCGAAGGTTCAAAAGGCATCGATTACTCTACGTCGGGAGAAATTGCAATATAACAACTGCTGCAAAGTTTCAAATCGGAAAAAGGTTCAGAGCGCGGTGACATCACTGCTCCGAATTATTAAGTAATCGCCGGATAAAATTATCATCCCGTATTTGACCTTCATAATTAAACAATTCTGCGGTGAAATGGGAAGATCGAAAATATCACATTCCCGAAGCCAGAGATAAACCACTTGAACTACCATAACGCTCCTTAGGCCAATCGCTCCCTTGTCAGTTTATTTTTAACGGCTACAATAATAATATAATTCATTATCTTCACCAAACCCCAGTATGGGATGCAGCGGCGTAACCAAGAATTTTCGGATTTAGGACCCTCCCCTTGAAAAATGAAATAAAAGATACTTTCTGCATTACGGAAGATACACGCGCTATTATTATAATCAAAATCCCACACAATCGGCAAATGCCCTTGGCTACGTTTTTGTCATATTTTATTAAGACCAGCATTACACGGTTATACTTAACTCCTTAATGTGTATAACCAACACTGATGTCGATCTGTAAAATGTCTGGAAGAAGACGAAAAACATACAACAATGACGCAGTTCTGAGGCGCTTTTCCGCAACTTATGGCATGATTGTTTCCAAAGAATTAATGTAGCATTTGTTCTCGGCGCACACAAGTTAAAACTGTTATTTGCACGCTATTGCAAATTCGTTTTCATTAACAGTTACCACCCGACTTTCAGTTGTTTCGGCTCTTAATATAATATCGCATTTCGGAAATCACAGAATTCGTTTAAGAGAAATTAACTAATTTCTCTTAAATTTGTAGATTAAACGTGTGTGTTCCATAAGAATCAACCGCAATCAGACAAAGAATGTCTTTTTGGAAGCGTTCTTTACTTTACCTATATAAGAATTCTCGTGCAAATAAAGGAAACTTGCTGGTTTCATTATTTACGTGATTTCGAGAAATACCTTACGCATGTCCACGAGCGAAAATAGGCCTACCTTTAAAATAATCGCTCTATTTTATATCTGTATTTTTACCACCAATCTGATCTGCAATACATAGATAGAACTCTGTCTGAAAAAACAACCCTTACTACACCATCGATGGGATGGTGTGGTGTCCATTTCAGATGGCGGCAAATTAGTAGTGCACGGTGGTGCATCACGGTCGTTTAATCATATTTCGCGTTTGTGCTACTTATGTATGTCGCGATGAAAATCTAAAAGTAACGCGATTATTTTGAACAAACTGTGCGACTTTTAATCACGGTGACGATTTTCCGAAAAGCTGATTTGCTGTATGAGCAGCAACTGTGAAATAATAAACTGTTCCTTTTACTAACCTGACGATCCGTGAACTGCTATCGATTCCGATTATTGCACCGTCATTTTTCACACGATTTTAAAATTTAATCGAAAAACACGACGTCGAAAGAGCGCGTTTATTTTTAAAGAATTGATTATGCTACGAATTTAGCGGCAACAACCGGCGAAATTAAAATTAACAATCGAAATAACAGCGAAAGCGGCTCGGAAATAAATTAAATTTTAATAAATTCGTCGGACGCGGTGGTGCGGCAAATGGAAAATATGACGAAAAGCTAAGGAGCTTCACCCGAATGTGACGTTTTAACGGAGACGACTCGGCTTGTACGACTAAAGGACTAAAGAGTATGGAATCTGCAAACGCTTTCGAGATGCGCATCTGCCGCTCAGTCAACGTTTCCATAGTTACGCTGACTGTACCGCCGCACTGGATAGCAAAATTCCTTTTTTCATTGTTCCGTCTTAATCAAATTTGACCACCGCCTTTTCTCCAGAAGCCCGATCATTAATTAATTAACATATCGAAAATTAGTCGAATAAAAATTACCCCGACAACCTGCAGAACACTCGACTCGGCTAAAGAATTTCCGTTATCGCAATCGCCAGCTTCCGCTATCTCGCTGTCAATCAAACTTGCTGACGGTTCAACTTTGTATTCGGGAAATTTTTTCCATTTAAAATTTACAACATTTTTCAAATTTCCGCTATTTTCACCCGCCTTTTTTTTAAACATGTTTATAGTAACGATGAAGTTTAGAGGGCTATACGCCTAAATGGGTGTATAGATTTTTATGGCCGGAGTGGCACCGCGCACAGTCATAGGATTAATTCTCTTTTAAATCGTCAGTCACGTCATCGAGGTATTTTGAATAACCTTCTACTTTTCTCGACAAATCTTAACATATGCGTTATATTCTTCAGTTCAAATTATTTCTAAATTTCTTATAGCGTATTTTTCATTTCTATTTTGTTAATTTAATTTAAAAATGGTTAAAAATTAAAACAATAAAATTACAAGTAATTTTTGTTTTGAATTTTTAAAATTAAAAATTCGGCTTACTTTCAATAATGTTCTTTAATTTTTTTTTAAAAATGAAAATGGAATATTTAAGTTTCCTACCGATTGAGAACGCTGAGAATTATATTTATTTTTATTAATTTATATAATAAAACTCGGCCATTTTGGTCTCGCAAGGGGCTGTTCCCCTTGACCCCTCTTCCTTACATTTCTGTCTCTTTTTCTTCTATACTCTATATAAAATGATCAAAATTTACAACGTAATCCTAAATCGAATATAATAACATAATCAAAAAGATCCTATAAAATATAACAAACGTTACATAAAATTGGGACATTTTTTTGGAACATTTTTTGTTACATAACATTGGGACATTTTTTCCAATGGGAGGTAGCCTAAGAATTACGTTGTAATTAATATATATTTTTGTGTGTTTCTAGTACACACTAAAGATGTAAAATTTTGCTGAAAAATTCATTTAAATTCGATCTTAAGTTTTTTGTCATAGTGTTAATAATTTTATTGTTTTATTTTCTTGCAACGTGCACATTAAAAGACGTTGTTGAAAATAACGAAATTAATTAAAAGGAGCGTTAAATACGCGATGAGAGAAAAAATATGTGCGAGTCCGATTGTGGTACGAGCTGACAAATCGTCAAGATCGATGCTGATAGAAATGGGCGTCAAAAGATCGAGAAAAAAGACGCGTAGAAGAATTTTTTGGACGCGATCGGTTAGTTTGTATAATCGAGAGCCCTATAGAGTCAGAACGAAGGTGTAAATTGTGCCGAAAAATTATGACTTTAACTCATTTGTTGATTAGCTTTTAATATTATAATGTCAGAGTATCGCCGCGTTTATAGTTAGTTCTTCTGAGTGAAATGTCAAGGCCGACTTATAAAATATCCAGTTTATCAAACAAGCCAGGGGACAGAGCGCTGACTGTTCATCAGTACATCAGCCTCCGAATTATCTTGCCCGCACAGTGATAAGTAGAAACTTATTTTTATATTAATCTTTATTATCCGCGATATTTGCGTATAAATCGATTGTTTTTCAGCGGTGGACCGTCGAAGAAAGATAGGGTTGGGTCGTTATTAATTACAACGTAATTCTTAGGCTACCCCCCATTCGAAAAAATGTCCCAATTTTATGTAACGCTAAATGTCCCAAAAAAATGTCCCAGAAAAATGTCCCAAAAAAATGTCCCAAAAAATGTCCCAAAAAAATGTCCCAGAAAAATGTCCCAATTTTATGTAACGTTTGTTATATTTTGTAGGATTTTTGTTATTGTTATTTAAAAAATGTCACAATTTTATGTAATGAAATATGTAACGAAAAATGTAACGAAAAAATGTCTTAATTTTATATAACGGAAGTTAAATGTTAGAATAGGATTTTTGTGGTTATATTATTTTTTGTGTATGTTGATGCCAGTAAGAATTACGTTGTAAATTTTGATCATTTTATACAAAGTATAGAAGAGAAAGAGACAGAAATGAAAGCATGAGGGGTCAAGGGGCACAGCCCCTTGCGAGGCCAAAATGGCCGAGTTTTAATGTATACATATATAGTTGAAAAATAAATCTAAAGATTTAATGTAAAATAATAATTATAATTATTGAAAATTATCCAGATTAAAACAATTTTAAATTTCCACAAAAAAATTAATTTTTCGATGGCATCCGCAAGAATGAAATAAACTCAAAACTATGGTTACAAACTACTTAACGAAGATAGGATGCATATGTACTCGTATTAATACACTGCGTATTTAATGCTAATGAAGATGACATTTTTGATTTCATGAAGATCCGATAATTTAAGAAAACACCATTGTTCGAGTGAAATATTAATGTTGAAGCGATATATTTCTAGACATTAATTTTCAAAAACAGTCCCTTACGTATGTGTTTTCATTGCGAAGTCACTTTCATAAATAAACATGCTATAAAAATACTTTTTCAATACAAGGTTCCGAATGAAACTTGTAATTGGATGTTCAAATTTTATTTTTCAAACTTTACCAAATTTTAGCATTAAAAAGCGATTAAATATGTATATACTTTATAACTTCAATGATTGGAAGAAAGTGGATCTGTTTGTGATTCAGTCTTAACGCCACGAATTCCGGAAAAGTTTTGTTTTCGGTAATTACATATACGCAATAACGCGAAAGCATAAAATTTTCACACAGATATTGTAAATAAAATTGGATAATCGAGGCGTACCCGGCAAGAAATTGTAACGGTATACCTGCCAGAGATGGAAAGGCCACTGACAAGATATTACTGTAGCAGAGCACTGTGATGTGGCAGCTTCTACTTCTTGTCAGATTGATAACTGTTGTCGCTGTGGTTTGATAGTTATGCCTTGATCGCTTTCGTAAGTTGAAGGCTACCGGGTGCAATGTAAATATTGTAACGCACGTATGAGAATATTAAAAGGAAAAATATGACACTGAAAAAATAAGCAAGGATTTATAAGATCGAAAGAGAGGTGAATCACGAGTGATCGGCTGGAAAGATGAAAATAGAAGCAGCTGTTGAGATGTTCAAGTGCTCTGAAAAACTGGTTGAAAGGCTTCGAAATACATTAGCGTTGGCAACTTAAAAAAAGTATAAAGGAATTAAAAATCTTTGGAAAAAATTAAAAATTCTCAAGAAATGATACATACTACTGCAAACTTTTTTTTTACGACCATATTAAATAGAATGAACAATTTTGAACTACAATTTTTTAACGCATAGTTCATAGCTGGGTTTTAAGGCATAACTGATTATAATAGTGGCGAATTTAATTTACAGTGTGCACCAGAAGACTTGGTAAATAAGAATTTTTGTAACTTTAATGAATTTACCCCCGCTGTATAAATCAATTTCCATGGACAGAATTTGTATACCCGCACTAGTTAATAAGCTTACCGTGAAGTCTGACACTATAAACCTGAATGGATGCGGCTTCAACCTCCTACAGTTTCTATTGCAATGCATAATAAATTTGACTCATCGGTAACATTCCAGTTGAGCACTTAAAAAAAAAAAAAACATCATTTTATTGACCAATCAAATTTTTACTAATGTATAATAAGCATATTTACATGTTCGTGTCGATCTCTTATTGTACATGTACTATTGAACTAATGCCTGTAAAATGTAGCACTTTTTTAATATTTCTAGTGCATCAGTCACGCGATGTCTTTTGACAGCCTCATTATGGTTACGTGAAGTGTTATCGTTGTTTTAATTGTTGTTTTGGCCATTGCACCAAAGGAATCAGGATAATCTGGTATGTAGGAGGGATTACCGCAATCGTCAATAGCTTCAATTTTAGTGCTCGTTAAACAGCCTTGTTTAATCGATGTTCGATATCTGTGTTTATTTTTGGAAGAGAAATGATCACTCGATCGTTCGAAGGAATTCTTCATTACCGCTATATGGTAAACGGATAGGTTGAGTTGCAAGATGACAACATCCATTCTATGTTGTTGTATTACACACATTCGAATGTATATATAGGGTAACGCGCGGAAACCCGACACATTTATTTTTTAGGCAACACTGAAAATAAAGCGTGGAGAAATGAACGCGAACCAGAAGATGAAAGTAGAAGGTTGAAGGTTTTTTTAAAATCCTAGTAGCTCGCCGACATGGATATGTGGAACACTGCGCACCGCGTGTTTGTTTTAAAGCAGTTTTTGAGCTGAACTTACGTGAATTGTATGCGGAGTTTAAATTGTGTCCGAATGATCCGGTACCTTCGCAAAACATGATAAAATTGTGGCTCAGTAACTTCGAAGAAACGTTAAAAAACCACTTCACTCGGCTCGAGTAACGGTTTGGTGCGCGGTAACGGAATGAGGAACTATTGGTCCCTACTTCTTTAAATCGACAGTCAACACTGAGCAGTACACGACGATGCTACGAACGTTTTTTATACGCGAAATGAAGCGAAGAAAAAAAAATCGTCGCATCTGGTTCCAACAAGATGGGGCGACGTGTCACACTTCAGGAGTAATCCTTGAATTGTTGTGAAACATTTCACGCAACACCGAATTTCCATGGCTGCCCGATCACCTGATTTATCATTTGCGGCTATTACCTGTGGGGATTTTTAAAATCTATGATATACGTTAATAAGCCACGAACGTTAGATGAACTACGAGCCAATATTTGAAACGAAATAGCCGCTATATCGCCGACAACGTTGAAAAAAGTGTACGAAAATTTCGAAAAACGGTTTGAAAATTGTATCGATAATTATGGGTATCATTTGAACAATATTTTTTTTGAAAGATAAAGATCTATAAACCTTCAACCATCTATTTTTCATTTCTGCTTCGTTTGTTCCCCTCTTCCTCTTTGTTTCAGTGTAGGAAAATAATTAAATGTGTCAGCCGGGTGCAACCCTATACAATCATGTTTGTTGATACACTGTGGCTACTATTGTATCGAATTTCTCGTTAAAAAAAAAACAAAAACAAAAGCAAATTTTTCTTAGTATTTTATTATTTGTAATTTGGTAAACTGAGAAAAAATTTGAACTTAATAGTGACAAAAACGCAATATCATCTGCTACGAATAATACACCAAACGGAACTTTATTCAAAATTTCTTTACGCATAATGCAGATTCCGTATGCTAATTGCTCATACCACCATAATTTCCGTATTAACTAATTTTTTCAGATTCAACACCACCTCCATCAGGATCACGGGTAATATACCCTCATCGCCATATCCACAATAATCTCTGTTAGCAGCATCAACGCTTTCAGTAACATCCCAACAACGTTTACTTTTCAACCACCGATATTGTCATCATCATCTTTACACCAGCAACCATCACCGCTACGATACCAGAAAAGCAGGCATTTCTACCAGCATCATAACCACCATCAGAGTAAACGGTGGAATTACCTGGAAAAATATGAAATTGCCAAGTCATTACGTTTGTGAAAGATCCGAAGATCCGAGAAACGAAAAAAAAATTATTTTCACGGAGTTAAGCAAGTTAGCGCATAAGCCGTACAGTAAGCGGCATTTTAAGGTACTGGGGCGTGTTTATGATTTTTCCGATAGTCATTTACCAACTTCATCGATAAAAGACTTCAAACAATTCGATGAAGTAAAATAACAGTTAATTTTTACACGAGTTAATCGAATAACGTAAATACTGCGAACTATATATTCCAAGTCGTATGAGCATTTGAAAAAAATAGCGGATTGTCTGACTATCGCAACCTTTCAAATACCCTATTCTGAGTATTAAACAGAAATTATCAGTTTGCAACTGTAAGGAGTCTGAGAAAACAGTGTGGATGCAGATAAATAACATGACGTGCGACGGCTAGAAATTAAATACTGAATTAAACGACCTTTACCAAGAAGAGAATTAATAATAGCTAACAGAAAACCATTTCCGAAACACGACTCTTCGCAGTCAAAACTGCCCAGACTGCAAAATTGCTCAGTTTGAGGGCATCAAAAACCTACAGCAGGGACAGATCCAGAGAGACATTTGGGTTTTTTTTTTTTTTTTTAAATTAAGAACTGTATTTCAATAGAGCTTTTTTTTACAATACAAGTTTGCGTACAAAGGCGCCAAGCCAAGCACTGCCGTTAGGTTTAATCTTGACCTAGAACCTTCTTAAAATAAACTTAAGTAATAAACTTTATTTTTTTTTTTTATATCGCGGTTTTAAAAACTTAATGCTATATGATCTGGTGGATTTTTTCTTTTTTTTTAAATGGGCTCGGTGTTAACACTGACCCAACTACATGGACTTAGATCACCTACTCAGATTCTGAGGCGATCGGAGATAGAAAGTATAAAGGAAAGAAGGAGGAAAATAATGGCTGGAGATGAGAAGGAAAGGATAAAGGAAGCATTGAAAGGGGTAGGAAGATCTAACGCCAAAAGTTCGGCGTATAGATGAGAGCACTCAGTAAAAAGAGCAGGGCATTCAAAAAGAATATGGTTGGGGTCGCATATAAAGGGAAGATCAGTAGAGTGGAGAGGTCAAAAGGGAGAAGGTGAAAGAGAAAAAGAATAACGAGAAAAGGGAAGGAGGGAATGACCAAGTCTCAGTCTGATTAAAGAAACAAAGCCGAGCGCCGAGAAAAGGAAAGAAATTGGTACCAAGGCTGTGAATTGGGAGTAGGATGTAGGAGGAGGTAGAAGGAGGAGCGATTGGCAAAAAAGGAAGGGTAGATGTCAACCCATAGTCTGGTATGGAGACTTGCAGAGAGGAAAAGAATGTCTGAGGCAGGAAAATGCGGAAGGAATGGACCATTGAGAGATGCCGAGCGAGCTAGGGAGCCAGCTGCTTCGTTGCCCTCAATGACAGAGTGGCCAGGAACCCACAAAAACTCAAAAAGGATAGAACGTGCTAAGCGCAAGTTGGAGATAGAGGCACGAACAGAAAGAGTGATATCATTAGTCGAGTGGGAAGGAGGAGAATAGATAGCTTGCAGCTCGGATTTGGAATCAGTAATAATGAGAAATTACAGGTCTCTCTTAAAGAGGAAATAAAGGAGACAGCACGGAGAATAGAGACTGCTTCAGCAGAAAAAATGGAACAAAAGGAAGGAAGTTTGAAGGATTCCGAGTGATTAAGCGTGGGGGCTGTAAAAGCACCGCCCACCCCGCTATCATTTTTGGAACCATCAGTGAAAATTTTTACATGACGGGGAAATGAAGAATTTAATATGTGGACATATTCACTGACCACTGTGCTGTGAGGAGTGGAGTTAGCACGAAGAGGAAGAGAGGAAAATGAGATGGGAAGACATGTACTATTGAAATCAAAAGAAAAGTAAGGAAGCTTATTGCGGGAAAAGACATAAGGAGGAACGAAGCGCCAGTGGTCATTGATATACAGATAGGAGATCTGGATTATGCATCGTGTACTTTTTAATAGACAATAATATTTTTATTTGCTTTTTTTTTTTATTATTTCTTTTCCTGAAAGACGCAAGTGTGATTGATTTCGGTTTGATTTACCATTTAAGCTAGATTGTCTTGTCCGGGTATTAATATTGAAAATTACACACGTGTTAATGAGTTGATTTTAGGTGTAATGTTTTTTATTTAATTGAGTAATGTAAATCACTATAGGTTGTTATTTTGGCCAGTAAATTTTGGTTTTAAAACTAAGAACACGAATTTTTGAAATTTAGTTGCCGAAGTTGAATTGCTCAAATTGAGATTTTCTATATTGAAATGTCAGATGTCATACTTACTGCAGTGAAAGATTACATAATTAGCGTTTTCAATTTCCCCACAGTCACATTTGTCGTCTTCAGTAATTTTGTATTATTTTTTTAAGTAGGCTCCTAAGTGTCCGTGGTCAGTAAGGAGTTGGGTAGTGTAAAAGTCAGATGTTAACTGTAAGACTGTTTTAATATTTGGGATTAGCCTATGGGTATACTGACCTGCTGTATCTCTGGAGTTTTTCCATATGAACATGAAATAGTTTTTAATGTGTCTTTTAAGTTGTTTTAGTGACATTTTTATATGTAAGTCATGGTGGATTAGCATATAGGAACTATTCTGAAGAGGATTTATTGGAGGCAGAAAGTTCATTATTTGATAGAAATGATCGTTAATATATTCGAAATTTTTATAGTTTTTTATGATAAAAATGATTGATTTATAGTTACTTTCTAGGTCTAGTGGAAGGACTCCCGTAAGAGCAACAACGGCGCTGTGAGAAATTGTTCTATACGCTCTGCAAGTGTTTATTAAGTATTGCGTTGTGTAGAGTAGATTATTTGCTTTAGGATTTTCTTTTTTAGGTGTTGGAAGAACACAGAGCTTCAGTAACACACTGCATTCTCAATAAGTGACTTATGCAGTACAAGTCTGTATTTGTAATGAAAGCTCCGTGTATTTCTGCACACTTTTATTAATTGATAGTATTTAGCGTCCAACTTAGATGTAGTGTAGTCTATGTGTTGTTCAAAGGAAAGTTTATTGTCTAATATAACTGTTCGACTACTTTTAGAGTGATCTACTTGTAAAGTACTTCAATATTTTTCCTTTTTAGTTTTAGGGAGTTTGTGAAAAAGGACACAAAACATTTTTCAACTGAAAGATTAAGTTTTACTTCATTTAGCCAGGCTCTGAGTAACTCAAGCGTTTTGTTAGCTATTCTTTCGAGATTGACTTTTGTATGGTCCGTTATTATGAATAGTAAGTCATCTGCATATGTGCATAGGTCAACGTTCTTGTCGTATGATAGAGCTTGGTTGAATAATATATATTTCAGAAAAGTGGACCTAAAACGCTACTTTGCGGGCAGACTTTATTGGTTCCAGTGTTTGCACTATGATTACCTGTTTGAAGAGTTACACGTCTGTTTTTAGGTAGCAATATATTGTACTTAACAATGGTATGTCTTTGATCAGAATAGATTTTAAAATGTCGAACAAAGCAGGGTGCCCGCAGTTATCAAAGGCTCCTTTGATATCCATTCCTATGACAAGAACGCTCGATTTTTTCTTAAGGCTGCTACTAATCTGGCTGATCGCGTAATTCATAGCATGTTCTGTGGACAGACCTTGCCTGAATCCAAATTGTCTTTTATTTCAAAAGTTCGTGAGTTCAGATGGCAAGTTATCCTATTTTTTAATAGTTTTTGGTAAATTTTGCTTACAATATTTAAAAGACATATTGGGCGACAGAAGGTTATGAGATTTGCATCTTTGTTTGATTTATGAAGTAGGATTACATTTGCTTCGCGCCAATAAATTAAGTTTCTCTGTTATAACACATTTTTTCATAGAGGCTTTGGTTATTTTGGGGGTGGGGGTGGGGTGTCCCCTATTCCCCCCGTGGATCCGCCACTGCCTATAGTCATTACGTAACATGCAATGTCTAAAAATAAATCGGCCTAACAAAAAAATGTATATCCGATGGAATTTTAGAATTGGCTTGAAACTGACAAATTTAAATAATCACAACTGGTTAATGAAATGAAACGATCGTTTCAATCTTCACTAATAATTCTATTTTTTAGCACAAAGATGAGACTGATTTTCTCGGATCTGACAAATAACTGTTTAATACTAAATTTAATCGTTTGTTGATTTTGCATTATTTTTATGAATTCAAACGGATTCGATTATTGAAGAAATTTCAGATGCAGTTTTACACGCTCCGTAAGCAACAAGTTGTAGCACAGCAGCTGCTGAAAGTTTCACGTCAGTTTTCAAATAAATGTTCATCTTCGTGACGATTTAGAAAGTAACTTTTGAAAGCGTATCGTTAAGTTTGAACTTCAGAAAATTTGAAACAACATTTAATCACCATCCGAGGAAAAGTAAAAAGTTTCTCCCGAATGCTGGGGCGTATGTTTTATGATTTATAAACTTTTCAACTGTAACAATTTTGTTCTCGTATGTGATGTTTACAGACCTACACCGTCTCTGCATAATAAAACGAGTATTAATTAAACAAGACTTAGTGCAAACGCTTGATATTCTACACAACGTCATTAGTATTTATTAGTTTTTCGTTATGCTACACCTGACACGAAATTATCGATATACATATTTTTTCAATACGTGTTCTGTAAAGCTGATTTTTTTTTTAGCAATTTAATCCTAATGCTGAGTTGTCAGGATTTATTCTTAGAGGGAAGTCTATTATTATCACAACGAAATTTTATAAACTTTTTGTACCGATAATAAAATCAATGAAAAAGGCTGCAGTAATGGATGTTTGTGGCCATGAAGATTTAGTTGAGCGTATAAATCTCGACTGAAGAATTCTAAAATATATTGATTCTGCATTCTGTTTCATTTATTATAAGTTCGCTTTCGTTTAGAAAAAATTACATAAATATTTCTGAGCGCATTCAACGTAATTTTACAAAGAAAACGAAACAAAATTATATGTGTAATTGTGAAATAAACGAAAAATAGTTTTGTTACACAAAGATAAATGAATAATCAGAAGAACGTATTAATTTGCAAAAAAAGAATCAACCAATATGTTTTAAACTCGCATCAAGACGGTAGGATTATACACAACCTGAGACATAATACTAATTTCTGTCACCCGAGGGTGTAGGAGCACTAGTGTCACACTAATGTCACAACAATTCAAAAACTACGTTACACTTACACTAAAAAATTCTGCCTACAGTCTTATTTAAGAATACATGTTTTGTAAGCTTCATGCTGGTACAAGGAACTGTCATGACACTTACACTAAAGCCTGGTCTTTTATCTTATGGAAGAAAATATATCATACACTATTATAATAAAATTAGCAACTGCAATAACAAACAAAATATAAAGGTAAAAATAATTTTTAACAATAACTTAAATAAATACCTTATTTAGGAACGTTTTAGGGTATAACCCATCATCAGCTAAAACTAATTTAATCAAAACTCAAAACATTGTTATAAATTATTTTTACCCTTATATTTTGTTTGTTATTGAAGTTGGTTATTTTATTATAAAGTTTATAACAAACAGGTATATATTCACCTACATATCATATACTAGTTTCATACAAGAACAAAGAACTACCTAACGTTTACATTAAAGCCCTCAGCCACTGCCTTATATAAAAACACATGTCTCACACCAGTTTCATACAATTACAAGGAACTTATCCATACGCTCACGATGAATTCTCTAGAGCATTAACTTGTATAAGAGATGTTGTATCATTACACTAAAATCACACTAGTACAAGGATTAAAATGAACGCCTGAAGTAGTAACTATTACGCCAATACGAAAAACAGTTCCACTTAAAGGGGTTAGTTACCAAAACCAGTGATTCTCAATATTTTTTGAGCCTGCTTTGGTATCCAATAAATATTGGTAGCCCCTCTGTATTGAAGACAGACTTATAATTTTGTGGATATATTTATCATCAAATTCGCGATATCTTTTTATTGGATTTTTTCTAAACGAACAATCTCAGTATATGATACAGAATGAAGAACAATTTTTTATTCTCAAGGTGTTAGAAATTATTTTACCCAAATAAATCTAAAATGATACCGTGTTAATTGCAAAAAAAAAAAATAAATAAATAAAAATGAAAGCATTTTTCTTCGAATAAGTGAAAATAAAATAGAAGAATATAATCTAATTTGTAATGTGAACCTTGCGATTTTTGATATTTAGCGATATCTTCAATGTAAGGTTCTCATATGAAGTTAACATTGATCTCAAATCTCCTCCGTTGAAAATATCTAAGCGATTTCCATGTTTTTTTAAAAGTAAAATAACTTTGCTAAAACCACATTCAATCACCATAGATGGAAATGTTGAATATTAGGGTTATAAATTCAGAATTAGCTGAAAATTATCCTTTTGAGCTGAACTATCATTTTGTAGCTCAATAACGTGTTCTTGAAGTGTTACATTAACATCGGATGCATCTACTGGGACTGGATCTATTACACTGTTTGGAACGTCCATTTTCAAATATAACAAAACCCATTTTGTAATATCATTCTTTAAGATGTTCGGTTTCCACAATAAAGTCGTCAACAGTTATTCCTACCTTTTCCATTTCAGCTGTAGGAAATTGGGAAAATTCATAACATACAATGTTTTTCCAAGACATGTTTAGTTTTTTTTGTTTTTTTTTAAATAAAAAATAATAGTGAGGATTTCCATGCGCTGTGTTTAACTACTGAGGCTATTACAGCACATGGAGCCTACTTAGGAAGGTTAAACTCTATGGTATAGGCCGCTGCTACGCACGAAAGCCAACATAGCTGCGACCGCAGACGGAACGTTCGATAAGATCTTAGAGATAGAGGTGGTAGTGAAATAGGTGGATCTTGGTGCCGCAAAAGAGAAACATTCGAGAAGGAGGTGAGATGTAGACGGGGCGCTTGGTTGACCGCAGAAGAAGCAGACATTTGGGGGTGCTTGTCCCGTGAAGATATACCCGTGCGAAAGGGTTGTGTGACCTGTTCGGAGGCGATTCAAGACAGAAAAATCTCTGCGAGAAATTTCGTCTATGGGCCACCAGGGTTCTGTGGTTGATTTTATGCTTCGGAGGAATGTACTTGCGGATTTCCATTCCTGCTGCCATTCTTCTCCGGTTTGGTGCATAAATAAATGGGCCATTGTGGGGGGAAGAGGGGGATTACATGGCATTGGAGAGAATAGTGTCGCCTGAGCTGCTCGATTGACGCGCTCATTACCTGGGACTCCTACATGGGCCGGCACCCATAGGAAGGATATTTCAGAGTTTAGGTGGGATAGTCTGTATAGGAGGTAGTGGACTTTTCTTATCAGGGGGTTTTTGGGTTTTATTTCTAAAATAAGTTGAAGGGAATTTAAGGAGTCAGTTATAAGTAGGGCTTTTTGGGACTGGGGGTTAGTATCAGTATAGTGTTGAATGCAGAAAACAATCGCAGCGATCATGCAGTTTGACTGACTCTGCTGTTTTTGATACTTCGAAGGAGCATGCCGCCGGTGACTGATAACCTTTTGCCTTCGCTCCATCTGTGTAGAGGCATACATGATCGGTGTAGCTCGCTATGGTGTTTTTAACTATTTGTACTACGTTTGGGGGATATTGTGCTTTATTGAATTTTGTGAGAGATATGTTTATATTTGTGATCGGCTGACTCCAGGGAGGTACAGTTATTGCGAAATCTGGTAAAGCTCTTGAGATTGAGGGGATTTGGAAATGACCCATAACTGAAAAAAGTTCAGGCACTGGATCGTTCCCAAAACTTCCATTAGGGGATATGGTGGCCGGCTCGAGTGACCGGAGGGCCGCAAAATGTACAGGATCTAAGGATCTTAGCACACTATTGGCGGCTGAGGAGTACACCTGGCACCCGTAATTGATTCGCGAAAGGATGATTGATCTATATATTGTAAGGAGTAGTTTTGGATTTATGTTGTATTTGTAATTCGACAGATATTTTAGGATGGACAAGGATTTTAGACATTTAGCTTTGAGCTCACGTATGTGATCGCGCCAGGAGAGTTTTTTATCAAATATTAAGCCTAGAAACTTAACTGATGGACGGTTTGGGATAGGAACACCATTTAGACTCAGGAATATGCTGGAAAGTGCGTTTTGGCGTCCCCTGTGGAAATCAACACATATTGTTTTTGTTGAGGAGAAGGTCAAACCGTTGTCATTGGACCACTTTTGGAGCTTTTTTATGGATTTTTGTAGGATATTTTGAGCGTTTATAGGATGGTTGGATGATAGGGAGATGTTTAGGTCGTCCACATAGAGCCGGTACGTTACAGGGGCGGCAAGACAGTCAGTTAAGTCGTTAATGTAGTATATGAACAAGGTTGCACTTAAAGCAGAGCCTTGTGGTACACCATTTTCCAACAGCATCAGTTCAGACGTTGACGAACCAGTCGTAACTTGGATCGTTCTATTGTCTAAGAAGCTGTGTAGGTATTTACCCATTTTTCCGGCGATTCCCGCCGTTCGCAGTTTTAGTAGTAGGCCATGACGCCACAGGCGATCAAAAGCTTTCTCTAAATCGAAAAATACTGCATAGAGGTGCTGTTGACGCTGAAACGCCGAGAGTATCTGCCTTTGCAGGCTAAGTAGTTGGCTGACTGTTGATCCTGCCTCTCGCCCGCCGGCTTGGTTAGGAGAAAGAAGACTTTTCTGTTCGAGAAAAAACAGGAGACGCCTATTAACCATCTTCTCCAGCGTTTTGGAAATGACACTCAATAACGAGATAGGACGGTAACTTTCGGGAAGGGAAGGGTCTTTGTTTTCCTTTAGTATTGGGATTATATTTGCCGACTTCCATTGCGCGGGGATGTTTCCAGAATTCCAGATTTGATTGTATATGTGTAGGAGAAAATGTTTTCCGGAAATTGGGAGGTACTTAAGCATGTATGGGTGGATGCCGTCGGGGCCAGGAGCAGTGTTGGATGTATGGTGGTTGAGTTGGAAATTTAGTTCTGAGATGGTAAAATTACTATTGTATGATTCATTGGATTCGGGTGGAAAGTGCACTGGCTGTTGCTCTGCATGGTATTTCATGCTACGGAAAGCGGGGGGATACTTTTCTGATGACGATGCTGCGGTGAAGTGATTGGCAAATTTGAAAAAGCTTGAATGTGTCATTTTTTGTCACTGCCTCTTCAGAATGTTTGATTATTCAAAAAAAACTGAAAAATATAATACATAATTTTTAAAGTTGATAATTTTGAAAACTCCTGTCTTTAAATCAAGTGATACTCTATCACTAAGGCTAACAAAATCTTTAAGACAATTACTTTTTGATAACCGTCTCACTTTAGCGTAAAAAAGTAAATATTTAGAATCTTTATCATTGCCTTCAAAAAATTTTTGAAACAAACGGTCTTGAAGAGCATTTGATTCTGACAAATGCATATCATTTAATCGTGTCTCTATCGTTTCGACTTCAAAGATTCGGCCCCGACACGTTTCGGCCGCGACACTATTCAGGGACTCATCCTTTTTTCAAGTAGACCTAGTTTAGTGTTAGTGAGTTTTTAATTTTTTTTTCTTCAGTTAATATCAAATTTAAGGCGTAAAATAATCGTTGAATCAAAAAAATACCCGCGAAATTACGAATAAATTTGCTCAGAAAATATTTATTTTTTTTTTCGTTCATATATAACTTTAAAAATTATTTCCTCTTATAAAAACTCGAAATGCAGATTATATATTCATTTAGCAGTTTATTTCAATAAAATATTTCGGAAAAAATCAATCGATCATGGCAATTACTTTATAATAAATTTTTACATGTAAAAAAAATGAAAAATAAATCAACTTTAATGATTATGAAAAACTAACAGTTTGAAAAAATCAAAATCGATCTAGTATCTGAATTATATTGAAAAAATTTGTTTGTTTGTCTTAAGAAGTTATCTCCCATTTTCATGTTTATTTTTAACGGGAACCATTCGTTTGGGCCTAATCGACTAACCCGTTCTGCATTCTCTAACGAACGTTCCTTTCTTTATAGCTTTTGGTCTTCCTACTCCCTTTAACGCTCTACCTATATCCTTTCCTTCCCATTGCCTTCAGTTATTTCGTTGCTGCTGTCCTTTGTATTTTCCATTTCTGACCGCCTGGCTATTTAGTTCTATCTCTTAATTTTTTATGTTGTTGGGTAAAGGCCGCTGGCGCGTTGTAGGTAAAAACAAAAAAAAACAAAAAAAAGGCCCTGGTCGATTAGCTGTAGAGAAAATTATTTTAAAAAACTTTACAGATTCGTTTTTAATTTAGTATTATGTAAATCGAAATTACGGTAATTTATACTTATCATGCAGAATCTGGACGACTGATACATCATGCTCAACTGCTTTGTCATGTATATGATAAAAATGATGTGCTTTATTTGCAGATGACTTTACCATATTCGTTCCCTGCACCAACGCCATACAGAGACAACAAATTTCACAATAAACAGCTAACCGGACTATAGTACATGGGCAAGCAATAGCACAATCATCTTCTCATGTACCAAAACAGCAGCTATGCGCACCTGTAGAATAAGAAATTGCAGTCAAGCTCTCTCCATCTTCGTAAACGATATCAAAACCCCCACCGTAGAAACAGTCAAATACCTAGGACCAGCATTTTACCGAATACTGTTATGGCCTCCACAAATAGACAAGCTCAGAACTTGTTATTTCAGCAAACTCAACCTTATAAAAAACTTTCTCATAACTATTTTGACTTTTGCACATCTACTGCGCATTTATACGTTGAAGACTATATAATACGAGGCTGCAATCTACGCTACAGTGCACAATGCTGTACTAAAAAGACTGGATGGCATACAGCGTGCAGCGCTTAGATTAGCGACCGGAGCATTTCCCACCACGCCGTCGATCAGCCTATTATGCGAAAGTGGAGAGTGGCCGCTTCAACTTCGCCGAGAACTGCTCTCTAGTAATCTGTTAATCCACGTAAAATCTTCTTCGCGGAGTCCAGCTTCTCAAACCATCAGACGTACTCCGACATTTTCATCAAAAGTTCACACGATGCCGTATGCCGCCAAAATATTAAATTTTGTATCGGCATCTTTCCGAAGATCGATTACACAACACCTACCATTCTTCCATCACGGTCAAGCTTTTCGCTCCACACTGATTTATCTCTCCTGCAGGTCGTAAAGCTCACACTATACCCGCGGTAATCAGAGACGCATTCCAGGAACTTCTGTTGAACCACGTCGACCGTTCAGTTATTTTTACGGACGGTTTCAAATCGGACATGGCCGGATGCGCAGTACTCACAAATGAATCTGACATAATACGCTACTCATTACCAAACAGCTTTTCAGTTCTACCTAATAGTGTAACGCTGGAACGAAAAATAATACGATGTGCGTAATTTCGTTACAAATGTGACCAAACTGTAAAACCGGCGAAAATCATTGTTGAAACGAAGTACGAGTTTAGGTATTTTAATCCTGTAAGACACTTACACAGTTTTTCTGACAAATCGAAAATCAAAATCCCGATTTGACGAGCATATCAATATGTTCTACCATGGCGTAATGGTATTTTATTACTTTTATAGCGCTGTTCCATACGGGGAAAAAAAATCGATCGTTCGAAATAGTCTCTATAGTTCAATTCTTATGTCCAGCTTTCTTCGCATTCATCAACAGCCTATTACATTTGCGAACTAAATTCCTCACCGGCTAAATGAAACTAACCTAACGTATATTTTTGACTAAACCAAGATGAAGAAAGAAGTGTCTTCTTTATTGGGTATTCTCTCTAATTAATTTACAAAAATCTTCGCCTAATTAGGAAAAAAACGAATACGTGCATAAAGAGAGAATGAAATAAAATAGTATAAAAAAAAAATTAAACTTTATTTCTTAACGCAAAAAAATAAGGAAAACAAGTTTTCCATCAAACGAGCTGATGTTAAAAGAACGAGATAAAAGCGTTGGTCATACTGAAATGAAACGCTTTTAATCATTTTAAAATATTCCAATTTGATCGACTCGCAAAAATTATATCTGTAACAAAATAATCGAGAGCAACGTTTTCCTGATTTCTTCTTTTTTTTTTTGCAAACCTTCTACAGGTCCAGATCGGTGTAAGTGCAAGTTTTCATAATAATTGGCCTTGTCGTTTTCGAAATCCTAACGCTCCAAGATTTAGAAGCATACAAACACGAAGATCAAATTAAGCAGTTAAATTTAAATACGTCGGGCGATAAATGTAAAATCGGCATGCCGGAAAAAGTGTTTTCGATTTTAGTACTTATTATTTTCTCCTGAGATGTTGGATTCCGCGAGCTATCAATTATAATAAAGTATCTGCCGCTATTTGATTAAATTTAAAATATTAGCCGGAAATAATTCAAAATTAATAATTTTAAAGCAATTCCGGCGGAATATATGTTTATATTTCGCACGCATGCCGCGACAGCCGTTATAACAGAAAAGCTCCGAAATAGTCTGAATAGTTGCAAAAAGTATTAGTATCAAAAAGTGTGCATCACAATGACAGCTAAAAACGTCTATACACAATATAAGAAAAAAGAAGTAGATATTGATCGCTTAAATGTGGCAACCATTTTGCCTTTGAATAGTTTCCTCTTTCTTCGTCTGAATAAGCTGTGTTTTAGTTTGTTATCCTTTAAGCGCTCTGATGATTATCGCTGTTTTTTTGTTTTATTTGAGCTCGCCATTTAATCCAACGCAAGAGGAATTTTTCTGTATATTCAATAGGCGGCAGCAGAGTATTAGGTTTTACCTGAGCGAAACACTGCTGCCTAACCAATTACGCTGTGGTAGCCCCTACATCCTATTACTTTCCTATTTTGCCAATTTTTAATTTCTTTCCCTCCTAATCGCTTCTGGGCAGAGGTCTCGCGACATGCCAAAAAGAAAAGTATTAAAATAATTAACGGCATCGTGTCAAACATTAAATAACTAAGCATCTGAGGCGAAGAGCCGTTAGTCGAAGCACGTAAAATTCGTTGAAACGATTTTCATTCTCCCATCATCAAATCGATATCGACAACAGTGTTGCCGTTTAATAATTTTAAAATGGGCATAGATCGATACCGATAAGGAACTTTTTTTCGATCTTTTGTTCTCTCTCTAGTTGGTTAAATATGGCTAAATTATTTGACGGTGTAAGTAATTGGTCAATTATAATTGATAAGACTGAAATTATTCTTGGCAGAGTTGTTGAAAATACTTCCGTAAATACAAGTGCAAACCGAGGTGAAACCGAAGGTTACAAAAAGTTTCCAGCTAATTTATTCAAACGCTACTTAAACATTCTGCAACGTGTTTTTTGCAACATGTTCAGTTGTGTTGTGAATGGTCTTTCTCTGCGCGTCAAGAGACGTGACTAAGTGTACCGTTTCCACGACTGTAGAGCGCGTCTAAGCCTTAAATTTTTGCTGGCACATTTTTCCAGCAGAATAATTCAACAAAAACATTAAATCGCAGCCTGAACTTTGTCGTCGCGATGTCGACTCCGTCCAGTATGAAAATATTGCAAGCTTTTTAATGAACTTCCCTTTCGCAGCTTGGTATTTCATTTTGCGTGTATCCGCTTCATCGCGATTAATAGTAGAAAATATAAAACCCGCCAGAGCTGTTTAAAAATAAATTTAGACGCAAAAACGACCCATCAATCATCAACGCTCTATCGAGGTTTTACCTAGTGACAATATATGTATGCCAGGTGATTAAATTGTAAGTTGTACTAATAATTCCGTTAAGAAACACGTTCTGCCATATCGTTTTTTTTTGTTTTTTTTTTATTATTAGTTGAAATAAATTAATAATCAAAACAGCTTTTTTCCTTATTTTAAAAGCGCTGAAGGGGATTTGAAACGAATAAAATAATTCACTAATATAATCGTAAACGATACTGATAAACAAATAAAAACAAATTTACCCTTACCACTTTTGTAAAATAGAAATAATATAATTACTTTAGACCAAATTTTTCGGAATGATTTTTCTTTCCACATTTTGCCATTGTTTTTAAGTAAAAATAATTACAATAAACAGATTTCATTTTATAAATTCAAGGGTAACATTATTTTCCGTACCTGTATAACTTTAATTCCGATTATTCTTAAGCAAGGAGTGATTGCGAGATGGTACGTTTTTTTTTTTAAACTGCAAAATTTAACATCCTTCGAAATACCAGGTTGTTTAACATGTTGTTGCATCAATACGGGTTCAATAATTATTTGATCGTTCCTCAGTTGGCCGAAGAACATTCACACAAGAATATTCATATGTCATTACTAGCCGGCTGAACGAGATTTACATACGTTATTACAAATATTTGTAGACACTTATCAGCAGAATTACGCAGCGGCGCTTGTTCTACGATCTGGTTTAGCTGCCTTTTCAATCGACTAGATGTCTGTTATTTATTCACAATAGGTCACAAATTAATTTTTATAACCATTTTCGACTTTGTCAATATTTATTTTTCGTGCAGATATTGAAATTGCACATTTCACGAATTGCTTAACAGCGTTGTATAATTCGTGAAATGCGCAGAATTTCAAACAGATCGTGAAATGTCGGATTTCGCTCGTTTCCTCGCACTAAAGAAATACGAAGTTTAAAATAAAAATTACTCGGCATTTATTTTTCATTACTTACGACACAACACTATGGCGCGCATTAGATGTTAACAAGTGAAATTAATAAGCGAGTAGGCAAAAAAAAAGGTATTATAAATTGTATGAACTACACAATATATGAAATGAGCAAAGATTATTAGGTACGTTTCGTGAATTGTCACAGAAAATATTTTTCTATTTCATAAAAGTTTATTCATTCAAAAATTCCTTTTGCACGGCATATGCGAGCATAAAGTAAAGTAAAGTAAGTCCCATATCCTTGATAGAGTATCATGGATTGTGAAGCTTTTCATAATGTACTAAGCCTAATGGATCTAAGGAGAATACTGTAGGGCCAGTTCCTTTCTACTTTTGGATTATCCGCCTTTACCTTGTCAGATTTCTCGAATATAACCAATATTCAATTTCAGATTAGGTATATACCTGGGAGCAACTTCGATCCGGAACGAGACATGTTTCGAACCCGTGACCTCTGGTTTGGTGGTCAAGCGCCTTAACCACTAGCCTACCGCGCTACCTATATATGAGCATAATGCTTCATAATTCACGAAATAGGCAAATAATTGCGCATTTCATGAATAGTATAACACCGCTGTTCCATTCGTGAAATGAGGAGAATTTTAATTTACGAAATATCGGCTTTTGCTCGCTTCATGCATTTTATAGATTACGTCAAAATAGAAGTACACATTTTTCGATAAAAATTACTTTGTATTTATTGATACTTAAAACACAAGACTGGTATTGTTCGGTGTCAGATAACAACAATAAGTACAACTAATTAAGCGAATAAGTGAACCAACTTACAAATGTACAAGAACACGAAACCTTACTAAGAAGTATATAGCATTGTCTGAACTGATGTCCGGAGAAACTTGAGTTCAAATTTCACTAGCCGCTATTGCTTTTCTCTATTCGATCCTAGTACTATTGCCAAAAAATGCATTATTTTTCACATTTTTTCTAGTCTCTCTCAATTTCGGTTTTCAGTATAATTCGTAACAATATCTGCTAGCTTTCTCATCCGCTTTATCTAAATCGTGTTCTTTTCTTTCTCGTTCCAAATTGGAGCGGACCTTTACACGACACATGCTGTTAAGTTTGTACATTTCCAAATTCCAAACTTTTGGTATTTTTAAAAGTTTTTTTTTTTTTCCCTTTTTACATTTTCCGACTTCAAAATGCAATGTGAGCGGCAATACGTTCTCGAGAAATTTACTAGTGAACTACTGTACCATTATAATTGCTGCTATATTTCGAAGACACGGTTTAGTGACCCTTCAGGTTTCAAAATTAGTGAAAATCCAATGTGGTACGATTCGTTCGGGAGAATGAATGCAAGATTCTACCGTCGTAATTAGAACGATATCAGTTTTCTTTCTCATATTATATTCTTTGCGCGTAAGGTAAACTAGGAGAAACTACGGATTAGTTGATGATCCAATATATATCTTTCAAAAAGGTTGGCTGTGTGTAATACTGACCATTACATTCAGCCTTCGTACGTTCGTAGAATAACTTCTTTATCTGAAAAACCCGCCGAAAAAGCATTAGGGATAGAAGTGCTGACGTAGTTTTACACCTATACTCACTGCGAGGGATACTTACGCAACTAGGCACCCACAAAAACGTTATCTGTCCTTTGGCAGAAAATAACTATTTCAGTGTGTAATTTAATTAGCAAGCTATCCTTGCTATTCTACGGTGAAGTATATGTAGGAGAAACGTGGGAATTAACTATTAAGAGTATGCTCCTCTCTGTACAAATAAATATGCATTGCGACTATAATATATGACGTATAATTCTGCTTTTTGAATGGAACATAAGGCGCTATGATGTAATGTCACTATAAATTTTGAAAGCACGTGTGATTGGTGGTAGATTAATATACGGTTTCCTTTTGATGCATCGGTGTAGAGATGCAAAGGTGCTAGTTTTGTCAGCGGCGCAGCGGGTGGTTAAATTTTTTGTTAGTTTGCTAGAAATCATATAACGGAAAGGACAAATCTATTTTTCCTGGAAAATAGTTACGAAATGAACGTGCAGAGGAGTTCGCAGATTTCACACTTGTACGTCACAGAAATTATTATTCCTTTCTGCATTTTCTAAATTCATTGTGCATTCCCTTCTTTTATATCGGTGGCGATAGGAATTCCCATTTTCCACCTTTACCGAGATTGTCCTAGTTAAAAATAGGACCATCGTCGAAGATGTTAATTTGTACATCCTTTTCAATTATTACGCTTTTATTTACTTCGAATGATTCCTGCTTTGCTTCTCCTATTATAGTTGTATTTTCCATATAACTGGAAGCCGCAGGTACTTTTGACAGGGATTTCTTGCTATCAATGACTCTACCCTTTTGTTGTTTTTCAACCTTTTCACGCTCCCCCATGGTATCTTTTTAAAATAGACCGGTCTAAATATCGGACTTCGGTTGTAATTTTTTATCTCATATTCAATTTGGCTTGTATTTAATTTTTTCAATGCGTATCTTGTTTACAAATTCAATTTACTTCCTGCTCTTGTTTCATTTTTCTGCGCTATTCTTCGAATAGTAGCCGCATTACTATTTTGCGACAGCGAATACAAAGTAGATTTCGATAGAAGCAATTCATCCTTTACAACATCGGATTTCTTTTCTTCTCTCACTTTAATTTCAAAAATATCAGTCCTAAGATTTATCCTCGAGTCTCCAAAAGGTAAAACGCTAACAAACATTTCTGCTCCTCACGCTCCCGTTACACCTCTTCATATTTGTAAAGGTTCCTTACTTGGTGACTAGTAAATAAGAACTCATTTCGTAATAACACTTTTTAGTTCTTGATCTGTTATTGATTCTTCCGGCTTCGTAATTTTCTTAGTATAACAAATCTTACACAAATAAAAAAGTTACATTTCTGTTTTTAGTGATTTCTTTAGAAGCCTCAAAAACAAGATGGTCGTTTTACGAATATGTCTCTTTCCACTTCTTGCGTTATCAACTGCTTCTAAACTCTTCCTGACGATCTCTTGCTTTTTACCAGAAGAAAAATTTTCGGATTCTTCCTCGAAGTTTCCGTCTTTGTTCCGCTCTTTTTAATATTCATACACTAAATAATAACATTCTTTCTATCTTTCTTCTTTTTATTCACTGACGATATCCTATTTTACATTCCTCCGCTTACAACATTCAGGAAGAAAAGTTTAGCGCAACAATTTGTTAAACATTCCTGAAACTACTCTTTCCAACAATCACCCATCCATAAAGTAAAGAAGGTCCCATACCCTTTAGCAGGGTGTGGAGGGTTGTGAAGTTAAGGTTCACAGTGTGCTAAGTCCAACGGCACTAACGGAGAGTAGGGGGGAGGGGGCAGTTCCTTTCTCTCGACCGCCTTTACTCTCCCAGATTTCTCTGGTACCCAATTATTTCAGACCGGGTAAGCTTGGGAGCGATTCAGATCCGAGTCCTTTCTAAATATTTAAATTTCATCCTTACCCTGTTTCTCCAGTTATTAATTTGTTCTTAAACAACTGAGTCCCGTTCCTCTTGTTATCTACTTTATCCTTCTTAACGGTCATCTCTCTTTTATGGGCAAATTAATTCATTAAATTCAATAAGACGATTCTGACACTTCATATCCCGTACAAGTCCATTATTCGCCATGAATTGGACCACTGTTCCATCTTACACTTCTAAATCTGTTCTCTTCAAATTTGATCGTGTCCAAAATCTTTTTTTGCAGCATTATTCTCGAAACCTTAAAATTCGTTTTCCGTTTCTACAGTTTCTTCAGGATATAACATGGCTCCCTTATTCGGTCGTAGTTCATATCTCGATCTTTCTGATAAAACAAGTCTTATGTTAATATTCAGCTTGTATGCTAATTTCTTACGCAATTCGTATATATGCACCCGATAATTTTGATTTTCAAAAAATGGAGTGCATCCACAGGTAGAGCGTCTGGTGGAACGATCTATAGAATTGAGTTAAGTTGCGAATAAGTGTCATGGATCAAAAACAGCAGCACCATTAGTGTGTAGTGACTGGAGTGAAGGCAATCAACGACCATCACAAACTTCAACCCCCGATAAGCGTCAACTGGCTTATCAATATTTACTGGAACTGGAAACCAAATGGATTATAAATCTCAGCAGATTGATAGAAGGTGCAGTGACATCCAAAAATGCAGCTCTGTCTAGAACGGAGTACAGAACTACAAGAAACGATTATACAATTTTTTTTCTAGAAAATATTAGTCCGTAACAAAATTGCAAAATATAGCATACGATCCGGCCAGTAACCGGAGTTAAGTTAACTTTAGACTCATATCGGTGTGTCCTTGGAGATGTAACCAATCAAGTATCCAGAGGCAAAAAAAATAAGTAACTGGAAAAAGATCAGAAAAGAACTACAACTACAAAAGTTAGTCCGGAATAAAATAAAAAAGAGGGAAGCTTGAAATAAGACGGCAGAAAATAGAAATTACAATTCGAATGACTCCGAGATTAATTTACAGTGAAAATTAGAAATCAAAGTAGAAGAAGATCGCTGCTTTAAATAAAAAAATGTAAAAGAAATGTTACGAATACCGTTTATTAATAATGAAATGCCCTCTGATAAATACTAGTAGAAATTGTGTACCAAAAAATCGACATGAACAGAAAGATAATGCAATTACACAGGAGATTTTAATGGTTTTATTATTAGTATTGGGAAAACGTTCAAGATAAATTCGTTTTAAGATATATGAGTTGCAGAAAACAGTTATTATTGGAATATTGCATAAAAAGTGATCTAACTCTAACGCATTTTAGTCTCTAAACACGGAAATATATGATGTTGAAATCACTTGTAATTAGTGATTTTTGTACATACCAAATAAACAAAATTACAAAAAAAAACTTTATAAAAATCAAGTAAACTCCTAGTCATTCATATCCGATTTTTAAAGTAAACAGCGATCTCGATTTAATTATAACCACATTTAAGCTGCAATTAAGAAGAAAAAAAATGAAAAACCAACGTAAGAAAAGTGTTTTTTAAAAAACCTATAAAAAAACAGAAATTAAAATACAACGATGAAATTAGAAGTGAAAAACAAAAAACAGCAGGATAAATTGGCAAGAAATAAATTAAAAACGACAGGAAAAGTAATTATCGGATAGAGGAACCTGAGGAACATGAAAGAAATTTCATAGAAGAAAGAAAGGAATTGAAAAATATAAATACTGCAAAATGCGAAACAGGCATAAAATACGATAATAAATAAATGTCGCAAGAAATAAAAATGGATGACTGGAAGAATACGATGAAATTCAACGATCAACTAATAACGCTAGGGCGAATACACATACACACGTGTAAAATCGCTGCAACATAAACAAATAAACAGATGTAGTATAATGAAAAACCGGTAATACGCTAATTTTTGAACAACGAAAATAGGACACACTTAAAAAAGCTATAAATTTCCCAGTTTATAAGAAATGCGAAAAAATAAATCGAACATGAAATAATATTAAATTAAAATATAAAAGGCTTTGTAATTTGTAAAAGAAAAAAAATTAAAACTGCCTAGGGAAGTTTAAAAGATGAAAAAGCTAGCACAGATGAAATATAGACGAAAATCCGGAAGCGCTCTAAAAAAAGTATCTATTTTAAATGATGGATAATTTTTATGGTTCAACCACGAGATTTTATTTCGAATTAGAACTATTGCTTTAACGATGGAGAACGGACGACTTTTCAAGTATGTTAAGACGTCTCTATTACACACGTTCAAAATATTTGCTAAATCGAATAAAAAGCAAAATTGGATGAAAAGTGTTTCGTGTGAACCAGTCCCCCAGATTAAGATAGGCTACGGAAATATTAGAGGCCCTTTTTGGAAGTGACAAAATTATCAGTTTTATAGAATGACTAAAATTTATTTAATTTAATTTAATTATATTATTTCGAATTCACTAATTAACATATAATTATTAATATAAATAAAACTAAATATCATATAGACAATGGGTAGAATTTTCGATGCCAAAAAATAAATAGATATGTATACATATATATATATACGTAATTTTAAACAATGAATTTTTTTCTTATTTTTTTTCCTGAAAATTATTTTATAATATCGTTAAAATCTACTGGACGCAGAAAATCTGTTTCGATCGTTAATCTTGATAATGCCGATATCTATCATCTAGCATAGTTGATTTGTACGTATTTTTTATTCTTTTTAATATCGAAAAAGATCTTTCCGCCTCACAATTTGTAGTCGGTTTAGTTTTTTTTTTTTTTTTTTTTTTTTTTTTGGGCGCATCAACTATGGACCATTGCCCAGACACAATGGGAAGAAGAAACAACAGTTACAAATATTCTATATGCAATATAAATGACTGGAAAAACATCTATTATTGCACGTTTAACCATCCATGTTGGAGGTGGGAGCCTCTTGGAAGCCCCTTTATAAAGGAGGCTCAATGCTGGACCCCCTCCTAGCCCACCCCTAAATCCAGGCCTGGTGTGAATTTTAAAAAGAGAACCAGATAAGTGGAAATGATTTTTAAAACTTCAATTTCAAATTATATATTTATTTATAGACGCTCGACTTTTAGGTGCCATTTGCGTCTACTATTCAATTCGGATATTTACAGATAATTTTATCGTATGTAAACGGAAAGTTATGTATCTTTTACAAATTTACACATATTTAAGAAATCAAAAAACAATAATTACAAATAATTCTTCAATACGTAAACTAAAAAATCGTATCTTTTGAAATAGAGGTTTATAGCTTTTAAGAATCTAAAAGTATTTTGGACTGCAGCTTCATCATTACCAAGCGCCTCTTCCATAGTAATTCTTCTCGTGTGTGCGAATGAGAAAGCTTCCTCACGTTCCTTGTTGATTTTTGACATACAGAAATGACATGGTCAACGGACAGACTTTTGAGTATCACAAAACACTCATGATGATGGAGGTTCACTTTACAGTAAAGGTCCGTGTGTTAGTTTTGTGTGGCCGATGCGGATTCTACTTAATACAATCTCTTCTTACCTGCTTGCACGGTGTGATGTTTCCCAATGTTCCAGTTCCACTTTAATTAGCCGTTACTTGTTTTTCGATTGATTTTCCTGTTTGTTTCGAGCGGCGTCCTTGATTGCGATCATTAACTCGTTTTTTGCATTTAATAATAAGTCTTTTTCATGTGCTGTTGAAGTCTGTATAATATTATCCCAGGGCGGATTTGTAGGTTCGGATGGAGTGACAGTAAGTCGATTTATATGTAGGTAATTGAAATAGTCAATACACCAAAGCTTATTCTAGAAGAAAGTATGGAAGTTAGCTAAAAAACACCTTAACAACGTTCGAATATCTGGAAAATGTTTTCGATAGTATTAATTGACAAATTTCATTTAAAAGACTGAAGAAAAAAAAAAAAAATACGATTAAACTAATGCAAATTTCAAACAGCAGTAATTGATATAAATGACTTTAAAGAAAAATAAATAAATAAGGGAGTTAAGCGGAGATTTTTGTTGTCGCCGTATTTGTTTAAAATGTTCATTAAAGAAGGAGCAATAAATAAAGTGAAAAGAAAAACCAGGAGAATAAAAATAAATGGAAAAAAAATATTCACTGGTAACGCGATTCGCGGTTGACAATGTTTTTTTTAATCGAAACAGAAAAAAAAGTGTGATTTACTGCATTTTTTATCGAACGTGTTAAATTTAACATAGGAATAAATGAAACGAATACAAGTGTTAAAAGAAAGAAGGTTAATAAGAAGAATACAACAAACATAAAAATTAATAATATCGTTTATACAGGAAGTAAAGAATTCTGCTACAAATGTATAAACCGATCAGTGCATCTAAATGACTTCTTTGTTTCATTAATGAATATCGTGCTGTACGCGTTCATTTCGTCTCAGAAGTAATTATTACTTAATCGCGCTATTTCTTTATTGTGTCTTTGTTTCTATCGGATTTCTAAATCGGCTATTCGTATCGGACGGCCGATATAAGGCTACGGTTTCTGCACGGTGTGTGTGCACAAGGGGAACGGCACGTTCTGTCGCACACCACCACCACCTCTAATTATCGATAATCAAGATTCGTCAGCTGCTGCTCATCGACATGAGCAAATAAATATTGCGGAGGATTTATCTCTGTCTAGCTGCTCTAGCGGTGCGGAGGAATTAGATTCCGATTTCGTTCCTGCCGCTAACACCAACACTAACCATTCCACTACAGAAGCTCATCAGTCATCTAGCTGGACGGTAGCGGAACGACGCAAAGGCGGAAGCTCTACCAAACGACTGAGAACTTCGCCATCTACAATAGCTACGAGTAATCGCTTCGCCCCGCTGCGAGTTGAAGAAAACATCATCAAACAGACGTTATTCAGCGAAGATTCTAATAACAAAGTCGGTAAATACCCTCCAATCACAATTGTTCACGATAATAATAATATCGATGTAAAATCGCTAATTTATACACTTAAAAGCACTGTTAGCATAGAGTTTAATATTAGGAGTTTTAGGAATGAAACTCTGATTCTGGTTAAATCCTCGAATAATTTCGATAACGTAATTAATTTTTTGAAAAATAACAAAGTTCCCTTTTTTACACACTTGCCGCGCGAGCGAAAGCAGCTAAAAATGGTACTAAAAGGACTTCCTCTCTCATTCTCAGTAGCTGAGATTGAGAGCGAATTAAAAACAATTTGCAATCTTGAGTCTATTAGACAATTTACCAATAAACAAAACCTTTCTAATCAGCCTACCTTACTACCGATATTCTTAGTTACCTTTCCTCCTGCTACCAAAATTGCCGATGTATTAACAATTAAACACTTATTTCACTGCGTAGTTCACTGGGATAAATATGTTCGTAAAAGTGTCTTAGTACAACGTTATAATTGTCAAAAATTTGGACATGTGTCTCAAAATTGTAACCTTCCACCAAGATGTGTTTCATGTGGCCTGTACCACCCTAATGAACCTTGTAAAAAGTTAAATATTCCTAAATGCGCCAACTGCGAGGGGTCTCATGCCGCCCAATTCCAGTGATTGCTCAGTCTACAAACGACTGCTTCAGCTGCGTCCGAGCAGAAAATTATCTGATACTAGATATAGATCACCTTTGCTGACGCATAACCTTACTACTGGTTTACCTAAAAATCGGAAGCAGGATCACATTACTTATGCTCAGGTGGCTGGTGGTGATCATAATACTTCCCCTAACATTAATACCACGTCAGATAATTCTTCTCTTCTCTCTATGCTTTTATTCTTAAAAGAATTCAATCTGACAAAGATTTTAAAAGTTATTCAAATAATCAGTAATAAACTTAAAATTAATGTAAATAACGATGTTATGTCTAAGCTAATTATTATTTTTGAAACATGTATTGAACTATTGTTATGAATAACTTAAATATAGTTGCCTGGAATTGTTGTTCTATAGCTGACAAACATAACGAACTTCATAGTTTCTTCATTTCGAACAAAATACACGTAGCTGCCCTATCAGAGACCAGACTGGATATTACCTGTAAAACTGTATTTCCTGGTTATTATATTTACAGGAATGGCATTTCTCGTAGGAGCGGAGGAGTCGCTATACTAATTGATAAAAGAATAAAGCATAATACCGTTTACTTACCACCGTTAGGTTGTTTACAGGCTGTTGGAGTTCAAGTCTATAATAGCGCATCACAAAATTATAACGCTCGAAGCAGCGCGTTTATTTATGCTGTTTACAAACCGCCTAGATCAATGCATAATTTCTGTAATGATATCCTTTCACTAACCATATCTAATAATCACGTGCTTCTAATCGGTGATCTCAATTGTAAAAACAAAATCTGGAACTGTTTTTCCAACAATGCAGCTGGTAATATATTATATCAATTATCTATACGTGAAAACCTACAAATTCTTGCTCCTAGAGAACCAACATATTTTCCATCGATGCTCCGGTTAAGGCCGAGCGTCTTAGACATTGCTCTCGTAAAAAACTTAAGCATGACTTCTCCAATCTCTCTAAACTGTCTATCTTCAGACCACAATCCCATCTATACTGCTATTACTGATAATCGGCAGTATATATCGAATGTATCCTATTTTAACTATAGTAGGGCTAATTTGGATTACTTCAAACAGTATATTTCAGATAACGTTAACCTAAACGATCCTATAGTCGATTCTTCTAACGTAAAGTCTCGACTTGCATCTTTCACAAAATTAATCAATGATGCTACTACTCTTTCTGTTCCAACTAATACTCGTACCCATTCTGAAAAAACACCTCTACCCACTACTATCTTAAGGGCTATAAAATTCAAAAATTACGTCAGAAGATTTCTCAATAGTAATAGATCACATAGCAATGCTAAACATATTAGAACTCTATATAACTTTACATCTAAACTAGTGCGCTATTCGCAATCACAGAAATAATTGCTTTCAATAATTCCTTTCTACTCTTAACGTAAAAGATAAGAGTTTGTGAAAAGTATGTAAACAGTATAATAGGCAGCCTTGCTCCATTCCTCCGCTGCTCGACTTGAACTCCAACTGCTACGTGTATCAAGACCGAAATAAAGCTGAATTGCTTTCAGCGCATTACTTTTCAGTGCACGGTAAAAATTCTCATCTTGCAACTAATTATCAACGAAATAAAATCAAAGATCATATCGCTCGTTTTTTAGAGAATTCTAGTATTAGCCTAATCCAGGTGAAACTTTCTACGCCCAAAGAAATTCGTAATTATATCAAAAAACTTAATTCCAACATGTCCGTCGGAAACGATAATATTCCCAACATTGTTTTAAAAAATATCCCAAATAAAGGTATCGTAGAGTTAAATAATATAATAAATGGCATCCTAAAAACTGGATACTTTCCTCAAGCATGGAAAATTGCAAAAGTAGTTCCAGTACCGAAACTTGGTAAAGATGCGTCAAATATTGCTAACATTGGACCCATTAGTCTTTTGTTTCAATATGAGTAAAATTGCTGAAAGAGTACTGCTCAAGAGATTAAGGGAACACTCGAATATTAATAATTTAATCCCAATAAGTCAATTTGAGTTTCAACCTCGTCACTCTACTACTCAGCAAGTTGCCAGAATAACCGAATTCATCACGGACAATTTTAATCGAAATAAACATTCTGGGTTAGTACTCTTTGATGTGGCTAAAGCTTTCGATACTAGTTGGGGACTTATATACAAACTAATAAATTCTAAATTTCCTGCTTACTTAATTAAAATAATTATAAACTACCTTAACAACCGACTGTTTTACGTAACTCTTAATAACTATCAATCCACAAGTAAAACTGTCCTTGCAGGCGTACCGCAAGGTAGTGTCCTCGGGCCCTTCCTCTTTATATTGTTTCTCAGCGACTTTTCTAAAATTTCTAACACTGAGATCGCTTTATATGCTGACGATGTTGCCCTCTATTGTAGTTCTTATAGACCTAGTACCATAAGTAACAGACTTCAGAGAGCCTCGACACTCGGTTAAAACAAACAGAGCTATCTCGCTAGTATATCTCTTGCTCAATCGCAAATCCTATTTAAGTGCAAATAACAAATTTGTCATCTACAAATCACTTATAAGGCCTATTATCACATATTCTTGTCCAGTGTGGTCTTCTGTTAGTAGGGCACATTATAACAAGCTACAGGTAATCCAAAATCGATGCTTAAGATGTATTCTTGGAGCAAATAGATATACAAGAGTAGCATATATGCATAACATTTTAGAGTTACCGCAAATCAGAGATTATGTTTTTAGTGCAACTACTAAGTTCTGTGATAAATGTATAGGGCACGAGAACTTACTTATCAGCTCTATTGGTAACTATGATTCCAGGCAACTACGCACTATGTATACTAAGTATAAACATCGTAGACTTAAGCATAGTATATTATTCTGAATTATTTGACGTTAGTACTAGTATTTAGTTTTAGTTTTATTTTAAAATTATTCTATTTGATAATTGCTGTGTAAATATCTATGTAATGTGGCACTAGCCATCAAGTCCTCCCCTCCTGTAGTATTGGTTTTTTGGTTCTTTTCCTACTAACTTAAACGTCGCATATCATGTCTTATTTATATGTATATTAATTAACTTAGTTATGTGGTAAGACTCGTGTCGGTACACATATTAACAACTATGTCGTGAGTGCAATGTTATTGTTTATGCAAATGAATCTTTCTTCTTTCTTCTAAATATGCGTACCGGAATCAAAATGGCATTTACAAAAAAAAAAAAAAATCATACAGAATATTTCGAATTATGGATGTCCATATTGAATATTCAGCAAAAAATCGAAAAATGACAAACTTGTTAATGTAACAATGGAAAAAACAAGTGGAATTTCGTGAAATGAAATAGAGTTAAAATAAATTGGAGAAATAAACAAATAAAAATAAAATGTCTTGGCTGCACAATAAGGTTAAAAATGTTTGAAGAACATCATCAAGTGAAAAATAACTAGGAACAAGAGAGACGCCGAGGAAATTAATAATTAATTGCGAGGGTCAAAAAGAAAAAAAATAAATTGCCAAACATATGAACAACTCAGAGAAATGGTAACTGATAACAAACGCTGCCTGGGTAACGAGGAACTGCTCTTTAGCCTTATTTGTTAAAAACCGGAAAGATGTCTCTCTATTCAGTATAAATAATCATTTCTAATATTCTATTGTACTTTTTTTTTCTTTTTTTGGTTCAGTATATAAATGTTCTGTACATTACGGTTAATTGTAAAATTTCTATTACTTCAAAATCAATTTAGTTCAGCAAAGAGGATTTGCGTATTTTTAGTTCATTTGCTTTTTCTTTCTTTGGTAAACAAAAAAGCTAGTATTGTTAAGGAATTATTTTCATTTCACGACTTAAAGAGTATATAAAGGAGTAGCATTTGCTGAACTAATTAGATTCTTTAAAAAGCAATTAAATAATTACATAATGACGACGCTGAATTTTCAATTGTAGAAGTATTAAGTACCTTCAAGGTGAAATTATAATTGCTAACCGAAATTAATTTATAAACACTAGCACTTTTCTTAGGTATATTTCATGTTTAATATTGATAAATTACCGACTTTCCCGATTATACACGCCAAAAATTTCTAATCGGTTAAAAAATGTTCTTCTTAAACAGAGCTATCGTTTTTATTTCTTATTTACCTTCTCCACTAGAGCTACACGTCAAGCGATAATAATTTCTCAATAGTACCATATTATTCGTTGTAAACAAAGATGAAGAAATTTTTATACCAGGTTCCTATTAAGCCTGAACCTTCCATAATTTCGTCCTTTTTTTATTATTAAATCAGCGCTGCAATATGAAAAATGTTGGTAACTTAACAATCAGAATTATTTCTTCTCTCAAATGTTCCAAATGTAATAATTATTCTTTTTTAAATTTTAATTAATTGTTTCTCACAAAATTGAACGGCTATCAAATTATTCCGCTAACGTAGACAAAATAACAAAATAATTAAATTTTTAAAGCTTCTAGAGTAGATGGAATTAGAAATAAAATTTACGGTGGACACCATGATTAGAATATTCTTTCGGTAACTTTACACTAATCATCATCACAGAAAGCAACCTATGGTAAGTGAAAATATTCTAAACATGATGCCTATCGTAAATTTTACTTGTAACAGAAAAGATTAATTCAATAAAAATTCTACTATTCAAAATTACAACTGTTTAGGAGTTGTTACAGTAAGTTTTTAATTATTTAAATAATTATTTGCGCGCGATTATGAAGAAACAGAACAAATTAAGGAGGGCCATGATTAATTAATTATACACGTATACAATGTAAGTATACTTGCAGCCATTTTTTATTAAACCTCTTAGGCTCATCAACCAAGGACCGTCACCCAGAAACAAACAGAAAAAAAAAAAGTCGATTATATTTTAATCCGATCCGTAACCATGTATAGCCATATATAGCCTTATACAATAAACTTTTTAAGAAGTATTATATGCAATTATTCTCTTCAGGCTTCACAAGGGGCAAGTCAACATGACTCCCAATCCTTTTTCTTTTAAAATTCTTTTAGAAAAATCGTTTTCAACTGATTTTGTCATTTTTTCTCGTCTTTTATAAAAAAAAAAAAAAAAAAAAAAAAATCTTAGCAATTCACATCATTTAACCTTTGTTATCTTATATAAAGTAACGGGACATAATCATGGAACGAAAAATGTAGTATAACTCGGGCTAAGAATGACGTAGTCACTAATAAATGAAAAAGTATTATAGTAATAAATAAATGAAGGCAACTTGCTCAAGATGGAATTGTTCTTCAGAGTATTATCCTCCTTTGACTAAAATCCCTTTATAATTCTTGACTGCAAATTTCTAGAACTTTTCCTTTTCACTTAACACTGTTCAAGTATTCCGTAATTGTTGAAATTGCTTAAAGTTTCTGAATTACAACTGTCTGCTTTAATCAATACCTTCTTATTAGATGAATTCAATTAAAAAAAAAGAAAATATAATTAACGAATTAAAAAAGATGGTTTTCATTTCTACCTGAAATCTCATTACAGTTTTATGTTGCTTTAATGAGGAATTGAGTTAATTAGCTTACCAAAATTCTTGCTATAATGATGGTACCTTGAACATGTATTTACCAACCAGTAAAATACTGTATGCTAAACTTCATTAACAAGATATAGGGCAATTTTTTGTCAAATAAAATCTATTCACATTTCAGATATGCGGATTCTAGTAGTGTTCAGAATAACAATTTAAAAAAAGAATAAAATATTTTTATGATTTATGGGAAAAAAGTGTGACGAATTATTTTTATGCATAGTTAACATAAACTACTGCTTTATTCAAACCTATGTATATCTTAAAATACATCCATTTTCGTTGGCGACTTTAGCGCCATCTTTAATCATCATATATAACCAGAAACATTATCATTGCTGAATAAAGATTACGCCAACAGTTTTATACGGTTAATGTTTTTTAAAAGATTCCACAAAAAGAATAAAGAAGCGTATAATTTTAAAACAAGCGTTAAAACAAAACAAAATAAAATAGGACGAAATAAGTTGGTAATTATATTGTAAATAAACAATAGGCGATCATTTGCAAATAAAACTGAAGGGAATAACATGAAATGTTAATTTTCTTTTTTTTTTTTTTTTTTTGGTTAAATAAGAGTTATTAGTGATACTAAAAAATCATTTCGTTAATTTTGTTTATAAATATTTTTGTGCCTGAAAATGAGCATTAAAGAGCAATTATAGCAAAACGTTATTAAATGAAACATGCAGCAACAAATGAGGTACATAATTTAAAAGATAAAATTAATTAGTAGAGTGGATCCAAAAGAAAACGGATACCCTCAAAAATTATCATTAACTTTTTTTAACATTGAATATTAATGAATTTTTTTGTTTTTTTTTATAAATTGATTAAAAAACAATTATATCAACTTTAAAAGTAATTTAAAAAAAAACAAAGAACAATGGACTAACTGATCTTAAACATTATATCACCGCGAATAATATTTTTCATCAACTTATTTTTAATCTTTTTCACCTTGAAAGTAATGTCTGTCCCCTGTCACTCTAATTAGCTGATATATATGTATATGAAAAAATTAATTCTGTATCAATTAAGAGATGAATTAAATCTATTAACAGCTCGTGAACACATTATTATACAGGGTAACTGAAAATTTCGAAAACTAAAATTAAAACTAACAATCATTGTATTCAATTTATTATTATTAAAAGTGTGGGAAAAATCCGGCAAAATCATGTAGATTTCGATAAGTACCTCATTCAAATGAAAGTAAAAGAAACGGTGAACAGAAGTAAATGTAATAAAAAGAAATTTAATTAGATGTTCGTTCATAATCTGAATGCTATGAAATATATTTAGGTATCATTCTTTTATCAAATTTATCTTGTACGTTACATACTATGTTACCAATCTCATGTTTGACAGTAATAATGATAATACAGGTTTATTTGGTACGATTAATAATCATGTATATCTAGAAGTATATGCGTACTTTTAATTTTTGAGTTATTGCAAGATTTTTAAGACATTAAATATATTAAAAATTAAAATCTAAAGTCATATCCAATTAAAGTTTTGTATTAAGCACGTTTACTGACCTTAAAAAAATTTTATATTAAAAACGTGGAATAATCTCTTACTTCGGTCGCTGGACGTAGCGTACTTTTTATACTGTTCCAAATGGTATAAAAATTTTCGACAACTGAATTTCTAGGTATAGTAAAAAAAAAATAGCGTAAAAATGCTCGGCCTCACTTTGAAAACATATGAGAATTAAAGTAAGTTAAAACAATGTTTGTTTTTTTTAAATATCTAAGTTTCTTTTTAGTTTTGGGCTTTATGATTTCACCGCATAACTTAAATTTCAATGCTCTAATAAGATATGTTTCTAGGCTGTTCGGTAATCAAATTGAATTTTATACCCCGTCGTCATAAGTTTGAACAGTAACATTCCTATCGTTTCGTTCGAAAAATAAATATTTTAAGGTAATACATTTGAAAAGAATTTAATATTGCAAATAAGTTCTATTATTTACCTTAAAAATATTCTATTTTGAATGATGTAAAAAATATACTCTCACACATATTGAATAAATATTACAAGAGAAAATGTAACAGCTATTTATTATCTTTTATTTTGATTGGAATCTATTTCAAATGATCTTGAAAAGAAATCAAAATTTACTTTTAAATACGACATATTCTCCTTTCTGATATAAACACATTTATTTAATTGCATTATATTAATGTAGCATGAAGGAAACCATCCTAACTAAATCTTACTTACTGTATTTGACAATAGTCCAGACCATAGAAGCTGTAAATTTAAATTACTAATTAAAATGAAACTTGTTGCATTATATAAAAAGAAACGAAACAAAACATATAAATAAAATTCTGATTATCAAATATTTATTTTTAATTTTAAAGTTGGTCGTGTCTTTTGGGTATTTAGTCGCTGTGAATGATGCACAACTAAAGAGGTCGCTTCCATTGAACGTGTTTTTCAGTATTTACCAGTAAATGAGTTGTCAGAAATTATTAAAAACGGGAAAGATAAAACTAGCTTGAATATGTACAAAATTTTGTACAAAGGACAATATACATTTTTATGTTGTTCAGTTCTTGTTACGAATTGATTTTGTCTTAAATTTATCTGCAGTAATTCCACCCGCAAATTAGTGGATAACTTCATTTCTCCATTTCAAATTATCCGTTGGCGGTCAGAAACAGCATTTAATACCCATCTTTCTAATGCGACTTTTTTATTACATCAATTTCTTCTGCCTTAACTCATTCTTTTCTTAACCAACCAACTACAAAACATCCTCCCTATTGTGGGCGAATGAATACTGTAAGGCGGCCTTTAATTTAAGTATGTCTACTTACAGAACTTTTCGCTCTTTCAAACTTTCTGGCAAGAACACCAATAAATCCAGACTTGTTTTTAAAACAACATAGAAAAACTCACGGAAAAGTTTCAGCTCTTTTGTTCTCGATCCTCTCCTGCTTCCCATGTATGTAGAATAGCTAACATCATTAAACCCTTTCTTTTCTAACGTCCTTCCAATCGTAATTTTCGTCATGCAGAACTAAACCGTTTATTGATTTTGCAGCTTCTAGCTATGTTCCTAGCCTCCCGAAATCCTGATTTTTCCCGTCTATTCTTAGTTCTCCATATTTTCATACCTCTCCTTTTATCTGATTAGAACTTTGTTCATCTTGAAGCGATTCATGTAACTTCTCTCCGTGCATAGATGGGATCATTTTTTTGTTCTTAAAAATCGTTCTAATTTCTCCCTCAAGACACTTTTAAACATTATTAATTGCTTTCTTAGTTCCAGTTGTACTCATCTTTCCTTAAACACTTTTATTACTGTTCCTATTCGAAAACCTATATTCTTCTTTGCTTCGTACATTAGGAAGCTTTTCGAAAGTTTAATTAATAGGCGTCATGTTTAACGGCTCGAGCACAACAATCTATTAACTAACAATATGTTCTGTTCCGGTTCTGAATGTGGTCTACCAGATTGTATCAAAACGTTTCCATCGGAACTTTATAAGCCATTTATTAATAAAAAATTCTTAATTTCTGCTTTCGTTGACATATCAATTATCTTTGATAACGTTCACTTTTTCACGTTTTTTGACATACTGGACTTAAATTCCTGTCCACTTTACTTTTCTTATGATCACTCTCTTTCAATACAGAACTGTAATTCTTTCCTTTCCTCTCTACTCTTTCACCAGGTTAATCTTGCGAGCAGTGCTTTTATCTAAGTCCTACGCTTTTTGATATTTGTTCCATCAAAATCACTTCTATTCCGCTTAACTCTACTTTGCTGTTTTTTGCTAACGATATGCTCGCATACTCCTCCTAATGCAATATCTCCTGTCCTCAGAGCTTTTTTAATTTTACGAGAAAATATTCTTTCTAATATTCATCTCTTTACTTCTCCTCCTAAACCCTCGTCTGTAGTCGTTCATTTTTCGTACTGTTGGCATTGAAGTGGAGGATACCTTAGCCCATTATTCCATTTCCAGTGGCAGATTTCTGGGCGCACTTTTTTCTTTCCCCAGTCGGTCATTTTAAATTATGGCTCAACTCCTTTATTTTCTAATTCTGTCTCTTTTTACCTCTCTATTTAGTGGTTCCTTGACTTCCCCTCTCTTAAATGTTCTGCAACCTCGGCTATTTGTAGCTTTCGCTTTAATCATAGTCTCCTACTTGCATAATTTTTTCAGTTTTCATCTACACTTACTTCATTTTGTCCTTTTCATCCCTCGTCCACATACTTTTCTCGTCATGCTGATCATATTTTTCTTTGTTTTGAAAAATCGTCTTAGTACTCTCTTCTCTGCGACCGAGAGTGACTATGGATACTTCAGCATTGAAATATTTAATAAGAGGAAAACAAAAAATATAACATTAGAAGCTAACACTTCACATTCGTGCAACTGACTCTAGCGCTTTATAATATCCGGTAAAAGATTAAATAAACACGTAGATAGAATTATAGAGATTACAAGAATAAAAAGAATTCAAAGGAAAAAAGAGAAAGGAAAATTCAGCCCAGAATTTTTTCATTTTCCTTCAATAAGAATTTGTTTAGAATGAATTCCCCTCCTTGAGAAGTTGAACTTTTTTCCATATATAGGCAATCGGCGAGTTTTGGTTGATCGAAACGGTGATGTTTGTCCAACTTTTTTTTTTTTTTGTGTGACTCCTATGAGCATACGTATACATACGCGGAGCATTTTCGATATTTAGTCATATTATCTATTGAGAAGTGTCTTTTGAGAATATTCTATACCACTGTTTCACCATTAGAGTACTACCCGATGATTTAGAGATTGTCATCTTTGCGCCAGAAATTATATGCTGTGTGAAAATTTTTAAATCTTCTGACGTATTAGGTAAGTGATCGAATGATATCTGTGTTCTGGTTTCGAACTCGGCCTAATTGTTATTTTCTATTTTCTATCTAGGAACTCGTGGGAAGTTGTATCTTAGAGGGAAATGATTATTAGAAAGTGATTGTTGTAGAGATCCAAAAGACTAGCCCAGCTTAGTTTATCTGGCAGGCCGTTGGTCCTAAGATTCAAATCGATGCTGGAGAAGCGTCCTCAGGTATCTAAATGGTTTGGCTCGTTTATGTTATTCAAGATGTCGATTTTTGAGTTTTCAATTTAGTTATTTATCGTGTTTTGGTGCTGTAAACCTTAGAAGGGGTTCTGTGCAATAAAATCATCCAGTATAATGAATGGTTGCGGCAATTGCACGATCAGCGAGTGTAATTCTTGTTGATGCAAAATTTAGTCGGACGGAATGTATAAATTGAAGATCATGATCCTTGAGTAATGTCTATTCTTTCTACTGAGTCGTGAACCAGCGTCAGGACTCCGCCTGCAGCTATTGGGTAATTGGTATCGTCGTGTCAGAGAGGAGAGTAGTTCCGAAGTGAAAAATGTTAATTGAATTTAAGATGAGATTCTTTTATACAAATAGCTATCGGTTGGTGTTAAGCAGTGAGAATTCCTAGTTTACGACGGTATCACTGCATTATTTTGTTCATCATTGGTTAAAGTAGCGCTAATAAATTTTTGTAGTTCTTTCGACAATTGAGTCAGTTGGTTTTTGAAAATGTTATTTTTGAATGGATGGTTTGAAGGTGCTTAACGAGTCGATTACAACTACAGAATCATAATTCAGCTTCTCAACTGTTCCCGTGCCGTTGTTATCGAGTACTACAGTTGATACAACTTTGTAAAATTCAACAAATGAAATATCACAAAGACTTGGATTTGATTCAACAGAATCTGATCAACAATGGACGCCTTGTTCTTTACTTTGTTTGTTTTAGCTGACTTATTAGCAGGGCCGCGCCGACCCCCGGCAGCGCCTGTGTGCGGAATCTATGAAGCGCCTCTTTTTTAACGAATCTTCATAAAAAACTCGAACTAAATTTTTACATACTTTATTACTTAATACAAAGAATTTTATACTTAAATATTGATAACAAAGGATCTGACATTTTTCTAATAATAATAATATTAATATGACTATTACGTATGCTATGTTTAAAAAAAAACAACAAGAGTCTAACATTTGCAAGAATATAAACATACTTAAATTATAATATTTCCACTTTTCTCGCTTTTTTGTTTGCGAAATCTTTAATAGTTTCATGTATGTATATATGGTTTAGTATGGCCTCCTCTATGGATATTGTTGCTAAATTTGTTAATCTTTCCTGACTCATTGTGGAGCGCAGGTAATTTTTTATTAGTTTTAATTTAGAAAAGGACCTTTCCGCGCTTGCTACTGTAACTGGCATAGTTAGCATAATTCGTAATGCTATGGTAATGTTAGGGCATACAGCTGTCAAATTGTTTGAATATATAAATTCAAGAATTTTCACCACATCATTATTGAATTTTTTGAAAAATGGCTGACATGACATAATTTCTTCACACAAATCATCGGCGTTAATATCCAATGAATCATTTGCTGAAAGTTTCTCCTGTAAACGATGACAGCTACTTCTTAATCGTCTTTGATCTTGCTCATCACTTAAATTAAATAAAAAATTAAACACGTCATTGTGATTATTCAATAAATTAAATCTTTCATCTACGGAGGATAACGCTTGGTCTAATATATAAAAAAATACATTAATTTTAAAAGAGGTTTTCGGATCATTTATAGTGTAGTCTCCGTGTTCATAATCAAAACTCTTTGGAGTTTTACGACGTCTTAGGGGTCTGGATCTGGAAGTTTCAAATTCAGTCTCGACGTCTAATTTTTCGGCAATTTTTTTGGCATCACTTACAATTTCTTCAAAATTTGTGTCTGTTCTAATTTTTATCAAAAACTTTTTTAATTCTGTTAAAGCATCTAAAGCAACTTGCATATTCATATCGACGGACTGCAGAATTTTACTCACAAAATTTACTTTTGTCAATATTATATGCCATACATTTAGTGAACAAATGAATGAAAAGTGCATATTTTTTCTGCTAGACATTTAGCGCCATATTTTGTCTGCTGATCATATGATATATCATTTGATATTTCATAAAGGGCATCATAAATTTCTGGTAAATTTGTAAACTGCGGTTTTATAGCATCTATTCTGCTTGACCATCTTGTTTCAGACAATGGTTTTAAGGTCAGATTTATGACATAATTTTTTAATAAATCCCATCTTTTAGCAGAGGACGAAAAATATTTATATAATTCTTGCACAATACAAAAAAATCCAGTCGTATGATGATTGAGGTTGGCAGCATCGTTTACTATTAAATTTAAACTATGACTAGCGCACGGTACATAGAAAGCGCGGGGATTTAAATCCAGCAATCTTTTTTGAAGACCATTATTCCTACCGCGCATATTTGATCCATTATCATAACCCTGTCCCCTTAAATTGTTTATATCCAAATTAATGTTGTCTAGTTTTTCTATAATAAATGACGTTAATCCAGCGCCAGTTGTATCGATAATTGGACAGAAAGCTAGGAAATGCTCTCTTGTTTCCAACTTTCTAGTTTCTGTGTTAAAATTGACAAATCTTATTATAATACTAATTTGTTCTACGTGTGAAACGTCAGGAGTACAATCCAGTATTATTGAAAAATATTTATTAATTCGACATAAATTTAAAATAAAATGTTGAATTTGGTTACCGAGTATGTAAATTATTTCATTTTGAATTTTATCTCCAAGATAAGTCGGCATATTTTTGAAATCCGTATCATTCGTTACGCGTCGTATGTGTTCAGTCATTGAAAGATCAAATTTTCCTAACATTTCAATACATTTTAAAAAATTACCATTGTTACGATCATATAATTTTTGGCTTTGGCCACGAAAAGCCATATTTTGTGTACTTAGAAATTGGACCACATATATTATTCTTTTGATTACATCGTACCAGCGCTGCTTTTCAACCTCTAAAAGTTTTTGTTGAATACTATCAATAGTGTTTTTATTTTTAAGAGCATGACATAAATCTGTCCATTTTTTATAATTATTGAAATGAGCAGAACTTTTCTCATGTCTGCTGCAATACAAAGCTAGATGTTGCCAATCACTAATTCCCTCGCAGAATTTATTTTTATGTTTTGATTCAAATAGCTTGCAACAGAAGCAGTAAACGGCATTTTTGGACACTGAATACAGCAGCCACTGTCTGTGATATTTTTCACGGTTTCCTAAATGCCTTTCATAATAATACTCAGAAAATTTTCGTCCCGAAGAGTCACGCGGAAAATTATACTGTTTAATTTGTTTAATCGGATTTTCTATTAAATACTGGATCAAAGTAGCGTTTAAAACTTCTGGCCAGAGTCCAGGGTCATCTTTGGAAAAAGTTGGTATAGGTGACGATAATTGTCTTAACGGTGACGATAGTGTATCAGGCACAGGCACAGACGTAACTTCGGCGGCATCATCTTAAATTAAAAACAGACAAACAAATACATAATATTGTTTACATGAGTACCTATTACATCTATCTGCTTGTCTGAATAAACTGATTTATCTATCTATGAATAATTATTTATATTTGTACAAATTAGAATATTAAAATAACCGCTTTTTACTAAATGCTTATGGATGTAAGCATTTAGTAAAAAGTACATAAAACACGGTACATAAAACAAAATAACAAAACAACAAAACGGCCGGAAAAAAGTTAATTTTTCTATTCTATTTAAAAAAATTTTTAAATATCCCAAACAGAAGTTATATTTATTTGTATAGAAAATTACATAAAAAGTACATACCACTACATGAAGCGTTTTTTGAATCAGATTTAATAACACTTTCATCGATAACATGACTGGTTTCTGTCTCTAATGATTGTGTGGAAGTGGATGGTAGAGCCGTAAAATATTTACTTATTTTAGTTGCATTTTTATTACGTTTTTCTTGTTTTCTTTTCCTTATTACATTCTGGTAACCAGATAATTTCTTTTTTTCATCATGATTACTATCACTCATCGTGAAAACACTTTAAAACAATCAGTAACACACAAACTATTTATTATAAAAATTCCATGCGCACCTTAAACACACTTTCAATCAAATGATTGTTCAATTGTTTTGGCTATCTCGTTCGTTAAAATCAGGGAATCCCCGTGACCCCACCCCGCTTGCGTCGCACTCATCGCATCGGGTTGCGTTCACAAACTCACTCGTACTAATACAAATTCACGTTGCGGCGCGGGCGGTTCAAAATAACTAGTACTTTGTCTGTGTGTGGTTCAAAAGAGCTGCCACCGTTTTAACGTTGAGCTCGTAAGTAATATAAACTGAAACCCTAAGCGTAAAATGAAACCATAAACGTGAATATTCATAAATATATAAATATTGAGAGACTTGTTCAATGAGCGTAATATATGTTTTGTTGTTTACAAGACCTATGTTGTGCCTATTGTACCTACTTACTTATCGATACTCCACTACAAAAAACACAATAATTTAGGTAACAAAAATAATTTAGGTGGCAGTGGCGGCGCGGCGCCCCTATTGTCTTGGCGCCTGTGTGCGCCGCACACTTCGCACCGCCGGCCCTGCTTATTAGAGTCTTTTCCAGGTTTTTTTTATAGGAAGACTCTAAGAACAAAGAAGATAAGTAATTAGTAGTCTCTCTTTGTATGAGCAATGGTTTGGTTGCTTCGGGTGGAACGATCATCTCGATGTCATTGGATTTACTTTCATTTTTTTCCCCACCATCGTCGATGGTAGCTAGGTCTTTTTGATTCTCGTCCTTCTTTTCATTGAAAGAGTCATTTCCAGCTGGATGCGAAATTTTATCAGGGCATTGTGCGGCTAAATAGCTTCTTCTTTAAATAGCACAATGTCCCCTTTGGGCAAGGAAAATATCTTCATACTTAATTACTTAATTACAAATTGCTTTCTGATGTTTGTGAGACCGCATCTAGAACCACGTGGAATTTCTTTGAGCAATACTGTTCCCATGAATATGGAGCGTTGTATCTCCGAAACATGTCGGGATAGTTTTTGAATTTTTTCAATTTTTAACGAAGACTTCTGCGTTTAGTGTTCCATAATTTTTAAAATATTATTTAAAGAGTTGAACATTTTTGAAGTCGTCTGTGAGAGTTTTGATTGGAGATTTTGGAATAATATTCCGCTTTTTTATTTTATCTTCGATCACTGTGACTGAATGATGGGGCTCACACATTAGAGATTATACTATTCTTTTGGCAGGTGATGAGTCTACGGATTTCGAGCGGATTATTTTTAATCGACATCGTATGATGTTGAGTTATTAGATTATCAACAATTTCTTTTGACGAGAAGTAAACACAGAATCTGTCTTTCACATCCTGGCAGTTATTTATTATAAAATTAATAATCTTTTTATAAAGAAACTGAGTAATTTTAAATAGCTTTAAGAACATAATAACATAACTTTTCCTTAATTTTTTTTTTTTTTTTTTGAAAAATATGTATTTATAATTTTTTACATACAAAGATTTTCGTCAAGCTAAAACGCTTGTCGACGAATTATCCTATTTGACATTTTACTATCTTAAATTAACTTATACATATACATAATCGTGTAATATTTACTTAATCTATCTATTTTACTTATCAATAATTACTAATCTATTTCTATTTTCTATATTCAGTTTTTTTTTGTTTTTTTTTTCCTAGCTTTTTTTGTTGCGCTTTGTCTTTTTATTTTATGTTTATTATTTTTTTTATATTTGCTTCTTCCTGAAGCCATTCCTTTATTTTCCTTTTTCTTTCCCCTATTTTTTCCTTCTCTATTATTTCTTTGGGTGTTTTATTCAACATCTGAGTTATAATATATTTATCCGTTTGCTCCCCCATCTTTGTTCTTGCTAACACGGCAGTTGGAACGAAAGTTTTTCCCTCAACTCGTATTCTGTGTTTATTCTTTCGTCCAATTCAATTTTCTTTTCTGCTGATATGTACTCCCATATCTTTAGTAATAAGTACATTCCTCTTATGCTCATTACGTTTTCTTTTTTAATTATTTCACTATCGGTCTCTCCCCTTAAGGATTTCCTATTAATTTCAAGCATTTAATTTGCAGTTTATTTATTTTCCCCAAGTATGCTTTTCTCGCCATTCCCCACGCCTGAATTCCATATCTTATCCTCGACTCTACTGGCGCATAATAAACTACTTTTAATGTTTCATTTGTTGCATATTTCTTTAATGTATATAAAGCTGGTAAAACTGCTCTTATTTTCTTTGCAATGTATTCCATATGTATGTCCCATCTTAAGTGTTGATCCATCATTACTGTCCAAAAATGTTTATACTGCGTTACCATGTCTAACTTTTGACAGTTTTTCATTTCACATTCGCATCTTTCCCCCATTGAATGTACACACATTCATTTGAGTGCATTATTATATTTGGACAATACAAATCAGAGCTGTCTCTTTTTTTCCGCAGTACCATTGCTTTAGTCTTTTTAGGATTCCGTATACATATAATGTACGGAATCCTTATAAGATGGTACACAAATGACAAAAATATCAAATAAAAATCAATAATTCACGAACGGCTTGATTTATAAACTTCAAATTTGGAACATAAATTACAACTAAAATTATCTTTAAAACGATCTATAACTTGAAGATAACCGATTACCCTGGGCGGCAAAAAACCCAAAAAACCGTCAAGAATATATAATATGGTACATAAAACGACCTCAAAAATCACTTAAAAAATCATAACTCGTCACTAGATAAACCTATAACGCTGAAATTCAAAATATAGACTACAATGCAGGAGTACTTTCATAAAATCAAAAAATTACGGTACAAAAGTTATGTAAAGTTGCCCAAAAGTTCAAAAAACCGCAAAAAATGACGTCTCCCCCCCTTAGCGCCGCGAGTATTGTAGTTAAAAATTTTGAATGAGGCTAAAAATACGCACATACCCGTATATTTCTCTAGTTTGAAACATCCGGATTTCCAACTTTAAAACTGGACCCTCGGGGCGACAAAAGCTCGACATTTTGTAAAAAAATATTTTTTTTTTTTAGGCATGCGATGCGAACGAAACCGAATTTTATTTCCTTAACGAAACTTTCAAAGTTGCCGTAAAGTTCAAAACAGCGAGAAAAATGACGTGCCCCCCCCCCTAGCGCCGCGAATATTACTGATAAAAATTTTGAACACGGTTAAAAATATGCGCTTCCACGTATATTTCTCTAGTTTGGAACATCCGAGTTTCCAGCTTTAAAATTGGACCCTCGGGGCACCGAAAGCTCGAGATTTTGGAAAAAAATATTTTTTTTCTTGGGCTTGTGATATGTCATTAGAAAGATCTCTGGTAGTCGGGAACGAAACCGTATTTAATTTTCTTAACAAAACTTTCAAAGTTGACGTAAAGTTCAAAAAAGCGTCAGCTCCAATTTGCGGCCCCCTCCATGCGACGCGAGTATTACAGCTATAAATTTGGAACATGGTAGAAAATACGCGACTCTACGTATATTTCTCTGATTTAAGACAATCGGACCCCAACTTTTGAATGAGACCTGTGGGGCACCGAAAATTCAAAATTTTGAAAAAAAAATTTTTTTTTTCTTAGGTTTGTGATATATCATTACAAATATCGCTGTTTGTTGAGAACGAAAACGTATTTCATTTTCTTAAGAAACTTTGAAAGTTGCCGAAAAGTTCAAAATAGCGCGAAAAATGACGTGTTAGCCTCATAGCGAAGCAAATATTACAGCTAAATATTTTGAACACGGTTAAAAATATGGGCTTCTACGTATATTTCTCTAATTCGAAACATCCAGGTTTCCAGTTTTAAAATTAGACCCTTGGGGCGCCGAAAGCTCAAAATTTTGAAATAAAATATTTTTTTCTTCGGGTTGTGATATATTATTAGAAAGATCGCTATTCGTCGGGAACGAAACCGTATTTCATTTTTTTAACGAAATTTTAAAAGTTGCAGGAAAGTTCAAAAAAGCGCGAGCTTTAATTTGTAGCTCCCTCTTTACGACGCGAGTATTATAGCTATAAATTTGGAACAAGTTAGAAAATATGCAACTTCACGTATATTTCTCTAATTTTGAACATCCAGGTTTCCAGCTTTAAAATAAAATCCTTAGGGTGCCGAAAGCTCAAAATTTTTAAAAAATATTTTTTTTTGCCCGAGCTTGTAATATATCATTGGAAAGATCGCTATTTGTCGGGAACGGAACCGTATTTCATTTTCTTAACGAAACTTTCAAAGTTCCGAAAAGTTCAAAAAAGCAAAAATAATTATGTGTCTCTCCCCTAGCTCCACGAATATTACAGCTGAAAATTTTGAACGCGGCTAAAAACGTGCTGATCCCCTTATATTTCTCTAGTTTATAACATTTGGATTTTCAGTTTTAAAATTGGACCCTTAAGGCGCCGAAAGTTCGAAATTTTGAAGAAAAATTTTTATTTTTCTGACGCATGTTATATACCGTTTGAAGGATCCCTATCTGTCGAGAAAGAAACCGTATTTCATTTTCTTAATTGAACTTTCAAAGTTTGCTGAAAAGTTCGAAAAAACGCGAGAATTTATTTGTGACGCGAGTATTATAGCTACGAATTTTAAGGAAAGTAGTAAATATGGACATCCATGTATATTTCTCTGGTTTGGAACATCTAAGTTTCCAATTTTATAATTAGTGGCTTGAGGCTCTGAAAGCTCGAAATTTTGTTAAAAAAAATTTTTTTCAAGTGTATTATTATTGGAAAGAGCGCTATTTTTTGGGAACGGACCCGTATTTCGTTTTCTTAACGAAACTGTTTGAAATTTACTAAAAGTTCATAAAATTCTGAAAAATGACGTGTAGCCCTGCTTGTAATTTATGTATTGTAGTTCAAGATTTTGAACAAGGTTAAAAAAATGTGCGTCCCTGTTTATTTATTTACTTTGGAACATCTAGGTTTCCATCTTAAAATTCAGAACCTTAAGCACTGAAAGCTCGAAAGTTTCAAAAATAATATTTTTTTTCCGGTCATGAACGATGGAAAGATCGTTATTTGTCGAGAACGAAACCATAAGTTATTTCCTTTACGAAACTTTCAAACCTTGATGTTCCAAACTTGAGTAATATATGTCAAAGCACATATGTTTAACCCTGTTCAAAATTTTTAGCTGTAATACTCGCGGCGCTAGAGGAGAGGAAATGTTTGAATTTTTTGGCTACTTTAAAAGTTTCTAAATACGGTTCGGAATTATGTTTAGAGACTCCCGTGGAACTGTCGTATGAATTTCGGCTGTTACTGGTTTAATGTCGGATGGTAACATTATCTGTTGAAAGTTAATATCCGCACGAACGGATACTATTATTCCCCCACGTGCACAACTAGCAAGCACCAGATTTGATTCGAGAACTTTATAGTTTTTTAGTTTTAAATGTTGGTTTTGTTTTAAGTGGGTTTCTTGAATGCACGAATTAAACAGGTTTGTTAATCGGTGTTATTTTTCTTTTGGCTTTATCGGAATATGAGATTGCAGCGGTTTTTAGAATTTGGTTCGGATTGTTATAATTTGCGTTAGTAGTGTTAGTACGGGGGATAAGAAACGGAACAGGATCGCAGGTTTTGGTTTGGTTATTTTCATTACGGCGTGTGTTAGTGTTGTTATGAACTGTAATGAAAGGAACGGACTCACCGCATCATTGTTTAGGTGGTACGTCCGCCTGATGAAAAACAGATGCGAATAGTATTTCGATTTGTTAAACAATTTAACGCCCTATGCTGGTAAATAAATAAAAAAAAAATATTTAATAATGGTTTAACGTACTGAGAGAGTCGAAAGAAAATACCGAATTGTTAAAAAATCATCACAGTAGAACGACAGTCTTTTTCACATCGCGGAACTATATCGACCTTTTTTGGTAAATTAACCAGTTCGTCTTGCAACCGAAAGAAGTTTAATAACAAAGTAACCAAATTGCCTCGAAATTCGGTTTTCCAATTAGTGACATTTACAAAATTCTTAAACTATAATTTCGATTACCGTGTCTCTCCCTCCCATTCGCCGAGAATCCAGGATGCAATCACCAACGTACACCAACCTGCCAGCAGGGAACACCAACATTCTAGCAGCCGCAGCAGAGTGATACGTAGCATCAATATTATTTCCAATTAATATTTTTTGCGTGTTTTCGTTTATATATTTATTAAATATCTTTGACGGTCGGCTATTCAAGAAAGATAGGTGTAGGAATTAACAAAATTACACATTTTAAAAAATCATAAAACCTTAATAATATTATTATTAAATCTAAACCAATAATTTAAAAAAATAAATAAAAAAAGGATTTAATTAATTTTTCTTCATAACCGTTACATTTCACTTCAAATCGATTCAAATTAGTATTTTGCTTTACTGTTTTAAATTATTATTAGAAAAGATCTCTGAAATTTATTAAGATATTAAATTAAAATAGTAAAATAAAAGTAGAAATTTATTCAAACAAATTTTCTTACATATGTACTAAATAATTATAGTTATTGTTAACTTTCATGCCGAATCCTCAGCGCATGAAACCTCATGCTTGACTGAACTTGTTTTTCATTTAAAGTCGTTATTTAATATAATAATTGATGTTTCGTGGAAAAGTGGAACAGAATTTTCTATTGTATTTATGGTTCGGTATCATATTTTTCTTAGAACTAAAGGTATTTTTTTTTTTTTTTTTTTTTTTTTTGGGCTCACTTTTAATATAGGCATTAACGCATTCCAAAATAATAAATTAATCTATTTAAGTCAGAATCGAATACGGTTAGATACTGCGGACAAGAAAGAGGCAATTATTGGAATAACCGAAGGATGAGGAAATGTTAGTAAAAAGGAAGCACTGTAGGGGGGAGGAATATAATTTCTAAGTAGATTTGTGTATAAGATATATCGTTCATGGTATAAGGAGGAGCACTCGAGAAAAACATGGTTAGCATTACAGTAAAAGTTGTCGTTTGGGTGGTGAAGCGGGCAAAAGGGGGTAGGCGATAGAGAAAAACGATAGCGGGATGAGGGTAGTAGGCTACGTCCGAAGCGCAATCTGCACATAGAGGCTATTATGGATCGGCGGAGCGAGGGAAACGAAGAGAACCATGATTTTTGTGGGAGGGCAGGTTGGATAGTCGAATAGGGTGAGCTGCGATTGGAGGTGAAGGTAGATCCACTTTCCTTAAAGCCGCCGTTGAAAAAAAATTGGTCTCCATTAATCAATACGCAAAAATAGATGTATGTATATTAATATAAGTGCGTGCGTGTGTGTGTGTGTGTGTGACACAATAAATATATATTAATTTCCATATAACTGCTTCACTAATGTAAGGAACGCGGCAAGTCCTTCTACACCATTAGGAATAATTTCACTAGATGGTAAACAATGCCCGTGATCTCCAGTGTCTCGTAATTCTATTAAATAGCAGTACTCTATGCCAACAATATCCCTGGCCCAATCAATTTCAATTCCTAATAAATAAAATAGAAATAAATAGTTCAATTAAAATGTTTAAAAGTTATCATAATGAAAATTTCATCCATGTCCGCAAATGCAATCTAGTTTCAGTGTAAGGAAATGTATTAGCACCGTAGATTACCGTTATCACCGTCGCACAGCATTGATCTTATTAGCGTAAAATAATATAAAATAAACAAATTGCTAGCAGAAAATGACAATAAATACTGACTTAAAAAATGATTTTTACAAAAACAGTCAATTTCGGTTACCATTTTAATGTAGTTACGTAAATAGCTAACAAACAGAAACGGTATATAGTGATGTATTTACGAGCATGAATAGTTTTGGGCATAGCCCATCATCAGCTAAAAATGAAATCTTACTGTTTTACCCTGAAAGAAACAAGTTGAATATCACGCAGTAGAAATCAACTCGTGAATTGCCGATATGTTTTAAAAATGGAATTTACCTAACAATAATTTAATTTTTATTTTTTATTAGTTTTTATTTATCGCAATTTCTTATTTTTTTTACTTTGTTTTAAAGTTATCTCGTGTGAAATTTTTATTATTTTTTGTTGATTACTCCAACAGCAACAGCATTTAATTCCATTATTTAAGAACGTTTATTCTTTCAGTTTATTCTAGATCGCAATAAGATCTTTCATGTATGTTATGTGTTTTTTTTTGTTTTTTTTTTTTTTTTTGGGCGCGCCAGCGGCATTGATCCAACAACAAGAAAACTAAGTTAAGAAATTAAATAACTAAGCGGTCCGAAATGGACGCAACAAAGGACAGCAGTGCGGACATCACAGAAGATGAAGGAAAGGAGAGGATATAGGAAGAGTTACAAGGCATAGTAGGGAGACCTAATGACAGGAGCTGACTGTATAAAAGGTAGCGTTCGTTACGAAGAGCAGGACACTCAAAGAAAATGTGATTAGCATCACATGTACGAGGAGGATCACAATCGTGGAGAGAACAATCAGGAGAAGGCGATAGAGCGTTATGTTTAAGTGGTATTAATAGTTTTATTTTGTTTATATCGGCATAAATCATTTTAATTATGGGGAATTCTACTAACCTGTTTAATAGAATTATAAATTAATAACTGGTGATTGAGATCGGCTCGAATTTATTCCGAACTTGCAGATTAATTAAAAAGTGTATACTTACGAGTTTCATAAATATTTAATAATATAGCAATAATGTGAAGATAATACAGAACATACAATTTAATAATTCACCCTATTTTTCAGTTTCGAAAAAAACGCCATATATATGTGGTGAACAAGTTTATTTCATCATAAAATACTATTTTCTATTTTACATGGTAAACAAGGTATCAAACATTCTCTTACGCAACACCTTCATTTTTATTACTGTACATATGTATACCAATTAGTTGCAGTCAACATCAAAATGTGCAAAAAATACCTAACCACAGTCGCAGTTTATTGCCATCCTGGGTATAATATACCAGAGAGTGAATATACCCTGATTTTAAAAACCTAGCTAACATGTTTATCTGTGGTAGTGACTACTACTCCAAACATGTTAGCAGATCAAAATTGTATCTGATACGACAACAGTCTAATATTCCGCGCACATTGATAGCAGTTTTGAAATATGTGTCTAACGAAACCTTGCATAATGGTCTAAGGATACCATTCATCGAAGAAACCCATAAAGAAGAGTATGCAAAATTTTTCAACAAATCACCACAATATTGTAACTCAAACATTAGGGAAATGTATAGAAGCAATCTGTCAGGAAATCCAGGCAGAAGTCTAAAAAGAAAATGGTGCCGAGGTGCGGTTCCAATTACCTAAATCTCTTTTTATTAGACGTAATAAATAAGAGAGTAATAGTTCATCGCATATAAAAGTTTCTCAATGGATAGATTGGACTTTAATTGTCTAAAATTGATCGCGCTATAGTATGTTACGAATTCTGTTATTTGTTGTATGCACATATACCGGTACAGGGTAAAAAAAACACAAAAAGAAATAAAAAAAACAAAAAAACGACGTAAACACACACATTATTTTCATTAACTTTTCAATAAACAAAAATTATAAGTTTGATCGCCTAGCACGAATACTATTTGTCTCCTTTTCCTATAATAATCGATTTCTACTAAATCGCAAAATTACTAGTTCGTGAATTTTATTAAACTACCGAAACTATTTAACATACTACAACACCCATAGATACTACTTTTGAGTTTCCATGGTATTATTAAATTAGCAACATAATCTTTACGTGCTTCATACTATGGTGGGACTTCTTTTTCATCAAGCTGTGCAGTAATAAGTAGTGTATTCATCTAGTTTCCAAAAACAAAAACCGTCACCGAACGCAAATGTGATTTGTAGAAACGAAAACGGGACGACAAACTGTGCAATAGCGAAGAATTTGTCACTTTAATACGTGATGATGTAGTTGAATACATACTTGTTTGTTAAACCTGTATAATAAAACAAACTTTAATAACAAACAATAAGGGCAAAATAATTTATAAAAATAAATTAGATAAATACCTTAATTAGAAACGTTTTCGGGCATAACCCATCATCAGCTAAAACTAACTTAGTGGAAACTTAAAACACAACTTTTAAGTTTCCACTAAGTTAGTTTTAGCTGATGATGGGTTATGCCCGAAAACGTTTCTAATTAAGGTATTTATCTAATTTATTTTTATAAATTATTTTGCCCTTATTGTTTGTTATTAAAGTTTGTTTTATTATACATGATGATGTCTTTTGATTCGAAAATGACAGATGTAGAAAATTTTGCAAATTGATAGTATTTTAAGTAAACTGTCTCTGTTATACTAATAAAAAATAATAAGAAAAAAAAAATGATCCAAAGGCTCCACATTTTTTCGCGTTTTTTGACTAATGCTCAATTTATATTCATCGATTTTCCTTATTACCCACGTGGTACTTGAATGCTTTCTAATGGACAAAGAATCAGTAGAATCGGTCTATATAAATATGAGTTATGCGCGAACATAGAAAAGGGAAAAACAAACATACGCGACGAACATATAACCTCTTTCGTTTTGGAGGTCGGTAAAAATTAAAATATTACAAACGTTACATAAAACCGGGATATTTTTTGGAATATTTTTTCCAATGGGGAGGCCAGCATAAGAATTACGTTTCAATTATTTATTTTTTATTATTCTACCTCCCTCGATTGCGGGTATGAGTTTTATCCGTAAGAATAAAATAGCAGCGCTATTTTTGAGGAGCACAGAAACCGGAGTGAAATCTAGACTCCGTGCTGCCGACCATCGTGAGAAAGGTTATCAATGGGGAGACGATGCGATTGTTCGTCGGCTACATACAGCAAAACCGCGATTATGCGTGTGTGTTTTAACCGGTTGGCGGATTAACCGTGCATCTCTTTAAACTCACGTGCTTCTTGCAAAAAAGGTTCTAAATTGTGATGGGAAGGAATTTGAACATGTTGATGATGAAAATATGAAGGAGTGATAGAAAGCGATGAAATTGATCCTGGTCAGCGTATTTCTACCGATGAAGAAATTTTAAATGAAATCAATGCGGATTCTGAAGGGGAAAATGAAGAGAAAGTCGGAAGGTTAGTGCCAGAACGGCGAATAAACTGTAAAACTGCGTTGCATTGTATGCAGACGGTGATCACGTATTTCGAGCAGCAGACAGATCACAGACATTCTGCAGTTAGAACATTTCCAGACGAAGATACAGCAAAGAGAAAGAGATTCCTGATAGCCAGAAGAAACTGACGGACTTTTTTAATAAAAATTAATATCTAGTCTAAGTTATTCTATTCCTTTTTATAACACTTTTTCTGTACGTTACATTCATTTCGTTTTTGTTTGTACTCTGCTTTGTGTCCTTATTTCTTCGTCTTATCAACATACAGTACTTAAAACAAATAGAAATTTATCTTCTGTATGTACAGTATTTATTTAATTAAATTAGTCTAAATAATCCAGTTTCCTTCTCGCTAAAAGGTTTTATATCACAGCCATCATTTAATATACAGTACTGCCATACATATTTATTATAAAGCAAAACAAAACAATACAGAAAATTATACAATTGCAATCGTAGATGGTCAGCTATCATTTCATAATATGAAATGAAGTGAAGAGTTTCCCGAGCCGCATATTGTGAAGATCGCAAAGCTCGGGATACATAAAAACTCGGTTAACCGTGTTTTTCCGTATCCGTGCATGATGAATCTCCAATTAACACAGATAATCGGGGTTTTACTGTATTACATTTCTATGCGACGCTAGCTCACACGCACGACTAGCTTTGGAATTGATTATAGTCGCTTGCAATCGCGCTATAAGTGCAACCCAAATGTGCCTTAACCGCTGTATACTAAACTAGCGCGCATATTATATCACCGCTCGGTATCGAATCCGAGACCTTCGGATCGGAAGTCAAGCACTCTAGCCACTAAACCAAACGCGACGACATGTTGTAATTAATGTATAGATATATTAATTACAATGTAAATCTTAGGTTGGCCCCCATTAGGAAAAACATCCCATAAAATGTCCCAGTTTTATGTAACGTTTGTAATCATTTAATTTTTACCTACTTCCAAAAAAAAGAAGGTTATACGTTCGTCGCGTATGTTTGTTTTTTTATGTTTGTTCGCGTGTAACTAGATATTATATATTTAGCTGGTTCAAAGAATTCAGCTCAATCTACCGTTATGGAAAGAGATTGTTTTAAGTTATCGATGGATGATAATATACAAATACTAATATTTATATTGAAACTAGGAAAGAATTATTTGAGCGCGAGATAGATACTAAAGTAACTGATGAAACTGAAATAAGGACATTTATAGGGTGTTTATTTTTGGTCGGTTGTCGTGGTGAATCTAGAAGTAGGGCAAAAATCTGAGACAATTCTCATGGATACGATATTGAATCATGTTACTTAGCAATGGATAATAAAAGATTCAAATTTTGACTTCGATCCCCACGATTCGATGATGTACGAAATCAGAAAGAAAGGAGGCAAACTGATAAATTAACCCCGATAAGAATGGTTTTTTTTTGAATAAATGTTAAATAATTTTCAAAAACATTTAACTGCTAGTGGATATCTAACAATTGACGAGCAGCTAGTTGTCTTTAGAAGGCGTTGCTCTTTCCGACAATATATTTCTTCAAAACTAGCTAAATATGCAATAAAAATCTTTGCTCTTGAAGACATAAAAATACTTATACCCGTAATATGGAGATTGGAAATCAACCAGCAGGTCAATACCAATTAAGTAACTCTGCGTTTAGTAGGACCCGTTGAAGGTATGAATAGAAATATTACTATTGGTTTTCAAGCGTTCAATTTTCAGTAAAACTGTTCGATGAAAAGAAACCCATTTGTGTTGGTACACTCCGAAAAAATAAACGAGAGATACCGCTTGAATTTTTACCAAACAAAAATAAGATACAGTTCTTGGTTTCCAAAGGAACATGACTTTAGTGTCTTATTGTACACACAAAAATAAATTAGTTGTACTTCTTTCAATAATGCACTATGACGATAAAATCGACTCTGATGCAAGTAATAATAAACCAGAAATAATAACATTCTATAATAAAACCAAAACAGGAATAGAATTATTAGGTCAATTAATTCAAAAGAAGCAGTGGTCTATGGTGGTGTTTTATGATAATTACCATTACAGATGCTCTTGCGATTTATACATTTAATTGTAAAAAATGTAAAATCAATCGCTTGGATTTCATCGAAGAAATAGCTTTGCAAATGATAAAACCCTAAATTTCACGGAGATCACAAAATGAAAATACCCCGCGAGAAATAAGAAGACGAGCTAAGTTTATTTAAGGCATAGAGGAAGCTGCTCAAGTAAAGGAAATGCAGAAGTAAAGAATGGAAGATGTTACAACTATGGAAGAAGTAAGAAGTCTACCAGAAAATGATGCTGCAAACGCCAAAATCGGATGTTGGGTGGAATTTGTGTTCAAATCGCCCCCCTCCTTCCACCCCAAAAAGGAAGGAGAAGAAGATGTGTATTGGTTATCTGATTGAAGTTTGTAATTCATGTTTTCCGGAATATTCAATGTAAAAATGAAATAATAAAACATTATTCTTAAACTATTATTCGTGTTTTTCTTTTCATTTCTCAAGTAAATTAGGAAACAGTAGTATACACATGTTCATTCCAGGACACAAAGGACGCCGACAAAAGGGTTAACAAAATGGTTAATGAAAAGGGTTAACCAAATTGGGAATTGGTTAGTGAAAGGGTTAACAAAATACCAGAAGGGCTAACGAAAGGGTTAACTGGGTTGCAAAATGGTTAACAAAAGGGTTAACAAAATACCAGAAAGGTTAATGAAAGGGTTAAACGATGTTGCTACTGCTGAAAGGGCTGGAAGGGTTAAATATGACGTCACAACCTCAAAACGTGTGCAGAAGGCAGAAAGTAACCTAAGTATTTCATTGGGGAGGTAAAAATTAACCCAATTTTTTATTTTTGCATCGAAAATTCACCTTAATTAAAGCGTGTAACTAACCCAAGCCCCGATTCCCCTCAAAACATAATTGTGAAAATGTACGCGCTGTTCCCACGCACTCACATTCCCACGCACGGCGCCTTCTATCATTATATGCATGTATTATACAGGTCTGTACTTGTAATAAATGTGGTGTAATTTTTAATTTTAATTTTTGGCGGTTGGGAGGGGTAAAATTATGGCGCAGTGTTAAAAACGTTCGAAACTCAACACACAGAACCCAAATTTTAAAGGAATTTTCTGAGTCGTGCTCCGTTCTGCCATTTTTTTTTTTTTTAATTTATTTTTTAAGGAGAGTATTTGTTCGAATGATGGCGAGTGGGTACACTGTGTTCGAAATTAACTATCCGTTAATCTGTACAAGTTATCACAGGCCACTAATTGAAACCTGATCGCTACACGTTCACACACACACACACTTATTTTATTTTCAACAGATATTTTTAAATGCCGACCCTGAGAAATGACGACTTTTAATGGCGGACGATTACATCATCCAGACGCAGGATAATTCAAGTTTCTTTATCTCTGTCTAATAAACACAATATATACCTATTAGCACTTGCTTACATCACAAAACGATCCTCATTTGTAGGAATGCATATATGACCATTGAAGTCGTTAAATGATTTGATTTTAAATGATTTGATTTTAATACGTATTTGTTTTTAGTTTCTTTATCTCTGTCTAATAAACACAATATATACCTATATATATTTGTCTTACCATGAAAAATAAACAGGTATCATTATTAGAATGTTGCTTAATTAGATTCTAGAATTTCCTACTTGCGTCTGTAAGTATTTCTGTATGTTTTCCGAGGTTTTAAAAATTAATCCGAACAAACATCCAGACTGTTGTGAAAAGCATACTATCTATCCCCCGCACAGATTCTACATTATATGTTACTCTATTACGAGTTCTTCAAAAATTGATTCGAATATGTTTTTCCTTTTTTTTTTTTTAATCCTAAAAATTCATTCTTTCTACCCCCGCCCCCTAACATCTAAAACTGCTGATCTTTCGTAATCTTTATTTATTTTATCGATTCTAAAAATTAATCAATGGTTCACTCGAAAGCGCACTGTACATTCCCACACACATATCTTCTATCACGAATTTCCCTATTGATCATGAACTTTTTTCAGTGTTAGCCACAATAGCATATCACATTGGTCTCGCATACACACCATATGCAGTTCTATATGTTTAAGTTTTTATTAACGATCTTTATTTTTTTGTACCGATATTACTTTTTCCTACACAGTCATGTCATCATATACACTTAACATTGTCAAAATAATTTTAACCTTTCGAGAAAGAAAAATCTCCGATCAATAAAAAATATTTGTTAACATCACAATTATTATTAATATTATTCGTTTCGCTATAAACATAATTTCTTTATTTAATAAACTCATCCGCATCAAAGTGTGTGTGTGTGTGTGTGTGTGTGTGAACGTGTAGCGATCAGGTATCAATCAGCGGCCTGTGATAACTTGTACAGATTAACGGATAGTTAATTTCGAACACAGTGTACCCACTCGCCATCATTCGAACAAATACTCTCCTTAAAAAATAAATTAAAAAAAAAAAAAATGGCAGAACGGAGCACGACTCAGAAAATTCCTTTAAAATTTGGGTTCTGTGTGTTGAGTTTCGAACGTTTTTAACACTGCGCCATAATTTTACCCCTCCCAACCGCCAAAAATTAAAATTAAAAATTACACCACATTTATTACAAGTACAGACCTGTATAATACATGCATATAATGATAGAAGGCGCCGTGCGTGGGAATGTGAGTGCGTGGGAATGTGAGTGCGTGGGAACAGCGTGTACACTTTCACAATTATGTTTAGAGGGGAATCGGGGCTTGGGTTAGTTACACGCTTTAATTAAGGTGAATTTTCGATGCAAAAATAAAAAATTGGGTTAATTTTTACCTCCCCAATGAAATACTTAGGTTACTTTCTGCCTTCTGCACACGTTTTGAGGTTGTGACGTCATATTTAACCCTTCCAGCCCTTTCAGCAGTAGCAACATCGTTTAACACTTTCATTAACCCTTCTGGTATTTTGTTAACCCTTTTGTTAACCCTTTTGTTAACCATTTTGCAACCCAGTTAACCCTTTCGTTAGCCCTTCTGGTATTTTGTTAACCCTTTCACTAACCAATTCGCAATTTGGTTAACCCTTTTCATTAACCCTTTTGTTAACCCTTTTGGCGGCGTCCTTTGTGCCCTGGAATGAACTTGTGTATACTACTGGAAACACTAATTATGAGCAAAAAATAAAGAAAAAAGGAGACATTATAAGTAAAACACGTGCTAAGTGTGCTTTCTTCGGAACAATACTGCAAGCTTACGCGAGTATTTAGGGAGGAAAATATTATTCTTAACACTTATCAAATGAAACAGGATAGGGCTTACAAGATGGTGCTGAGACATTTACACTTTTCAATCGATCCGCCGGTTATAAAAGAAGAATTAGAATCACACGGTTTTGAAGTTCCTAATGTTCATAACATGAGACAATATCAGACAAAAAAACTGCTGCCATTATTCTTCGTGGATCTTGAGCCCACAGCAAATTGCCGAGAAATCCATAATTTAAAATCATTGTGCAATACTATAATTAAAATAGAATCGCCTAACAAGAAAGCATCAATCCCACAGTGTTAGAACTGTCAGCAATGGGGACACACTAAAGCATACTCCACAAGAACGCAGGTTTGTGTTAAATGTAGAGATGGCCATAAGACCTGCGAACGCAAACAGGATCCGAAATTACCGGCTACATGCGGACTGTGTGGCGGATCAAATCTCGCAAATTATAGAGGTTGTGAGATTTATCAAAAGTTAGTACAAAATAAAACGAATTCAGAAGTTTCAGCAAATCAACCTCTTGCGTCTTTCCTTTTCCAATACATTTTTGCTGTATTACTTAAAGAAAAATAAGTATGCGTATTGAATACATAAACAAACTCTACGTTTGGTGTGTATGCCTATCTAGAGTGAAAGCGTATATTATTATAAATCTTTATAAGACACATATTAATTAAGGTGAATTGATTTTGATTTCGTTCAATAAGTATGAATAATTTTGTAATGTGTATAAAATGAATAAACGATAATAAGAGTGTCGAGCAATCACAAAACAGGAATACTTGCCCTGTGAGACCCAAAACGTATTTAAATATAAAAAAAATAAATAAATAAAACTATCGACGACTAACTGTAACTTATTCACAAATTATTAAGTCTAACACCCCTAGTCAAGCGGACAATATAAAAGCAAATGCGAACCATAGAAGGAATTCCGGTCAAATCCCCATTAACGCCCAATCACCGATTAATTTAAGGGATGATATACAGAACATTCCTTCTGTAAACCTGTTTGAGTTCCTGAATGTATTTAAATCCATGTTTCGTCAATTAGCCGAGTAAAACAGCATGATTCTATTCATGCTTACATTGTTAGTTCAGAAATTAACCAAATAATGCCCGGCTACCTGAGGATAGTTCAGTGGAACGCGAATGGCTTAAAAAATCATAAAGCCGAAATTGAATTGTTCTTAACTTTCAATTCCGTATATGTGATTTTAGTTTCTGAAACCCACCTTCCTGATAAGGACTATTTCAAAATAAATAATTACAACACGTATTCTTGCACACGCCCCTCAGGAAAACCTCACGGTAATTCAGCAATAATAATAAAAAGTAACATTGTACAGCACGAACTAAATCATTTTAGGGAGGAGTATCTACAGGTAACTAACATTAGCGTACAGACGATGGGTAGTCAGCTTGTATTATCAACTGCTTATTGTCCGCTACGACATAAAATAACATTGATAGAATTCTGTAAATATATAAAAAATTTAGGGAGCAGATTTGTGTCAGGGGCAGATTGGAACGCCAAGCATACAGCGTGGGGATCCAGGATAACTACAACAAGGGGACGTATGCTCAAACGAGCACATGAAACTCACAATGTCCAACTTATTGGCCAACCGATAATCGTAAGATTTTTCATTACAAAAGGAACTGCTAGTTATTATACAGATACAAATTCTTCCTTCGATCTCTTTTCAGATCACTCTTCTATTATTATAACTTTCGGTGATTTGGTTGTATGCAGAGAGGAGTAAATACCTTGAAATAACCACAACACAGACTGAGAATCATTTAGAGATTATTTGGATACAAAGTTAAACTTAAAAGTTCCTTAAAAAGCCCAATTGACGTTGAGAATGTCGTACAGTATCTAACAAACGAAATACAAACAGCTTAAGCACTCCTGTTCTTAAATGTAAAAAAAGTAATAAAGATTATCCAATATCAGTTCGGAAACTTGTCTTAGAAAAGAGAAAGCTTAGAAGAAGGTGGTTCCAAACGGGAAACTCTTCGGATAAAACGTTGTTTAATAATAAAATAAAAGAATTAAGAAAACTTTTAGAAGAAATCAAAAATAAAACCCTCAATAATTATATAGCTAAACTATCACCCTTAGCAATTGATGATTATTCCTTGTGGAAGTGTACCAAAAATGTTAGGTAACCGAACAAACATATTCCTCCGATGAAACATGGTAACAGGTCATGGACGGAAGATTATAAACAGAAGTGGAATTTATTTTCTGAGTACCTGGCAACCGTGATTAAGCTAAACATACGGACAAACACGGACAGGGAAATACATGCATTTATAACCAATCATATGGACCATCTTCAGCAATAAAGTCAGCCTCTCCTCACGAGGTTGGGTGTCTGCTTAAAACGCTGAAAAGGAGGAAAAGCCTAAGTTTCGACTTAATAAGCGCTGAGTTATTAAATAAACTTCCGCGGAAAGCTATAGTACTGCTCACTTCTGTATGTAACGCAATATTTGGCATACAGTGTTTTCCGGTACAATGGAAGATTGCGTAAATCGTAATGATTCCAAAACCTGGTAATGATCCTTTCTCTGTTACGTCTTATCGTCCGATTTCCTTGTTGCCTGTTTTATCGAAGGTAATGGAAAAATTAATATTGAAAAGTTTGCAGCCTTATATGCAGTCAACTAATGTAATTCCGTAACATCGGTTCGGCTTTTTAAAATATCATTCTACGATTGATCAATTGCATAGGACGGTTAGTGTAATTAAAAATAGTTTAGAAATAAAAAAAGTATGTACTGCAGCATTTCTCGACGTTCAACAGGCTTTTTGATAAAGTTTGGCAAGATGGCTTATTATACAAATTAAAATGTTTGTTCCCAAGTAATCTTTACCTGTTGCTAAAGTCATACCTTGAAGATCGACATTTTCAAATGCGTTACGAACATACCTACTCAGAAATACATCCGGTTTTAGCAGACGTTCTTTAGGGCTGAATTTCAAAGCGATTGCTATCATAGTTTTTGCATTACTTATTTAACAATAAATTTTTGTTTTTTTTTTCAAACGAATTATTTAATACTAATATTTATACTTACATTCTACATTTTTCAAGTGATACTATATGAAAAAATACTATCAAATTTTTCATAGTACATTCCATAAATGCAAATTTGACAAAACTAAAAAGAAGAGTGCAATAGTTAAAAAAAAAACAAAACAAGGCGGTTACAACTTTTACTGATAATATAAGTAGAAATTTTAAGTTATGATATAAAATAATAAGAATGCAGCATTACCATTAAAGGTAGACGGCCTAATAAGATGGTTCAAAAACGACAAAAATATCAAATAAAAATCAACAACTCTTGAACGGTTTGACTTATAAATTTCAAAATTGGATCATAAATTACAATTAAAATTCTCAAGAAAATCGGTAACTTCAAACTAACCGATTTCACTGGGCGACAAAAAACCAATATAGAATTTAAAACGACCTCTTAAACCACTTAAAAATTCATAACTCATTACCAGATAACCGTTTACATGTGAAATTCAAAATATAAAATAAAACACAGCTTTTTTATAAAATCAAAAAATTACGATTAACCATTTGCACCCAAAAACAGCAAAAAAAGGATATTCACATAAAAGCTGAAGAAGCCAAAACATATCTTAAAAACATATGCATAATAAACCGGTTTATAGGAAAATTATAGTCGAGCTAACAACTTTATATCTAGACCTTGGGGCGCCCAAAGATCGAAAGTTTCGAAAACTATATATTTTTTTTCCGGTCATGTGATATATCGATGGAAAGATCGGTATTTGTCGAGAACAAAACCGTATAAGAACTTTCAAAGTTGGCGACAAGTTCGAAAAAAAGTACATGTCGCTCCCTTTGCGGAACTAGTATTATAGCTAAAAATTTTAAACAAGGTTAAAAATATGCGGATCCCCGTATATTTCTTTAGTTTGGAACATCTCAGTTTCCAATTTTAAAATTAGGCCCTCAGGGGCGCCCAAGGTCGAAATTTTTGAAAATATTTTCTTTTCCAGGCATGTGTTATACCGTTGCAAAGAGCGCTATTATTCGAGAACGAACCCGCATTTTATTTTCTAAATGAAAGTTTCGATGTTTACGGAAAGTTCAAAAATGCGCGAGATCTAATATGAAGCTCACCCGCCCCTTTGCGATGCGCGTATTATAGCTAAAAATTTTGAACAAAGTTGAAAATCCATAAAAAAGAATATATCAGCGTCAAAGATTCCGAATTTTCTATCTGCTGTTTGATCGTGAGAGTATGACTATTTTCGCCAGCTTTGGATGTCGCACAGATCTGACAAAAATTGTGCAACCACTATGAACATCAACTATTAATATTAATAGAATATATAAAGTGAATAAAAAATGTTTAAATTATCTCACCTGCTGCTATGTACTCTATGTCTGCTACCGAACCAACCGTGTATGTCTGACCCGTTACTTCTACAATAGCCTCAGCCATTAAATTGCCCACACGAAGCAGCTCATCGTAATTAGAGACGTGTTTATTGTTGTAACCGGTAGGAAATAGGACTAACTGACCGAAACTGTGAAAGTTTATTATTCCCTACAATATGAAAAATATGATTATTCCTCTATAACGCTGTATTTTCTAAGGAGTATGTACACCTAAGTTCTAGGACACTAATCGGAAGCGAATACTAGTCATGTGAGCATTTCTTTTATCACCGGTTACCGAATAAGAGATGTACAATGTACTACAATTTACTGTTTGTTTCATACAGATGCTACTAGTATTATAAATTGAGATCATCTACATCAGCAATTACCAAATCTCCTTGTGATCACTTCCTTTCCTTACAGACAACTTTGTAAGAACGTACTCAGTCAGTAACAGCACTCACATAAACATCTAGAGGAAGCTGCAATTAACCAACTTTAACAATTTTATAACCTGTACTAAGTTGTTTGGTTTTTTACATGTTTGAATGTATTTTTGGAAATTAATATTGCATACTAAGCGACTTATTAATTTTCTAACCAATGTTAACTTGTATTTACATATTTTGTAAGTACCTTTTGGGTTATGTAATTTTTTAAAATTTCTAACCCATACTAACACCCTTGTTTATGTGCCTATTCTTCTGAGAATACATTTTGTTGTATCTGTACCCAGTTAATGCTAATAACTTACTAACCCTGTTAGGCTCATATTAGAGAATAGTGTAAATACTCACACTGTAAATAGCGTAAAAACCCGGTGTTGTAAATAGCGTAAAAACCCGATGTTGTAAATAGCGTAAAAACCCGGTGTTGTAATTAGCATGATAGCGGGAAAACCCGGTTACCGACTTTAGGCCGAAACTAGCATAGAAAACCGGTTACCGCTTATCTTATCGCAATATATTTGTTATATTCAGCTCTCGAATGCATTTACGCTTTTAGTTTCTGTTTGTACGTTGTTCGTCGTAGTTCTACCAAGTCGTGTTAATGTTTCAATATATTACATTTTTATACTTCTCGTTTGTTAATTCTTTTAAATACAGTCCACTTAAATAACTCACTCTAACAGTTTTGGTCCTCCGGGCCGGATTCTGATGTAGATTCCGGTAACCTAGTTTTTTCGCGATTTCTCGTTAATTTTCTCGTCAGTGCGTGAAAGTGTTCTCTCGTATACCTTATGGATTTCACCGTCTCAAATCGTAAGTACACTCCCGTTATCTCGCTCGACTAGCTTCCGTTCGGCCATTACAGCCGATAGCTACGTTCTCGCAACCTTTCGCGCACTCTATTCTCGATACTCCCGAAGCTCGGAGTTATCACGTTATCTTCGTGTTATCTCGTTCCCGTAATCCGATTTGGATTGTTGTTGTTTACGTCTACTGTAAACATTGTACCCGAAATCTCGCAAGATGCCCACGCAAGTGCAGCCATCTCTCGAATCGGTGGAGTCAAAGTTACATCGGAGCAAGCGACTCGCGATCCGGTCTTTGACCCAAATTCAGGCCAATGTCAAGGAGGCATTAGAAGAAAACCCTTCGTCCGAACTCGTCCAGCGAATCCAATCCTATCTCGAAACATGGAAGGAATATATGACGAAACTGGACGAGATCGACCAAAAGCTTCTCGATCTGTTAGACCGGAAAGACGATCTAACACCCGAACAAGTATTAAAACTTGAGCAAGATATCTCAAAAGATAAGCTCGAAATAGAAATATCGTACTCGCAAGCTCGCGGAAGCATGTATGCCATGAAGGAGCGAAGGAGCGACTAAATCAATCGGGTGTACTCCGGCAATCGTTAAACACATCGATCACCACTGTGGATTCGAACTATCAAACCGGTGCAAAGTTACCGGACATTCCTGTGCCGAAATTCGACGGTCAACTAACAGGCTTCACGGAATGGTTCGCCATGTTCAACGCGACCATTCACAATAACCCGAAACTCAGCGACATACAGAAGCTTTATTTTCTTCGCCAAGCCATGATCGGTCGAGCCTCGGAAGTGCTCAAAGATTATCCGGTGAGTGAAGAAGTGTATCCCGAAGCATACAAACACGTAGAAGAAAGATTCTTCAACAAACGAATAATCATCTCGACCCATTTCGCAGAAATAGTAGACCTACCTACTATCACGTACTCGACAATTCGCGAATTCCTGGATAAATTCAACGCCATTATTCGCGGATTAAAGGTTTGTGGCATTGAAACGCAAAAAATGTCACCAATCTTCACGTTCCTCGTTGTCAGGAAATTACCCGATCGGTTAAGAACGGAGTGGGAAACTACGAATAAGGATTATTCGACCTATCCGTCCTTTGAGCCGCTGTCAACGTTTTTAAGCAATCGATGCTTCGCATACGAGACATCGCCGAAAGCAGTTTCAACCCCGAAAAACTCGTCAGCATCGATCTCGAACGCAAACAGATCGAGAGAAAAGTCAGCTCTCACTGTCACGATTCCGCCGCGGAATTCCAGCGGTTATCATAACCCGAAGTGTACACTGTGTAATCAAGGACATTACCTGTCTCAACGCCCGTCCGCAAAACCTGTTGCCGATCGAATGGACTTCGTCAGGAGCAAAAGCCTCTGCTCGAATTGTCTTCGTGTCGGACATCTGCGCAATGCTTGCTCGCCCGAAGAAAAAGTCGTAATGGCTGCGACTAAGCGCGAAACTGGTACAGTGCTGCTGCCAAGTGCAAAGTCCGTATTGGAAGAAAGTGCGTCCTCGCTCGAGCACTTATCGATTCCTGCTCGCAAGTCAACCTCGTAACGAGTCGTTCGCGACTCGCAATCGTCTCGCAAAGCGCCCGTCCGCATCCAACATCCAAGGTGTTACGTCGTCTAGTGTTAGAACAGGCCACGCAGTGTCGATGCTAATCGAATACCGATTTAATACTAGTCAACTTCGCGTGTGCGCGGATGTAATCGGATCATTACCGTACGAAATAAATCCAAGCACGATGAAGTACGTCAATTCACTCGATCCCCATCTCGAACTTGCGGACAACGGTTCGCAAACCAGAAGTGTCGATATTTTGCTCGGCGCAGAATTCTATGGCAAAATCGTCACCGGTCAGAAGAAATTTTACGGCGATTTGTGCCTCGCAAGCTCAATTTTCGGTTGGCTTACAATCGGCCCATTGCCTGGAATAAAGCCTATCGATACCCGATATTGCTGCTTAAGTGTCGTCGTCCAAGACATGCTTCACAAATTTTGGCAAATAGAAGAAGTCACCCCGCCCAAAAAACACAGCTCGGTCCCGATCGTGTGGAAGTTCATTCCACCCCGATCTCCGCATCACGGAGGAATCTGGGAAGCAGCGGTAAAAGCCGGTAAAAAGCTCTGGCTTGCTGCCTCCAAAGGAGCTATATACACCGAAGACCAGCTCTTTAGCGATCGTGGAATCGATCTTAAACTCTCGACCACTATACCAGCAGCGAAATTCGACGTATTAACTCCCGGACACTTTCTCGTCGGATCGCACCTGCTGGAACCAACCCATCCGGACACGATACCGCTACTCGACCGAATACCGGCTCAACGGCAAATCATCGCGTCATTTTGGTTAAAATGGAAAGCCGCTTATCTCGCCCAACTCCAGACGCGAACTAAATGGAAAAGCAAATGCCCGAATCTCGAAATCGGCGATATGGTTCTCATAAAAGAAGCTACGTCACCGGCAAATTGGTCTATCGGCAGGATAGTCGGTGGTAACCCGAATCGCGAAGGCCGACTTCGGACCGTCACAATCCGGTCAAACGGGTCGGAGTAATTACGCTCAGTTCAGCAACTGGTGAAGCTCCCGGTACAAGCTCCGGCATCTGCCGGATCCGCATCAGCGGTGTAACTCTTAAGACCTGCGGTCTTGCGGGGGGAGCACTGTTAGGCTCATATTAGAGAATAGTGTAAATACTCACACTGTAAATAGCGTAAAAACCCGGTGTTGTAAATAGCATGATAGCGGGAAAACCCGGTTACCGACTTTAGGCCGAAACTAGCATAGAAAACCGGTTACCGCTTATATCGCAATATATTTGTTATATTCAGCTCTCGAATGCATTTACGCTTTTAGTTTCTGTTTGTACGTTGTTCGTCGTAGTTCTACCAAGTCGTGTTAATGTTTCAATATATTACATTTTTATACTTCTCGTTTGTTAATTCTTTTAAATACAGTCCACTTAAATAACTCACTCTAACAAACCCATTACTGCTATTCGTTCCAATGAATATGAAAGTCTAATGTATGTTTCTGCTTTGATAGAATCATGCGTACAAACATAAACGAGTATAATTTTCAACGCGACTATTATACCCAGTTTAACATACGGCAGTCAAACCTGGTGTCGACATTAAAAATTATTATTAAAATAAAGGTAACACAAAATTCTATTTTAAATATTAAGAAAAAAGATAAAGTACCACTCTAACTGATAAAACAAAATTTAAAAAATAATATAGATGTAATCAGATATGTCAGAAGACAAAAATGGGCTTGGGCTGGTCATGTAGAGAGAATGAAGGATGACAGATGGACATATAGAGCCACTTCCTGGTTTCTTGCACATTATAAAAGAAAAAGGGGGCATCAGTTGACAAGGTGGAGGGACGATCTTAGTAATTTTTTATTCAAGAAAAATTTTCAAAGTAGCCATAGATAGGATTGAATGGGAAAAATTACAAAAACCTTTGCTCATCATAGGCCGAGGAAATTTAATATTTAGTTATTTCTATATCAAATTTATACTATTCATGTTTGTTATATGGTTTAAGGAGTTCCTCAATGAAGGTATATTATTATTATTATCATTATTATACTTGTATATAGTAAGCTATAACAAATACAAATATAACAAACAAATTTAAGAATAAAATGACTACTTCCTTAGAAATGATTTCAGGTGTAACCCATCATCAGCTAAAAACACAATTCAATAGATATAATCAGAAACAAATTCTAAATCACACTGAAGTCAAATGGTTCTTTATTTTATTCTTGTTCTCGTATATATGTTTCTAGTAAGACGATTTATATCATCATCACATTGGACATAACTGGAAGGTCATGTGAGTATACAAGAAAGAGGACTGGTCCTAATACTGAATTTTGGGGAACGCCAGCTTCGGCGGGAAAAAACTCTGATACATCGTCGCCAGATTTTACTAAGTACCTATCTGTCAAGTATGAAGACAGTAGTGGGTAATAGGAGTGTGGCAAAGTTATTTTTATTTTTGAAAGCAATCCCAAGGCCTGACTAACATCCAGCAAAGCGGCAGAACAATATTGCTTCCCGTCAAAGTAATTAACAATGCACGTCTGAATTCTATGAACTTGTTCTACTGTAGCGTGCCCAGGACCAAACCCAAGCCGGTAGTTTGGAATTATACCCTGCAGCTGCTCTATTAGCCTAGACAACAATACTTTCTCAAATATTTTAGATACTATTGGTGAAAGACTGATCGGTCGATATGATGAGGCTTCACTAGCGGGCTTACCTGGTTTCGGTATCATTATTACCTGAGCGATCTTCCACTGTGACCGATAATAACCCAGCCCAATAATAGTGTTGAAAATTGTTGTTAACAAAATTATGGCTTTTCGCGGAAAGAATTTTAGCATCTTTCCAGTGATCAAGTCATATCCAGGGGCTTTATGTGTTGCTAAATTTCCGATTGTAACCTTTTTTAATTTCTGAGGGCGTGAAATGTGTGATGGGAGGGAGGACATTTGAAATGCTGCAACTAAATCACGCTTTACCTGATCATAAAAAGGCTCAAATCCGATGTTCGGGGAATGTGGTATAAACACATTCTTAAGATGTAGTCCAAGAACTTCCGCCTTATCAGGATCGCTGCGTGCCCATTCATCGTTATTTTTACGCAAGGGTGGTGCCATTCTTTGAGGTCTTCTGAACGCTTTGGTTGCTTTCCACAGTGCAGGATTGTCATTTTTAACGTCTCCATTGTAAAGAATTGTGTTCTAAAGGTATTATTTTTATGCTGTTTTAATAATTTACTTAATTCTCTGCTTATTATGTTAAGAGAATTTTTATGACCCTGATACCTTGTTATTTGCCATAGTTTTCTAATTTTTCTTTTTTTCGTTGATTTTTTGCTGAATGATATGCGGATATTTAAAGTCTCTGTTTATGATGACATTAGGGGTGCTTAACCACGCTGACTTTTGCAGCATATGATTGAGGTACTCAATTGCTTCGTCAATATTATCACCTTTTTTCAATGGAACATTAATGACGAGATTCTCTAAGAATACCAATCGGTTCTATTATTGTGAAATTAATAATTAGCCTTTTTAATTATTATTAGCGGACTTATTTCAAGTATTACGGTTAAATTATCCTACGTAGAGTCAAAAGATGTTTCAATATTAAAATCGCCGATTCTCTTACCTCGGTGACCGATAAATAGGTAATAGAGTAATTTTTAATTTATTAAATAAGCTAATTTCTATCGCTATATTATCGTACGCATCACTTTCAGTAAACAGTATTTTTGAATTCCATTTTTTTGCGACAAATATTAATATACCGCCGTTATAGTTGTTTGGCTTCCCCAGGACGTATTTGTCATATCCATCTATCTCATAGAGCTTTAACCCCTCGTCACTTAAATTTACCTCAGTGAGGACAATAGCCGTAAACGGTTGATTATGAATGTGTGCTAAGAGTTCATCCCAGTTTCGTCTCAGGCTTCTAATATTCAAGTGCGTTATGTTAAAAATATCGTTATTTATTCCTCTTCCTCTGTTCCAAGTCTTTATAATCTCTGCTGTCCATTCTGTCATGCGCTCGTAGGTGCCACAACTAATTTTGTGGCAAAATTGTATTAATGACGTCATACGGTTTTTTTAATTGTTTTCTTCACTGTTTAGTTATCAAATGCCTATTAATATATAATTTGTGATCTATATTTTAAGTATGTCATGTCGTGCTCTCATCTCGCCTATTTAAGTTGCTATTAATTAATACAATAGAGAATTGCGTAAATATCTATAACTATATACATTAGTGTTTAAGTATATATTTATTAATTTTGTCATTATTCATTCGTTAGACTTTTCATTTTACGCAGCCAGATGTTCGTTATGTAAACAATATAAAGTAAATCGCTGGCCAGCGCTCGTTGGCGTGTTGTTCGTCTTCGCTAGTCGCTTTTCGTTCGTCTAGTTTTATTATGTCGCTTCGTTATACGCTTTTAGCGTCTCGTCTTTTGGTATGTCGTTATTTCGTTGTAATTATTTTGTTTTACCCTTTTTGAAATTATTTTAGAAACAGTCCTTTTTAAGACTTCTATTCGTTCAATCGTATTCAATTAAAATACAATTACTAATTGACCGGTTTAAAAAATCATTCGAAAAATATAATTTGGTCCTCCGGAATATTAACAAAAATATCGTAACATTTTTTGGTCCTTCCCGAGCCGGATACCGTCGAATAAAGACCATCGTAAAATTAAGTATGTCCGTTCCAATTTATATACGATTAAAAAATTTGTTTTAACTAAAGTCGTTTCGTATTCGTTGTCCATTCCGGTCATTAAGATTTTTCGCATATTATCGTTCGATTGAAATGGATAAGTTAGAAAGAAAACGTCGCTATATAAAAAAGCAACTAGCATCAATTCGAGCTCGTATTTTAGATTTCTTAAAAGAAACTTCAAATAGCACGGTCGTAGTAAAAGCTGAGAACGAATTCGAATCATTTAAAACTTATCATGTGCAATTTGAAGAGATTTCTAAACAAATTCTCGAATTAGGTGTCGAATCAAATCCAGAAAATGAAGAACAGCTTGAAAACGCTCTTTTTAAAGAATGTGAAGAATTAGTATCTACACTGAATTCGATTAAAACCACGATCGCAGTCGCTAAAGATAAGTTCTTAACGCAAAACAATAGAGATTCGATATTAAATTCCACATCGAATGTTCATCAAAACGAGAAAACGCAGTCGTTTAGTAGTTATTCAAAAAATAAATCGACGTTCGTAGCGTCTTCCACAGCCACGTGCGTAATTTGTAAAAACTTACATCCACTTTGGAGATGTCCCAAATTTATTAAACGAACTCCGATTGAACGTTACGACATTGTAAAAACTAGTCGTCTATGTATTTTATGTTTTGCAAAAGATCATCGCGTTTCCGAGTGCAGAAATCGAAAATGTATAAATTGTAATCAAAATCATAACACAATGTTACACCGCAACAATTTTAAATCGCATCTCAAAAACAATTCGGCGGAATGTTTTAAAATCGAAAATCCTTCAACAGTCGAGAGTAATCCAAATTCACAGAAATCAGTTGAGTTAGTCAGTTCCTCTAATAAAACTTGCCAACAAGTTTCAACAAATAATTTGGTAATATTACCAACGGCAGTTTTAAAAGTTAATGTCCGAAATAATCGTTACGTATTAGCAAGAGCACTTCTTGACTCTGCTTCGCAGGTTACGCTAGTTACCGAAAATTTTGTTCGAAAAAACAATTTACCGTGTTTTCACAACTCGAGTGAAACGTCTATAGTAGGTATTACTTCAGACATTCTCGATTGCAGCAAATCTAGTTTCCTTAATATTCGCTCTCGATTTTCGAAATTTGAAATTCGCATAAAACCAGATATCGTTCCATTTATATCGTATAAATCACCCACTAACGTTATTCGAGAAACGGCTAATAAATTTAAAGACCTACGTATGGCGGACGAATCGCTCAGCCATAATAATGTCGATATCTTAATAGGAGCAGAATATTTCGAAAAATGTATTCTCGACGAGAGAAAATCATTCGACGATCTTTTTATTCGCAATACTCATTTTGGATGGATAATTTCCGGTTGTGAAAAATTTAAATCGAGCTTTCCGTTATTTTGTCACTTATCTACAAAATTAATCGATTTACAAATTACTGAGTTTTGGGAAATCGAAGAAGTTAATCCACAAAAGGAAATAAACCCCGAGCACGATATGTGTATAGAACATTTTAAAACAACGTTTTCGCGATCAACCGATGGCCGTTTTATCGTTCGGTTACCTTTAAAAAATGATCGTGAAAAATTATCTAATTCTCGTAATCACGCTATTCGTTCGTTAATCCGTATTGAAAAATCGTTGAAATCAGAAATTAAAATTGAGTACATAAAATTTATGCGAGAATACTTAGAATTAGGTCATATGGAACCTGTTAAACCTATACTCGATGATTGTAAAGTGACATATTATATTCCACATCGTGAGGTACTTCGTCCATCTAGTACGACCGCAAAACTTCGTGTCGTGTTTAATGCGTCCAGAAAATCAGACTCAGGACTTTCATTAGATGACTTGCTTGCTACAGGTCCGAAAATTCAATCCGATTTATTCGATCTACTTATTAAATTTCGTTTTCATAAATTCGCCTTCGTAGCCGATATAGAGAAAATGTATCGTCAGGTTCTCATACATCCAGAAGATCGCGACTTGCAAAGAATCGTTTGGCGAGAATCGACTAAAGAACTCATACAACAGTTTCGATTAACTATAGTGACATATGGAACCACGTCTCTCGTTCTTAGTGCAACAGTGTTTAAGCATATTAAGCGAGGATATCCGAGAATCAGATCCTGAAGCTTCACGAGCCTTAAAAGAAGATTTTTATATGGACGATCTTCTAACGGGAGGAGATAATTTGGATTCGGTAATGCATCTACAAAAATCTATACATGCTAATCTGGAGAGTGCTCATTTTTTTCTTCGTAAATACACGAGCAATTCTGCAATATTTTTAAATTCGTTGAAACCTTCGCTCGTTGAAACCACATAGAACTTCGAATTTTCTGAAAACAGCGTACACGTTTTAGGATTGACTTGCAACCCTCTGGATGACGTATTTCAGATAAGGATAAACTTAAACACATTACCTGAGGTTATTACCAAAAGAATTTTATTAAGTGAAATAAGTCGCATTTTTGATCCGTTAGGTTTGGCGTCACCAGTTACCGTTAGTTCGAAAATTTTCCATCAAGATTTGTGGAGACTCGGACTAAATTGGGACGAACCAATTCCAGAACAGTTTAGTCAAAAGTTTCGTTCGTATTATAATGAATTAGCTCATTTGAGAGATTTTAAAATTGCATGCACCTTTTCATCTCTTAGTAAATGTGAAGATCGTTTAATTGGGTTCTGTGATGCCAGCGAAAAGGCATACTGTGCTGCAATTTTCCTCGTTAGATTTGGCGATTCGCACGAATCATCTTCCAGGCTAATTTGCGCTAAAACTCGTGTTGCTCCGATTAAGCAAATAACTATACCTCGTCTCGAACTGCAAAGCGCATTATTATTATCAAAATTAATAGTTCGAGTTTCGCGTAGTTTAAAAATTAATTCGAGTAATATTTTTTTATTCTCTGATTCTACTGTCGTATTAAACTGGTTAAACCACCCGCTCGAAAGATGGAACCAATTCGTCGCAAATCGTGTTTCCAGCATTTCGAAATTAGTTTCAGTAGACCGTTGGTTTTATGTGAATACACGCGAAAACCCTGATGATTTAGGTACAAGAGGAATTTCTCCGTCTAAAATTTTAAATAACGTCTTGTGGCTACAAGGACCTAGTTTTATTAAAGATCATAGTGATTTTGATTCACTTAAATTAAATGCTAAAACAGAAGTCGATCGATTATATCGAATATCGAATTAACCAAGTGTGCACTAATACAGTTAACGTTAATAAGCCAACTTTATGTTTCGAACATTTTTCTTCGTACTCGAAAGTTTTGAACGTTATCGGTTATTTATTAAGATTTTATTCGAATTGCAAAGTAACGCCTGACCAACGAATTAAGTCAAGTATATTGTCAGTTGCTGAAAGAAAGCAGGCGCTCCTCTCGCTCGTTCGTAATTCTCAATTAGTATCCTTCGCAACGGAAATTCATTCATTAAAAGTATTTGGCAATCTAGTCAAAAACAGCTCGTTGAAACGGTTATGTCCCTTTTTGGACGAAAATAATATTCTACGTGTAGGCGGTCGGTTAATGCGTTCCGATTTTTCCGTCAACGTAAAACATCCGATTATTCTTTCGTCAAAAAGTCACATTTTTAAATTATACATTCGATTTATACATGAAACTTATTTTCATGCTACTCGTACATTCGTCGTTAATTTCATAAAGTCGCGTTTCTGGGTAACTGATGGATTAAACAAAACTGTAAAGAAAATCCTATTTCAGTGTGTGATATGCACCCGCTTTAAAGGAGTCACTATGGAGCAGATAACGGGTCAGCTGCCAAAGGAGCGCATTTCGTATTCGAGGCCGTTCGATTTCGTAGGCATCGATTTTTGTGGTCCGTTCACAACCAAGTGTATCGCTCATCGTTCTTATAAATTTGGAAAATGCTATGCCGCTTTTTTCATTTGCTTAGTAACACGAGCCGTTCATGTCGAAATTGTTTCGGATTTATCGAGTGCAAAATATCTCGATAGTTTTAGTCGTTTTATTGCACGAAGAGGCACACCTACTCGTGTGCATTCTGACAACGCTACAGATTTTGTCGGCGCGAAAAATCAATTGTGTCTGAATACTGAAGATTCGCTGAATTTTTCTAGTTTCCGTGGAATAGAATGGGTATTTATACCACCTCGTAGCCCACATCATGGAGGCATTTGGGAAGCTGCTGTCCGGATAGGAAAGTATCATCTGAATCGAGCAACTAAAAATTCAACTATGTCCTATGAAGATTATTCTACGATCTTTGCCGCAATAGAATCGATTTTGAATAGTCGCCCTATTTCATACAAAGTTCATACGGATGACGGTCCAGCGATTTTAACCCCTTCGCATTTTTTGATCGGTAAACCTTTAATTTCCGAAACTATGGATTCTGATCCAATTGTTTCACCTGAATCAATAGATTTAATGAAATTATGGAAATCCCATAGCGCTGTGTTAAACTCATTCTGGCACAGTTGGAGGAAGGATTATTTAAATGACTTACAAGTTCGTAACAAATGGTTTACTCGGAAAAATAATCTACAAGTCGGAGATGTAGTATTAATTAAAGATGATCAATTACGTCCCGGTGACTGGAACATGGGCGTGGTAGTCACGACTTACCCTGATCCAAATGGTGACGTTCGTGTTGCGGATGTGAAATCTCAAACCGGAATCAAGCGTAGATCCATCTCCAAATTGGTCCGTTTGTTTAATGATGAGCCCAAGCTCATCGGGGGGGAGTATGTTAATAAATATTAAGTATTTAATATTTATTAATTTTGTCATTATTCATTTGTTAGACTTTTCATTTTACGCAGCCAGATGTTCGTTATGTAAACAATATAAAGTAAATCGCTGGCCAGCGCTCGTTGGCGTGTTGTTCGTCTTCGCTAGTCGCTTTTCGTTCGTCTAGTTTTATTATGTCGCTTCGTTATACGCTTTTAGCGTCTCGTCTTTTCGTATGTCGTTATTTCGTCGTAATTATTTCGTTTTACCCTTTTTGAAATTATTTTAGAAACAGTCTTATTTAAGACTTCTATTCGTTCAATCGTATTCAATTAAAATACAATTACTAATTGACCGGTTTAAAAAATCATTCGAAAAATATAATTTGGTCCTCCAGAATATTAACGAAATTATCGTAACAATTAGATTCGCACTTATACACATACTTGTTACCTGAAACCGAGATAATGCTATCAACAGAAGAAGTAAACAATGATTATAACAAATTACCATCACCAGTAGAATCCCCTTAACCTAGGAGTACCCGTCACATTGTACATTTCTGAAAAAATTCTACAGCATGTTTCGAATTATCCTAAATATCCTATCTTGGTATTAAAAATTAACTTATCTACCATACCATTTTTGCCGATCGTACATAATTTTTATGTGTTATCACTATTGTAAGATTCTGTGGAAATACACAGACTGTTTCCACACTGTAATCAGTAGTCTAAAAACCAGGCAGCTGGAGACTCTGACGTCACAACCCCAAACCGTGTGCAGAGGGCAAAAAGTAACCTAAGTATTTGATTCGGAGGCAAAAATTCACCCAAGTATCCCCAAAGTTTCCACAAAGTTTTCCCCAATTTCCCCCAATTTTCCCCAATTTTTCGCACATTTTTTGCAAATTTCCCCCAAATTCCTCCGTACAGGTTCCGCACATTTCCGATAGGTTGAACAGATTAAAAATTAACCCAAGTATGTTATTTAACGTCTGAAACTAACCCAAGTCCCCGCCCACCCCTCCTGTCTACAACATTACCGCAATTTTTCAAAATTTAGGGCCTAAGTATGGAAATTCCAAATTTAACCCAAGTATACTATTTAAAGCCTGAAACTAACCCAAGTCTCCGCTCGCTTTTTCCACGATCTCGCGCATATATCCAACAAAGCGTTAGTCGCTGCGAAAGCATGCGTACCGTTCCCGCGCAAGCGTCGTCTGTTCCCGATACCGCAATCTTTTTTTAAAAAATATTTCGAAGTCTAAGTATAAAAATTCCAAAATTATCCTAAATATATTTTTTTCATTATCACATTTCCCCGTTTGTACAGGTAAATGTGGAAACACACACGCCGTCCCCGCGCATATATCCATCATAACATTAACCACAGTGAAAGTGCACACCCATTCCCACACATCGCGCCCTCTACTATCATGTGTATGTATTACACATGCCTTTGCGTGTAATATATGTAGCATACTTTTTAATTTTCATTTTTCGAGGTTGGGAGAAGTAAAATTTTGCCGGAGTGATAAAAACGTCTGAATCTCAACACTTAGAACCCAAATTTTAAAGGAATTTTCCGAGTCGTGCTCCGTTCCAGCATTTTTTTTTTTTTAAATTTTATTTTTAAAGAAAATATTTGAACGTTCCATCAGTCGAATGAAAGCGGGCGAGTGTGTTGCTACGAGATGTATTATGTAAGCGCGACCGCGGCTGTACTAGAAATATTTAAATGTTCCAGCAACTAGTTGAAACTGTCACCAGGTGAGGTGAATTCCAGTCGTTCGTTTTGAAATTAACCAGCCGATCATCTATGCACACTCTCACACGCCACCGATAGAAACCTGTTCGCGATCGATACAAGTTCATACACACGCACGTACACACCACCACTTGATAAATATTTTTTCGTCTTTTTCCGCTTCCGATCTTATTTGTAATCCGTTGATTCTTTTTTTTATTATTTTTCCGTATTCTCCGTTCATTGCAAAAGCACACCATCCATTCATGCACACATATCAAGCATTATGTTAACCTCTACAAAGCTACACTGTACTATTCCACACACGCTCCGGTCGCCGTCGAAATAAACGCCGCGATATCACTCCCACACACACACATACACACAACCACTTCATATATATTTTATTTTCGAGTCAAATTATTATAAAATTAGCCTAAGTATAATTTTCTTTTACACTTCTGTTTACTTCTTCCGAACGTTCATAATTTTTATAATTTTTTTTTGTTTCTCCGATTCTAAAAATAAATCTGTCAATGTATTAGCCACTCTCTCCCGCGCACAGAATGTTCCCTCGCACTCATCTGCTACCTATCGTTCTTATTAATTTTTTTCAAGTCTAATATTATAGAATTAGCCTAATTATATTTTTTTTCGCTTCCAATCATTTCCTCCGACCGTTGATAATTTTCTTATTTTATTTTTTTCTCAGGTTCTAAAAATAAATCCATTGTCATCTTCACTAGTATGATTGCGCACATATCTTCTGCCGGTATTTCTCATATTGTTCATAATAATTTTTCATGTCTATGTATTATGGAATTAGTCTAAAATATATTTTTTCCCCTCTAAAGACTTTTTCCAAACGTAAGTATTCAAACATTAATTCGAGTATATTTTTATTTAACGCTGTTTCATAATTTCCCTCTCCCTTATCCACCCTACACAAATTGAAATTATTTTCTATTATTTTTCATGAGTACATCCCCCTGAAACTACAGTGAAACCACACCAAACATTCCCACGCACCATATAGATTTTAACATCATTCGTAATAATTCTTTTCGAGTCTATTAGTTTAAGATTATTCTATTTTTTTCAAACTCTAAATATTTATTTTTTTTCAATATCTTTCATATTATATTTTTTTCCTCAATATGTCCGCGTACCCTCATAGTGCAAAGGTACTCTGCTTATATCCTTGCATGCATGTTGCCATGTCGTTGATTTCGATCATGTGTCAAGGTCATCGAGTCTGCCCGAATCTTCCATGTCATACCTTTTGTAGAAAAACGGTTCATATGTTCACACCTACACACAAACACCCATAACCGGAAGAACACCTCTCAACTTCGTTCATCTGCGTATGTAACCAGCTTTCACCAAAGGAATGTGGTTTTTCTGATACGACTCAACATCTTCAAAGACTTGCATCGAGCTAGAATCTCGAAAGGATCTGTTCAGGCAGTCAGTATTAGTGCTATGTCGAACGTGTAGAATTTGTTGAAGCAGTGTTCTTCACGCATTAATAAAAGTTTGCTCTAACGTTAAAAGTAATAATTTTCTACATTTTTTAGTAAAAAGTTAAAAATATTATTCAAACATGAATAACAATATTGTTTCGAAAGTCGACGAATTTATTCAGAATTCATTTTCGAGTGATAGTGTCACGCATACAACTTCATCACCTCCATCACCGCAGTCAGATGATTGTTATACAGCAGAAGAATCAACATCTTTTGTACATAATATCATTGGTCCTGTATTATTAACAGAACAAGCAGATATAGCGGAATATTTTATAGATATCAGCATCCATATAGATTGTGATTATGGTTTTCGAGTAACTGAACTAGCAATGATTGATATGTCCGGTGGAAAGTGTTTGCATACGCTGTATAAGCCAAGCAGAACATGGCATGCATCAAAAATGCCACATTTACAATGTTCTTCGGTGAGTCATTACTTGAAAAATCCTTCATTATTTCCCTGTCGGGAAGAAATATTTATGGCACGCGATATATTCACGATATTATCTCAAAAACCGAGAGCTCGCATATATATTTTAACAGTATATGCTAAACTTACACTAATGGAACTTAACGAAAAGTCTGAATTGTTGAGTGATTTAGACTATGAAATCGTTAATATGGATCAAGTCTTTCGACTACATAGTATTGAGAATCTACATGAAAAGTATTTTGGTATAAGCAATTTGATAACCTGTAAACATCATAATGAGAATGATAGTTTTCATTGTGCAGCGAAAAACGTTATGGTGATGAAGGCCTGGTACGATCATGTTATCCATCCGCTGAAGCTTATGAATAATCTCAATATAAATGATTTAAGTCAGTTGTTCATTACAGCCACCAAAGAAATAATAATTACATTATTTCCAAGTTGTGTTGGTGACATTTATGCATTTCTACCCCATAGATTAAAACAGGATGATACGATAAAATCACTTCTACCATGTTACGAGCATGAGCATGATGAAGAATATTATATCGATGATGATACATTGCGACGGAGTACTCGAAATTGTATGAAAGTAAAAGATTGTATCGATTGTCAATGTAAAATTCGCACGGATTAACTATTCATTATTTCGATCGTTTATCAATTTTGTGTATATTTGTATATATTTTTGTATATTAATGTATATATTTTTTTCCCTAATCGACAGTCCGTTCGTTTTTTGTGTTTTGTTAATCATTTTGTAAATATATTTTTATACATATTTAAATTTTGTTTCTATATATTTACATATATTTTTTCTTTTTCCGTCAATTCCCTCCATATCTTTCATTCTATTGTATATATTTTTTCCTAATTAATTTTAATCTTTATTCGCTCCTTTTCAATTCAGTTTATTTAACTATTTAACTATTTCTCTATTTCTTTTTTCTCCTCTTAACTTAAAGTACTGGTAATGATGAATATTACAAAAATCTGAACCAGTTGTATAAAGTGTATGTGTAATTATTGTCTAATTTTCGAATATAATCCCGCATAATTTGTTCATATCTTTTTAGACCAAAACATTATATTTTTTATTCTTTCCTTAACGAATCTAACTGTTCAACTTTTTTATGTACATCACGTACATCAAGTATTTTCCGCAGCTGTGTGAGTTTTCATTAATTTGTAAGACACAGCCTAAGACCCGGAGAGTTCTCTCTAATTGTTTAAAATCTTTCATAATCACACTTTTTTTATTTTACATATATTTTTTGAGGTATATACGGGATCGTCTATGAGGTGTGTTGATCAATAGAGCAACAGGTAGAAAACCTACTAGCTTACGAGACACAGCATGTTTATAGAAAAAACGTGCTAGCATGAGCAGATCAGAGTTGCAATGTGCGAGTGAGAGACTGTATGCATGTATGTGTGCGAGAGCAACAGCCTGATTATAAAAAACGTCGAAGATACATGCATCTATCTGTGAACAATTATCACATCAAACATAAAAAGGCTGACTAAAAGATTATTATTTTCTTTTTTCATTCATTCTCGCCACTGTTACCACTCGCGCCCCACTGTCAAGACCTCTGAACATACATTACTAACCTCACCGACACTATAATATTTTTTCTCTGTGTTATTAAATTAACCCAAGTATATTTTTATTCATTTGTTACGCAAACTTTTGTTCAAATCTTTCGTAATATGTCGTGCACATATTTATAGCCCACAGACACTACTCGCTTCAATACCACGAATACATCTCTTTCATTGTTACTTATCATAACATAGTTTTTCCTGAAATGGTAGAAAAATTCTCTTCGCTCCATTCTTCCAAGGTGTTTTATTTCCTAATTTCAAATCATGCATAATAATTTTAAAATCAAATTAAGTATATTTTATCATTTCCAAAAAATCAATCATCTCTGTACAAGGCATTAACTCATTTTCACATCAAACATATTATTTTTTTTTTAATCTATCGTACATATTATTTTTTATCATTTAAATTTTTTTCTCAATTCACAAATAGCTAACCTATAGAAAACATATTGTTGTAAATATACATGACAAAATCACTCCTCATAATTACATCATGAATTATTTTTTTCTTCATTTTTTTTTTTTTACCATCATGACAAAAGCAATAGAATTACGGCATTTATGAATGTGTACACCATACGCTTCCAGTAACCTATCATACATTTTTTTAAATTAGTCCAAGCATACTATTTTTTCAATAACAAAGTCGATCATACATACTTCTATATAATCACTAATCTATGAAAACATTTCGTTTGTTTTACCCATACCATAGCATTCACTCCTTTTTCCTCATGCTAACAAACTTCAAAATTTAATAATATAACACGAAATTATTCTAAATACATGTTCATGCTATTAAAATTAATATATCAATTAATCTATATATTCCTTTTGCACATTTCTGAAAAAAATCCTACAACATGTTTTAAAATTAATCGAAGTATATTATTTTATTACTTAAAATCAATTATTCTCCCATACAGTTTTTTCCAATCATACATAATTTTTGTTTCCCATATTGTCATTATTGCAAAGTCATACAAAACAACAACATATTTTTAATCATAATGAATCCTTCATCCCGTTCCATTCATGCTATATACCATTATCATTCATTTCAATGTTATGAAATTAGTCTAAATATACATTCATGCTAGCAAAGTTATTATCTCACCCTTTGCATTGTTCCAAAAATGATTTATTTTACATTTTTTCTTTAAATTTCCCTCATACTATTATTTTTGAAATGCAGGATGATGACTATGATTAGAATTCATGATTATGAAGAGAGAGACGCATGCTGAAATTGTATTGTCATTATATACGAGATGATGTATGATTGTTGGTGAGTATGCTTGCATGCATGTAAAATATATGAGTGTGTTAGTAGAAAACAACCGTTCAAACGTGAACACAGGTACAGATACAGTTATAGAATGAGAGAGATAAAAATATATATTTTGTTATGTTTGATATGTGTATGATAAAGAGGTTAACAAAGAATAATTACATTACCCTCACAACTTAGACATTGATTTATACCTTTGTAATATTTTAGATGTAAAAGCAATGGCATTGACATGTAGTAAACGTTTTCATCACTTTTTATTAATTATAAGCAATTTTCCAACATTTCTCTTTGTTTTCCTACATTTTAATACCTTTACACCATTTTAGTCAATTTTTTGATATTTAATGCCATTTTTCCAGTGTTTTTACCACCTTTCTCGCAATTTTCATCATTCTTTCATCATCTTTGTTAGGTTCTTTTCTTACAACTCTTTACCATTTCGTCCGTCGTTAGTGATATCCATCATTATTTATGCTTTCATTCCTTCTGCTTAATCTATGCACACATACAGCTTAGCAATCGCCGCAGCTGTTGAACGTTGTAGGACCGCAATCGTGATCTCCATTTGATTATTAGGATTTAAAAGTCACATCTTTGAACGCTTAATCTAATGCATCAATATGATCTTTGTATTCGCCCACCCGCTGCTGAAGGTTCCACCTAATATCTTCAACAGACTATCATACAGTCGTTTAATAAGAGAATCCGTAAGACCCAAGACATTTACTTAACGTTTTCCCAACACATTCACAGACCTACCCTGTACACTAAGGAAATCTTTAAACATCTCTGTAACCATTCCTTTTAAGCTGGCGGGAGCAAGGAACTCCTATAAACGTTTCTCAATCAGCACTTCATCGTTCATCGCCCATGGTTTCACTCGCCATTGCACAGACATGTAATAAAAATTTTCTTCTTTTACTATTTTGTTATGCTTTAACACTATTACATAATTTTTCCTCGCTTCTAACTAATTGTAACCAGTTTTACATTATTTCTTAGCATGTTCTTCTGTTTTAGGACCTTTTTGCGCTATTTTTTTTCATCAATTTATGTTATTTCACATCGTTTTTCTGCTGATTTTAGTGCCTTTCACACAATTTTACTAATTATTTTCGACTATTTCTTAACATGTTCTTCCGTTTTAGGACCTTTTTGCACTATTTTTTCATCAATTTATGTTATTTAACATCGTTTTTCTAGTGTTTTACTACCTTTCACACAATTTTACTCAATTTTTCCCACATCTTTCAAGATTTTTTTCATTTATCTCATACATTATATGTCTGGATGTGTCGAATATACATCCTTTTAACTATATTTTATAATTTGATACGATTATAAGTAATAATGAAAGATTTAATTCAATATTGTTTACAATTTATTCAATAATTTTTACGACATCCATTATAACCAATAAAAATAATCATTTGCTTTAATGCTTCGATGTTAAATTCTAATATATCATTATCAGCTATTAATAATTTACACCATAAAACGTCTAATTTAACTGAATATATCCTTCTTCAGCCAACTTTTCTTCAATCATCCGAATTTCAGTATCTAATCCATTATTTCCTAATTGTTTAGATGTGTGTAGTAACAATAATCGTTCAACCAATTCATTAGGATCGTCAGAATAATTGAAATGAGGGTCTTCGAGATATACTTTTCGAACAGTACTATATGCACGTTTCTTTTTCGTTTTATCTGGATAAACTTTTACATTCTGTATTGTAAATTGAAACAGATGACGTATTATTTTTCGGTATTTAGGAAGTGGAGTACCCTTTAATACACCAGTAACACGTACATGAGCTCTGGTAAATTCCAGTATTTGTTTATACAAAGCTAAATCATTATTTGTATATTTATTCTCATCAACATTTGTTTCCATCAGTAAATGAATCAGTCCTGGTGTGTAAGGAAATTTAGTTAGTGTTCTTCCTTTTCCTAAATAAATTTCACCACATTTTCGATTCCATGAAACTGGTGTTGAACCCATCATATACTCATGAGTGTTAGCATTATATTGTATTCCATATACAGGATCATTTGGTACAGGTTCACCAACATCTATTTGAAATGGAGCCATTTCATGCATATTAATGGTCTTATATCCAGACTTATTATCACTATTTTCACATTCTTCTTCATTTTCAATATCAATCTCATAATCACGTTTCCTACTGTCATTAGAAAGTTTATGACGTTTTATTATTGATGTATCACTTATTCCATCACATTCATTTTTCATCCTTTTAGGTGTTTGTAGTGTTTCCCGATCATCCAATAACTGTTTTGTAACAGGTTCAAGCATGACAGATGAAATATTTGTAACAGATTTCCAGTTCTGTAACGCATTATACTTTTTCATTATATCGCTGTGTATCCTTTCCAGTTCACTTTTAAGAATTGCTCCTTTATTTATTCCATCATTACCAGAAATTATGAAACAGCGTTAAATAAAAATATACTCGAATTAATGTTTGAATACTTACATTTGGAAAAAGTCTTTAGAGGGGAAAAAATATATTTTAGACTAATTCCATAATACATAGACATGAAAAATTATTATGAACAATATGAGAAATACCGGCAGAAGATATGTGCGCAATCATACTAGTGAAGATGACAATGGATTTATTTTTAGAACCTGAGAAAAAAATAAAATAAGAAAATTATCAACGGTCGGAGGAAATGATTGGAAGCGAAAAAAAATATAATTAGGCTAATTCTATAATATTAGACTTGAAAAAAATTAATAAGAACGATAGGTAGCAGATGAGTGCGAGGGAACATTCTGTGCGCGGGAGAGAGTGGCTAATACATTGACAGATTTATTTTTAGAATCGGAGAAACAAAAAAAAATTATAAAAATTATGAACGTTCGGAAGAAGTAAACAGAAGTGTAAAAGAAAATTATACTTAGGCTAATTTTATAATAATTTGACTCGAAAATAAAATATATATGAAGTGGTTGTGTGTATGTGTGTGTGTGGGAGTGATATCGCGGCGTTTATTTCGACGGCGACCGGAGCGTGTGTGGAATAGTACAGTGTAGCTTTGTAGAGGTTAACATAATGCTTGATATGTGTGCATGAATGGATGGTGTGCTTTTGCAATGAACGGAGAATACGGAAAAATAATAAAAAAAAGAATCAACGGATTACAAATAAGATCGGAAGCGGAAAAAGACGAAAAAATATTTATCAAGTGGTGGTGTGTACGTGCGTGTGTATGAACTTGTATCGATCGCGAACAGGTTTCTATCGGTGGCGTGTGAGAGTGTGCATAGATGATCGGCTGGTTAATTTCAAAACGAACGACTGGAATTCACCTCACCTGGTGACAGTTTCAACTAGTTGCTGGAACATTTAAATATTTCTAGTACAGCCGCGGTCGCGCTTACATAATACATCTCGTAGCAACACACTCGCCCGCTTTCATTCGACTGATGGAACGTTCAAATATTTTCTTTAAAAATAAAATTTAAAAAAAAAAAAATGCTGGAACGGAGCACGACTCGGAAAATTCCTTTAAAATTTGGGTTCTAAGTGTTGAGATTCAGACGTTTTTATCACTCCGGCAAAATTTTACTTCTCCCAACCTCGAAAAATGAAAATTAAAAAGTATGCTACATATATTACACGCAAAGGCATGTGTAATACATACACATGATAGTAGAGGGCGCGATGTGTGGGAATGGGTGTGCACTTTCACTGTGGTTAATGTTATGATGGATATATGCGCGGGGACGGCGTGTGTGTTTCCACATTTACCTGTACAAACGGGGAAATGTGATAATGAAAAAAATATATTTAGGATAATTTTGGAATTTTTATACTTAGACTTCGAAATATTTTTTAAAAAAAGATTGCGGTATCGGGAACAGACGACGCTTGCGCGGGAACGGTACGTATGCTTTCGCAGCGACTAACGCTTTGTTGGATATATGCGCGAGATCGTGGAAAAAGCGAGCGGAGACTTGGGTTAGTTTCAGGCTTTAAATAGTATACTTGGGTTAAATTTGGAATTTCCATACTTAGGCCCTAAATTTTGAAAAATTGCGGTAATGTTGTAGACAGGAGGGGTGGGCGGGGACTTGGGTTAGTTTCAGACGTTAAATAACATACTTGGGTTAATTTTTAATCTGTTCAACCTATCGGAAATGTGCGGAACCTGTACGGAGGAATTTGGGGGAAATTTGCAAAAAATGTGCGAAAAATTGGGGGAAATTGGGGGAAACTTGGGGGAAACTTGGGTGAATTATTGCCTCCGAATCAAATACTTAGGTTACTTTTTGCCCTCTGCACACGGTTTGGGGTTGTGACGTCAGAGTCTCCAGCTGCCTGGTTTTTAGACTACTGTAATCGTTATTATAAAGGACAATTCGCGGATCGCGTCTCTTATGTTTAGAACTGTTCCGAATGTGTAATACTTTTGACTTATTCATATTTATACACAATTTCCTATCACGTGCCTATTTACGGAAATTATCTATAACCTCTTGTAATCATTTTTTCGCAATCTCTAAATTATTGTGCTGCATTAAAAATGCAATATCATCGGCAAAAACATATACCTTTGCATTATTAATATGCTTGTGTGATGAGTTAGTGTAAATAAGAAAAAATATAGGGGCTAATACAGTTCCCTGACCTACTCTGTATTGAATAGTTATTTCTTTACTTTTATTCCCTGAGATGTTTTTGTTCATACGTTCAGCACAATTTGCAGCGAGTTTTCACACTAAGCCTTTTGTTTCACTTTTTTTGTCTATCTTACACTAATGTTGAAATGTATTCTTGCACAACTAATTCTAAGTGTTTGAACTCCGTGCTTCTTTATAATAGTTTGGAAAAATAAACATTTTTTCATTCAGAAAATAAAATTGGGACCAAAAACAAAAAGGAAAGAGAATTGTAGTCGAATGTATAAGAAGTGCTCAGTATTGTGACGTGATTTTTGACATGTATTGCACCATCGCAGACTGCGTCTTACATCGTTTTTTCTAAGTAGATGCAACATTAAAATAATACAAGTCAAGTTGACCACCTCTTAAATATGCACCCTCTGTTTGTTCGGATGAGCTATATTCCGGCGACAATGCCATACTTCGAGGTAAGTAATACAGGTTTTGAGAGCCATTTTACCGAAGTGCTTGAGGAATTCTGTAATACTAATAATACATAACCTCCATTTATATTTCTCTTCGAATTAGCTACACGTGAGGCGCGTCGCTCGTGTCATCAATGAACTTGTAAATAGTGCTACTCGTGTCTCAGAATGGTTTTCTTCATTTGGATCTGTATCTTCCGTTATAATTAACGTTGATAATAGTTTAATATTTTTCTCATTAAAAATTGTTTTTTTCCAACTTATATTTTCATGGTAAATTAATAGTATTTTAAGTTTCGGTTTGTTGCATTTATTTTAGTGATCACTGAGTAACGGTTTTTACCGATACTCAATAATGCACTCATATGGTAAAACCATGTTGACCCTTACAATTTCCAATAAAAAGTGAATCAGTAAAATTCGTCTAAATGATCAAAAGTTATGCGCGTAAACAAATAGTACCTGCATACCTTCTGTGTAGAATTTCATTTTGACAAGGATATGTCGTTGACCTATTGTGTGAAGTGTGCTATAACTATTGTGCTTTAGTTTAGTAAATTAAATTTTTAAAGATAAATGTACCAAATTTATATAAAACTTTTGAATAAAAACATGGAAATCATACGAAGCACGTGTTTTAATAAAACAATAGGTACACAGATGCGCGCGCACATTTTCAAAAATAACTTCTTTGTAAAGTAATAATGCGATTTTCGATTTGTTTGCTAGCATAATAATTGTTTGGATCAATGTAGATACCAAATAGCGTATTAATAAATAATTTTGATCAAAACCCTTCTTCAGCTGGCAAAAATAGAACTTTGCAACACAAATACAAAGCGACTAAATACTGCGAGCAAATAGTAAAAATTTAAAACGCCAACATGGAGCCGAAGTATTCCGCAGGAGAAAAGCAATATCATAATGCAAATTAATAGGCGGACTATATGATAATTGTAACAGAAAAACTTGAAATAATTTGATAAAAGGGCTTGCATATCAAGTTCGTCGTTCACTCCTCGGTTACCGTTTTTTTAATAAAACGTCTCCCCACTTTTTCATCCAGTCTTATTCCTTCCTATCTTTATATCAAAAATCACTGGCGCTTGGCGCCTCATAAAATTTCGATTCTATCGCATATAGCTGCTCGTGATTCTAATTTTTCTCCCTACGTTTCCTCTTATACCAGTCTTCCTTACTTTTCTTTTGATTTTAATTGCATATAGCACCCCATCAATTTCTCCTCCCTCCTAATCCGAGCTAATTCTTCCTCTCACAATGTAGCCAACTTTGAATTCCTTCAGCTGCTGCCCTCTTCTTTTCCTACCCATGTCTTAATCTTCATGGTGGATGGTGCGTATAGGTCCCCTACGTTGCTGCACTCTGAGTTTTTCAGACTTCCTTCCTTCTGCTCTATCCTCTCGGCCGAATCGACCTCAATTCTTCGAGCCATTCATTTTATATCCTCTACAGGTGGGGTTCACAAATTCCTGATCGTTTCCGACTACGAAGGCGTTCTTCTAGCTATCTCCTCTTCTCTTTCCAGTTCCTCTGACGGTATCATTCTCTTTATTTGATCTCTCGTCTCCTCTTTGTTCTCGTCCTGTTCTATTCTCATAGACATTCTATGGGTTCCTAGTCATTCCAATCTCAGCTGACAGCCGCCCGCAATGGTTCTTTTCTCGACTCTTTTCCTTCTTCAGATATTCTTTCTCTATCACGCTCTAATCATTCCAGACTTTAGTTGGACATGTATCCATCTTTATTCGCAAATCACTTTACACAGTACCGTCTTACCCAACTGGTTCCTCGTTTCCTGTTTTAGTTTCATTATATACGTGTCTGTCATCGATCCACAGTTGTTTCCTTAATTAGACTCAGAATCAATAATTCTCTACTCTCTTCTACACGTTTTCGATTCGCATTTTCCCCTTCTCCTTTCTGCTCTCTTCATGCTTCTGAGCCTTCTTGTATTCATGACTCAAATCATATCCTTTTCGAATGTTCCGCAATCTCTAACGAACGCTCCCTTCTTTACGACCAACTTTTAGCTTTGGGTCTTCCTAATCTCTTTAACGTTACCTGTATCCTTTCTATTCCATTGCCTGCAGTTATTCCGTTGCTGCTGTCCTTTGTATTTTCTATTTCTGACCATCTGGATATTTAGTTCTATCTCTTAATTTATCATGTTGTTGGGTCAAGGCCGCTGGAGCGCCCAAGGTAGGAAAGAAAAAAAGATATAAAATAGCGAGAGACAGAAAGTGTAAGATATATAGAAATTTCAATATCGGCGCAGTTAAAAGCAAAAATGTAACTTCATAAATTTGAAATTAAACACACTCAATTAGCCAAAATAGCAGCATCGGTTTATCTGTTCAAGTACGTGAATTTTATCTGAAGAAAGTTGTTTTTATTTTTATTTCACTCTATCCGACGATTTTTGCAGTTTCACAGAAATTGTTGGAATGTCCTTCACCATCTCCCTGTCTCTTACAGAGAATCCGATTTGTAAAGAGAATCTTACATATATAAGATATTTTAAAGAATGATTTCATACCTTGTACGTTCTTTTCTGTAATTCATTCATAATTGCTAACACTTCAGGTTCGGAGGCTGCATATGGACCGGCATATATAACACTACACGGATCCTGTGAATCCTCTTCTTCGGCCCAATGGTCCGGGAAGTTTCTATTCAGGTCAATACCTACACATTCCGATCCATCAATCGTTGCGCGATTTTTCCGCCATATTCGTTCTCCAGTATGCGCATACTCGTAACCGTCAGGATTTGCAATGGGCACAATGTAAAAATCGTTTTCTAAAATTTCTGTTTCCAATCTATATCGGTTTTCGATTAAGTAGACTACGATGTACATCACAGTAGTTACTGCGTGCCATTCTCGAGCATGAATACCTGAAAAAGCCAATCCGGTTAATAGTTTTTGAGGTCCGAAACTTTTTATCGAAAATGTTGGGCTAATTGCGAGCGCAAACTTCGATAGATATACATATTCGAACAAAATTTCATTTCTCATATATTTATTAGTCACAATTTAGGATACAAAAGTAGAGTCATACATGCATAAGTTACTTGTTTGTTATTTTTTCCGCTTAAAAGGAACTTAGTTTAAGAAGAAGTAATAACAAATTCACGTAATATTCGTATAAATATTAATTTATCCGTAATCATTCACGCTCAGAATTAATTTAATTTTACTAATTACAATAACAAACGATGATGATATATAATTCCTAGTAAAAAAAATCGTATTTACCTCCTTCTAACCATATGGAATTTGCGTCTGATTTACCAGATGAAATTTTAAGCATTTTTATCTCTCTACCTTCAAAGGAATAACCAATAATTTCAGAACTAACAAATTCCGGATAACTATTAACTAAATAATCCATATATTCGTAGATTTCTGCCATTCTGAAATACCGTTTAAAATTAAACACATCACCTGCAAAAATTTGTTTAAAAAAAATGAAACGAAATAAAACCAATAAAATCTTTTGGAGACAAAAAAGCGAGATGTGTTCAAAAATAAACATACTGAATGTCCGCGACATTAATATATTTATAGAATTGTTTGGAATACGTCTATAACAAAATCGCGTAAACATCGTTTTACGAAAAAATATTAAATAATTAATTGTTTGCTCTATGAAAAATAACCTTCATAATGAACATCTCATGTGGAACTGGAGTTATTAAGAAGTGTAAAAATGAAGTCGTAATTAATCTGACTACCAATGTAAGTATTCGGATTATTCAGATACTCGATTATTCGTATTTGTTTTAAAATAGATTTCGTAATAATACTCTAATTAATCCCCGTATCCCGTTCTGGTCCCGGTAAATCGAAATATGTGGAAAAAGTGCATGCAACAAAAATGTTTCAATTTAAATCATTTCTGAAATCAATAATCATCAGCATGATAAATATATAAACAATGTTTTTTATTATGTTAAAGTAGTTTTTTTTTTTTTTTTTTTTTTTTTATGGCCTGGCGGCTAAGTAGCTTACCATGTGGCCACTTCCATATCAAAATAAGTCTAAATTATTCCACTTCTCTTTTCTTCTCCTCTTCTTTTTCTCTTTTTTTTCCCCCTTCTTATTTTTTCTTTTCTTTTCTTTTTTTTTTCTTTTTTTCTTTTCTTTTCTCTTCTTTTTTTCTTTTTTTTCCCTTTTTTCTCTTTTTTATATGAATAAAGAAAAACGTATTGGAAAAATGAGCAAATGAAAATCTAATGACAAGGACAATTCACCAGCCATCTATCCGGACCAACTGAGCAAGATAAATATATATATTTTCCGGACAACTATGGCCGGAAATGAATTAACATTACCCACAGCCTGCCTGCCTGGAATCATTTGGACAGTAACCTGACTGTTTTGGTCAGTAACCGGGAACTTGAAATTCCAGACTCAACTGAACAGCCATAATATTTTGCTCGTTAGATTAAGATGGTACAAATTGCACCATATCTTCGTGGTCGGCGATGATCATATCTTCTGGTTGAACTCAATCAATCTAGGACGCACTTGACAGAACTATTATTAAGGGAAGACAATAAATACCTGTGAATAGTAAGGATAAACAAACTCCGGGAGAGAAGGAAAAAAAAACAAAAAAAAAATAAAAAATAAAATAGTCCTCCATACAAATAAGTTAAATAACAATCTTGTTTTAAAAAATAAACTTAAAAATCAAAAATTGAGCCTTCTCTCCGTATACTAGCAAATGATGCAGGGAATACGGTGGATACCTACCGAGGGATATCAATTCATTAAAAAAAGTATGTTTACTGTCTTCAAATTTCTCGCAATTAAATAAAAGATGATTTATGTCCTCCAAAAAGTTAACAGACGAATGGTTATTGCATTGTCCCTGGTTATCAGCATGCATAAAATTATGTGACACACGAGAATGCCCCATATGCAGTCTACACAATATAGTAACATATCTGCGGAGGAGATGAGGAGGCATTGAAATTGACACGTGGAGATAACATGGGTGTGTCGGAATTAAAGGTTGGACGATATTAAAGTATGAACCCTTCCTGGCCAATCGCCAATGCTTATTCCAGGACGTATAATGATTGCGGTTAATTACAGAATTTAAATCACCAGCTGGAATAAAAGGAAATTCAATGCCCATTGAAGGCGCATCCTTGGCGGCCCTATCGGCCACCTCATTTAGTTCTATCCCCGCATGACTTGGAACCCAACAAAACTCCACAACACCGCCCTGTAAAATGATGATCGAACATTTCTGTTTATTAATTTCCAAGGAAATTGTTTTTAGTAACGTCTGTTGTGCAAAGCTGATAATTTTTTAGAGAAATAGACATTACAAATAACTTTATCCTGCATTTATTTTTTTGGTTTTATATTAGTTTCTAACAAACTTTCGTAAATTAATAAAATTTATAATTTGAATTAATAAAAATTATTTTATAACATAAAAGTTATAATCTTTCGTTTAATATTTCATGATTCATTAAGATCATAAATTATTTTACTGTTAGAGAAATACCTACTGAAAAATTTTCTTTGACAATATAATAAAAAAAAAAAAGGAAAAATAATTATTCATTCAAAATGTTAAATAGCAGTTGTTGTAATACTCTTTTTTAAATAAAAAATATTTTATTTCACCATTTTCAGTGCAAATATTTTTGACTGACATTGCGGATATACCAACCTAAAATTACGCTACTTTCGGTACTACACAAATCTGGTTATTGATTAAAGAGTGATATTCAAATTTTGTGGTGATGAGTTGTTATTAGCTAATTTATGTTTTGTTATGTGAAGCGTACCTAAGCGAAGTACGTCACTAATTCTAAATTCACTGTATTCCGCAGTATTTCTCTGTGATAACACTCGACACAGCACAGTGCTTTTGGGAGTGCAGTTCGAAGGAAATATGTACACAAAAAAGTCACCCTGAAATTGTGTGCTGTTTATATCGCAAAAACAAATAACCAATATTTCTGTCATCAAATTTGATTTCATTTATAGATAGATTAGAGATCGCTCGCCCGGAGGACGAACTCGCTGGTTGATTAATTGGCCGTACTTCAAAGACAGACATTCTGAATACCTGTCTAGACTACCAGCTGCGCCGAGTTTAAATGTGATTCTTATGTGCTAGTCAGACACATGGATCCTCAAAAATATATCTACATTGGTTGGACATTTATCTTATTGCTCATCGAAGAGGTGTGCGGTGAATAAAAGAAAAGCAACACATCCGTAACCAATTCAATAGTTCAAAGGATTGCGATAAATGCAGCAACCGAAGATAAATTGGCATTTATCGTGCCGTAATGTTTACACCTTCATACGCTAATAATACACAAAATGTTATTACAACACAATTTTGGATCCACAAACCTCCTTCTACATCGATCAACATTACTTTCGTGTTCTTCGAGTAAAGGAAAAAATCAAAGAAAACGTGTCTTAAGGCACAACATTTAAATTTTGAATAGTAATAACAGGAGGAGATTAGAATGATTCTATAAAATGCCTTTTCCCATGTATGCTTTTAGTGCCGTTATATTTTTTCCGAACACTCACTAACGATCAATATTTACTTTTTTTTAAAATTAGTAACATATAATGCTTTTGAGAAGTCAAACGGTTATTTAATAATCGGAAAATTTATATTAATTTCATTAAATTTTATTACATAACAAGCTGCTTTGTTGGTATTTTCGCATAGTTTAAAATTGAGTTCTGGTTTGTCATATTTTACGCAAATAAGAATAATAGTTTTCAAGCGATTGAACTTCGTTACATATCGTGCAGGATTAAATATCTAGCTCCAAAATATTTATTTTACAGGTGACTGTATTGTAGAAAACAGTTGAAAAAATAAAAGACAATTATTACCACATATACAGCAAAGCAGTTGAGCATGATGTATCAACCGCTAAGCATTCTGTATGACAAGTATGAATTACCGTAATTTAAATTTAAATTTATTTTATTTATTTATTATTGTTACTACTGAAAAAAGAAAATCCACAAATGCGCTGCAAAGCGCGAGTAGTGGACAACGTTAAATTTAAACGAATTTATCGGTTAACAATATAAATAAAACGGACACTAAGAAATAAAATTAGTCTTGTACCCTAATAAACGATACATAAATAGAACTTACATTACAGGAAATACGTAAAAGATATTTAATCAATACATATAATTATAAAATCCATCAAATTTAAAATAAAATAATAAGCTGCATTAAAAGTGAAAAGAACAGACCTAAGTATTATAAATTTAACAAAACGCAATTTCGACGTATTCTTAGAAAAAATACGAAGTTTAAAAATTTGCAATATATTTAGAAGTTATGTGCATATACTTGCTTTTTATTTTTAAAGAAAAGAAAATACATGTGCGACTATATATACTATCTGGTTAATATGTATGCTCACAATTCTTATATAACGTACATAATATTATAAATAAAACTGGATATATGACTAAACCCAACGGTTTCATGTTAAATATACTCGCCTTCACCAGATTTAAAAGCTTATTCATAGTAAGACTAATAATATATCAACTGTGCAAATGTCTCCTGATCCTTTCTCTTACGTAATAACGAGCTCGAACATAGAATCTCCATACAACTAGAAGATCGCACTTGTGTTACCTGTAGAAATGAGAGAGAATCGACGAGGTCTCAACAAGAATCATATCCCAGCCTGCTGGACACCGCCGGCGTAACTGACCAAATGGAAGTAGCACATGACAGCAACCCACCCCAGTCAGAGAGTACTATCATTACGGACGAAATAAACTCAAATAATCCAAATGAAGACTTGGAAACGGAGGTGACTACAGATACGAGTCCTCTAAAACGGCCGCAACCCAAATCCCCAATAGCGCTCACTGACCCGACACCTTTATCATTCCCTGCCCAGCTGCTGCTAGGCGGCTGACTCCCTGCGATAAGCGACCAGCTGAAAAAGAAGAATCTCCGTCAACAGAGACACGCAAAGAACAGCCAACTGCAGAGCCAATTGAAGGAGCCGAACACCTCTTTAACTCAGAAAAACCACAGTTCATAATGGGACTTGAAAAATTTAAGAACAAAACAGTAGCGACTCACCCGAAGTACATTACTTTTACAGCTAATTATACAAAAAGTTACGATGAACTAATACACATGCTCGCAACCGTCAAACCCTTTCTTAATGGTAGGGCCATCAAGAGTCGTTGCTCCCGAATCATCAGAAAGTTATCGGAACGGTCTACAACAACGTCCAAAGACGAGCTTCTTCATAAAAACAGCAGCGTAGCCAGCGCCAATGTATAGTTACCCTGTTTCCATATAATGAAACGAAGGCATCCACGATAATCATACTAACAATAAGTCACAAAAATTAATATGAACAAGATGGCTGCAAATTCGTGTATAGTGCAATGGAACTGTCGTGACTTTACCAACAACCGGTCTGAACTGATGAAGCTGATCTCTCGGCACTGCCCGATGGTGATATGCCTAGAAGAAACGCAACTGAAAGCGAATGATCAACGAAAGGTAAAAAATTATCGACTGTTTAGTTGTGATAATACTCAAGGGGTGAGATCAAAATGTGGCGTACTATCTCTCAACCACAACTCCGTCCATGTGCACCCTGTTAACCTTAACTTTTACCCTTCAGGATGTTAATGTCTCTATCCGTGTCCCCCTGCTATCAGATACACAAGTGACACTAAGTAACTGCTATATTCCCCCTAACCGTATGAGTAACCACCAGGAACTTGAATCAATCATTTCACAACTACCCAAACTGATGATAATATTAGGCGATTTCAATGCCCACTCAGCAATATCATCACGCACAAACAAACACGGAGCAGCTATTTCAAAACTACCGCTAGATAATAATTTTTACTTGAACCCACAACTGTCCCCCACACATTTCAATTTCTCATATAACGTTTTCTCCACCATTGAACTTTCCTCCACAGCGCTTCACCCTAACCTAGAGGCAATTGCACATCCTGATCTCTGTTTTAGCGATCACTTCCCTATCTTAATAAATTCCAGGACGAATCCTGTCCCAAAAAATGCCACACCCACTACAACACGCTTCTTGTTCTATAAAGCCAACTGGGAAATGTTCCATGGCAGAGTCTCCATCCCACACCAGCCAAGAACGCCTGTAGAAGAAAATATCAGGATTTTCTTAGAAGTAGTTTTTACTACTGCTGATGAGACAATCCTCAAATCTTCCCCAGTGCCTCGTTGTCGTCGCGGTCCCTAGCGGCGTAGTGAAGTTGTCTTAGCAATACAAAACCGCAAGCGAGCGCTCAGAAAGTACAAAGCAACGTAATTAATTTTAGCGACCTAATTGAGGTCAAAAAACTGTGAGCCAAAGCACGATTCATAATTAAGGCGAAGAAGCGCGAATCCTGGAATTATTTTGTTTCATCCATCATCCAATCAACATCCAACCAAGCGACTTGGTCTAAAATTAAGTCAATGAACGGCCTCAGTCGAGCCAACCCTGCAATCGTCTTAATCCATAATAACGCTGTCATATCAGACCCAGGTGGTGTGACGGATGCCTTCATTCAACATTCTTCTTCTTCTTCGTGCAACCCGATTCGGGTATAGCTTAACCACTTTTTATGGATTCAACCATATGACGAAATGTGTCTCGATATCTTGCAATCTGGAACAATTCTTCTACTTTTGTAACTCCAATCCAATGCTTAATATCTTGGAGCCAAGAAATCCTTCTTCTTCTTCGTCCTCTCCTCCCCCTCCCGCTCCCATTATAATTGTGTGCAGAAGGTCATATGTTGATTCTCTCATGAAATGTCCAATGAAATTCATTTTGCGTTTTTTAATTATATCCATTAATATCAGATTCGTCTTCATCAATTGTAATACTTCCGCACCTTCCATTTTTCTAGTCCATAGTATCTTCCAGATCTGGCGATAACACCACTTTTCAAATGATGAAATGCGCTTTTCTATATGTGCTTTTCTGTCCACATCTCGCACCCGTATAAGAGTACGGACCATATGTAACATTTTAGCAACATCTTCTTGATTTCCAGATTTATCTTTCTGTCGTAAAGTACATTCTTCATCTTCATAAATACATTTCGGGCTATCTCGATGCGTGTTCTTATTTCTACGTCCGGGTCATTATTTTCCGCTATCCAACAACCTAGATACTTGTATTTTCCTACCCGTTCGATTTTCCTACCGTTAAGGAATAGTTTTTTATCTACAACTGGCTGCCTTGAGGCCACCATGAACTTGGTTTTCTTGATGTTTATCGTACAACATTACCAAAAGGAATTCTTTTCCATTGCCTATTCACCCGAGTTCACTATGAAAAAAAAAACGGTTTGTAATCAACAAGACCCAGTCTTGCCTCAACAGTCCTCAGAAGCTTAGAATACAAATTTCACTATGTCCGAGTTAAATTTCCAAATTAAATACCATACCCGTAACAGTACATCTGGCCCCGATTCCATCCACCCGTATAACCAGATCCAGTCATCCGATAATATATGTTAATCCTGGAAAATGTCGTATCCATTCCATACTGAAAGCTATCGACCAATCTCTCTACTAAGTGTCACATCCAAAATAATGAAGAAGATGGTGAACAAGCGCCTCCTGCATGTCCTCGAACAAAATAGTGTCCTTTCCCAGATTCAAACCGGTGGGTGAAGATAGAGATCAACAGGCGATCAGTTGATAAGCCTGCAGCAGAAAATTCTAACAAGCTTCCACCACCACCGTCAAACGTATGCGGTCTTTTTCGATTTGAAAAAAGCTTTCGATCGCGTGTGGCGGCGTGGACTATCACAAAAGCTCAAAACGACCGGAATAAATGACCGAATGGGCAGATATATAACTAGCTTTTTAAGCAACCGAACAATCCGTGTTAAGATCGGTTCATCATAACAGCACTCATTGCAACTGCGAATGGTGTGCCACAAGGCTCTGCCCGTAGTGCAACCTTATTCATGATTTACATCAACGGCGTAGCAAATTGCATCTCGCCGCCATGGCTGCTGCTGCTTCTTCTCGTCTTTTTTTTTAAAAAATTCCATTCGATAACCTGCTATCAATTTGTAAAAGCTTTCATATCCGATTTTGGTCGGATACCTATGTTTCTTCTTTTTCCAACAGTTGTTCCTTTTACCTGTCAGTCCAGCCTACTCTTCCTTCATATTCATTGTTTCTTTTGCATCCCTCCCTTCGTCGTTCTGATATTGTTTCCATTGTTCGCATGCGCTTTGGCCATTCTTTGCTGCCTTCATCCAGATTTCGTTTCTCCTTGATTTCTTCTCCACACTGTCCTCTCCATCCGGATGATGCAATTATTTGCGACGCCGATCATGTGTTCTTCCAGTGTTCATCCCTCTCCATGGAGCGTTCTGCCTTATATTCTTATTTGCTTAAGCTTGGACTTCCTACCCCTTATTGTGCTTCCTATATCCTGTCCTTTCCTTCCCCACTAATTACTCCTGCCATCTGTTCCTTTTTAGTTAAAATTTCTGATAGGATCAAAATATAACCGACTTCTTTCCTTACCTTTTGTTTCTGGGTAAAGGTCCTTGGTTGACAAGCCCAAAAAAAAAAAAAAAAAAAAAAAAAAAAGGAAACAACAGAGGAACGGCGACAGATAGGAATAGATTGAAACCCAGGCAGGAAACTAGGAACCGATTGAATAAGACGGTACTGTGAAAAGCGATTTGAGAATAAAGATGGATAAATGTCAGACCAAAGTCTGGTTCTGAGGAAGGGAAAGAGTCGAGGAAAGAACCAATGCGGGCGGCTGAGCGAGCTAAAGAGTCAGCTGAGTCATTGCCCACAATATTGGAATGACTAGGAACCCATAGAAAGTCTATGAGAATGGAGCGCTAAAAACGACTTCGCTTCGGATGGTATTCAGTGTGAGCTGGCCGAAACATTAAGCAAATACAACTCTTCTTTACATAATTGTATCCGCAATTGATTTATCCTTATAGTCGAATACTATATGTCCATTTTCAGTATAAACTGCATCATATTCATAGTTAACTTTTCAGTAACAATACCTTATCCATCCTTAAACGTTGTGTTTCAGAGAAGTGAACAAAAATAAAGAAAAAATAGGCTGTATTTTTATTTGATATTTATGATTTTTTAATAATAACTCGAGCTGAAATTAATGTTGTTCTTATCAAAACATATTTACATGGCAGAACTGTACATTATTTATTGCATAGATCATTGATTTACACTAAACAAATTTAAAATCTCACCGCAACTTGTCTCAAATTCGCAATTCGCTGGTACAATCGTTATCATCAATGATACCATGAAATTCAATATTGATAAAACAGCCAACATTGTTATTAACCAGTTACCCTATAATGTGAAATATTAATCGAATTAATTAATTTTTATAATAATGACTCATAATGATAACTGAACGATAAATGAATAAAATAAATGTCTGAATTCAACGTGAAATACAAGTTACACGTTATGATTTGAACCTTTTGTAAATAGTCAGGAGAACTCCGAAATGCAAAGGTGACAGCGACTTATGAAGTTCATTAGTCACACGGTAAATAACTACCAAGGAGAATCAGAAATCCGTGTGGCATACAGTATTTAGAGAGATATAAACAAGGAATGAACGTTGCTACTTTGCAAAATAACTAAATTAATTTAATCGAGGAATATCTTAATGTTCATTCCTTATTTTGTTACAACAAACTGAAATAAATACATAACTGAAACTCTAAAAACACAATATAATTAATAAATATATATAATCAACGAGTAATTTCGAATATTAAAATCGATTTATTCAAAAAAAGAATGTCGCATCGTGGAGAATTCGGACGGTATCCCACACTTGTTTCATTGCATTTAGATGGCGTGTTAAATGATTCGTTAATATATTAGTTATAGTAGAAAATTGAAACGTGTGTTCACCTGACTGCATTATATTCCTGCTTTGTTTTGCAAGTCTGTGTGAATTAAAATGTTATGACCTCCTTGTTCCGATGCGTAAAAAACTCGTTTACCTTAATTACTTTGACTAATGGTTGTGGAACTGTATTTGTTCGGTACAAAAAAAATAAATAAAAAAAACAAAAACATTAGCACAATGCTTATTGGTTGGTCATTTTTTCGACCGACTCAGAAGACGAAATCATATTGAAACGGTAAATAATATCAAAACCGCAAATAAATGAAATTATTTAAACACCGTTATCTTTAATACATCATTTTTATCAATTTATATGCTCCATAAATCCGTCAGTTAAATAACACTGAATTAGGCCTATGATAATCAATGATTATTTGGGGTTATTGTAATTGTATAATCTTAGTAATTTCATATTGCAGATATATATATATATATAATAGCTGAACCCGGCCACGCTTCGCTGTGGCTTAGAATGATATTAATGATTGGGGAAGTAGATAAAAGTATTGTAGTAAACATAGATTCACTGAAAAAAGACACTATTCAATTTAATACCATACTTTGTGTTGCTATGGCTATGCTGTGGAATGCAATCAAGTGAAATAAAATAATCTTTATTATTATTATTAGTATTATTATTATTATTACACGTTTTGACTACAACATGCAACACTGCGTGAAATGTAGATATTTTAATTTAGAAGTTACTAACATATATCAAAATTATTATATACAAAAAAAAACAAAAAAAAAAAAAACAGTGAAACAAAATGAAATTAAACAGCCGGACGGAAAGGAATAGTAATATTGAAATTATACACAAAATAACAAAGTGAAATTAAATAATCGTGTAAAAGTAATATAAAATAACCCAATGAAAAGTAAAAATTGCCGTTATGTAAATGCAAATAATACTTCTATTGTAGGTACTATAAAAATAATGTGCATGCCCATGAAAACAATCCTATTCATAAAAATGAAGCCGAGCAAATAATATAAATATAATTACATTCGTAGAAATTGTAAGGAGAAAAATATAAACAAAGAATAGTGAAATGGAAATAAAAGGAAGGAAAGAAAAAATGTTTCCCTGAAAATTTAGACTATAAATTGAACGATTTGCGAAATAATCAGGTTTCATTTGATGGAGCACTGTCCGGTGATTTTAATCAAACACTTCCAGAGATATCTCGCTGATGAATTGCATGCTTGCATAATTAGATATTGCATACGAATATGTCTTTGCCGTTGATCTACTGCTTCTTGGCGTTGGTGAGACGAACGTGCTGCTCTTCTTCTTCTCGCTTTTACCCGTAAGACTTCAAGTTTTTCTGCCCGCTGATCTGTTAATTATTCTGCTCGCCATTGAGAAGTTCTGATTCTAACATGTTCATTATTGTCTGAACGTTCTTGATCAGTGCAGATTGATCTTCTCTGACGTTCTATGATTGTGTGTCGAGAACGGCGCTTTATGTTTGCACGTTGCCAAACCATTACAGATGATTAATGAATGTGACTTGTACTACGGATGGCGGAGACACAGATGATGAGTAACTATATAAAAATGAAAGAAGTGAATTGAGTACTCACACTCTCACACTTTGTTTTTCGAGAACAGACAATTAGATATTTTTCAAAACATTCTATATGAAATTAACATATAATCAAATCAATTCTAACTTATTTTCTTCACTTTTTCCTCTTTATTAGTTTTTTATTATATTTTTTGAAATACAATCACTAATTAAAAGATTAACATACAGTTACACTTTCATTTTTACCAAGGACTTTGAAAATGCCGGTTAAGTGTTCGATATAAATAAATCATTCACCTTTGTATATCTGCAGTATATATTTAAATGATATTTATGCAAATGTATACTCTGCCTATAAATTGTAATTAACTGTAAGGACACACATTAAATAAAGTAACATAATATATAGCCGAAAATATAAACATGTAATTTCTTTTTTAAATTTCAATGTGATTCCTTGAGTGTTTTTAAAATAAGTAAATATGGAAAAAGAGATTATAATGAAATTAATTTTAGAATTCAGTTTCACAAGTTGTATATGTACACATATATGAATATAGAAATAAGTATACAACCACAGTTGTCTTTTCTTTAAATGTGCGCGTAGTAAAATCATCAATAATAAATCAAATGAATAAAATATGCCATATTAGAAACATCAGGTTAATGAAGGCTATAGCCGGATTACTATAGTAAAATTACCTCTCTTAAAAATGTATTTATCATACACCATTCAATAGGAGTTGAAAAAACTCTTACAGCCAAATTTTCAGCTCCCTATCCCCTGTGAATGCATAGTAAAGTCAAGAAACATTTTTTTTTTTTTGAAACGTCTTTCAATCGGAAAATTCTGAAAAAATTCACTGGTGGGCTTCCACATAAGAAATAACTAAATATTTTTTAAATCTCATAACGTCAAAATTGGCCCCTAAAAAAATGATTTAAATTTTAAATCATTTTTTCCACTCTTAAATTCAGATTCCGCTTTTAAAATGCACGATTTTGATGTTTTTTCCCATTCTTTACAGTGGTGCTACTACTTATTCAGAAAAAAAAAAGAAAAGAAATTGGTGGCCACCCCGATTTTGGCCAAAAACTAACTTTTTTGTCCTTTTCTTACATTTTTAATAGGTTATGTTACAATTAGCTTAAATAACATTTTATGTTTTCCCGCTCTTAATGATGATATTATTTTAATAAAGAGTTTTAATATAACACGTTCAAATATCAGCGAAAAATCTGATTTTTACCATTGTTTTTTGTTCTACTTTTACATTGCAGTACATTCTGAAAGCCTAGAATTATATTTTACATATTTTGCGTATATTTCCAATGATGGTGATATAAAAATTGTAACATTTTTATTGCTTCCCATCCTGCTATAAACTGAAATCTAACATTTTTTAAGATTATGTGATATTTTTAAGTCATGTTACATTTAAAATTTTTAAACAGTAGGAATAAAACTGTTTCTATTTTTTAAATATCATCTTTACTTCTATGTACATTATTTCGGCCTGGTTGCACTTATTTTTTGAGTATTAAGAGTCATTTTTTTTAAATCGCAGCAGATTGTTTGACTTTTTTTTTTTATATAAATAAATAAGTTTTGGGCCTCATTGAACAGGTATGCTCGTTGTGTGAGTGCCCAACACTCTTATTATCGTTTATTCTAGTCAACAAAATTACAGTTAATCATTCTTACTACCTAAACCGAACGTATTAAACCAAAAAATAAATAAATATATATCAATCAACGCAAATATACATATATATATATATATAAATAGCACAATAATACACCCATACATAGGGACCGTTTACATATTAAACGTCGCATACATTAACGTACAGGAAAGAAAAAGGAAGGAAATTGGTAAATAGATGGTCTAAAGAAACCCTAAAAATGCAACAATAATAATAAAGGGAAAAGGGAATGCAGCAAAATTCATTAATCTTTGCATCATTCTTTCAACCACTTCTTCACTTCTCTCTTCCATACACCAATTTACCTATTTACAGTCGGTTAATTAAAATCTACATTAAGTAATTAAAATCTGTAGGAAGTAATAGGTTAAAGAAATAATCGGTTATATCTTACAGTTATAAAATGAAAAATAAAAATGATATTTTAGCTTCAGTATCTACTGATGCACTTAGAAATATTTCGGGGGAGGGGGGATTTTTTCTATATATATATATATATATGTGTATAGTACATTAAGGCCTTGTAGTCAATTATTGCATATGCAATATTTGAACACTACAATAAAAACAAATAAAAAATAGTAATTTCCATACAGTTCATAAAAATTTTAATTTTCTTTTCTTTTGTCATAAATTGAAAAGAAATAAATTTATTCTGAATTTTGGCCCATTTAATTCAAGCAATTATTATTTCGCAGACATTTTGGGGGAGGTTTGAACACAGAAAACCCCTCTCAGATACGACCCTGATCTGAACGATTGAAATGAGCAAATAAAATTAAAATAAGGATGAAAAAATAAAATTGCAATGTAAAATAAATACGCCTATTTAAATTAATTTTTTTTCTTCCTTTCTTTCTTTTTCTAAATATCTAGTAGTATCCATTACTGATTTCATAAGAATATTACATTAAAACCTTTTTTTTTAAAATAAAAATGTATGATGTATGAAAGTAAATGTGAAGGAACTAAATTTCATCGGCATATGTTAAAAAATTAAAATATACTTTGTATTAAATTTTTCCTTCACTGACAAAAAACAAAAATTTCTATTCAAAACATGTATGCTGTTAGAAAAAGAAATAAAAAACTATTATTTTATTTCTGTATAGTATTGATTGCCATTGTGTACATAAAAAATTAGTAGTGTATTAAAAAAATTGTTACTCTACATGCTTTGTAAAATTTGGTAGTATGTTTACTGGAGCATATATTATAGCCGAAAATATAAACACGTAATTTCTTTTTTAAATTGCAATGCGATTGCTTGAGTTTCTTTAAAATAAGCTTGAACCAAAAAAGAAATCATAATAAAATTAATTTTAGAGTTCAGTTTCATAAATTGTATTTGTAAACATATATGTATATAGAAATAGATACACAACCAGTTTTCTTTTATTTAAATGTGCACAAAGTTAAATAAATATGTAGCATCAATAATAAATTAAATATATAAAATATATACCATGCCTGAAAAATCGGGTTAATAAATTTGTATGAAAAAAATAAATCACGAAGAAAATGTAAGGAGAGAATAAAGTGATTGAAAAATACGCGATCGGAACGATTGAAATGAGCACAAAATTAAAATGGGGATAAAAAATAAAATTGTGAAGTAAAATAAATAAGCCTTTTTCAATTTGGAGAATGTATGAAATGAAAACGAAACCATGAAGTAAATGTAATTTACAAAATTCAATAAAAAAATCGAAATCTAAAATGTAATGCTTTAAAAAATAGATGTTTCGGAGGGAAAAAGAAATAAATAGTTGATTACAAATTTGATATAAAAACAATATTTTAAATTTATTTTCATTAGACTTCAAATATATATTTGTTTTACACATAAGTAAATAAAATAATTTCATGTAGGGGAAAGTTGTATAAAACCGGGTAGGCGGGTCAAACCGGGTACCTCAAAATTTCCATAACTACAAGCGACATCAACAGATTTTATAGTGAATTACGTAGCTCCTAACGCAATGATAGTCTGTAACAGGTTTACTGCGCGCGTCGTGTGTTTTTGTGTCTTGGAATGATATTTATTGAAAATTAGTGAAATATTATCGATTTTTGTATTGATTTTAAGTACAGTGAATCACATTTGACTTTACACAACATATAGTAGTGAGTATTTCATTGATTATGCATAGTATAAAGAACATTTCTAAGGTTTATTCAATTGTTTATGTTGAGTTATCGCCGAGTAACACCATTTTGTTTGATTATGGTCTGCTCGGGGTAAAATCGGGTACCAAGATGTGGGGCAGTACCGGGTAGTACCCGGTTTTACCCCTTATTATTTTTTAAAGTTATAATATTAATGAAAAGAAAAATTATACCTATTGAGACGGATTCGGCCGCCATAACATCATATTTCTCACACTGTCTGAATTAAAAAACGATAATGATGATTTTCTAAATTCCATTTTTCCGTTTTTTTGACAATTTCTCAGGCTTCCTCGGACAGCGTGCAACGTCGCATTCTCCGGTAAGAACGCTAAATCGACAAATTCGTGAGAAATTCGGCTGTGTACGGCGCCAGACTGGCGATCTAGATTGTGGTGTGCGTTACTGATAAGAGTGGATAGTTCGATTATAGATGATGGACTCCAGCCAAGCTCTACGAGAGAGGATGTAATACAACAATTTGCACCCACAGATGAGGGAATCCAAATAAGCTCATCGAGGAAAATTGTCCAACGATCTGCAACTACAGTCGAGAAACTCCGATTACCCCCATCTACCGAAAATAGAGCCCAACCGTCCATATTTGTAATTGATGGAGATGTACCTTCTACTTCATTTGCCATTTCTCCGAAAGAAATAAAGCCCGTTCCAAAATAACTGTTTAGAGAAAAAGAAACAAAAAGTATGAACACAAGAGGAAAGACTGCGATATTGACTTCCTCGCCTTACAAACTAGAATTGGAGATGGCCCAGACTTCAAAGAATCAAGGCAAAAAGAAACTTTCCTTGTCTCCAAATAAAAGAGCTCCAAGAAAACGTAAGGGAAATGAAGTTTCCCAAACTAAATCAAAACAGAAAAGGCAGAAAAAGTCTAAAAATCAGCGGGTCGCAGATCCGGTTAGTGATTCTTCGTCAGAAGAAGATCATGAGCACGACGAAGCTTGCATTTTTTGCAACGAGCTATATTCTCGCTCCAAAAACGAAGGCTGGATAAGGTGTGTCAACTGCTTATGTTGGGCACACGAGGCTTGCAGTAATGCTAATGAAGAAGATGACACTTTTGTGTGTGATTTTTGTCAATAATTGATTCAGTTTTTATATATTTTTTGTTGTTTTATTTATGTTTGGAATAAATGGGGCAAAATCGGGTATCACTAAAAACCGGGCAAATGTAATTTTTTTGGTAAACGCCCTCTCTGCACACCTAATAGAGTTTGCCTAAGTAAATGATTCTATTTCAGTTTAGGTACAAATATATTAAGCCACAAAGTAATTTCTATCGAATTCTTTATAGCAGGAGATTTTCTAGACACGATACTAGCTTAGGGTCCCGATTTTGCCCCACTTTCCCCTACTTACCGAACAGTAAAAGATATCTGGAAAATGTCAAATTGGTGTATGGTTTTTTCTTGTATCTCACTGAACTGCTGCCAGTGTGATAACTATAGATTTCGTAAAGTAAAATAAAAAATTGAAGAAATAAATATGTATACATATCGTTTAATTAATAATGTTGTAAAATAAATGACGTGAAAAAATCTTTTCTTTCTTTTTTTCTTTTTCTAAATATCTAGTAGTATCCATTACTGATTTCATAAAAATATTATATTAAAACTGTTTTCAACAAATAAAAATGTATGCTGTACGAAAATAAATGTAAAGGAACTAAATTTCATCAACATATATTAAAAGTTAAAATATAAATTTTAGATATGTATGCTATGAGAAAAAGAAGTGAAAAACTATTATTTCATTTCTGTATATTATTGATTGCCATCGTATACATAAACAATTAGTAATGTATTAAAATTGTTACTGTGCATATTTTGTAAAATTCAGTGATGTTTACTTGAGCATATATTTTAACCGGATAGTTAGATTTGGACCGAAAAGTTTATTACTGAATATAAATAATATTGCATAAAACGTAAAATATAACAAATAAAATAAACAATGTGTAATAGTACTTACCGCAATAAATATAAACGATGGATGAATAATCAGACTGCGTGGTTGAAATTTTAAATAGCAACGCAAAAATGACCACTGCTTGGGAAACAAAACAATGGGCGATGATCGGTTCCTTTCCAGGAAACTGTTGTTGCACGCTTTCTCTCTCTCTCATCGATATATATTCTTTGTCACTCATCTCATCGCTTACTTCAGACTGTCGCCGCATATTTGATTTACACACACTTATGCAATTACAGAGCTTCCCGCATACATAGCTGCAATACGTTTTTCTGAAATTCCTCGCTATAACGCCGAAAGCAAATCATAGATCGCGCCCCTTACAAAAGCTTGAAATTTCCTGTTCCCAGAGAAACTTAGTGATAAAAAAATTATACAGACCATCTTGTATAGAAATGCAACATTGTGTAAAAATTTCAAGTCAATCCGTCCACTACTTTTTGAGTTGTGTGCGCACAAACATACACTGTTTGATTTTTATATATATATATATATATATACTAGGGAATTGGTTTCGCATGCCGCTTCGCGGCCCGTTCCTTTGGATTTCAAATAATTTTACTTTGTAAATTTTCATAAAGACTGCAGCGTTCACATATATATATTTTTTTTCTTTTAAAAAAAAAGAAGTAGACGAATACGACAATGAAAAAGGTGAAGCTTAGATTAAAATATCTGAAAAACTAAAACAGCTAGCAAGGTAATGTATATATTACATTTATTTCTTTTTAAAGTATGATACTAACAATATTTATTTTTTTAAATGCAATGATTAAATTTGTTTTCTTTATTAGAATCAAAGCAATAATATATCGAGTCACTGTTGACCATCACACCAATCATTTCATAATTTGGATGCTTAGATTTTTCAATTGTGAGGATTTTGTTTCTTGTTCTATTCTAATAATGAAAAAATGTCAGTTTAAAAAAAATAATCCTCTAGCTGCTACAAATCAAGAATATAATTTTTTTTTTTCAATATAGATATAATGTTTTTTATTTTATCAAAATAACATTTTTGTTTTTATTCTACTTCATATATTATCTATTGATTTTTGAATTGTACATAACTGCTGGAATCTCCTGTGGCCACAGTGTTTGAAGGAGACTTTGTCAATCAGAAAATAGTTTAAGAATAACCTGCGGGGTTGGTTGTTGAATAATATTTTAGTTACATATAACGGTTTAAAGCAAAGTGGCGATAAACTGATAATACAAAAGAATTCATTTAAATATTAAAAAATAACCACTATTTAATTCCATAACTGCTACTGCAGAGAATGTTTCCCCGTTCTCAGTGGAAAGTAAAAGAATCACCATTCACCACTATGGCCTCATCTGTGTTAACAGTGCCCACAATACTTCATGGAATAATAAAGAAAGGAATTCTATTTTGCATTTCTTTTACCTTTGCATCAAAAGTGCTCATAATGCTCAGTAGAAAATAGAAGAGAAGGTTTACCATCCACAGCTATGGCTGCGTCTGTATTAACAGTGTCCATACCGTCTGATGTGAGAAGGAAGAAAGGAAATCTATTAAGCACCACCGTCTCTGCATTAGTAGTTTCCACAATATTTGAGGGAAAGCTGAAGAAAGTAACACTATCTAACTCTATAGTGCGTTTTTATGAATTTAGTCCACAGTGATGGACGTATTGAGGACAAATGAATTGTTCTTCATCCTACATGTTAAAGAGTAAATAACTACATTTTTGATATATAAATAGCCATAAATTTACAAATATTTTTTAAATAAATAATATCACCCTGTTAATATCTTTTAAAAATTCACTAATATATATATATATAAAAATCAAACAGTGTATGTTTGTGCGCACACAACTCAAAAAGTAGTGGACGGATTGACTTGAAATTTTTACACAATGTTGCATTTCTATACAAGATGGTCTGTATAATTTTTTTATCACTAAGTTTCTCTGGGAACAGGAAATTTCAAGCTTTTGTAAGCGACGCGATCTATGATTTGCTTTCGGCATTATAGCGAGGAATTTCAGAAAAACGTATTGCAGCTATGTATGTGGGAAGCTCTGTAATTGCATAAGTGTGTGTAAATCAAATATGAGGCGACAGTCTGAAGTAAGCGATGAGATGAGTGACAAAGAATATATATCGATGAGAGAGAGAGAAAGCGTGCAACAACAGTTCCCTGGAAAGGAACCGATAATCGCCGTCGAGCTGCTAGAAAAACAAAAACGTTTTTTATGACACTGTTCGTGATTTCGATGGGTAGAGTACTGGAGAATGTTGAACTGCATGGCATTTGAAATTACGATCTACACTGTGCACATTGTTTTGTTTCCCAAGCACCGGTCATTTTTGCGTTGCTATTTAAAATTTCAACCACGCAGTCTGATTATTCATCCATCGTTTATATTTATTGTGGTAAGTACTATCACACATTTTTTATTTTATTTGTTATATTTTACATTTTATGCAATATTATTTATATTCAGTAATAAACTTTTCGGTCCAAATCTAACTATCCGCTTAAAATATATGCTCAAGTAAACATCACCAAATTTTACAAAGCATGTAGAGTAACAATTTTTTTAATACACTACTAATTTTTTATGTACACAATGGCAATCAATACTATACAGAAATAAAATAATAGTTTTTTATTTCTTTTTCTAACAGCATACATGTTTTGAATAGAAATTTTTGTTTTTTGTCAGTGAAGGAAAAATTTAATACAAAGTATATTTTAATTTTTTAACATATGCCGATGAAATTTAGTTCCTTCACATTTACTTTCATACATCATACATTTTTATTTTAAAAAAAAAGGTTTTAATGTAATATTCTTATGAAATCAGTAATGGATACTACTAGATATTTAGAAAAAGAAAGAAAGGAAGAAAAAAAATTTTCACGCCATCTGTGGAATAACAAATTATACTTTTTACAGCATTATTATTTAAGTGATATGTACATGTATTTATTTCTTCTATTTTTTATTTTACTTTACAATATCTATAAGTATCGTACCTGGCAGCAGCTCAGTTATATATGAGAAAGGCCCATACACCAATTTTACATTTTCCAGATATTTTTTACTGTTCGGTAAGTACATGAAATTATTTTATTTACTTATGAGTAAAACAAATATGATATATTTTAAGTCTAATGAAAATCAATTTAATATTATTTTTATATAAAATTTCTAATCAACTATTTAATTCTTTTTCCCCCCAAAACATTTATTTTCTAAAGCATTTAATTTCATATTTTTCGAATTTTTTTATTGAATTTTTAAGTTTCATTCACTTCATGATGTGGTTTTCATTTCATACGTTCTCTGATAATTTAAATAGGCGTATTTATTTTACATTGCAATTTTATTTTTTCATCCTTATTTTAATTTTATTTGCTCATTTCAATCGTTCAGATCAGGGTCGTATCTGAGAGGGGTTTTCTGTGTTCAAACCTCCCCCAAAATGTCTGCGAAATAATAATTGCTTGAATTAAATGGGCCAAAATTCAGAATAAATTTATTTCTTTTCAATTTATGACAAAAGAAAAGAAAATTAAAATTTTTATGAACTGTATGGAAATTACTATTTTTTATTTGTTTTTATTGTAGTGTTCAAATATTGCATATGCAATAATTGACTACAAGGCCTTAATGTACTATACACATATATATATATATATATAGAAAAAATCCCCCCTCCCCCGAAATATTTCTAAGTGCATCAGTAGATACTGAAGCTAAAATATCATTTTTATTTTTCATTTTATAACTGTAAGATATAACCGATTATTTCTTTAACCTATTACTTCCTACAGATTTTAATTACTTAATGTAGATTTTAATTAACCGACTGTAAATAGGTAAATTGGTGTATGGAAGAGAGAAGTGAAGAAGTGGTTGAAAGAATGATGCAAAGATTAATGAATTTTGCTGCATTCCCTTTTCCCTTTATTATTATTGTTGCATTTTTAGGGTTTCTTTAGACCATCTATTTACCAATTTCCTTCCTTTTTCTTTCCTGTACGTTAATGTATGCGACGTTTAATATGTAAACGGTCCCTATGTATGGGTGTATTATTGTGCTATTTATATATATATATATATGTATATTTGCGTTGATTGATATATATTTATTTATTTTTTGGTTTAATACGTTCGGTTTAGGTAGTAAGAATGATTAACTGTAATTTTGTTGACTAGAATAAACGATAATAAGAGTGTTGGGCACTCACACAACGAGCATACCTGTTCAATGAGGCCCAAAACTTATTTATTTATATAAAAAAAAAAAGTCAAACAATCTGCTGCGATTTAAAAAAAATGACTCTTAATACTCAAAAAATAAGTGCAACCAGGCCGAAATAATGTACATAGAAGTAAAGATGATATTTAAAAAATAGAAACAGTTTTATTCCTACTGTTTAAAAATTTTAAATGTAACATGACTTAAAAATATCACATAATCTTAAAAAATGTTAGATTTCAGTTTATAGCAGGATGGGAAGCAATAAAAATGTTACAATTTTTATATCACCATCATTGGAAATATACGCAAAATATGTAAAATATAATTCTAGGCTTTCAGAATGTACTGCAATGTAAAAGTAGAACAAAAAACAATGGTAAAAATCAGATTTTTCGCTGATATTTGAACGTGTTATATTAAAACTCTTTATTAAAATAATATCATCATTAAGAGCGGGAAAACATAAAATGTTATTTAAGCTAATTGTAACATAACCTATTAAAAATGTAAGAAAAGGACAAAAAAGTTAGTTTTTGGCCAAAATCGGGGTGGCCACCAATTTCTTTTCTTTTTTTTTTCTGAATAAGTAGTAGCACCACTGTAAAGAATGGGAAAAAACATCAAAATCGTGCATTTTAAAAGCGGAATCTGAATTTAAGAGTGGAAAAAATGATTTAAAATTTAAATCATTTTTTTAGGGGCCAATTTTGACGTTATGAGATTTAAAAAATATTTAGTTATTTCTTATGTGGAAGCCCACCAGTGAATTTTTTCAGAATTTTCCGATTGAAAGACGTTTCAAAAAAAAAAAAATGTTTCTTGACTTTACTATGCATTCACAGGGGATAGGGAGCTGAAAATTTGGCTGTAAGAGTTTTTTCAACTCCTATTGAATGGTGTATGATAAATACATTTTTAAGAGAGGTAATTTTACTATAGTAATCCGGCTATAGCCTTCATTAACCTGATGTTTCTAATATGGCATATTTTATTCATTTGATTTATTATTGATGATTTTACTACGCGCACATTTAAAGAAAAGACAACTGTGGTTGTATACTTATTTCTATATTCATATATGTGTACATATACAACTTGTGAAACTGAATTCTAAAATTAATTTCATTATAATCTCTTTTTCCATATTTACTTATTTTAAAAACACTCAAGGAATCACATTGAAATTTAAAAAAGAAATTACATGTTTATATTTTCGGCTATATATTATGTTACTTTATTTAATGTGTGTCCTTACAGTTAATTACAATTTATAGGCAGAGTATACATTTGCATAAATATCATTTAAATATATACTGCAGATATACAAAGGTGAATGATTTATTTATATCGAACACTTAACCGGCATTTTCAAAGTCCTTGGTAAAAATGAAAGTGTAACTGTATGTTAATCTTTTAATTAGTGATTGTATTTCAAAAAATATAATAAAAAACTAATAAAGAGGAAAAAGTGAAGAAAATAAGTTAGAATTGATTTGATTATATGTTAATTTCATATAGAATGTTTTGAAAAATATCTAATTGTCTGTTCTCGAAAAACAAAGTGTGAGAGTGTGAGTACTCAATTCACTTCTTTCATTTTTATATAGTTACTCATCATCTGTGTCTCCGCCATCCGTAGTACAAGTCACATTCATTAATCATCTGTAATGGTTTGGCAACGTGCAAACATAAAGCGCCGTTCTCGACACACAATCATAGAACGTCAGAGAAGATCAATCTGCACTGATCAAGAACGTTCAGACAATAATGAACATGTTAGAATCAGAACTTCTCAATGGCGAGCAGAATAATTAACAGATCAGCGGGCAGAAAAACTTGAAGTCTTACGGGTAAAAGCGAGAAGAAGAAGAGCAGCACGTTCGTCTCACCAACGCCAAGAAGCAGTAGATCAACGGCAAAGACATATTCGTATGCAATATCTAATTATGCAAGCATGCAATTCATCAGCGAGATATCTCTGGAAGTGTTTGATTAAAATCACCGGACAGTGCTCCATCAAATGAAACCTGATTATTTCGCAAATCGTTCAATTTATAGTCTAAATTTTCAGGGAAACATTTTTTCTTTCCTTCCTTTTATTTCCATTTCACTATTCTTTGTTTATATTTTTCTCCTTGAAATAATATATTATTAAATTAACATTGTTCACACAGAAACGTCCAGGACACGATTTTCCATAATCATAGTTTAAATATTTGAATTTCAGGAACTGCTGCGTTTCCACTGTAACTAACATTGATAATTTCTGTTACATTTTTTTAATATTTTGTACTCTTAAATTATAAAACTTTGGATATTTCATGTTTTTTTAAATGACGTTGATTAAAAAAAAAAAAAATTAGCTGTTATGAGGGCTGTCGACTTTTTCCTTATTTTTCTCCCACGACTGTAATACTTCAGGTGCACTAGATATAAAGCAAAAAATAAAGAAAATGTCCCTAGTTCCATTCTATAGTAGCAGCCGGAGATTTTTTTTTTTTTAATTGACGTCTTTTCGTCTTTATAATGAAGAAATAAATAAATGAGCAAAAATGTTAAAACTTAAAGACCCAAATTTTGAAAAAGATATATATATATATATGGATCAAGCTGCAAGTCAAAAAATTCTGAAATAGTCTATGATACGTTCTATAGTAGGTAAATCGTTGATTTTTTTTCTTTTAATCAACGTATTTTCGTTATTAAAATATGGCGGAGTATAAGACATTTTTAGTTAACAATTCATTTAATTTTTAATGAATTCATGTTAGCTAAATGGTGAACTTAATAAAAATTTATGTTGTACTTAAAAATTAAATTAATAATTCATGGAACACAGGATTAGCACAGTGTATAGGCCATTTCCTGTTACTTTACTTTTAGTTGTCAGTATACAAATATTTTCTGAACTCCTCACTTGACTCAAAGCAACGTACAACTGCCCATAAACAAAAACATCATCACGCAAATCTATGGCAGCTAAATTGAGCGTTTCTCCCTGTGCTTTATTTATAGTTAAAGCATACGCTAATTCTATTGGAAATTGTTTACGTAAAATCTGCATACCGGAATCACCTACAGAGAATTTAAAATTAATTCTAGGAATCAGAAAGGTTTTGTTTTCATTTTCTGGAAGAAACACTTCAATTATAAATTTTTTGACAGATTTTACCACTATTTTTGTACCGTTACTAACCCTTCTTCAAAATTCAGGTTCCTTGTTAGAATGCAGATTGCTCTAATTTTTATTGTTATTTTATGGTCAGGTATTCCAGGCTCACAAATTTTATTCAGAATATTATCAGCACATAAATAAATGGAATCTGCGTTAACTTGTTTTTTCTCTTCCATCCTCTTCAATTATAGCTTTATCTGCGCTGTACAAATAAATTTTATCTCCGGAAACTTTATGTTCAATAACTGCGTGATTAATTTGTTTAATGTTTTTGTTGGTAGGCGATAGAATACACCTTTTTGACATTTCACGAAAATTTTGGAGAACATCATTTGGATAAATAAAATCTATGACCTCTTCCATAGAGAAAAAAATGTTCAACTTGGAGAAATTTAAAGATATAGCTTTTTCGCCACCATACAAAACTTCTTGAATTTTACCTACTCCTATCTGTAATAAAAATTCAGAATATTTTTGATCGCTGATAGTTCGCTGTGAAATTGAAAGACGTAAAATTTCTAGAGATCTCCAAATGTCTGAAAATTTTATGCTACTCTGTAAAATTTCTCTTTTTGATCCATGTTTAATAACTGGAGGAATTTGTCGAAAGTCTCCAGAAAATATGATGTTTTTATTTCCGAAAGGTAACGTATATCCCATTAAATCTTTTAAAGTATTATTTAAACTTTCAACAGTAAATACATGAGCCATTGGAGTTTCATCCCAAATAATAACATCAGCATTTTGAATCAACTCTGCCCGTTGTGACCTATTATAAATAATTACATGAGGCAGAATTATTTAAATTTTCAATTGGAATTTTTAACATTGAATGTGCTGTACAGCCACCATCGTAATTTAGAGCCGCAATTCCTGTAGATGCTGTGCAAAGAACAATTTTACCCTCATAACGTACTTTTGCAGTAATACAACGTAAAAGAACTGTTTTTCCTGTACCTCCTGCACCATCAAGAAATATTCTTATAGTGTTTTTTGATAATACTTGCTCAATAACATATTTGTATATATTTTTTTGATTCTTATTCAACAGTGGTTCGCAATAATTAATATAAATTTTTAAATTATCTTTATCCCACCGTTGCCTCTCACGATCAATCTCTTTGGAATCATCTAGAAGAGCTGGCAGACCTAATTCTTCTGCGCTTTTACCATGTTTTCTGAGCATTGAATCTATGTGACGTAGAGCGCTATTGAAAGCTTGATCGCCATGATTGGAAAATTTCTCCAAAAAATTTTCAGACAAAATTTTTTTTTTAATTTTTCCCACAAAATTACGGAAGACCACTAGTTATTAAATTAAAAAATAAAATTCTTAAATCCCGACCAGTTTTGAAACCTATTGCGCTTCCATGATTGCTTGTTCATATTCATCGACATCATTTAATAAACCTCCAGCATAAACTGATTTTTGAAAAGTTTCCATAAATTTTCCGTCAACGTTTTTAAAGTCTTCAAAACTATATGCTGGAAACTTCCCCAAAAGTAGTCTTAGATAACAAAACTTCACCGAGAATTGGAGAGAACCAATACATTCTAGCTACACATTCATTACGGACTCTTTTAACGAAACAGTTTTTCTTTGATTTACGATCTCGTTTCTCACTAATACGATATTGCTCATAAAATTGTAAATAGGTCAGATTTTTGCATTCTTCACTTTTGGGCCGATTGAAGTACAATTCCAATTTGGAAGCACTGCACTCAGTAGCTTCTTTTTCTTTACCTTCTTTGAAAATTACAATATCCGTACTTGGTAAATGTACTGGCAGCGAAATAACTGTTGGATGACGCCCCTGAAACGTCAAACTCTAATAAACGCCAAATTGCTTCTGAATCACTAATGTATCTCATTTTTACATATTTTTCAATTTCATCCGTTATTTCATCTGTAGAATCGGAAATTACGGACATTTTCGCCATATCTCAGGTCCTTTATGAATGTATTTAAATAAATATTTTATAATTTTTACTTTTGAAGCAATTTCAACATTCAAATGACAGTCGAAGAGAAGTAGAGATTTAGGATTATAAGGTACAATCCATTGATTGTTTATTTTACGATTTCCTTTTAAAACCTCTTCGGAATTACCTGGTCTTTTATAATGTACATAACCTCGTTCATCAGTCAAAGTACTTTCAAGTAAAGGCCTAGGATAATTTTTAGTACATTTTAATTTATCCATACATGGTGCATTTTCATTTTCTATACCACACGGCCCATGAACTACATACGCTTTAAAAAACTTTCGCGTAACTTACCGTCATATTCATTAGAATTCGGAAATGTGGCTTGAACAAAATTATTAATCTCTTCATTAGTTATGGAAGAATTTTTTACTCTTAAAGCAATATAATCATGAGGAAGACCTCTTTTTTGGAATTCGATTACGTATAAAATATAAACCATTTTTCCGAAAATTTCACCTGACTTTAAAACTTTTAATAAATGATTTAATTTTAATTGGAATATCCTACAACATAAATCTGGACGATCGATATGATGTTGCTTTTCATTTAAATTTTATTTTATTTCCATCCAATTAGGATTACACGTCATCGTAATAAAAAACGTTGGTTTGCCTAATCTGGCAACAACTGCCATACCATCCTGATATTTTAATTGCATATAACGTGAACCATGTGTATATGAGCTTGGAAGGTAAATTTTTCCCCGTTTGGACTTCCTTCAGCTGCGATAGATTCGTCTATTTCACCTCGAGTAGCCATTCGTAGGATTTTTTTTTTGATTAAATCTAACGAACCGTAATTTTTCTTCTTCCACCTTACACCACATGTCAACAAAGTATTCTTGCCCTAATCTATCCAAACGCGTAAATCGTAATTCTGATAATAACAAATATTTGTAATATTTTCTCTGAGATATTTTTTTACTTTTATTATCTATCATATCTATTGACCAACCAGCTGAACCATGTGGAAATAATAATGGATATTGCAAACTTTCGTAAGCAGGATCTAAAAATGGTACAAATTGTGGTTTCCTTTCATTTTCTTTCCATATAATAACATTTCTCGGATCGGCATTTGGAGAAGTATAGAGAACTCCTGCAATATCAGCACAAGTTGGTCGATCACCAAGTACAGGACCATGAGTTTTTCGAGTAGTTTTTTCAAATTCCAAATGTGCAGTTGCAGATTTTTCTTTATGCAGTTGTTTTAGTGATGAAATGAAAGGGTTAACTTCATGTAAATATTTAGAAATTTCTTCTACTATCTTAGAATCTAATTTTTCTTTTTCAGCAATTTTTAATCGTTCCTTTCCATCATCAATATATAGAGAAGAATTGTTTGTGCTACCTTTGTAACTCAAATCAGAAACAAATAAATGGACAAAAATGTTAAAACTTAATGAATCAAATTTTGAAAAATCACCCAGTAGAATTCGGATTTGCGGCTTGTACAAAATTGTTAATCTCTTCATTAGATACGGACGAATTTTTTACTCTTAAAGCAACATAAGCATGAGGAAGACCTCTTGTTTAGAATTCGATTACGTATAATAATATAAACCATTTCTCCGAAAATTTCACCTAACTTTAAAACTTTTAATAAACGATTTAATTTTATTTGGAATATCCTACAACACAAATCTGGATGATTAATATGATATTTTTTTTCGTTTAAATTTAATTTTATTTCTATCCAATTAGGATTACACGTCATCGTAATAAAAAATACTGATGCGGAACATGTGTCTATGAGCTTGTAAGGTAAATTTTTCCTGGTTTCGGACCTCCTATAGCTGCGGTAGATTTGTCTATTTCACTTCGAGTAGCCGTTTGTAGGATTTTTTTTTTTGATTAAATCTAATGAACCGTAATTTTTCTTCTTCCACCTTACACCACATGTCAACAAAATATTCTTGCCCTAATTTAACTGTAATATTTTCTCTGAGATATCTTTTTATTTTTATTATCTGCCGTATCTGTTGAAATAATAATGGATATTGCAAACTTTCGTAAGCAGAATTAATTTTCTTTCTATATAATAACTTTTCTCGGATCGGCATTTTGAGAAGTATAGAGCACTCCACAATTTCAGCACAATTTGGTCGATCACCAAGTACATGACGATGAGTTTTTCGAATAATTTCTTCAAATTTCAAATGTGACCGATTTCCCTTACCTTCTCATTAATTCTATTCTCTTCGTTAAACTTTCCTTCTAAATTTGCAATTTTTTCCTGTATTAGTTCCTCCATCTTCTCTTCCCAAATGACTACCTCATTTTGGACCGTTTTGTGGGGCATAGTATTAAAATTATCGATGTTTAGATTTATATTATTATTTATTTATTCTTCCTTTGGTTCTTCGAATTTTTTATTTAGAAATTCCATCAAACTTTTCATGTCCATTTGACTTTTAAATTTTGGGGGTCCCATATTTTTATTATATTTTAGCGATTCTATTAAATTATTTAAAAAATTAAATGACCCTCCAGCTACCACGGAAAGAGCTGTGGACTTTTTTATAGTTTCCAGTCTTACCGCTTTCAGCGTGTATCTTCCCAAATTTTGGTCCCTAAATATCAAAATTTTTCGAATTTCTCGTTTTTCCTGTATTCTGAAGACCTTAGTATGTAAGTTAAAATGAAAATCAATGTCGTAATTTATATAGATCGGTTGAGGAATGTTTTAAAAATTTGTTGCTCAAAACTTGATTTTCACATTTTTCAAAATTTGGTCCCTTGATTTCAAAATTTTGGGGGTCTCATATTTTTCCTATATTCTGGCGATTGAAATACATCATTTAAAAAAAGCAATGACCCTTCAGCTGCCATGGAAAGAGCTGTGGACTTTTTTTTAGTTGCCAGTATTTCCGCTTTAACCATGCATTATTCCAATTTTTGGTCCCTAAATATCGAAATTTTTCGAGTTTTTTTTTTTATTGTTCCTGTATTCTGCAGACCTTAATGTGCAGCTAAAACGAAAATCAATACCATAACTCATATAAAACCGGCTGTGGAATTTTTTAAAATATCTTTTCTTTAAACTTGCTTTTCACATTTTTCAAAATTTGGGCAATTTAATTTTAAAATTTTGAAGTTCTCGTATTTTTTCTATATTTTAGCGATTGAAATACATCATTTTTAAAAAAAAAGTAACCTACCAGCTACCATGGGAAGAGCTGTAGACTTTTTTTACCGCTTTGGGCGCGTATTTTCCAAAATTTTGGTTCCTTGATACCTAAATTTTTTGGATTTTACATTTTTCCTGTATTTTGAAGACCTTAGTATGTAAGTTAAAATGAAAATCAATGTCGTAATTTATATAGATCCGACTTCAGAATTTTTTTTAAATTTTTTCCTTGAAATCTGGTTTCCACATTTTTAAAAATTTGGGCCCTTTAATTTCAAAATTTTGGTGGTTTCGTATTTTTCCTACATTCTTACGATTAAAATACATCATTTTAAAAAAAGATCGACCCTCTAGCTACCACGGAAATGGCTGTGGACTTTTTTTTAGTTTCGGGTCTTACCGCTTTAAGCGTGTATTTTTGCAAATTTTGATCTCTAAATATCAAAATTTTTCGAATTTTACATTTTTCCTGTATTTTGAAGACCTTAGTATGTAAGTTAAAATGAAAATCAATGTCGTAATTTATATAGATCCGACTTCAGAATTTTTTTTAAATTTTTTCCTTAAAATCTGGTTTCCACATTTTTAAAAATTTGGGCCCTTTAATTTCAACATTTTGGAGGTTTCGTATTTTTCCTACATTCTTACGATTAAAATACATCACTTAAAAAAAAGATCGACTCTCCAGCTACTACAGAAATGGCTGTGGACTTTTTTTTAAATTTCTGGGGTTACCGCTCTAAGCATGCATTTGCAAAAATTTTTGTTCCCTAAATACCAAAATTTTTCGAATCTTTTATTTTTCCTGTATTCGGGAGATCTTAGTGTGCAGATTAAAAAGAAAATCGTTACCATAACTCATATAGAACCGGCTGCAGAATTTTTTAAAAATTTGTTTCTTAAAACTTGATTTTCACATTTTTTGAAATTTGGGCCTTTTAATTTTAAAATTTTGAGGGTCTTAAAATTTCTTTTGATGTGACGAAGAAAATACGTCGATTGAAAAAAAACTTAACTTTCTAGCTACTACAGAACGGTATGTACGATTTTTTTTCTTGCAGCTTTATATAATAGAGATATAAATTGTTCTTATATTACGTTAAAATAAAAAATTAAATTGATTACGTTTGTTTGCACTTAAACCTTCGAATTTCAGCTTGTTCAACTTGTATTTGTAAAGTAGATACGTCGATGAATTAGAAGATCTTCCAGACGACGCTTAAATTCGTTTTAGCAACGCGCACAGATAAATACTGATAGTATTATTAAAGTAACAAATGCACTTTGTATCGTAGTATGAAACATTATGTACTCCCAGACGATAAAGTGTGAGAATATTCCTAATTAATAAAAATAAAATAGAAAATAATTTCGTGCAATAAACACAGTAATATATCACGTTCCTGTATGATTAAAAACAAATAAAAAATTTACTCGCTTTTGGAAGGTCGTCATGGTTAAGTTAAAATCGAACACTTGTTTCGTGTTGAAACGTTTAATTATTACTTTTTAATAGAGAGGGCGGTTTTTAATGTAATGTGTATACAATTCCCGTGCAGAATAGAGATAATATTTTTATTTTGCGCATAGAATATGGTACTGATTATTAGTGTCAGCTAATTTATTACAGTAAAAATTATATTAAATCATAGTCGATTGGGAAACAACCGTATCACAACATATGGTGTTGCCAGCTGTTAAAAAATGGGCAAGCTGGAATATCTGACGTTACAAGCCAAGAATTATGAGCCAGAATAGAAAATTACCCGAAGTTCCAGTGTAGGCATTTTATTTTGACTTAAGTATAATGTTCGAGCATTGAAAGTTAACGACTAAACTTCCCTCCTACTGCTTGTAAGATACGTTCGAAACGTGAGGATCTAAATTTTAAATGAATTTTTCGATACATCTTTGTTTCTTGTGTTTTATTTTATATAATACGTTTGTTTTTCGAAACTATTGCATGAACGTAGCGTGAAATAAATAGAGCAGATATCCGGGTATGGAACACCCAAAATTACTAGAAGAGATCGCTAAAACTGTTTGAAACTCGTCACTCAGAACCCAATTTTTTAAGAAATTCACTGGGATGCGTTCCATTCCGAATAATTTTTTCTAAAATTTATTTAATTTTTGAACGTGGATTTTGTAAATATTCTACTATGTATATGCTGCTGAACATTAGGTTGAGAAATGTATGAAGGTGAACGTACAACGGTGTTCACTACTCATTTCATTGTTCGTAATTTTCTTTCTCTCATATATATAGTGCGCTTAATGTTTGCACCTCCCCCTCCCACATACGCATCAAATATTCCGTTCTCTAAAAAATACATTCAAACTTTATGCACCACCACGCACCAAATGTGTACAGCACTACGATGATGATGATTGCAAAAAAAAAAAAAAAAAAAAAAGGCAATTATAATATTGGGAATATTTATTTTGAACTGGTAAATTGTGGTGATCCTTTATAAGATCAAATCAAATTCTCAGCTAATGGAATATCAATTTCGACTAACCTCATTATTAATAACATAATTCTTATAATAAGTCTTTAGAACTTGCGCTTTTCAATGATACATTTACTAAAGTATTTATATATCAACGATTTCGTGAGGTTCAATAATTTCTTGTCGTGGACTACAAAACTTTTTGTTTCAGAAGCTCTAAAACATTACCTCAACTTTTTTTTACTCAAGGATCAGTATCAATAACTTGAAGTGAGCAAAGAGTTTCATAATTCAGAAATTTGTTACACAATATTTTAAAGAATTAGAGCTATAGAAAAAGTGTTTTTTTAGTGATAGTCTGTATACCGGCAAGTTGTTATCATGAAAGATTGAATTAAAATTATTTTCATTCGAATGAACTCAAAATCTCAGGAAGCAATTACGTATAGACAACCCAATTGATCAAATCAATTCAATAATTCGATAATTAAATTATGTTTAATCTTAAAATATTCATATAAATATGTATATTAATTTTTCCTTCAAAAGAAATACTTATTTTTGTCAGGTTATCAGTATTATTATATTTGACCTTGTGTACTTTTCACAAGTCAGTTAATATTAGCAGCAAATTTTATAAGTGTTTTTCCTATTGGAATTGATTTTCCACCTGAGAATTTTCAATTCTGAAATCAATTATTCTTGCAAGTAATAATGCCATTTTCAAATAGGTTTTTGAAAAACCGAACAAAAGCCTTTTTATTAATCTATTTCAAATATCCGTTACTTCATAAGTTAGTTAATTCTACTGAAAGATTATCATCCATGTCCCATCGATAGACTTTTTAAAAGGTCCGTAAAATAAGTTGATAAACTTTTCATTTCTTCAGAATTCTGAGCACTTTAGTTTAAATTAATTTCGTAAATAAATTAATACCGAAGCAAATATGTTTTCATCAACATGTGGCGTTGACATAAATTCGGTTATTAATAAAAATGTTAACGCGGTCACAAATACTAAATTATCATATGTAGCCATTTTTTTCGCTATAGGTGAGGCCCTTAGGACCATACTTACATCGTTGTCATACTACGAGGGTTCATATAAATGTTCTATGTTGCCAGATTTTAAATATGTTCAACCGATTAAATTGTAAATTTTTTGAAAAATCGATTTTGTTTTTATTGGCTTGAAATATACTTTGAACTTTCTGAATACGAGGAAATATGTTTTTTGCGTGGAACAAAATAATTTCCTTAAAATTTCACGCTCCTTCCCGAGCGCCATAGGCTGCTTCAAAATGCTTACCCGCTGCGACTGTCACCTTATGTAAATATTTGCTCAAAAGGTACCCTAATGTCTTGCTTTCGGATTTATAACTTCCCTAATATATCAACAGATATCGATAGAAGGTATATTTATGTTAGGTTACTAGCTGTTTAAGAGAACATTAGGTCAGTGTAGCGTAAGTACATGTATAAGGCTAAACACGTAGTGGCGAGTCGAGGAGAGTTACGGTATAAGTAAACAAGCAAAACAAAACGGAGTATAGCGTCGATAAGGGAATGTTGACGACACATAGTGAAACTATGGAACATAACGAAGAGGAAACGGGTAAAGCGTTTCAGACAGCGCAGTACTCTATTCTCGGTCAATAGGTATAAATTAGAGATGTAATGAAAATGGAGTTAGATGAACATTTCCTCGAAGAATATGCGCGATTATTTATCGGATTTTAGGGAATTTTTCTCATCTGGTAAACGCGTCAGAACTGATGATCTGAAAAAAAAATGTGGAATGGAATGAAAGCAATGCAGAGACGACAACAAATCAATTTGAATTTTCCGCTTTGCTTGCCAATGAAAGATTTGTCACGATCATTTTTCGGAATCGTGTCACATTGATTGGATGGTTTACAGGCAAAATCGTAGATGTTGATGTAAAGTCAAAGTACTGTAAAATTTGCGAACACTGGAAAAATAAATTAGAAATGTCGCCGAATGAATCCTAGTATGAAACATACGTCGATGAATGTCTCGTGAACCACGAAGGCTCATCTGGTAAGATGGAGATAGATGCTGTTGTCGAGATGTTTGAATGTTGCGAAAATTTGCACGGCCTGAAATACGCAAACTACATCGGTTATGGTGACAGCAAAACGTTTAAAGGTATAATGAATAAAAGGCCGTTAACAAATTTTAAAATAAACAAATATGAGTCCATTGGTCATTTGCAAAAGAGAACGGGTACTCGATTGGGAAAACTGAAAAAAATCAATGAAAGGTCTCGGAGGAAAAGGTAAATTAACTGGCAAATTAATTGATCAGTTAGTAATTTATTATGGCTTGGCGATACGTCGTAATCCAAACAACTTGAAAAATATAAAGAACTAAATTTGGGCGACCTTATTTTATAAAATATCAACCGACGAAAATCCGCAACACGAGACGTGCTCAGATTCTTGGTGCGACTGGAAGAAGGCACAAACAGCAGGTTCCTTGGATAGCTCTCGTCATAAGGAGCCGCTTCCTAAAGAAGTTTTTGAAGCGATCAAACCGATTTATGAGGACCTGAACCGAGATGATTTGCTAACCCGTTTTATGGGGAGGCTACACACCAGATAGCAACGAAAGTTTTAATGCTACGGTTTGGAATTTAGCTCCAAAATCTTATTCAAGCAGCAAAAAAGTCTTGAATATAGCGGCTGATATTGCTGTGTGCAATTTTAATGAAGGTCTGATGAATATTCTACGAATCATGCAAGTTTTGCAGATAGATATTGGTCTTCAGTTATACAATTTTTGCCTTGAAACCAATACTAAGCGGATCAAGCACGCCAAATTGTCTATGATAGATGCTGCAAAAGAGGCACGCTCTACCAAAATATCATCGAGTAGAAAGAATTAAGAAAAATATTTAAATCCAGAAGGACAGCTTTATGGTCCGGGGATAGCAGATTAATGGGAAAAATGTTTAAACAATCGAATTTTTCACTATTACATGTCTATAACACATTTTAAAACTATAAACGCATTTTTTCTCAAAACTGAATTTTTCAAAACGGCACGCAGCATAACTCAAACAATTTTTATTTTTTTTTGTTTGAAATTTTAACTATACCTTTTTTTTTTTTTTTCCTGGTGGCGCCCATGCACCATTTTTAACTACAATGGTTATTACAGCACATGGGCCAGGGTAAAAAGGCTATTTTATAATTTAATTATTAAATTGTTGTTCCTAAGAAAGCATTTGTATGCACGCTGGGTCATTTGACAGTATAGTTGTCAGAGGAATACTGGCAAAAGCGGAGCGGTCGAACGCCGTACATTGTAGCATTAGGTGTTCTACCGAAGGGTAAGAAGGGCCGGAACAGAAAGGGCACGTGGGTGGGAGGGGGGTACCCTCAAGTATATAATTGTGTGAGACCGCCGTATGCCCAGCTCGCAACCGATTTAACACAGCATATTCTCGACGCGTAAGGTAAATAGGAGGGAACCATGAATCAGCCGTAAACTTTATGCTCTTCATAAAAGATCGATCCCTTTGCCACTGGCTGATCCACTCAACCATCATACGTTGATGAAAATAAGTCTTCACTTTGCAGATTGGTGGCGCTGCAAACGGCATTGGTGTGCGCAGAGCTGATTTGGATGCCATGTCAACTCGCTCGTTGCCTTGAATTCCTACATGACTCGGCACCCACAAGGGCGTTACCTGATTTCTTGCTTGATGTAGCAGCTTCAACGTATAATTGACTTTCAGGGCTAAGATATCCATGTTGTTCTGTGACGGAATCGATTTTAGAGAAGCCGAAGAGTCAGTCGTTAAAAGTATGCTTCCATCTATGCATCCTGACTGCAAACAAGTTACTAGGCTACTGTATACGGCGTACAATTCTACTTCCTGTACCGAGCAATAATCAATTAATCGCAACGAAGTGATTTCACCACCGATTTCATATGCGCACGTGGTTGGAGATGGGGAAATTTGCGGGTCTGCTTTGGAAGCATCAGTATATATGTGCAAAGAGTTGGGATAACTATTGATTTTTTCGGCAACGCGCTGAGTTATGTCCACAACCGGTCCGCGAATTATTGCCTCCAAGAGAGATGTGTCTATTCTTGCGGGGATGTCTTCCCACGGGGGAAGTTTGTAATAAGGGGTGTCAGGATTTGGCAATTGTACGCCACTATCAATAGTTAGTTTGAATAATCCAGGGATTGGGTCATTAGGGAAAGAAGGGAGCGGAATATCAGTAATGTTTGTGAAGGAATTAATTTTGTACTGATGAAGGTACCAGTTGATTAAATCGCGTGCAGTAATAGAAGAACGGATCAGGAGAAGTGGGGGTATGCCGCTAACGAAACAAGCACTTGCTGATGGAGAAGTTCGATGAAAACCAAGAATTAATCGGATAGATGTACGATGTATTGGATCAAGAGACCTGAGTAACGACTGACTAGCCGAGGAGTACACCTGACACCCGTAAGTTAATCTCGAAAGGATAAGGGCTTTATAAATGGTGACAAGTAGCTTGGGATCAATATTGAATTTAGGACTGGACAAGTATTTTATAATGGAGAGGTTCTTCATACATTTATTTTTAAGCTTGGAAATATGAGGAGACCAGGACAGAGCGGAATCAAAAGCTAGACCTAGAAATTTTACAGAACTGGCGAAAGGAAGAGGAGAATTATTGAGATGAAGGCGAATTTCTTGGTTATCTCTGTGCAGACGACTCCTGTGGAAGTTGACACATGAAGTTTTGGAAGAGGAGAACTTGAGCCCATTCTGTACAGCCCATGTATATAGCTTATCAATTGTCGTTTGGAGGATGGACTGGGCATTGGATAGAAGATTGGATGAGATTGATATATTCAGATCATCAATAAATAATCGGGCTGTTACTGGCGGCCTAATACAGCAGGAAATGTCATTAATAAATAGGATGAATAAAGTCGCACTCAGTGCGGATCCCTGTGGGATTCCATTTTCCATAAGAACAGGAAAGGACATCACAGAGCCTACTTTCACTTGCATTGCTCTTTTAGATAAGAAATTTAGGATGAAATTGCCCATTTTGCCATTTATTCCGGCCTTTTTCAGTTTAAGTAGCAAGCCGTACCGCCATACACGGTCGAACGCTTTCTCAATGTCAAAAAATATTGTGTACAGACATTGACCATTACTTCGGGCGTGAAGAATTTGCCTTTGAAGGCTAATAAGATGAGATAAAGTGGATTTACGTGTACGGCCGCCAGCCTGTATGGAGGAAATTAAATTGCTCGATTCGAGATAAAACAGGAGCCGTCTATTGACCATTTTCTCCATTACCTTCGACAAAGCACTGATTAGGAAAATCGGACGGAAACTATTGGGGAGAAAGGGATCAGCATTAGTCTTAAGGATCGGAACTACAACTGCGGTTTTCCAAGCTGATGGCATGTCACCAGTCGACCATATTTGGTTATAGATGTGAAGAAGGAACGATTTAGCTGGGTTAGGAAGATGTTTGATCATGAAAGGATGGATGGTATCGGCGCCAGGGGCACTATATCTCGTTTTATAGGTTAATTGGTAATTAAGTTCAGAAAGTGTGAAAGGAAGATTAAAATTGTCATCGCTCTCAGAAGAGAAGGATATCGGTGTTTTCTCAGCTTCTGCTTTAAGAGATTGGAAGTCAACAGAGTATGAGGAAGAGGAAGATACTTTGGAATAGTGTGTCGCGAAAGCATTTGCTACAGACTGCGGGTCAGCCACCAAACTATTATTTATTAGCAGGGATGGGGAAGAGGATGAACTAGGAATTCCGCTTAACGATTTAATTTTCTTCCACGTAGTACTTGTAGGTGTAGACGAAGAGATCGAATTAACAAAGGATTTCCAGGATTCACGTTTACTTATGCGGATCAAGAGTCGAGCTTCAAATCAGATAAAGCCTTCGAAGATTTGTATTTCCTCAGCGCCCTCTTTCTTAACGAAATTGCTGCTTGGATTTCCGGCGTCCACAGCGGGACAGGACAGGATCGTCTTACGGGGCGAGATTTGGGGATAGTGGCCAAAGCTGCGGAATTCATGGCGTTTATTAGTCTATTTAAATTGTGCTGAACTGAAGGCGAAAAATCTATGGAAACTACTAATTTAGATTTGTACGCTGTCCAATCTGCTTTCCGGAAGCGGAAGTGAGCTGGGATTCGTAGAAGATTACTACTAGAGGAAGAATTAGGGAAATAAGTAAGGATAGGAAAATGATCACTGGAACATAAGTCCTCTAGGACTGTTACTGTGAGAAGAGGAAAGAGTGATGCGGAAGAAAAGATAAGATCAATTGTAGAGAATGTATTATAGGAGGAATTGAAGTGGGTGTGATTTGGGGGTGGCAGCAGAATTAGATTACTGGACAAGATACTGTTAAGGATCGTAGTTCCTCGTCAACACGTATATGCGGCTCCCCATAGGGGAGAGTGAGCATTGAAATCGCCGAGTAAAATCGCTTGGGTGCCTAGTACGGGGACCGCTCTTTCGGGCGCGAAAAAGCGGGCGCGACTCTATCGGGCGCAGGCGAACTCAGACCTTTTATAGACCACCTACGGTGATTTTCAGGTATCATCCGTTAAACGTTATCATCTGTGTTAGTGAGAAACACGCGTTACCAAATACTGCTATCAGAAATTCCGTCCAAAAAATACCGTTCTTCGTTAACGATTTAGTTTTCCCGCGCGTATGGCATGTTATATATGCATAAATATATATATATATATATATATATATATATATATATATATATATATATATATATATAATCACAAAACACATATTTTACATGATTTTATTTGGTTATTCACTTTTTTAAAATATTTTCTATTTTTTTTGGAATAACGACTTCAGTGTGAAATACTGATAAACAGACTTTCGCGATGTAAATTTAAGAGTTCTGTTAGCAATAGTGATACGAAACGGACGAAAATTATTAATATTAATAATCGGTCAAATGCATTGTCGGTTTTCTTCATTTTTATTTTTTTGCTAACGTATAGTCAGCCGCATTTAAAAAATTACAAACTATCAACTCTACGCCATTTAAAGTGTAACATAACTGGATTGTATTTGTTTCTGATACATATTCCTTTATTATCTTTCCCTTTTATTCGTATCTAGCAAATTTATTTGAGGATACGTTTACTGAAGTTTTTTCTGTTATCTACTATTTTAATTATATATTTAATTCATTGACCAATCAACCCTGATTTCAAAAAAATATCGAAAAAGACAAACAAAGGCGCAAAAATTTTTAAACATAAACACATTTATGTTAATACTGGGCGAGAAATATATACGATATTTCAAATTAAAAATTAAATATCTTTGTTTTGAATTTAATATTATGTAAATGTAAATTATGGTAATCTTTAAATTAACTCACAGAATGTTCAGTACATAAAACATCCTGCCCGGCTAACTTCTTTTTTTTTTTTAGTTCGTTTAGAAAAATTTTCAATCTTCAAAACATTGGACTAATATTATTTTCATAAAAATTTTAATAAAGCCAATAAGGAAGAAGTTTTCAAACCTTGAATTTGTTTAAATATTCCCGATAAATGCACTGCGGGAAATTCTATTTTAAAAATAATGGATAATTTTCTTCTGTATATAAATAGGCAAAAAAAATCAGTACCTTCTTCTCCACTTTTTATTAACCGATTTTCTTGCTTTTTTTTCTGTTTAGTAACTATTGATGATCTTTAGAGCTATCAGTACACAAAATTTTAGAAACAGTTATCCTTTTTGTTTCGTATTTAAATAAAAAAGTAATACAAAAAGTGAAGAAGGAAATCGCTGCAACCAGTAAATCAGTTCTTATTGAAGTGTTTTAATTTTTCTTAATAATCATCATTATTGGCTTTTTTAAAGTGTACTAAATCTTAAGGTGTCATTTAATTTTTGTATTGAAAGTACATATAAAAGTATATGTTCTCAGATATATAATGAACGAATGTATAACAGTGGGAAAAAAATTTTGGAAATATACAAATTTTTTTTTTTTTTTTTTTTCCACTGTACCAGTCGAGGGACCACAAACAGCGCCAATATTAATTTTAATATATGTATTATGATGATAGAAATGTGACCAATCCAAAGCCCTTTATAAGTTGTAGTGAATATACAAATTTATATATATTTTTCTAAAATTTTTAATGATAATTATGGTCGAATTTGGACAATTGAGGGAACGCTAATATTTATAAACACGTGAATGAAGTGGCAAACTGTAAATATATGAGATACTTTTACATTGCAAAATGATTTAATCAACCATTATGCTCAACCACTTTGCTGTATTTGCGATAAAATTATATTTTATTTATTTTTTATTCATTTATTTATTTTTTCTAAAATCTAGTTACCTCAAAAATAAATATTTTAGAGCTAGATATTTAATCATGCACGTTATGTAACACGGATTAATTACTTGGAATCTGTTTTTCTTATTACTGTGAAATATGACCTACATAAACCAAAATTCATTTTTAAAACATGCAAAAACATTAGTAATAAAATTAACATAATTAAGTAACAAAAATTTTCCGATTTTTAAACAACTATTTGACATTCTTAAAAGTATATATTTGTTTTATAACTGTTATATGTAATTATTTTAGAAAATATTGATCGCCAGTGAGTATTCCTAAAAAATACAACAGCACTAAAAGCATATATGCGGAAAATAATTTTATGGATATATTGTAAACTGCTCATGTTTCTCAAACGGGCGTCGATTGTTTTTTGTCGGTTCGGTTCTCACCATGGGGGATTTCCTGCGAGTGATTGAAAAGAGGTAATGAATAGGACCTCGAATATTTTACAATATGCGAATCTGTAGGACTAAAAGAAGAAGCAAAAGTGATAAAATCGTCATAGAAAAAATCGTATATTTTTCTTGGAATTGACCATAACTTTATTGTAAAGCGGTTGTTATTATTTCGGCGGAAGAAGAATTACTAGAATATTTTTCGAATAGATTATTCTTAATAATGACCGTAGTACGGAGAATTAACGAATGAAACTGTTTTCTGTAAATAAGTGTAGTGCTTCAGTTTGTTTATTTGACCAAATCCTGAATAGCTTCATAAGAGGTGAAATTTATTTACCTGCACTGTTCATAACCTCTACGATTGGCTATTCGGTTTTTAATTTCTAAGAAAATGGTTAATTTTCCTAACAGAAGAACATAACAAAATGTACAATGAATGCGTGTAAAACTTGCCATTATTGTTATTTTTACTTTTCTGTTCCGAAAAAAAAAAGAATGCCGCAAAGGATGTTGACATAATGGTTTTTGTCATTCGTCTATGAACATGATATAATAGCAACAAAATAAAGAAAACATAGTCTTATTGATAAAAGTAACCGAGTAAAAAAGAGAAATATGTCGATTGCGACAAACGTTTGTTGAAAGTCCCAACAAATTATAATCAGCTTCAGCTCGAAGATTATCTTCGTGGTGTAGCACAATGTAATTAGTTAACTTTAATGTTTGCATGTATTATAGGTGTTATTATCATTACTTATATGTAAGATTTCGAAATCGTTTATTTCTATATTTGTAATTAATGTTATTATTATTATATTATAATTGCAAACTCTTATTTTGTTGGGAAAACGTGAAAGAGGAAAAACATAATTTCTAATTCGACTAGCTGTATGAACACTGGTTGTACCTTGTATATATATATATGGTTTGAGAAATTATCATTCCTGCCGAAAGGGGGGATAATTTTTTTGCGACAGTTTTATCGCAATACATGCTATAGGTTTCAAATTGTTGGTAACTTAAATATTGTTTATGCGTGTTACAGAAAATACCTATTTATTAAATAAAACTGTATCCATTTCATATAAGAAAGATTGATTCCTTATCGAAGAATAATGAGGATATTGTTCCAATTTTTGTGGTTTTTGAAAATTTCAGTTATTACTAAACGACTAAACATTGTAATTTGTGTAGTATGCTGTAAGCTAATTTAACAGGCTCAGTTTGATATTGGCACAGTTTGATATCGGCACAGTTGTGTTTAAGCCGTATGTGAAAAAAAGAAACAAAAAAAAAACGACGAACTAGAATATTATTTTTCTTATAAATATGTTCAAAATTTATCCTCTTCTTTCTTTCATATCTACTTCATGCGACATTTTATGTTTTCGTTTACTACAAAACATGCACGCAAGAGCAAGTTCATTTTTCATAAATATTAAACATCTTTTTCTTTTTGTGCGTTTTACTTTTAGGCCAATAAGGTTAAATCTAAAAAAGCAACCTAAAGAAATCGAACAAAAATAAAAACAAACATACAAAGGCTAACTGACGAATCATTCTGAATAAATTAATGAAATAACTATCTAAAATCAAATAGACGATCGTGCTCATTTTTGATCACATTTTGCCTCAACGGGACTTTTCTGTTCAGCAAATACAAAAAGAAAACAAGCAAGCGTACGGATAATTTTGTATTTGCAACAACACATCATAAGTATCGAATTGCAAACCGGGTAAAGGTCTTTTTTTTTTTTTTTTGAGATCGCCAGTCGAGGGCATTACGCAGCATAATTTTGTGTTAGTGAGAGAGAGGGAGAAACTGATTAAAATTGAATATTACTGCAAATAGAAAATATGAAGGACGCTATAATAGCAATGATTGCCGGAGATGGAAAGGAAAGAATAAAGGAAGCACTATATGGAGTAGGCAAACCGAGTTTCGGGAGTTGCCTATAGAAGTGAGAGCGTTCTGTAGATATAGACGCGCATTCAAAGAAGATGTGATTTGTGTCACAGATTAGATCGGAATCATCCGGATGGAAGGAACAAAAAGGAGAAGAGGACATAGAAAAGCGAAAAGAAGATGCCGGAAGACGACTATGATCCAGACGAAGCCTGCAAATGGAAGAGATAAGAAAGCGCGAGAGATGAGGGAAGTCAAGGTACCAAGGGTACGGAGGAGGATGGGTTTGGATGCTAAGGTAGAAGGATTCAGGATTCGAGAATAAAAGAGGATAACTATCGTGCCATCGTCTACGATGGAGGTCCTTGATTGACGTGAATAAATAAATAAATAAGACTGAGGTCGAAAAAGGTAATTCTCATTTGGGTTTTGCAGTCATTACCAATAAGCAGCTTCTTTCATATTATTCACTACCGTCACTAAAGAATTTTTTTTTCCGAAATAAAACCAAAAAACCTTTAGTAAAGAAAGCCGTCGTGATGAGAAACAGAAGACAAAAAGGTTATTATTATAAATATTTAATGTAAATTAAAAGAACGATGATTCGAATAACGAATATCTGCGAATTATTCCTTTTAAAGCTTTGTGTTACTCAAATCCAACCCACCTGAACTGACAATATTTAGAAAGTATTATTTCAATTTAGTGTGATAAGTTAGTAAAAAAACGAAATTTTAGAAGAAAAAATCGTTTAAAACGCGTTTTGTAACTAACAAACATGTAAATTACAAAGTGGTTGTAGCCATTGACGGTTCTCTTCCTTTTTTTATTAAACACTATTTCACAGTGGAAAATTACTTAATCGCTTTTGTTCTCAACTTACTTCTTTACGTTTTTCTTTTTCCTTACAAAACATGCATCAAATATTACCGAGTCGATTTTTCTAATTATTATTATTTTTTTATGAGCCGCTCGCTTTATTATTAGACAAAACAAGAAAAGTTTCTTGCTTATTGGCTTTATTAAAATTTTTATGAAAATAATATTAGTCCAGTGTTTTGAAGATAGGAAATTTTTCTAAACGAACTAAAAGAAAAAAAAAAGGTTAGCCGGGCAGGAGGTTTCACGTACTGAACATTCTGTGAGTTAATTTAAAGATTACCGTAATTTACATTTACATAATATTAAATTAAAAGCAAAGATATTTAATTTTTAATTTGTAATATCGTATATATTTCTCGCCCAGTATTAACATAAATGTGTTTATGTTTAAAAACTTTCGCGCCTTTGTTTGTCTTTTTCGATATATTTTTGAAACCAGGGTTGATTCGTCAAGGAATTAAATATATAATTAAAATTATAGATAACAGAAAAAACTTCAATAAACGGTCCTCAAATAAATTTGCTAGATACGAATAAAAATAGAAAGATAATATAAGGAATATGTATCAGAAGCAAATTCGATTCAGTTATGTTACACTTTAAATGACGTAGAGTTGATAGTTTGTAATTTTCTAAATACGGTTGACTATACATTAGCAAAAAAAAAAAATGAAGAAATCCGACAATGCATTTGACCGATTATTAATATTAATAATTTTCGTCCCTCTTAAATTTACATCGCGAAAGTCTGTTTATGAGTATTTCACGCTGAAGTCGTAATTTCAAAAAAAAAAAAAATAGAAAATAATTTAAAAAAGCGAATAACCAAATAAAATCATGTAAAATATGTGTTTTGTGATTATATATATATTTATGCATATATAACATGCTATACGCGCGGAAAAATTAAATCGTTAACGAAGAACGGTATTTTTTGGACGGAATTTCTGATAGCAGTATTTGGTAACTCGTATTTCTCAGTAACACAGATGACAACCTTTTTCGGATGATACCTGAAAATCACCATAGGTGGTCTGTAAAAAGGTCTGAGTACGCCTGCGCCCGAAAGAGGCTGCGCCCGATAGAGTCGCGCCCGATAGAGTCGCGCCCGATAGAGCTGCGCCCGATAAATCGCGCCCGATCGATCGCGCCTGAAAGAGGGTGACCCGCCTAGTACAGATATGAGTGATTGAATTTCATTTTGTGTAACATTAGTGGTGGGTTTGAAATAACAACTGGCGATAGTCGAAGGGGAAATACGAGAATTTGCCATTTTAACCGAAATTGCTAACGACTGTAACGTGGTATTGCTGTAAAGATTGACTGCGGGGCAGCTCACATGTACAAATGTTGCCACCCCACCGCAAGCGATTAAACCATGTTCGTCATCTAAACGGAAAAGGTTATAGTTTTTTAACTTCGGCCTGTGGGTCTGTTTAAAGTGAGTCTTCTGCAGGCAGATAATGGCAGGAGAATAGGTGTTTATTAATATGTTGAGCTCTTCTATGTGCTTATAGAAGCCCCTGCTATTCCACTGCATAATAACATGATTGCACGCCATTTTAACGGAAATAAGAAAGGCTATGTGGATATGGGGTATCCGTTAAGGTAAGAAGAAGAGGAAGGTGACGTGTTAGCATGCTTGTGAGCTGCTGTCGTCCTCCGACGTTATTTCTGGCGAGGGTGGTTCTTGTAAACTTTTGATAACGTGAGTGCAGCGATTTTTAATGCTTGCGCCTCCGAGATATTGTTTGATTGTGGAAAGTAAGTGCACTAGACCTTCTCGGTCAGTTGTAAAATTACGTGCGTAATTTATATAATCCGAGGCACTGCTGATTTTTGCAATGAACGTCTGGAGTTCCTGATAGGAAAAGGCGAAGGGCGCCTGGTCAGGGAGGAATAAAGACCTGGCTTCGCCCATCAGGACATTTATGTCCTTTACTTTTTTGTGGGCGGTGTTGGTAGTGGAAGGCTGGGGTGTAGGGAGAAGAGGAACGGGTGATGGGGAAATATCGACATCATTATGCTGAGATGGGGGGGGGGGTGCTACGTTTTACGAGGGGCTGCGCTGAGAAATTCGGTTGTGGTTGTGCTGCCCCAGGTGTTGGCGGGTGCGGTCTCTTATGTTGAGTGGTATTTTGTTCGGTGATGGGACATTCATCTGTTGCCTCAACCGCTTCGTTTTTCTGGGAGGGGATCTCCATTGGGAGTTCTTCCAGCCCTTTATTCTTGCAGTTGGGACAGACATGATCAGCTAAGTCGATAAAAATGCGGTGTTCGATGCCATTGTACTTTAAAATGAAAGATTCTGGAATTTCTTTACAGTTTACCTGCTCAATGTAAACCTGCCTATGGAAGGAGATTATGTGTCCAAATTCGTCATCTAGCGGGAAGACGCGAATAATAGTGATAGGGGTGAGTAATTTTAACGGAAGGGAAGAGGCATAGTTGTACAACGCTTCATTAGGTATCGTCGCTGATACGTTAGAAAAAATTAGTTTGTTTGCTGGGTTTCTTAGTCTTCGGGCTTGAATTGTTTGACCATTGAGCGAAATTGTCCCGCCATCGGCGAAAAATGTCTCGACAAGTTCCTTTGATTTTAGGAAAACTACCACTCGGTCGCGACTAATACGAGATCCGGCGGTTATGTTTAATGCGCTGTCGGTTTTGTTTTTTATCGCTACAAAGTAGTCGCGAATTGCACATGGAGGTATGAACGGGAACAATATTGCATTTTCGTCATTGGCTGGCGAGAAAGAAGTTAGCGGCGAAATTTTAGCTTTCGACGATTTGACCGCATTTGCGAAAGAAATCGTTTTCGAATTATCGGACATATTACTGATGACCAGCGCGGAGCCATCTGAAATCGAATCATTGCCGAGGTTAGAAGAAGGAATATTCGGTAATGTCGCTTGCTGCGGCAAAGTAGTGGCATTAGTGTTAACGGTGTTGACGGTAAGGTTTGCGTCAGTGTGTGTAGCGGACGACTGCGGGAGTGTGAGTCGAGGGGCGGCGGGCGTAGTGTGTGTGCGGTGTGTTAGTGACGTTGGGTTGTGGTTTAGCGGTAGTAGTTGGTAATGGAACGGACTCACCGGTACCGGTTGGCTTATTATACTTGTTGCTGGGCACAGCAGACGCAGTTCTGGCAGTGGTTGAAGCTGCTACCGGTGGCGCGGCGGCAGGGGACGACTTGGTAGCTGTCGTGTTCGGGGGCGGTTTCTGATTCCGCTGCATCTTGACGCCGCGGATCAACGTAAAAATAGATTATCGATCGGTTTATCAGTTAATAGAATAAAGAAAAACCAAAACGAACGCAAAATAACATACGACTTTATCAAACATTTATAATTTAATCACCTTTAAAATAACATTCCAAAGAGAAATACGTACGTGATTTGTGAAAAGGAAGCTAAAATTACATATTCGGAAACTGACTCGCTAAGTTAATTTTTTTTTACTACATCTATAGGAACAATCGATTCTAAGTTCAATTCTAGAAAAAAAATTGTTGAAAAAACGATAAGTTTCAAATTAAAAAAAAGATAATGTATCAAGAAGTAATAAAGTCTTACATTTCAAACTAACGTCTTCGATATTTTATGTACCGTTTTTTTTATTAAGAATTATTTTTTGCTCGTACCAGAGCAACTTGATTTTCTCGGTGTATGATTTTATCAAATTTTCCATAAACTTTTAGTTGTTTAAATGTTTGGCAATTATCATTATTTTCTTTATATTTGTCCGGTAGCAAATTCAGATAAACATTTTTTCATGGTAGTAGTTTAATATTCCCAAATATAGCAGTAAAGCATATGCAGAAAAATTTTCAGCAACCAAATATACAACGCACAATTCGCTGCATTAAAAAATAATGTTTTGAAAATTTTTTACCTGTTTAAAACATTTTTTTTTGCAACTCTAAGGGTAGTTATTTTTCATTTAAAGTCGTTGTTTAATATAATAATTGATGTTTCGTGGAAAAGTGGAACAGAATTTTCTATTGTATTTATGGTTCGGTATCAAATTTTTCTTAGAACCAAAGGTTTTTTTTTTTTTTTTTTTTTTTTTTTTGGGCTCACTTTTAATATAGGCATTAACGCATTCCAAAATAATAAATTAATCTATTTAAGTCAGAATCGAATACGGTTAGATACTGCGGACAAGAAAGAGGCAATTATTGGAATAACCGAAGGATGAGGAAATGTTAGTAAAAAGGAAGCACTGTAGGGGGGAGGAATATTAATTCTAAGTAGATTTGTGTATAAGATATATCGTTCATGGTATAAGGAGGAGCACTCGAGAAAAACATGGTTAGCATTACAGTAAAAGTTGTCGTTTGGGTGGCGAAGCGGGCAAAAGGGGGTAGGCGATAGAGAAAAACGATAGCGGGATGAGGGTAGTAGGCTACGTCCGAAGCGCAATCTGCACATAGAGGCTATTATGGATCGGCGGAGCGAGGGAAACGAAGAGAACCATGATTTTTGTGGGAGGGCAGGTTGGATAGTCGAATAGGGTGAGCTGCGATTGGAGGTGAAGGTAGATCCACTTTCCTTAAAGCCGCCGTTGAAAAAAAATTGGTCTCCATTAATCAATACGCAAAAATAGATGTATGTATATTAATATAAGTGCGTGCGTGTGTGTGTGTGTGTGTGTGACACAATAAATATATATTAATTTCCATATAACTGCTTCACTAATGTAAGGAACGCGGCAAGTCCTTCTACACCACTAGGAATAATTTCACTAGATGGTAAATAATGCCCGTGATCTCCAGTGTCTCGTAATTCTATTAAATAGCAGTACTCTATGCCAATAATATCCCTGGCCCAATCAATTTCAATTCCTAATAAATAAAATAGAAATAAATAGTTCAATTAAAATGTTTAAAAGTTATCATAATGAAAATTTCATCCATGTCCGCAAATGCAATCTAGTTTCAGTGTAAGGAAATGTATTAGCACCGTAGATTACCGTTATCACCGTCGCACAGCATTGATCTTATTAGCGTAAAATAATATAAAATAAACAAATTGCTAGCAGAAAATGGCAATAAATACTGACTTAAAAAATGATTTTTACAAAAACAATCAATTTCGGTTACCATTTTAATGTAGTTACGTAAATAGCTAACAAACAGAAACGGTATATAGTGATGTATTTACGAGCATGAATAGTTTTGGGCATAGCCCATCATCAGCTAAAAATTAAATCTTACTGTTTTATCCTGAAAGAAACAAGTTGAATATCACGCAGTAGAAATCAACTCGTGAATTGCCGATATGTTTTAAAAATGGAATTTACCTAACAATAATTTAATTTTTATTTTTTATTAGTTTTTATTTATCGCAATTTCTTATTTTTTTTACTTTGTTTTAAAGTTATCTCGTGTGAAATTTTTATTATTTTTTGTTGATTACTCCAACAGCAACAGCATTTAATTCCATTATTTAAGAACGTTTATTCTTTCAGTTTATTCTAGATCGCAATAAGATCTTTCATGTATGTTATGTGTTTTTTTTTTGTTTTTTTTATTTTTTGGGCGCGCCAGCGGCATTGACCCAACAACAAGAAAACTAAGTTAAGAAATTAAATAACTAAGCGGTCCGAAATGGACGCAACAAAGGACAGCAGTGCGGGCATCACAGAACATGAAGGAAAGGAGAGGATATAGGAAGAGTTAGAGGGCATAGTAGGGAGACCTAATGACAGGAGCTGACTGTGTAAAAGGTAGCGTTCGTTACGAAGAGCAGGACACTCAAAGAAAATGTGATTAGCATCACATGTACGAGGAGGATCACAATCGTGGAGAGAACAATCAGGAGAAGGCGATAGAGCGTTATGTTTAAGTGGTATTAATAGTTTTATTTTGTTTATATCGGCATAAATCATTTTAATTATGGGGAATTCTACTAACCTGTTTAATAGAATTATAAATTAGTAACTGGTGATTGAGATCGGCTCGAATTTATTCCGAACTTGCAGATTAATTAAAAAGTGTATACTTACGAGTTTCATAAATATTTAATAATATAGCAATAATGTGAAGATAATACAGAACATACAATTTAATAATTCACCCTATTTTTCAGTTTCGAAAAAAACGCCATATAAATGTGGTGAACAATTTTATTTCATCATAAAATACTATTTTCTATTTTACATGGTAAACAAGGTACCAAACATTCTCTTACGCAACACCTTCATTTTTATTACTGTACATATGTATACCAATTAGTTGCAGTCAACATCAAAATGTGCAAAAAATACCTAACCACAGTCGCAGTTTATTGCCATCCTGGGTATAATATACCAGAGAGTGAATATACCCTGATTTTAAAAACCTAGCTAACATGTTTATCTGTGGTAGTGACTACTACTCCAAACATGTTAGCAGATCAAAATTGTATCTGATACGACAACAGTCTAATATTCCGCGCACATTGATAGCAGTTTTGAAATATGTGTCTAACGAAACCTTGCATAATGGTCTAAGGATACCATTCATCGAAGAAACCCATAAAGAAGAGTATGCAAAATTTTTCAACAAATCACCACAATATTGTAACTCAAACATTAGGGAAATGTATAGAAGCAATCTGTCAGGAAATCCAGGCAGAAGTCTAAAAAGAAAATGGTGCCGAGGTGCGGTTCCAATTACCTAAATCTCTTTTTATTAGACGTAATAAATAAGAGAGTAATAGATCATCGCATATCAAAGTTTCTCAATGGATAGATTGGACTTTAATTGTCTAAAATTGATCGCGCTATAGTATGTTACGAATGCTGTTATTTGTTGTATGCACATATACCGGTACAGGGTAAAAAAAATACAAAAAGAAATAAAAAAAACAAAAAAACAACGTAAACACACACATTATTTTCATTAACTTTTCAATAAACAAAAATTATAAGTTTGATCGCCTAGCACGAATACTATTTGTCTCCTTTTCCTATAATAATCGATTTCTACTAAATCGCAAAATTACTAGTTCGTGAATTTTATTAAACTACCGAAACTATTTAACATACTACAACAACCATAGATACTACTTTTGAGTTTCCATGGTATTATTAAATTAGCAACATAAACTTTACGTGCTTCATACTATGGTGGGACTTCTTTTTCATCAAGCTGTGCAGTAATAAGTAGTGTATTCATCTAGTTTCCAAAAACAAAAACCGTCACCGAACGCAAATGTGATTTGTAGAAACGAAAACGGGACGACAAACTGTGCAATAGCGAAGAATTTGTCACTTTAATACGTGATGATATAGGTGAATACATACTTGTTTGTTAAAACTGTATAATAAAACAAACTTTAATAACAAACAATAAGGGCAAAATAATTTATAAAAATAAATTAGATAAATACCTTAATTAGAAACGTTTTCGGGCATAACCCATCATCAGCTAAAACTAACTTAGTGGAAACTTAAAATACAACTTTTTTTACCCCGATAAGAATGGGTTTTTTTTGAATAAATGTTAAATAATTTTCAAAAACATTTAAGTGCTAGTGGATATCTAACAATTAACGAGCAGCTAGTTGTCTTTAGAAGGCGTTGCTCTTTCTGACAATATATTTCTTCAAAACTAGCTAAATATGCAATAAAAATCTTTGCTCTTGAAGACATAAAAATACTTATACCCGTAATATGGAGATTGGAAATCAACCAGCAGGTCAATACCAATTAAGTAACTCTGCGTTTAGTAGGACCCGTTGAAGGTATGAATAGAAATATTACTATTGGTTTTCAAGCGTTCAATTTTCAGAAAAACTGTTCGATGAAAAGAAACCTATTTGTGTTGGTACACTCCGAAAAAATAAACGAGATACCGCTTGAATTTTTACCAAACAAAAATAAGATACAGTTCTTGGTTTCCAAAGGAACATGACTTTAGTGTCTTATTGTACCCACAAAAATAAATTAGTTGTACTTCTTCAAATAATGCACTATGACGATAAAATCGACTCTGATGCAAGTAATAATAAACCAGAAATAATAACATTCTATAATAAAACCAAAATAGGAATAGAATTATTAGATAAATTAATTCGAAAGAAGCAGTGGTCTATGGTGGTGGTTTATGATAATTACCATTACAGATGCTCTTGCGATTTATACATTTAATTGTAAAAAATGTAAAATCAATCGCTTGGATTTCATCGAAGAAATAGCTTTGCAAATGATAAAACCCTAAATTTCACGGAGATCACAAAATGAAAATACCCTGCAAGAAATAAGAAGACGAGCTAAGTTTATTTTAGGCATAGAGGAAGCTGCTCAAGTAAAGGAAATGCCGACGTAAAGAATGGAAGATGTTACAACTATGGAAGAAGTAAGAAGTCTACCAGAAAATGATGCTGCAAACGCCAAAATCGGATGTTGGGTGGAATTTGTGTTCAAATCGCCCCCCTCCTTCCACCCCAAAAAGGAAGGAGAAGAAGATGTGTATTGGTTATCTGATTGAAGTTTGTAATTCATGTTTTCCGGAATATTCAATGTAAAAATGAAATAATAAAACATTATTCTTAAACTATTATTCGTGTTTTTCTTTTCATTTCTCAAATAAATTAGGAAACACTAATTATGAGCAAAAAATAAAGAAAAAAGGAGACATTATAAGTAAAACACGTGCTAAGCGTGCTTTCTTCGGAACAATACTGCAAGCTAACGCGAGTATTTAGGGAGGAAAATATTATTCTTCACACTTATCAAATGAAACAGGATAGGACTTACAAGATGGTGCTGAGACATTTACACTTTTCAATCAATCCGCCGGTTATAAAAGAAGAATTAGAATCACACGGTTTTGAAGTTCGCAATGTTCATAACGTGAGACAATATCAGACAAAAAAACTGCTGCCATTATTCTTCGTGGATCTTGAGCCCACAGCAAATTGCTGGGAAATCCATAATTTAAAATCATTGTGCAATACTATAATTAAAATAGAATCGCCTAACAAGAAAGCATCAATCCCGCAGTGTTAGAACTGTCAGCAATGGGGACACACTAAAGCATACTCCACAAGAATGCAGGTTTGTGTTAAATGTAGAGATGGCCATAAGACCTGCGAATGCAAACAGGATCCGAAATTACCGGCTACATGCGGACTGTGTGGCGGATCAAATCTCGCAAATTATAGAGGTTGTGAGATTTATCAAAAGTTAGTACAAAATAAAACGAATTCAGAAGTTTCAGCAAATCAACCTCTTGCGTCTTTCCTTTTCCAATACATTTTTGCTGTATTACTTAAAGAAAAATAAGTATGCATATTGAATACATAAAAAAAACTCTACGTTTGGTGTGTATGCCTATCTAGAGTGAAAGCGTATATTATTATAAATCTTTATAAGACACATATTAATTAAGGCGAATTCATTTTGATTTCGTTCAATAAGTATGAATAATTTTGTAATGTGTATAAAATGAATAAACGATAATAAGAGTGTCGAGCAATCACAAAACGGGAATATTTGCCCTGTGAGACCCAAAACGTATTTAAATATAAAAAAAATAAATAAATAAAACTATCGACGACTAACTGTAACTTATTCACAAATTATTAAGTCTAACACCCCTAGTCAAGCGGACAATATAAAAGCAAATGCGAACCATAGAAGGAATTCCGGTCAAATCCCCATTAACGCCCAATCACCGAATAATTTAAGGGATGATATACAGAACATTCCTTCTGTAAACCTGTTCGAGTTCCTGAATGTATTTAAATCCATGTTTCGTCAATTAGCCGAGTAAAACAGCATGATTCTATTCATGCTTACCTTGTTAGTTCAGAAATTAACCAAATAATGCCCGGCTACCTGAGGATAGTTCAGTGGAACGCGAATGGCTTAAAAAATCATAAAGCCGAAATTGAATTGTTCTTAACTTTCAATTCTCTATATGTGATTTTAGTTTCTGAAACTCACCTTCCTGATAAGGACTATTTCAAAATAAATAATTACAACACGTATTCTTGCACACGCCCCTCAGGAAAACCTCACGGTAGTTCAGCAATATTAATAAAAAGTAACATTGTACAACACGAACTAAATCATTTTAGGGAGGAGCATCTACAGGGAACTAACATTAGCGTACAGACGATGGGTAGCCAGCTTGTATTATCAGCTGATTATTGTCCGCCACGACATAAAATAACATTGATAGAATTCTGTAAATATATAAAAAATTTAGGGAGCAGATTTGTGTCAGGGGCAGATTGGAACGCCAAGCATACAGCGTGGGGATCCAGGATAACTACAACAAGGGGACGTATGCTCAAACGAGCACATGAAAGTCACAATGTCCAACTTATTGGCCAACCGATAATCGTAAGATACCGGATCTCAGATTTTTTCATTACAAAAGGAACCGCTAGTTATTATACAGATACAAATTCTTCCTTCGATCTCTTTTCAGATCACTCTTTTATTATTATAACTTTCGGTGATTTGGTTGTATGCAGAGAGGAGTAAATACCTTGAAATAACCACAACACAGACTGAGAATCATTTAGAGATTATTTGGATACAAAGTTAAACTTAAAAGTTCCTTAAAAAGCCCAATTGACGTTGAGAATGTCGTACAGTATCTAACAAACGAAATACAAACAGCTTAAGCACTCCTGTTCTTAAATGTAAAAAAAGTAATAAAGATTATCCAATATCAGTTCGGGAAACTTGTCTTAGAAAAGAGAAAGCTTAGCAGAAGGTGGTTCTAAACGGGAAACTCTTCGGATAAAACGTTGTTTAATAATAAAATAAAAGAATTAAGAAAACTTTTAGAAGAAATCAAAAATAAAACGCTTAATAATTATATAGCTAAACTATCACCCTTAGCAATTGATGATTATTCCATGTGGAAGTGTACCAAAAATGTTAGGTAACCGAACAAACATATTCCTCCGATGAAACATGGTAACGGGTCATGGACGGAAGATTATAAACAGAAGTGGAATTTATTTTCTGAGTACCTGGCAACCGTGATTAAGCTAAACATACGGACAAACACGGACAGGGAAATACATGCATTTATAACCAATCATATGGACCATCTTCAGCAATAAAGTCAGCCTCTCCTCACGAGGTTGGGTGTCTGCTTAAAACGCTGAAAAGGAGGAAAAGCCTAAGTTTCGACTTAATAAGCGCTGAGTTATTAAATAAACTTCCGCGGAAAGCTATAGTACTGCTCACTTCTGTATGTAACGCAATATTTGGCATACAATATTTCCCGGTACAATGGAAGATTGCGTAAATCGTAATGATTCCAAAACCTGGTAAAAATCCTTTCTCTGTTACGTCTTATCGTCCGGTTTCCTTTTTGCCTGTTTTATCGAAGGTAATGGAAAAGTTAATATTGAAAAGTTTGCAGCCTTATATGCAGCCAACTAATGTAATTCCGTAACATCGGTTCGGCTTTTTAAAATATCATTCTACGATTGATCAATTGCATAGGACGGTTAGTGTAATTAAAAATAGTTTAGAAATAAAAAAAGTATGTACTGCAGCATTTCTCGACGTTCAACAGGCTTTTGATAAAGTTTGGCACGATGGCTTATTATACAAATTAAAATGTTTGTTCCCAAGTAATCTTTACCTGTTGCTAAAGTCATACCTTGAAGATCGACATTTTCAAATGCGTTACGAACATACCTACTCAAAAATACATCCGGTTTTAGCAGACGTTCTTTAGGGCTGAATTTCAAAGCGATTGCTATGATAGTTTTTGCATTACTTATTTAACAATAAATTTTTGTTTTTTTTTTCAAACGAATTATTTAATACTAATATTTATACTTACATTCTACATTTTTCAAGTGATACTATATGAAAAAATACTATCAAATTTTTCATAGTACATTCCATAAATGCAAATTTTTGTTAATTGTTACTATCGGTTGTTCGCTCGCGTGCTTATCAGTTAATGATTGTTCGGCGATAACGGCATCTTCACTTTCAAAGACATCGTTTGTATAGCTGATAAGACTGGTGAGATCGTTTTAATTTAATCGCTCTGCGCTCGTCTTTCGGTTATTTAGCGGTCTTTCTTAAGAAGATTAAGTTCATTCTGTTTAGTTAATTTATTTCTATTTATATATTTTATTTTATTTTATTTTCTTCCGTTACCCCGTTTTTTTTTGATTTTTTTTTTTCTTTCTTCTTCTTTTCTCTATTTCTTATTTTCTGTGTTTGATCAATGAACTCGTCTAGTGGAGGCCGCTCAGCGGCCTCCTCCAAGGAAAGTAAGTTGTCGAAACCAAATCTGCATCTCCAGATGGAGGTTTCGCATCGGTCCCTAGTAAGGATCTGCGACTCTCTAATCCAGACCTCATTAACCTCGCCGGCAATAGTAGTAATAATAACGATACCAGTGAAAATAACACTAAAAATAGTAAAAATAATAATAATAAAAATAACAGTAATAACAATAAAAATAATAATAGTAGCGATAATAGTATTAATCACTTAAGCAAAAATAACTCTAACATTAACGTTAGTGCTACCGATGCTATTAAAAAATTTACTATTAAAAATTCGCACCTTACTAGTAATATCAATAATACCAATAATAATAATAACAGAGATACCGACAACAAAAATAATACTAACGGTAATTATAGTAACAGTAATAACAATAGCAATAATAATAATAATTATGGTGATGGTAATAGTGGTAGTAATAATAATAATAATATTAATAATATTAATAACAACAATGGTAATAATTCAAATTCAAATTCAAATTTATTGGTATTTACTAAATTAACATAAAAATACAAAAAAATGTAAGTTCCACAAATGCACATGGCTGCGCGAGCAGTGGGATTATTATTATATAAATGAGATTGATACTATATTGATGGTAAATCCGGATACAATTACAAAACGCATAATAAAATAAAATATTATATACTAAAAACAATGCTAGGAAGTAAAACATGAAAACCGGTACGATACAATGCAATATAATGCAATGGCCAAACAGATATTAGCTAAAAATATTATGAGTACAATTTGAATATGAAATAAAATATTAATATTATTTGGCCATTGCTTACAGAATTTAATTTTATCATATTCAGTATAATATTTAAACACATGTGTATTTCAAACATCGGTAAGTCGTAAGTATCATATAATTGGGATTTACTATTTACACATACACTTCAAACTAAAATAAATAAGATAAATGAATAACTATTAGCTATTTATAAACGTGCGAACAGCTGTTAGTATTTTGATAATTTTATATAATCATTGTATCTATGAAATCTACAGTACTTCAAATTTTAATTACATCCACACAATTTTAATACCTCCCAAAGGAAAAGAAATTTTACTTATTCGTCGGTAATAATAGTATGATAATTTAAAGCATGAAATACTGCACTAATAACTAGTAGTAATGATAATAGTAATTACATTAGTAATAATAATAACAATGATGATAGTAATGGTGGTGGCAATAACAATAGTAATGATAATAGTAATGATGATAACAACAATAGTAATACTAACCATAATAATTCTGATAGTAATGCTAATAATAACAATATGAATATCGCAATATTTGCCGACAATCACCCAGGTCCTTTCACGGTCTACGTGGAAGGTTGCTCTGAGGATAGAAACATCGGCAATCTCCACCATTTAGCCCTTGCAAGGCTTATTCACGCTGCGTCCACTCCTCTAAGCAGAATTGATTCTCTCGGCAAGGGTCGCACTGCGGTCCAATTTCCTTCCGCTTCTTACGCAAACTCTTTCTTAAATAATTCCACTTTCCTTTCATCCAACAATATCAAAGCGTACATTCCCAACAGTCTACTATACAGATTGGGTGTCATCACAGATATCCACCCATCGTTCACAGATAAGGACATCCTGGAGGGCATTTGGTCCTCTATTCTCATCATTTCTATCCGCCGAATTCATCGTACTTCCGAGGGAAAGAAAATTCCGACAAGGTCTGTTGAATTGAAGTTTCTCAACACAGTTCTTCCGGAATTCGTCTCCATTTTCCAACTGAGATTTCTTGTCTCCCCTAGCATCCGTCAACCTACTCAGTGTTCGAAGTGTTTTCTATTTGGACACATCGCCAAACACTATCGTAGCACCTCCCCTATCTGCCCCCACTGTGCCTCTCGACACCTTATTACAGACTGCAGTAATCTGCAAGAACCGCCACTTTGTCGCAACTGCAAAGGCCTTCATTGCTCTAACGATCGTTCTTGCCCAGAATGGGCAAGACAAAAAGACATTAAGAGGCTAATTGGCCTTTGAAAATATTTCTTTTCAAGAGGCTGCCTCTTTAAATAAGAATCGCTTTGTATCACAAGCATTCACCTACGCGGATCGAGCCGCGGTGCCCCCTTTGTCGCACAGAGCTCCTTCCAAAGGGCCTACCTCCTCCCCATCTCGAATCTATTCCCCTCTTAGCCCTAAATCTCCCACTTTCCACAAACCTCGTAATCCTAAATCTTCATATGTTCCTTCTCCTCAATTTCCTCCGCTTCCTTCTAACTTTATCCCTCACCCCTCTAATGGATGGGCTCTTAGGAGACCTACTCATTCAAATATCCCGGCTACAAATGATACCTATGCCCCAACTACTTTTCAAACCAATCCTACCTCCTTGACTAACATCTCTGTTGATTCCTCGGTTTCTCCGCCCGTAATTCAAACTATCTCGGCGGCCATCATGGAGCTTCTTAACTCCAACAACATTGTTTCTTCTTCCTCCTTTGTTGACTCATTATCATCGTTTCTCTCCAATAATCTTTGTTCTCAATAGTTACAGAAGCATAAAAGTTAAAAGCTCGGAGCCAAGCATTGCTTCTTATTTTTGATGTTGCTCCTTTTCGTCACTTTCTCATTCTATACTCTTTCGTATTCACCCCTTTTTCTTTTCCCGCAAATATTTCCAGGCATTGTAGACAGCTGCCCGAATCTGATGAATTATGCACTTTTTATGTGCTTGTTGGTTTTTACCTCATTTTGTGAATATGCCGTTGCTGAGGTAATCAAAAATACTTTCGGGCACGGTTTTTTTCACTTTACTCCTCTTGCTCCCCTATGTACTCATGTCAAGTTGCTACAAAACATCTTTGGACTGAGATACATAGGAACTACTCTCTGCTGCACAGTCTCTTGTGCTTATGGAACATTTATTAGGATTGCTGACGTGCACCTAATTCAACTCATAATTTGTAGACTTGATCTACATTCTGCGTTCGTAATGGGCATTAGGCTGTCTACTTCGTTGCCTTTTGTTTTCAGCACCAAAGCCTCCTTTTATGCCAGCGGCATATGTGTCAATAGGAGGACAATTCGTACTTTGCTCTCTGCATGCCTCCCTTTCCTAAAATTTAGCTCAGTTTATCTTTCCTCTTGCTCCACTTTATGCTTTATCTGGTTGGCTCCGTTTTGCCTTCTTTTCCGTTCTATTTCCGTTGTCCTACCTCTCCCTTTTCTTCTACCTCCAAGCTCTACTTATGCACTGTTAGCCTTGCATCTTGTAATGGCCTCCTACACCTGTCGAGGCCTCTCTCACTTTCTCCCTCCTGTCCATGTCTCCACTTTCCTTTGTCCCAACCCTTCCAAGGTTTAAACATGGTGGCCGCCGTGAACATATTACAATGGAACTGTCGTAGCCTTAGAGCTAATAAACATTCATTAGAGGGTCTGTTGGATCTCCATGAAATCAGTGTCACTCTTATCTCTGAAACGTGGCTCCGTGCTGGAATGAATCCCCAATTTAGAGGTTTCACTCTGGTCAGGAATGATCGTGAGGATGGTTACGGTGGAGCCGCTATCCTCATAAGAAATGATATTCCCTTTCTTTCTCATAATGTTCCTTATAACTTCTCCTCTAACAACAATCAGCTAAATATTGTACATATTTCTATTCCTACTAACCCTGGCCGCTCCCTAAATTTTATTTTCGTCTATGTTCCTCCTGATTATGATCTTCGTCTTGATGGGTAATCGTCCGTTGCTGACAAGCCCAGGGAAAAACCCAAACAAGAAAAAAAAAAAAGATCTTCGTCACTTTCCCCTCTCTCAGTTTTTTAATTCTCTTCCTCATCCCTTTATCATTGGTGGCGACTGGAACGCTCGCTCCCCCTCTTGGGGTTGCTCATCCTATAACTCTAATGGTACTGTCTTTGAAAATTCTATTCTTTCCGATAATTTGGTTCTCCTTAACAATTCCTCGCCTACATATATTAGGAGTCCGTCCATCTTCAGTTCCCTTGACCTAACTTTTTCCTCTCCCAATGCTGGCCTCAACTATAACTGGAGGACTCTTGCGGGTACCTTTGGTAGTGATCGTTCCCATTCTGATAACTCCTCTCAATTTTCCTTCTCCTACTCCATTTAGGCCCCTTCATTCTCCCAAATGGAATCTTTCCAAAACGGACTGGGCTCTATTTCGTTCTATTATGGATCATTTGCTTCCTAATTTGTGTCCTTCCTCTGATCTCATATCATCCTATAATTTTTTTCTTCATTCCGCTACATCTGCTCTTTCTTTATCTTCTCCATCTCGCCCCCCGATGCGCTCCAAGCGAGGTACGTCGGCATCTTCACTCTGGTGGAATGACGAGTGCGAGGCAGCTTTTAGGCTCAGTCGAGCTACTTTTAGAAACTTTCGCTCCAATCCTACTACAGAGAATCTTCTTGATCACAAGCGAGCTAATGCTAGAGCTAAGTACATGCTAAAAGCCTCAAAGAGGTCCTCCTGGCAGAACTTCTGTTCTTCCTTCTCCAGAACTACCCCACTTTCTCATATTTGGAAAATGGCTAAGGCGTTCAAATCCCCGTTTTCAGAACACCCGTCTAACCTTAATCTCACTCGTGATAGCCTATTATCTTTTGTCGATTCCACTGCTCCCGCGTACGTTCCTAACTTTGATGAACTTTACTCCTTTCCTTCCGTACAGAGCACCCCCCGCACCCTTTAACATCTGCATTCAATATCAATGAACTGAAGTCTGTTCTTCTAAACTCTACCAGTCCTGCACCGGGTATAGTAGGTATTCCATACATAGTCCTTAAAAATCTGTCTCAGCAATCACTTGCGTTTCTCCTTGAACTTTTCAATTCCTTTTTATCCAGAGGCATTACTCCGTCTTCCTGGAACTCCTTTATCGTTATTCCCATCCCGAAAAAAAATGCTTCCTTACGTCCTATCTCTTTGGCATCATGTTTCAAGAAACTCTTCGAAGGCATGCTGAATAAACGTCTTGTTTGGTGACTGGAACATAACAACTTACTTCCTTCCAACATGTTTGGCTTTCGACCAGGCATTGGTCCTGCCGATTGTATTAGCTCCTTTGTTTCCCACGTTTATAAATCCTTCATACATAAGCATTTCACGCTGGCTTCTTTTATCGACTTATCCTCAGCCTTTGATAACGTTCATCTACCTAGTCTAAAAGACGCAATGGTCGCAATTAATCTCCCAGTCAAACTCATTTCGATGATTATTAATCTTATGATAAATCGCATTATCCACATTTCCTCTCCGTGGCTTCGAGCTACAAGAAGTGTTTTCCGCGGTCTTCCGCAAGGTTCCCCCCTCAGCCCTACCCTCTTCAGTACATATACCATTGCTGCAGCATCTCTTCCTTTAAACTCCCTCTCTTTATTCTTTGCGGATGATATTCTTCTTTTTTCCTCTTCCTACGACTTGGTAATCGCCAACGAAACTCTTAATTCGTCTTTGTTTGCACTTGAACACTCCCTATCTTCTATTCACCTTTCTGTTTCTCCTTCTAAATCCTCTTCTATGGTTTTTACTCTCCGCCCCTACAATTCCATATTAGTCAACCTATCCCTGAATCAAGTTTCTCTTCCCCGTGTTATTTGCTTCTGCTATCTCGGTATTTACCTTAATAGTCGTCTGACCTTCTCTGAGCATATTGACCACCTTTCTTGTTCTGCCGTTAAAAGACTGAACTTGCTAAAATCCTTGTCTCCAACCAAATGGGGAGGTGATCCTTATCTGCTCATTTCCCTGTATACATCCATTATTCGCTCCAAGTTTGATTACTGCTCTTTTATCTATGGTTGTGCCTCCAGATCCCTTCTTTCCAAATTAGATATAATACAAAACTCCTGTCTCCGTCTTTGCCTCGGTGCTCTCAAATCCTCTCCCATTTCAGCAATGCTCGCGGAATCTAGAATACCTCCCCTCTCAGTTCGAAGTTCTTATTTGGGCTATCGATTCCTTTCCAAACGTTTACCTTTCACTTCGTCTCAACTTATTCCTTCCTACATTTACATTGCCAAGAACTGGCGTTTTGTTTCTAATAAAATCCCTATCTTAGCCCCTATTTCTCAACGTCTTAGCCATTTCTCCTCCCATATTATATCCAGCAATAATCTTCCGTACTTCTCACTCAATTATTTCGACCTCTTACACCCTCCCAAAGTACATTTTCTTCCTAAATTTTCTAAGTTTATGCCTCAGACCGTCATTAAACAGGAATTTCGCAGTACGGTCAGTTGTCTTTTTCGTTCTCATGCACTTGTTTTTACTGATGGCTCTAGAGGACCCGGTGGGGTCGGATCGTCTTTTATTCTTCCCGACTCCAATTTCTCCGAATCCTTTCGCCTCCCATCTTTCTGTTCTATTTTTACGGCCGAATTGATGGCTATCCTTCGTGCGATCATACATATCTCGTGCAATCGTTCGTCCTCCGACTATCTAATCATTTCTGACTCCATAAGTGCTCTCCAGGCTATCAGTTCACCACTTCCTCCTCCCTCTTCTGACTTCTTCATTCTTAGTATACGATCTCTCATTTATAATCTTTCTTTCCATCACTCTGTACACATTTACTTACTGTGGGTTCCTGGTCACAGAGGCATCGAGGGTAATGAAATGGCGGATGCTTTGGCTCAATTTAAAAAAAATCCCGGCTGTTAATCTATTACCTCTAATTAAGAAGCTTCACTTCAGATTTTGGTCGGATGTGTACCCTTCTTCTTTAACCAACAATCGTTCCTTCTACCTTTCAATCCAACCTACACTTCCTTCTCAACCATGGTTCTCGGAGTTTCCCTCTCTTCCACGATTTATAATTTCCTTTATTGTCCGCTTGCGCTTTAATCACACACTGCTGCCCTCTTCACGCTATCGTTTCTCTTTGCTTCCCTCTCCTCATTGTCGGTTGCATCCAGATGAAGCAGTTGTCTGTGATGCTGATCACATTTTCTTCGAGTGCTCTGCTCTTTCTGCGGAGCGCTCTCTTTTCTATCTTCACCTTATAAAGCTGGGGCTTCCCACTCCTTACTGTGCGTCTTACATCTTGTCCATTCCTTCCCAGTCTGTTGTTCTTGTCCTTGGTTCCTTTATTTCAGCTGTCTCCAATCGAATTAGGTTCTAGTTAGTTGTTTCTTCTTCCCATTGTGTCTGGGCAATGGTCCATAGTTGATACGCCCAAAAAAAAAAAAAAAAAAAAAAAAAAAAAATTGACAAAACTAAAAAGAAGAGTGCAATACTTAAAAAAAAAACAAAACAAGGCGGTTACAACTTTTACTGATAATATAAGTAGAAATTTTAAGTTATGATATAAAATAATAAGAATGCAGCATTTACCATTAAAGGCAGACGGCCTAATAAGATGGTTCAAAAACGACAAAAATATCAAATAAAAATCAACAACTCTTGAACGGTTTGACTTATAAATTTCAAAATTGGATCATAAATTACAATTAAAATTCTCAAGAAAATCGGTAACTTCAAACTAACCGATTACACTGGGCGACAAAAAACCAATATAGAATTTAAAACGACCTCTTAAACCACTTAGAAATTCATAACTCATTACCAGATAACCGCTTACATGTGAAATTCAAAATATAAAATAAAACACAGCTTTTTTTTAAAATCAAAAAATTACGATTAACCATTTGCACCCAAAAACAGCAAAAAAAGGATATTCACATAAAATCTGAAGAAACCAAAACATATCTTAAAAACATATGCATAATAAACCGGTTTATAGGAAAATTATAGTCGAGCTTACAACTTTATATCTAGACTTTGGGGCGCCCAAAGATCGAAAGTTTCGAAAACTGTATATTTTTTTCCCGGTCATGTGATATATCGATGGAAAGATCGGTATTTGTCGAGAACAAAACCGTATAAGAACTTTCAAAGTTGGCGACAAGTTCGAAAAAAAGTACATGTCGCTCCCTTTGCGGAACTAGTATTATAGCTAAAAATTTTAAACAAGGTTAAAAATATGCGGATCCCCGTATATTTCTTTAGTTTGGATCATCTCAGTTTCCAATTTTAAAATTAGGCCCTCAGGGGCGCCCAAGGTCGAAATTTTTGAAAATATTTTCTTTTCCGGGCATGTGTTATACCGTTGCAAAGAGCGCTATTATTCAAGAACGAACCCGCATTTTATTTTCTAAATGAAAGTTTCGATGTTTACGAAAAGTTCAAAAATGCGCGAGATCTAATATGAAGCTCACCCGCTCCTTTGCGATGCGCGTATTATAGCTAAAAATTTTGAACAAAGTTGAAAATCCATAAAAAAGAGTATAACAGCGTCAAAGATTCCGAATTTTCTATCTGCTGTTTAATCGTGAGAGTATGACTATTTTCGCCGGCTTTGGATGTCGCACAGATCTGACAAAAATTGTGCAACCACTATGAACATCAACTATTAATATAAATAGAATATATAAAGTGCATAAAAAATGTTTAAATTATCTCACCTGCTGCTATGTACTCTATGTCTGCTACCGAACCAACCGTGTATGTCTGACCCGTTACTTCTACAATAGCCTCAGCCATTAAATTGCCCACACGAAGCAGCTCATCGTAATTAGAGACGTGTTTATTGTCGTAACCGGTAGGAAATAGGACTAACTGACCGAAACTGTGAAAGTTTATTATTCCCTACAATATGAAAAATATGATTATTCCTCTATAACGCTGTATTTCCTAAGGAGTATGTACAACTAAGTTCTAGGACACTAATCGGAAGCGAATACTAGTCATGTGAGCATTTCTTTTATCACCGGTTACCGAATAAGAGATGCACAATGTACTACAATTTACTGTTTGTTTCATACACATGCTACTAGTATTATAAATTGAAATCATCTACATCAGCAATGACCAAATCTCCTTGTGATCACTTCCTTTCCTTCCAGACAACTTTGTAAGAACGTACTCAGTCAGTAACAGCACTCACATAAAAGTCTAGAGGAAGCTGCAATTAACCAACTTTAACAATTTTATAACCTGTACTAAGTTGTTTGGTTTTTTACATGTTTGAATGTATTTTTGGAAATTAATATTGCATACTAAGCGACTTATTAATGGAAATTTAATATTTAGTTATTTCTATATCAAATTTATACTATTCATGTTTGTTATATGGTTTAAGGAGTTCCTCAATGAAGGTATATTATTATTATTATCATTATTATACTTGTATATAGTAAGCTATAACAAATACAAATATAACAAACAAATTTAAGAATAAAATGACTATTTCCTTAGAAATGATTTCAGGTGTAACCCATCATCAGCTAAATACACAATTCAATAGATATAATCAGAAACAAATTCTAAATCACACTGAAGTCAAATAGTTCTTTATTTTATTCTTGTTCTCATATATATGTTTCTAGTAAGACGATTTATATCATCATCACATTGGACATAACTGGAAGGTCATGTGAGTATACAAGAAAGAGGACTGGTCCTAATACTGAATCTTGGGGAACGCCAGCTTCGGCGGGAAAAAACTCTGATACATCGTCGCCAGATTTTACTTGAAAGTACCTATCTGTCAAGTATGAAGACAGTAGTGGGTAATAGGAGTGTGGCAAAGTTATTTTTATTTTTGAAAGCAATCCCTCGTGCCACACGCGATCGAAGGCCTGACTAACATCCAGGAAAGCGGCAGAACAATATTGCTTCCCGTCAAAGCAATTAACAATGTATGTCTGAATTCTATGAACTTGTTCTACTGTAGCGTGCCCAGGACCAGACCCAAGCCGGTAGTTTAGAATTATACCCTGCAGCTGCTCTAATAGCCTAGACAACAATACTTTCTCAAATATTTTAGATACTATTGGTGAAAGACTGATCGGTCGATATGATGAGGCTTCACTAGCGGGTTTACCTGGTTTCGGTATCATTATTACCTGAGCCATCTTCCACTGTGACGGATAATAACCCAGCCCAATAATAGTGTTGAAAATTGTTGTTAACAAAATTATGGCTTTTCGCGGAAAGAATTTTAGCATCTTTCCAGTGATAAAGTCATATCCAGGGGCTTTATGTGTTGCTAAATTTCCGATTGTAACCTTTTTTTCATTTCTGAGGGCGTGAAATGTGTGATGGGGGGGAGGACCTTTGAAATGCTGCAACTAAATCACGCTTTACCTGATCATAAAGAGGCTCAAATCTGATGTTCGGAGAATGTGGTATAAACACATTCTTAAGATGTAGTCCAAGAACTTCCGCCTTATCAGGATCGCTGCGTGCCTATTCATCGTTATCTTTACGCAAGGGTGGTGCCATTCTTTGAGGTCTTCTGAACGCTTTGGTTGCTTTCCACAGTGCAGGGTTGTCATTTTTAACGTCTCCATTGTAAAGAATTGTGTTCTAAAGGTATCATTTTTATGCTGTTTTAATAATTTACTTAATTCTCTGCTTATTATGTTAAGAGAATTTTTATGACCCTGATACCTTGTTATTTGCCATAGTTTTCTAATTTTTCTTTTTTTCGTTGATTTTTTGCTGAATGATATGCGGATATTTAAAGTCTCTGTTTATGGTGACATTAGGGGTGTTTAACCACGCTGACTTTTGCAGCATATGATTAGGGTACTCAACTGCTTCGTCAATATTATCACCTTTTTTCAATGGAACATTAATGACGAGATTCTCTAAGAATACCAATCGGTTCTATTATTGTGAAATTAATAATTAGCCTTTTTAATTATTATTAGCGGACTTATTTCAAGTATTACGGTTAAATTATCCGACGTAGAGTCAAAAGATGTTTCAATATTAAAATCGCCGATTCTCTTACTCGGTGACCGATAAATAGCTAATAGAGTAATTTTTAATTTATTAAATAAGCTAATTTCTATCGCTATATTATCGTACGCATCACTTTCAGTAAACAGTATTTTTGAATTCCATTCTTTTGCGACAAATACTAATATACCGCCGTTATAGTTGTTTGGCTTCCCCAGGACGTATTTGTCATATCCATCTATCTCATAGAGATTTAACTCCTCGTCACTTAAATTTACCTCAGTGAGGACAATAGCCGTAAACGGTTGATTATGAATGTGTGCTAAGAGTTTATCCCAGTTTCGTCTCAGGCTTCTAATATTCAAGTGCGTTATGTTAAAAATATCGTTATTTATTCCTCTTCCTCTGTTCCAAGTCTTTATAATCTCTGCTGTCCATTCTGTCATGCGCTCGTAGGTGCCACAACTAATTTTGTGGCAGAATTGTATTAATGACGTCATACGGTTTTTTTAATTGTTTTCTTCACTGTTTAGTTATCAAATGTCTATTAATATATAATTTGTGATCTATATTTTAAGTATGTCATGTCGTGCTCTGATCTCGCCTATTTAAGTTGCTATTAATGCAATAGAGAATTGCGTAATTATCTATAACTGTATACATTAGATTCGCACTTATACACATACTCGTTACCTGAAACCGAGATAATGCTATCAACAGAAGAAGTAAACAATGATTATAACAAATTACCATCACCAGTAGAATCCCCTTAACCTAAGAGTACCCGTCACATTGTACATTTCTGAAAAAATTCTACAGCATTTTTCGAATTATCCTAAATATCCTATCTTGGTATTAAAAATTAACTTATCTACCATACCATTTTTGCCGATCGTACATAATTTTTATGTGTTATCACTATTGTAAGATTCTGTGGAAATACACAGACGGTTTCCACACTGTAATCGTTATTATAAAGGACAATTCGCGGATCGCGTCTCTTATGTTTAGAACTGTTCCGAATGTGTAATACTTTTGACTTATTCATATTTATACACAATTTCCTATCACGTGCCTATTTACGGAAATTATCTATAACCTCTTGTAATCATTTTTTCGCAATCTCTAAATTATTGTGCTGCATTAAAAAGGCAATATCATCGGCAAAAACATATACCTTTGCATTATTAATATGCTTGTGTGATGAGTTAGTGTAAATAAGAAAAAATATAGGGGCTAATACAGTTCCCTGACCTACTCTGTATTGAATAGTTATTTCTTTACTTTTATTCCCTGAGATGTTTTTGTTCATACGTTCAGCACAATTTGCAGCGAGTTTTCACACTAAGCCTTTTGTTTCACTTTTTTTGTCTATCTTACACTAATGTTGAAATGTATTCTTGCGCAACTAATTCTAAGTGTTTGAACTCCGTGCTTCTTTATAATAGTTTGGAAAAATAAACATTTTTTCATTCAGAAACAAACTCGTGGGACCAAAAACAAAAAGGAAAGAGAATTGTAGTCGAATGTATAAGAAGTGCTCAGTATTGTGACGTGATTTTTGACATGTACTGCACCATCGCAAACTGCGTCTTACATCGTTTTTTCTAAGTAGATGCAACATTAAAATAATACAAGTCAAGTTGACCACCTCTTAAATATGCACCCTCTGTTTGTTCGGATGAGCTATATTCCGGCGGCAATGCCACACTTCGAGGTAAGTAATACAGGTTTTGAGAGCCATTTTACCGAAGTGCTTGAGGAATTCTGTAATACTAATAATACATAACCTCCATTTATATTTCTCTTCGAATTAGCTACACATAAGGCGCGTCGCTCGTGTCAGCAATGAACTTGTAAATAGTGCTACTCGTGTCTCAGAATGGTTTTCTTCATTTGGATCTGTATCTTCCGTTATAATTAACGTTGATAATAGTTTAATATTTTTTTCATTAAAAATTGTTTTTTTCCAACTTATATTTTCATGGTAAATTAATAGTATTTTAAGTTTCGGTTTGTTGCATTTATTTTAGTGATCACTGAGTAACGGTTTTTACCGATACTCAATAATGCACTCATATGGTAAAACCATGTTGACCCTTACAATTTCCAATAAAAAGTGAATCAGTAAAATTCGTCTAAATGATCAAAAGTTATGCGCGCAAACAAATAGTACCTGCATACCTTCTGTGTAGAATTTCATTTTGACAAGGATATGTCGTTGACCTATTGTGTGAAGTGTGCTATAACTATTGTGCTTTAGTTTAGTAAATCAAATTTTTAAAGATAAATGTACCAAATTTATATAAAACTTTTGAATAAAAACACGGAAATCATACGAAGCACGTGTTTTAATAAAACAATAGGTACACAGATGCGCGCGCACATTTTCAAAAATAACTTGTTTGTAAAGTAATAATGCGATTTTCGATTTGTTTGCTAGCATAATAATTGTTTGGATCAATGTAGATACCAAATAGCGTATTAATAAATAATTTTAATCAAAACCCTTCTTCAGCTGGCAAAAATAGAACTTTGCAACACAAACACAAAGCGACTAAATATTGCGAGCAAATAGTAAAAATTTAAAACGCCAACATGGAGCCGAAGTATTCCGCAGGAGAAAAGCAATATCATAATGCAAATTAATAGGCGGACTATATGATAATTGTAACAGAAAAACTTGAAATAATTTGATAAAAGGGCTTGCATATCAAGTTCGTCGTTCACTCCTCGGTTACCGTTTTTTTAATAAAACGTCTCCCCACTTTTTCATCCAGTCTTATTCCTTCCTATCTTTATATCAAAAATCACTGGCGCTTGGCGCCTCATAAAATTCCGATTCTATCGCATATAGCTGCTCGTGATTCTAATTTTTCTCCCTACGTTTCCTCTTATACCAGTCTTCCTTACTTTTCTTTTGATTTTAATTGCATATAGCACCCCATCAATTTCTCCTCCCTCCTAATCCGAGCTAATTCTTCCTCGCACAATGTAGCCAACTTTGAATTCCTTCAGCTGCTGCCCTCTTCTTTTCCTACCCATGTCTTAATCTTCATGGTGGATGGTGCGTATAGGTCCTCTACGTTGCTGCACTCTGAGTTTTTCAGACTTCCTTCCTTCTGCTCTATCCTCTCGGCCGAATCGACCTCAATTCTTCGAGCCATTCATTTTATATCCTCTACAGGTGGGGTTCACAAATTCCTGATCGTTTCCGACTACGAAGGCGTTCTTCTAGCTATCTACTCTCCTCTTTCCAGTTCCTCTGACGGTATCATTCTCTTTATTTGATCTCTCGTCTCCTCTTTGTTCTCGTCCTGTTCTATTCTCATAGACATTCTATGGGTTCCTAGTCATTCCAATCTCAGCTGACAGCCGCCCGCAATGGTTCTTTTCTCGACTCTTTTCCTTCTTCAGATATTCTTTCTCTATCACGCTCTAATCATTCCAGACTTTGGTTGGACATGTATCCATCTTTATTCGCAAACCACTTTACACAGTACCGTCTTATCCAACCGGTTCCTCGTTTCCTGTCTTGGTTTCATTATATTCCTGTCTGTCGTCGATCCACAGTTGTTTCCTTAATTAGACTCAGAATCAATCATTCGCTACTCTCTTCTACAAGTTTTCAATTCGCTTTGTCCCCTTCTCCTTTCTTCTCTCTTCATACTTCTGAGCCTTCTTGTATTCATGACTCAAATCATATCCTTTTCGAATGTTCTGCACTCTCTAACGAACGCTCCCTTCTTTACGACCAACTTTTAGCTTTGAGTCTTCCTAATCCCTTTAACGTTACCTGTATCCTTTCTATTCCATTGCCTGCAGTTATTCCGTTGCTGCTGTCCTTTGTATTTCCTATTTCTGACCATCTGGCTATTTAGTTCTATCTCTTAATTTATCATGTTGTTGGGTCAAGGCCGCTGGAGCGCCCAAGGTAGGAAAGAAAAAAAAGATATAAAATAGCGAGAGACAGAAAGTGTAAGATATATAGAAATTTCAATATCGGCGCAGTTAAAAGCAAAAATGTAACTTCATAAATTTGAAATTAAACACACTCAATTAGCCAAAATAGCAGCATCGGTTTTTCTGTTCAAGTACGTGAATTTTATCTGAAGAAAATTGTTTTTATTTTTATTTCACTCTATCCGACGATTTTTGCAGTTTCACAGAAATTGTTGGAATGTCCTTCACCATCTCCATGTCTCTTACAGGGAATCCGATTTGTAAAGAGAATCTTACATATATAAGATATTTTAAAAAATGATTTCATACCTTGTACGTTCTTTTCTGTAATTCATTCATAATTGCTAACACTTCAGGTTCGGAGGCTGCATATGGACCGGCATATATATCACTACACGGATCCTGTGAACCCTCTTCTTCGGCCCAATGGTTCGGGAAGTTTCTATTCAAGTCAATACCTACACATTCCGATCCATCAATCGTTGCGCGATTTTTCCGCCATATTCGTTCTCCAGTATGCGTATACTCGTAACCGTCAGGATTTGCAATGGGCACAATGTAAAAATCGTTTTCTAGAATTTCTGTTTCCAATCTATATCGGTTTTCGATTAAGTAGACTACGATGTACATCACAGTAGTTACTGCGTTCCATTCTCGAGCATGAATACCTGAAAAAGCCAATCCGGTTCATAGTTTTTGAGGTCCGAAACTTTTTATCGAAAATGTTGGGCTGATTGCGAGCGCAAACTTCGATAGATATACATATTCGAACAAAGTTTCATTTCTCATATATTTATTAGTCACAATTTAGGATACAAAAGTAGAGTCATACATGCATAAGTTACTTGTTTGTTATTTTTTCCGCTTAAAAGGAACTTAGTTTAAGAAGAAGTAATAACAAATTCACGTAATATTCGTATAAATATTAATTTATCCGTAATCATTCACGCTCAGAATTAATTTAATTTTACTAATTACAATAACAAACGATGATGATATATAATTCCTAATAAAAAAAATCGTATTTACCTCCTTCTAACCATATGGAATTTGCGTCTGATTTACCAGATGAAATTTTAAGCATTTTTATCTCTCTACCTTCAAAGGAATAACCAATAATTTCAGAACTAACAAATTCCGGATAACTATTAACTAAATAATCCATATATTCGTAGATTTCTGCCATTCTGAAATACCGTTTAAAATTAAACACATCACCTGCAAAAATTTGTTTAAAAAAAATGAAACGAAATAAAACCAATAAAATCTTTTGGAGACAAAAAAGCGAGATGTGTTCAAAAATAAACATACTGAATGTCCGCGACATTAATATATTTATAGAATTGTTTGGAATACGTCTATAACAAAATCGCGTAAACATCGTTTTACGAAAAAATATTAAATAATTAATTGTTTGCTCTATGAAAAATAACCTTCATAATGAACATCTCATGTGGAACTGGAGTTATTAAGAAGTGTAAAAATGAAGTCGTAATTAATCTGACTACCAATGTAAGTATTCGGATTATTCAGATACTCGATTATTCGTATTTGTTTCAAAATAGATTTCGTAATAATACTCTAATTAATCCCCGTATCCCGTTCTGGTCTCGGTAAATCGAAATATGTGGAAAAAGTGCATGCAACAAAAATGTTTCAATTTAAATCATTTCTAAAATCAATAATCATCAGCATGATAAATATATAAACAATGTTTTTTATTATGTTAAAGTAGTTTATTAATTTCCAAGGGAATTGTTTTTAGTAACATCTGTTGTGCAAAGCTGATAAATTTTTAGAGAAATAGACATTACAAATAACTTTATCCTACATTTATTTTTTTGGTTTTATATTAGTTTCTAACAAACTTTCGTAAATTAATAAAATTTATAATTTGAATTAATAAAAATTATTTTATAACATAAAAGTTATAATCTTTCGTTTAATATTTCATGATTCATTAAGATCAAAATTATTTTACTGTTAGAGAAATACCTACTGAAAAATTTTCTTTGACAATATAATAAAAAAAAAAAGGAAAAATAATTATTCATTCAAAATGTTAAATAGTAGTTGTTGTAATACTCTTTCTTAAATAAAAAATATTTTATTTCACTATTTTCAGTGCAAATATTTTTGACTGACATTGCGGATATACCAACCTAAAATTACGCTACTTTCGGTACTACACAAATCTGGTTATTGATTAAAGAGTGATATTCAAATTTTGTGGTGATGAGTTGTTATTAGCTAATTTATGTTTTGTTATGTGAAGCGTACCTAAGCGAAGTACGTCACTAATTCTAAATTCACTGTATTCCGCAGTATTTCTCTGTGATAACACTCGACACAGCACAGTGCTTTTGGGAGTGCAGTTCGAAGGAAATATGTACACAAAAAAGTCACCCTGAAATTGTATGCTGTTAATATCGCAAAAACAAATAACCAATATTTCTGTCATCAAATTTGAATTCATTTATAGATAGATTAGAGATCGCTCGCCCGGAGGACGAACTCGCTGGTTGATTAATTGGCCGTACTTCAAAGACAGACATTCTGAATACCTGTCTAAACTACCAGCTGCGCCGAGTTTAAATGTGATTCTTATGTGCTAGTCAGACACATGGATTCTCAACAATATATCTACATTGGTTGGACATTTATCTTATTGCTCATCGAGGAGGTTTGCGGTGAATAAAAGAAAAGCAACACATCCGTAATCAATTTAATAGTTCAAAGGATTGCGATAAATGCAGCAACCGAAGATAAATTGGCATTTCTCGTGCCGTAATGTTTACACCTTCATACGCTAATAATACACAAAATGTTTTTACAACACAATTTTGGATCCACAAACCTCCTTCTACATCGATTAACATTACCTTCGTGTTCTTCGAGTAAAGGAAAAAATCAAAGAAAACGTTTCTTAAGGCACAACATTTATATTTTGAATAGTAATAACAGGAGGAGATTAGAATGATTCTATAAAATGCCTTTTCCCATGTATGCTTTTAGTGCCGTTATATTTTTTCCGAACACTCACTAACGATCAATATTTACTTTTTTTTAAAATTAGTAACATATAATGCTTTTGAGAAGTCAAACGGTTATTTAATAATCGGAAAATTTATATTAATTTCATTAAATTTTATTACATAACAAGCTGCTTTGTTGGTATTTTCGCATAGTTTAAAATTGAGTTCTGGTTTGTCATATTTTACGCAAATAAGAATAATAGTTTTCAAGCGATTGAACTTCGTTACATATCGTGCAGGATTAAATATCTAGCTCCAAAATATTTATTTTACAGGTGACTGTATTGTAGAAAACAGTTGAAAAAATAAAAGACAATTATTACCACATATACAGCAAAGCAGTTGAGCATGATGTATCAACCGCTAAGCATTCTGTATGACAAGTATGAATTACCGTAATTTAAATTTAAATTTATTTTATTTATTTATTATTGTTACTACTGAAAAAAGAAAATCCACAAATGCGCTGCAAAGCGCGAGTAGTGGACAACGTTAAATTTAAACGAATTTATCGGTTAACAATATAAATAAAACGGACACTAAGAAATAAAATTAGTCTTGTACCCTAATAAACGATACATAAATAGAACTTACATTACAGGAAATACGTAAAAGATATTTAATCAATACATATAATTATAAAATCCATCAAATTTAAAATAAAATAATAAGCTGCATTAAAAGTGAAAAGAACAGACCTAAGTATTATAAATTTAACAAAACGCAATTTCGACGTATTCTTAGAAAAAATACGAAGTTTAAAAATTTGCAATATATTTAGAAGTTATGTGCATATACTTGCTTTTTATTTTTAAAGAAAAGAAAATACATGTGCGACTATATATACTATCTGGTTAATATGTATGCTCACAATTCTTATATAACGTACATAATATTATAAATAAAACTGGATATATGACTAAACCCAACGGTTTCATGTTAAATATACTCGCCTTCACCAGATTTAAAAGCTTATTCATAGTAAGACTAATAATATATCAACTGTGCAAATGTCTCCTGATCCTTTCTCTTACGTAATAACGAGCTCGAACATAGAATCTCCATACAACTAGAAGATCGCACTTGTGCTACCTGTAGAAATGAGAGAGAATCGACGAGGTCTCAACAAGAATCATATCCCAGCCTGCTGGACACCGCCGGCGTAACTGACCAAATGGAAGTAGCACATGACAGCAACCCACCCCAGTCAGAGAGTACTATCATTACGGACGAAATAAACTCAAATAATCCAAATGAAGACTTGGAAACGGAGGTGAATACAGATACGAGTCCTCTAAAACGGCCGCAACCCAAATCCCCAATAGCGCTCACTGACCCGACACCTTTATCATTCCCTGCCCAGCTGCTGCTAAGCGGCTGACTCCCTGCGATAAGCGACCAGCTGAAAAAGAAGAATCTCCGTCAACAGAGACACGCAAAGAACAGCCAACTGCAGAGCCAATTGAAGGAGCCGAACACCTCTTTAACTCAGAAAAACCACAGTTCATAATGGGACTTGAAAAATTTAAGAACAAAACAGTAGCGACTCACCCGAAGTACATTACTTTTACAGCTAATTATACAAAAAGTTACGATGAACTAATACACATGCTCGCAACCGTCAAACCCTTTCTTAATGGTAGGGCCATCAAGAGTCGTTGCTCCCGAATCATCAGAAAGTTATCGGAACGGTCTACAACAACGTCCAAAGACGAGCTTCTTCATAAAAACAGCAGCGTAGCCAGCGCCAATGTATAGTTACCCTGTTTCCATATAATGAAACGAAGGCATCCACGATAATCATACTAACAATAAGTCACAAAAATTAATATGAACAAGATGGCTGCAAATTCGTGTATAGTGCAATGGAACTGCCGTGACTTTACCAACAACCGGTCTGAACTGATGAAGCTGATCTCTCGGCACTGCCCGATGGCGATATGCCTAGAAGAAACGCAACTGAAAGCGAATGATCAACCAAAGGTAAAAAATTATCGACTGTTTAGTTGTGATAATACTCAAGGGGTGAGATCAAAATGTGGCGTACTATCTCTCAACCACAACTCCGTCCATGTGCACCCTGTTAACCTTAACTTTTACCCTTCAGGATGTTAATGTCTCTATCCGTGTCCCCCTGCTATCAGATACACAAGTGACACTAAGTAACTGCTATATTCCCCCTAACCGTATGAGTAACCACCAGGAACTTGAATCAATCATTTCACAACTACCCAAACTGATGATAGTATTATGCGATTTCAATGCCTACTCAGCAATATCATCACGCACAAACAAACACGGAGCAGCTATTTCAAAACTACCGCTAGATAATAATTTTTACTTGAACCCACAACTGTCCCCCACACATTTCAATTTCTCATATAACGTTTTCTCCACCATTGAACTAGCCTTTTCCTCCACAGCGCTTCACCCTAACCTAGAGGCAATTGCACATCCTGATCTCTGTTTTAGCGATCACTTCCCTATCTTAATAAATTCCAGGACGAATCCTGTCCCAAAAAATGCCACACCCACTACAACACGCTTCTTGTTCTATAAAGCCAACTGGGAAATGTTCCATGGCAGAGTCTCCATCCCACACCAGCCAAGAACGCCTGTAGAAGAAAATATCAGGATTTTCTTAGAAGTAGTTTTTACTACTGCTGATGAGACAATGCTCAAATCTTCCCCAGTGCCTTGTCGTCGTCGCGGTCCCTAGCGGCGTAGTGAAGTCGTCTTAGCAATACAAAACCGCAAGCGAGCGCTCAGAAAGTACAAAGCAACGTAGTTAATTTTAGCGACCTAATTGAGGTCAAAAACTGTGAGCCAAAGCACGATTCATAATTAAGGCGAAGAAGCGCGAATCCTGGAATTCTTTTGTTTCATCCATCATCCAATCAACATCCAACCAAGCGACGTGGACTAAAATTAAGTCAATGAACGGCCTCAATCGAGCCAACCCTGCAAATCGTCTTAATCCATAATAACGCGGTTATAGGCGATGTGGCGGATGCCTTCGTTCAACATTACCAAATAGAATTCTCTTCCATTGCCTATTCACTCTAGTTCACTATGAAAAAAACGGTTTGCAATCAACTAGACCTAGTCTTGCCTCAACAGTCCTCAGTAGCTTATAATGACAATTTCACTATGTCTGAGTTAAATTTCCAAATCAAATACCATACCCGCAACAGTGCACCTGGTCCCGATTTCATCCACGCGTACATGGTTAAATACCTACCAACAAAAGCTAAAGAGTTTCTCCTAAATATCTACAACCACATACAGTCATCCGATAATATCTGTTAATCCTGGAAAATGTCGTATCCATTCCATACTGAAAGCTATCGACCAATCTCTCTACTAAGTGTGCTATCTAAAATAATAGAGAAGATGGTGAACAAGCGCCTCCTGTATGTTCTCGAACAAAATAGTGTCCTTTCCCCGATTCAAACTGGAGGGTGAAGAGAGAGAGATTAACAGGTGATCAGTTGATAAGCCGGAAGCGGAAAATATTAATAAGCTTCCACGGCCACCAGCAAACGTATGCGGTCTTTTTCGATTTGAAAAAAGCTTTCGATCGCGTGTGGCGGCGTGGACTATCACAAAAGCTCAAAAAGACCGGAATAAATGACCGAATGGGCAGATATATAACTAGCTTTTTAAGCAGCCGAACAATCCGTGTTAAGATCGGTTTATCAATAACAGCACTCATTACAACTGCGAATGGTGCGCTACAAGGCTCTGCCCTTAGTGCAACCTTATTTATGATTTACATCAACGACGTAGCAAATTGCATCTCGCCGCCATCTCCTCATCGTCTCATCGTCCTTCTAATGCTCAGTCAATTCTCCAGAAATCGATACACAAAATTCAGAGCTGGTCCGAAATTATCCATTTTTAAGGGGGTGCCGTGTATCTTCGAGTTTATTCCTGAAATCAAACAATCTTCCTCTTCCCCAAAAACAAGGTGCTATAAACTATCCAATTCCAAACGTTCCAGTTCCCCCAGCCGATTTCCGACACACCGTCAAACTTAAACTAAAAGAACGATGGAAGGAACAGTGGACTAGCTTCGGTCACTACCATCTTCGCTCGATAAAACAATTTATTGGAAAATGGAAAACAAACTTCTTTGGCCATACTCTTCTCACACACGGCCATCTCTTTGCTCGCACCCCCATCCAGTCTGCTCAAAATGCTCAGCTGTTCCGATTTCTATTCGACACTCTCTACTTGACTGCTTGCGAAAGCTTCTTCACCACATCACTCCTAGAAGACTCAGACAACTCCGTTTCCGTCATCTTCAATTTCTCCAAGATACCAATCTTTACAATCAAGTTTAACCCACATCTCATTGTTGTGCTGCTAGCCTATGATGCTGTAAGCGCGTATGCAAAAAAAAAAAAAAATAAACATTTCATTGACTTCAATTTTAGGATTTTGTTAAAAAAACAAAATTTATATTTATTATTATTAAGTAGCGAGCTTTCCATCGATATACAACACCCTTGGAATAAAATTAACTTTCTTTTTAGTCTCTGGAACTCCAATATGAATATTAGAAATCGGTTAAGCGATTTAAATTTCTTTTAATGCGCATGTTAATTTTTACGATTTCTGCCATCCCCATTAATTGAGTTATTCGAGGATACATATTATTTGAAAAAACTTTTTATACGCGACTTATGTGCACAATTTAAAATTTATAAGTTAAATAGTTGCAGAGTTATTGAATTTGTGTGATTTGATTTCTTTACGTTTTCCAAATAGCACATTGTATTTAACTTTTTTGATGTATTATTAGCGTGTGAAGTCGTAAAAATTACGGCACGAGAAATGCCAATTTGTCTTCGGTTGATGTACTTATCGCAATCTTTTGAACTATCAAATTGGTTCCGGATGTGTTGCTTTTTTTTTTATTTACCGCAAAATTACTGGAAGAGTGCGAAAATAATGTCAATCGGTGTATAAGGAAAAACATAAAAATCACGTTTGCACTTAGCGGAGATAGAACAAAATAGCCAGTAGTCTAAAAAGGTATTTGAAACGTTCGTTTTTAGCGTACGGTGAGTTAATCAGCCAGTGAGTTCGTCATTCGGCAAGTTTACTTTCCGGCGATTCGATCCTGGCGAGTTAATCGACGGCGAGTCGACCCCGGCAAAATGATACTGACCCAGATAGATTCTCCCTACCATAGCAAACGCGAAACGAAAGTCTTAATACAAGGTAATCTACAGCATCATTTTGTAACAAAATTACCTATGCCTAATTTGACACCGCATCTTTCGCGTGTTTCTGCTTTAATCCACAAAAACACCCGAATTCTTGTTCCTACAGAATAAAAATATCTATCTCATTCGGCCGAATGTGGAACATACGGCGCGTTAAGTCAACAACAAAAGAAGGGAGGTCAATCTCAGTTAACAAATACTAAAATTACTCAAAGGAAACTCCAAAAATATTAGTCAATAACTGTCGTAATAATAATACCGTGATTTGTGCGTGCAGGGAGTAAAAGAGAAAGTGCGAATATATTTTTTTTTTTTTTAAAAAAAGGCCATCTATGGAAAAAAACACATGCAACATGAGTCGTCTCCTTAGTTATTTATTCTGTCCTTACCTGTTCATTTTCATAGTAAGAACTCATTCTACGTGTGAAGGTAACAGAACTAATACCGATTGTTTAAGGATGAACTGTGAAAATCTCCGTTGTCTCGAACGAGTTTGTTGAATGAAAATTAAACGTTGCCAATAGGAAAAAAGTAAGACAGAAACTAATTCTGCCCCTACAGTAGTAACCATAGAAATATTTCGTCGATGATCTTACTAACATAGGCGCTGATTCTATATTTTTCTGCAGAGACTTAGCTCATTAATTAAGAAATCTTCCATAAGTAGTGGAATATTAATTACATTTAAAGCTTTCACGGTGAATACTCATAATAAATGAATTGCGGATACAACTTTTTTAAAAAGAGTTATATCAGCTTAAAGTTTCGGCTGCTTACAAGGACGATCATTAAAAACGACTTCGCTTCGGATGGTGGTCAGTGTGGGCTGGCCGAAACATTAAGCAAATACAACTCTTCTTTACATAATTGTATCCGCAATTTATTTATCCTTATAGTCGAATACTATATGTCCATTTTCAGTATAAACTGCATCATATTCATAGTTAACTTTTCAGTAACAATACCTTATCCATCCTTAAACGTTGTGTTTCAGAGAAGTGAACAAAAATAAAGAAAAAATAGGCTGTATTTTTGTTTGATATTTATGATTTTTTAATAATAACTCGAGCTGGAATTAATGTTGTTCTTATCAAAACATATTTACATGGCAGAACTGTACATTATTTATTGCACAGATCACTGATTTACACTAAACAAATTTAAAATCTCACCGCAACTTGTCTCAAATTCGCAATTCGCTGATACAATCGTTATCATCAATGATACCATGAAATTCAATATTGATAAAACAGCCAGCATTGTTATTAACCAGATATCCTATAATGTGAAATATTAATCGAAGTTAATAATTTTTATAATAATAACTCATAATGATAACTGAACGATAAGTGAATAAAATAAATGTCTGAATTCAACGTGAAATACAAGTTACACGTTATAATTTGAACCTTTTGTAAATAGTCAGGAGAACTCCGAAATGCAAAGGTGACAGCGACTTATGAAGTTCATTAGTCACACGGTAAATAACTACGAGTATCAAGGAGAATCAGAAATTTGGAGAAAAGCGATGCAATTTTATTAAAAAACATAGGTTCGATAGCGTTACTAAAACAAACAGAAAAAGAAGAGAAAACTATTGTGTTGATGTAGGGGGAGGAACATGAATGTCGTATAAGATTAGTCGCTGATAAAGGAAATTTACTGTAGTAATAGTAATGACGAAAGAGGTGATTGAAGCAGGATTGCGAAATAGCTATTTCTATATAACTGATGTAATAAACAAACAGTTTTATTTCACTGCTTTCTTTCTTTTTTTTTTAAGTACATTAAATATGAATCATAACCTATATGGAATACGAAGAGGAGAGTATCTACTAAAAGGAAATTCGGGCAGTAATTGGTGATATTAAATATCTAAGGGAGGAAATGGTGGATAATGACGGAAATTATAGTGAATGGACGATGAAGAATTGACAGCTACATCAGCATAGTTGATTAAGCAGTAGTGTTTCATTCAGGTAGGACCTGGTTCGAATCATGCTGTTGCACATTGTTTTGCACTGGGTTAATGTCCGTAATTGATGAGACCAAAAATGAGAAAAACAAAGTCTAATTAGAAAGAATGAAGATTTTAGAATGGAATGGACAGTTAGTTGCGTGAGATTTTTTAATGGTTTAAACATGTGTAAAATGTGAAAATATAGTTGAAGAAATCTGAAGAGAAATCTGAAATAGAAGAGAAATGAAAATAATTTGACTGAACGACATATGGAATAAAATAGAAAGGTCACAACAATCACAGAACATTAACTCATCTCGAGTAAAATGGGAGAATAGAAAAGGATGTTCAAGGAGTACTATTAAAGACCTTCCGTGTGGCGTACAGTATTTAGAGATATACATATAAACAAGGAATATACGTTGCTGCTTTGCATAATAACTAAATTAATTTAATCGAGGACTATCTTAATGTTCCTTCCTTATTTTTTTAAAACAAACTGAAATAAATATATCACTGAAACTTTAGAAACACAATATAATTAATAAATATAAATAATCAACGAGCAATTTCGAATATTAAAATCGATATTCAAAATATCGATTTATTCAAAGAAAGAATGTCGCATCGTGGAGAATTCGGACAGTATCCCATACTTGTTTCATTGCATTTAGATGGCGTGTTAAATGATTCGTTAGAAGTATCGAAGGTAAGCGTTCGGATAGGCGGCACCAGTTCATTTTTGGTCATAATTTTAGTTCGTTCGTTTAGTTCATTTTTGGTCAATTTCAGTTCGTTCATTTCCGTTGTTATTCACGATGGATGAACTAACACAAGCTTGTGTTAGTTCACCCACCGTGAATAACAACGGAAATGAACGAACTGAAATTACGAATATGACGTGGAAAGAAGCGAAGTAACGTAACGATCATACGAGAAATAGAACGAAAAATGAAATATTGGAAAAGGATGAAAGTAAGGAACACATACCTTAATATGCAGGATACATCTCGGCGGCGGTGTTAAAGAATTCATGCATCCGCTGGGACTGTGACACTTGTTGCGTGAAGTAAAATTCCGCGATATAGTAGGGGAAGAAATCTACCCTAGTACTATATTTCGGAATTTTACTTCGGGCTTCACGCCATAAACGTTCAATGTTGTTGGTGTGAACCCCGGTATCCGGATTGACATACGTGACCGAATGATTTACAGTCCGATGGATATAATTAGGATCACCGGAAAGGGGTGTATACCCTTTCCATTCATCAGAGTGGATGATCGATCCAGGACGGATAACACGGCGGATGATCGGAATTAACGTTTTGGAGCTACGGTCAGGAACAAGAGTTAGGTAAAAATTACTGGAAGAAACATCAATAGCGCCAAAAACCCATAAACCAGCCTCTCGCCGCGAAGAGGAGGTAGACACAAATTTCATTTTGATGAACTTAGCTTCATCAATTTGCACGATACAGTCCTTACCTCCTAAAGGAGCCGAATGTTTATTGAAATAATGCATCATAACTTCACGACAAAAGGAGGTCCAGTCGGTAATTGTGCTGTTTGATAATTTCAGTTCGGAAAGTAGATGAAAACGAGGATTCAGGACGTACAGGACTGTAACAACAAACCGCCACAATGTTAACACGGATACACGACATAGCGAAAGCCACGTCCCGGTTCTAGCAGAACTTTTATAATTACATTTAACACCGCCGATCCGCCGGCCACATCGAAATTCCAAATTAGTATAATTAATTGTGAGCAATCTGTGACATGATGAGCAAACCCTATACAGGAAATGATACTTTTTAAATAAATTTAAAAAAAATACCGCAAAAGTAGACAGGAAAAATGATAATTCGTGAAGGAAAAAAAAATGAATAAAGTGTAAAAACCTGAAAAAAGGAAGAACGCGATGTTTAATGTAAAATTTGATGGCATCTTCTTCCACAAATGCCATCAAATCGAAGTAGCCCGGCTTACAGACCGCGTCACATAATTCTATCTCCATTGGGCAATAAAGCTGGAACGTTACGGAAATTAAATTATATTTGAATAAAATGGAGAAATGTTAAATATGAAAAATTACATTAATACGAAAAGTTAAAAATTACATACCTTGATTTTCCTAGTGGAACGTAAATTGAAATGAAAGAATATAAAAGCAGTTAGACGAGAGCAGTAGAAAGTGGCAGCCAATAAATAAAAATATAATTAAAAAGAAAATAAACAATCCACCAAACCAGCGGTCAGACAAGAGTAGTAGAAAGTGGCAGCCAGTAAATAAAAATAAATAAACAAACAACCAAACAAAGTAAATAAAAATAAATTAAAACGAATTAAAACGAAAATAAACCTCAAGCCAAACCTATAATACCGAAATATAACCAAAAAGAAAATAAACCTCAAGCCAAACCTGTAATACCGAAATATAACTAAAAAGAAAATAAACCTCAAGCCAAACCTGTAATACCGAAATATAAAAAAAGAAAGAGTGAAATAATAAATTATTAAGATGAACTAAATGAACTGTAAAGACGGAAAATGAACTGGTGCCGTGTAACTGTAAATTTACCGTATCGAATATATTAGTTGTAGTAGAAAATTGAAACGTGTGTTCACCTGACTGCATTATATGCCTGCTTTGTTTTACAAGTCTGTATGAATTAAAACGTTATTACCTTCTTGTTCCGATGCGTAAAAAACTCGTTTACCTTAATTACTTTGACTAATGGTTGTGGAACTGTATTTGTTCGGTACAAAAAAAATAAATAAAAAAAACCAAAACATTAGCACAATGGTTATTGGTTGGTCATTTTTTCGACCGATTCAGAAGACGAAATCATATTGAAATGGTAAATAATATCAAAACCGCAAATAAATTTTATTTTATTTTTTTTTTTTTTTTTTTTTTATTTTTACAGCCCCTAACGGGTATGTATTAACATTACAATCTAGTCTATAGACTAATCAGTAATTTAATGCTAACTTAACTTAATATTTATACTATTATACTACTAAGCATATACCCACTGCGGTCGCTTAGTTTACGTTAATTAATATGAATTATATATGGTACAAATTTCTTTATTATACAAGCTCAAATGGTTTCGTCCTTTTCAGTCTTCTAACCGCATCCGAGTGATCCAAGAGCTGCGCTGCTTCAGCATTAATGTGCTTACTTAATCTTTCTTCGTGTTTTTTTGCAAACTTTTTAACGACATCTTTTACTGGCTCAATATTTAAATCCCTGTGGAGGTTGTTATTCCTGATGTACCATGGAGCATTAACAATATTTCTAAGTACTTTATTTTGGAACCGTTGTATAATCTGAATGTTGGAATTTTTGGTACACGTCCATAATTGGATTCCATAGCTCCATACAGGTTTTAGCACTTGATTATAAAGTAATAATTTATTTTGTACTGTTAATTCGGAATTCCTTCCTAATAACCAATACATGTCTTTATATCTGATGCCCAGTTCTTCCCTCTTTTTTTTAACATGCGTTTTCCATCTTAATTTTGCATCCAATGTCATTCCTAAATACTTAGCTGAGTTGTTCAATTGCACTACCTGACCGTTTATAAATACTGGGATCGGAGTAATTTTTCTGTTTGTAAAAACCAACATAAATTGACTTGCTTTCATTGAGTTTAATTTTCCATTTTTTTGTCCAGTTTTGTACTTTGTCGATGGCTACTTGTAGCTTAAATGTTGCTTCTTCATTATTATTGCCTACTGCTAGGATCGCCGTGTCATCAGCAAACGTAGCTGCGACTGCATTACTTTCAGCTATCGGTAAGTCAGAAGTGTATAGAAGGTACAGTATTGGGCCCAGTACACTTCCCTGCGACACGCCAGCTTTTATTTCTCGTATTTCAGTATATATGCCTTCTTGTTTGACTCGAAAGTATCTATTTGATATATATGATTCGATAATGTTAGTGAATTGGCAAGGCAGCATTGTTTTAAGCTTCCAAATGAGCCCATCATGCCACACTTTATCAAACGCTTGTGCAACATCTAAAAATATTGCGGAACATATCTTCTTTTCTTCAAGCGTTTTTTCTATTACATCGGTTACTCTATGTAACTGAAAACCGCAAATAAATGAAATTATTTAAACACCGTTATCTTTAATACATCATTTTTATCAATTTATATGCTCCATAAATCCGTCAGTTAAATAACACTGAATTAGGCCTATGATAATCAATGATTATTTGGGGTTATTGTAATTGTATAATCTTAGTAATTTCATATTGCAGATATATATATATATATATATATATATATATACACTAGGGAATTGGTCTCGCAGGCCGCTTCGCGGCCCGTTCTTTCGGACTTTAAACTGTATTACTTTGTAAATTTTCATAAAGTCTGCAGCGTTTACATATACTAATTTTTTTTTGAAAAAAGAAGTACACCAATTCGTCAATTAAAAAAGTGGGATTTAGATTAAAATATCAAAAAAACTGAAAGCGCTAGCAGTGTAATATATGTGAGAGGAATATATTACATTTAATTCTTTTTGGAGACTTTAGCATGCAGGTTAAATAGAAAATCAATACGGTAAGCGAAAGTTGAAATATACCGATAGGTTATCTGAAATTCGATATTCTAATTACAATTTAAAGCACCTTTTTTTGTCAGTCGACCGCTAGAGAACAACATAATAATAATAATAATAATATACAAAGAGTTTTGTGGATAGTGTAAAGGAAATATTTAAAACAATACGTATCACTGTTATCGGCTGGAGTGCGATGATGGTTGACTTTGGTATCAGTTCACTGCGTTTCTGATTCTCGAGATCAATAATCACTCGACTAAATAATTAATGCAGCCTACTTATGTATAATTTCGGTGAAATATAACGACGAAATTAGCCATGCAGTATTAAGAAGAAAGAATTTCTTCGCAATAGCCAGATATTTTTTCATAAATTCATAAACTATATATGTTCATGGATTTCAATAATGATTCAGTATACATAAATAAATAAATGTTGTCAGAAATAATATATTATTATACTAATTCTGTTCACACGGAAACGTCTAGGACACAATGTTCTATAATCATAGTTTAAATATTTAAATTTCAGGAACTGCTACATTTTCATTGTAACTAACATTGATAATATTTGTTATATTCTTTTAAAATTTTAGAATCCTACATTTTAAAATTTTGGATATTTCATGTATTTCTTGTGTTTTAATGAAACGACGTTGATTAAAAAAAAAAAAAGCTGTAGCCATTTGAGGGCTATTGACTTTTTTCTTATTTTTCTTCCTCGACTGTAATACTTCGGGTGCATTAGATGTAAAGCAAAAAATAGAGAAAATGTCCCTAGTTCCATTCTATAGCAGCTGGAAATATTTTTTTTTTGAATTGACGTCTTTTCATCTTTATAATGTAGAAATAAATAAATGAGCAAAAATTTTAAAACTTAAAGAATCAAATTTTAAAAATTCGGATTGTGGCTTGAACAAAATGATTAATCTCTTCATTAGTTACGGGTGAATTTTTTACTCTTAAAGCAATATGAGCATGAGGAAGACGTCTTTTTTGGAATTCGATTACATATAAAATATAAACTCTTTCTCCGAAAATTTCACTTGACTTTCAAACTTTTAATAAATTATTTAACTTTAATTGGAATATCCTACAATATTAATCTGCACAATCGATATGATATTGCTTTTCATTTAAATTTAATGTTATTTCTATCCAATTAGGATTGTACGTCATCGTAATAAAAAAAACACTGGTTTACCTAATCTGGCAACAACTGCCATGCCATCCTGAGATGTTAATTACATACAACATGGACCATGTGTATATGAGCTTCGAAGGTAAATTTTTCCTGGTTTTAGACCTCCTTCAGCTGCGATACATTCGACTATTTCACTTCGAGTATCCATTCTTAGGATTTTTATTTGATTAAATCTAATAAAAACCGTAATTTTTCTTCTTCCACCTTACACCGTATATCAACAAAGTATTCTTGCCCTAATCTATCTAAACGCATATATCTTGATTCTGATAATAACAAATATTTGTAATATTTTGTCTGAGATATTTTTTTTATTTTTGTTATCTACCATATCTTTTTTTTTAAATATATTTATTTATTGTCGCTCGACAATGGAGCCATTTGCGACGAATATATTACATCTTAACAGTTAACTTATTTAGATACTATTATACATATTTACATGTTTTAGGTATGTTAGTACATTTTCACAATTTGATCTGTTGTTGTAAAGGAGTTCTGGTATAGGTTTTCCTACCATGTCGCAGGCTGCTCGCTGTGTTTCCCACTTTTTGCATGTGAAGAGGTGGTCTATCGAGAAAGTCTTTGCGCAGATTTCGCAAATGGGCGCCGGCTCCTTGTCGAGGATGTACTTGTGGCTAAATGAGCAGTGCCCTATTCTTAGTCTTGAAATAACTGTTTCGTCCTGTCTTTTTGGCCAATAGTTGGTTTCCCAGTCGGCAATTTCGTTTTTGATGCGGCGTAGTTTGTTTTGGATTGGAGAGATTTGATTCCACTCTGTTTGCCAAGCTGAGCGAGTCACCTTTCTGATATGTCTGGTTAAGGACGAGTCCATTTTTTCGCGTCGGTTTAAGTCTGCTATGGTTTCTTGAAAGGTTGTGTGCCATGGTGGTAATTCTCTTGTGTCCTTTACGATGTCTGATGTGCCAAAGTTGATGTTTTTAATTGTATTTAGGCATCGTATTCCCAATGGCTTCGGAGTTTTTGGGTATTTCTCATATAGTTGAATAAAGTTTGGCGAAATAGTTTTTTCGGAAGTAGGATTCGTTAAATTTGAAATCATTTTTGTATAGTATTTCAGGGATGAGAAAATTCTTCTATGTTGCAATGGAAAGATGTTTGATTCTACGTGAAGGCTAGCAATTGGGCTGGTATAAAATGCTCCTGTAATGAGTCTCAGAGCTGAATTTTGAACGGTGTCCAGTTTTTTCAGAACATTTTCTTTGGCACTACTGTAAATCACGGAGCCGTAGTCCAACTTGGAAAGAGTCAGCGCCGAGTAAAGGTTTTTTAGAGATTTTCTATCTGCACCCCATTTGGTATGAGAAACCATTTTTATCACACTAAGAGATTTATGACAGTTTGTTTTTAAGTCTTCTATGTGTTTTCCAAAAGATAATTTTCGATCTATTTCTAGTCCTAAAATTCTTATGTTATCGAAACTTTGAACTAGTGTATTATTTAGGTGGACATTACAATCTGGAGGTTTAATTCGTTTTTTACCGAATGTGATTGCTTTTGTTTTATTCATTGAGAAGGATAGTCCATTTGATGAAGCCCAATCAAGCAGTTTGTTCGTTGTAGATTGTAAAGTGCTATTTAGATTATCTAAGCTTGAGGAAGTCATATAAATGACTAAGTCGTCAGCAAACAGTTCGTATTTGACTGGAGGATCTATGATTTTAGATATATCTGATATACCAATTATGAACAAAGTTGGGCTAATTATAGTGCGGTGTGCCATTTTATTGTATTTTTGGGAGGGATAAGACATCTTGAATACGAACCTGGAAAGTCCTATTTGACAGAAAGTCTTTTATGTATTCAAGCATATTTCCGCTTATATTCCATTCCATGAGAGTTTTAATGATTTTATGCCTGCATATTCTATCGAAGGCTTTTTCAAGGTCAAAACTTATGAGCATGGTGTATTGACTCGTTACAAAACCGTCACAAATATGCTGTTGTAACTTCGCTAGATGATCTGTGGTGCTTCTTCGAGAGCGGAAACCATATTGCATTGGATCCAATAGTTTCTTTTGTTCAAGAGTCCATTTTAATCTGGTGTTTATTATTTTCTCCATGACTTTACATAACGTGTTGGTAAGCGAGATTGGACGGTAGCTAGAAGGAGAAAGGGAATCTTTTACTGGTTTTAATAACGGGATTATGTGAGCGTTTTTCCAACTGTCTGGTATCTTTTTAGATTTCCAGATAAGGTTGAGGAACTTGCTAATTGTGTGAAGAGATGCAGAATTTAATTTTTTGACCATATCTATATGGATGTCGTCTGGTCCAGCGGCTGAGGATTTCATATGTTTCAGGGCGTATAAAAGTTCGTCATATGTAAGAGGTCGGTTGAAGTCATGGTTAGGCTCATCTATGTAATTTAAATCTTGTTGTTCAATTCGACGCTTTATGTCAATGAAAGCAGTTGTGTAATTTTCTGTAGAGGACATTTGGTAGAAATGGTTAGCGATCTGGTTGGCGACATCTGTTTTATTCGAGAATATTTTAGAATTGTATTCAATCGCTGTGATTGAGGTGAAATTTTTTTTGTTTGATAACATTTTTACTTTATTCCATACTTCTTTTATAGGGGTATGCGAGTTGAAAGAAGAAGTGAATTTTATCCATGATCGTTTTTTTGCCTCCCGAATGGTGTGTTTGCATCTTGCTCTGGCAATTTTAAAATTTTTTAAATTTTCTTGACTAGGATGACGTTTAACTAAGGTTAACATACGGTTTTTTTTTTTTTTTGCTGTTTTGCATTCATTGTTCCACCAAACTGTTTGTTTTTTTGTTATGGTTGCACTGTTTCGAGGGATATATTGAGTAGCGGTTTCCAGGATACCCTTCACGAGATGGTTATTTGCCTCATTTATGTCGCTGAGATTTTCTGGAAGTTGTAAATTTAACAATTCGGTGTAGTTTTGCCAATCTGCGTCTTTGATTCTCCATGTCGGATATTTTTTGTATTGATCGTGTCTGACTAGTGTTTGAAGTCTATTGGTTTAGATTTATATTATTTATTTTTTCTTTCGTTGGTTCTTCGAATTTTTTTATTTAGAAATTTCATCAAACCGTTCATGTGCATTTAACTTTTAAATTTAAGGCCTCCGGTATTTTCCGTATATTCCAGGAATTCTATTACATTATTTAAAAAAGAGAATGACTCTCCAGCTTCCATGGAAAGGGCTGTGGACTTTTTTTTAATTTCCAATCTTATCGCTTTCAGAGTGTATCTTCCCAAATTTTGGCTCCTAAATATCAAAATATTTCGAATTTCTTATTTTTCCTGTACTTTGGAGACCCTAGTGTGCAGGTTAAGAAGAAAATAAATACCGTACAACATATAGATCCGGCTGCGCGTTGCTAAAACGAATTTAAGCGTCGCCTCTAAAATTTTCTAATTCATCGACGTATCTACTTTACACATACAAGTTGAACAAGCTGAAATTGGAAGTTTTAAGTGCAAACAAACGTAATCAATTTAATTTTTTATTTTAACGTAATATAAGAACAATTTATATCTCTATTATATAAAGCTGCAAGAAAAAAAAATCGTACAGACCGTTCTGTAGTAGCTAGAAAGTTAATTTTTTTTTCAATCGAAGTACTTTCTAAATAATAAAACCCTCAAAATTTTAAAATTAAAGGGCCCAAATTTCGAGAAATGTGAAAATCAAGTTTTAAGAAACAAATTTTTAAAAAATCCCGCAGCCGGTTCTATGTGAGTTATGGTAAAAATTTTCTTTTTAATCTGCACACTAAGGTCTCTAGAATACAAGAAAAAAGAAGATTCGAAGAATTTTGATATTTAGGGACCAAAATTTGTGAAAATGCATGCTTAAAGCGGTAACCCCGGAAACTAAAAAAAAGTCCACAACTCTTTCTGTGGTAGCTGGAAGGTCACTCTTTTTTTTAAATGATGTATTATAATCGTAAGAATATAGGAAAAATACGAAACTGACAAAATTTTGAAATTAAAGGGCCCAAATTTTTAAAAATGTGGAAACCAAATTTCAAGGAAAAAATTTTTAAAAAATTCTGAAGCCGGATATATTTAAGTTACGACATTGATTTTCATTTTAACTTACATACTAAGGTCTTCAAAATACAGGAAAAATGTAAAATTCGAAAAATTTTGATATTTAGAGATCAAAATTTGCAAAAATACATGCTTAAAGTCGAAACCAAAAAAAAGTCCACAGCCATTTCCGTGGTAGCTGGGGAGGGGTCACCCTCTTTCGGGCACGATCTTTCGAGCGCGATCGATCGGGCGCGATTTATCGGGCGCAGCCTCTTTCGGGCGCAGGCGAACTCAGACCTTTTTACAGACCACCTACGGTGATTTTCAGGTATCATCCGTTAGACATTATCATCTGTGTTAGTGAGAAACACGAGTTACCAAATACTGCAATCAGAAATTCCGTTCAAAAAATACCGTTCTTCGTTAGAGATTTAGTTTTTCCGCGCGTATGGCATGTTATATATGCATATATAATCACAAAACACATATTTTACATGATTTTATTTGGTTATTCGCTTTTTTTAAATATTTTCTATTTTTTTTTTTGAAATAACGACTTCAGCGTGAAATACTCATAAACAGATTTTCGCGATGTAAATTTAAGAGTTCTGTTAGCAATAGTGATACGAAACGGACGAAAATTATTAATATTAATAATCGGTCAAATGAATTGTCGGTTTTCTTCATTTTTTTTTTTTTTTGCTAACAAAAATTACAAACTATCAACTCTACGCCATTTAAAGTGTAACATAACTGGATTGAATTTGCTTCTGATACATATTCCTTATATTATCTTTCTTTTTTATTCGTATCTAGCAAGTTTATTTGAGGATACGTTTACTGAAGTTTTTTCTGTTATCTACTATTTTAATTATATATTTAATTCATTGACCAATCAACCCTGGTTTCAAAAAAATATCGAAAAAGACAAACAAAGGCGCAAAAATTTTTAAACATAAACACATTTACGTTAATACTGGGCGAGAAATATATACGATATTTCAAATTAAAAATTAAATATCTTTGTTTTGAATTTAATATTATGTAAATGTAAATTATGGTAATCTTTAAATTAACTCACAGAATGTTCAGTACATAAAACATCCTGCCTGGCTAACTTCTTTTTTTTTTAGTTCGTTTAGAAAAATTTTCAATCTTCAAAACACTGGACTAATATTATTTTCATAAAAATTTTAATAAAGCCAATAAGGAAGAAGCTTTTCTTGTTTTGTTTAATAATGAAGCGAGCGGCTCATAAAAAAATTATAATAATTGAAAAAATCGACTCGACAATACTTGATGCGTGTTTCGTAGGGAAAAAGAAAAAGTAAAGAAGTAAGTTGAGAAACAGAAGCGATTAATTAATTTTCTACTGTGAAATAGTTTTTAATTAAAAAAGGAAAATAACCGTCAATGGCTACAACCACTTTGTAATTAACATGTTTGTTAGTTACAAAACGCGTTTTAACCGAATTTTTTTTTCTAGAATTTCGTTTTTTTACTAACTTATCACACTAAATTGAAATAATACTTTCTAAATATTGTCAGTTCAGCTGGGTTGGATTTGAGTAACACAAAGCTTTAAAAGGAATAATTTGCAGGTATTCGTTATTTGAATCATCGTTCTATCAATTTACATTAAATATTTATAATAGTAATTTATTTTACTTCTGTTTCTCATCATATCGGCTTTCTTTACTAAAGGTTTTTTGGTTTCATTTCGAAAAAAAAAAAGTTCTTTAGTGATGGTAGTGAATAATATGAAAGAAGCTATATTTAGTTCTCTATATCTGCTTATTGGTAATGACTACAAAACCTAAATGAGAATTACGTTTTTCGACCTCAGTCTTATTTATTTATTTGGGCACGTCAATCAAGGTCCTTTACTCGGTTTGCGTTTCGATACTTATGATATGTTGTTGCAAATACTAAATTACCCGTACGCTTGCTTGTTTTCTTTTTGTATTTGCTGAACAGAAAAGTCCCGTTGAGGCAAAATGTGATCAAACAATAAATGAGTAATTGTTGAAATGAGCACGATCGCCTATTTGTTTTTATATAGTTATTTCATTAATTTATTCAGAATGATTTGTCAGTTAGCCTTAGTATGTTTGTTTTTATTTTTGTTCGATTCCTTTAGGTTGCTTTTTCAGATTTAACCTCATTTGGCCTAAAAGTAAAACGCACAGAAAGAAAAAAATGTTAAATATTTACGAAAAAATGAACTTGCTCCTGCGTGTATGTTTTGTAGTAAACAAAAACATAAAATGTCGCATGAAGTAGGCATGAAAGAGAGAAAAGGATAAATTTTGAACATATTTATAAGAAAAATAATATTCTAGTCCGTCGTTTTTTTTTGTTTCTTTTTTTCACATACGGCTTAAACACAACTGTGCCGATATCAAGCTGAGCCTGTTAAATTAGCTTACATCATACTACACAAATTAGAATGTTTAGTCGTTTAGTAATAACTGAAATTTTCAAAAACCACAAAAATTGGAACAATATCCTCATTATTCTTCGATAAGGAATCAATCTTTTTTATATGAAATGGATACAGTTTTATTTAATAAATAGGTATTTTTTGTAGCACGCATAAACAATATTTAAGTTACCAACAATTTGAAACCTATAGTATGTATTGCGATAAAACTGTCGCAAAAAAATTATCCCCCCTTTCGGCAGGAATGATAATTTCTCAAACCATATATATATATACAAGGTACAACCAGTGTTCATACAGCTAGTCGAATTAGAAATTATGTTTTTCCTCTTTCACGTTTTCCCAACAAAATAAGAGTTTGCAATTATAATATAATAATAATAACATTAATTACAAATATAGAAATAAACGATTTCGAAATCTTACATATAAGTAATGATAATAACACCTATAATACATGCAAACATTAAAGTTAACTAATTACATTGTGCTACACCACGAAGATAATCTTCGAGCTGAAGCCGATTATAATTTGTTGCGACTTTCAACAATCGTTTGTCGCAATCGACATATTTCTCTTTTTTACTCGGTTACTTTTATCAATAAGACTATGTTTTCTTTATTTTGTTGATATTATATCACGTTCAAAGACGAATGACAAAAACCATTATGTGTCAACATCCTTTGCGGCATTCTTTTTTTTCGGAACAGAAAAGTAAAAATAACAATAATGGCAAGTTTTACACGCATTCATTGTACATTTTGTTATGTTCTTCTATTAAGAAAATTAACCATTTTCTTAGAAATTAAAAATCGAATAGCCAATCGTACGGGTTATGAACAATGCAGGTAAATAAATTTCACCTCTTATGAAGCTATTCAGGATTTGGTCAAATGAACAAACTGAAGCACTACACTTATTTACAGAAAACAGTTTCATTCGTTAATTCTCCGTACTACGGTCATTATTAAGAATAATCTATTCGAAAAATATTCTAGTAATTCTTCTTCCGCCGAAATAATAACAACTGCTTTACAATAAAGTTATGGTCAATTCCAAGAAAAATATACGATTTTTTCTATGACGATTTTATCACTTTTGCTTCTTCTTTTAGTCCTACAGATTCGCATATTGTAAAATATTCGAGGTCCTATTCATTACCTCTTTTCAATCACTCGCAGGAAATCCCCCATGGTGAGAACCGAACCGACAAAAAACAATCGACGCCCGTTTGAGAAACATGAGCAGTTTACAATATATCCATAAAATTATTTTCCGCATATATGCTTTTAGTGCTGTTGTATTTTTTAGGAATACTCACTGGCGATCAATATTTTCTAAAATAATTACATATAACAGTTATAAAACAAATATATACTTTTAAGAATGTCAAATAGTTGTTTAAAAATCGGAAAATTTTTGTTACTTAATTATGTTAATTTTATAACTAAATGAGCTGTTTTATTGATGTTTTTACATGGTTTAAAAATGAATTCTGGTTTATGTAGGTCATATTTCACAATAATAAGAAAAAATGATTCCAAGTAATCAATCCATGTTACATAACGTGCAGAATTAAATATCTAGCTCTAAAATATTTATTTTGCAGGTAGCTAGATTTTAGAAAAAATAAATAAATAAATAAAAAAAAAAATATAATATAATTTTATCGCAAATACAGCAAAGTAGTTGAACATAATGTGTCAACCGCCAAGGATTTAATATGATAAGTATGAATTATCGTAATTTCAATTTACATAATACTAAATTAAAAACAGGGCCAGTCGATTTGGCTCAAACGAATGGGTTCCGTTAAAAATAAACATAAAAATAGAAGAAGAATTTTTTAAAAATAATAAACGATTTTTTTTAGTAGTTTTTCATAATCATTAAAGTTAATTTAATTTTATTTTTTTGCGAATGTATAAATTTATTATAAAGCACGTGGATTTCCTTTGAAAGCAGAAAATCTGTCACAGAGGGAAATTATTCCTATGATCTACTAATTCTTTCTGAAATTTTTTATTGAAATAACCCGCTAAACGAATACATAATCAGAACTTCAAGTCTTTATAACCGAAAATAATTCTTTTTGTGATATACGAACGCAAAAGAAGCATTGAAAACAGATGGTTTATTTTCTAAACAAATTAATTACTAATTTCACGGGTGTTTTTTTGATTCATTACGCCTTAAATATGATAATTATAGAAGAAAAAAAAAATTAAAAACTCACTAAGGCTAAACTAGGTCTACTTGGAAAAAAGACGAAGTCGAAATGTAACGAGGCGAATCGTGTTGCGACCGAAACGAAATGACTCTCCAGGTAGGTATAAAAAGATTATAAAAAAATGTGATTACTCCTACACCCGGCATAAACATGTAGGTTACTAATTAAGACGTAGTAGCTGGAAAATAAAAAAAAAAAATCGCGATACTGCACTTTTAATTTTGTGAAAACTATCCGCCAAGGTACGCCAGTTTATTAATTAATAAATATTCTAAAAACTTTCAATTATTATATGTATAAACATTTTCACTGACTGCTTTTACTTGGACTTGGGACGTTAATGTTCACCACATTAATATTTTTAAGTTAATTCTAAAAACGGGGAATATGTCAATTTATATATTCTTGCTTGTACGCAATTTCAGGTAAATACGAAAAGATTATAAAAACTGTGATTTTAATTCGTCATTTAATTTGATGAGTCCATGCTATTCAGTAGGAGTGTTATTCTGGGTTAATTAAATCATTTTGCAATGTAGATGTATTTCATATATTTACAGTTTGCCATTTCAGTCACATGTTTATAAATACTAGCGTTCCCCCGATGGTCCAAATTCGACCATAATTATCATTAAAAATTTTAGAAAAATGTATATGAATTTGTATATTTCCAAAATTTTTTTCCCACTCTTATACATTCGTTCATTATATATCTGAGAACATATACTTTTATATGTACTTTCAATACAAAAATTAAATGACACCTTAAGATTTAGTACACTTTAAAAAAGCCAATAATGATGATTATTAAGAAAAATTAAAACACTTCAATAAGAACAGATTTACTGGTTGCAGCGATTTCCTTCTTCACTTTTTGTATTACTTTTTTATTTAAATTCAAAACAAAGATATTTAATTTTTAATTTGAAATATCGTATATATTTCTGGCCCAGTATTAACGTAAATGTGTTTATGTTTAAAAATTTTTGCGCCTTTGTTTGTCTTTTTCGATATTTTTTTGAAACCAGGGTTGATTGGTCAATGAATTAAATATATAATTAAAATAGTAGATAACAGAAAAAACTTCAGTAAACGTATCCTCAAATAAACTTGCTAGATACGAATAAAAAAGAAAGATAATATAAGGAATATGTATCAGAAGCAAATTCAATCCAGTTATGTTACACTTTAAATGGCGTAGAGTTGATAGTTTGTAATTTTTGTTAGCAAAAAAAAAAAAAAATGAAGAAAACCGACAATTCATTTGACCGATTATTAATATTAATAATTTTCGTCCGTTTCGTATCACTATTGCTAACAGAACTCTTAAATTTACATCGCGAAAATCTGTTTATGAGTATTTCACGCTGAAGTCGTTATTTCAAAAAAAAAAATAGAAAATATTTAAAAAAAGCGAATAACCAAATAAAATCATGTAAAATATGTGTTTTGTGATTATACATATATGCATATATAACATGCCATACGCGCGGAAAAACTAAATCTCTAACGAAGAACGGTATTTTTTGAACGGAATTTCTGATTGCAGTATTTGGTAACTCGTGTTTCTCACTAACACAGATGATAATGTCTAACGGATGATACCTGAAAATCACCGTAGGTGGTCTGTAAAAAGGTCTGAGTTCGCCTGCGCCCGAAAGAGGCTGCGCCCGATAAATCGCGCCCGATCGATCGCGCTCGAAAGATCGTGCCCGAAAGAGGGTGACCCCTCCCCAGCTACCACGGAAATGGCTGTGGACTTTTTTTTGGTTTCGACTTTAAGCATGTATTTTTGCAAATTTTGATCTCTAAATATCAAAATTTTTCGAATTTTACATTTTTCCTGTATTTTGAAGACCTTAGTATGTAAGTTAAAATGAAAATCAATGTCGTAACTTAAATATATCCGGCTTCAGAATTTTTTAAAAATTTTTTCCTTGAAATTTGGTTTCCACATTTTTAAAAATTTGGGCCCTTTAATTTCAAAATTTTGTCAGTTTCGTATTTTTCCTATATTCTTACGATTATAATACATCATTTAAAAAAAAGAGTGACCTTCCAGCTACCACAGAAAGAGTTGTGGACTTTTTTTTAGTTTCCGGGGTTACCGCTTTAAGCATGCATTTTCACAAATTTTGGTCCCTAAATATCAAAATTCTTCGAATCTTCTTTTTTCTTGTATTCTAGAGACCTTAGTGTGCAGATTAAAAAGAAAATTTTTACCATAACTCACATAGAACCGGCTGCGGGATTTTTTAAAAATTTGTTTCTTAAAACTTGATTTTCACATTTCTCGAAATTTGGGCCCTTTAATTTTAAAATTTTGAGGGTTTTATTATTTAGAAAGTACTTCGATTGAAAAAAAAATTAACTTTCTAGCTACTACAGAACGGTCTGTACGATTTTTTTTTCTTGCAGCTTTATATAATAGAGATATAAATTGTTCTTATATTACGTTAAAATAAAAAATTAAATTGATTACGTTTGTTTGCACTTAAAACTTCCAATTTCAGCTTGTTCAACTTGTATGTGTAAAGTAGATACGTCGATGAATTAGAAAATCTTAGAGGCGGCGCTTAAATTCGTTTTAGCAACGCGCACGGAAAAATACTGATAGTATTATTAAAGTAACAAATGCACTTTGTATCGTAGTATGCAACATTATGTACTCCCAGATGATAAAGATTGAGCATATTTCTGATTAATAAAAATAAAATAGAAAATAATTTCGTGCAATAAACACAGTAATATATCACGTTTCTGTATGATTAAAAACAAATAAAAAATTACTCGCTTTTGGAAGGTCGTCATGGTTAAGTTAAAATCGAACACTTGTTTCGTGTTGAAGCGTTTAATTATTATTTTCTAATAGAGAGGGCGAATTTTAATGTAATGTGTATACAATTCCCGTGCAGAATAGAGATAATATTTGTTTTGCTCTTAGAGTATGGTACTGACTATTCGCATCGACTAATTTATCACAGTAAAAATTATATTGAATTTTAGTCGATTGAGAACCAACCGTATCACAACATATGGTGTTGTCAGCTGTTAAAAATGGGCAAGCTGGAATATCTGACGTTACAAGCCAAGAATTATGAGCCAGAATAGAAAATTACCCGAAGTTCCAGTGTAGGCATTTTATTGTGACTTAAGTATAATGTTCGAGCATTGAAAGTTAACGACTAAACTTCCCTCCTACTGCTTGTAAGATACGTTCGAAACGTGAGGATCTAAATTTTAAATGAATATTTCGAAACATCTTTGTTTCTTGTGTATTATTTTATATAATACGTTTGTTTTTCGAAACTATTGCATGAACGTAGCGTGAAATAAATAGAGCAGATATCCGGGTATGGAACACCCAAAATTACTAGAAGAGATCGCTAAAACTGTTTGAAACTCGTCACTCAGAACCCAATTTTTTAAGAAATTCACTGGGATGCGTTCCATTCCGAATAATTTTTTCTAAAATTTATTTAATTTTTGAACGTGGATTTTGTAAATATTCTACCATGTATATGCTGCTGAATATTAAGGTGAGAAATGTATGAAGGCGAACGTACCGGTGTTTACTACTCAACTTCGTCTTTATTCGGGAGGTTCTCATAACGTCTTCCACCTAATTTATAAACTGGTTAAATATTTGTGTGATTCGACTGAACGTTTATCGATAACTAATACATTTTGTTACCTTCACTAGGAATACGACAGACGCGAGCGAGAAAATTATAATCGATAATTCACGATTGATTTTCTACCTCCTAAACTTGTTAACCGTCTAACGCCGTGGTCGGTGGACCACTTTCATTGTTCGTAATATTATTTGTCTCATTTATAATTTTCCTTCTCTCATATATATATAGTGCGCTTAATGTTTACACCTCTCCCTCCCACATACGCATCAAATATTCCGTTCTCTAAAAAATACATTCAAACTTTATGCACCACCACGCACCAAATGTGTACAGCACTACGATGATGATGATTGCAAAAAAAAAAAAAAAAAAGGCAATTATAATATTGGGAATATTTATTTTGAACTGGTAAATTATGGTGATCCTTTATAATATCAAATCAGACTCTCAGCTAACGGAATATCATGTTCGACTCACCTCATTATTAATAACATAACCCTTTTAATTAGTCTTTAGAACTTGCGCTTTTCAATGTTATATTAACTAAAGTATTTATATATCAACGATTTCGAGAGGTTCAATAATTTCTTGTCGTGGACTACAAAACTTTTGGTTTAGGAAACTCTAAAACATTATCTCAACTCTTTTTTACTCAAGAGTCAGTATCAATAACTTGAAGTGAGCAAAGAGTTTCATAATTCAGAAATTTGTTACACAATATTTTAAAGAATTAGAGCTATAGAAAAAGTAATTTTTTAGTGATAGTCTGTATACTGGCAAGTTGTTATTATGAAACATTTAATTAAAATTATTTTCATTCGAATGAACTCAAAATCTCAGGAAGCAATTACGTATAGACAACCCAATTGATCAAATCAATTCAATAATTCGATAATTAAATTATGTTTAATCTTAAAATATTCATATAAATATATATATATATTAATTTTTCCTTCAAAAGAAATATTTATTTTCTTAGGTTATCAGTATTATATTTGACCTTGTATACTTTTCACAAGTCAGTCAATATTAGCAGAAAATTTTATAAGTGTTTTTCCTATTGGAATTGATTTTCCACCTGAGAATTTTCAATTCTGAAATCAATTATTCTTGCAAGTAATAATGCCATTTTCAAATAGGTTTTTGAAAAATCGAACAAAAGCCTTTTTATTAATCTATTTCAAATATCCGTTACTTCATAAGTTAGTTAATTCTACTGAAAGATTATCATCCATGTCCCACCGATAGACTTTTTAAATGGTCCGTAAAATAAGTTGATAAACTTTTCATTTCTTCAGAATTCTGAGCACTCTAGTTTAAATTAATTTCGTAAATAAATTAATACCGAAGTAAATATGTTTACAAGAAATGTGGCGTTGACATAAATTCGGTTATTAATAAAAATTTTAACGCGGTGAAAAATACTAAATTAACATACGTAGCCATTTTTTTCCACTATAGGTGCGGCACTTACATCGTTGTCTTACTTCGAAGGTTCAAATACAAGTTCTATGTTGAAAGATTCTAAATATGTTTAACCGATTAAAGATTTTGACACATTTATCTTTGAATTCAGTTCTGTCAATTTTGAAATTATTTTAGAAGATTATAATATTTTATACTGGATTACGGTTCTAATGTTTTATAATTCGGTGTTTCAGAGACCAATCTTAGGAAATCAAGCTGATTGCAAAACGTACATTTCTCCTCTCTCTATCAGATGTTGATAATTTTTTGCGAAAATATTGTAATTGTAATTATTGAGATTTATGCAATCGTATTTATAACATTAGTATATATATATATATATTAAACTTCATGTGCGACCGAGGATAAGTTCATGAGATTGGAGCAACACTGATATTGTAGAGTTATAATGAATCTTTGTTGCCATCCAGACTACAACAATTCCATTGTAATGTACTAAATATAAAATGCATAGAGGAGTACTGAGAGCATTAAAATGAGGAAATGTAGAAGTAAGAAAAAGGAAGAGAGAAAGAATGGTCAAGAAACAGTACAAATTTTAGATAACAAGAAGTAAGATGAAACGTGATAATATTGGATATAAATAGTACGGTGTCCAGTATACGTTGTGTTATATCTATTAAAACTAACTAATATGTGTTCATAATAGTAAACACTAATATACTTATTGATGTTAACTTAAGTAAATCAATGAATATAATGTAAACGCAACTCATTTCAGAAATGGTACAAAGCGACGATTAACGATACTTCTTCTTGGACGTGGCCTAAGCATTCGATAGAGTATGGCATAAAGGGTTACTACCTAAACTAAGTAATTACTTACCAAGTAATTACATTTCCTTGTTGCAGTCGTTCCTATCGAACAGGAAATTCCGTGTTGTAATTGATGATACCAGATATATATTTTATGATATTCGAGCAGGAGTACCCTCGGTCCTCTGCTGTGCCTACTTTTTACAGCAGACATTTCGAGGACAAATAGCACAACCGTAGCCATGTTTGCCGACGACACTGCGGTCCTTGCAGTAGGTAGCACTCAAAACGAAGCAAATGCTAAATTACAAAATGCATTAGATTTAATCTCTCAGTGGACCTCAGAGTGGAGGATTAAATTTAATCAGGCACAGTCAATTCACGTGACCTTTGCTTTACATCCAATAGACATTCGTTTGCGCGTGTATATAAATAATATCCAGGTACCAATATCCAGCTCGGCCAAATATCTTGACATTCATTTGGACACTCGTCTCACTTGGCAGCCGCGTATTAAGGCTAAAAAAGAGCAAATAATGGCAAAGGTTAGGCAACTTTACTGGTTATTAGGTCGTCATTCAAAGCTTACCTTATATCATAAGTGCCTAATCTACAAAGTGATCATCATGCCAATCTGTACATACGGTATTGAATTATGGGGATGTGCCAAAACGAGAAACCGCAATATCATACAGCGGGTTCAAAATGAAATTTAGCAAAAGCTGCATGGTTTCAAAGGAATGCAGACTTGCACAGAGATTTAGATCTGAAGTATGTGGATGAGGTCATTCCTGAAATCGTAAGTGCGTAATATGAACGGCTTTGGGTCCATAGGAATAATCCAGTAATTCAACAGTTGCTGACGGAGGAACTCAAATCATGTAGGCTTAAACGCTGCAAACCTGTAAACCTCGTGCGAACTGTCCGCTGTATTCTTAAAAACTAGTCGCTGGGCTAAGTTTTTATTTCTCGTTCCTTTCTCAGTTGTTATATTTATTACTTATTTAAGATTTATTTTAAGATTATAATAATTGCTCAAATTAAAAAAAAAAAAAAAAAACTACTAAAAGGAAAACGGATAACATAATATTAGAAGCTAAAATTATATACATATACTGCAACTGACTTGCTAAGTTAATTTTTTTTTTTCATACGTCTACAGGAACAATCGATTCTAAACTCAATTCTAAAAAAAAATTGTTCAAGAAACGATAAGTTTCAAATTAAAAAAAAATTTAATGTATCAAGAAGTAATAAAGTCTTTATTTATTTATTTATTTATTGTATTTACAAGTCGCTTTTGGACTACCAAGGTCATTAGCGACTACGGTTTTACAGATAATTATAACATTTTATATTGAATATTTGAAAATGCGCGAAACAAAAAAAAATCAAAAAGTCAGCTGAAGGCTGAGGAAGTTAGATCAGTTGGAGTCTTACATTTCAAACTAACGTCTTCGATATTTTATGTACCGTTTTTTTTATTAAGAATTATTTTTTGCTCGTACCAGAGCAACTTGATTTTCTCGGTGTATGATTTTATCAAATTTTCCATAAACTTTTAGTTGTTTAAATGTTTGGCAATTATCATTATTTTCTTTATATTTGTCCGGTAGCAAATTCAGACAAACATTTTTTCATGGTATTAGTTTAATATTCCCAAATATAGCAGTAAAGCATTTGCAGAAAATTTTCAGCAACCAAATATATGTACAATTCGCTGCATTAAAAAATAATGTTCCGAAAATTCTTTTCATGTTTAAAACACTTTTTTTTTGCAACTCTAAGGGTAGTTATTTTTCATTTAAAGTCGTTGTTTAATATAATAATTGATGTTTCGTGGAAAAGTGGAACAGAATTTTCTAATTTTATTCATAGTTTGGAAAGCAATTTTTCTTAGAACTGAAGGTAGATCTACTTTTCTTATAGCCACCGTTGAAAAAGAAAATGTCTCTCTAAATCAATTCACAATTCCTGTACTTCGATCTTTCCTAAGCTCTATTTCTAATCGTCTCTCTATTTAACCCTTTCTGTAATTTCTGTAGTTGTTAGGTCAACGCGCTGGCGCGCTAAAAAGAAAATATATAAAATAATATTATTATTATTTTGTAGTAAAAACAAAAAAAAAAAAATCAATTCACCAAAATAGATATATGTATATTAATATACTTGTGTGTGTGCGACACATAAATATATATTAATATCCATATAACTGCTTCACTAATGTTAGGAACGCGACAAGTCCTTCTACACCATTAGGAATTATTTCGCTAGATGGTAAATAATGCCCTTTATATCCAGTATCTCGTAATTCTATTAAATAGCAGTACTCTATGCCAACAAAATCCCTGGCCCAATCAATTTCAATTCCTAATAAATAAAATAGAAATAAATAGTTCAATTAAAATGTTTAAAGTTATCATAATGAATATTTCATCCATGTCCGCAAATGCAATCTGGTTTCAGTGTAAGGAAATGTATTAACAGCACTGTAAATTAGCGTCCTCATCGTCACACAGCATAGATCTTATTAGCGTAAAATAATATAAAATAAATAAACTTCTTGAAAAAAATTCAATAAATGCTGACTTCAGAAAGGTCTTTTTCAAAAATAGTCAATTTGGGATAGCATTTTGTTTATAAGAAAACCGACAGCAGATATTTAACGTGTTAAAATAAAAATAATTTCGGAAATAGTTAACAAACAGAAACGGTATATAATGATGTATTTACGAACAGGAATACTTTTGGACATAACCCATCATCAACTAAAAATAAAATCCTACTGATTTGCCCTGAATGAAACAAGTTGAATACCACGCAGTAGAAACAAACTCGTGAATTTCTGAAAACAGAATTTACTTAACAATAATTTCATTTTTATCTATTATTAGTTTTTATTTATCATAATTTTCTATTATTTCACTTTGTTTTAGAGTTATTTCATGTGAAATTTTTATTATTTTTGTTGTTTACTGAAACACCAACATCACCCTTTAAACACAATTTTTAATTTAATTTCATTATTTAAGAACGTGTATTCTACCAGTTTACTGTAAACCTCAATAAGATCATTCATGTCTGTTATATTTAAGTGGTAGTTATTAATATTTTTATTTTGTTTATATCGGCATAAATCATTTTAATTATGGGGAATTCTACTAACCTGTTTGATAGAATTATAAAGTAGTAACTGGTGAATGAGATTTGCTAGAATTTCTTCCGAAATTGCAGATTAATTAAAAAGTGTGTAGAAAATAACACAGAACATACAATTACATATTTTACCCTATTTTTCAGTTTCGAAAAAATCGTCACATAAACATGGTGAGAAAATTTACTTCATCATAAAATTACTATTTTCTATTTAACATGGTAAACAAGGTATAGAGAGATCAAACATTCTCTTATGCACCACCTTCAGTTTTCCTACTGTACACATGCATATCAATTAGTTTCGGTAAACATCAAAATATGCAAGAAATACCTAACTACAGTCGCTGTTTATTGCCATCCTGGGTATCTGCGGTGATGAGTACAACTCCAAACATGTTAGCAGTTCAAACTTGTAGCTGATACGACAACGGTTTAATATTCTGCGCACATTGACAGCGGCTTTGAAATATGTGTCTAACGAGACCTTGCATAATGGTCTAAGGATACCATTCATTGAAGAAACCCATAAAGAAGAGCATGTAAAATTTTTCAACAAATTACCACAACATTGTAACCCGAACATTAGGGAAATGTATCGAAACAATCTGCTAGGAAATCCAGTCAGAAGGCTAAAAAGAAAATGGTGCTGATGTGCGGTTCCAATTACCGAATTATCTTTTTATTAGACGTAATAAATGAGAAACGAATAGATCATCGCATATCCAAGTTTCTTAATGAATAGATTGGGTTGTACTTTAATTGTCCAAAATTGGTACGAATGCAGTTGTTTCTTGTATGAATATATACCGGTACAGAGTAAAAAAAATAAACGTGGTAAACAAATTATTTCATCTACTTTTTAATAAAGAAAAATTATAAGTTAAATCACTAACACGAATACTATTTGCCTCCCTTTTCTATAATAATTGATTTCTATATCGTAAAAATTAATGGTTTTTGAATCTTATCAAAAAAGTTGAAGCCATTTTTAGAATTAATTGTGCATAATATATTATAATAATACATCTATTAACCGAGCTTGGCTTGGATCTACTCTAAACTTGCAAATGAATCAATTAATTAATAAGTTTCGCAAACAGTCAAATATTTAAACATGTATATGTACATGGTACAAAAGCGGCATGTTTGTATATATCGTATTATTGTATTTTACATTGAAAAATGAATTTCGACTTTCACAGGGTCCCTGTTTCTCAGAGTTATTTCGATGTGTATTCGGTTCCACGCGTAATGAGTTCAATCTTTTTCGTTAGTATTCTGGGACGGTAATTACACGAAACAAACTCGGTTCAAAAAACTAAAACGTGCGGCGCCAAGGACACAATAGGTAGCTAGATAACTCCTCACGGCGGACTTCATCTTGTTTTTTATGACGACGAAACAAAACTATAAAAAAATTCGTAGGTCTTACCTTCGATTAAAAAAAATGAAGCTAAATAATACAAAATCGCGGGCCCGACTTTGCACAACGGACGTGACTCTCCCCGCACGAGAGACCTCAACATGGTACCACAGGATACGTTCAATTAGATAAAATTAACACCGCAAAAAAAACGATCGTATATTTTTTAATGCGTGGACTAGCATAAAAACGATAGTCAGATGACTAGGTATCTCAACGCGAGAATGGCTCGAGATAAACGGTATTAATCCAACCGTACACCGTCTCAACAGCTCCTCCCCCCACCTTAATATTTTTTTTTCATATATAGTGCAATCGTTTGTGCATCGTTTGTGCAGAAATGTGCACGAACTTTCATCGCTAGGGCACATTCCCATCCCACGATATTAGAGAAAAACGATGGGAGGGCTGTTGAAACGTTAGCTCCTCCATTCACATTAATATTTTTTTGCAAAATAAGGTGCAACCGTTTATGCATCGTTTGTAATTTGTGCACATTGTGCAGAATTGTGCAGAAATGTGCACAAACTTTCATCGTTTGTGCACATTCCTATCCCAAAATATGGAAGAAAAATAATAATTAATAAAAAGTGGCTTATGATGTAGGTGGGGTATTAGCTCATTGCAAAATAATCGTTTAATACAAAAATAGAAACAAATATCATTTAGGAAGCTGTTGATTATTTTACATTTTTATTTATTAGGAAATTAAAAGGTTTACTTTTTTAATGTCTAAAATTAATATTTAAAATTTATACATTGTGTTGATTAATTTGATAATTTTGTAATACACTGTGAATATGGGGCTATGTTCCCGAGAAACATATCGATGATGAACGTGTAACTTATATTTTCCGATACAGTTTAATTGTATGTTTGTTCAAATTAATATTTTCTTTCAGTTTATTATAATTTTAGCATCCTTCATTCAATTACATTAACTATTAAAAAAAATATTAAGAATTATAAATTCTTCCATTAAAAAAATTTGTCTAAATTTGTTTACTCTTTTTCAAAAAAATAACAGATACACTAAAATACATATATATATATATAAACCTTTTTATAAAATCAGATTATAATACGAGAGACAGAAAAAAAAATTATTAGCATTTGTAAAACGTTTACATTTGGTCACTGCGACAGTTATTTATTTTTATGCAGGTATAAAAGATACAAAAAGGTTTCAATTAAAGAAATACTACAAAAAAATAAATTAAAGCAATAAAAGTAGTACACAACCAAATGTAAATGTAACCATAATTATATAAAAAGCTTAATAAATTATATAATTCAACAATATTATATCAAGAAATAGTTATTAAAAGTAATGTTGCATATACAATGAAAGTATATAAAGAGAACGTATAAAATAAATCAAAATAATCAGTAGGGGTAAAATTGCTCATCGCTGTAATAAAAAAAAAAAAAAAAAAAAAAAAAAATCCGAAGTATAACAAAAATTTGTATGTACTATATATAAATTTACTAATCGCATAAAAGTGTATTTTTGAAAGCAAGCAATACTGCTGTGTGCACTATTTTGAATATACTACAATCTGAATATTAACGCGCTCTGTATTATTTACACTCACCACTGTTTCTTTTGTGTCATCATAGATTGGCCATGTATTTAGTCGCTCCCGATAACAGTGGGCATGGTAATGCCCTATAGTAGTATATGAGAAATCGTTGACCTTTGGTTATTAGGTATTATACAAGCCCTCTTAAATAATAAATATCTGAATTTACAGCTAGAGTTAATAGCGTTCTACATAATTCTATTTAAAAATCAGCCATATTGGATGAGTTAATTACATTAAATATTAAATGTTCATTATATTGTATCGTTGTAATATTTTCTACATCTGAATGGGAACTATATTACATAACTTGAAATAATTCATGTGTTCATTTAAATATTTTAATACTTCTTTAGTTTCATCCATACTTGAGTTAATACAAACGTTTACAATAATTTTACATTTTTTGCAGTTCATTTGAAATGTAACTATTTATTATTGTTATATATATTTTTTTTTAAATTTATTTTTTTATATGACTTTCAATGTCATATTTTTAAATAAATTGTTCGGCAATGAACGCGTAATGTCGTTATGTAACGTGTGAAGAAAACAAATTGCGCGTTATATAAAAATGAGGGCGGAGTGTGGTTAACCCTTAACTGGTCCGGTGCTATATTTGTAACATAAACAGTCCGGCGTATTCTGTGAGACTGCTCATTTTGGGAGGCCAAAAAGAAAGCCAAACATACGAATAAACTAAATATTTTATTTGATATACATATTATATAAGCATTACTAAACTTAGGTATGTTAAAATTAAAGTAATTGAAACAAAAATTAGCAAAATACCATAGTAAATAAAGTATGATGCCGATAAATAGAAAACAAAAACTTATTTGCAAACTAAACTTCAAAGAAACCAAGAGAAAACAAGTAAAATGTATTATTTTATTCCGTGAAGTTTATAAGCCATTATATAAACAAAAAAACAAGAAAAATAAAAATGTAACAAATATTCTGGATTCCAGCATAAGTCAAAGTTAGTTACTTTGAAGAACAATTTTTGCGTATTAGTCTTGCTCTTGCTTTTAATATGGGAACTTTTATTACAATATTGTGCTTTTGTGTTCTAGACGGTGAGCGAACTTCTGACGTACATCACCTGTACCGATTTTTACCATATATATAACGTTTATCATCATCACTTACTTCGTCTTCAACAATTTCTTCATTGCCATCTGAGTCGGATAACTTTAAATTGGTATCGTGTCCTGATTCAATGTCCTTCTGGCACACTATCAATATCACTACCACTGTCACATTCATCGAACCATTTTTAAATAGTTTCTTCATAATTTAAATCGCCTAAACGCACACGTTTCGATGGTCCAGCCATATTTCACAAACATTTCCACACGCAAAACTATTACACGAACAGTCCGGCGTCGTCTGAAAGACTACGACTGAAATAATTTCCATCATAACTTTTAATAGAATATCGCAAACTGATCACAAATATGGCCGTCTATCACGGACTAATAAAGGATTAGGTAACAGGAGAAGTGTGCGGGTTGTTTCATTAAGCGATGAGAAATAATTATTTATATGCAGTCGTCTGTCAGACGACGCCGGACCAGTTATGGGTTAATGATGTTTAACATAGTTAAACATCCACAGATAAATGTAAAAAGAAAAAATATATTTCTTTTATAAATAGTTTAGATGGTTAAGATCGTATAATTTTTACTTTACTTTAAAATATGATTTTAAAACGTTCTATTTATTTATATATATATGTATGTATGTACATATTAAGAAAAAAAGTACATTTATAATTCTTTTTATATATTCATAAAGGCTATAAAGATTTCATATATACGTAACTTGATGCTGTGTGGTTAAATAAAGTTACGATATGATATTTTACATAAATTATAAACGATAATAATATCCGAACAAAACTTAAATCATTAGAAACAAACTGAAAGACTTTTACTGCATACATTTCTCATTCAAAATTTAATCAATTAATAACCTAGAATGTGAATATTGGTGCGACGCAGCTAGCATAATTTTTATTTAAGTTTGCATATGATTAAACGTATATACATTTTATAAATAGTGAACTCTATAGAGCTTTATTTACCTCGATTGTACATGTATATACTAGTAGATATAGCGATTCATATTAAGCTATTGCGCTTAGCGCGTCTATGTTTATTCCGTTTTATCAGTGCATTATCATTCTTCTATGTTGTTGAATTGTATTTATAATTTTAACTCATCATTCGAATATTTCAAATTTTAAACATCTTAATTCATATGCATATATAAGAAGTAATGTGAAATATATTTAAAAATCAATTTTCAATCTTAAAATTAGGAGTGTGACGCCCCCTCCCCCCTCCAAAGAATCAAAGCCTCTATGAAAAAAATTGTTTTAACAGGGGAACTTAATTTATATAGTATAAACGATTTAAAAATATATCGACGTCACCTTCCCACCCCAGACTAATATCAAGCGTTGAAAATGTTGATGACTATCATCAGGTTGCTTTAAAATCAGTGTTGATATGCTTGATGTTATCACTTGGTTATCCGAGGGGTGGGAAAAAACTATAGCATTAGTGCGATCGTGGAAAATATTATTAGATCATAAAGTCAGTGATAAATGGGATGAAATTGACAAACAATGTGATTTGGACAGTTCAAAAGACAACGAGGAACTTGTTTCTCTAATAAAAAATATTCCAGTATGTGAAACGGGTAATACGGCTGACGTTACAGAATGGATGAGCAGCGACGAGATCGAAGAAGCGGCAGATGAGGATATTGTGGCCATGGTAGTCATCGAGCATCCAGTTGAAAAAATATGGGCAACGAGCGCTCCTTTAAAGTGGCGCTGGAAACATTACTCAAGGCTGATACCATTTGTTTACACAAGTGGTGAGGTATATCGGCAAAGAAGAGAATGCAGCGAAAGACACATAGACCTTAATCACTGAATTCTTTAAAAAGTACTTAATGTACACCGTAAGTTAATTTTCACGTTTGCTTTTTTATTATGGGATAAGTTAATTTTCATTTTTTCACTTAATTTGCAGTATTTAACCTTGAGCTCTGGCGTATCCGGATTTTTTGCTATCCGGACCGGCTGGCCGTCCAATTAATCCGGATAATCACGAGTCGACTGTATATATACATATATTTTTTACTTGCTTACGAACAAAGAGAATTCGGATCGGATTACTAACAAAAATAAAAAAGAAGTAACATCTAATAAAAATGCTCTTTCTTACTATTTCTGAGCTACCGTTTTAGCTAGAATTTTATAATTCTTTTATTTCTCGCCTAAAAATAAAACAATAATTAAACTGTAATAATTATGTATTTTTAAAACATTTTTAAATTTCTAAAGAGGTCGCGCTATCTGATTTTCTTTATGAAACAACGCATTTCTCAGATCTACCGCCTATCGTACAAGATATTACGTAATTATATAATTTCTCCCCCAAAATGTCCTTCTGGATCCGCCTCTGGTTCCAACATTAATCATTTTTAATGTATATATAAGTTAATAAAATAAATTATTAAGCAATAGAGGTTAAACAAAGTCATGGAAACAAAATTAATATGTTTAAACTATGTTTTACTAAATAATACTTTTTGTTATATTAACAGTTTAAAGTTAAATATAATGTATAGATATTAATTGACAAATTTATTTAAACGCGGAAAGTAAATGCTAGAGGTTCAGATTTCCGTATCTGTTAATAAGTAGATCTATTTTACAACTGAGAACAAGAACCATCCAAAGCCTTCTACTGTATAGTTAAAATTAAGATTTTTGTAGAAACCGCGTCTTATTAAAAACAAACGCGTTTTCCATCATCAGAAAAAATCGATCGAGGTTTATTGTAACGTAGGATAAAATTTAAAATACCTCACTTATTTTTGTGGTGTAGAAAACATGAAAATAACCCATAAAATTCCTCGCATATTTCTATGGTACGTAAATTTCATTCATGTTCTTTTAATAGAAAAATTTTAAAGTGATTTAATACATATTGGCTATAGAGACCTGCCTCTATTATCTTGAAGCAAGAGCATTAACGCGTTTTGTTGTACATTATTCATTTGAATATTAGAAAATATTTTCCCTCGATCAATAAAAAAGAGTATATCAGCGTCAAAGATTCCGAATTTTCTATCTGCTGCTTGAACATGAATGTATGACTATTTTCGCCGGCTTTGGATGTCGCACAGATCTGACAAAAATTTCGCAACTACTATGACCATCAACTATTAATATTAGTAGAATAATAAAAGTTAATAAAAAATGTTTAAATTTTCTCACCTGCTGCTATGTATTCTATGTCTGCAACCGAACCAACCCTGTATGTCTGACCCGTTACTTCTATAATAGCCTCAGCCATTGAATTGCCCACATAAAGCAGTTCATCGTAATTAGAGACGTGTTTATGGTTGTAACCGGTAGGAAATAGGATTAACTGACCGAAACTGTGAAAGTTTATTATTCCCTACAATATGAAAAATATGATTATTCCTCTATAACGCTGTATTTTCTAAGGAGTTATACCTAAGTTCTAAGACACTGGCGAATCAGAAGCGAATACTAGTCATGTGTGCATTTATTTTATTAGCGGTTACCGAATAAGAGATGCACAATGTACTACAATTTACTGTTTGTTTCATACACATGCTACTAGTATTATAAATTGAGCTCTTTTTATTTCACCGTCTAAATCCGCTTGTATTAATTTTACTTATCAACCTTTTAATTATTCTTTAGTATAAACCCTTCTGTAAATAACATTCCTATTCCCTTAGTTAATAATTTTCGTTATCTCGGTCTGTTCCTAACAGCCGCCTCTCTTTTTTCGCGCACATTAACTATCTTCACATGTCGGTAAATAAAAGAATAAATCTCTTTAAATCTATTTCATCAACAAGGTGAAGAGTAAATCCTAGTACTTTAATTGTCCTTTATCAATCTGTAGTTTGTTCCAAACTAGATCTAACGGTTACTCCTTCATATCTCTCCCCTGTAAACTGGATCGGGTCTAGAATTGCTTCCTTCGTTTATGTTTAGTAGCCCTTAAATTAACTCCCATTCCTGCAATACACGCTGAATGTAATGTGTTCCCCCTTTACCAATTCGTAGATCTCACTTGGGTTATCGGTTCCTTTTAAATCGTCTTCCGCAAAACTTATTTCATCCTACTCGTCCGTACTTCAGAGAATTGTCGATTCACTCCCAAAAAAATTTTCCTTCTTTCTCATATCTTAAATCGGCTTGCCAAATTTCTTCCACACAATTATAACCTACAACAAACTTCCTTATTACACCCTTAATTTTACAGATTTTCTCTTTCCTCCTAATTTATCTTTGTTTACCCCGTACTCTAAACTATTTCCACAACCTAATCAAGATTTCCTTAATACTATTAACTCTCTAGTTCCTTTTCATTATCTTCTTTATACTGATGGTTTCTCGATAATTTTTTTTTTTTTCAGCAGTGCCTTGTGGACATATGTGACATGACTGCTCATAAGCAATATACTTCTATGCTCAAATCCACACATCTTTCCTCCTAATTTACTGTTGTTCTACTCTAAATCCCTTCCACAACCTGATCAAGATTTCCTTAATACTATTAACTTTCTATTTCCTTTTCATTCTCTTCTTTATACTGACGGTTTCTCGATAAGTTGGAGCATCCTTCCTATATTCCGTTCACAACTATTTTGAAAGTTATAGACTTCCTTCAATCTGCTCTGTTTTCTTTGCAGAGAAGAGCAATTCTTTACATATCCTCGGTACGAGACAATAATAAATTTCCAATCATCTCTGATGCTTCTGTTTTTCCTCATCCTTCTTGTGATCCTATCATTATTCGTATTTGTTTCATTATCCGTAACCTTTTCCAAACTTACCACATTCAGATTGAGACCCTTTGGATTCCAGGCCATGTTGGTATATTTTCTTTATTATATAAACAATATCTCGTACATTCATCATGTTAACATACAATTTTCACACAATTCTCCATCACATCAAGACGATATGCTCTCAAAGTGAAAAATGTGTGGATAATGGCAATCATTTTTCGTTACTTTCAATGTTAAAATTTTGTTTACATCGCACTTTAATTGAAAAAAATATACACAAATACACAGATTTTTAATCTTATGTTATAAATAATTCTGAAAAGTACAATAATATGAACAATTTAAAAAATTTTTTGTTATATCAAAATTCGTGCGTGCTACGCATTAATGGAAGTCATCATACAGATGGTTCATTCAGTACAAAGGCAAATCATATGGTAATTTCAAGAAATCAATCAAAAGGCATTTCTGGTTAGTATTTAACGTAGTAGACAGCGACTATGTAATAACAATATGCAGAATTAGATTCGAAATTGTTAAAAGTTTAAGATTCGGTTCGTTACATTTATTTCGATGGGAACTGAGAGTATTACCGATACTTAACAGTGTACTCATAATGTAAGACCATATTGATCAGTACAATTTATAATAAAAATAAATCATTAAAATTGGTCTAAATGATCCAAATTATTATGTGCGTGCAAACAAACAGTACCTGTGTACTCTTCTGTGTAGAATTTCATTTTGACAAATAATTGTCTTTCAACTATTGCGTGAAGTGTGGTACAACTATTATACTTCAGTTCAGTAGAAAAAAAAAAAAAGGAAAAACACAAATTTTTTTAAAGTTAAATGTACTAAATTCATATAAAGTTTCGTTAGTGAAAACATGATACAAAGTTCGTGACTAATAAAATAATGGGTACACAAATGCGCACGTACATTTTCAAAAATAAATTTTTTGTAAAGTAATAATGCGATTTCATACCTGTTTACTAGCATAATAATGGCTTGAAATAATGTAGATACCGAATAGTATACTAATAAATAGAAGTACACTTATTTCGACCAAAGCCCATCTTCAGTTGGCAAAAATAGAAATTACAAACACAAAGCGACTAAATATTGCGAGCAAATGGTAAAAAAAGTATAAATGCGAACAAGGAGTCGAAGTGTCCCGCCGAGGAAAAGCAAAATCATATTTAAAGTTAATAGGTAGACTATATAATAATTATAACAGAAAAATTTGATATAATTTGATAAAAAGGCTTATATATCACGTTCGTTTGAAACACGGGAAACCCGAAGAATACTGATAAAAACCGGAATACATAAAAACCGGTATAGAAACATTGACAAGTTGTAATAAAAATCAACCGTAACGAGGTTATAAGATAGAGAGAGAGAGAGAGACAAAAAGTGTAGAAGATATAGAAATTGCCATATCGGTGCAGTTAAAAGAAATAATGTGATTTCATATCTGGTTGCCAGAATAATACATAATTATTCGAGACCAGCTGTATAGCAAATGGTAAAAGAAAACAAATAAACACAAATATATTTATACTTCTTAATACGGTTTTTTTTTTTCCCCTTGGCATCTAAGGACCTACACCCAGAACCAACAAGGAAAAAAATAGTCGTCAGTTAGATTTTGATACGGTCAGATATAGACAGTATAAAGGAACCAATGGATGAAATTATGGACAGCGAGGGGAAAATCGGTTAACTTCCATTCTGCCATTGTACACACATTAGCTCTTCTCAATATATTCCAGCGCGAATAATGTGGATTTTATTTGTTCAAAGAAAATAAATTTAAATTCTCTGCTCGTATTAAGTTACGCAATTAGATCCGCGACATTTGTCCCAATGATGTAAGCAGTGCAACGAGTATGGAAATGAAGACAATTTGAAATTAATCACACGCGCAATTAGCCGAAATAGTAGTATCGGTTTTTCTTTTCAAGTCCGTGAAAATAATTTTATCCGAAGAAAATTGTTTTTATTTTTATTTCACGCTATCTTACGAATGCTTCACATAGATAGTAAGAAAGTCCTTCACCATCACTCTGTAACTTACCGGGAATCCGATTTGTAAAAAGAATCTTACATATAAAAGATATTTTAAAGTGTCATATTTCATACCTTGTATCTTCGTTTCTGTAATTCATTCATAATAGCTAACACTTCCGGTTCAGAACCTGCATATGGACCGGAATATCCGTAACTACACGGATCCCGTAATTCTTTTTCTTCAGCCCAATGATCCGGGAAGTTTCTATTCAAATCAACGCCTACACATTTGGACCCATCAATCGTTGCACGATTTTTACGCCATATTCGTTCTCCAGTGTGCGTATACTCGTAACCGTCAGGATTTGCGATGGGCACAATGTAAAAATCGTTTTCTAGAATCTCTCTTTCCAACCAATATCGATATTCGATTAAGTAAACTACGATGTACATCACAGTAGTTACAGCGATCCATTCTCGAGCATGAATACCTGAAAAAAAAAGCCAATCCGGTTCATAGTTTTCGGGGTTTAATACTTTTCATCAAACATGCTTGGGCTGATTGCGAGCGCAAACTTCGATTGGTACACATATTCGAACAACGTTTGATTTCTCATATATTTATTAGTCACAATTTAGGACGCAGAAGTAAAGTCAAAATGAGAGCCAACATGCATAAGAGTTACTTGTTCGTTATTTCCCCCCCTAAAAATGAGCTTGGTTTAAGAAAAAGTAATAACAAATTTATATAATTTTCAAATATTAATTTATCCGCAATCATTTACGCTCAGAATTAATTTAATAACTCTAGCAAAATTATAGAATGGAGGATGTTTTCTCGCAGGTTTATTTTTTTGTTTGTGATAATTTATTCATGTATTAGTGCACCTTGACTTAATTAAAACAAGTAGTTTTTATTTCGGTATTTTCAATCCGTGACAATTGGCACAAGTTACAGAGTGACCAGCGTTAAAGAACTGTTACCGTCCGACGGCAAGAAAAAAAGATATTTCACGATCCGGAGCTAGCTGGAAGATAAGTAAACATTAGAATAATTCGAATGAACTTGAATTTAATTTTAAATACCAATTGCTTTGAAATTAGTCACAAGTTCTTCAAAATACGGTCATCTTGGCTTCCAACAAATGTGTCCGTAGCTTTAGAAGGCTAGCGTATTAGTATTAATGAGGGAAAATTTATTTTCGAAATTCGCTATTACAAAATTTTCAGTTGCTGCCACGAATGTAAATCGATTTTTATTTCTGAAACTATCGACAAAGTTTCTTACCGAAATTACCGTTTCTTAAAGAAATCATTTTGGTGGAAATTTTACGAATAAATTTCAAAGAAAGCTTTTCGATGGTACTCTACGCAAATTATTCTAAAGAATATTTAAAAATAATATACAACTTCAGATTCTGCTTAAAAATCTCGAATTCAGACGAAAGCACAATACATGTATATCACGTGTTCGTTGATTTAATATTTAGTCGCTAATTCTTTTTCGCCACGTTATTATCTTAATACTTAGAAAGGTTTGATATACTGCTGTTAGACGCACAACTCAGCTAAAAGAAAACTTCTCAAAATTCTCGATCTCGTACATCATGTATCTGGGAGCAAAAATGAACCCTATTTTCTACGCCTGAGCTCAAAAAATAACCCAGATGTTTTTCCGAGGCCCAAAATTCACTTCAATCATCCTACACTCCCCTATACATCCCGTAATCCGACAGAATTATCAAAATCTAATCTGAATTGCGATCCTGAGGGTTCAATGTTGATGTACCTGATTGATAATCCGAACAACAGCCTCTGGAAAGGGGCCCTCATTCCTAGTCTTGCACCGCACACTTTCGGTAATTTATTTCCAAAACGTAACCCAAGTTAATTATTCCGCTATTGAAAATTAACCTGAAATCCTGTTACAGCCCCCGGAAAATAATTCTTACCGCTCAGACTTTACTGTACCTTTTCAGTAACTCATTTTTTTTCAATTTGGGTGTAAGTATAAATTATTTAACTCTAATACTACATCAGTCCTCCGAAACTAACCCTCAACCCCATTTCCGGAGCAAGTAAAATTAATGGTGTCATTCCTCAGAAGCAATAACCTAAAAAGGCAATTGTAACTTCCAGGTGCGCATGTATCATAATGATTAGTAATTTGCGCGACACATGCGACATCAAATTAAGAAAAGATAAAACATTAGAAACTGCTGGTAACTCTATACACTATATTATTCCAGTTGATAGGTAAACACTCCAAATAACAACAAACCAATAATATAATTAAAAAACATGCTAGACGACCCAACAGTAATTATATATACTCAACATTGGGCGGCATAGCAGATGACCGATTTTAAAATACATAATTCACCTCCATTTGATAACGATTGTTCTCCATAGTGCTGAGCTTCATGATTATTCTCATCTTCGCCCGTTGTTATTATTATTATTATTATTATTATTATTGCCACTTTAACTGCTACTGTATATTCGTCCAGCAAGCGGACTATACAAATGTTGATGCTACTTCAATTAATGCCTTTATTGTAGCAGCGTTGAAGCTTGTATAGTGTACCTGTTGGGCAGATATGCAGCAAATTATAATAATAGCAGTAAATTCATAATAGTTCTACAACGGAATTATCACGTTTCTATTACTAATTACAATAACAAACGATGGTATAATATATTTCCTAGTAAAAATAATCTTATTTACCTCCTTCTATCCATATGGCATCTGCATTTGATCTACCAGACGAAATTTTAAGCATTTTAATCTCTCTGCCTTCAAAGGAATAACCAATAATTTCAGAACTAACAAATTGCGGATAACCGTAGACTAAATAATCCATATAATCGTAGATTTCTGCCATTCTGAAATACCGTTTAAAATTAAACATTTCTCCTGCAAAAATTGTTTTAAAAAAAAAAAAAAGAAATAAAACCAACGAACTATTTTGGCGCCAAAAAAGCGAGATTTGTTGATAAATAAACACATTGAATATCCATGATTTTAATATAACATCTATAACAAAGTCACATGTATATTGTTTTACGAAAAAACGTTAAATAATTATTGTTTGCTCGATGAAAAATAACTTTTGTAAGGAACATCTCACGTGAAACACGAGTTATTCACAAGTGTAAAAATGAAGTAGTAATTAATCCGACTGAACATTTTACCATTGCCTCTTTCTGTTCTTTAGTTACATTTTTTGTAGTTTTATTGTAGATTTGAGATTTAATTTCTAAATTTATTTTAGAAATCTTCTTAACAATCTCTCTTTCTTTATTAATATTCATTATTCTTTTTGGATAAAATTATTGCCGGCGACTTATTGCCGAAAACCAAATAATTGTTGCCAATGATTTCCTGAATTCCGTATGATAATTATCTTTTTGTCGCAAAATTTATAATTTAATCTGACTAGCAATGTAGGTAATCGGATTATTCAGATACTCGATTATTCGTATTTGTTTCAAAATAATTCTCGGATTAATACTCGAATTAATCCCCGTATCCCATTCCTGTTCCGGGTCCCGTAGAAAGTACATTGAATCGAAAAATGTGGAAAAAATGCATCAATATGCAACAAAAATGTTCCAATTTAAATCATTTCTAAAATCGATGATCATCAGCATGGTAAATAAATAAACAATGTTTTTTTATTTTGTTAAAGTAGTTTTCATTACTTTCCAAGTAAATTGTTCTTAATAACATCTCTTCTGCAAAGCTGATAATATTTTAGAGACGTTACAAATAACTTTATCTTTCAGTTTTTTTGTTTTTTTTTTTGGTTTTATATTAGTTTCTAACAAACTTTCGCAAATTAATAAAATTTATAATTCCTGCTTATGTTTTACAAATCTTTTATCCACTCTATTCTTAATTTTTTTTTTTTTTTTTTTTTTTTTAGGATCGTCAGTCGAGGGCATTACCCAACATAATTTTGTGTTAGTGAGAGAGAGGGAGAAACTAATTAAAATTGAATATTACTGGAAATAGAAGATATGAAGGACGCTATAATAGCAATGATTGCCGGAGATGGAAAGGAAAGAATAAAGTAAGCACTGTATGGAGTAGGCAAACCGAGTTTCAGGAGTTGACTATAGAAGTGAGAGCGTTCTGTAGATATAGACGCGCATTCAAAGAAGATGTGATTTGTGTCACAGATTAGATCGGAATCATCCGGATGGAAGGAACAAAAAGGAGAAGAGGACATAGAAAAGCGAAAAGAAGATGCCGGAAGACGACTATGATCTAGACGAAGCCTGCAAATGGAAGAGATAAGAAAGCGCGAGAGATGAGGGAAGTCAAGGTACCAAGGGTACGGAGGAGGATGGGTTTGGATGCTAAGGTAGAAGGATTCAGGATTCGAGAATAAAAAAGGATAAATATCGTGCCATCGTTTACGATGGCAATTCCTGGAAAGAACGTTTAGATTGCAAGAAGAAAATTTGGATAGAAATTGACCAGTCTGAATGGCAGATCGAGCTAATGAATCCACCAATTCATTGCCCTCAATGCCAACATGACTGGGTGTCCATAAGAAATCGATTTGAATGGAACGAACGCTATATAATCTAGTAACAAGAGAGCGAATCAGGAGAATTATGAAATCTGTGGAATGTCGAGGAAGAGGAGAGGCGATAGACAGTAGAACACCTTTTGAATCCGAGACTATCAGAAATTTATCGGAGCCGTTGTTGGAAGAAATGTATTGGATAGCACGAAGGATTGCAGAGGACTCCGCGGTAAATATGGAGCAGAAGGAAGGCAGTTTATAAGATTCAAAATAGTTAAGTGATGGGACCAAAAAGGCAGTTCCCGTACCGACCGTTGTCTTGGAGCCATCAGTAAAGATAACAGTGTGTAAAGGAAATAAGGATTGCATGACGTGGTTATATTCCTGTCGGACTACATGAGCCGGTAGGTTCTTGTGAAAGGCGGAAAGAGAGTATATCTTAGGCGTACAAAGGAAATTGGAATAATTAAGCGTGAAGTAAGGGAGCTTGTTATAAGAGAAAACGTAAGGAGAGAATTGATTAAGTCGTTTGGATATATGAGAAAGAGTAGGGATTTTCCTAGGAGAGAAGCGCCAGTTGTGCAGTATGGAAAGATAAGAGTTAATAAGATTTGACGAAGAAATAGGAAGGCGCTTAGTCAAGAAACGATAGCCAAGATAAGACCGACGAATATAAAGAGGAACCATGTTGGTTTCTGAAAGAACTGCAGCAGTGGGAGACGACTTTAAAGCTCCAAGGCAGCGGCGGAGACAAAGGTTCTGCACACGATCCAGTTTGAAAAGAGTTGTGTAGGATGCACTACCGTATAAGAAGGAACAATAATCTAACTTCGAACGGATAATAGATTTAAACAGGATTATAAGGATACAAGGATCTCCCCCCCAACGGCACGGGGAAAGAGCTTTGAGGAGGTTTAGCCTTTTAGAAACGGATTTGAATAAGTATTTTATATGTTCCTGAAAATTAAGACGGCTGTTAAGAAAGATGCCTAGGTAGCAGAAGGATGAGACAAGAGGGATAGCACAATTATTTACGGACAGGATTATTGAAGATGGATTATAAGGACGCAAAGTAAAAACAACACATGAAGACTTGGCCGGAGAGATGGAAAGACAAATATTGGAAAGAGCGGCTTCTAAAGAATTCAGTGAATCGTTGAGGTCAGCATTAGCTTCTGAAATGGACCTAGAAGTGGAATATATAACGATATCGTCTGCAAAGTATAGGGAAGATGATTTAAGAGGAAGGCGAGCTATGTTGGAGATATAAATATTAAAAAGGGTAGGGCTAAGGCAGGAGCCCTGCGGTAGACCTTGAAATACTTTCCGTGAAGTGGAGTAGACAGGAGTAGATAGGTGCACGGTTCTATTTTGAAAAAGATTAATAACAAGTGAGGTAAACTGAGAAGGAATGTTAATAGAGAGCATCTCGTCCTGCAGCGTAGAGAGATGTACGTTATTGAACGCATTGGAGACATCAACGAAGGAGGCAATAGTATAATTTCTGTTTATGAAAGATTTATAGATATCGGCAAGGAGAAGACTAATGGAATCAGGAGGACCCATCCCCGGACGAAAGCCAAACATATTATTAGGAAGTAGATTGTTACGCTCCAGCCACCAAACAAGTCGCCTGTTCAGCATACTCTCGAAGAGTTTCCTTATACAAGGAGCAAGGGAAATGGCTCGGAAGGCGGAGGAATTTCTCTTGGGAATAGGGACAATGATAAAGGAATTCCAGGTTTCTGGGACATAACCTGAATTAATAAAGGAGTTAAAGATATAGCGGAGAGTGTTGAGGGAAGAATCGGAAAGGTTTTTAAGGATTAGGAAAAAGATACGATCAATACCAGGAGCAGAGTTGGAGGATTTGTTTAAAGATTCACGAAGCTCGCTAATGTTAAAGATGGAAGTTAGAAAATGTGGACCAATAGTGTAAGTAGTAGGGGTGGCTGAGTCTTCGTTGAAATTCGGGACATAAGACGGAACAATAGAGTCGATAAACGAGACAAGCTGGTCTTTAGAGAGATTGGGGCCAGATTAGAAATTGTGCTGCGGGTCTCTAAACGATTTAGCCATTTTCCAGATCTTAGACAGAGAAGTGGTTCGGGAAAAGGATGCACAGAATTTCCTCCAGGAATTTTTCTTGGCAGTTTTGTAAATATACCTGGCTCTCGCGTTAGCCCTTTTATGAGCGAGAAAATTAGACAAAGATGGACAAGAGCGAAAAATGTTATAGGATGCCGTACATTGGTCGCGAGCTATTGTACAATCGTTGTTCCACCATAAGGCAGCGGTATTGCGATGCTTCTTTCTCGGAGAAGTATGAACTGGAGGAGATGACAGAGAAAGTGCTGAAAGAATAGCATTAGAAAATGAACTGTATTGTTGGATTGGGCTTGAATTGGGTTGAATGTGTGTAATAGAAGAATCAACTAGAGAGCGAAATTTAGCCCAATCAGTTTTTGGATGATGCCATGAGGGAGCATATAAAGGTCTGAAAGATTGATGAGGAGAGGGATTGTTAATGGAAATAATTATAGGTACATGGTCGCTCCCAAATGTGCCACTTAAAGTTTCCCAAGAGCAGCGAAGACTAATATTAGGAGAAACAAGGGATAAGTCAAGAGAGCTGACTACAGATGGACTTTTAAAATATGTTGAAGAGCCGTCGTCAAGGAGGATGAGATTGTTAAGTGAGATTATGTCCTCGAGAATTGCTCCATTTGAGTTGTGCCTGGCACCACCCCATATAGGAGAATGGGAATTCCAATCGCCACCGATTATGAATGGGTTTGAAATAGAATTGAAAAAAGCAGTGAAGGGGAAATTCTTGAGATCAAAATTTGGTGGAACATAAATAGAGACTAAGTTTATAGAATGAGGAAGTAAGCTAGGAATGGAAATTATGACTAAATTCGGTACATGTGTATTAGCGGACATAGGAAGAGGAAAACTATGGGAGAGAAAAGCAATGTCGTTCTTAATTAGGATAGCGGCTCCTCCATATCTGTCTTCGCGGTCTGACCGGACAATATTATAACCTCTGATTTTAAAATCGATACTATTTTTAAACCAGGTTTCTGGGATTAACGCCACGCTGATTTTGTGCTGCTGCAATAGATTCTCAAGGGCGTTTTTATTAGTCCTGATGCTTCGACAGTTCCATTATAAGATTTTACATTTTTGAAGCATTATACCAGCGATAAATAATGAAAGGGAAAAAGGAAGATGAGAGGGAAGGCGGTTTTGAAGGAAAACAACTAGCATGGAGAAAATTAAAGTATTTGGAATGTAGAGGAAAGAAGCCTTATGTTTATATATAAATAAAGAGAAAGTGCACGGTTCACTAGCCATGAGTTGAGTCATGTAATGCCGACAACACTTTGAAAGCGATATATAAACTACTCTCATGAATTTGATCATGAGAGATTTTTGACGCTTAGAGGAGTACGTGAGGATAAAAAAAGTGTACGGGTCTCTGGACATGTGTTCAGACATGTGATGACCATGACACTTTGAAAGCAAAGTATAACCGATATCCATAATCTTTGCTATGATATGTAGTTGTTGCTTAGAAAAGGACATACAAAAGGGAAAAGTGCACGGGTCTCTGGACATGAGTTCAGGCATGTGATGACCATAGCACTGTATGATAGGATGGAATAAAAGAGACTGAAAAATAAACATTAATGGCTTCAAGAAGATGAAAGGAATTGATTAGACAGAAGATTAGAGAGTGAGTTTACAAAGGTGGAGGTAGTAGGAATATTGTGGTTCGCGAAGAGTTCTATAATCGAGGATGATAAATTGCGACTATTGTTTGTTGAGTTGTCGGTAGAAGATTTCTGATTTTCAGACAAGTAAGGATTGGAATTTTTAATGGCCCAGCCATTAGAAGGAAGCGGAGAACGATTGGAAGGAAGAGGCGGAAATTGAGGAACAGGTTTCGTGACATGATGCTTTTGGCTGGGTTTGTGAAAGTAGTTATTTTTTCTATTGTCAGATTTCACTGGCGGCGAAAATCGGGAAGGCGAAAAGTTTTTAGGTTTGTTAGTAGTGAGGGGGTTATAGGCTGCAGCACGATCGGCGTATGAAAAGGCAGAAGAAGCTAAGGATTTGGATTTGAAGGAATTGGCTTCTTTAAAAGATATGTTCTCGTGCGCCATAATCTTTTTAATTTCTTTTTGGCGAATCCACTCTGGACACTGTCGATTATTTGGGGAGTGCTGACCTTTACAATTGCGACAGGTTGGGGGAAGGTTAATATTGGAGCACTCTGAAATGGAATGCTTATCAGAACAATGCGAACAGATAATGGATGCACTACGGCATTGTTTCGCTATATGACCAAACAGAAAACAGTGGGAACATTGAGTGGGTAGTCTAAGACTCGGCGCAACGTTAAAAATTAGTCTAAAGATAGAAACTGATTCCGGAAGCTGATTTCCTTCAAACTTTATTTCTACTGATTGCGTGGGAATTTTAACTCCATCCTGTGTTCTGAAAATACGCCTAATGGAAGCTACGGGAATAGAGGACTCTAAGCCTTCCATGATTTCTTCCTCAGGAATTGAAGAATAGACTCCAGAAATTATGCCAAAACGGTATAATAAGTTCATGGGAATAAATGATTTCAATTTATTGTTTTCAAAAAATTTACTGTTAGCTAAAAAGGAGTTGGCATCGAATATATTGGAAAAAGAAAGTGATATGCGATTTCTTCCTTGAGGTTGGATTTTGGAGCATTTGGCGGATATTTTGAACAAACATTTGGCAATTGCTAAGGGATGCATATAACCTAAATTTTGGTCATTTGACTCACTTTCAAGAGTAATTTGATAAGGACCTGGATGGTTGTACGGAAAGGATAAAAGAGATTCTATTTTATTTGATTTTTGCGGAATACTTGAATGAGGAGACAATTTTCTTTTAGGTGTTGCACGTTCGGTGGCGGTTGAAGAGGGGGTAGAGGGGATGTTATTGGTGATGGACATAATCTCTTGGTTGGAAGGTGTGGAACCTGTTGATCGAATGATTGGTGTAGACATCGTTGGCGGCGCGGAGGTGTGAGGAGAAATATCGGGAGGAGGAGGCGGAGGGGGTTTATTCCTCCCGACTGGCGGCGAGTGGGGAACCATCGTTACGACGATGATTCCCTATACTCGTGTTTATGATGATGGGGAAGGAAATAAAATTTAAATTAAATGTAAACACGTAAATGAAAGGTTGCAAATACAAATGAAAAGGCGGCTATAAGATATGAACAAATAAAATTAAAACCTAGAAAACGGAAATTAGTGTAACGCAGCTATTATGACAGATTAGACAAATGTAATAAATACAATACGCCGCAGTTAAATAAATTAAAACGATCTCACCGAGTAAGCTGATTAGAGATAACAATCGGCGTTTCGAATTAACAATAACGCGGAGAAACAACAACTTATCACACCTTAATTACTGTTCCTACATTTACGGAAATTTTTCTAGATCCCTTCTGTCGGGTCCAAAATATACGCCTCCACCTCTGCCTTGGAGCCCGAAAATGTACTCCTATCCGAGCTCCGCACGCTGAATTTCACATTCCGCCTCTTTTTCTTCGACGTTCCTACTTGGGTTATCGTTTCCTCATTAAACGGTTGCCAATTTCCTCTTCCTCTCTTATAATTTTCGTATTCCTCCATCTTATGTAGCTGGTGCTTTTCTGCCAATAAAACTCCTATTCTATCTCTTATCACTGCCCGTCTCGTTCAGTTAACTCCGCATATCTACATTCACGATAAACTCCCATATTTCTCCTGCAATTTTTCCTCTTTTCTTCATCCTATTAACTGCAATCTCCGATTCCTCCTAAGCCTTTCCTTCATAATATTGTTAGATCAGAAATATTACTGAATCTAAGCTCTTCTTTCTCTAATAATTTTTGTGATTTTCACTGATGACTCCGAGGGACCCAATGGTGCTGGTGCAGATTTTTTGTGTCCTTCTCTAAATTTTGTCGAGTTCGTTAAACTTCCCTCCTTTTGCTCAGTCTTCTATGCAGAGTCCTCTAATATTCTGCATGCCCTTCTTTTTATCAGATCTCCACCTATCGCCCGCAATATCCTTATATATTACACGAGCAGAAAATATGGGACAAGATTCAATGTTAATTTTTGGTATCTGGGTAGATGGTTAAATTTTTAATGATTGAACAAATAGGATAAATGAAAGAAACGAAAGAAGAGAAAAGAGTGCAACTTGATTTAGATATTATTTAACTATTTGCAAAGACTAATAATTCAAAAAAAAAGATTACTTAAATTTAAATGAGCGGTTATATAATATTGTTTCGGCCAACATACTAAATGGAATGAAATAATAAATGATATGACCGGTACTAAAATGACGGTGAAATTCGGATTACAGCTGAAAACAAATCTCGCTCTATCGACTACTGGTGGTGGATCGTCCATTGATACAGTCTTGGCTCATTAAAATTAAAAGGATCGATTCGAAAAATTATATCAGTTATTTTAGTCATCATAAACCGATGACAGTACCGGTATTTCTAACGACCATGTGGTAGAACAAACAAAAAAATAAAACGATTATCCGCACTTTTTGTATTTCTTCATTCATAATTTCCCAACGGAACAACAGCAGTTACAAATTCTGCATTCAGCAAATCAGGCTAAAGAATGTTCCGTGTTTCATAATTTTAGCTGTATTCAGCCTTCTCTTACACACTTCCACTGGTTTCTTGACTTTCCTTCCATGCGTCATTTCAACCAGTCTGAGATTTTCCGCCAGCGCTTTGGGCACAGTTTTCTTTCTTCCTCGCTCTTCCATTACCCTCATGTGCTATCTCCTTATTGTCCATTGCAGTCCTCCAATATCCAAATTATTTGTAGTCTCGATCACATAAGGTTGTGCGTCTCTTGTAACCGATCAAACTTCTACTCTTCCCATTTACAAATCATTCGCTTCTCATTCTGTTGTCAATGCTCTTCGTTCTTTTTTGTTAGCTATTGCTGATCCTGTAAAGATCGGAGTGCCTCGGGTCTTTTTTCCTTTGTTATTGGACCAATGTCCTTGTAGACAAACCCATAAAAAAAAATAAGAATAATCTGTTCGAAAAACACACCATTTGACATGCCTTCCGCTTTCTGGCTGATAATTGTTTTTCCGCCGAAATATTAACAATTGTTTTACACTAAAATTATAAACAGTCAATTCCAAAAAAAAAAACAAAAAAAAAGATACACTTTATTCCATGACAATTTCACCACTTCTGCTGCTCTGTTTTATCTTCATGGACACCCTTATTATTAAAATTTCAACATCCTATTCATCAACTCTCGCGCGTTCAGGAAATATTGAAATAAAAAAGTTTCATTTTCAACAAATGAAATTAATAATTAGGTTTGCTAAGTGAAAAAATTGGCCCTTATTTTACGAAATTCAACTATACGTCATTACAGAACACAGAAAGAAAATGAAAAAAAAAATTGGAAACAAACACGGTGACAGTTAACCCAAAAACAATTCATTTGTTGGACCGCTTCTAATTCTTCTTAAAAATTAGCGCATGATCAAAGTAAAACAGAAAAAATAACGGTTCTCCTAAATTAACTATAGTTAGAGAGTTACTACATTAATACTAATATAAAATAATCTTGATTTACACTGTTTTTATTACTGGTTTAGCTGTTATATTTACTTAATGTAATTTTAAACATATTTTAAAATATACATTTTTTCAGAAATAAATACACTCGCTACCTTGTTTTACTCGTAACAAATTGGGAATAAAATAATTTTTTGCGACAAAAAAAAAATCACAGGAAACGTTTCTTAAGGTACAAAATTGAAATTTTCAATAGTAATAACATGAGGAAATTACATTACTTAAACATAAAATGTCTTTTCGCATGTATGCTGTTTTATTATTTCCGAACACTCACTGACTATCAATATTTACTTGTTTTCTAAAGTAATGACATATAATGCTTTTGAGAAAGTCAAACAGTTGTTTAAAAATCGGAAAATTTTTATTAATTTATGTTGTTAATTTCATTAAATTTTATTAGTAAGCAAGCTGCTTTATTGATAGCTTCGCAAAGGTTTTAAAAGTGAGTTCTGGTTTATGTAGGTCGTATTTTACCCTAATAAGAATAATAGTTTCCAAGCGATTGAACTGCGTTACGCATCGCGCAGGATTAAATATCTAGCTGTAAAATATTTATTTTTCCGGTGATTTGTATTCTAGAGAAAAATACAAAAAAATAAAAGATAATAATTACCACATATACAGTAAAGCAGTTGAGCATGGTGTATCAACCGTTAAGCATTCTCTGTATGACAAGTATGAATTATCGTAATTTCGATTTACATAATACTAAATTGAGAAACAAATATTTCCAGCGAAGTTTTTTAAAATCGTCCAGGTTAGTGGATTACCCCAAACGAATAGTTGCCGTAAAAAAAAAACACGAAAATGGGAGAATAATTTCTTAAGGCTAACAATCAAATTTTACGCTCCAATACCCATAATATTTCTCCGTAATATCCCACAGGTATGCGTATATTTATGAGTTGCTTTAAATTTGCAAAGTGTAATATTCCTTCCGTTTATACGAAGGGGCATGATGCTGCGTTTAACACTTGTGTTAAAAAATCAAAATTTATATTTTTTATTGTTAAGTAGTTCCATCGATATACAACACCCTTAGAATAAAATTAACTTTATTTTTAATCTCCGAAACTCCAATATGAATATTAGAAATTGGTTAAGAGATTTAAATTCCTTTTAATGTGCACACGTTAACTTTAACGATTTTTGCCGTCCCCGGTAATTGAGTTGTTCGAGGATACATATTTTTTGAAAAAACAATTTATACGCGACTTATGTGCACAATTTAAAATTTATAAGTTAAATAGTTGCAGAGTTATTGAATTTGATTTGATTTCTTTACGTTTTCCAAATCGCGTTCTATTTACCTTTTTCGATGCATTATTAGCGTATGCAGTCGTAAAAATTACGGCACGAGAAATGCCAATTTATCTTCGGTTGCTGTATTTATCACAATCTATTGAATTATTAAATTCGTTACGGATGTGTTGCTCTTTTTTATTATTTACCACAAAATTACTCGAAGAGCAATAATGTCAATCGATGTAGAACGATGTTTGAGAATCCATGTGTGTCACGAACACATAAGAATCATGTTTACACTCGGCGGAAGTAGAACAAAACAGCAGATAGTCTAAAAAGTTATTTGAAATGTTCGTCTTTAGCGTACGGTTAGTTAATCGGTCCTGCGAAGTCGTCCTTCGGCGAGTTTACTTTCCGGCGATGCGATCCTGGCGAGTTAATCGACAGCGAGTCGATCCTGACGACATGATACCGACCCAGATAGATCCTCCCTACCATTGCAAACGCTAAATAAAAGTCTTAATACAAGGTAAAATCTATTGCACCACTGTCTAACAAAATTAACTATGCTTAATTTGATACCGCCCCTTCTTACTGTTTCTGCTTTAAACCTCAAAAAAGCGTTCGAATTCTTGTTCCGATTAAATAAAAACATCTATCTCATTCTACTTAATTTGAAACATACGGCGCGTTAACAGTCAACAACAGAAGAAGAGAAAATGCATAAAACAAGTTTTTAATTTTTCCTTTCTGTGCAGAATCTTAATTATCAAATGGCGAAATTGCTCAAAGGAGACTCCAAAAATATTAGCCTGGAAAAGGTTGACAACAAATGACCGTCGTTAATAATAATACCGTGATTTGTGTACGCAGGGAGAAAAAAAAACTTGCGAAGATTTTGAAAACATTTGTTTTAATAGCTACAATTGAATTATAAAAGTAAAATTTGTGACGACTCCTGTTTGTTGAATTTTTCGCAATGTCTAAAACACTGCTTGGAAGATTCACTCGTGTTGCGCAACGACTACATCCATACTGATTCCCGAGAACAATGGGAAACGAAAATGGCAACTACATAAATCTGTAAATTTAATTTAATTTCAAAAAACTGTTTGTTTGTTTATTTATTTTGTTATTTATTTACTTTTTGGAATTTAAAAAGTGAATAAATATCAAGAAGTTATATCTAAAGAGTACGCCTGAATTTTATATGTAGGCTTCCTCCAGCTCATCTCTTTTATTATTATCTTTGGAATTACTATCTCGCGAAAACATTTATTTAAAAAAAAAGAATTTATTTATTTATTTATTTTATTATTTACAAGGTACATATTGCCAGGGAGGGGGCTATCGCCTCGGGTGAGGTTATTTACATTATTTTAAGGTTTGTAATATTTATAAATTTAATAAGTCTGTATAGGTTATTTATGTTTAAATTCGCGGAGTGATCGTCTGTAAGTGTGGATTGTTGGCGTTCGGCACTGTAGATGAGGCATTCAGTGATGATGTGTTTGACTGTGATCTGGCAATTGCATTGAGTACAGGTTGGAGGCTCCTGGTGGTCCAGCAGGTATGCATGGGTGGTTAGAGTATGGCCTAGATAGATTCTGTTCAAGGTTGATTCGATATCCCGGTTTGATGCAGCTTTGCCTATAACGTAAGTCCAGTCAGTAATCGTCCGTTTAATAGCCAGTAGTTTGTTCGAATAGCTGCTGTTCCACTCAACCTCCCAATCAGACATTATTTTGTATTTTGCGTATTTCTTCAGTTCGCTTGGGTATAACACTGGTACGGCGGCGTTGGTCGATAGCGTGGGAAGATGATCAAAGATCATGATGTAAATGGTGCCTTCATGGTGGTTTGGACTCCACGGTGGATCGGCGGAAGGCATGCGCTTAAGTAGATAATTCGGGATGTCCAGCGTAAATTCGTCGTGACATTTGAAGTAGCCTTGGGCAGCGAGGGTACCGTCTCTTTATAATGGGTTTGATGGACTGTAAATGCTGTGGTTTGGATGGTTCGGGTAACTTAAGATTGATAGGGCGTAATCGACCGATAATGTTTGCCGGCGGTATTTCAGGGGAGGAATACCGGCGAGCACGTGCATACCGGAGGCAGGCGTGGTTCGGAAAGCTCGTAGAGCTATACGGAGGCCCGAATTTTGGATCGTGTCAAGACTTTGAAGCAGGCCTTTGGAGGCGGATGAGTAGACGATGCAGCCGTATTCGAGTTTTGGTCGGATTAAACTTTTGTATACTTTTAGTAATGTGGAACAGCTGGGTCCGAATTTCCAGACATTTTGTTCAGTACTTATCTAGTTTTATCTTACGCTGAGCTATACGCTACTAATTTCTTCTATATAAGGCCATCTATGGAAAAAAACACATGCAACATGAGTCGTCTCCTTAGTTATTTATTCTGTCCTTACCTGTTCATTTTCATAGTAAGAACTCATTCTACGTGTGAAGGTAACAGAACTAATACCGATTGTTTACGGATGAACTGTGAAAATCTCCGTTGTCTCGAACGAGTTTGTTGAATGAAAATTAAACGTTGCCAATAGGAAAAAAGTAAGACAGAAACTAATTCTGCCCCTACAGTAGTAACCATAGAAATATTTCGTCGATGATCTTACTAACATAGGCGCTGATTCCATATATTTCTGCAGAGACTTAGCTCATTAATTAAGAAATCTTCCATAAGTAGTGGAATACTAATTACATTTAAAGCTTTCACGGTGAATACTCATAATAAATGAATTGCGGATACAACTTTTTTAAAAAGAGTTATATCAGCTTAAAGTTTCGGCTGCTTACCAGGACGATCATTAAAAACGACTTCGCTTCGGATGGTGGTCAGTGTGGGCTGGGCGAAACATTAAGCAAATACAACTCTTCATTACGCAATTGTATCCGCAATTTATTTATCCTTATAGTCGAATACTATATGTCCATTTTCAGTATAAACTGCATCATATTCATAGTTAACTTTTCAGTAACAATACCTTATCAATCATTAAACGTTGTGTTTCAGAGCAAGTGAACAAAAAAAAAAGAAAAAATAGGCTATATTTTTATTTGATGTTTATGATTTTTTAATAATAACTCGAGCCGGAATTAATATTGTTCTTATCCAAACCCATTTACATGGCAGAACTGTACATTATTTATTGCATAAATCACTGATTTACACTAAACAAATTAGAATCTCACCGGAACTTCCCTCAAATTGGTAATTCGCTGATACAGCCGTTATCATCAATGATACCACGGAATTCAGTATTAATAAAACAACCAACCTTCGTTATTAACCAGTGAGATTCTATAATGTGAAATATTAATCGAAGTTAATAATTTTTATAATAATGACTCATAATGCTGAACGATAAGTGAATAAAATGAACGTCTGAATTCAACGTGAAGTTACGCGTTATAATTTGAATTTTTTTAAAAAATAGTCAAGGGTACTCCAAAATGCGAAGGTGACAGAGACCTATGAATTTCATCAGTCACGCGGTTAATAATTATCAAGGAGAAGCAGAAATTTGGAGAAAAACGTTGCGATTTTATCGAAAAACTTATATGCGATAGCGTATTAAAACAAACAGAAAAAGAAGGGAAAACGATCACACTGACATTCTGTTGATGTAGGCGGAGGGACATGAATTCTATTTCAGATTAGTCGCTGATAATGGAAATTTACGGTGGAAATGGTAATCACGAAATAGGTGGTTGAAGCCAAATTGCGTAATACCTATATCTCTATTTAACTGATATAATGAACAAACGTTTATATTTAAATTTTTTTTGTTTTAAAAAAAAGCACAATATAATTCATAAATTTAAATAATAAACGAGTAGTTTCGGATATTAAAATCGATATTCAAAATATCGATTTATTCAAAAAAGAATTTCGCGTCGTGGAGAACTGTTCAATTCGGACGGTGCCCGAAACTTGTTTTATTTCTTTTAGATGACGTGTTATATGATTCGCTAGAAGTATCGAATACATTACTTGTGGTAGAATATTGAATCGTGTGTTTACCGGGCTGTATTATATTTAGGCTTTGTTTTGCTGTGTGTATCAATTGAAATTAGCTTTTTGCTCCGACTTGTAAAAACTCGTTTACCTTCATTAGCTTGACTAATGGTTGTGATACATTAGCACAATGCTTATTGGTCGGTCATTTTTTCGACCGGCTGAGAAGACGAAATCATATTGAAACCATAAGTAATATCAAAACCGCAGCTAATAGAAATGATTTAAATACCGTTGTCTTTATTATACGAACGGAGAAAACAATTTCGTGTTTCTTTCTTCATTCTTTTCGTAATTCATGCCCCCTAGATCAATCAGCTAAACCACATTTAATTAGGCTTATTAATATCATAAATGATTATTCGGGGTCATCATAATTGTGTAAGACCATTAATTTCATATTGCAGAGATTTATATCAACATTTTTATATTACGTTAAAATAAAAAATTAAATTGAGTACGTAATTTACTTTTTTCACTTCTTTGCACTTAAACCTTCGAATTTCAGCTTGTTCAACTTGTACATGTAAAGTAGATATATGTCGATGAATTAGAAAATCTTACGAGGCGACGCTTAATTAGCAACGCGCACATGGTTATACTGATAGTGTATTATTAAAGTAACAAATACGCTTTATTTCGTAGTATGCAACATGATGTACTCTCAGATGATAAAGAGTGAGCATATTTCTAATTAATAAAAATAGAAAATAATTGCGTGCGCCAAACGTAGTAACATATCACGTACTTGTATAATTAAAAAGAAATAAAAAACCGGTTCGATTTTTGAATGTCGCTATTGTTCAATTAAAAAGTGGACACTTGTTTCGCGTTGAAATGATTAATTATCACTTTCTAATAGAGGGCTGTTTTTAGTGATATATGCATAGAGTTAACGCGCAGAATATGCTACTGATTAAATAAGTAATTACCGGATAATTTATCACAGCAAAAATTATATATTGAATTTTAGCCGCTTGAAAAACAGCTATATTCAAATCACGTGGCAACATCAGCAGTTAATAAATTGGCAAGCTAGGAGATCTGACGTCACAAGCCAAGAACTATGTGCTAGAATAAAAAATTACCCGAAGTTCGAGCGCAGGTATTCATTTTTGACTTAAGTATAATGTTATTAGAGTATTGAAAATTAACACACGAAGTCTCCCACCGACTCCTGTATGAGACGTTTTTGATACTTGGCACATAGAACCTGAATTTTAAACAAATTTATTGAGAGACGTTTCTTTCTCGTATTTTATTTTTATTAATTCATTTAATTTCCGCTCTTCATGCCGAACCATTCTCCCTCCTCCTTTCATCCCCGAAGATCTTATCTATATCACTGCTTTTTAATCAAACGTCTACCCATTTCTTCTTCCTCCCTTTGTTAATTCCTATTCTTCTGTCCACCGCAACTGACTGTTTGCTATCAAAAAATAGCAATATTATCTCTCATTTCCAACCGTCTCTTTTAATTTTTTTTTCATATATTTATTAATTTGACAAGCGTCATACTTTTCTTTTAATTTTTCCACCCTCCTATATCCTATTGATTGCCTATTCTTAACTTGCCCCACCAAACCTCTTTTGCATCATGTTGTCAAATCAGAATTAATAAGTATTCTCTAATCACTGCGCGATCTTCACCGTTGGCTCCAAATGGAGTTTGGTTCAGCCTTCTTTTGTCCTTTCTTAAATTATTCAGATACATTCAAACTTCTTTTCTTCTGCTCAGTTTTCTATGCCGAGTTACTGCTATTCCGCGTGTCGTCCTTTTTGTTGCTTCTTCCCTAGTTCCTCATGAAGTCCTTATTGGATTCCCACTGTGTCCTACAAGCCATCTCCTCTTCGTTTCCTTCTCCCTCTGTTGGTTACGTAATCCTCTTCTCACATGCTCTCTTATTCATACCATTTTCCTTTCTCACTCCATCCAAATTAATCTACTGCGGATTGCTGGGCACTTTAGAATCGAAGTTAACGACTCAGCCGACATACTAAATCGTTCATCCTCTTTTACCGGTAAATTTCTCGGCGTTTTTTCATCTCGTAATGTTAATAATCTTTCTATTTCAGCTCATTAAAAACTATGGTTAAACTCGTATTCCTCCTCATTCTCAAATCCAGATTCCGTTTATCTCTTTATCCAGCCTAATCTACCGTCTTATCTCTGGTTTTTCAATACTCCCTCCTTGCGGCGTTCAGATTTCCCCGCAATTGGTCGTTTACGTTTTTATTTTGCTTCTCTATAGTTCCCTCTGCTCTCTGTCCCTCTTCCACTCATAAGTTCTTTATAGGTGCCGCTAATTACATTTTGTTTGAGTGCACCTGTATATCGCTTCCGAACGTTCTTCTTTCTACTCTTCTCTTCTGTCAATTGGTCTTCTAACTCCGTATTGTGCATCTTTTGTTCTCTTCTTGCCATATCCTTCGGTCATTCCAGCACTTGAGTCGTTGTTATCCTTCATATTAATAAAAACTCACTTGAAAAGTAAAATGTGTGTCCCATCAACAAACAGGCGAGTAATAATTTCGTTCGATAAATTTTTTCTTTTTTGTGCAAGCTTTTTATTTAGGGATTTTAAATGATTTTTATTGCAAAAATCAGTTGTACGATGTGACGCAGTTTGTTAACTGGTATTTATCCCCATTTTCCACTTTATTCTGCTATTTATAATAATTTTTTTTACACTTTCCCCTACGCTATGAATAATTTATTTTCCCGAAAGCAATATCAAGCATACATTCTCTAATATTGAAATGTATACACGCACGCACATAAAATAATAGAAGTTTCACATGCGTGCTTTAAAAAGTAACACGAAGAGATACTTTTGTTTCAATTCTATTACTACGTTTGAGACAACATATCGCAACCTGTCCTACGTTGCGATGAAATATCAATTACACGTCTGATGATTTGAATCACAATTTAATTATCGCTCATCCGTATTCTGAATTTTAGTTTACTTTCATGGAATATCGACAACATATACACACGAACACATATACGTTCCAACAACAATAGGTTGCACAAATAAGGTACACATATATCTTTAATTTTGTCAGAGGCAAAATATTAAATCCGACGATGCAAAAAAAAAAAAGAGCTCAATGTTGCATCGTATTTGAAACGTATCTCTTATAAATATACACTACGTTTTTTTTTTTTAATTACGTAGAAAAATACAATTTTCAGCGGAATGTCCTTGTTTGAGACCACTTTGTCGCATAAAGCTATTGTTATAATAGTGGATGCAAATTCTAACGGACGATTATTCTGACATGTTCGCATCCACTGTAATCGTAGCCGAAGTGTATGGGGGCGCCTGGTGCTTAGTTTGTTTAAAAAACTTGTAGAAATTAATTAGCCACACTCCTGCTAATTAAAAATTATCGGCTTATTAAAAAATAAGTAAATGAAAAAGAAAAAAAAAAGATAAAGAAATCGAATAAATATATTGTTCAGTTAAGTTTTTAAAAATTTTTCACATTTAAACATTTAACCTCTGTAGGCTTTACAACCAGCAGTTTAGCTGATAAATTAAAGGAAAATTCTATTTTCTATTCTTTTTTTTAAATTTGTTTATTGCTGAAGAAGAATATAAAAATATGGCTTGCATTATATTTAAAACAAATAGAATGTGGAGCAACTTGCACAACAAATTGTAAATTATCGACAAAAAAATATGTGATAAGTATTTATTTTAGTTGTTAATACAGCGTCGATGTTGGCTGAAGTAAATTTTTATCACATCGTAGTCGCATCACATTAACGTAACGAAAATGAAATAAACTGCGTTACGTTTTTGCGTATTTCAGTTTTTCTTAACGTTTCTGGGACGTCGCTGAAGTTATATACTTTCAGAAATAAATCTAGTTCAAAGTTTGCTAATTACTTTTTCTTTTTTCCTTCTTTTTTTTTTTTTTTTATTTTATTTTCTTCACAGGCAATAATTTCTATCGTCTCGTCTATTTGGAAGTGGAAATTCTCTTTTGATATTCATATTTGAATGTAAAATTAATTTAAAATCAAGCGTTTTACCTTTGCGTTTCGGCTTTAAATGGCAGTAATTTATTTTTGAAAAAATATTGTGTAAATATATTCGACATTAATTTTCATTTTCTCATAAATGATAATAGCTGATTGGAAAATACCGAAATAGTAAATTTCGGTAGTGTGTTAAATGAAAGTTACTGCGTGTTAATAAGTTTGAAATAGCTTTTTAAGAGTTTTCAATGTACACAATTTTAAGCGATGGTTCCCATTCAGATAAAAAGAAGGCGACAATAAATTTATTCGGTTCTCTAGGTTTCACGTTTAGTCATTTTTAGAATGATCTTTATCATCGAGTTCAGTCGGCCATCTCGTGAGATGATTACACGTTCAATGCAAAGTCTTGCTTACGCGTTCTTTGGAAATTTCTATTTCTCATCGTCCTTGTTGTATTCTTTAACGAATGCCTCTGGTCAAATATTGAATGACAATCATGCGATAGTCTTAAAAATTGACCGCTAGGCTTGCCCTGCACTATGAATTTTCTATTTAATTATTCGTATAAATTTAGAAATTTGTAAACATAAAAACCTATTTTTAATTAAAAATAACATCGACATAAAACACGAATTTATTGCGTAAGATATTTCAATAAAAAATTTATAAATGTATATGTGAAAATAAACAAATTAAGGTAAATCAGTTTAAAACAATATTTGACCAATACTACTATGCAGAACAGTATCAAAGTAAGTGGAACAATTATAATAGTTTAACGTGTACTACAGCTTTCCAAATTTAAATGACAGATTTAATAACACAACTAATTTATTCCTATCATTTATAGTGAACCACTTATTACCGGTCACGGTCATTTTAAAATCTATTTAAGAAAATTTGGTATGGCAAAAACACAAAACTCTACTACGTACAACTCTGTTGACACTGCATATCATATTCTGCAAGTATGTAATTGTATAAAAATTATTTTAGACTGCAGTATAGAAGAATTAGTAAATTTACAATCTCTCTCTCAGAGCCGTATAGCCCGATTTCGAACATCGTGACTGCCTACTTGTACACTAGCATTACGAAATAGACACCGCTCATGGCAATTTATCGATATACAAGTGCAGTCCTATTTATGTCTGCTATGTGCATTAAAACTAGCGAGCATGTGATGAACTATTTTAAATTCATGTTTATTATTACATAATTAAAAAATTTAGCAAACTAGTTTTATATAAGGTATCTCTAAGCTTAGTACATTGTAATTAGATTCAATGCTCTTAAAAGACAGGCATCTACGAAACAACGCATTTTGTAATGTAGTTATGGGTTTTATATAAAATTTTGTCGCACCCCCCCCCCATCACAAAAAAAAAAACAAAATTATTTCCATATGAAACGGTCGGTTGATATAGAGCAATATAAAACGAGACTTAAATGATAAAAAGAAAAGAACTGCAGGAGATAATGAAATAGATAGTTTAATTTTCTGAGTTTACTCGCTAAATAAATTCGGCGTCTATTCCGTAAAAATATATGATCGAACAGTGAACGTTAAGTATTTAATCTCATATTCCCTCCCGATGACCCTATAGATTTTTACAATTAGATGAAATTAAATTTAAATGATCCAGCTTTTCAGTAGGTTGAAAAGTGTATAATATATATATTTTGTCTTGATTTCATTTAATACTAATTTCATTTTAATCGTCTGTTTCACAATTAGATCAAGTTTATCCTGAGACAGATTTTCCGGGATAGATGAAGAACGAGAGTTCACAATCAGAAGAGTATTGTCTGCATTGTAATTAGTTTACCCAGCACATTTAGATTGCAGAAGTCATTAATGTAAAAATTAAAAACGGTATAAAACGCAGAATACTCCCTTGCAGGATTCCAAAATGACGTTTTGTTACGTTATTGAAGATATTGTTGATTTAAGTAACATATCTGCTGTCGGAAATGTATGTTTGCAATTAGCTATGTATCAATCCTCGGAATCCAGCACCATATAATTTACGTAACAAAACTTCATGCTATCAAAAGCCGTTTCTATACCAAAGTAAATAAAACTGTAACAGATTTACCTTTCACTAAATTTCGGGAAATATAAGAAACACGATTAAAAGGTGCATAATCTGCACCTTGCCAAAAAAACTAGTTCTCACTGTAAAAGTCTTTAAAAAACTTAACATTTTAATCTTGAAACATTTTTCAAATATTTTACTAATATAAAATAAAAAATGCAGATAGGTTTATAATTTGATGCTAACATTTTATTATCGTTTTTAACTTTGATATATATATATATCGGAATTTATTTACAGACTCATTAAATAGGTAAGTAAGTGGTTTTACGAATATGTTTAGGTTTTCACGTACAAGTCCGATCGAAATACCACCAATTCCATATGAGGATTTATTAGGAAAGGAAAGAATTGCACATGTTACTTCGTCATTTGAGAAATTATAAAAAACAAATTAATTCTAGCTTGAATAGTTTGAATCATAAAAAAAGTCCTTGTCAGTAGTGATATAGCATTTTAATATATCTAGAATACATATCACGTACACTTTAAACTAGGTTCCCACTGCGCGGATTTTGTCTGATGTTCATTTTTTGTTACTCTACCTAACAGTTATATCGTGATATCACAAATACGGAAGGTTTATAATAAGCGTACTTTAGAAAACGTACTGTCGCACCAAAACTATCAATTTAAAATACTACCGGTATTACTTAGCAAAAGCGATATTGGAAAGCAGCTATCGATCGACGGAATATCTGGAATCGGAGATGCAGGCTTTCTGGCTTAAAATCAATGGTCACCACAGGCAGGTGCATGCGCCTCATTTACAGGTTTGCGAACGATGCGGAATAGGAAAGGAGCATGGCACGGGTGACAGGTATCGGAGACGGTTATCGTTAATTATCGGCCGCTATCTTCAAGCTGATTTCAGATGCGATTAGTTTATTCGCTGCATTCGGGTGACGGCGGTGGCGACCACGTCTATCAGCCTCCAGTCCATTGTCTACGGAATCATGCAACTTTCCAGGCGACTGAACATTTAGGCCTTTAAGTTGAAATGCGAACTATACCGCACTCCAGTATCGTTATCGGTGTTTCGCTGTCGGTGTTCTCTGGTATTTGTGCTGGCTAAACTATAGCGTCGCGCTCCGCTGCAATATTTCAGCTGAAACGGTAGCGACACCGTTAACGCGGTCCGCAGTTACCATAGCGACACAGGGCAGTGCGATGCTGCGGCCTTTGCGAACGCTCGCAGGATCGCGTTTCCTATTTGCCGTAAATGCCGCTTTCGTAAATTTATCTTTGTCGCTTCTCAAGTCAACATTTCTAACTTTTCCTTTGTCTCCACTAGCGACCGTGTTCGCTCGCGCCACGGTCGATAACAAGAATGGGCGCTTCTAAAGCTTACTGCCGCATGTGCCCCTTACTAAGTGACCCGATTATCGAGTGTTTTCCTTGGAGCAGAGCATCGTTCCTTCCAGGAGACTTTCCAGCCTCCCTAACGGCTGCCGAGTTGTTGAGTTGACACACTGATCATCTGCTTTGTGTTGCTCGTTTTGTTCCCTTAGACGACGTGTGAACTTGAAATTCTTAGGGGCTGAAAATTACTCCGTCGTTCCAATGCAAGCCCGTTACAATCACCCGATATCCGTTTAACCCGAATCATCGGATCTCTGCCGCCCCTGTATGTGTTGGCACGTATTTTGTCTCGGAGTTAAGTTGTAAATGAAGCACGATTGTTTCCTTTTAAACGGCCCGCGCACTAGTTGGTTTAACGTAAGAAATTCAAATTCATCATCTATTTCGCCGGAGACCTTAAATGGATAAATAGCAAGTTAATTTATTTTATTTTATTTTTTTTATATAAAAACCATCCGAATGTAATAAAAATCGAGTTAATCTTGCGGAAAAGCCAAATTTGAAAAAAATTATATTATTCTGATAAAATGTAGATATGAAAATTAATTTTAGGGACAAAACAAGCAATTTACCCTGTTCAATTATGAAAAATAATTTCGTCAAGATGATGTTCGTTTGGTAGAATGTAATTTTCAGTTCTCGCCTGAAATCTTTCACCACACATGTTGACATGTTTCAATCGATTCTAGTCCTTCTTTTTAGCGATGGCAAACTTTTAAACTATGGGGTTTGTATGCACAGCTTTCGAAGTAACCTCAAAAGAAAAAATATCCATAAGTTTCAAGACCTTGGAGAACATCGCTGAAGCGCAGAATTAGGAGTGGTCATTGCGGTGTTTGCAGTGCGTGCTATAGCTCCGTACTGCTAGAATCGAGTGTTCTTTAAAACAGTGCGTTGTCTTTGCAGTAGTTCTCATTTAGAGAAATTTCGGAGTAATAAAACGAATTGAGTTAGTATAGTGATTGTGATGATATTTTCTCAAGAACAATATACGGTCTAAATGACGTAATAAGAAGTACGATATTAATGCAACTCTACAAGTGTCGGATTTAGGTTGGTCAAGAGGAAGTGGACAGAGTTGATAAATATTTATATCTGGGCACTTCGCGAGGAAGTCGATATCAAAACGTAGAAATAGGAATTTGAAAGAGGGAGAACGACTTTTAGAACCATGAAAAATCTTTTAACAGAGAAAGATGTTAATTCGGATCTACGTATTCGTCTTGCTACCCGTTTTTTTCAGTATGAAGTTGAAAGTTTGACACTCACAAGAAAACTGGAAAGAAAACTACACGCGTTCGAATTGTTTAATTACCTTTGCATGTTAAAGATATACCTAAAAAAAAAAAAAAAAAAAAAAAGATATACCATGGACAGATATAGTTACAAATGAAAATGTGTTTAAAATAATTGTCCCGATACAAAAATAGTTACTTTTTACGATACAAAAACGTAAACTGGATTATTACGGGCATATTCTTAGGAATATTAAGTGTGATCCTCTTCAACTGGTTCTTCGAGGAAAATTAGACGACAAAAGGAGCGTAGGACGAAGAAAAACAGCGTGGAAAGTCGACTTGTTACGGTAGAGTAATAGAAACAGAACTGATACACAAATGGGGTCATTAATAAAGACAAACTAGTCTTATTGATCGGCAAACTTCGTTCGCAGACGAAGTAGACAAAAAGAAGAATTTCAGTACAATTAACTGTCATAGGATTAAAATGTTAGATTGTGCCGGTTTTTCGGTGTTCAATAAGAAAATTTTGTCTATTTACAGTTTCATTCGAATGAAACTAGGTTTATCGCTCACTAATAACAACACATTTCTGTTTAACCCAAAAAGATCACTTGCATTATCGCAGTAATGTCTAAACGGTTTTTCATGATTTCTCTGTTATAGTTGTTCAATTATTTACGTTTTATTCGAATGCTACACCTTTGTTCCTGATGTAAAATTTGCCCGATTCATTCATTTATTAATTAATTTACATGTTGTCGAGCAGATCGTGACGGACTCTTGATTACTGCCCCTGTCTCTAATTTAACCTTTCCTGAAGTAATGATTTCTTCAGACCTAAGAGTAATTCTTAAAACCTATCTTAATATTGGGTTTTAACTTGGAACCCTCCTATTCGACCAACGTTGAAACCTTAGCGAAATTAACGTAACTGTAAGTGACTCACCATTTGTAATAAAATTATTCTATACAAATGATGTTCTTGCAATGCCGAACGATTCACTATTATTCAAGTGTGTCTATCTCTTCCAAACGAACAACATCGCCCTCTCTGCACAATATAACAATCTTTGCGTAAGCATATCAAACAGTGAACCGATTGCACGTTAAATATTAGTGTAGACACCTGATTTTTGTGTATTAATTTGCGCATTTCAGTATGTTAATTTGGGATAACACCACTCTAGCGATCTAAAAAAAGGCCAAACTTTGACAATTTATTTTGGCAGCATGGAAAAAGGAATAGGATTTATTTTTAGAGTATTTATTGAACATGTATTGAAGTATGAAAAAAAAAAGTTTCTTAATTTTTTGATACAAAATTTTGAAACCGCCTTTTTTTAAAACTGCTTCACTGGGGGATGGATTTCTCGTAAAGTTTAGGACCCAGAACGATAAACTAAAAAAATTCTTAATCTACGCACTATTGGCTATAGAAGTAGTTGGGTTTTTTTTTTTTTTTTTTAAATCGATTTCTGTAGAAATGGTGTGTACTCATGGGGAAAAAAGTCGATTTTTGGCCAAAAAATCAGCAGTAAATTGTTTTTATAAAAAAATAATTTACATCGAATCAAAAACGGCTACGTACTTTGATAGAAAATGTAACCATGAAGGTATTGTCAAAATTTTAAATCGATCCATGCAACGGTGTTCGAGTAATCTGTCCTCCCAGTTCGAAAAACATGGTTCATCGCGTTCAAAGTTTTACAAGTACTTAAATCTTTGAAATTTTATTTTACCTTTATCCGATGACCCCTGCACCATACATTTGATTATCCACGTTGATGCCCTTCTCCTATTTTTCCGTTTTTGACGATTTCAAGGACAATCAGGCCTTTTTTTCAGCATCTGTGAGTGACCGCTCAGAAAATTTTATACGGCGCGCATCAGCTTCCATGCAGAAATTATAACAGTTTAGTCCAATTTTCATGTCCAAATTCTGCATGAGTTTCATGATACTTGATAAACCATCGTTGTAGATGCCTACAGCTATATATACTGCTGTATCAAGTACTTTTTTGCCACTGGAGATAGATTTTGGAGCCATAGACCAGACAGTCGCATTCAAGCTCTCGTTGTTCACACCCTTTCCTCCGAGTCCTTTTGTTGTTTGTTTTAATTCGCGAAGGCGGGAGCCCATCTTTTTTTGCATGTGATCGATACACTCTCTCTCTCTTTTTAACAATATAATTTTCATACGGCTGTGAATAAACGATGCTTTTAAATGTTTTAGAAGCACCGTCCCTCGCGTAATTCGCATATTTTACATCATATAAAGATTCGGACCGCCGGAATATTTCGATGACTGCGTCAACTTCCACCTTTCCCGCAGAGCCTTCATGGTTTGCTTGGTACTCCTCTTTATGGATTTCAGCCCATTCCTTATATTCATCGGTGTCAATTTTTTTTTTTTGCTAATATTCGCGAGCCTTACAATATTTTGATTTTATCAAAATATCAACCACTTTGCCGGTATACCATCCGATAGGCGAAACGAATCTGAAAAGTGACGAAAAACCACCTTTTCCCCACGAACCATCACCTGATACCCCGTTACTCCATTTGTTTGGCCCCGGCTCCAGTAGCGATTCTTCGAACAACTTTATCATAAAATGATTGACATACTGGCTGCGGCAGATCCATAAACGCGCAAAGTTTTGTTATTCCATTTAATCCTCCTCCACAATAGCCGCAGAGCAAGAATGATTCTGCGATTAACGTTGTATACTTTTTCAATAAATGGAGAACTAGGAATAGAGAAATCTTATCACACTTTTGACAAGAAATAATAATTTTGAAACTTTTCAAGATTCGGCGAATGTTACGTCAAACTTACATTTTCTGCACACAATATAGCGGAGAATACTGCTAAAAAATGGAAAAAATTCGGTAGCCAAAGCCTTCACCTACTTCAAAGTCATCCGGATAAATGGCTGTTCATTTTCTAGCCGACGTGCCAACGTTCTCGATAGTTGGCTTCTCGAGTTCGTAACGATTCAGCGGTCGCCGCTTTGAAATGCTCAGTCTCTTCAAGTCGGAGTACTTCCCCTTTTGCGATTTTTGTCCTCTTTATACACTAGAGGTTGAATCTCTCATATTGTTTATATTTTTAACTTGAAACGAACCTACAAAACAAATCAACGGAAAAAGCAAAACGAAGTGTACACACGACGCGACTTTCCAACTGTACTACAAATCAAGAGAAAAAGCAAAATGAAGCGTGGACACGGCATGGCTTTCCAACTGAGCTGACTCACATACACGTGTATTACAGTATTAGCGCACTTTGGTGGACTTATAAGGAACCCGACAGATCTTTTGTTCTATAACCGTAATAGAACCACTTATAATTTCGATAAGCAAAAGCAGTACGAAAGCAATAAATCCGAGTAGGCTGTAATACACTGAACTCATGCTTCGAGGCGCTGCGGGAAAATCGAGAATTAAACCCTTTAAATTTTTTTTTTTTTCACTATATGACCAATTGTATACTATTATTATGACCCTAAAGTATAGTTTAAGCCAGAAAAAAAAATCGATTTTTCCAAAATTCTAAAGTGGTGTTACCCCTTACGGTATGCGATGATCTTTTTAATTTTGCGTCAAAAACCTTTACTAAAGTTCTAAATTAACTGGGTACTGTTTATTTCGGATGTGCCTGATCACTATAAATATACTGCAAAGTTAAAATCTACTGAAAAATTTTTATTTTTAAATATCCTGAATCCTGTACGTCAGTTTTGTGATTAAGCTAAACTTTACCTTTACTTTCGCGTTAAGAACACTGTTTAAAATTCTAAATTGTCTGAGTATGCTTTATTGAAATATCAGAAATTTTTGATTTGACCAATAAATTAGAATTGGATTTTAACATACATTCGACAAATGCTTCGCGAAAAGTTAGCCTTTTTCCAAATTTTGTTTAGTTCAATTACACCGATATATCGCTATAGAAAAGTGGGATCCTGACCAACTGGTGCCTAATTCGTCTAGTCTCTATCCACAAAAAAATATTTCTGCCTTTCGTTGGATTGAGCTTAGAAATATGCGTTTTAATGTTTCTAGTTTGACTTTTTTAATTAGTCGATATGATTGTGCATTTAGTCTGTTGAATCTATTTTTATCGCTCGGATTCTAGAAAAAATGCCAGCGTATTCAGGCTGTACGGCATTCCGCTACTATTTCGTGCACTGTAAATTACACTTTAACAATTGTCGCTCACAGTATCAGGTGTACCCGTTTTGACAGTCACACGAATTGCTTCAATGGAAATAGCAATATGCTGCTCCAGCTTATCGTTTGCTGTAATTCTGATTTTGAGATTGAAATGCTAATTTAATTCATCATGAAATTTATCTCAATTCGTTACTTTATAAGTCAACGTTTTACTTCTTTTTTTCAATTATTCTAGTACTGATTGTTAACAATACAGGGTGTATGGTCAGATGTAAAAACGATTAAGTTTGCAATAAGCATAAAGTTCGCAGCTAATTATCTGCTGGTTAGATATCAATGACAAACAAGTGATACGCTTTCCCGTCTCTTTTAATGATTCCGTTTCAGATTTTAGCAGTCTTTGTAATATTTGCTTCGTGTATCATGGCTCAGTTGGTACAGTTTGCTAGTTGTCTGTTCCATGTTTGTTGTTTGATGAAGTTCTCTTGTCATTTACATTTCAATCCATACAGATGATAGTGGAACACTTTTTGAGCAATTCACTTAAATAAGAGCCCGATAATCCTCATCGAAGTGCATGGTGATGATTACATCTCCATTGCTAGCTGCTCTGAATGTGATACTTTCTCCCCCGCAGCATATTTAATATTAATGCAAAATGCAGTAAAACTAGTATAACATTACACACCGTAACTTTCGGTAGTAACATTTGTTTAGGTGTCAACAGTGTTTGTGAACAAGATGATAGAATAGCAGCTGATTTAATACTGCAAATAGTCTTCGTCTGTTGTTGAAAATCTTAAATTTTCAGTATAGCTTGATGACACGTGCTGTGTACAGTTCAGAAAAATCAGGTAGTTTAAGCCCATGCGTGTAGGTTCTACCATTTTTGCTTTAATTTAACTACGTGTAACAGGCATTGCAGTAATTCCTTAATATTTATTCGGAACCTTAATACTTCCGTAAAAAAGTATACGCACTATAAAACTTAACAATTGCATATGGAATTAACGATTTTACCTCACGTGCATCGACCGAACAGTTAAAATTCTGTTAATGTAGCTATATAATTATAATACTGTTAAGATTAAACTCGCGATAAGATAATAAGTAATAATAGGAACTCCTAGTAGGTTCGAGTTCTAATAAAGTTACTAGTAAAATTTGAAGTACGCATGATTTCAATTTCTTATTAAATGAATCATTCATACACACTTTTTATAAAATAATAATTTAGCTTCGAAACGCGTCAGTGTTTTTAATTGCAAATACGTTATTATTTTATAAAAAGTATATATGAATGATTCATGTAATGAATTTGATGTACTTTTTATTATGACTTTTCAAACATTTTTCTTTCTTTTTTTTAATATTCACAAATCTGAAAAAACACTTTATATGTATATATATATATATATATATCTATATACATATAACGTGAACAAACATATGTACAATATAAATAAATAATTTATACAGAGCTAAATTTTGACCCTTGTTCGATGGCGTAATAAACTCAAAAAAAATAAAGAGAACAACAGAAATATTACAAAGAAATATTGCAAAGTTTGACATGTTAGTTTTATTCTCTCAGGAAATGTAAACAATTTCTGAGAAGTACGATTTTCGAACACTAAAAATTTTGAAAAAGAAACATCAAAAAGAGGTAAAATAAGACGTACGAGTAAAAATACCGTAAAACTTGATAACATTAAAGCTGCACGTATGACTCCGCTACAAAAATGAATAATGCACATTTAGGATTATTACAAATATTAACATTTTTGTACGAACTTTCAAATACAGTTTGCTTTATTTATTTATTCTAAATTAAAAAAATAAAATGAATATCGTATTTCTCCATCTGCCTGAACAATTATTAGGAAAGTAATCAACATTCCGAGTACGTATTTAGTCCACAACTAATAGAACTATAGGGAACATTATATCTACGGAGTTGAAATATATATTTCAGGAGTAATCACTTTGGTGCGAGCTAATTTAGACGCTTGTCTTTTAGGCAAAGTTTGTTTGCAAGTCACTGGACAAAGGGTTTCTATTCGTCGGCACTGTTTTACAGATTACCTGCGCTCCTTCTTCAAACTTCATCAGCTAAACGTTACCATCTATTCCATAGTGAGAAACGTGGATTCTCAAAACAATTTAAGCACCGCTATTCAACGATATCAGTAACTTTAGGTAATACATAATATATATATATATACATTGATATGGAATTTGTTATTTTACAGGTATTCAGAATAAATAATGATAATGGCAATCAATAAACGTAAACGAATTTATAAATAGTCACTTGACGAGTTTTAACGAAGTTTAATGCAATGTACTTATCACAGGCAATCCTCAGCTACTAGCTCTAGCGGAACTTGAAAAATAATTCTTCCTAAACCGTTATATATGAAAGTAGTAGTGGCTATGTTTAGTGAAAATGGGCCAGTAAGCGGCATTCGGTGCTCGCGCAACAATACATTAATGTGGAATAGCGTATCATTGCCATGAGACGACACGGATGGTGAAGTTTTTGCTTATGCGGCTGCATTTAATTTAATAACGCATACAACGATGGACTGGCACACTTGCTAGTCCAATTGGTAGACGCAACGGTAATATATAAATTATAGTCATCTTTATAAACGTTTTAAAAGTTTTTCTTATAAAAGTCGAAAATTGGTATAAAATTTTAAAGTTAGGTTAAAAAAAATATTCTGAAATTTAAAAAGTATTTAAAGAAAAACTATTATGTCGGAATTCATTATAATAACGATAAAACAAAACACTAAATAAACAAGGAAATTTCGGGTCTATTGAATTTTGGCAGCCGAAAATCAGATTTGATCTGTTTCGTGCAGGCGAGTTAGTGGAAGGGATCGTCCCTCTCTCCCTGAGAAGGCGTTGAAATTAAAACGGTAAAAGCAGCTCCTCCGGAAGATAAAAGATGGTCAAAATCTATAATTTCAAAATGTAACGAAAAAATGTTCTCCTTTCCTAACGTTTTCTTCATAATTACCCGCAACGTAATAATAACATCATTATTGTATATATATATATATATATGTTCTATATGTTCTATATGTTCTATATGTTATATATTGATACGGATTGAATATTTATGAACGTATGACAACCATTTATAAGTCAGAAAATACAAAAAGTCTTCTGACATAATTTTTAGTCAGTCAAGACAAAAAAGCAAAAATTAACGAAAAAATAACCGCGTATAATTTTATTAAAGTAATATTTTTTTGCCGGACTTTTGCTTCTGCAATGGTGCAGAAAAAGTAACGGAGGAAAAAAGGAATGCTCTATTTGCATTTCCAACAAAAACGTCGTATCCTGGAGCATTTGCAGAGTACAAAAAATGTTGGTGTCGCCTTGCCGCTATTGATATGTCGCATGCTCGGAGGTAACCGTTTCTTTTTGTCAAATTTATCACGAATATCTCGAATAAAATTCATCGTCATGGGGATAACGGTGCCTGCAATTTATTCAATTATAACGGGATGAACTAGAGAGATTCCCGTTGACAATGTCGATTTTTTCATCGCATCTTGTCCTTTTTTTATTTACCGGATATATAGTACGGTGGAAATTTGCAAAAAATTTTTACCGCGTGTAATTTATGAAAGTTGACGAACGAGCAATGTAGCTCCCGATGTGTATAAATAGAAAAAGGGTGGAACGGGTCCGCATTAAATTTCTATTAATCTGCTATTCAAATAACGTCGGCGGAACATTTTCAAAGGTCCCACCCGGCGCTCTTGCTGCTTTAGTCGCTTAATATTTCCACTGAGAAATCCCTCCGGAATAGCGTTTGCAAAGGTAATAATAAAAGCACCTATAAGGCACGGACGCGGAACAGTGCTAATGTTATCTTTATTCGTTTATTTTTCTGCACGACCAACCGCCACTAGCAGAGAGCCCTTAAGGCCGAAAGCTGCTCATTAAATCATTTGCGAGCCAGACTCTCTGCATATATCGCTGAAATCATTAACACGCGTGTACTCCATATCGATAGCAGTGCACGTCTTCGATGCGCCGCTCCACAAATTGGCATTGTCAAAGGCCGCGATCGATGCGAAAGTGAAAATCGCAACATAGCCCACCTCTCGTCATCGATTACATACTTCAAAGCGCGCTACACAATTAAAAACGAATTATTACCGATTCAACGCGGTAACATTTCACGAGCACTTGACCGAAGCGCTAAAAGACAAACTCGTTTGCATGTTAAGCCGAAACTAACACAATTATTCGGCCGTTTCCGGTTGACCGGCTAGTTGATGATGTGCAAAGAAAAATCCTTCGTTAGTTTGTTCCTCATTCTGCACTATGGTTCGAACGCTTTGCATAGTGAAATTTGTAATTTTTCGATTTTTCCAGTAATCGTTTCGACCCCTTTTTATTCTTCTTTCCCGTTCATTTGGAGTGGGATATGGGCTCCCCCCCCCCAAAAAAAAACCCCAAAGAAACGAAAAAACAAAATAGTGGTCTAGAACACGTTTTTGTTCTTTTCTATAACGAAACTGGTTGACAGGTATATATGCCCTTCCCATTTCGGCACGCCATCCAAGCCCCAGAAACAACAAGAAGGAAAAGAGCCGTCAGTTAAATTTTGATTCGGTCGGATACAGATAATATGAACTGAACTAATGGATGAAATAATGGATGGCGAGGGGAAGGGCAAAGTATAAGATGCACAATAAGGAGTAGGGCGAGTTTCAGCAGACAAGAATATAAGGGACAACGGTCAACAGAAAGGAATGAACATTCGGGAAAGATGTGATCGGCGTTGCAAACCACTTGGTTGAGGTGGAGAGGACAATTCGGAGGAGAAACAATAGCGAAAACGGGAGAAGGGGAAAGCAGAATGGCCAAAACGCAAGCGAATCATAGAAATAACAACAGAACGGGGAAGTGAAGGAAACTCAAAGAACACCAGATATTAGAAACGAAGATTAGATGACAGGGGATTGATCGTTACGAAAGGAGGAGGTGTAAACATCTGACGGAAGTTTGAGATGAAACGTTTTACATAGGGAATTCAGGTTGGAGAATGGAATTTTTTTAAAAGAGGAACGGGCGAGAACAGCAACCCGCGCCAAAAAATCATTCATTTCATTACCTTCAATGCCTATTTGGCTGGGAACCCACAGCAAATCAGCGCAGATGGAGTAGCGAGAAAAAAGAAAACAGGGATAAGACAAAGTATGCCGAGAATAATGAAATCGTAAGAGTGATCAGGAAGAGGGGAGCTGTTGAAAAGCACTCATGGAGTCAAAAATAGCCGAATAATTCGAAAGCAGACATGACTGGTGGAAATGAAAATAACAGAACGCGGGATGGTCACTAATTTATAAGGCTAGACAACAGAAAGAAGCAAGACGGAATGATTCAGATGAAATCCGGAAGGACAAAAGAAACTGCAACACCATCAGGCTAGAGCCATTCGTGGAAATGGTTGCATGCGATGGAAGACAGGTATAAACTTAGGTGATGGTTGGTTTTCTTCCTACGGCAAATAAAAACCGATTAAACATCTCTCCCGCAGAGTATCACACTGAATAAGATATTTTTCGGTGCACATCCAATATGAGTTCAGCTTTCAAACTTTTTACTTTGTATTTCATATTTATACTAGCGGAATAAAAACGATTTGTTTGCTGGTTTCTCTTTTGTATTGCTCGCCGTTAAAGCAGAAGTGTTTTTGTGGTAACTACTGCATGTTTCTCTGAAGACGTACTGATTAATCTGATTTCTGATACTGATGAACCATCATTCATCAATCTATTTGGCAAAGCGTATGGCGGTTCTTTTCGCTTCGTACTATCGTAGAGTTTGTGCGTAGCTAGGAACCCGGCATTCTGGAACACTGACAATCAGGAGCCAGTATTTAGTCACAAGATTACTTTGATTACGAATCTTCAAATATGAGTTAATCACCATACCGAAATGTTCTACGTCAATCACAAACCTTTATTTGTCGCATACGTTTTCGGTATTACGAACTAAAAATAGTCTAGTTCCGCAACTCATCAATTTCCTTATACCTCAAATGCTCTCTCTACAAACATCAATGCAATGGAGCCGCTGGGCTACTAAATTATGTAGGAATGCTAGTCTCACACTAGAGTCTCTTGATGATACTACACTACCCTCACAATGAAACCGCTAGAGTACTAATTCAGGTAGAAGACCTAGTGTCGCGCCAGCGTCTCTCCAGTCCAAAAAGAACTAATTTGTTGTATGTGTGTATATATGTATGCGTGCGAGTATCGAGATTTGAGCAGCAAGCATTGCGCGCGGTCGGCTCTGTATAACCTCAATTTTAAACACGTGTACATTTTATTTTATTATTTATCGTATACTTTCTTTATATATATATATATATATATATATATATATATATATAAGCGAAAAAGTGATAGGAACTTCGTTACTACCGGGTCTAGACACCGATTTTCTTCTTTTTTTTTAATCAATATCATATGGTGTCAAATAATCGTTGAATAAAGTTTAAAAAAATACCACGAAATCAGTAATTAATTTTCTCACAAAATAAATAAACTAAGCTTGTATTGTTCATATACTGCTTAAAAAATCATTTCCTCTTATAAAGGATTCAAATAGTTATTATATACATTTATTGTATTTAACGTGTAACTTCGATCAAAAAATTATAAAAGAAATTTTTTAATTGCGACAATCATTTCTCATTGTGTCGGATTTCTTTTACATTAGTAGAAATTCAAAATAAACTGACTTTAATAATCACGGAAAACAGCTATAATTAAATTAAAGGCACGTTTGAAACAAACGTAATCGAACTGCATTCTAATTTTAAGAAGTTTTTCCCTCATCTTCAGGTTTATTTTCAACATATGTATGTAAAAGTGGAAATTAATTTTTCATTCAAATAGAGATTTAACCCTTAACTGGTCTGGCGTTGTCTGACAAACTACTACATATAAATAATTATTTCTCATTGCTTAATGAAACATCCCACACACTTCTCCTGTTACCTAATCCTTCCTCTATTGGTCCGTGATAGACGGCCATATTTGTGATGAGTTTGAGATATTTTCTTTGAAGTTATGGTGGAAATTATCTCAATCGTAGTCTTTCAGACGACGTCGGACTGTTCGTGTAATAGTTTTGCGTGTGGAAATGTTTGTGAAATATGGCTGGACCATCGAAACGTGTGCGTTTAGGCGATTTAAATTATGAAGAAACTATTTAAAAATGGTTCGATGAATGTGACAGTGGTAGTGATATTGATAGTGTGCCAGAAGGACATTGAATCAGGACACGATACCAATTTAAAGTTATCCGACTCAGATGGCAATGAAGAAATTGTTGAAGACGAAGTAAGTGATGATGATAAACGTTATATATATGGTAAAAATCGGTACAGGTGGTGTACGTCAGAAGTTCGCTCATCGTCTAGAACACAAAAGCACAATATTGTAATAAAAGTTCCCATATTAAAAGCAAGAGCAAGACTAATACGCAAAAATTGTTCTTCAAAGTAACTAACTTTGACTTATGCTGGAATCCAGAATATTTGTTACATTTTTATTTTTCTTGTTTTTTTGTTTATATAATGGCTTATAAACTTCACGGAATAAAATAATACATTTTACTTGTTTTCTCTTGGTTTCTTTGAAGTTTAGTTTGCAAATAAGTTTTTGTTTTCTATTTATCGGCATCATACTTTATTTACTATGGTATTTTGCTAATTTTTGTGGAAATTATCTCAATCGTAGTCTTTCAGACGACGTCGGACTGTTCGTGTAATAGTTTTGCGTGTGGAAATGTTTGTGAAATATGGCTGGACCATCGAAACGTGTGCGTTTAGGCGATTTAAATTATGAAGAAACTATTTAAAATGTGACAGTGGTAGGGATATAGATAGTGTGCCAGAACATTGAATTAGAACACGATACCGATTCAGAGTTATCTGACTCAGGCGGCAATGAAGAAATTGTTGAAGACGAAGTAAGTGATGGTGATAAACGTTATACATATATAGCAAAAATCGGTACAGGTGGTGTATGCCAGAAGTTCGCCCATCGTCTAGAACACGAAAACACAATATTGAAATAAAAGTTCCCACACTAAAAGCAAGAGCAAGAATGGTTGGTAATCCATTATCCATTTGGAGCTTACTTTTCAGTGATAACATATTGAAACATATTATTCAGAACACAAACAAACAATTGAGTGTAATGAATGAGAATTATTCTGAAAATTCCAAACATTATCTTAGAGAACTTGATATCATTGAGTTAAACGCATTTTTAGGACTTCTGGTATACTCAGCAATATTTAATTCCAGTCATGAAAATTTAAACCGTATGTTTACAACTGATGGGACTGGAAGAGAGATATTTAGATCAGTTATGAGCAAGAAGAGATTTGCTACCCTTTTAGCAGGCATGTGATTTGACAATCCTGCGGATAGGAAAGAGCGTAGGAAGAACGATCCAGTTGCAGCAATATCATTTATATTCAATAATTTAGAGAAAATTGTTAAGGTGTTTGTGGTTTTAGCCATTCTGCTACAATTGATGAAATGCTTCTTAATTTTCGGGGAAAGTGTTGGTTTAAGTTGTACATACCAAATAAACCGGCAAAATATTGACTCAAAATTCAGTGTCTCACGGGTGAACGAAACGGCTATCTTTATAACGCTTATATCTATAATGGGAAAGATACAGATGGACTTGGTCTCACTGATGAAGATAAAAAGCTCTTGAAACCTACTCAAGCTGTATTACGCCTCGCTAAACCACTTTTTAACACCAATCGTAACTTTACAGATGACAATTGGTATTCTTCAATACAGTTAGTGGAACTTTCTTCTGAAGAACAATTTGACATATGTGGGCACAATGAAAAGAAATAAGGCCGAAATACCACCATATTTTCTACCCAATAGAAGGAAAAAAAAACTATGGAGTCAACAATCTATGGATTTAGGGAAGAATGTACGTTAATTTCGAACATCGGAAAGGTTGGCAAAGCAACAGTACTACTGTCTTCCATGCACAACAGGTGTTTTACTGATCCATCTAACAATAAACCAGAAATGATTTCTTACTATAATGAAAATAAGGCCGGGATTAATTCTCTTGACGAGGAGTGTTCCAAGAGCACTCGAAGCCGCCGAACACGAAGATGGCCTTTAGCAATTTTTTTTTTTTGTGTTTTGGATATTTCTGTGATAAATTCATATGTATCCTTCACCAGTGTCACAAAAATAATCCTACAATAAAAGAAAAAAGTCTATTTGTAATGCAACTAGCGATGCAATTAGTACAAGTTAATATCAAAAGGCGTTTGACGATAGAAAATATTTCAAGTGAAATACGCGACAATCAGCAGGATACTTGATGTTCCAGAAGAACAAGAAGGCACCCACAAAGATAACCTCATTCTAGGAAAACGTAAGGTTTGTCACTTATGTCCTAGTAAAATACCTGTGCCTGCAGTGTAAAAAGCCCGTTTGTCTGGAGTGCACAAATCCACTATGCAAAAATTGTTCTCCAAAGTAACTAACTTTGGCTCATGCTGAAAACCAGAATATTTGTTACATTTTTATTTTTCTTGTTTTCTTCACAGTATAAAATAATACATTTTACTTGCTTTCTCTTGGTTTCTTTAAGGCTTAGTTTGCAAATAAGTTTTTGTTTCCCATTTATCGGCATATATAGTGATTTGGATTCCCGTCGGGTTCGATTGTGCATTCTGTGTTCATCGCTCGTTCGTTAAAGTGCTTGTCTGTAAAACATACGGTATCGTGCTATGCTGTGGTTTCTCGGCGACGACCGTTTAGTATAAACATTTCTCGCAGCGGCGATTGCTTATTATAAACATTTATGTTCTCGCGGTTTTTAGAAAGGCCGAGTAATGTAACTGAGGCTAATCGGATTTTTCGTTGGGACTCTGTTCCGGTCGGTGAGGATATTTTCATTTTTTTTTTCTTCTTCATCTTCTACTTTTTTTTTTTTTTTTCTTCTCTTTACATCACCGTTCGAAAAACGATAAAGGGGTTATAGCGCATTGGCTTAACGGTGTTACCATATATTCAATAAGAATATATCGCACACAAAATATTTCCGCTCAAGAAAACTTATACGATGGCGGGAAATAACAAAACAGTTTCATCATTAAAATTAAAACTTAATGACAAGCCGAAACGGCAAATCAGTGACAATGATATTAACACTGTTAATGGAAAAAAGGAAAACAAAAGAAAAAAAATAGAAACACGAGAAACTTCTACTCTGACACGGTACGAAGAATTAATTGCCAGCAAGGATAACCAAATAGCTCAACTGCAAAAGCAGGTAAATGAGCTTATCGAAAGGTTAAACTGCATTGATCAGTCACATTGTGTGGAATTGCAAACTCCGACACGTGACGGTACTCCCTCTAAATCAGTAGATATTTCAACTATGCCTGACATAACAAATGAGAATCAGCTGGTAAATAAATTTACTCCACTTCCGCCACCTGTATTTGTGAGTAACGTTAAAAACTTCAACTTACTTAAAAATAAAATAATCACACAAACAAAAAAAGAACCTACCTTTAAGGGACTTCCTAGTGGAGATATTAAAATATCTGTCCGTGATAGTGACGATTACCGCTCGGTTACAGCCTTTTTAAAAGATCTGAATAGTAATTCAGCAAGTACGTCAAATGAGTTACTACGTGGAATTACATATCACACGTTTCAACCGAAATCTGAACGTCCTTTTGCGTTTGTGATCCGTAGATTACCGCCATCAATCGACCATGAGGACATAAAGAATGACTTAAGAAAAACTGGTCATGAAATTATTCGGATAAGCCCTATAGTGAAAGTATATAGGGATACAGAAGGAAGACGGAAAATCAAGAATTTTCCACTGTTCAAAATCGAAATCTCCCCAAAAGCGAACAATAAAAACGTATACGAAATAACTAATCTTGCACATTGTAAAGTCTCTATCGAACCTCCTCATAAAAACAATAAAATCAAACAGTGTCATCACTGTCAACGAATAGGGCATACCAAAAATTACTGCACTCATCCTCCTCGATGTGTAAAATGTGCCGGTAACCATCTCACCAAAGAGTGCAAGAAACTTAAAAAAGACCAACCAAAATGTGTCTTATGCGGTATGATAGGACATACAGCTAACTACGCTGGTTGCGAAGTCCATCAAAAGTCGAAAACGCAGTCCCAGCCTATAAAAAAAGTGGTAGATCGTGTTAGAGAGGAACGAATCAGACCTGCAGAAAAAGTGCAAGCAGGAAAAACATTTGCGCATGCAACCAAATTGAATTTAAAATCACAGGAACAAATACAAATTCCTCCACAACAAAAAGATCCAACCATTAACGACGTTATGGCTATACTTCACAGTATCCAAACTAGTATTAACCAGCTAAATATGCGTGTTACTCAATTAGAAACTAAACCATTGAGCCAACACACAAAAAGCCAAGGAAAAATAGTGAAATGACTGACTCCTCGTTTCGAATACTAACCTGGAATGCCAATGGCTTGAGTCAGAGAGCTCAAGAACTCGAGGCTTTTCTTAACACACATGTTGTTGACGTCGCATTAATCTCAGAAACACATTTTACAACAAAAAGTTTTATCAGAATTCACGGCTACACTACATACTGGACTAACCACCCAAGTGGCAGAGGACGAGGAGGAACAGCAGTGATAATTAAACAGAATATCAAACACTATTTACAGGAAGAAATACAATTGAATTTCCTACAAGCCACAGTAGTAGCAATAAACTATAATGGCGCAGACCTCAATCTAGCTGCAGCATACCGTCCGCCCAATAGTAATTTTGAAAAAAGTCAATTTATTGATATCTTCAATCAACTCGGTCCTCGTTTTATACTTGCAGGTGACTTTAATGTAAAACACACCATATGGGGGTCACGTTTGACGACACCAAAAAAAGGTGCTAAACTTCTCAACGCTATCAACATATGTTCGTGTAAGTTCTTTTCATCGCGGAAACCTACTTACTGGCCAACAGATTGCGCGAAGAATCCTGATCTCCTTGACTTTTTCATTACTAAAGGAATCGCTGCCAATTATGTGCAAGTAGAAGGAATTACGGACTTATCGTCAGATCATACTCCGGTACTTATGACACTAAGTTCTGTAGTGATTAAAAAAAGAATTCCGCAAAATCTCACCAATAAATATACTAATTGGAATCAATTTAGAGAAAGCCTTGACTCTTCAATTGAACTTAAAATCAGGCTTAAAACTATTAGTGATTTAGAACAGCAAGCCCAGCACTTTATCAACTTGTTGCGAAAAGCTGCTAGCCAGGCTACTCCAGCTCTTAAAGAAAACGTTCCAAATGAAGTACTGTATCCTATCTAAGTTAGGAAACTAATAAAAGAGAGAAGACGTGCACGGAAAATATGGCAACGCTCCCGTCATCCATCGGATAAAACAAAATTTAATCGAATTAGCAATAAAGTTAATAGGCTAATCAAGGATTTCAAACAGGAAAGCGTCACAAACTACTTAGAAAATTTAAGCCCTGCAGCGGACACAAATTATTCATTGTGGCGTGCAACGCGACGCTTCAAACGTCCACTACTTCATATTCCTCCTCTCAAGGATGAACAAGGGCAGTGGATTCGCGACGACAACAGTAAAGCTGAACTATTCGCTTCGCATTTAGCTTCAGTCTTTACAACACGTAATATAAACTCCCAGATCGATACAACGAAAAATTACCAACCTTTCCAGCAAATAAAACCAGTAACTCCTCTTGAAGTTGCACAAGAGTTAGATAATAATATGAATCCCAAAAAGGCTCCTGGAATCGATGAAATTTCACCTGGAGCGCTTAGAGAATTACCACGTAAAGGAATTATCATGCTGACATATCTCTTTAATGCCTGTTTCAGAATGAGATACGTACCAAAATGTTTCAAAATCGCTCAAATCATCATGTTACCGAAACCTGGGAAACCAACAGAAGTAGTAACTTCGTATCGACCAATCTCTTTGTTACCATCCATATCGAAATTATTTGAAAAACTACTCCTTAAGCGACTCAAGCCCTTATTAAAGATACCAGATCATCAGTTTGGCTTCCGCAATCAGCACTCTACGATTGACCAAGTGCATCGTATAACTAAGCTAATTGAAACAGCCTTTGAAGAAAAAAAATACTGTCCGGCGGTTTTTCTAGACATATCGCAAGCTTTTGATCGAGTCTGGCACGAAGGGCTGATCTATAAAATGAGCAACCTGCTATCGGAAAATATGTGCCAACTTCTTGAATCATATATCTCTGATAGATCCTTCAGAGTTTCTTATGAAGAAGCAAAGTCCAAATTTCATCCAATACAGGCTGGTGTTCCACAGGGTAGTGTCTTAGGACCTTCTCTGTATTTATTGTATACAGCCGACATTCCAACAACAGCCAAGACGACTACTGCTACCTTTGCAGATGACACAGCCATCTTGTCAGTTGGCAATTCCCCAGAATTGGCTACGACTAACTTGCAACATGCAGTAGAAAAAATTAGCAAATGGACATGTGATTGGAAGATCAAGATTAATCAAGAAAAATCAGTGCATGTTATGTTTACGCTTCGTAAATCTAAGACCTGTCCTATATATCTTGATCGTCTTCCTATTCCGAGATCGGACTCTGCTAAATACCTGGGTATGCATTTAGATTCCAGGCTGAATTGGAAGACGCATGTCAAAATGAAAAAGGAACAAACCATGCATAAATTAAGACAGATTTGTTGGCTGATTGGGCGTTATTCTAAACTCAATCTGTCTAATAAGCGTTTGATTTATTGTCAAATCATCAGACCGATATGGATGTATGGTATTCAACTCTGGGGCTGTGCAAAGACATCCAATCGGTTGATTATTCAGCGCGCTCAAAATAAGTGTCTCCGAAACATCACTGGAGCTTTTTGGTATCAACGAAACGAAGAAATACATTCCGATTTAAATATTCCATGGATCGATGAAGTCATACGTTATATTGCAGAAGCGCACGAATACCAACTTCACAGTCACCCAAATCTAGAGGCTTTAGAACTTCTACTTTCCGACGATGACTTAAGGCGCCTTAAGCGCACAAAGCCTTATGAACTAGTCACCTAATTTATTCCGTAATATATTCGTATGTATGTATTTTGTGGATATGGGCATATACTTGGTGTGCGTGCGTGTGAGTATTTATATGCGCGTATGATTATGTATATATCTGTATATTAGGAGTTATGTAATTGTACATAGTTTCTACTCTGCTCATGTTACAAATTAGTTAGATTAAGTTGTAACACTGTTTTAAAAGTAGTGCTAATTTATTTACTATAATAAGATTGTACTGAAATATACGTGTAAAAAAAAAAGAAAAAAAAAAAAAAAATTTATCGGCATCATATTTTATTTACTATGATATTTTGCTAATTTTTGTTTCAATAACTTTAATTTTAACATACCTACGTTTAGTAATGCTTATAATATGTATATCAAATATAATATTTAGTTTATTTGTATGTTTGGCTTTCTTTTTGGCCCTCCAAAATGAGTAGTCTCACAGAATAGGCCGGACTGTTTATGTTACAAATATAGCACCGGACCAGTTAAGGGTTAACAACGATTCTTTATTCTATTAGTCTTAGCCACCTACTCTACTTATGAAGCTCGTTACATTTTTTCTCTCCCCCCTTCTACAGTTATTCTTTTGTTAGCCTGTTTCGTTTTCACTGTTCAAAATTTTTTCGCATATAACTTCAGTCCTAATTTTTCACTTCAGGCTAAACGACGACTACTATTACGCTTCGCGCTTGAAACAAAAAAGAAAATTTTCTACACATTTTCCAAGAAATCATTTTAAACAGTTATTAAATACTATCTTAAATGCACTATTTTTAGAAACTTCAACTAATTATTGTTCTTAAAGAATGACGTAGCAAAACTATCGGCAGTAATATTTAAAAAGGCAATCCCCCGTTAATTTTTTTGAAATTATTTATAAAATTGTTTCTCGACGCGAACGAATTTGACTAAAAAATATAATGGATAAAATATTTTTTAAATTGTATTTCAAACCCAGTAAAAGAACATTAAATTATTGTTTTAATGTCGTCTGAAGTTGAAAGGAACTATATCGCATTCAGTAAACGCGACAATTAATTTTTGTGTATCATTTAAAAAATAATTATGTTTATTTTTTTGATTTTTGTTTTCTTTTTTTTTTTTTTTTTTTTACTAACGCGGAGAACTTTTTTATCGCGCCTGTAAGAATCGTAAATTAATTGCACCTTCCTGTTTTTCTGTACCGCGTTTTTAAAAAGACTATACGTCATTATTAGGCGTAAAGTGAAAAAAAAAAAAAAAAAAAAAGAAATGGGCTTAAATGTTTTTCGAAATATAGAAGCTATTCGGTTCAATTTCGAAATTTCTAGATTCTCTCCGTTATCATGCAATCATCACGTAATTTGCTGACTGATAAGAGTTAAGTTTTGCTAGAAATTATGATATACATGTACATTGCTCTATTTCATGCTATAAAACTTTAAAAAAACAGTATTATTCGTATGAAATTTATTCACGAAATGAGAATTTAGTAACTACGGAACAGCTTTTTTAAAAATGTTATTTCGTCGAGAACAGGATGATTTCCTCTCGAACAGATGTTTATTTTTAAGCTACAACTGGCGATTAGCAAATAAATCTCTTAAATCTCCCATCGGCATTATCGTACCTCCTGTTAAATTTCTTCTTAAACATTCTGCGAACAAATTTTATTACATAAAAAATAAAGAGCATCGCTTTCATTCAATAAATAAACAGATACCTAAATAAGACAGCTTAAAATACCACAACTCCTCCAATACTTACTAGTTTTAACAACTACTCTGATTTAACAGATTTACAAAAACCATAATCCGGCGCCGTATTGGATGGACTTTCAGGAATCGCTTTGCTGTCCATAAATTAAATTAGGTACAAGAATTTGTCAAAACTAACCAACCAATTTTAAATCACAACAATTTACTAATGAATGACATTTATTAAAATCTCTCGGTTCAATGATCACGAAATGTGCTCCATACCGATGGGTCGTTTGATTTGGGACAAAATAGATACAAAGCAGCTTTTTATTATTCCAGCCGGGAGTTTTTTAATACTTTTCAGCTGATATATGCTGGATCTTCCTTTAAAATTGAAATTATTTGCTGTATTAAGAAATCTAGAATATATTCTAAAAAGTTTATCGGGCAAAAAATATTAATTCTAACAGACTCTCTAGCCGTATCGTACAAAATATCACCAAGAAAATGTCAAATATCGAATGCCTCATAAGAAGAAGAGAAGTATTTAATTTACAACAGGCAGGCACGGAAGTAGTGCTAAAGTGGATTCCGTCACACTGCGGTATTAAAGGAAAATGAAACAGTAGACAGAATAGCAAGAACCGCAGTAGGTAGAACAATTGTTCAGAAACTAAATTGTGGTGGGGTTTCTTACCGGCAATTTGAGGTCACGTTATAATGGGGAGTGGAACGTCGAGTACCAACAGAGTAGTAATCAAAAAAGGGGGAAGGACTACTCGAGAATACAAAAGTAAGTCCTAAGGGTGACCCGTTGGTTTAAGGAAGCGAATAAAACTTTGGAAGAGGCTTTATAGTAAGGTTGAGAACAGAACACAACAAAAGCCCCGTTCTCTTGGCAAAAATTAATATTATCAGTACAATTGATCATTTCATTTGGCAAAAGTTTACGAGCAGGGTAGAGACAAACTTAGAACAGAAATCCTATCAGAGCTGCACACATTTTCAGTTTCAGTAACAGTGACAGATCAAACGTCGAATTTAGCTGCATTAGTGTATAAATTTATAAAATACAAAATAGAAATATAGAAAAAACAAATAAGAAAGTTCTATAAAATGCCCGATTAAAAAGGGTTAAGTAAAAGAAAAAACTGGCTAAGTGGCGAATACTAAGCCAAAAAAAAAAAAAGAAGTGAATGATATATTTTTACACATGATACTATTATTTTACATAAATTATACATAGATGTGTTAATTCAAATAAACAAAAACATGCGAGTTTTCTTTTTTAGTTTTTAACAATCTTCATTTAATTTCTGATAATACCTGATTTAGCAAATTATTCTATTAAATTCTTTAAAAATGAAAGTAATAGGCGGTTGTTAGGTTGAGGATATACATATACATATTTTACGATACTCTTAAAGTTGTTAATATTAGATAAATGACGGCTATACTTAAAATAAAACAATGCAAGTCAAGATTAGTTCATGTTGATGTTAATGTAGTTAACTCTTTAACTTCGTTGATTTAAAAGAACCGATCTATTTTGTTTCAATTGGAACATTTTTCTCCTTTAAAAAGTAAGTATACGCTCCTTTTTAACACAAAAGAGAGCTATGCGAGCAAACGATTAAATCTCTCTTCAGAATGACTGTAAGCGCGTTGTTATGCTTGTTTCTATTGTCTTTCGTTTCCCTTTATGCGTGTTATCGGAAGCGCTTTTTCGACTAATTTTCGTTTTCTTCGCTTGTTTGTTATCAATTAAGCAGTTTGCAATGGGAACGGAACTATTTTTTATTTCGATATTCTTTAATGCGTGTTCGTTTATCTGACTTTTTTCAGTCCGGCTCATTAACAAGTTTCCTTCCGGTTCGTTAGAATCAATTGAATAAGACGAAGAATAGAAACCCGAATATTTTACAATAGGTGAGCTCATGGAGATGTCTTGGAACAGATTGTATCTTTTTCTTGGAATTGACTTCCTTAAAGGGGTAAAACAATTCTTAATATTATGACGGAAAAATAATTATTAGCAAGCAATATTTTTCGAAAGGACGAATTTCCAATAATCACGGTGCAAAGGGCTTCATGAATGAAGATGTTTCGTATAAATTATATTGCATCGTAGAAAGAAAGGCTAATTTCTCATTTTGCCGAATTTTAAAATTTATTTATTCAACGGGATAAAAAAGTTTAGCCGGTTATTTTGGAATAGAATCATCGAAACAAAAAGTAATGAGCAGAATTAATAATTAATTAGTTTATTTGATTCGGTAATTTTTTACGCCTTAAATGTGATATTAATTAAAGGAAAAAAAACTGAAAGCTTACCAAGCCCAAATTAAATTTACTTTGAATTAGGACAAGACCGAAACTTTGAACTCGAATCGTTGAGGCCGAAACGATATGGCCCCGCTCTGGAATATTAAACTGTATCGGAATGCTAGTCTCACTCTAAAGTCACGACAGTATGATCAAAATTCTCACTAAACTGAGGTCTCTAGGCTACCTAAAGTGTATACACAACAAACTAAATTATACAACGCAGTATATTTAAGAAGGCAATAGAATTCAAACTGTTTAAAATAGTAGCTCATGTTCCAATAATTACCCATTCTACCAACAAACTTCTTTATACCCTCCTTCATTCACTGTGACTACATATTTCGATTACAATAGGAGTTAGGGGTAGCTTTTAACTGACCAATTTTATTCTCTTTTTCTAACCCCCGTACTATACTGTTTATTTTTTGACCCAATGCATTTGTTTATGAATAAAAACAAAATAATATTTCTATACCAGGTGCTTATTTTTAAATTACGGAATATTAAAATTATCTCTTCCGAATACAGTAATGAACAAGCAGAATATCCGACGGTGAATTAAGTAGTACATTATTTGCGAGATTACCGCTTGATTATGTTTTTGTTTTTTTTTTCCATAATTTTGATTCGCGCTGTTACGGGCTTGTTGACCATGAATATATACTATGGTTTCAACCATAGTTTTTTTTCTGCTATCGTCTTCGGTATCTATAACATTCTGTTGACTGAGTTCCATGTGTAGTGCTGATTCCTTGGAGAATTTTTTTGTTTCTTTCGAATTCTTTCTTCACCATTGTAAATTTAATTAAATTGCACTTTCCATTCTATCTATAATTTTTTATTCATCGTGTCCGTTTTAACAATCAAATACTAATTTATAAACTTTTCCGGTTGAGCTGTTTGTCTTAGCCCTAACGCAACTACAAAGAAATGAAAATTGCAAAAAATATTATATAAATGTAAGAGGAATTTGCAATAAAATTGTGTATAAATCTAAAGATTTTATTTATGCGCCGAGAATGTCTTTTTAATGCGCACGCGGATTGGATTAAAGTTCTCTTTTTCTTCTGGTTGAGGAGCCAACAAACATATTTCGTTTACCTACGGAATTTTCTAATTTTGAAAACTGTTTAAAAACAAAGATTAAACCGGCCATGTTTGGAAGGTTTTAGCTCATCCATTAATCGTCAAAATGGATTAAAATACGGTTAAAAGTACAAACGTAGAACCGTATTAAAACGAATTGACAATTACGGATACTTTTCGAGTTACGTCTGCTGATTCGTTTGCAGTTATTTAATTCCGGTTTGTTCTACTGAAATGAAAATTGAAACTGTAAGTCTAACCAATATATTGATAATATTAATAACAACAATAATCTCCTTGTCGTTGCGCTTAATCAATTACCTAAAGATCTAAAAAGAAAAATCTTTAACCATTTTTACTTTTGGTGAAGAATAAATACACTTCGGAAGCTTTGAAAACGTCGCACGTGCCGAGTGTATTTTGTGAATTCTCCGTATACAACGGCGACTAGACGATTTCTTTGATTACCGAACTAAAGACCAAGGAAATTCAAGACATGTCTTGTTCCGGACTCAAGTCGTTTTCCGTGTTAATCTGAAATTGGCATTTGTCATCAGAGAAATCTGGAGAAGTAAGATTGAGAGAAAATAACTTGCTCTAAATTTTCAAACTCATCAGGTTTAGTACGTTGAAGACTTTAATTTCAGCATACAAATGACATCTTAACAAAGATATGTCACTTTACCATGCGTTCACTGTTTTTGTATAAAAATATATTACTTCACTTAGTTTTCGATTTCTTTTAAATTTTGACTATTTTTAATAATATTGTTAGCTAATGTACTATATTTGTAATTAAAAATTATTAAAATACAAATAATTACAAATGTTGCAAACAACAAAAAATGTATGGAACTCTATGCATATGTTTATTCTTGGTAACAATTCCGGATCGAGTTTATAATTAGCTAAGAGTAAAGAATATGAAAATATGATAAAAGCATCGTGGTGGCGCAAATTTATATAGCGCACTGAAGAATAGTCTAGATTCAAGTGGTAATTAGTAGCCGAGTCGTTGAATACCATTTGAATAATGCTGCGATAGGTAAAATGAGATTTAAAACTGTCGTAATGGTTAACAGTCTTCGCGCAGAAGGCAACGGATGAAAAATACGGCCATCACATGCATATGAATAATATTGATGCACACACATGTAAGTTTTTAAATTGCACTTCGGTAATGATTTTTTTTTTTTTTTTGGGCTTGGCCGACTAAAGGCAGCTACCCAGGACAATTGGACTATAAAACAAATGAGTCCAATCAATTTGTATAAAAAAACTCTATCGCTTATAGAATATTGTCATGAATGTTGAATATACACTACATGGAATCAGGCATGACAACTAGACCAACCAGTGAGGTTGGTGTGTAGTGTTGTACAATAAACAATTATTTTTATCCCGAGTAAAATGGTTGCTTAGGCGTTCCGTAACATGTTATATTAATAATACGATTAAACAACTTGGAAATTCCTCTAAGGACAAAGTTTAAAACTGCTGCCTTCGGTTGTGCATTGCAGCGCTAAAATCTTCTCCCATTCCTGCTATCCTCTCTGAATCTGCTATGCAACCATTGTTTATCCGCAGATCGCAGCTTGGTTATAATTTTCTAATTAAATGGCTTTCTGTGTCCTCATCTAATCTTATCTCTTCTTATCTTAGTATTAAAAACCAATAGCGTTTTGCTCCTCACAAAATCCCAATCCTTTCTCTCGTAGCAGCTCGAGTCTCCAATTTTTCGCCTTATGTCTTTTCTTATTCCAAACTTCCTTACTTTTCCCATGACTTTTCCGGCATTTAGCAGACTATTAATCTCTTCTCTCTCCCTCTTCAAACCAGCTCCATCGCACATTCTTTAATCGAAGCCGAATTCCTCCACATGCTGGACACATCTTTTCCTTCTCATCTAACATTCTTCACTGACGGTTCTAAAAACGAAAATGGGGTGGGCGACGCGTTTACCTCCCTCTCACTGCATCAATCTGAGTCCTTCAAGCTCCCTTCCTTCTGTTCTATCTTCACAGCGGAGTCTATCTCCATTTTACGCGCAGTCTCGTTCATTCCATCCATAAGAGAGATCAGTAAATGTCTGATTGTCTCCGATTCCAAAAGTGTTCTTCAAGCCATCTCTTCTCCTCCTTCTCATTCCTCCAATTCTATTGTTCTTTTAATTCGTTTTCTCATATCCAATCTACTCTCATTCCGTTCCATTACTATTGACCTTTTGTGGGTTCCTAGTCACTCTGGCATCGAGGGCAACGAGTTAGCGGACTTTTTAGCCCGTTCGACCGCCCGCGTTGGTCCTTTATTCTGCAACATTCCTACCTCGGACATCCTTCTTCTTTCCTCAGCTAATCATTCCCGACTATGGTCGGACATCTATCCTTCTCTATTTTCTAATCCCGCCTCTCATTATCTTCAAATTCAACCGGTTCCCTCTTCGCAGCCGTGGTTTCAATCCTATTCTTATCTACGCTCCGCGGTCATTTCCTTAATCAGACTGCGTACTAATCACTCACTTCTACCCTCTTCACGTTTTCGTTTTTTCCTGTCCCCTTCTCCCGATTGTTCCCTTCATAATTCCATTTCTCCTCTCATATGGGATGCAAACCACATCTTCTTTGAATGCCCTGCCCTTGATTCCGAGCGCTTTGTTTTGTACTCGAAAATCTTGGCACTGGGTCTTCCTGCTCCGTATAATTCTTCCTTTGTCCTTTCCTTTCCATCTCCAGATGTAATCCCTGTACTCCAATCGTTCCTAAGCTCTATTTCTAATCGTCTCTTTATTTAACCCCTTCCTTAATTTCTGTTGTTGTTGGGTCAATGCCGCTGGCGCGCCAAAAAAAAAAAAAAAAAAAAAAAAAAACTTCTCCAAAGTTATGGCAAAAATGGGTTAAAAATGGGTATCGGCAAGCTCAAAGTGTTACAGACAGCAGCGTGCTTCTTCTGATTATTTCACGTTCACCTCCTTACTGCAGCGGTTAGTCTTTATAACGTCTTTTCTAATAAACTAACATTGCCCCGAAGCGGTTTCTTCAGATTACTCTTTTAGGATTACAATAATGGCACTGTCCTATATCACAATAGGCACCGCACTCTATTTTAAACTAAATGACCATTGTAACACGGCGCTTTGTTTTGGCGGAATAAAAATAACTATTTTATTTACAGGTAAAATGAAATAAGAAACTATTAACTTTCCCAAATAGCAGTAATGTACTAACAACAAATTTAATACATTATTTATATTGGTCACCAATAATAGTTTATGTCACTTCACCTGCATATGAAGCACCTTTAAAACCCGACTTTAAAAATATTAACTAGAGTACTTAATCAGTGAACCGAATCAATTTCCAAAATATGAATTATAAAAGAATAATTTAGCCGATTCATTCGATTTTTAAAACGTTACGTTTTAAAATATACATTTTTATTTATATATATATATGACGTTCGCTGAAAAAAGAGACCAACTTCTGTGTTGTAAAAATATGGTTTTTGAGTTAGACACGGACTGATGCAATATGTAGTTTTTTTCGCAAACGTTTATTTAATGTCTTAAAGCTGGCTGAAAAAAAATTGAAAAAAAGTGGAAAAACATTAAAAATTTTAAAAACATCGTTAAACTATTTTTTCCCCTAGTTGTTATTATTTTTTGCATTTTTGTAATGATTTTTCATTTGCTTCCATTATTATTTTAGCACTGGCTGTTTTTATTTTTTGCAACTTCGATTTCTATTATTGTAGTTTCAGTTTTTTTCTTTCTCTTTCGTGTCAACACTTTGCTGCAGAGGATTCTACAGTTACATTCCCTGAATTCGACACTTCTTTCGGTTTAGGTCGAACAGGTTTAGGAGCGGCGGAATTGCATTTGTCTGGATCGGTACATAAAGAAGCAATATTCTAATCATAAACCACTAGACGCAATCATCAAATTCTAATTTAACTAGGCCAAAATTTGGCAACGATGTTTACTGAGTTGGCAGCACGCTACATACAGGCATGCGCGGTACAGTAGTATGTTCTGGTAGTATTACTTTGCGCAAACTTTAAACACGTTTTTTTCAAAAACTAGTTTTCGCATTACAGGTCCCTTTTTCTCGGCAAACGTCACATTTTTTTTTATTTTATTTTTTTTGGAATTTCTCTTTTTTTAGTAAAATAATGCCTCTTGCATATGTTTTACATAGTCATCTTCGAAGAAGTGACACTAGATCCTTGCACGAAGTCAATTTCCGGTTTTAAAATAAATGTTCAAAATATCAGAAATAATTCCGGTATAATGAAAAGAGTTCGGTTCGTGGAAAAAAATAAACCTAAATAATGATAACCTGGAAATCGAGAAAAAAGAAGCGCGCGATGTAATTAACCTTTAGCGATGGAAAACTTTTCAATCCCAGATCATTTCACAGCGTCTACATTACTTTCGGCAGTTTTCCAAACGATCGCAATCCGCTGAAGAAAAATCACTTGTTCAATTTATTTCTTACTAAATAAAATAAAACAAATAACGAGTTCTCATATTCGGGTCAATGATTTCTCTTACCTCCACTCTGCGGTCATCCCGTTCTATTCTTATTGATTTTTTATGGGTCCCCAGTCATTCCGGAATTGATGGAAATGACGCAGCCGATTTGATTCATTCCTCAAAAATTTCTCTTCTTCAGATATCCTTTCCTTATCCACCTCCAATCACGCCAGACTTTGGCGGGATATTTATCCCTCTCTATTTTCTAATCGCCATTCTCATTACTGTTTCATTCAGCCAATTCCTCGTTCCCTGTTTCGGTTCCATTCTATTCCTTTCAGTCGTCGCTCTTCTATTGTCCCCCTAATTCTTCTCCGGATCAATCATTCTCTCCTCCCCTCCTCTCGCTTTCGATTTGCTCTATCGCCTTCTCCTGATTGTTCTCTTCACGATTGTGATCCTCCTCGTACATGTGATACTGATCACATTTTCTTTGAGTGTCCTGCTTTTCGTAACGAACGCTCCCTTTTATACAGTCAACTCCTGTCATTAGGTCTCCCTACTCCCTATAACTCTTCCTTTATCTTCTCCTTTCCTTCATCTTCTGCGGTGTCCGCACTTCTGTCCTTTGTTGCGTCCATTTCGGACCGCTTAGTTATTTAATTTCTTAGCTTAGTTTTCTTGTTGTTGGGTCAATGCCGCTGGCGCGCCCACAAAATAAAAAAAAAAAAAAAAAAAAAAAAGATATAGCTGATCTATTAAATTTTTCGGGGTGAACTGGAAAAACACTTAGCAAATAGGCAACTCTGATTAATTTATTTTAAACAATTACAATGATAAAACTGCTAGACGAATGGCCATAATCTTTATTTCGTGGATGTCCACTCATTCAAGCACTACCAGAAACGAATCTGCGGACTATTCTATGTTGGCCTCGATTTCTTCCTATTTGCGTGGTCAGTCGCAAGTATCGAATATTTTATTACATTTTTTTTTTTTTGCACTTTAAAAATCTATTAGGCTATTTTGGTCTTGCCCCAGCGATGGGTCAATTAGGCTACTGTTTAATAAATCGCGTACGAATAGAACACAGTCGTTATCTCAATAAATGTATTTTAAATTTTATGGACCTTTCTTTATGCGCCTCTTCTTCTTTTTGTAACAACCAGGCTTTGCCCATTGGCCTAAGAAGTCTTCTCCAGGAGGCTCAAAAGATGGATACAATTTCCAACTTGCATATTATTCTATAAATTCGCCTAATATTTTTCTTAAAGGACAATAACCTGAGTTACATTTTTTAATCGCAGCGAAAGGGACCGTATACGGGCCATGGAAAAAAGGAGAAACCATCGGCAAAATTCCTAATTTATTACTCAAAAGAAAAAAAAAAAAAAATCAAAGAATTTACAGCAACATTAATGAGAGAAAAACGTATGTAAGAAGCAAAATACAAATGTTGCTATTAGCGGAATAAATAAAAAAAACGAAACATTTACTTAAATCATAAATAAAAAGAAATCAGTAAAATAGGATTAGTAAAGCTAACGTCCGTGGGAATAGACGAAAGTGTGTGTGATTATATACACAGTTTTCTGCAAGCTCGCCATGAAAAATATAGAAGACAAAAGTCGCAACCACATAATAGCGTCCATCTATAAGGTCCTTGGAAAAAACCGATTTCACATTCCATTACTTATGGATACCGGGGCTTTCAGGTATTTTGGGAAGCACAATTGATGACAGAGCAGCAAAGGAAGCAGCACTGATGCGACTTGCTCCGAATATAAGGAGACACCACCATCAGACGTTAAATATCTAATCAAAAAACTTTTCTAGATCCTCTGGCAAGACAAGTGAGCTAACGCCAGATCATCACCGACGGACGCTCTTACCAAACGTCAGCACGACAGCCATGTTGAAAATACAAAGCAGGACCTCCAGCATTGGACGACTGAAAACAAAGCCCGGCTTGATCCGTTAGACCAGGCGCTCAAAGCTGTGACCGATTCGACCAGTAAACCCCATAGTCAACTGGAGGGCGTCATAGAAGACCTAAAACGTTCTACAGCTACAGCGATCGCTAAGCTGGAGATGCGCCTAGCGGAGGCACAAGGGCTGAAAGGAAACCTAGAGAAGGTTATCGCGGACGAAAATTGACATAGTAAAGAGTTGGAAGAAAAATTACACGTGGTTCTTGCGCAAAAAGCTGGGTATCCAAAGGAATTTGAAGAAAAACTGCAAAAGGTTATCATTGATGAGGCTGCTCATTATAAACAACATTCGGGGACGCCTTGCGTACTAATGAAGAGACTACTATCCCCACCATAAAGAAAAAGATACATCTTCTTACTATTTAATAAGGAAAACCATATACCTATCGGATTTTTAGCTTAGCTCTAATGTATAATTGAACGGTGGATGCGGTGGTGTATGTATTAGTGTCTATTGCGCTGCTGGCCGGCTTTTCGGCATAACTGAGCTGGCTAAGGGTGCCTACTGGTTCTATGGGGGTGGTGGGAGATGGCTTGAACACGATCGGTCCGCTAGGCAATAGTAAAAAGTTAAATTTGGTGAAACAACGGCGAGGGCACGGGTGACGTCATAGCTTGGTGGCAATGTTCTCAACAGCGTTTCTCCCTCCCACTTCTGCTATTACCCCATAAACTGTCTTGGAGTCCCTATTTTCCTTCTACTGCATATATGGAATTAGAAAATTTATTAGAAAAAACGCAGTCTAAAGATAATGTTAATGGGAAACTGGAATGCGGTGATATCTGAGGATATGGTAAACAGTGTTATTGGGATGTACGGATTAAGGAACGGGGACAGCCGTCGTGACCGCTTAATCGAATTCTGCAGATAGAAACAACTTGTAATCACAAATATATGGTATAAAATATCAAAGCGTCGATGTTATACCTGGAACATTCCAGGGGATAGTCATAGATGTCGAATCAGGTTAAGAAATCAATGGCATACACGGGAGCGGATGCAGGTTCCGATCATAACCTACTTATTATGAAAGCAAACCTAAAATTGAAGAGAATAATTGTCAATAAATCGATAACAGCAAAATGGAATGTGGAAAAATTTAGAAATGAAACGGTTAAAGAAAAATACGAAATATCAACAGATGAGAAGTTAACGAAACTGTGGCATAATATTAGTAATGAGAAGTACATAAAAACAGTATGGAGGAATATTAGCACCGCAATTTTATCAGCAGCTAGAGAAATAATTGGAAAAAATAAGCATAGGAAACTCAAGGGGTGGATGACAGACGAAATCCTACAAAAAATAGATGAAAAGAGAAATTATAAAAATGGCATAAAGAGAGACAAAAATATAAGTCTCCGAGTAACAAGATGTGTACTGACTGCAAAAAAGCTAAGCAAGATTGGTGAGAATTGTAATGCCGAGAACTAGAGGACCTAGAAAAGAAAGGAAGGCCAAACCTACTGTGTAGTAGAGTAAAAAATATGTCAAAAAATGACAAAGGTATTAAAACAACAACAGCGATAAAAGATAAAAACGGTAAGATCATTAGGAATCATGAAGATAAGAAGAAATACTGGTAGGCATACATTGAAAAAGTAATGAAGAAAAAGCTACGATGAAATGAAGGTCAGAAGGATAGTCAGCCAAGGAGAAGGCAGCATAATGAGAGCTAAATTTGATACAGCTCTGGAACACTTAAAAAATAACAAAGCGCCAGGCGTGGATAACGTACGGGCAGAGCTATTAAAAAATAGTGGGAAGAAGATGAAAGATGGACTATTTGAATTGGTTTTCGAAATATACAAGACAGGTAAATGGCTTGAAGAACACTGTACATCCATAGTAGTCCCGATTCCGGAAAAAACCAGGCGTGAATAGATGCGAGTTCTTTAGAACAATAAGCCTTATACTGCACGCGTCCAAAAAAAAAACTGCTTCAGATAATAAAAAAAAGATAGGAGACGCATATAGAATGATATTTAGATAATCAATTCGGGTTTAGGAAACATAAAGCAACAAGAGATGCGATAGCAGTATTACGCAATGTTGGCGAAAGAATGATGAATTTAAATCGTAATGTATACGTGTGGTTTGTGGACTGTCACAAAAAATTATTTCCATTACTAGAACAAATTTGAGCTCCAAAGCACATAATATGTTTGATTTATAATCTATACAAACAGCAGAAAGCTAAGGTCAAGGTTAATAATGATCTGTCTGAATCAGCGGTGATCAACTAGGGAGTAAGATAAGGATGCTTGCCATCGCCGTACCTATTTAACATCTGGAATTGATAGTAAAAACAGAATTGGACAATGTGAACCTTGATATAAATATTAGAGGCTCCAAATTAAAAATAATCAAATTTGCAGACGATCAAACTATAGTGGCTGGATCGTTAAAGGCGCTAAATGAAATGATGCAACAACTTAACAGAGCAGGAACGAAGTTTGGAATGGAGATAAACATAAATAAAACGAAAACAATGATGGTCAGCAAGAAAGCTAGACCTATCCGCGTGATGACCGATGGAAAGAAATTGAACAAAAGAAACAGTTTAAATACCTGCGATAAATAGTGTCAGAAGATTTACGGACTGACCAAGAAATTAGCATCCGTATCGGATTTGCGAATCTGGTTTTTAGGAAGATGCAGAACATTTATATAGTTGCCTACAAAAAAACAGACACTCTCTCAGCAGCCACCTAAATCTCAGATTAACCAGAAAATTACGCAAAATTCAATCCAGCAAGGTCACGTGCGCGGAACAGACCAAATGAAATCCTAGTTCCGTTAACCCAAAGAACACCCATGCCACCATTTCGTTCACTACGGCTCTTATAAAAATATTATCAATACACGATTCTGTACTTCTGTCTCCTCTTACTTCTTCACTAGTTGCTCCCTGGATCAACCTAATCCCCCTGTGTTTCCCCATAATGATTAAACAATTACACGCTGCCAACTTTCTCGAATTAGAATTAATATTAAAATCTTCGCAAACTATAAATTCCTCGTTGCAATCCATACTTTTTAGTACCACATCAATTTCTTTTAAAAACGCACATACTAAGGAAATTTCAAGTAGGAATTCCTGGCATGATTAGCATTAGTCAAAATATTATAGTGTTGCTTAAAAGTGCTTAAAAGTTATTTAACAGTACTAGAATTGTTTGAAATTTTTTTAACATTGCCTGGAATATTTTGGGATTGTTTGAAATTATTTGACATTTTGGCACACTATGGTGTGCAAATTTTTACAACCGATTTCTCCTTTGAAAAATACTGGGAAACAACGAAATTTTCAATTTCGTAATTAAATAATAATATTAAAATAATCTCAACTCAATATTATTATGACCATCGTATTAACGAAACAGCGATAGCATCCCCGGCAATTTAGTTAGACGATTAACACCGTTGCGATATAAAAATAAATTTGTTTGTCACTATTAAATAGCAGAAATTACAAAAAAAAATTGTTCAAACGAATTTAGCGCTCAACAAACTGTGATATACATGTATTACAGGAACAACTGCTCTTTTTTGCTAAAGCTGACGGTAACAGTTTAATTTTCGCTGTCAATCATATTTTATTTGAATGTTCCGTTTTTTCCGCTAAGCGTTCGTCTTTCTACATTCAGCTTTTGAGCTTGTAGAACGTGTTTTTCTTTCTGACGTTTCTTTCCTTTCTACGGTTTCTATCATTTTCTCCTTCTTTACCTCAATTTAGAATCTAGTTTTTTCTTTTCTTCCGGTACCTTAAACCATAGTGCTGAGTTGATGCCCTCGGCTAGGTAACTCAAAAAGAAAAACAAAAGGAATGCTTTAGTAATTCGTTCTCAATTCAACACAATTTTGCCTAAAGTAAATAGTGAACATGTCAAAATGCTGAACACGGTATATTTTTTGACATGTTTTAAATTGCGTTAATTCTAATAGAATCGATCGATAAAGCACTAGCGATAATTTATAGTTTCTAAGTACTTGTAAAAAAAAAAGCTCAAAGTGAATAGAAGTCTACTGGATTTGTCATCGGAATTCGGAAGATGGAAGTTTTGCCATTTTCCGCAGGCGGGACTACGTGATGTGAAAGTCGGTGAGAAAACAATAAAAGATATTTTGGGATTTAGTAGTCCATCTTGAAATTTACATTTTATCGGAAGGCTTAAAACGAATTATTATGAATTCATTGGCTCAGTGATTAACAAATAAGATTATGAGCCGATGGAATTTCAATTAAAATCTGAAATCTAGAATACTGTTATTTCTTGCGTCGCTAACTGTGAGAATTCCTTCTTCGCGCCTGAACAAAAGGGAGACTCTTTACACGTAATACTTATTACAGTGTCACAGATAATGCTACTCACCACAACAGTCATGCCAAAGTTAAGTGTGGTGCGGATTCAGTTGCAATTTGAAAGCGATTTGAAAGAATATACGTACTTTTCTTTACCATTAATTCCGCTTACTTTTAAATTCACCATTTTCTTTATTAAATGTAGCAAACTTTTTAGTCTTATTTTTAGCGCATGTTTAAGCTCATCGTGGCGCAGACACAACTTCAAATTTAAAAGGTTTCCAGCCAACCTTAATCGTGTCCGACAGAACGACCGAGCTGTTCTGTCACATTATAGTCGCATCCACCATCTTTCTTCATGTTTCATATTTTCATAATTTTTCTGTTCTTTCCATGCCTTGTTCTAAGTCTATTTAATTTTATCTAAATTTTCCTTTGCAATTCGATTCCCAAAAACCTGTTGTTGGGATCAACTATGATTCCGTGTATACCTGTATTATTTTCTTTCTATTGATGTCGGCTCTCCCCTTCCACTTTGTTTTCGTCTTTGATCATACACTCTACTGTAAGGAATACCAATTTCCCGGATTTAAATTGCAACCGTCTATATTTCAGCGAAACGATAATTCATTCCTTATAAAATCATTTTCCCATTTCTTTTGTGCAGCTTGTTTCGAGTGAAGCTGGAGTGAAAGAATTTTGCACAATGCTAGAGAGCTTTAGCATGGACTTGATAGCAGTTGAAATTATCCTTCTAGCAGAGTTAAGTTTAATGTGTACTTTCTTTTCACGTGTGCGCCATTAAGTCATGTGGGGAATCCATATTTAGCTGTTGAATTCATTAGCGCCAGTGCTGTTGTTCAAAATATTGTTGTGTTTGCTCCTCGGCTGGTTCCAGTCACTTTGTGCAGGATATTATTTTTTGTTTTTATTTTAGCTACTATATTTTCTAAATATTTCCGAAAGTTAGCCGACAATCTAAAGCATCATTGAGGTATTTAGGGATTTCTTTATGTATTCATTTACTCTTTAAGTTGTACAATCGTCTTTTAGTTTAAGTTTTGCTCTGACTGTTTTACCGAAAGTTTTATCAACATTCGGATTCTTCGAAATTTTTACTATTCTATTGGAAATAATTTTGGGGTCTACTATCACACCTGTACTCTTATTTATTTCTATCTTTCAATTTATAAGAACTGGCGTTTTACGCCTAGGAAAATCTCTGTTTTAGCTTTCATTTCTCTTCGCCTTAGTTCCTTTTGGCTTTACACAATCTCAGGTGATAATTTCCCTTCTACTTACTTTAGCTTTGTCGATCTTTGCCATTATCCCAAGGTTTTTTTGTTTGCCTTCACTTTCCAAATCGCTTCCTCAAACAATAATTCAACGAGAATTCAACAGCATTATCAATTCCTAATTTCCATCGCATGTAACCGTCTTCACGGATTATTCTTTTCTTGCTCCTTATTGTGCATTTTACATTTTGTCCTTCCCCTCGTTATCTTTTATTTCATCCATTAGTTCCTTTATATTGACCATATATGATGACCGAATCAAAATTGAACTGACTGCTCTTTTCTTTCTTGTTGTTTCTGAGTGCAGGGCCTTGCTGGCGTTCCCAAAGAGGGGACAAAAAAAAGGAATCACATCTTTCTCACTGGTACCTATCTGCCTCAATAATCGAAATTTCTGTCTTTTTGACTTGATTTCTTAAAGTCTAGTTCTATCTCATTTTTATCTTGCCTGGTCTAACGTTATAATTAATTCGTGCGCTTTATCACCGTTTTTTGCATTTTTAAATTTTCTCAATAACTATTCACATGTTTTGCTCTACTCGGTATGTCGTTTTTCTTATACTCTCTTGGAATTCGTTTCACCACGTGATGACTAATTTCTGTAATCATTCATAGCTCTCACATTTTGATTGAATCCATCTGATATTATAATTCAAGGTTTCCGTGAATTTTTCAAGTTGGCTTGTTCCATCTCGGTTGCTGTTTACATTTAATCTCCAGGAATATAAGTACCATATGTATCGGCATTAGCGATGTCGGTTTCCGAGGAATTTACAGAATATTTTGCGAGTGACTGAGTTGGATGCACATTTTCAGTTACAAAACATGGATCGCGGTTCGTGCTAATTTTCCATATTTGCAGTTTAAACGGTTTTAGGTTGTTTGGACTTCATGTAAGACGTAAAGGTCTACTTCTTTTACTCGTGTTAGTAGCTATTTGGGTTTCTTATATTACGTAATGACTACGAAAACCTCCAGCGATCACTGCGGTCTACTGTCAATGTTGGTTATATCATTTATCTTTTCGTCCTCTGAGGGGCGGGGGGGGGCTTGTACATCTATCAGTAATATATTATCTCGTATTGTCGTTATACTTTATCTTGTTCGGTACTTATATATGTATGTCCATTCAAGTCGTTGTTTCACAAATGTTACAATCGCTTCTTATTGCAAATTGCAGCAGCTCCATTATGGCCATTAATTTTGACTCTTTTGCTTAGCTGCTTTCATCGACAATGATATTTTCCTTCGTCCCTTTTGAAATTTTTCCATTGCATCAAATTTTACTCTACACTAATTTCATCTGCACTAATTTGTGACACATTCTGATAAATTCAGTTGTATGGAAGGTTTTGATATGGGTTCTTTCGAAGTTCCATGGCTATGTGTAATTCGGGCCCATAAGTAGCGAGAGGTTTTTATAATTCGCTAACAGAACTCCGGAATTCTTAACCGCTTATAAAATGTTTCCAGGCGCACGACAAGTACGTGGTATGAGTCGCCGCCCAACATCTTAATAGTATGGGGGCTCAGCATAATGTAAAGGGCGTACTACTGCTTGAGAATAGAAGATGATCTCTTTTACGGAGTTGTTATTGTTCCGGCAAAAGAGCGACGTTAGAGAGAAAAGTAGCTTAATGATTTTTTTTCAGCGATGAGGGATTCTAGTTATTATGATAATGCTGCTGGCACGGAGGGTCTAATTTTCAGTAAACGCATTAGACGGTGCTAATACGCTTTTATAGGCATAAACGATGAGCGCTGATGGATATTAATTTTCAGCAGTCTCTTGAGCTGTTTAACTAACGTTTACTCTCGTTGCCTTCGTTATATTACGTTCGCATCCAAATTTGTAGATAAATTTTCAGGTCGCCGTTGTTGTTAACGAACGGACGTTGCTGAGGGACAGAACCGCAGGGTTCGTTAACTGAACGGCAAACAAAACGTTTCCAACCATGGCTGGTATTAATTTTAACCGTTGGAAACTCGGGAGAAAACGACTAATTTACTACTCTGGCTGCAATCGATTTTTAAAAGGAACTATTATAGCTAATTTATTTTCCCGTTATTAAATCTGTAATTGCGAAGCAGCTACTTTTTAATTTAATTTTAACTATGAAGAGATGCCTCTGTATACAGTCCGGTTAAAAGCAGTCAGTAAAACTTATCGAAACACCAACAATGATAATTCTTACTGCACTAACAAAGTTAATCGGAAATTTTAAAATACCACGCACTGCTTGAAGCGAAGACGTTAAATATTCTGGACGGAATTTTTTGAGCTACTCGTTAAATGAAATTCGAAATTAAATAATGATGAAGATTAGTATCGGTACAAAAATTATTCGTTACTTATTAAACAAATGGAATTCCTTTTTTTTTTTTATGTTAATGTGTATCATTCCTAAAAATTTCACATTACTGAAAGGAAAACAAGCTATTCCTACAACCTTCGTAGCGGGTTTGGTCTTTATTCAATTCAATAGCTGCAATAATTTTTTCCTACGTCCATCTTTCATTGAATAATAGAAAAAAGTCCATTAAGCAATGGTAGTCTTTCGTAGAAATCAGTCAGTTACTTTCGCCATCGCTCATTAAACGTTCTCTTTCCTTGTTCGTTTCATGATCTTCAAATTTTCTCCTCAATATCTGCTCGATAGCAAGCATCTGCTGGCTGCTAAATACGAGTGTAATTTAGTCTACTGTCACTCTCAATATTGGCTTCTCTAGGAACGTGATTCCGTGTCCTTGCAAGGCAGCTCCGGAAGGGAGTCGCCTAAAAAACTTGGCTTGAGAGGACACTTATCCAAGTGAAAAGGAAAATTTAGGTAGCGGTACATGTTTTGCAGCATGAAATAGTTTCGGTAGTGAAACAGAGGGGGGCAGCCAACTAGCACGCACATACTGGCTGCCGGAGAGGTTCGATGTGCCTCCAGGATAGTTCTCAGAGCGGCATGGTGCACGGGATCGAGGGATTTCAATAATAATTTACTTGCAGAGGAGTGCTCCTGATACCCGTAGATGATTTTTAATAGGATGAGTTACGGAGGAATTTAAGATTGATGTTGCATTTGGAACTCGCCAGATATTTCAGAATAGGGATAGCTTTGGTGCATCTCGGTTTTAATTCGGAAATATGAGGCTTCCATGTAAGCCTGAAGTCAAAAGATAACCCAAAGAATTTCATTGCTGTTTTTTTTGGGGGGAAGAGGAAAATTGTTTAATTTCAGGAATAAACTCGAAAGTACACGGCGCTCCCCGTAAAATTGGATATACACCGTTTTACTTGCTGAGATGGATAGTCCGTTATTTTCAGACCAGCTCTGAATTTTGTTTATAGCTTTCTGGGGAATTCACTGAGCATTACAAAAAAGGATTAGACGGTAAGGAGATGTTTAACAGCCGGGCGAAAATGGGCGGCGAGATGCAATTTGCTACGTCGTTGATGTAAATCGTAGTCGTCGTGTTTGACCTAGTGGCTAGAGCGCTTGACTTCCGATCCGGAGGTCCCAGGTTCGATACCGAGCGACAGCAAAGTATGCGCTCTAGTTTAGTATACAGCATTTAAGACACATTTAGGGGCTGCATTGTAGTCATGAGTGTTAGCGTCGCATGGAAATATTCAGCCGGCAATCAATCGCGCCAGCGTGAGTAGGCCAATCGTCTCGCTTCGCCACTGATGATAACCTTCCGCACATTGGTCGACGGCACGGAAGCTGTTGCGCTCCACTTTACATGCTCGCGCTGAAATGTGGTTGTGTCATTGTGCACCCATTTCCACATTGTCAAATTCTCGAACGGACTATGCATTTTTAACATCTAATATGCATATCGTTAGCATACCTGAAATCCATACGGTTTCCTCGTATACGAGAGTCTGTCTAAGAGAAATAAGGTTGCACTAAGGACAGAGCCTTGTGGCACACCGTTCTCAGTTGTAATGGGTGCTGTTATTTATGAACCGATCTTTACGCGGATCGTGCGGTTGCTTAAAACACTAGTTATATATCTGTCCATTCGGCCACTTATTCCGGCCGTTTTGAATTTTTTTATATGCCGCCACCCGTGATCGAAAGATTTTTCCAAATAGAAAAAGACTCCGTGCGTGATTGCATATATTAATTCCGACCCGGAGAACAAAATCACATTATAATCGGTTAAGAGTTTAACTAAATCTCCAACAACTTTAACCCGTGAGAGGGTACACACAGAGCTATCAATTTGGTTTCCGATTTAAACTTAATACAACCATACAAATAACTAAAATCTGCGATAAAATCACCTACAATTTCAATCTAAACAAACATGCAGGAGTATTACTGATAGATATGGAGAAAGCTTTTGACACCAGATGGATAGAAAGTACTATATTTAAACTAATTCAGCTTAAGTATCCTTATTTTTTAATATGTATAGTAAAATCATATCTTTTAGACAGAAAATGTTGTGTCAAATTGAATAATTATGAGTCACCCAATAAGCATATAGGTGTACCGCAAGGGAACATTTTAAAACCGTATTTATTTATAATATGTTTAAACGACATTTCTAAAATCAAAGAGTCCGAAATATATCTATATGCAGATGATACTTTGATAGAGTATTTTATAGAACAGACACAATAACAAATAGACTGCAAAGAGCAGCTGACGCGTGAATAAAATATTTTAAAAAGTGACAGGTTAAAATAAACAGCAATAAAACGGAAGCTATTTTAGTTACTAGAAAACGACCATGTATACGAAAAGAAATAAACATCCAAGACAGACAGGTGAAATGGAAGGATAAAATCTAGTACACCTAAGTTTAACACTGGATAAAAGATTAACTTTCACGAAACTTATCAAAAATAATGTTAGAAAAGCTCAGAAAGAGATTTGTTGTCTATACCTATACTTTAATGGAAAATGGCATTTAACACCTACTTATTATCTATAAACAAATCATCCTTCCCAAAATATTATATGCAGTACGAGTTTGGTTGTCTACCAGTAAAAGTAATATTTGAGAATTGCAAAGAATTCAGAATCACTGTTAACGAATAGTATACTAAATAAACCACAATACACGAACATCAACGCTAGGCACGAATATGTACAGGAAATAATTACAGAGAACACGCGGAAATTTTTTGAAACGTGCAGTGCATCTAATAATAATATCAAATTTATACTATTCGTGTTTGTTATATAATTTAAGAAGTTCCTCAATAAAGGTTTATTATTATTATTATGATTATCGAACTCTAAAGCATAGATACAAAAAATATTAACATAGAATAATAAAACACATACTATTGACTTAAATGAATAATTTTATGAAACTCCTGTATGTCTAAGTTATATATTTTGTACTTCGTATTAATGTTAAGCAAGTTGAGGATTTCGATTTCTCGACGCCTACATAATATTTGTTATAGATTAAATTAGTATAAATCATCTTTTATTTTCTTGTAGGGTTACTTGCGCATGTACGCAGGTTTCCTCTTTTATGGTTTCTCCCGCAAACTAAATTTAGTTATGTACGACTAATAATAAGTAAATTCATAACAGACATGCTAATATCCGGTGAGAAACACTCATTTTCGGTAGGGATAAAACAAAATCTAAATGTGTTATATTACTATATAAAATAGTACAAATAAAATGGTTGTTTATGGTTTACGATAGAAGACCTATATAGACAACAGGCGAAACAGGAATATAGTTCACGACCAAAACAAATTTTTAACACTTAATTAACAATTATATACGACTACGGACAACTAGTTTACATCAGTTTCATTGGCTTGTGCTGTCCTTGAAAATCATTGACTCGCAATTGCAGATCCTCTGAAGAAGAATAAACGTGAAATAGCTCCGTTGTTTGTGAACAAAGATAGGTCAGTAAACAGATCAATATTTGGTTTTCAATCAGATTTAACATCAAAAAGTGACGACCCTGCGAAGAATAAAACTGTCTTAGTGTTACCTTCGATACATTCATGCGATGATGTTGACGAAAAAAAAAAAGAAAAAGACGAGTAAACCCAAAATTATTTTATTCTACAATTCTCTAAAATTGAGTGGACACAGTTGATGAAAATTAGTGTTTATTCAGTCAGGAAGATTACTAATCGACAGTATTTCTTTCCCTTCTAAATATCGCAAAGATAAAAAGTTATATAATTTTTAGATTCAACACAGAATAATTTCAGTTTATTATAAGGAAGTTTTTTTGTAAAAAATATCGAAAGAACTGTGAAATGAATATGTAAAATCGTATCGTGTTTGTCGACATTTATCAACAGATATCAAAAGCAGGTCGGACAGCTCTCTTTTTGTTAACAGTTATAGGAAATGTGTCATTTAAATATACTCCGTTATCCAAGATTCCCAGTGTAAAGTATGGAATGGGATTGGACTCCCTTCAAGGTTGATAGAAGGCGAGATATATGAAAGAAGAGACAATGGAAGCAATAGTGCCCAGCTTAACGAAAAGGTATACGAGAACTACAGAAATTATGAGGTAATTTTTACCGTTGGGTCTGTGGACAGGAAAGTAGGACGTTATACTTCAACTTTTTATTACTTAGAAAGAAATATATCTAGGGTGCATTATTTTTCATATATTTCATCGTTATTTATGGCGAAACTATACGCAATTAGCATGGTTCTAAAGTACGTGAGAACGGCTAGAGATAAAAAAATTTTGATAATTTCAGACTCGTTGGCGGTATTAACAAAATTAAAGTACTTGAATCCGAAATAAATGTACAACACAGTGGTCAAAATTAGCAGATTAGTATATAAGTTACGTTCTCAAAACGTTATAGTAAATGTTGAATGGGTGTCCGGACATGCGGTCATTTGGGGAAATGAGGTGGCCTATTTACTTACCAGCCTGGACATTGGTAGAACGCGGCTCATTAAATTGAATTGGGAAGAGGATTTTATAGAAATAAAGAATAGGATGTATGAAAGGTGGGAAGTAGAGTATAAAGAAACAAGTAAACAAAAATGGAGAAGATACTATATGGTAAACTACACTATTCAAACAACGAGTGTGATTCTCCGCCGATCAGATAGAGAGAGATTACATAACATATATATAGAGAGAGACTAAGGGTTCAGACCTAGGATATGCCAGTTAGGCAGATTAAATAACGAGAATTATAACAATTGCAGGGAAATTAGGTGTCTGGAATATTCCGTATGGCAGTGTATATAATATGAGCGGGAAAAGAGGAAGTTCATTAAGCTTATATTACCGAAACCTTACCTCTAATAGTTTTGGAAATTATAGATCAGCCGAATGTGTATGAATGTAAATACTTATACAGTTGCAGTAAAGCTGTGAAAATAGAAATTTAAATCAATTAGAGAGAAATAGCCAAATGTCGGGAGTTGGGCCAGAAAAGAAAAAAAAAAGAAAAAGAATTAAAGAAATGGTAGAAGTTCGTTATAAAGTACCAAAAGTAACTGCAGGTACTAACGGTAGATGTTTCAAGCGCGATTAGAAAAAAAATCATTTTTTTAATAATTTAACAGCGGAATATGCGGAAAATTCTTTGTAAAGAACATACACCTTTGACTTGTTGGCCTGTGCGAACAATGAATGGTAACAGTTTTTTTTTTTTTTTGAGTTCTTTAACCAGAGACCTTTATCTAAAAATAATTAGAAAGGGAAGGAATCAATTATATTTTGATGCGATCAGGTATTGTTAATAGGAAGGAACAGAAAAATATATGGAGAAGGAAAAGACAGAATATAATAGTCGCAATAATGAATGCGAAGACCAGGTCACCTCAAATTTTAATACAAAGCGGAACGCTCAATAGAAAGAGATAAACACTCAAAGAACACACGATCAGCATTACAAACATGCTCTTCGTTTGAGTAAAGAGAACAATACGGAAAGGGAATCAACAAAAAACGAAAACGGGATGAAGGTAATAAAGAATGGCTAAAACGCTGACAAATAATGAAGACAACAGTTAGATAAAGTGATGGAAACAAAAAGAACCACGGATTAGCAGGAAGACTATGTCAAAAGGACGGATAAAAGGAACAATTATTAGAAAAAGAGAAAGCGCACACATCCGATCAAATACCTAAGATGAAAACTTTTACACAGCGGAAGGAGATTAGATGATGGTATTTTTTTTAAAAAAAGAGGTGGGAAGAACATATGCGGAGAATAATAAAATCGCAAGAATGGTCAGGTGGAAGAGAACATATGGCCTGAAGGGCGGTCATGAAGTCAAATATATTTAGAGGAAAGGTGATTGGAGGAAATGCAAATAATGGAACGTAGGATAGTCATTATTTAATTTATGAATATAAAATAGAAAGGAGGCAGACGAAAAGATTCTGAAAAATCAAAATCCGGTAGGATAAATCACCGATCTGATTACACGAGATGGAAATTGAGAATTGATAGTACTTTGGAATTCCTGTCTAATTAGGGTCTACGGAAGAAATTCGCAGAGCATAGGCAAAGGGAGCATTTTAGTACAGTAACGGAGTTTGGCGATATATTGTCTGGGGTGCAATATAGTACTTATAATTTAAATAAATGGTTTATTTATTATGTTCGAATAACTGAGCCCTTTTTCATACAATCTTGTATGAAACATATGTACTGGCCCCAAGTGCACTGGATATCTCCCCGATTTTCTATTTGTTTTAGCAGGCTAAAACACTTGATTTAAAATTGCTAATTATCGATTGATGTCAGCTTCGAACAACGAACAAACGATAAACCAGCTTTGAACATCCTTAATACCTCAAAAGCAAAGTTCAGGTCTAAATAAACACACTTTTCCATTTCTGAATTCCTCAATTCGCCGTATGTGTTTAAATGATTATATTTCTAAGAATGATTTTCATGCATGTTTGACCCAAACTACATTTTAATCTTTGACGTTAATGATTGTTCAAGTATTTCGTTTGATGTATACCTCACCTCTGTTCAGAGCACTTGTTTGTCTTTTGCCTTCCGTTTTTATAGTATTATCGAAATATTGATAACAGAATTAACAATAAAATTCGTAAACGAACATGAAAACAAAAATAAAAAATTCCAAAAATAGTAACGAATTATACTTTCCGATTTTATCACAGTTGAAATAAACGGTTGGATAAAGGACGAATTTTGTCACTCACTTTTCTCATCCATATCAATGAAATTAACCTTTATATGTCGACATCGATATATCGATATATATTTCATTGAATTTAAGTCAAGCAGTTTAGTTTGAATACCGGCGTGTTGAAAGAGCTTAGAAATTAAATTGCCAAAGCGTTTATGAATGGAGTTCTTTCGTCAACCGCATGTTTTTTTTGTTTTTTCACGATTATTAAGCGAGAACGACCGCACCACGCCTAAATTATTTTACCTGTGTATTCGAAAGACCGAAAACTGTGTATTAATTTATATATCTTGAAATTTAAGTTTACGAATCGTGCATAGATATTATTTATTTAGTTAAATCTCTAGAATTTAAAATGAACACGAGCCATTTAAAATTGATAAAACCAAATTAAAATTAAACGTTATCAACAATAACATAAAGAACAACAGATTAAACGAGGAACCTCATTTCCGTTTAACTTCACGACCACAAACATATTGTACGTATACACCTGATAGGCGACGATATAATGCAATAATATTAAACAGACCGTAGATGCAACATTATACACCAACACATGGTTGATGTCGGATGCGCGAGTGACGTATTCACACATCTTTCGGATTACATCTCATCCGAAAAGAGATACAGCCTTTATACTAGCTGATGAATCCACACAGTTCATTAATCAACTTCATCCTTTCTTGTTTTTATATCCACCGCATTCTCACACCATGTGTTCCAGTGAAGCTAGAGCACTTCCAGTTCTCGGAATTTTCTTCTTTCCCTAATTTTCACGCACTATTGTTAACTAAATGATTTTTTCATTATAACCGGGCTAACGAGAACTGATAGTTTCTCGTTTTTATTTATTTTCGCACATGTATAACCCTGACGTTAAAACTATTTAAACAGCGGGGGAAATTAGACTTTACAAAGTTATTAGCTAGCACGCAACCAAAAGAATGAAAGTTAAGTTGGAAAATAATGCTTTAAAAAAACTCTGCATTTTTAAACTTGTCATTGAAATTTGAAAAAAGGGAGAAAATTTACACTGGATAAAACAGAAAAAAGTTTAAATAAATTATTCGCTATAACGAATATAAATTTTAAAATACAACAAAAGAAAATTCATTTCTAGGTGAAGATATAAACTGATATTAACGTTTGGGTGAAGCCGCGAGCTACCGTTGATGTTAAATTAAAAATTTTTTTCAAAAAAAAGTATTTTGTTAGTTTTATTTTCCAAGAACTTTTTAGTATTATTGTTAGCAATATTTTCTATTTTTGTTTCTTATTTTAAAAATGTGACACCAAAGAACAGTAAAAATATTTATATCGAAAAACGATATAATTAAATTTAAAAAGTAATGTAATTATCGTAAAAAAGAATAATTTATTTTTAATAATTTCAAAATCCAACAAGTAAAGAGTCACTTTTATCGAGCCGTACTTGTAACACACAGAAACGATATGATTAAAGTTTAAAAAAATAAAGAAAAGAAAAAAAAACTAAATTTGTTTATTCGAAAATTTCGAAAAACCATACATATTCTTGTATTTTTACGACAGAAGAATCGATTAAAAATAGAAATTCACATTCTATATTATCAAGAAGCAACTCAAATTTCAATTACAAAATTTGACTGGTTATCCACAGATACATATAGCGGAGTTAAATAAAAGCATTGAAGAATGCGAAACTCCAGCACATAACAAAGGAAAAGAACTGCTGCAAGCAATCCACAGTACTCACAGCAACTGTGTTTCAGGAGGCAAGCTTACCTATTAGCCGAGCGAAAAAAGAAAAAGACCTGATTTAATTGAATTTTTTCTTGTCGAAGGTATGGCTAATAATTACACTTCCTCAGAAAACATTTAAGAACTTACATCGGATCACTCTTCAGTATTTTGCTTATTATTAGTTCTACAGTGATTCAGAAGTCAAAAGGTAAATGTATGCTTATAAATATGTGTAGATTTACAAACTGGGAAAAATTCGGTGTGGAACTCGACCACCAGCGATTAAACTTAAAAGTTCGTTTGAAAACGGTAGAGAAAATAGAGAAACAAACTAATAATGTCATCGAAGCAATCCGTAAATCTGCCAAAGTTGCAACACCTGAAATTAAAAGTAGTAACAACCAGCAGATAATCCTCTTGAAATACGTAAGTTAATTACCAAACGACGACGAGCTAGACGGATTTGGCATCAATCACACCATCAGCAGGATAAAAAAATCTTCAATAGGATAATAAATTAATAAAAGAAGTTAAAAAGAAAATATTTAAATCGTACTTCAAAGAGCTTAAAAGCTACACGAAGAATGAAGCGGCTATTGGGTCAGTCGTAATGAAGAAAAAGCGGAATTGTTTGTGCAACATTTGTCAAATATATTTCAGCCACAGGATATAAAATCAAATATAAATCCTACGGTATCATATCAAAATAATGTACATTTTGGTTACATCATCCTTTTCGAAATCGCGAACGAAATTTTAAAGAATATTAATGTAAAAAAAGTTCCAGGAATTGACGAGATCTCTCCTGCAGTTTTAAAAGAATTACCGCGTAAAGCTGTTGTATTCTTAACGTATATATATATATATATATATAATGCTTGTTTACGACTGGAATATGTTCCAAATTGTTTCAAAACAACGCGGATCATTATGTTGTTACATAAAAAAGAAAAGCCAGCGGAGGAAGTTACTTCATACCACGCAATTTCATTACTTCCTGTAATATCGAAACATTTCGAAAAACTGTTACTAAAACGTTTAAAACCATTTATCAATCTGCCTGACCATCAATTTGGCTTTCGGAACCAACATTCGACTATAGACCAAGTCCACAGGGTTACATCTATCATTGAAAAAACGTTTGAAGAAAGAAAGTATTGTTCTACAGTATTTCTTGATGCATCGCGAGCGTTCAATCGTGTTTGGCACGAAGGCCTTGTATTTAAAATGAGTAACAAGGAAACTACTGTAGACTTTTGGAATCTTATTTGGCTAATCGTCAATTTCGGGTGGCACACGAAAATGCTGTGTCAATATTCTACCGTATAGAAGTAAAAGTGCTCCAGGGTAGCGTTCTTGGACCTATCCTGTACTTCTTGTTTACGCAGGATGTACCTACAGACAACGAAACAGTAACCGCATCATTTACAGATGACACCGTTATTCTTTCAGCTGAAGCTACAACAAAACTTCAACGCACGCTCAATCGTGTTAGGAAATAGACAATCGAATGGAAGAATAAATGAAGCTAAACCCCCGTTGTAAAGTCGATATGCAGCATAAAGTTTATTTAGGCAATCAAGTTGTTGCTCAGGCCGAATCAGCTAAATACCTTGAAGTGCACTTAGATAAGCGTCTAACGTGGGAAATGCACATTAGAACGAAAATTAAACAGCTCAAAATTAAAACGCGTCAACTGTATCGGCTTATCGGTCGAAATTCTACATTAAACGTATATCGTGTAAGCTTTTACTCTATCGGCAAATAATGAAACCGATTTGAACGTACGGTCTTCAATTGTGGGGATGCACGAAAGTTGCAAATCGTAACAAGATTCAAGTTAGACAAAACGTCATCCTACGTGAGATAGTCGACGCCTATCGATTTTCACCTAACGATGACATTCATTACGATCTTCAGATGCAATTCGACGATGATGTCATCAAAGACTTCGCTAAGCAGCATGAGAGGCGGCTTTTTGACCATGTCAATGCGGAAGTAATTAAACTTCTCGACACTCGACTGGGTACCAGACGCTTTAAGCGTAACAAACCCCAAGATCTACTACTCTTGTAAAAAATAAGCATATGTAAGGGAGCTTTAACCACTGGATTACTTGCTCCACACTCGTTTTTATCATTCACCAAGATGCGTTTTGCGTTAGGCGATAATCATGTTATCAACAGAGTTACTTATTTAACGCTAAGTTAAGATTGTAACGAATATATATATATATATAACTAATATGTAATAGAAAAAAAAAAAAAAAAGGATGCAAAACAAAATACTATGAATTATAAATAAGAAGGTAGCAGCAGCATAATTTTTTTAAAAAAAATTCATCTCTGTTTCTTGGAAAAAAAACAGAATTAAATAAAAGAGAAATACCATTGCGCATAATGTGAATCCAAAGAATAATCAGCACGTTCCACCCCGATTTCAAACAAAGCAATGATATCGCCGAAATTATTTATAAATACACCCTGTTTACGTATTCATTCGATACAAAAAGTGGATAATTCATCTCGAAATTGATGGCGTACAGTGACAGCATCTTTTGTTTAAGACAATTTAAATACATACTCAAAAATAATTAACACAATATAGCCTAAAAATTGATATGAAGGGAATAAGTTGAATAATGTGATGGTTCTCAATCGAATCGGCGTTATAACTTACCGTAATTCAAGAAAAAAATAAAACTTTTCCTCAAAATGAACGTTTTTTAATTCCACTTTATCAAAAATAGTATGACGCTTGGTTATCCAACAAAAATCTTAAAATAAAAATTAAACTTGATTCTATTTGGAGAGTTATCTTAAGAAATTCAGGGTTGAAACACCATTTAAATGATCGGTGCTAGTTAAATTTTTTTCTATGTCATTTCATTTTTAGGCGACATGGGAACCAAACCAAGTTGATAATAGAAGAGAGAACGCTCCAAGGAAAGTAGGGAACGTCCGAAGAAAACACGATTTACATTACACAGAAAAAAGGAATTGTCGGAGTGAAAAGATCACCGCGGTGAAGAGACGAGAAAAAAACGAAAAAGTGACGAAGGGAGAAATCTATGATCAAAACGAAGGCGACATATAGTGGTGATCATGGAACGACAAAGAGAAGGGAACTTGTCAAAGTAACAGGTGAGACACGGTAAAGGTTGAACAGAAAGATAAAAGGAATTCGGATTGGAGAAAAGAGAAAAAAAATGTCATTCTACAATTTGAAATGGAAATGTCTGGATATGTGATTAAAACATTGCGAGGGGAAAATTTATGAAGGAGGTGTCAATTAGAAGCCCCTAAATGAGCCAAAAAATCAGTTACTTCATTACCCTCAATTCTAGCATGATTAGGAATCTACGGTAGATCTACTTGAGTAGAACGAAACCGGAATAATTCATAAATTAGATTGCGAATAAAAAGAACGAAAGGTTCAAAAGAGGGCAATAGTAAGGGAGAAAAAATCGTCTTTACAGAGTCAACCATTAGAAGGAATCTATTCAAACGAGGAAGAGATAATAAGAACTGAATGAAGTATAGCAGCAGTAAATATAGAGTAGCAAGAAGGAAATTTAAAGGATTCAGAGTAGTTGTAAGAAGGAAAAATTAAATAAGCACCAACCTCACCATCCCTCTTAGATTCATCGGTAAAAATAAAGGCATGATTGAGATATAAGTAATTAAAAACCATGTGAAATTTCAATCTAACTATGGAGCGAAAAAGGAATGTAGCAAAACTTGACATACGGAATACGTGAGCAGGATGTAAGAGACTGAAATAATTAAAGAAAAAGCATGGAGATTTGTCACAGAAGAAAACATAAGGAGAAAAATTAGTAAGACGAACAGAAATGATTGATAAAATTGGAAAGTTGTTAGGAGTAAAAACGCCAGTTATGAAAGAAATTGATTAGAGGAAAAAGAGGGAAGACGTTTGATTAAGAAAAGCCTAGATAGGATCTGCGGATAGATAATGGGAATGATTTTAATTCGGAGAGGACGAATTGGAGTATATTTACGTGCACATAGATAAAGACGGTGACAGGAATTTTGAATGCGGTCAAGCTTTAACATGATGGACTAAGAAGAGTTGCCGGGCATATAGGAATAGTAGTCTAACCTAGAAAGAACGAGGGATTTATATAATAATGAAAGAATTTAAGGGTCGCCAGGTTAATTTTTGAGGAAGCTATTGAAGTGTGTGTACATTATATAGAGCACTTACGTATAAAATTGATAGCGTCAGATCATCTACTAATGTGTACCTGTTGAAGAAATATTCTGTGCACTCCAACGATTGCAGGATGTAAACAGTATCTATTATTTTTAGAAAATATTTTTATACGCAAGGGGTAGCTGTGAGTGAGTTTTGTAAATATTAAGGATTTATTTACTGTTAGTAGGAGTACTTTGGTTCAATGTTATATTTAAGATTTGATAAAAATTTAAGAACTGATGGGGGTTTGTAATATAGTTATTCTCTACATTGGTTATATGATTGGACCAGATCAATTTAGAATCAAAAATAGTATCTAGGAGTTTCGTTATCACACAAAAAGGGAGATTGGTTAATTATGAATCCCGCGTTAGTCGCGCGTCCAACCATCATAGACCGCAGTGGAAATATCCGATTATGTCAAATGCAGTTAAAAAACGTGTTTGTTTGTTTTCATTTAAATAATACTGGGTTAAAATTATCAAACATCTGAACGAGTATTTTTTATTGTCAACTCAGTGATTTCAGTTGTTAAAAAGTCACCGGAGGTTTGAATAATAACGAATAATCAAGTGGCGAGAAGAGCCTGTTAGATTAGTAATTCTCAGCTGAGAATACACTACTGTTATATTAATGCTTTTTTAGAAGCAGCAATATAACAAGAAAAACTGGTTCGAAACAATTACTAGAAAATAAAAAGCTAACGTACAAGTACATACGACGCGTAATAGTATAGAAGGACCACTAGAACTTTTTTCCGAGAAAAACAAGGTGAAGAATGAACTTTTCTCTTCGCTCACCGCAGACGATAGTTTCCTATTCTTGGAAGAAATTTTCGTCCTGTGTAAACCGGTGATAGCAAGAAGCCAGAAATTGTTACTTCCTATACTTAAAATAGGCATAGGTATTGTTGATCAGCCTCGTATGAAGAATATAGAAATACACAAGGCGGGTAGTTCAATCAATTGGCGTTTCAGTCATTTGACTGATTCGCCCCTATCGTCGAAGTCCTTTTCCTATCCGCTGTCCACCTTTTCAATTCCGCCTAGGCCTCAATGTTTGCTTCTTTCTTGATTGTATCCACTAGCGTCTGCCTTGGTCTTCCTCCACTCGGACTGCCCCCCACATGCGTATCTTTCTTTCTGTAACATATTTCAGTAGGTTATTATGTCTTATAACACATCTTCTTCTTTACTAACGATTTCCCGGTGCGGGGTCCGTTTGGCAACACTGTCTTCTCCATTTTCTACGGTCCTCGGCGTCCTCTTACCCAACACCGACTTCCACCATGTCGTTGTTGACAGAGTCTATCCACCGTCTTCTCGGTTTTCCTCGTGGTCGCTTTCCTCCAGGGTTATAATCCATTAACATCCTCACAGGGCTATTGTCTGTTTTTCTCATGACGTGACCGTACCATCGGAGTCTCGCTTCCCGTAATTTCAAACGTACAGGTACAACTCCTATACGCTCCCTTATATCCTCGTTTTTGATATGGTCGAGGAGTGTGTGCCCAAGAGACCAACGTAAAATTTTCATTTCAGCCACATGAATTTTTTGTTCCATTTTTGTGGTTGTTGCCCAACATTCAGCTCCATATAGCATTGCAGATTTGATAATCGTCTTACAAATCCTCCTTTTGAAACGTATCGGTATTCTTTTGTCACATAATACCCCGGTTAGCTGCCTCCATTTCATCCATGTTGTTTGGACGCGGGAATCTATGTCGCATTGTGTAGCCCCATCTGAGGTAATATTTGAGCCCAGACATTTGAACTTAACGGTCTTATTTAACACCGTGTTATCTATTTTGATGTACTTATCTGTAGGCTCTCCACATTCCAAGTATTCAGTTTTCCCGATGTTAAGTTGAAGTCCATTTTCCTGTAATCTATTTTTCCAGATCTGTACGCGCTTCTCTAAATTTTCTTTTGCTTTTATCCGCCAGGAAGACGTCATCCGCGTATAGCAATGTCCACGGTACGGGAGTCTGCAGGTCTGTGGTTATAGTATCCATACAAAGGATGAATAGTAGCGGCGATAATGCTGAACCTTGGTGCACTCCCACCGTGACCTGGAATGGCGGTGAAATGCCTACGGAGCACCGCACCACGCTGGTTGCCTTTTTGTATATAACCTATATTATCTTTATATATTCTTCTGGGACTTCGTGCATTCGTAGCGCCTTCCAAATTAGTTTATGTGGAACCTTGTCAAAAGCCTTTTCCAGATCCAAAAAGGCTATATGGATTGGTCTCTTCCATTCCCGGTGTTTTTCCGTCAATATTCGTGCCATATGGATTGCATCCGTTGTTCCACGTCCTTTTACAAACCCACACTGGTTTGGGGTGACTTGAATGACTTCCCATAATCGGCGATCCAGTATGCGTTCAAATATTTTGAGGGTGTGGCAAAGTAGACGAATTGGGCGGTAGTTGCTGCAATCCATAACATCTCCTTTCAGTTTCCATATAGGGATAGTTGTACTGGTGGACCAGATTTCGGGAATACAGCCCTCTATCATTATTCGATTGAATAAACTTAGAAGTATTTCCACTCCCTTCTGTCCCAGTAATTTCCAAATTTTAGCCGGAGTATCATCCGGGCCCGTTGCTTTCCCATTCTTCATCTTCTTTATGGCAAGTACCACCTCATCTACTTCTATTTGTTTGATGGGCCCATAAGTAGGCAAACAGTCCAATATTCGGGAGTGTGGAAATTCCGCTCCGCAGACCTGTTTGTAGTGGTCGGACCATCTTTGCAGAATTTCTTTTGGGTTTTCCATTATTTTGTTATCTGCGGGTTTAATTTGTGCTATGGGACCAATGTCTTCAGTCGCTCTCTATCTCGCTTTAGCAATTCCGTATATCGAGTTTACGTTCTCCTTTGCTTCTAGCTGGTCGTATAGATATTGGTAATGGGATTCCTTTGCTCTCGTTACTGCTATTTTTGCTTCTGATTTGAGACGCTTATAATTTTCCAAACTCTTAGTATCTTTTGTTTGCCACCATTTTTTGAAAGACTGCTTCTTAGCCTTTATGGCTTGTTGGACTTCTTCCGTCCACCACCAAGTTTGCTTGTCAATATATTTTTTCCCCGGCTTTGTTACGCCGAGTATTCTGGTGGCTGTTTCCAGTATTTGTTTTGCGATGTTGTTCCAAAACTCTTCAATTGAAGTATTAGCACTGTTACTTCCGCTATTTATATTTATGCTGTTTAAAGGTATTAGTAACTGGTCCTTTTTCTGTGGTAATTCTCACCACTTAATCCTGGCTGTGCGCGTCAGCCGATTACGACTGGACTTATCTAAATCTAGAAGGATATCTATAATTAACATTCTATGCTGTGGTGCTATGTCTTCTGACGGTATTACTTTAGCATCTAACACAAGTTTAGCGTCTCTTTTTCTTATGAGCCAGTAGTCTATTTGGCTCGCTTGATTTCCACTCAAGTAGGTGACAATATGTGCTCGCCTTTTCTTGAAAAAGGTATTTGCTATTACTAAATCTTGTTCTTCCGCACATGCGAGGATTTTATGCCCTTCGTTATTTCTGTTTCCATAACCCTGACCTCCATGGTGCCGCTCATATCCTTCTCTTGCTGCACGTACATGTCCATTTAGGTCTCCACCTATTAATATGCGTTCACTTGTCGGTATGCTGCGTATAAAGGCACTCAGCTGATCCCAGAAGTTTTCCTTCTCATGCTCCGAGCTTCCTGCATGTGGCGCATAGCATGAAATAATTCTTGTCGGTGGGTTACCTGCATTGATTTTAATAGCTATAATTCTGTCCGTGAGTCTATTTACTTCTGTAACATTGTCCTGCCATCTTTTTACAATTCCAACTCCATTTCGTACTGAAGTTGTGCCGTTGTAAAAAAGTTTATAGCCATCACCAATATTCTTGCTCTTTGCACCTTTCCATCGCGCTTCTTGAACACAGGCTATGTCAATTTTTCTTCTAGAGAGCACTTCCGCTAGTTCGCGACTCCTGCCTGTCAACGTTCCAATGTTAATTGTGGCCAGTCTGGTTTTTTGTATTTGTTTCTATTTTATTTTCTTCTGTGTTTTCCCTTTTTTTGGCCATTTTTGCTGTTGCTAGTGTTGTTGGTGGACTAGCTTCTTTGGCCTGTGTCGTCCTCGCACAGGTAGCCCTCGCCTATTTTCCGCGCCGTGCAGGCGAGAACGGCGCGCGTCACTTTGGGAGGACACCCTAGCCATATCCTTATTTTCCAAAAAGTAGTGTGCCATTTTAAAAGATACGACTATTTATTTATTTATTTCCAGCCGATGTGTCGCTTCACCTGTCGCTGGGATTTTCTGTTAGGGTTTACTCCCTTAGCCGAAATGATCCGGTTTTAAGGCGCCGGGTACTCGCCTATTCGCTCTAGATTGATATAGATCAATCTGACTGGGGCACCTTGTCACGAGCGGGCTGCCGATAGTTTGCTGTTGTTAATGCAGTAAAGAGCTTAACGGTATTTATTAGAAGGAACACCTTCGGCAAGTGTACCCTCCTCCGTTTTCCTATCGGCAATTGTGAGTTCTAATTTAGTTTTCCTGATCAGTGCCAAGTCCGCCGAAAAGGAAATTACCACCCTGCACGACGTGGACGTACGGAACTCACGTGATTGTTGTTTCGTTTCTCCGCCGGTGGGACTAGCACCATGTGACGGTCGAGTGACTACTTACTAGAGGAGATGACTCTAGTTACAACAACCTGTGCCCCGCAGGGCTTGTCTTATAACACATGACCTATTAATTTCCACCTTTTTTTCCTGATCTTATTCAAGAGTGACCTTTTTTCATCTCGTGCTCGATTAAAAACTTCTTCATTCGATATTTTATGGACCCACGAGATTTTCAACATGCGTCGCTAGAGCATCATGTTTCAAAAGCTCCAGTTTTCTGTTTTTCTTATTTAGCGTCTATGTTTCCGCTGCGTAAAGTGTCACTGCCAATGCATACAACTTCACTATTCGTTTCCGCAGTCCAATAGAGAGTGTGTTCTGCCTAATTACTTGCCTTTTTCTCATGAACGTCACTTTTGCCATTGCAATATTTCGCCTGATTTCTTTGCTACAATATACATTATCAGTTATTATGTATCCTAAATATTTGAAGGACTCCACTTATTCTAACTTTTTTGCTCATTGATTGATATATTTATACTGGCGTTTTTCTGATGCGCATTATGTTTTTTCAATGTTTATATTCATTCCATATTTTCCTGCTACGCAGCTTAATCTTTGTACCACTTTTGACAGTCCATCCTAGCCGTCTGCAAGTAATACTTGGTCACCCGCGAACTTTATAATTTTTATAGATCGTCCATCAATTTTTACACCTTCTTGCACTCCTTCTAATGCTTCGCTTGTTTTATGAATTCGGAGTAAATATTGAATAGTGCTGGTGATAGCAGACATTCTTGCCGCACTCCTTTGGCACTGTCTGTTGTTTTAGGCAGTTGATTCCTCCATTTTTTCCTGTCTCGTTTATAACTTCTGTATTGGTGCTAGTTGAATTTTAAGAATTACTATGTAAATGTGCATAACGATTTTTACATAAGTAAAGCCGATGGTGTACACTAGAAATAACTTCGAAAGCGACTTACTACAGAAGTTTCTTTTCGAATTAATTAAACTACAGATCGAACAAAGATCAACTATTAATCAATATTCCAGAGAACTTATTAGCGAGGCCTGTTTAACGTTACAGTTTTGGAAAATTATGTCGGACAAAGTTGTCCAACAGAAAGTCAGATCCCGGGAAAACTATTCGAAACTCTGTGCCTGTAACCACTTACGGAACGTGCCCAACCGAAATGTTTATCTTTCACGTTTTCGTTTTTTTCGTAATTTCACTTCATCGTTAATGATATTGACTGAAAAATACTGTTACATTTTTCTTTATTATTAAGCTTTTTTATACATAATTTTCCGCTAGTTAAAGAAAACACTCGAGTATAATTTTTTGAGACTGAAAAAATATTACCAAAGAACAAAATGTATCACACGTGGAAGTTATGACCTAAATAAATAAGTGTTTAAAAAATATTTTTACCGTCCACGATAATCATCATCATTTTTATCTCGTCAACCATTCGGTTGTTGATGGGCAAACCTATTCGTACATTTTAGCTGTACAAATATAGGTTGTGTACTAGGCAATTGTTTATATGCAGCACGAATGTGTCCACACGCAAGAAGTGCAGTCCCGTGTGTGTGTGGCTGCTGCGTCCTATACGCGCATATTATGTTGAACGCGGTGGTTTTCCATTGCCTTCCGCGTAAAGTAGCGAGTATTTTAATTTAATTTTTCGGAATAACTTTTGTCGTCACCCGGGATCGAACCCGATACTTCCGCAACGGAAGCCAAAAAACGCTCTAGCACAACCAGGATTAAATACCTTATAAACAAGATGAACTGATCCTGGCTGGTAAATTCATCAGTGAAAAAAGCGTGTCTAATAATCGATTTTTTCGAGCAAACATTTATTAGAAAACTGGACACAAACTGCTTTCGAAAAAAGTAAGGTCAAGGTATCTTCAGCTATTAGTGCAAATTATAATTTCTCGGAGGATAGATTGCGCTTGGACAGAAAATTAGAAAGGTCATCAACCAACAGACTCGATTGGGAGTTGATAGAATATAAGCGATGTCACGGACATGAAATGAGTATAGCATGAAAATTTGGATTCTAGTAGAAAAAAAAAACGAAAACTGACGAGCCTATACGGTTTTGTCAGTTTACTGGAAAAGAACGAAGTTGCCTCATATAATCTTCTAATATCAGTTCTTTTTAGCGTTTCGTTTTTATTTTATTTTTCTTCTGGCCCAGCTCTGGCCCTTTGATCAGTCTAACCAGATATCTAAAAGATTAATTGTGCCCTTTCTCATATTTCAACATTAGTGGTTTTCAGATCTTACCTTCTAATTTTTGGTTTACCGATATAACGTATTTCATTTTCCTTTCGCCAGTCTTTCCTATTATATTTATCACATTACCACATGCTCCATTGACCCCCATAATACACATTCTGTACAGTTATTGTGCTATTTACTACTATTCCTAACCTTAAATCTAGTAGCTGTCCCAGTCTTATTCGATAGATTGTACTGATATTATATCGCTCCGAACCTTTCCGATTAAACCACCGTTAATAATTTTTCCCTTTAATTTCACTCCCGCTCTTATACTCTATGTTCTAGCTAATTCTTCTCTTATATGGGGCACAAACTGCTCCTCCCAGTTTAACTTAATATTTCCAATATCCTTCCGTTCTATATAAGTTGTCTACTATTTCATTACCCTCGATGTATGCATCGGAATCCAATTAAATTTAACTATATTGTTTTGTTTATCTACACGTCACTAATCTCCTAATTTTTATTTTAATATGAGACGCTTTTTTCGGATTTTTATTTTTCAATTTTAACAGACTATCCTGCGAATCTGACTGGGTTAAAATCTTTCTATTTTGTCGATTTTTCAGAAATTCTCCAGGACCAAAAACATCTCGTATAATTCCATCATCAAAGATGACTTAGCGTACGTAATCTGCTAATTTACAAATTACTGTAATAAAAACCGGCCGAATAAATACCTCTCTTATCTTGTCCACTGACACGTCAATGTATAAAAATATATTCGCAACCTTAGTACAACTTTCTTAACAATTCTTCAAAAATTGCATGTTGATTGATTATTTATTATACGCACTTTATTATCTCCACTGGAAGTGGCATCCAACGCTACTCCCAACTCAGATAATTTCTAGGACATTTAATATATTGGAAATATGGTTTAAATGTGATAATTTGTAGAAGCTTCTGATTAAAGGACAAATAATAAGCCACGCCATTAAGATTTAAAAGTTCCACGGTGGCCATAATTTATCTACCGCAAATTTTAATTGTAATAAAATGTCGCCAGATGAGGTTTTCTCTATGTCAAAGAAGGCAGCATTAAAGTGAACTATTCTCGACTGTTAAGAAACGTGCCTTTACAGACTTGCGATGTGATTGCTAAGCGGAATTTTTCACCACCGGCTTGATTTAGGAATAGGATGTTTTAGATTTTAGAAGGAATTGAAACGGTCTGCTCAACGTTTTTTCTTTTTTTTTTTTTTGTAATTGTAGAAAAAGATTATGCTATTAAGGAAACCGGTCTTATTCATGAGAAATGAATGAAAATGACTGAGATGTTTAATACAGTTTTGCAAGGTATTGGCATAACAGTGAATGCTAAATTTAGCTACTTCTAGTTATATTTTCATTATTTTTATTTACTTATCTATTTTCCTTTATTTTTGTAATATTTTGAATCGGAGATGGTACTATCTTAATGTACAGACGGCCTGAAAAACCCTCAATGATGTCCGACCCTTCTAGAGTGGTGAATAAAAAAAAAGTTTACCATGTAATTAATACAACGGTATTATTTATTTTCAGGTACATGATACGGTTCAGAGCAGTTATTTAATTTCCACCCGTCTGCCATCGTATTCAAATACAGTTGCGGACGTGAATATGCTTCGTGAATCCGCTTTAAAAATCTGTTTCTCATTAGTGCAGATAATGAAATTGTACTTTAAAAAATGGGGGGGGGGTGTATTTTACTAGATAATGATTTAAACATCTTTTGTGGAATTGAAACTCGTAAACGGAAATTATAAAATTCGCATACGCATCTATGAAATTAGGCATAAACTGTCAAGGTTTTAGCACTTAAGAAAGTATATCTGCATAGAGTTACTTACAACTGTAATATATCTATTTTCTAATTCTACTAGAATTGACAGTGTGGGAAGCTAGCACGGTTCTAAGTGAAAACATAATGAGGTCGATGCTGGGCTACTGAGTTTAATTGTTTAATAAAGTTTAACAGATTTTATAACATCTGCTCCCACTTCCTTATTATTTTTACGGGTGGCCTGATGATAGGGGTAGTAGTCATGTCGGAGCTGTTTTTATGTTCTTTGAAAAACTTTTTTCCGTTTTATTTTACAGCCGGATCTTACGCAACAATTCGTTACACCATTCGCATCGTTAAACTTTTTATTTCCCGCCAATTTAAAAGTGTCTTTCACAAGTTACATCTGTCTCTTCCTCATCATGCTCTTTTCACTTTGAAATTCTTTATAGGTGGTGATCTCAATCTATCTTATCAGCTTCACTCCAATTTATCATCCGCTGATCCCCCTAGTTATTCTAACGTTGCAACGACAAAGTGAATTTCCTGGCCAAATCGCTAACTAGAATACTTCTCGTAAACACTATTTCTTTTACCCGCTGATATGCGCTCCTGATTATTTGCTGCTTTCTATTCTTGACCGCTAATTTCTTTTTCCTTCGAATTTAGCTTCTCGATTAAGAGGGTAATGTTTTGTTCTTCGTGGATTGTCTATTTTTCGAATATACTCTGCTACGCAGCTTTCATTGTTAATTCTTAAACGTTACACCGGTTGATTCTTGCACACCTTTTCACTTCTCTCTCTATCTCTCTCTCTCTCTCTCTCGTTAGATGTTATTTATATTATTGTATTTAACTCACTTTTTCTTCTTTCCTTATTTGATATTTTTATTCTGTAACTGTTCATCATTGTGTTGTTTACAAGAAGAAGAAAATACATCTTTGCGTCGACACAAGTCTTCACTTCGAGTTAATTTTGAGTGTATCTACTATGAGACGAAGCAATTTGACCATGTGATGTTCTGCTTGGCAAAAACCGAGTTTTGAAAGTTGCATTTGCATTATTTCTCGCTTTGTATGTATAGTGATACGGATTCGGTATTTACCTGGCGCGATGATGTCGAGCTAGAAATTATTCTCCGATTAAAATCATTAATTTTCGATCTCTCGGCATCAATCCTATTATTTATCGTCGTCCGAGAATACGGCCGGGATATGTACACGACCGAATAGGTAATTTCCGATTCTCGTCGAATTTCGGGTAGTGTTAGGGGTTGTGTAAGTGTCCTGGTATGTGTGGTCTGCGACAACAGGATAGTGCCTGTCGGCCGCGTGAGCCGTGTGTGAAGATGAGCGCTGTAGCGGCTATATAGTATTAATTGATAAGGATTCGGTAATGTACCGTTAGTTTTAGAGTAAAATATCAAGCCGTGTTTTGTTGCGAATTAACTGATCTAGTCGTAGTCGTGATACATGTTAAATCTTGTTGTGCGGTCAATTACCTGTGTTACCGTTTTAATCGCGTACTATCTAGTCGTCGGGTTACTTTTCCGTGAAATCAATTTTAATTCCGGTGAAGAAATTTTATGTTCAGTCACACTTTTTTTCGTCTAATTTTCTAGTCTGCATCAATGCTGTATGCGTCCGTTTGTTTGTGTTTTTTTTGTAAATTTTGTAATATACGCGATTTGCAACATTAGAAATATTTTATTGAACGCGTGTGTTTGGGAGATCGCAATATCTCCGTCGCGAAGATATTACCGTAAGTTGTTTTTTTTTCTTATCATAAAAAGTCTAATACTCTGCGCGACAGAGCGATTCCGGTTGCAACACACCGTGGGCAAGTGTTGCTGGCGCCCGTAATTTGTCCGGTATAACTTTTTTGTTTAAAATTATTACGTACTTTTATCGAAAAAGAGCGAAGGATTTAACCCCGCACGTCGTAACATTGGCTTCCCGTAAAAGGGACCCGAAAATCCACAAATCGTAACAATATTATATACTAACAAGAATTCTGGATGTTCGATGATCCCGGGTTTAACTGATATGACGGGTTCCCACGAATCCGTATTTAACAACTATTATTTTTTTTGCCAGTAGTGGTTAAAAAAGTCTTTAAAAACTAAAAAAATCCCGATCTCAAAAAAATAAATGTTTATTTAAATAAAATATATTATAATTGAAATTTCTAACTAACAGTTAAAAATTGTAGCGTCGTTTCTGAGCAAGTAGCGTGATTCAGAACGTTTATTTCAAATAGCATCGCGGCAGCGACACTTAGGGGCACCGTTACCGGTCATTTTGAAAGCGTCTCTTCTCGGAAGTCTCGAAAAAGTTTTCCTTGCCTCCATGAAGTATATATAATTATTATTATTATTTCGAATTAGTCACTGCTGGACTACGTTGTCAACTGGTCCCGTCATTCTTCTTCCTTTCTTTCCATACTGCTTTCATTCTTTCACTGTGTATTTTTTTTTCTTTCTTCGATCCACGAAATGTCAATTCTTCCTTTCTGTTTCTCTACGAATCCTTTACAGTCAAATAGTTTCTTCTGCAATGGCGACCGCTGTTCTTCTATATTTTCCGGCGTAGTCTTCAGTTCTTCCGGGTCTTTTTTGGTCTCTGTGTACCACGTGCCGTTTATTTTTAGTTTTCACACATAATTAAATAATCTTCCGGTGAGCCTACTCGGCTCCATCCTTTGCATATGACCCCGTAGAATCGAATTCTTCTTTTCCGGATGTCGGTAGTGATTTATATATTTTCCACCTTGTTTCACTGGTCCCAGTATTCTTTTTACTATTTTTCTTTCCGCGATTTCAAGTAGTTCATTTAATCCTTTTCTGTTCATTGTTAGGCCTTCCGCTGTATATAATGCTTCTGGTCTCTGATCACAGTTTTATAGTGCCTCAGTTTGGCATTTCTTGATAGATATTTCTTTCGCTAGATGAAAAGCCTCATTCGATCGATCCCATATTTGATTGGTTCTTTTTCTAACGCACTCTGCTCGATTAATTCTCCCAAGTACTTGAATTTATTAACTCTTTTCACTTAAATCACACCGGTTCTTATTCTATCCGGTTGTGATATTTGTCATAAATTTGTTTTTTTTAAAAAAGGAAATTTGCAGCCCAGCTATATCCGCTTGCTCCTTTAATAGTTCTATCTGCCGTTTTGCTGTCTACATAGATTCCGCTATTATTACCAAATCGTCTACAAAAGCTAAGCAATCTATTAACAAATTATCCTGCTTGTATCCTAGTTTAATTTTTCCAGTGATATTTTTTTTATTCATAGCTTTTCTCCATTCTCTTGTAACTTTTACAAGTACGCATTTAAAAAGTAAAGGTAACAGACCATCCATCTGTCTAACTGCTGTTTTTATTTCAAACTGTCTAGATATTTCGCCTCTAAATTTCACTTCGGCATTTTATGTGTTTGTTAACGCTTTTCATATTAACCTTGTGGTTTTTTTTATCAAGGAATCGACAAAGGTTGTTACCTATTTTTTGAATCTTTTCTTCAAATGCAGCATTATTGACTTGAGGTTGAAAATTTGTTCCACAGATGATCTATGTTTCTTGAATCCACATTGATATTCGCCAATTTGTGAGTCCAGCTGTTCTAGTTTGAATTGCATTAGAGAAAGTATTTTATAGGTAATTGGTAACACCGAGATTGTAATTGTCACATCTGTCTGTTCTCCTTTCTTATGTAATGGATGTATCAATGTTGTCGTCCAGTCCTGGGGGATTGTTTCTGTTTCTCAAATGTTTTTCATTATTTCAACCACTTTGTTTTAGCATTTATCATTCGAGTTTTTCCATAACTCTGCTATTATTGTATCCTCCCTTGGGGCCTTATTGTTCTTCGAAGATTTAATTTTATTAGCGAAATTTTTCCTTTATCTGGAGGCATAGAGTCGTCATTTCTATGCCATTTTTCGCAGGTGAAGGTTAGTGTTTATCTTTCGCTGTTTAGTATTGTTTCAAAATACCCTGTCAATATTATTTCACAATTTCCTTCATTACTAAAAGCCACTTTTCGATTTCTGTCTTTGAACATATGGCACGGGTATATAAAATACATATGTGTCCGTTGCTATGACGTTCGTTTTTTTTTACGCATTTACAGTTGAAAAGAACAAACACATCAATTTTGAAGCGGCTAAACATTTTGTCTTATCTGTCACCAAAAGAAAATCCTAAAATGTTACGAACATCTGGTGCAAAAGGGAGAGAATCGGTTTGAAAAATATATATATTATGATTGAAAAAATACCGTAAGTATGCTAAAAGCAAAACTACCCATTTGATGGATGGATCACATAACCAAAACGAGCCAGGGTACTTGAAATCATACAATAGATGGTGGCCAAAATAGAAGTCGAAAGATCGAGGAGACGCGTTAAACTAAGTGCTTAATAACTGAATTTGCAACTTCGATGAAGAAGAAACAAGTTATACATCATTGTTGTGAAACACTTACCGCGTAGAAAGGAGAAAAGAATTTACACGAAACGTTAATTTTAAAATATAAACAAAAGAAGAAACGCTTTACTGTATCGTTGAAATTTCCAGACAAAAAGTCAATAACTTTCTGAAACAACTGCGATATAATGATTTTGTACAGAAATAAATATGGTCTAATTTAATACATGTTGCGCATGCATAAAATAATCTCCCAGTAGACGGCTGTGTCATTTTACGCCGGCTTATACGAAAACCGCTACATACTCAAACCGGAATTGCGGTTTACGAGATGTGGTCTGGGCAGCCTCACCGGGCCTAAACGGCGCCGGAATTTCCGGCAATAAAACGAATAGACAGAATCGCCAAAAAGTCTCTCTCGGAAACCGCAATTTATAATACCTGCCAGCAGTTTTCATAATCACTTTTGCCATCGACAACTCTGAATCTAAAGGACGATATACAAAGCAGTCCGTGCGTTTTGGTCTGCAGATGGCGCCTCGTTTGCATAGCTAAACCCCTTTTGCAAAAAAAAAAAAAAAAACAAAAAAAAAACAGTATTATTGAATTAGCGGTAGACCATTCGATGATGTGCGCAGATTGAAAAGGTTCAAACTTCCAATTAAGTATCTACGAAATCTTCACGAAATAGTAATCCGTTATTTCTTCAACGTTAAATTCACGTTTCTACCGTTAATGTTCATCACTATATCTTCTCTGCGATTGATACATTAAAAAATGAACTGGACGTAAAAGAATTCCTTACGTGCCGTCCGTGTGTGCGCAATCGTGATAAGAAAGACCCTTTTTTACGATTTGCTAACGCTTAATTTTTCACAATTTTAAGTATACCACACGTAACAATTTAACACTTTTCAAATATCGTGTGCATACGAATAACTAGTGATATATTGTGTGATTTTAAACATTTTCGAAATAATCATCGACGCATTCGTGTCCTTAAGAAATCTACGAATTATAGTGCAAATCTCAAAATTATAATACCGAAACTCTGGGAAAGTAAAGGCGTATCCCAAGTAGTAAGGAACTGGCCCCAGTATTCTCCTTAGATCCATTAGGCTTAGTATATTGTGATCCTTAACTTCACAATCCATGATACCTTATCAAGGATATATGGGGGACTTACTTTATTTTAGTGAAACCTGGCGAGAAAAAGTGAATTATACAACGCGTGAGAGCGACACCGGAAGTAATAAAAGTAGTACATGCGATGATGGCAATTAACAAATGCACGTACTGTCGTGGCATTTAAGATGTTATAAAATAGTGAACAGTTCGTTGCAATATTAACAATATATTCCTACACCGAGCCGAACGGTTAATTAAAAAAAACGAAAAACAAGAAAAAAGTGAAACTTCGAAATCTACATAGACTATTTTTCAATGTTAGTCTTGGGTTTGACCCACTTCTCGGTTTGTTCATCAACCTTCAAGGAGGCTTCTCTTCCTGTTCAGATCATACCCCGCAGCATTATTAATTGTTAAACTATCATTAAATGGATAAAACTGTTGTAAAAAGTGTAATTTATGATAGATAATCTTATAAAACAAATTCTCTTTTTGATGTTTAGTTGTCGGCTCGTTAGCGAACACGAAATTCCGTGGTTCTCAATTTTCAGTTATTTTTGCCTGTTTGATCAATACCGAAAAAATTTTCTTCAAATGACACGTAAAAAAGAAAAATGAAACGTCGAATAATTAATCGAATTTTTTTTTACTAATAGAAAGATTTTCGTAATAGGGGAAATGCGCGGTCGTGGTGTTTTAAGATCTCTATACAAACGGCTTCTTGCTCCTCAATGATGTAATTCGCACGAATTTTTTCCATTGTACGTTTTTTTTTTTTTGGTTCGTTAACCGTCGGTCAGACATCTTAAAATGGTGAAGGGTCGTTACTTAAATTCTGGTTCAATATGAAGGAGAACTCGTGTTGGCGATGGGGAAAGGAGGATACAGGAGTTGCGTAATGAGGACGCCCGCATTTAAGCGGGTGAAAATTTAGAATAGAACTTTTAACCTTTTAAAACAAAAAACCGGAAGCGGCTTTACGAAACCAAACGGCGCAAGTAGAAAAAAAACAAAAAAAAAACGATTTCATCCGGAAAATTCCGGAAGTGTATAATTTTGTTTTTGCCATTACGGTATTAGTCCGTATATTTTTCATAGTCGGTAAGATAACAGTACAAACGTTTTTGTCATTAACTTTACATAAAGATAATTCAAAAAAAAAAAATAAATAAATAAACTAAAGTACATACGCGATATTGTTTAATTAAGTTTTTTAATTTCATTATTAACTTAACGTTTACTTCGATTTGTATACAAATTGGATCATTAATCATAACGGCCGCTAAATAAGAAATTGCAGTAGCCAATTCTATTGCATTTTGCATATAGTTCCAATTTTCACCATCAAAGCACTTTGGAGCGCTCATACCAGTATCTAAATGAACATAATTTTTTTATATTTAAAATGAATCCATTCATTTCTTACCGATCGTTTGTAATCTTTCCGAGCACGTTCAGATCTCAGCCGTCGTAAAACCCACCGTCCGCACTCGCATATGTAAAAGTCACAATCGCGCACATCGCACACGCTGCGAGTAATTTGACGTCAATTTTCAAAATTACCTAAAATATGCCATCAGAGTACCAAAAGTTAACCTAATCCCTTATCCCCCTCATTTTGCAGATGATTTGTGATTTTTTCGAACCTGCCAAAACCCCAGTTTCGTGAAAGCGCACTATCCATACATCGAAGCTCACAACTGTCCTAAAAGCACATTACCTGTTTTAGCGTACTCTGTACGTGATCGAAAACCAATTTCCAATTGTGTGTGTTAAAATTACACACTATACCCGGGATACTAAAAAGGAAAAATTAAATCATTCTTTCTCTTCTTACAGATCGTGCATGAGCCTGAAACCCCTCGCAAGATCATGCAACGTGCACTGCTCGGATCCATTTTCAAAATGTAGTTTGACGAAACCGTTACCAAAAAAAAGAAAAATATGTATAACATTAGCAGTAATGAAAAGCGAGTCCTATACCCTTAATAGGGTGTCTCGCGTTGTGAAATTAAGATTCACAGTATATATTAAACCCAACAAACCTGAAGAGAATGTTGGGGCCAGTTCTTTTCTCATGGAATCACCTTTATTTTCCCGGTTTCTCTGGTACTCATTTCAACTTCAGATTAGGTATGTATCTGAGAACGTGACTAGGATCCGGAATAAAACGAGTCTACAGCCTATGGAATAGTTGTTAGTCGATCAGCTTAACTAGCATGCTACTATACTACCAATTTGGAAATAACGGAAGATAATAAAAGTAATGCATCGTTCGGAGATTTTCAGGGTGATCTTGATATGTTAGAGACGCTTTTGGGAATTATGTGTTGTGCAACATAATGATGCTTGCAAAATAAGGGAAAAAATAATTAAAATAGTAGTAGTACGTTCTTGAATCGTTAAAAAATAAAATTTATTCCGGAGTGTCTATTGCCGATGATCTCCTAAAATGTGATAATAATGTAGCGGCGATACCGGGGGCATCTTCGATGGCGTGTCTAGCTTAAATAGTAATTCTAACAAAACAATATCAGTCGTGAACAAGCGAGAGCAGAGCTAGTTGCTATATATATTGTTTTTATTCTGACAGGGCGAGTGGAAAAATCCTGCCTTTTGTACCTGATAGAATATCGACTGAAAGGTAATCACTGTTGTCTCGTGTAGTGCTCGGGGTGTAACATACGTCGGAGGAGAAATGATTAATTGGTGTGGGGAATTTTTATCGTATATATTATTGAAAGCGGCTAACAACCGCACGTTATAAATTGACTAGTTTTAACCATTGACCACGAGATATCTATGCTCGGTCGCTTTTATTGTTTTGTATTTCTTTCGAAGCGTGCAGAAAAAGATTATATGAAAAGAACGCGGGCAAATCTTTCTAAATTATCGTAAGGAAGATTCACTCTGCCAAAGAACAGGTTGAAAATGTTTGTACTTATTATTGAATTCTCGTGAAACGGCTCTTAGAAAATGTTGTAATAATTAACTTAAAATTACGTGAAGTACATTTCGAGTAACGGAAGCCAAATGGTAGCGTCGGACTCGGAAATGGACAATTCATAACGAGTCTCGAAGTTACATCTTGGATCAAACTACGAGTATAGTCGGCAGTAATCGGAAATTCGCGGAAAGAATGAGTGCCGAGAACCGAACGATCACAGGATCCAACGAATACCAGATTTGCGATTAATTACGTATCAGTTAGCGTATAGAATTGCTCTTATTTTCCGTAATCGTGTAATTTAGTAAGAAATCGAAAATGCGTTACCTCTGCACTGCGTGCAATGATATATATACGTGTGCGCACAGTGAGCATGTGAATTTTATTGCGAAAAATTGTTCCCGGTCGTTTCGAATAAGTCGCGTTGCCAATTCTTTAAGGGATACGAAATTTTTAACATTAACTGTGGCCATCTGTGTCGTCACGGTTTATTACAAATATGTGAAATTTTTTTCAAATTAGATAAATACAAAAGAAAACCGGTCGATTTTTCATACCCCGAATTTAATGAATATAGCGTAATAATAGGAAAGATAATTAACGAGAAGTTTGTTCTTAAAATTACAAAGGATTTTGTTCCGATTTTCGTTAGTCAAAGTCTGAATCGCTATAAATGGCAATTACGATGGGGGATCCTTCAGAATGTGCCAATATAAAAGCATCATCATTATTTTATAATTCTTTTGATTACATCGTGATTTTTAGTTATGAAATTTGGTTTAATTCTAATATATTAATAAATATTTAATCGTGTTTAGCTTCAACAACATAGGGTGACGTGCGGTAACAAATAATAAATAGAACGGGAGAAACCGAGCGTATTTTAATTGGAAACAGAAGGAACGACAAGAAATTGAACGGAACATCCGTAGAAGAAGCAAGAGAAAATGTAAGTTTGCCAAACATCATTAGCGATGCTATGTGGAATAGAAAGTAATACTGTGTGTCGGGACGTGGTAATATCCAATTGGATCATATATTAATGATGTTAGATAAAACGAACGTATACTTAATAATATTAATAAATTAGGTGAAAAAAATTAAATAGATGAAAAATTTTGACACTTGCGCGATTACGAATAGTAGTATTAAGATCGATTTTAGTAATGGAAATAAGAAAATGACAATAAATGTTGCCAAATTAGAAAAGAAAATGAATCAGAATAACAAAGATCATTTAAATTAAAAATTTATCAAAACAGGTGTTACAGAAAAATTATAATTTAAAAATATAAAATAAAGCCGGCATGTTTCGGAATTACGTACTCCATAATAAATAAAGTTAAAAGTAAAATAAACGACATCGTATGTGCCAACCTTATAAACTAATCATTTAAATAGCAATCTGGCACAAAGTTATGGAAATGTTATCAGATAGCTTGATCGAAGGAGGTTATGAGCGGCGATTTGAACGTAATGGAACATTATGTGAACAAAAAATTGAACTTTTTCGGCAGCCGGAACTTCGGGACACAGAAATATTACAAGCGATCGGTAAAAGCCGGCCGAGGAATGGTTGGCTAATTTTCAGTACCAGCAAGCTATACTTTCGTTAATTGTGGAATCGATGACGAAATTTCAGTCACTTAAAAATGGGTGTGCTACAAGTGAAGTTCGTTTCGCGATCCAATCAGAAAAGAATAAAAATTAAAAAGATAAAAAATTTATCAGTTTCAATACTGACGCGTTTTTTAGTGCGACACTAGCACTCTGCCCCTACAATGGTGATAAAAATCAGAATATAGGCTACTACGAGTATTATTAGGGAATTTTCAAATGATTTATCTTCAAGTTTCGAAACGAAGAAAAGCCATTTACGGCTGAAAAAACTGGTTTTCCCGTTTTTGGTCCGGTTTCACTATATGAAAAATGCTGGAAAATTTCAAAGACATTCTTAGCATCGAAATATATAAATTATCCTTTTTCATTTGTGGAAACCATATTTTTTGTTTCGTTTTTATCGAACTTTTAAAATTTGAAACGCTTATGAAAATTTGAATTTCTCGCCAAAAAATCAGAAAACATTCATCGTGATTTTATTTTGAGAATTCCTACAAAATCGTTCGAGGTTTTCTGAAATTGGTCAACTAAAGGCTGACATATCATAATAAAAAGCCCTGAAAAACACATAATATTCGATTTTGAGGTTAGGTTATAGCATATTTAGGGCTGAAAACTTAGAAATCGTCATCATTTTTACTGCTAAATAGGAGGGCATTCATAGGCATTTTTGACTCGCTTATCATCCGCCTAGGCCCTTTGCGCAAACATTTTATTCACAAAAATTAAATTCTCCGCTACAAAAGTTGTTTTGGATGTCACTTCCAGATATGTAACACTATAACACGCGCGAACTAAGGACAATGGGAAAAGCAGATGGTGTATTTTTTCTTCCAAATCCGAAAAGTGGGTTGCACATATTTGAATATAAATGTAACATTAATAAACGCGAATGAAAAAAGAAAACAACTATAATTATCTACATAATATTAAATCATATTCATAACGTAACTTGATATAGCTAACAGTGTCTTAAGTTACATTTAAACTTATATAAGTATAATTTTTTAAATTTTTTATCATTATTTGTATTATGTTTTTATCTTGTTTTTTTTTTTTTTTTACACATGTAACGTATAAGGTACATAGAACCAATTTTATTTATTTAATGAAATTTAGATTGTTTATTCGATCTAAGCGAAACTCTCAAAAAACTTAATACTTTCTTCTACCATCGCAGATGTTCTGTATAACTTATTTGTTGACCTATATATCCATTACATATTTGCGTTGAATTATCCGCTAGCTGGTATATTTCATTTTCGTTTTATTTTAGTGGGGGGGGGGGGGGGGTTATCGGAAGGCCTACGTAAAAAATTCAATATAAGGCGTCTTTTATTCCCTGTTTTTTAAATATTCAAAGGTGAAAATAAAAAAAATATCCCTTTATTTATGCGCTAAAAAGTACAAAATAACTTTATTAGTGTGCGACTATCAGATACGCATCTTAGCATTAAAATCTGAAACTACAAAATATTCTGAAAAATAAAAGCGGGGGCCGCAATTACAAAAATATTCGGTGTGTGTGATATTGTGACACACAACAATGGAACAATATTAAATAGTGATTGTAGTTTTGACTTAGGATGTATCGTAATATTAATATTTAATTATTATTCTGCGGCCCTCGCTTTTATTTTTCAGAATATTTTGTAGTTTCAGATTTTAATGTTAAAATGCGTATCTGATAGTCGCACACTAATAAAGTTATTTTATGCTTCTTTTTAGTGCATAAATGAAAGCCTATTTTTAAAGTTGTTTTTTTTTTTTTATTTAGTCTGGATTTTTACTATTATTTCAATAAAAAACAGTAGATTAAGAATTGAATTTTATTTGCTTTATTTTTTTTCAGAATCTTGATTATATTTACAGAAATTTTTGTTACATTTTATTATTAAATAATAGATCGCATTCTTTCAATTATATTGTCTTTTGCTTTCATACAAAACATACGGAATCCTCAGCACATGAAACACAATATTTGACTAATATCGATCTTTCCATTGATATATCGTATGACCGGAAAAAAACATATTTTTTTGAAACTTTCGAGCTTTTGGCGCTTCACGGGTCCGATTTTAAAGTTGGAAAGCCAAATGTTCCAAAGTAAAAAAATACGGAAGGATGCGCAGTTTTTTAACCTTGTTCAAAATTTTTAGCTATAAAGCTGGGCCACAAGCGGGGGCTACGTGCCGGTTTTTGTGCTTTTTTAAACTTTGAGTAAACTTCCAATGTTTCGTTAAGAAAATGAAATACGAGTTTGCTCTCGAACAATAGCGCTCTTTCCAACAGTATATAATTTTTTTCCAAAAGTTCGAGTTTTTGAAGCCCCGCGGGGCTAATTTTAAGGTTAGAAACCTAGATGTTCCAAACCAAATAAATATACGTGTATGTGCGTATTTTCAACTTTGTTCAAAATTTTCAACTATAATACTCGCGTCGCAAAGCGAGAGATACATATTAGAACTTGCGCTTTTTTAAATTTCTCGTAAACTTCGAAAGTTTAATTAAAGAAATAAAATATGGTTCCGCTCCCGACAAATAGCGATCTTTTCAAACTATATACCCCACATGTCCGAAAAAAAAAATATTTTTTTCTAAAATTTCGAGCTTTCGGTGTCCCGAGGATCTAATTTTAAAGCTGGAAACCAAAATGTTGCCTAATATTGTATTGTCATCTATAACAAGCATTTCTGCAAAAGAACATTTTTTTAATTTATCGGGATGTAGGTGAAAAATCGTTCGCAAAATTCCGCCCAGACAGACAGAATGACAAACCGAGTTATATAAATAAATTCAATTTTAAGAAAAAAAAACAACAAAAAACAAACAAGTTGTATTTCTATTACTTACATCAAAGAGATATTCAAATTTATTCCGATAGTATAGCCATAGTTTTTAACTGATAAAATTTAGGGGCGCTTATGTGTGCCAATTTATGGTAATTGTATACAGAATCATAAGAACTCATTGCAATACGAATAATATATCAGTTATGTACTAGAATTTTATTTAAAAAAACACTGCTGTCTTTTAAATGATGTGATATTTTTCAAGAATCGTAATCGGTCCCAACCCTCATCATATTCCATACTGGATACTCCGCTAAATAAAATATTAACCAGCGTTTAATATAAATGTGATGATTTTTATTTAAATTGTTAATTATTTTACAGAGAAAATTATTTTGCAAAATTTTATGCTCTCTAAAGGTTATACAATATTGAATTTATCGCTAATTTTGTTAAGTTTAAAAATTTTTTATCTTCGTTACTTGAATAATACTAATACTAATAATAATAATACTACTACTACTACTACTACTAATAATAATAATAATAATAATAATAATAATAATAATAATAAAAATAATAATAATAAAAAGGTTATATTTAAAAACGAATTTGACTAATAAGCCAAAAGGCGATATGCGATCGACAGGACATGTCGCATCCCTATTTATGCGACCTTCGGGATTTCCAAAAAGTTTTCGACGTCCTCGTTTCCCTCTATCTACGCCCCCTTCCCTGAGCCGGTATGTATCAAAACGGATACTGCATCCTTGTTGCGGATGATCCGCGAACTGGGGAGAGTTTCAGTTTAACCCTTCTTTTCAATAACATCCCGGCACTGCTTTGTTCGCCTTGTTCGGGAACCGCACTGCCCGCTTCCTCGGCTGTGGTGCGCAAACTGCGAACACACATTCTCCTCTTTATGAGAAGTGAATTTAAAAGCGACGAATGCCGCTGCTTGTATAGCGGACAGCTTATTACACCTCGTTCTAGACGGACGGCGCCCTATTGTTCAACTGTTCGTTCAAAATTTAAGTTTTTCGTAAAATTCGTTTTTTCAATTCGTTTATTTCTACTTTTTGTTTTAATATTTTCCTTTTTTTTGTTTTCCCATCTTTAAATTGTCGTAAATGAAATTACAACATGTGTCTGTGTGCGTGTCCGTGTTTATTATTATTTAACCAGCTTTCCGGGCAATCGCAGTGAATCTGATATTATAACGGAAGAGTATTACGAGGTAAAATGTCATTCATTTTCAAAATTTATCTATTACCCCTTTTCGCATAACATCGAATCGCTTAAATTAGTTTTAATTTTTTTCGCAATTAAATACATTTATAGAAATAGCCGTATGGTGGTTAAATATTATGCAACGGTCATCGCTGTTCAATCTCACATTTTCAAAAGTTGTGGAAAATTACACCCTAATTGTTTTATTTTAAGTGATAAATTAAAATTTTACACTTCAATTAGGAATTTTTCCGTCGCTGCTGTGTCGTAATCTTTTATAAATTTTTTTTTCATTTTTACATTTTAATATATGAATAGGGTTTCTCAATTATTCTTATTAAATGCCACCGGTTCTGGTTTTAAACGTTTATTTTAAGATACTTTTGGAAAAATAAAAATATAGTAGTTGTCTTTAGATGTTTATTTTAAAAACAAAAGATATCGTACTTTGTAAATAAAAAAAATTATTTTAATGTTTTTGTTTTTTTAAATTAACGGATTCGGTTTTTATTGAATATCTTAAGAATTCTCACTCCATAACGTGTGGTATACTTTGCAGCGTCCGTGGCTCGATGGTTTTTTCTTCTCGTAAGAACTGCTAGGTGTGTTTGGATCAAATTGTAACTAGAAGTTTAGGCGTAATATTTCGATGAAAAAAATTTAATAAATACGCAGAACTTTTTTTTTGTTGTTTTTTTTTTTTTTTTAATGTTTAATGTGGCCTACGATGTTACTGAAATCGGTCTAGAGTAGCGTAATGACGAGATGATGTACAGATGGAGTAATTGTGTACCTTGTAGTCGCTATTTCTGCAACTGTATAATTCGTAATTATATTTTCACTCGAGAATCACAAAGCGAGCAGTGAAACACTATTTTTTCCTTTTTTCATTTTGATTTATTATTCGATAAATAAACAGGAATGAATTTGTAAAGGGAATTCAAAACAATCACAAAAATACTCATAATTCTTACGTGATTATCGCACCTTACTATCCGGAAGTAATAAGCCTTTCTGTTTTATTTTCCTTTTTTTTCGTATTTGCATAAATCTCAGTTTAATTAGTTTTTTCCGTTTCCCCTTTTCTTGCTTTTGTTTTTGTTTTTTTTTTGAGGTTCCAGTTGGACCAGCAATTCATCTTTTTTTTTTACTTCAGACTGTTACTGTCGGGCAATTTTTTTTTTTTGGATTTTTCCATTCCGGATATAACCAGTGGGCAAGTATATTTAATATAATCTGTGTATAATCGGTTATAGTGTACTTATGAAAATATATGTTAATTACAAAATCTTTGTTTGCATGTGCGGTGGGCACTTAGCAATAAACATGGATTTTTTTTTTTTATATCACACATAGATTTTTTTTTTTTTATGTCACACATAGATTGTAAGAGAATGTAGATATATTGGTACATAGTCACCATTACATTATATTTACATTAATTAACTTAATTAATAAATTAAATTAAATAATATATATATATGTATGTACAAGTGTGTATGTAAATAAAAATTTCATAAAACTGCAGTGAAACTACAGTGATGGAATAACAATTAGAATTAGAGTTAAGTAAACATAAACATAAGATACCGACCAAGGCTGATTACTTGCTTTTGCAGTTAGTTTGATTTTCATTGCTGAATGGAAGTATTGAAGCAGATCCTGAGCATTTTTATTATTAATTATAAGTGAGGTGTTAGAATTGATATTAGGAAGAGCTCATAGTCTGTCAAAGTTGGTGCAATCAAAGATCAGGTTCTAGAAGTTATCAGGTGAAGTTGATCTAGAGAGTGGGCAATTTGGGGAGTCGGTGAGTTTGAACCTTTGTAAGTATTCGTCAAAGTTTCCATGGCTAGAAAGTACTTGAGAATTAAAATATGTTATGTTTAAGTTTTTGAGATGAATCCTATTTCTAATGTTGGGGAAAAATGTATAAGTTATGCGGCTAGTGTCACAATGATCCCAGCGACTTTGCCACTCATTGATGATTATGTCATTTATGCCGTCTTTTAATTGTTTGAAGGAAAGGAAATCCCCTAATTGGGTAAGGATATTATTGGAAGGGAAACATTGTGATGTTGTAACAAATTAAAAATTTTTAGTAATCATATATTCTGAGACTACAGCCCAGCTGATAAATCCCAATGTCGGACGTTTAGCCATCGCCTTAAGAAAAAATTTTCCAAAAAGTCTGAAGAAAGAAAACTAAAAATGACATGAGAGGGGGTAGAATTTTCCTTTAATAATCTTTTAAGTCTGCCGGACTGACGCTATCTTTCGGCAAGTCCAAAAGAATAAAAATAGAAAAAAAAATGGGGGTTGAATCGAATATGAGAGAAACGAGAAAATTATATAACAGAATAGTCAACAATAAGAGCATGATGGAAAAGAAGACAATTTATAAGGAAAGGACTAGAAAGATGTTCAAAAGAAAAGGAAAATAGGAAAAAAATAAGGGGCTCAAAAAGTTGTGATTGTCCAACTATCGACTAGCCAGAATCCAAAAAAATATCGATCAGTGCAGTCCGATATCTTTTACTAAATTATTTAGTTAAAGTAGAATAGCCTTTCAACACGAATTTTCGTCAGTGGCCAAATAGTTTCTCGCCAGGCCAAAAAAACAAAAAAAAAACAACTAAAAAACACTACGGATTTTTCATGTCAGCGTAATTTATTTTAGCTCGCAATGATCACAGTGCTGCTCTAAAATTTCATAATATAAAACTGACCAACTGCGATCAGCGGTGAGATGTTTAATAATAACGCTGAACGATGTTGTCGCACTGTGGCTTATGAAAGTGTTGCCAACGATATTGGCGTGATTACACATCACAATATCACAAATAATTCTCTTCGACTGTGTTGTATTAAAACCATTTCCAAAACAGCTGCAAAAATCAAGTGTTTTCAATAGCTTCTAGCGATCGTTCCAGAGATCTACGAATATTTGAACTAAATGATATATATATATATATATAAGCAGTGGTCGTCGTCATCCGAGTAACACTTCTAGCTAACCGCCTGATTTCGATCTGAGATGACGGAAAATGAAAGGCAATATTCAAAACTTATCGGTAATATATCGCGATACATGTAGAAATATCACATTTGAATCGAAACTTCTACCATGATAATAGTCTGTAAATACGCTTGCTTATTTGACCATTATCGCGTCGCGATCGGATTTAATGTGAAAATGATGTGCAAATTGTGGAGCTCCGAACGGTTGAAATTAGAGAATGACGATCGAGAGATGTAGAGAGACGCATTTAACAATTGTAAAAGTGGCGCTGAAACTGGCCACCCGTGCCTTGTTAACTGTTCCGACGCGGTTAACTGCGACGGTCGACGTACAGAGTGTGGCACTTTGTGTTAGGTAACATTTACTGTTCCCGGCGGACAGATCTCGCAGGTAATTTGTTTTACTACCGCAAAACCGTATATTTATTGTAACTTTATAATCAATCCAAATCATCGTCTGTTCCACTTATACAACAACTAAACTATTCTAATTTTTCTATTTGCATTTTAGAATCAATGTAAGCAATCATCAATACATGATGTATAGAAAAATGTAGAATGCTATAATATATATATATATATATATACGTAAGGGAGGTAGACTTTTCAGTGAAAACAAAAACATCAAAAGCGCATCTGTTAAATTACAATAAAATTAATTCATTAATAATTTTCGAATTCATCTAGTGCATAAATCAAGTTCGTTTTTAATTGTAACATTTCGCACACGGTGTATTAATAACTAGCTTTCTCTTTCACTGCATGCATACAGTTCGTATATATATATATATATATATATTCGTCAAGCCGTTCGTGGGTAGCCTAGTGGTTAGGGTGCTTGGCTACCAAGTCAGAGGTCACGGGTTTGAGACTTGTCTCGTCCCGGATCCAAATCGCTCCCAAGCCTACCCAGCCTGAAATAATTGGCTACCAGAGAAATCTGGGAAAGTAAAGGCGGCCGAGAGAAAGGAACTGGCCCTCCTACTCTCATTAGTGCCGTTGGGCTTAGTACATTGTGAACCTTAACTTCACAATCCCAACGCCCTCTCAAGGGTATGGAACTCACTTTACTTTACTTATATATTCGTATTTTTATATATTCTCATATGACGGAGTCTGATTTGAGTAACTAAATGAATACCAAATTCACATTAACATTGCCGTTGTTTACGGCAACGAATGTGTATAAAGCATAAGAGTCAATATTAAATAAATTAACCTGGAAAGAAAAAATTTGTTCTGAGAACGTCTTTTATTTCTTCGTTTATACTTCATTGTGATACAACTGAAAACGACAAGCGTGCAGTAATAAAACAACGAAATACGCATAACATGGATGTTGCTGAAGAATTAATAATCCTCACAAATAAAACGCAGCAAATTCGGCTTCACAGATGTTTCCTTTCATCTAGCGCCCTCTTTTTACTCTTTATTCACATTATAACTTTACACCTGTAATAATTAAATATGATTGAGTTATACGCTGGTTCTCCGTTCCCATTCACTATTAATTTATGTGACACGGCAACGGTGTGGAATGTTTTAATTATATTTCAAATAAATTCTACGTGATATCTAACATCATTTTCAATGTTCCCACTTTACCACATTAGCATAAATTACAAGTATTTTACTCATTATTCTCAACAGAAATAATTTTTCTCCTTACAAAATTAATTCTAATTCAAATTCATTTGCTTTGTAGTGTTATTATGTCGTATGTTTTTTTTTTATGTAACATCTTTAATTGACTCACGTGGGTCCAGTTCGGAGCATCAACGCCTTTTTATCCTGTTGTGTTTGGTGAATTACGTGCATTTAGCCTCTTCCATTTTATAATTAATGCAGAGTTGTCCATCGTTTTGTTTTTACTGAATCTGGTTCCAATCTTCGTTTCGCTATCGTTCTGTCGCGTTCTAAATTCCATCAGCTGTGATAGGTGATTATAATTTTGTCTTTTAGGTTTTCTATATTTTGGTATAATTCCGTTGATGCGATGCTTGTGCTAATGGTTCATATTACAGTTTTGGTGTTTCATTGTAAAAGTTTTGTTTTTGCTAAATTATATTCTCCATTTTTTTCACATTTTTACTTTATACATGTTCCATTCTTTAATTAATTTAGTATTTGTTTATCGCGTATTTATTGGTCGTCCTCTTTTTTCTTTACGTTTTTTTTTTCCTATATAGCTTGTGAAATCTTATATTTGACGTTATTAGAGCTAAATTTGAAATCAACCATCTTTACGATCCAAGCAGAGTTGCCCTGCGCTTAAATTGTGCAAATTGTTAACTTTAATAAATTCATTTAATTCCGTTTCTTTTCTACTCTTACACATATCCATGTAACATGTGTTAACTATTCATGACTTCTACGATGCGGTGTATGTCTCGCTATTTATTTGCTTTTTATAATACCGGGCTTACACCGTGGATTAGAAAGTTAATGCGTTTATTTTAATGCAATATCCGCTTTTGTATTATTGTTTAATTTACCCACTTCGGTTCATATTACGATGGTGGTTTCCTAATAATTTTCGGTTACATCCTATCGTATTCTATCCAGTTGTATTTTGAGTATACAGTTTTTTCCGTTAGCTAGATTTTTGATATTACCTGCAATATCTACATTATTTTTAAATATTATTCGCATTCCATCGAAGTATTTTCAGACTTTCCACGAATTATTTTATTTGTTCGGAAACACTGTTCTTCTCTTTCTCACCCACAATATTATTTACATTTTGTTTTTCTATTGATGGTACCAGTTTATTTGCATTTGCTATTTTTTTTGGTTCTATTTTATTAATATTCACTGTTTCGTTTGTGTTTATATTATGTTTTTATGTCATCCGATTGTGATTTATTTATATGTATTATGTCATTTATTATTTATTTATGTTTATCGTTTTTATTTTTTCAGATTCCACTATTTCCACGTTAGTGTTTCATTTGTGTATTATAATCTATTTTTGCTTATTGTTTATTATCCTTTCTTCTTTTCTTTTTCTTTTTAAGCATCTTTCTCATGATATCTTTTTTTACATGTTGTTGATGAGTTAATTTTTATGTCCGATTGTAATTTTTTCCCTATTTTAATATCTGATATGTATCGCTGCGTAGTTGTTCTCGCGTTTCGCCAATTTTTTCCCCATTTCCTCCACTTGATTTATTTCGAAGAAGTTTTCACCGTAATTTACCGGTACGTTTCGACTGATATATACAAATACGTTTTGTGGTATTGATTGCCCATAAAAGTAAGTCAGCATCTGACTTAGGTTAAATTCTATGCCGTTATCTGTTTTTACTCGGCCGTCTATTCTTTCAGTTTTTTGTATTATGTATTTTTCACCTTCCCCTATCAGCAAGTAAGTCTTCTTCCGCAAAGTAAACTTGTCTACCTCCTTCATCATTGCACTTGATGTAATGTAATATATCGGACTCTTCTTCTTCAGTCGTACTGCTCGATTCCGGGCGTTGTGACTACATTGTAGCCGTGCAGAATAAATAACGCTCATCATGACAATTGTTTATATACAGTACCAATGTTTATACGCAAGATTGGAACTTATGGTAAATGTTTGATTTATCAATATACAAATGCAATCCCGTGTGTGTCTGCTGCATACTAACTAGAGCGCATTTGATGGTGTAGATGGTGATTTTTACCATTTAATTTTCGTAATAATTATCTGTCGTCGCCTGGGACCGAAATCAATACTTCCGTAACGGAAGTCAAGCGTTCTAGTATCTAACCTATTGCGACGACTAATATGTCGAAATGCACGAGTTAATATTGAAACGTTTTATTCATTCGTCCAACACGATTTCACTTTCAATCTCTAGATGCATGCATTTTATTAGTACTCCGATTTTTCCAATATCTTACATTTTTTTTTGTACACTGGGAACATTTTTTTTTTTTTAGCATTTTCATAATTACTCCGTATTTATTAATTTTATTACTTAAGTTGCCGAGTTATATAGTATTATTTCTTTATTCTAATTATTACTATTCTTATTATTATCATTATTGCTGTCTGTTGTTGACTAATAGTTACATAATTATTTTCCACGTTTATTTTATCAATGATTCGTTGTCTTTTGGGAATAAATCTAACCACCGTTTTCGTTTTTGTGTTACAATTTAGTTTTATAAAGTTATATTTACATAGAACAATTTTCTTTTGTTTTTTTTTTTTTTAAAGGGAATTGCAAACCGTAGACATTAACTTAGCATAAGAGGAATTGCGTGACAGCGGATTTCAAATTAATTATTACCGAATGAAATACTACCACCTAACCAACTACGCTACGATAGCTATTATAATACAATCTTCCCAGGTTTATCGTTTAGCAGTTGATTCGTAAATACCCAAAACTACATTCTCACCGTACTCATTCTTATAACTTCGGATATGTTCTTTTTAATTATCTTAACCTATATTTTTATCATACGAGTTGTGTTCCAAAAACTAAAATATAGATAAGAACATAGAAAATCATTTGATAATTCATATTGATAACATAACTAAATGCTGAAGAATATAAAAAATAGAAAAAGAAAAAGGATGTAAAAATAGGTAAGAAAATAAGATTTCATTTGATTCAAACTGATATTGATACATAGGAGTAAACTTTGAGGAGTATACAAATTTAAAATAAAAGACTAAAATACGGATAAGAAAATAAGCTTTCGCTTGATCTGAAAATAAAATTTTACTTAATAAGAAAATAAGATTTCACTTGATCTGAAAATAAGATTTCACTTGATAAGAAAATAAGATTTCATTTGATCTGAAATTGATAATACTTAACTAAATGCTAAAGAGAGCGAAAAAAAAAGCAAAAAAAAATTTAAATATAAATAAGAAAATAAGATTTCACTTAATCCATCATTGATATTGATGCTGAGGAACACAAAAACAAAAAATAAAATATTGATTAAACATCGTCATCCGATTATTTCGAGCGGAGCACATACATTTATATACCTATCCATATGTGTACATAAATTTTTGTTATATAACGTGAAGAAAGTGACATTATAAATATGTGGTGTGTAAACTCAGCGGATTATAATTGTGTACCAGGACAGATCCAAAGCAAGGATATTACAATTATCGTGCAATTCTCAATTTAAATTTTAAAAGTTCTAGTAAACATGCCAAAAGTGAAGTGCAGACCCCCCCCCCAAAAAAAAAGCGCAGAACCGGCCTAAAGTAGAAAAAATAGACGGCATTCGTGTATTGAATTCCAGAGATCGTAACAGTGGACAGACACTCGCTACATTTTCGAATAGTCACCGTTTTAAAATATCTCCGAAACGTTCTTGAAAAACTGTTCTAATTTATGTAGCAAAATCTCTGAATAAGGTAAGCGTGACGGCTGCAGAATATGCTTAAGTTGAAAAAAAAAGTCATGAAGCTGCGCAAAATGAAAAATATATGCTGAATGCTGCATATTAGGGGAAAGAAATGTTAAAGAACGAATGGCGATACTTCCTCTTTTGGAAAAATCGTCTTGCTTCAACTGTTTTAATGTAGCCGTCTTTAGATGGCCCAGAATGTTTTGATATCGTATTCGTCCACTGTTTATTTTAGCGTGAAACCAGCACGATAACAATCTCTTGACTCATATATCGATTACTTGGCCGGGCGGCGGAGAAATATTATCTCCTCAAGAACGGTTATCGAATTGCAAAATGGCCTCCGATGCTAACTGATTGAGGCCTTTTTTCCTCTCTACAATAGAGTTTAGGATCTGTTCGGCTTAAGAAGCAGCGGCTTACTTGAAAGAATAATACAAAACCACTCGCGCCATTATCCCACTTTCAGTCGAACTTCCGTTCCGGTTCACTGGACTTCAGACAACACACCGCGGTCGTTGTTTCCTGTTTTTTCACACTTTATTGTCAGACGAACATTCACTCGGTTTAAAATGCCCCCGTAATAAGCTTATTAATGACCAATAGATTGAACTGTATTTCCAGTTTTATTTCTTTAAATCAGAGCCGTTTAATTGTGCGAAAACGAGTTTGGGGGTATCAATCAAATTTCTAGACAAACATTATTTGCCGATATTTTCTTTCCATCGCCTAGGGCTTCCGTTTTAGTTCAGCAGTGAGATGCGTGCGTGATGACAATTATCCAGGGTCGTCGCGATAGGCCTACTTGCTCTAGAGCGCTTGGCTTCCGTTACAGAAGTCTTGTGTGTTCGATCAAAGGCGATGACAGAAATTATTACAAACATTAAATTAAATAACCGTTAATAGTTTCATGGAAGGCAAAATGAGTATACAGACAAGACACATTTGAAACTGCATTTTTATATCGATAAATGGAACATTTACAATCAGTTTATTGTGCAGTCTAGCGTATAACAACAGTTGCCATAAAAACTACCTGCATGTGTACAACTAGAAGTACGAGTAGGTAATCACGACGCTCGGCATCAAGCAGTCCGACTAGAATAAAAATTTAATAAAAACCATCGGAAAACCATTTCCGCATTTTTGATGATACTGCACAAATCTCCGTTAATCGCATTAACTGATGGCGATATCAAAATAGCACTTGCGCATGCAGCGTAGCACATGGCTCATGGCCGGGCTGCGAATGTTGCATAATAGCGTTGCCGATGCACATCCCATGGGCAGTATCCACCATGAGCTGAATAGATTAATGTAAAGTATCTTCTCGGAGGTGGGTATTATAACCCTACCGGTACATGGTAAATTTTGACGCCAAAAATACATTTTTTGCATTAATTTAAATCTATCGCGCTCACATATAGTATCGCACTAGCCCACCAAGATTGTGCATAACCCCAAACTTAATTATAACCACTGTTTCTACATTAAAAGAAAAATGAAAATACTAACCGTGGATATTTCCATTAACAACGGCTTGTGCTAATCGAACTGTTCTTACTTTGCCATTAAAAAATACCTTCGTCGGCTGAAATTATGTTCTGCTAAAAAAAAAAAAAATAATAATAAAACTTTTAAACAAATTACAAACAACACTGAAAAACTTAAATGAGAAAAGAAGGGCTGAGGTAGCTTACTTACTGCAGCGTTCAATAGTGTAAACAAATAAGAAATCATTGGGTTTGTTCGTTCAATTAATTTTTTATACGAACGACCATCTGAAGACATTGACAAATCGTCGATCAATATCGTGAAGATGAGGGTGTCACAGGTGCAGTGAGAAGTAAGGTTATATATATGGCGTATGGATATTCAGTAGCACTGGAATGACCACTTACACGGTTACCACCGTCACTACAAACTACAAAGCTTGCATTTCTTTATACAGACTCGACACACACACTACGTCGGGTTTACCATTCTTCACTACAACTCGTACCGGAGGAACTGCTTTCTGTGTACGTGTGTGGGCGTATGTGGAGCGTGTGTGCTCATATGTTTAGGCAACGTGATTACTAGTGACGACTGCTGTTAAGAATGAATTGTAGTTATCATACTGACTACGAAAGTCGTGTGTCTGGTCAGCTCTAAAACCAACAAAGGAATGTAGATAGTTAACATTACAGCTCTGAATTGTGACGCTAATATGCAGTTGAAGGGAAGACAAAAACGAGAAATTGGGTGAATAATGCAGTTAATAGAGAAAAAAACAGGAAAAAGGATCACATTGGGGGAAAGGAACGAGTGTATATGTGAGGTTACATGTTAAGTTTGTATTAATTTTAAAACAAAAATGGTTCTTTAATATCGTAGCACGGTTGCTTTTTAGCACATGCTTTTGATCGGTCGAAAACAACGTCACGAAATCGCGTCACGCCTCGTGAAGACATAAAATGTTAATAAAAAGTTCGATACAAAAATCGACGTTAAAATCCACATAAATCGATAATTCAAAATATGTAAGTACTAGCTTCCTAATAACGTGTAGGCAACTTAACGACAAGGCGTAAGAGGTACTATTTTTATACTTTCAAATGTGTGTAGTCTGTAAATGAACCTTGCGAGACTTATGAAACTGAATTTGTTTTTCGTTTTTTAATTCCCCTCGAGGACTTATATTTTGCATAATAATCCTCGAAGAAATTAGTAACATCTAAAAGAAACAAAAAAAAAAAACTGCCTTAAAGGTAATAAGTCTAACGGAGAATGTCAGAAATTGCGAACTAGCCTCGAAGCTCGGTTGGCGAGTTTTGTGATTGGATACGGTCACAACAGTTTTTTTTTGTTTTTTCTTCGTTATTGTACGACTTACCTATAATCAGTTGTTTGGAATATTTCTTGTTTATGCATTTGCGACATTTCTTCTGGCACGCGATAACATGTAGGATATTTCATTACGTTCGATGGAAATGAAAAAGCCTCATTACCAATAAAAGATTAATTAGTCTACTCTGATTTATCCGCTGATGTGTTTTTCTTTTTTGGAATTGAAAATCGATCAGAAAAAATGTACAAAATTCATTTTATGTAATTTTCAATAAATTTTCGCTACTCTTATGAAAGTTATTTTAAAAAAAAAATCCTATACTATATATCTGTAATAACACGTAACACGGATACAAAAAATGTTAATGCATTTATTTTCATGGAAATTAAAATTTTAAATGTAGCTCCGTTTCCGTCAAATTAACATTGGGAGTTCGATAGAATCATAGAGTCGATGCCTTTAATAAGAGGAACGCGCGTACCATTACTCTGTATAACTAAAACCGTACCGATGATAAAAGAGTAGAAATATTTATGATAATACGCTTAGTTTTACGAATTTGTAAAAGTAAATTAAATATTTCTCTTATACGCGTAGGAAAAATTTAAATAAAAAGAAGAAATATTAAAATAATTTTTAATTCCGTTATAAATAAAAAATTACGTATAAATGTGACTATTAACTTTTGCTTAAAATAGTTTCAGCCAGCATTTCTACCGGTGGTGCATACAATCTTAGTCGAGCATGTTGAGACCTAAGCTGGTTACTTGTTTATCGAATAGTTTCATTCGGAAATAAGTGAAAAACTTATCTTAAATTTCTCTCTGAGATCAATAGAAAATGTATAAAATCAACTTGTTAGAATCCCGAATCGTAAAATGGATGCAAATTGTTTCTTCCTTTTTGGTTTGAAACGATATTGAACAATATTAATTTTTTATAAACACTTTTTATATACATTTATCCTAATAGCGATTTATAAGTTTCTATGCTGTCTGTATGTACATCAGCGCTACCAAATACATTTGTTTTTAATTGCGCTAACCGCACGTTAAAAAAAACACAATCAAACCTCATATTATCAAGTAATAACGAAATATACTGAAAACCACTACAAATTTGTTTGTCAAAAAAAAAATTGTTTACCGTATGTTTTATAATTTATTGTAAAAAATCATAAATCCTTGGCCGCAATACGTTACTGGTAACTGCAAACGATGAATTTCGGCTATGAAACGATGACTGAACGTGTGTATGTACTCGTCTGTGTTTTTGCTCGTCAGAACTCTTAAAACGCACGTGAGTTATAGAAATTTGTATTGTTAGACAAACTATAGTCGGCCTCTCAAAAAGAGAAGATCAAATTACGGATAAATAAAAATATTAGCAAAATTGATTCGCATTCGAAATTAGGTCAAATAGAAAAACAAAATGAGCGAGTGAATTTTTTTCTCTCTTGGCATGGATTGTTTAGCCAGAGGCTGCTTCGATTATCTTGAAATATTTTTTTGCTTAACTGATCTTTTTACCGATATATTCGGGTCTCGGAATGAGGCAAGCCCCATTCAGCCACAGGTCTAGTTCTTCTGTAATTCTTATAGAAGAGTAAACTTTTTCATTGGCTACGCCGTTTGACAGAAAAAAGTCTTTCAGTTCCAATTTTCACCAGCAGGGGATTTAGGAGCGCTAATATCGCATTAAAGGACAAATTTCGTGACAGAACACTTTTCCTGATGACCCCTGGCGTAAAAATGGCATAGCCATTAATACTCGGCCCTTCAGGACTCGGAAGGGGGCAAGTTCCCTTTACCGCCAGGTCTAGTTCTTATAGAAGAGTAAACTTTTTCATTAAAGTTCTCGAAATCTAGACTTACCATTCCAAAGCCTTAATCCGTTTATTTCTTTATATATAGCAGCAGCCCCTTTCGCCTGCCAGGTCAGCGACCATCGTAGAATACCAATGGATTCAACACAGTTCCTCGTATGACACACTTCTACGATTACCGTATAATCTGCAACTGTAAATCTCATCTGTTCAACAGAGCCCCATTCTCCACAAGTACAGAAATCCGATTTCATCGTATTAAATCTTTTTAACATTTCTGACTGTCTTGTTCTCAAACTAACCAGAGCGCCAATTTTGTCTCTTGCCATATGAATTGTAATCCACTTATTACTGACAACATTCGTCTAAATCTTATAATACTATTTACCAGAGCTATTACCATTTTCTCTACAACTCTCCCATCGTATTTGAGCATTTCAGTTCGCACCATAGTCCTAAATTCCGTCTAAGGATACTTTAAACCGTTCTTGTACGTTTGCAATGCTATTTCCTACAATACCACTTAAGCTGCACAATATTTCCGTTATCTTTAAATTCTCCGTAGGTATTTACTATATTCCGAAGAATGTTATCCTATTTATCCAGTTTATTATGAATCTCTTCCGAAGGCTCGAGAGAGAATCCAACAAAATAAGAATTTTTTTGGTTTCTCACTTTACTTTTATTTAGTAAGGCTTTGTGTATTTCCGTAGTATAAGAGTAGTACAGGGCTGATATTTTAAATGTCTTCCCGATGCTAAGACTTCCATTATAAAACGCTGTTGTATAAGTAACATAGAAAACTATAAACGCCAAGTGAACAATGGCAATAAAATACAGCGTAGGAATTTATTTTAAGCTATTCAATTTCATATTTTACCGCTCGTCCCATTAATTCTCTGAACATTATATGTGGAGCGGGTGATAACTTATTACTCTATGTAGTGTATGTGCATACATTTTTTTTTCATGCCATGAATTGACCGCCAAAATGTTACGTGGACCGTACGTTTTAAACGATAATTTATTTTACAGTTCGCGTAAATTTTAGTCAACGATGAAGTATAATACATTTGCAAAGTTTGCTTCGCAATGAAATGCAGTTATTTACCGTTTACATAGTGATGTCTCTTGCAATTTTAAACAGTAGGTACGAGTGTATACGCATGCATTTATAATTTCGTTGGCGGCTTTTTTTTTCTTTCTTTTTTGTTTCAGTAATTTCGTAAAGAAAACAACATTGCAACTGTAAAATAACACAATACGGAGTACGGAACGTCTCAGAATTATAATTTTAAAAATTTATGAAGCAAGCGCGGAAAAAAAAAAAGTGAAACAAAAAGCAAACAGCGAAATAAAACAGGTTCACATTTTTACAAAAACAATACCGAAGTGCAAAATATTTTTTTTTTTTTTTTTGGCAAAAAATTATCGCAGTTACCCGTTGTAATTTATGACGCGGCTCCGTTAAATTGTAAATTATAACCTCCCCTTTTTCCATTATTCGTTGTTAACTTTGTAGCTCACCGGAACGTACAAAATTATTGACTAATCCATTTCATCCGGGGTCTTCGGTCATCCTAGTTGCCCACACATGTATGGGCCACGTTCACTCCCTAACCCGCGATCAATATGTCATCGGCCATCTGGAGGCCCCCATTTTTATTTTCGAAATGTAACTTCGCATTTAACGGTTGCGTTAATTAACACTAACACTGCGGGAAAAAGTAATTAATGGCGAAAAAATGGTCTTACATATTGCTTAGCTATAAAAAAATTTATTTTACACATTTATTTTTCAGTATTATTTTTTCTCTCTCTCACTCTCTCTCTCTCTCTCTTTGGCCCGACGTAATGGTCACTATCCGATCGGTTTGAGAATGATGCCGGTTAGTGAAACTACGTAATGTTCCAAAAGGTCTTCATTTTACGCTAATATGCAAACGAGTGATACTGAATTGAGGAATAAAATAATTATCTTGTAGAAATTTAGGCTTATCTGCGGCTGTGTACTTTTTCGTGCATACACTTTTCATTTAACACAAATAAGGAAGCGCCTTCAGTTCCTTTTCAGGAAAATTGCTTTTTTTTTTTTTTTTCTTAGTGTTTACACCGTATACTGCAACTATCTAGATCATCGCGGTACATGGGCTCAAGGTTTATTATAAATTAGTCTCTTAGCAGCTCGGCTGACTGAATGAATACCAAGAGCACACTAAGCGGGAAGAAGGAAAGTACTGAGATAAGCGACTTACTTAAATAATATATTAAATATAATATTCTGACGCGTTTCGAAGATTACGATTTCACAATCATCTGTGATCATGAAGCAACTTCAAAACGCCTCGGAATTATATATAAATATACTAAATAAAATTTTGGGGTAAATAACATATGATCTCAGTGGAAATGTGGTAGAAAGGATGTCGGTTAGTGGTGATGTTATCCGTGACGTAAACTATCGAATTCTATTTTTTAATTACGCTGGTGTATAACCACGCACATAAACCCAAAGGTGTAAATACCGCTTGTTGAATTGTAAGTGATATCACCTGACGTACCACCGACTGACAAAAACAAACTCATTTATACGGGAGTACTTCGGTTGACGATTTTAGAAAATATTAAAATACAGATTTAGTTTCGAATTGAAATTTTGTACCAATTTGGATTTCGGTTCTTTCGACTTGCAACGAAATTTCGATTTCAGCCACAAGACTTACTGAATATAATTTCTGATAATTTTGGATTTCTGGATAGTTTCGATTTCTCAGTTTTGTTCTTTTAATAAAGTATACGATAAATACTTTCTTCGTGTCCGGTAAAAAATTAAGTTACGATGCTGAATTGGTCAAATTTAAAAAAAAACAATTTTTGCAATCGGCATTTATAAATATTGCAACTCAAACATCTATACACTTAGAATCCTTCTCTATAACTTATAGGTATAAATAAATAAGTTATATGTGACCTTTCAAATTTCGCCATAGGGACATGAATCGATGGATCATCGTTCTTTAAAACACTTGTAGAAGAGTTAATTGCAATTTACTGCGCTGAATAATAACTGCGTTTATAATAGAAATCGGTAATATATTTTTATTAAATTCTTCGATAACGACATTTACTCAGTTATTCTCCAAATCGTTTCAGCTCAAAAACTACTGGTCACCGTTGATGTAGAGCGCGTATGAAAAATAATAATTATTTTTGTGAATTTTTCTTTGAAAAAGATGATACTGCGATTATATTATTTAAAAAAATGCATTTGTAATGAATCTAGACAATACCTGCGCGTTGACTGGAAAGAAAAAATCTACTCTACACCATGTACAAAATATATCTATCTTGGTGATTGTTTATAGAATGGTAAAATTTATATCGAAGTACTAATGTAGAAGCGATCATGCCGGATGTAAAGAATGTAAATTTAGAAACAGAGATAGTTAGTACAGTGAGAAGGAATGTTATTGCGCAAAAAGAATTAGTTAGATGGAAGAATGTTGTTGTTTGCAAGAGTATAAATATTTAACCGAAGAAATAATTTATATCGCTAAGATAGCTCGTGTAGGAAAAAGTTATTCTTCTATTACTTTTATATCACATGATCTTTATTTTTTATGTCTATCAGTTTTTTAGGGTTAAGAAATCAATTTATAGAATTATTATTATTAATAATAATATTATTCTGCTAATTAAATAATAAGGTTAAAATTTTATAATCCACATTAACTAAAAAATTTACTGAAGTATTTCTATATAGGTCGACCTCAAAATAACAATAGTTATGAACTTATCTATCTATATATCTATCTATCTATCTATCTATCTATATATCTATCTATCTATCTATCTATCTATCTATCTATATATCTATCTATCTATCTATCTATCTATATATCTATCTATCTATCTATCTATCTATCTATATATATATATATATATATCAGTGGCGGACATAAGGGGGGAAATAGGGGACACCCCCCCCTCCCCAAAGAACCAAAGCCTCTATGAAAATATTTGTTATAACAGAGATAGTTAATTTATGCTGTAAAAGATTGTCTGAATAATTATAACTAATATTTAATACTATTTTCTAGTAAAACTATTAATGTTGATTTTTTATTCTATTTTAAACACAACTGTTGTCGATCTTTTGCCATTTTTATTTATTTTTAATTTTTATTTTGTACTGTAAATGAAAATAGTTCAATGAGAAATATATATATATTTTTTTACTTGCTCATGAACGAAGAATTCGGATCGGATTACTAACAAAAAAAAGAAGTGAAGTCTAATAAAAATACCATCTTTCTTACTATTTCTAAAATACTATTTTAACTAGAATTTCACAATTTCGTTTTATTTCACCTAAAAATAAATCAAAATTTAAGTTAAATTGTAATAATTATGTATTTTTGAAACATTTTTAAATTTCTACAATTTGACTTTCTTTATGAAACAAGGGGTATTTCTCAAATGTATTGCCTACCGCAGAAGGTTTTATGTAATTATATAATTCCCCCCCAAAAAATGTCCTTTTTGATCCGCCTTCCTATATATATATATATATGATCATCAAATCGGAATTCAACCTTCACTAGACACTGACAGGCGATCAGCGTTTCGCACATTATAAATACTTGAACTTTTACTGGTGAGCTGAAAAGTGCTCCCTTTACCCGGGTTGATCTCTGCTGCCAGAGAAGTACTAGCAGATTCTTTTCTTTTTCAATTTGCTCTGAAGTACCGGAAGATTCCCCACTGTTATCATACAGGTGACGTTAAAAGTTATATGAATACAGTTAATATGTGTCATTCTGCTGCGGCCGAGTTTATATGAATTACTTGTAGGCATGCAAGTGTATGTAAATATTCGAGATTGAGTTATTGGTGAAACGGGAAGAAAATGCGATTAATGAATTCATTTACTTTAATTTACACAGTATCGAATTACTGCCTTTGCTTGTTTTTCATATTTTTTAATTTGTTTTTTCCATTTTATCCTTCACACAACATAAATGTATACATCGATTCATTCGCTGACCAATCACTGCGTGCATCCTTCAAAAGATACGTCAAACCCTAGCCAGCAACTAGTTTTCACATACCCATGCGATCACTTTCTTAAAACGAATATCGTCTATCAGTTTTATTTCTTATTTTATATTTTGTAAAGTAAAGTAAGTTAAGTAAGTCCCATACTCTTGATAAGATATCATGGATTGCGAAGTTAAGGTTTACAATGAACTAAGCCCAACGACACAAATGAGAGTAGGAGGGCCAGTTTCTTTCTCTCGGTCGCCTTTACGTTCTCAGATTTCTCTGGTACCCAATTTAATTTCAGACTAGTTATATACCTGGGAGCGATTTTGATCTGGAACGAGACAAGTCTCGAATCCGGCTTCTCTGCTTTATTAGACAAGAGTCTTAACCATTAGGCTACCGCGTTTTTTTTTTCTTTTTTTATTATGTATACATAGTATAAAAAGTTTTATGCGGCTAAACACTCTTGAAATCTGCTATAGTTGACTTTTAGAATAACTCAAATACATTCTTTTGATAATTAATTCGTGATTATAACACTGCTGAGAAAGAAAAATATTAAATTAACGAACACGATGCATGTAGAAAAACAACCTATTCTGGTAATGTAACTATTCTAACTCAAAACCTAGATACGGCATCGAGCAAAACTACGAGCAATATGAATAATTTTGACGAGGAAGTCGTTAAACATGAACATGTAATGTTCACCGGTTTAAGATGAAATTCAAAATTTATCCATTCGGTTTATTTAGAGGTTATTTTGATTGTTGCAATCTTCCGAAATTTTTAAAAAGAAAGTTAGCACTATTGAAGCATACTGCGTAAACACAAAAAACCTCCGTAGATATTCGTAATAAGCGATTAATTAATATTCCTGAAGGGAATAATGACGAAGAAACGGTCAGTTAACAGCGCTTAATTAAAATTAGAAGTGCTAAAAGTAAAAATTCTAAAATTTGAAAGAAAAACCTAAAAATAGAAATAGTCTAGACATGGGATCGAATAAGACTTCTATCCTGTTTTATTAATTTAGCATGATAAGCAATCGACCGATCCAAATTTAATATTTATCTTCACTGAAAACATGTTTGTCACTAATGATACTAACTTTATAGTGATCTAATCCAGAGTTTCCCAACCTTTTTTTCATCGAACCTCCCCAAATTACAAATAACATCTTTATGCCCTCTTAATTTTTTCATTAAAAAAAAAAAAAATGAACATTGTTTTAATGACATTTATTTTAATTCTAAGTTGTAGAAAATAAACTTTAACCAAATGTAAAACGTTTTTATCGACATAATTTATTATAATTAAAGTACTAATGAGATACTTGAACTTGCATATTCTACACCAGCTGGTTGATTCTAGGTTCAGTTTCTGTCAGAGCTATCGTCAGATCGCTATCAATGGCAAGACGATTTCGCTGCTTAGTTTTAATTAAAACCAGAGCTGAAACCCCTGTCTCACATAAGTAAGTCGAAGAGAAAGGAACAAGTATTCACAAAGCAAGAGAGGCAACTTTGGAATTAACAAGAAATCGTTTGATCCATAATTTCTCCAATGTCAAGAGATGAAAGTCATCTTTCGTTGTCGAATCAACCTTCATTTCTAGAAATTCTTTCTGAACTTGTTCTGGTAATTATAAGACATCAACAACAAAGGTCATGTGACATATTGGTGACTCTGAATTAATGTCTTGATAGTACCGGTGAAATTCGTTTTCCGGCGCTTGCAAATGAGTTTATAATATTTCAACTTTGAAATCTTTGTCCAGTTTTTTTATTTTTAATTGCTTTGAATAGTCGAGAAAAAGATATTATTACATTTTCGGCAGATATCTTTTGATTCCAAAGTTGAAGCTTAGGTATTAACCCTTGAATATGATCATAGTTACTTATTACAGTGCCGTTTCTGTCTTGAAGCTTCAGGTTTAGCTGAGTTAAATAGGTCAACCTCCATTGAAATTGTCCATTGTTGAATATTTGCAAAAAATCTCTTTTTTTCTTTGAACTCAAGAAAGAGGATGACCTCTTCTTTCAATTCATAAAAGCGAGCCAACATATTGCCCTTAGACAACCAGCGTACTTCTGTGTGAAATAGAAGGACTCTGTGATCAGAATCAGGATCCTCGCAAAGTAAACTAAATAATCGACCGTTCAAAGCGCTACTCTTGATGTAGTTTACGAAAGTCCAATGAGGGTTATTCCAATCCAAATCATTTTTTTTGATTAAATATATCTTCAGATTTAGTGCCTGCTGTCAAAGATTGGGAGTACAAAATCTCTTCTTCAATGTGATCTTCACTGACGTAATGAACAAAAACTATTAACTGTGCACAATTAACGATGTCTGTGGATTCATCGCAACTAATGCAAAAAATTATGATAATTTTACTTTGTTGATTATTTGTGAAAATTTTTAGATACCTAAAAGGTAATTTTCGAAGGCATGTCACATTATTTATTGAACACCCCTCGTCCGATGTTTAATTTACGAGGCTTAATTAATTTTTCTTTCACGCCTCCCTTGACATCTCTCTATGCCCCCTTATCCCCATATTAGATTTTTAGACCCACTATAGGCACACTTAAGAGTGAAACATAGAATTTGTTACATTAAAGGTTCCAACATGCGCGCGCGCATTATAACCTCGCAGAACATAATTTTTTACTACTTTGACCATCTCGCGGGTCGCAAAAATATTCAAGACGGGACGCGGGTTTACCACCCCTTATTTAGAGTATCCTTTACAGCAAGTAAATCTTCAATGCGTTTATAGTATGAATTCCATCGTGTTGGACATGGGTAAGTGGGGGATATTCCAGTTGATTCTAAATAGATTACACAGGCTTGAACACAGACTCTCCAAACTGTTTGACATTTTACCGTGGCTGCATCATAAAGTTTTTTGTACGACCTACTTTGGGATCTAGCCGTATCCCATGTCTCTTAAAGCTATTAAATGTGTAACGTGTGTGTAGCGTACACCTTTCATGATTAGTCAGTTGCAACTCTTCAAAATCTTCAGCATCTTCGACAATATTATCATGCACAACATCAATATGTTGAATAGAAGCTGAATCTGAATCTTGTCCATATATTTCGAATGCTTTGACCATATTTGACCCATTATCGGTAATAGTCTTTACAAATTTTGTCAGCTTTAAATCAAATTCAGAATGAATCTCCACAATCAGCTCAGCTAATATCGAATTTAATAATGAAAAATATGTAACATAGATTAAAAAATTTAATGAAACCATTTTGCATTTTACAAATATTTGTATAAAGTATTTCAAATAAAATATAAAATACATTTATATAAAGTATTTCAAATGCGAAATAAAAATAGGTATTTTGAATTTTGTATTTACATTTCAAATATATGTATTTCATTTAATCTACATCTCTAGAAATATTACGTATTCGTTAGTTTCTTTATTTCTTATTTAATAGTAAATAAAATGTAATATTTTATAAGATTCTTTGATGCGGGATAATATTTATTTAAAAACCCTTCATTGTGATTTAATTCTAGCTATGTTCTTAGATATTGAAATTTTATGATGATCGATTTACTGAATCCGGATATGATTATTCAATCCATTTTCTATGCGCAAAATTATTAATAGTAAATTAGTTTTCTAAAATAAAATAGAAACGGAAATTTATTTATCAAGTATAAATAGTATAACCGATTCTGTCTAATAATAAAAAAACGGTTATTCTATCACTTGAATTTTTCTCCTAGATCGAAATCCCTTCCGATTTCTCTACTACTAATGTAGCATGATGAATGCGTCCATAGATTACCAACGTAATCTAAATGACTACGGTTGAATGGTGAATATTTCCCGTTTTATCCTCATTGATAACAGACGCTTCTATATGCATGAAATGATACTAATCCGGAGAGCGGAAGGCTATTCTACCGTAATATCCGCTAGTAAATCAGTAATAATTAACTGCACATCGCCAGCGGGTAGACTTTATACTGATAATAGTCGTTACGTAGTTCAAATTCTGCCGCTAGCGGAGAGTATTTTACCGGTGAAAATGCATGTTACCTATAGAACAGAATATAAACAATTACGATAATATTCAATTATGTTATTTTTTCGCCGTAAATATTTAATTTTATTTTGACTATTAACGATGCTCCTAATATTTCAAATATATATATATACATATATATATATATATATATATATTGTGCAACTAAATAAATCGCTGTAATCGGATAAAAAAGGAATAAGAAAACGAATGAAAAGTGGACCATTAATCGGAATTATTATTGTGTCGACAACATTTTTAAAACCAAGAAATTATTAAATTGTTTTACGAAACATGAAATCCTCTGTTTTAAGAATAATTATCGTTCGAGATATTATTCTATATTAAAATCAGTCGATATAGTTGAATCGGTTTACAAGAAATATTTGAAAATAAACTTACCGTCGTTTGTAAATTTTTTAAAAGATATCAAAAATCGTGATAAAAATTTTAGCGTAAAAACCTCATCAGCACACGTATCGACATCGTTTGAATTCTCGCTCATACCCCGCTCTGGTTCTTACTTGACTTTGTCGAAATGCAGGTTCTGGCCAGATGCAAGAATGCATGTACAGCGATGAAAGACAAATCAGTTTCGCTGATGGTTCGGATCGTCGTGATTAATATCATCAGGTGTAATTATTATTATTATTATTATTATTATTATTATTATTATCAAGTTTCAACTTTAAAAAACGTTAAATGACTCTTTTCGTCGTACATATCATATTACTTTAATTTTCGGTATATTCGTGTCAAGCTGGGTGTGGGTATCTGTGTGTACGATTGCATATCTGTTTTGTTACTTCTTCACTTGTCTCTTTACGGATCTCGGTATATATGCAACTTGCTTCGAACTATTCTTTGCTCGTAGGTCTAATAGTAATAACATGGCCTTGCATGTATAACAATGGTAATTCTTACGTTTCTTTTAAACCGCTAATATCAGTGTTCCTTAATCTAATTGCTTTTATCAATTACTTTACACTTTATAAAACATGTTATTTTTTATTTATTATTTCTTTATCTACTTATATGGGAGTATGCCTTAAGTTACTAGGGTACATGAATCTGTTACTGCATGCCGATATTTTATTTTATTTTATTTTTCTTTTTTTATGCGTTCATTTAACTTTCTCACTTCTTGGGCCTACGGCTTTCTCATTGTTTAACTTACGTTTCCTGTTAGTATTAATTTGGGTTAATCATTTATGGTAAATAACACGCAATGTCCTCTTACTCTAACTATAGTTGTATGTATAATCAGTTCTATTCCAGAAATAACTAATTTAAATTTTCATAAATTGTGTTTGTTGGACTTATTACGATATAATACCGATCCTTCTTTAATTTATATTTTCCGTTTAATTATATATATATATGTTGTTAATAGCAAATGTATGCACCTCAAGTTCTAATTTCAGCAATTGTACTAAATTTTTTCTTCCAATGAGGATAAATTTTAGAATTATACATGATGTATCAGTTCGGAAATAAGTATACATATCTATGCAGATATCAGAAGTGCTTTTTGAATACGTGTGTGTATGGATGTATGCGAGTGTTTGGATAATTGCACTCCTTTCATAACTTCTCATCTTCTCAATAATTAACGGTAATGAGTTGAATTTATTTAGTCTTAACGTACGTAGTTTAAGAAAGCACTTCGATGAACTATTACTTTACCTAAAAATTCCAACTTACGATATCATTATTTTAACTGAAACTTGGATTACTGAGGAAGAAATGGAACGGTATAACATACCGGGATATAAAACTATCGGCCAGAGCAGAGGCAATAAACGTTCCGGAGTTGTTGCTATCTATGTTAAAGATAACATTAGTTATACAATTGTAGACTTAAAATGTATATCGGGGAACGTTATTTTTCTGAAAATATTACTTAATAATAAACAATATATCTCAATTTGCGGTATCTATAAGTTCTGTGAAGTCCCGATTAAAACATTCTTAATAGAATTTGAGCAAAATTTTGCAAATTTGTGAAGATTTAGCAATAATTACAGGCGACTTAAATATCAACATACTCGATGAGACTCTGAGTGCAGACTACTGTAATTTATATAGTACCTTCGGATTTGTAAATAAAATAAATCAAGCGACGTTTTTCCGTGAACAAAGAGGTTTTGAATCAGGTTTAGACCATCTTTTGGTAAGAGGTATGTATAATAAAGTACAATCGTTAAACATTACATATCAGCTGGTTGATATACCCTTCACTGATCATAGGGGAATAACTGCAACAATCCTACTATCTACAGGATTGTACTCGCCCGTACGAGGTTTAAATTACACATTTGACAAAAATGCTTTTACAAATAAAATCCCTAACTTGAATATGGATTACATATATCACAGTCCTGACTCCATAAATATCAAATTCGAATGGTTCATAAAAAATTTGTCCGAAATAGTTAATAAATGTAAAGTCCCTATTATCCATATTAAAGACAAGCAAAAGAAAAGAAATCCATGGGTAAATGATGCTATTTTACAACTCTCAGCTCAAAAAAGAAACATTTATCAAGCGCACAAACAAAATCGAAACGATATTGGTTTACAACAAAAATTTAAATCGATTTCAAAACAAATCCATAGAGAGATCAGAAAAGCGAAAGCCGAATATTACAATAGGTTATTAGGTAAGTATAGGACAAATCAAAAAAAATTTTGGAATATTATTAATAGTACAATTGGTATCAAATCACCAAATATTGACCAAATAAAAATTAATAATAACATGGTGCAAGTATCTGAAAACGAGAAATTGGTGGCAAATTGTTTTAATAAATATTTTAAAGAGAGTGTATGTAATATTCAAAACAAAGATTTTAAGCAGACTCAACTAAATGCTACAAGTAAACAGATGGAACAAGTATGCATAAAATCCTTTGGGTTTATAGATTTCACCACTGATGATATTAAATGTGCTATTCTTAGTCTACCAAATAAGCAATCCTACGGGAAAGATATGATATCTATTGGACTTGTTAAGGAAAATCTATCCTTCTTTATCAAGCCATTAACATTTCTATTTAATAAATCTATTCATTCAGGTACTTTTCCGGAGATTATGAAAATTGGGGTTATTGTTCCAATCTTTAAAAATGGTAGCAAAGAGCTCACAGAAAATTATAGACCTATATGTTTACTTTCTACAATCTCAAAAGTATTTGAAAAATGTATGAAAACCAAAATTTTGAAATATCTAATTGAAACAAAATTCTTTAGTACCAATCAGTTTGGGTTTTTACCTGAGCGTGGAACGGAGGCAGCTCTGTTCGAACACACTTCCTATATAACTGATAATTTAGAAACGGGGAAGTTTACAGCCGCTGTATACTTCGATATTAAAAAAGCATTTGACACAGTAGATCATGGGCTGTTAGTACTGAAATTAGAAAAGGCTGGGTTCCGCGGATTCATACTAAGCTGGTTTAAATCTTACCTCTTAAATAGACGATATGTTACTAAAATAAATAATGTATATAGTACTGAACAAGAGCAGAATATTGGTGTCCCTCAAGGGAGCATTTTAGGTCCAATTTTATTTTTAATTTTTATCAACGATTTGTGTAGGCTAAAAGTTGATGGAAAGCTTCTTGTATATGCAGATGACACGGTCTTGCTTGTAAGTTCAAGGTACCCATCAATTCTACACAAATTAACTCAAAATAGTGTACGTTTAATAGAAAACTGGGTGAATAGTAATAAGTTAACATTAAATCTAGCCAAAACTAAGTATGTAATATACAGTATGCGTCAGCATGAATTTGGTAAAATTCTTAAACTCAATTTAGCCAACAATTACAACATAGAATGTGTTCCAGAAATTAAATATCTCGGTATAATATTTGATTCAAAATTAAACTGGTCAGCTCATTCAAATTTTGTATCTGCTAAATTACGAAAATTAAACTTTTTAATCTATTACCCTACACAATACTTTACAAAAAGTTATTTAATTAGAATATATTTTGCACTTTATCAGCCAGTTTTGACATACGGTATTATTTTTTGGGGAGGAACTGCAAACTACCATATCAGTGGAATAAAATCACTTCAAAATTCGGTTATAAAAACTATATATATTTTTTTTTTTTTTTTTAACCCCCCTTTGGGCGTATCAACAAAGGATCTTCGCCCAGAAACGAAAGGAAGGAGAAGGATCAGTTAAATGTAGATTCGGTCAGCTATTGATAAGATAAAGGAACTGAGGATAGGAACAACTGAGATCGACGGAAACGATAAGATATACGAGGCACAATAAGGAGTAGGGAGTTTGAGTGACAGCAGATTGGAATACAAAGAGGTACGTTCGTTCACGAGGGATGGACATTCAAAGAGGATATGGTCTGGATCACAGACGGCTTCGTCGTCAGGATGGAGAGGATAATTAAGGGGATAAAGCGAGATGAAAACGAAAACGTGAGGAAGGAAGAAGAGTATGATTCAGACGTAAACGGATAATAGGGACAATAACGGAGCGGTGAAGCGAAGGAAAATCGTAAAACCAAGGCCGCGTGGCAAGATTAGGTTGGATGGAAAAATAAAAGGAAGGATGATTAGAAAAGGAGGAAGCGTAAAAATCTGACCAAAATCTAACATGAAACTTTTTGCACAATGGGAGTAAATTCGAAACGGGAATTTTAGAGAAAAAAAAAGTGGGAGGATACAGCAATCTGAACCAAGGAATCTGCCATTTCGTTACCCTCTATCCCCATATGACTGGGGACCCAGAGCATTTCAATGCGGATAGCGTGAAGTGAGAAGAGAGTGTGAATGAGAGAGCGAATACGGAGGATGAAAAGGTCAGAGGAGTGAGAGGGGAAATGAGAGGAAATAGCTTTAAGAGCACACATGGAGTCGGAGGTAATTAAAAATTTAGAAGAAGAACGATGTGAGGAAATATGGATTATGGCACGTAAAATGGCCATTAACTCGGCCGTGAAGATAGTACAAAAGGAAGGGAGACGAAAAGATTCAGATAAATTAATGCTCGGAATGATGAAAGAAGCTCCAACTCCATTAGGCCCCTTCGAACCACCCGTAAAAATAGCAATATGGGAAGGAAAACGGGATTCGATATAACTATGGAATTCCTGTATAACTGTTGGATAGGAAAAGGATTTGGAGGAAAAAGGAAAGTAGAATACATTGGGAGGATTGGAGAGATCTGCAAAAATTGAAAGAAAAGTAAGGGAGATTGTTATAAGAAATTGTGCAGGATAAAAAGGAATTTAGCCGCAAAGCAATGCGGGCTAAAATAGAAATTTTCTTGGGAGTAAAACGCCAGTTTTGCAGAATAGAAAGATATGAAGGAATAAGTTTAGAGGATGATAACGGTAAGCGTTTACACAAGAAACGATAACCTAAATAGGATCTGCGAATGAAAAGGGGAGGCGAGTTAGACTCAGCGAGAACTGCTGGTACTCGAGAAGATCTAAGAACACCAAGGCAAAGACGAATACAAGAATTTTGAATTATATTCAGCTTGGAAAGAAGTGATTTTGAGGCAGAGCCATAGATAAAGGAACAGTAGTCGAATTTGGAACGGATAATCGAATTGTACAAGGAAATAAGGAGAAAGGGATCGCCTCACCATTTTGTTGGAGAAAGAGCTTTCAGTAAGTATAGTCTTTTAAGGGCAGAAGAGGAAAGGAAATTAATATGTTCATAAAAGGAGAGACGACTGTTGAGAAATACACCGAGATAGCAGAAGCATTCCGTACGAGGGATAAGATTGGAGTTTAAGGATACAGAGACTAAAGCGGGATTAAAAGGACGAAGAGAAAAGACAATACAAGAGGATTTTAAAGGGGAAATAGAAAGGTTCAAAGAGGAAAGAGATTGTTTCAAAGTAGCTAGAGACGAATTAACACTTTCGTTAGCATCTACGATATCACGGGATGAGGAAAAGAGAAGAATGTCATCGGCAAAAAATAAGGAAGAGGAGTTCATAGAAAGAGAAGCAACAGAACTAGTATAAATATTACAAAGAGTAGGACTAAGGCAGGATCCTTGTGGAAGACCACGTGAAACAACTCTTGTAACCTCGAACGAAAAAGAAGACAGGAGAATAGTACGATTTAACATCAAGTTAACAATGAGGGAACAAAAATGCGTCGGGATGTTAATTGCTATTATTCTATCTCGAAGAGTAGGGAGATGGACATTATCAAAAGCACTGGAAACATCGATAAAAGTAGCTAGAGTGTACTGTTTATCGATGAAAGATTTATAGATATAGGAAACAAACAGACTGACGCAGTCAGCAGGACCTAAGCTTGGACGGAAACCAAACATATTAGAAGGAAAAACATTATTGTGTTCGAGTCACCAGACCAGGCGCTTGTTAAGCATGCCCTCAAACAGTTTTCTGAGACACGATGCTAGGGAGATCGGACGAAGAGAGGAGTTTTTCTTAGGGATAGGAATGATAATAAAGGTGTTCCAGGCGGGAGGTGTGACTCCTCTGGACAAAAAGGAGTTGAATATACAAAGAAGGGTTCGGAGAGCAAGATCGGATAACTTTTTTAGGACAAAGAAGGGAATACCATCACGACCTGGAGTGGGGCTGGAAGATTTTTTGAGAATGGATTTTAATTCATTAATATTAAACGCAGAGGAAAGAGAATGAGAATTAGGGTTTTCCATAACAGGAAACGGGCAGGATTCATCAACGTTAGGAACATAAGCAGGAGCAACAGCATCAAGAAAAGAAGACAAACTGTCGGAGGAAATAGTATGGATAGAAGGACGTTCAGAAGAAGGGAATTTGAAAGCTCTGGCCATTTTCCAGATATGATTGAGAGGAGTAGTTCTCGAATAAGATGAACAGAATTTTTTCCAAGAGGATTTCTTAGACGATTTTAAAATAAACCTAGCCCTTGCATTGGCCCTTTTGTGGGCAAGAAAGTTTTCGCGTATAGGATTTGATCGGAAAATTCTAAATATAGCGCGACTATGATCGAAAGCGGCATTGCATTCTTCGTTCCACCAGAGGGACGATGCTGATCCACGATGGCCTGACGATGACGGTTTACGGGAAGGAGAAGACTGCGATAGAGCATTTGTAATCGAATTTAGGAATAGATGGTAATGGAGTACAGGATCAGAGCCATCTAGAAGTTTAGGAAGCGTAGAATCAACTAACGAGTGGAACAGAGCCCAATTAGTTTTCGATAGGTTCCATCGAAGGTAATTGAGAGGTTTAAAGCAAGGAGAAGAAGGAGCATTCTGGGAGGTAATTAGAATAGGAATATGATCACTACCATAGGAGCCCATGAGAGTTGACCAATTGTAATGAAAACCAATAGAAGGAGATGAGAAAGTTAAATCGAGAGTACTATAACTAGATGCGCTCTTGTAATAGGTAGGAGAGAGATCATTAAGAAGGACTAAATCATTAGAAAGAACAAGATTTTCAAGAACAGTACCGTTGTTGTTATGGTTTGAGCAGCCCCATGAGGGCGACCAAGCATTCCAGTCACCCCCAATGATGAACGGATGCGGGATAGACCTGTGGAAAGAAACGAGAGAGAAGTGACGAAGGTCGCAACTAGGGGGAACATAAATAGAAATAATATTAAGCGGACGAGCTGCATTGGAAGGAATGGAAATGTGTACAATATTAGGCTGATTAGGACTAGAAGGGGAATTAAAGGAAACATCATGAGATTTAAGTAGAATGCCGTTCCTAATAAGAATAGCAGATCCACCATAACCATCGTCGCGATCGCATCTGATTATCTTATACCCACGAAAATTAATATTCATATCCGACCGTAGCCACGTTTCCCTGCGCTTATCTAACCAACTAAAAAGTAAATAAATAAAAATTAGAAACAAAAATGACGAAAAATTAAATCGTTAAAAAGACGAAGACGAAATAAATGAAATAAAAACAACGCTACAAGTTAACTTAAATTAGCGAAGCGACAAAGTTAATTTACAGCACAGATAAGAGAAATACACTAGAATAGTTAAATCGGAACAATCTCACCGGTTTTATCAGCTACGATGATATCGAACAATGCCGAAGAAATCGAAGACGACGTTACCGGAGAACAATTGTTATCTAATAAACAACCAAGATACTTAAGGCATCATATACTGAAAATAAACATATATTGCACATTAATGCAATATATCATTTGCTTACCCTCATTTTTGTCTTTAAATTTAAAAATAAATTTAATATTTCACTTAAGGAAGGAGTAGTTAGAAACTGTAATGATTTATATGCAAACATTCCCCTATATAATAAATATCACACAAGAATGCAAATCACGTATCAAGCCCCAATTAAATTCAACGCGTTACCATCGTATCTGAAATCATTTCCTTATATCCATAGACTATTACGGAAAAAATTAACCCTATACATTTGTCCTATATAAATACTAGCATTAAATGTCCCCTTCGGTGAGTTCCTCCATTGTGTTTCCTTTGGTGTGTTTCAATATCGGAGTAGTGTGTGACATTATTTTTAATATCTGCATGCATAACAATTCTTCAGAAGTAAACTAAGTTAACATTAAGTACATACAACTTACAAATACTATTTAAACACATGTATTAATTTACAGTATCGCTTTTTTATTTTTAATTTTTCTTATTTTTGTAAGCATCTGTTCGGTTCTTTTATTTCATTTGGATCCATTGTAAAGAAATTTTTATTGTTTTCGAAGTCCCATCATTCGCGCAAATATGCGCATAGATGGGCTATTTCAGTAATAATAATAATAAACGTTTATTTGATTTGATTTGATTTGATTATTATTATTATTATTACTATTATTATTACTATTATTACTATTATTCGTACGTCTTCGGATATATAAAAAGGGAAATATAGTGAATTAAATTACACAAAAAAAATTAAATAACGTAAGTTATATATCAGTTTAAATAACATAAAATAAATAAGTGGTCACGAGTTCAAGACTTGTCTTGTTCCAGAACCAAATCGCTCCCAATTTATGCAGCCTGAAATAATTGGATACCAGAGAAATCTGGAAAAGTAAAGGCGGATCCCAAGTAGAAACGAACTGGCCCCGATATTCTCCTTAGATCCTTTAGGCTTAGTATCATTATGAAAAACTTCACAATCCCAACGCCCTATCAAGGTTATCGGACTTACATACTTTACTTTTTTTTTTTTTAATTTTATACTTGTCATATATTGACATTAAAAGATTTCGCAGCCATTCCCCTCGTACGATTTGTCAAACTGATAAACTCATTCTAACCTACAAAATCTCACTCTACATACCCTTTTTCAATATGTGTCATTCGATGACTGTTCCATCTCACCAAAGTAGTCACATGTTGTTTCGTTTTGAATCTCATATATCCAGGGGCGGATCTACTTAAGGGTTTTTTGGGCCCCCAGCCCCCATTGAAAATAATAGACAATCGATATTGTGAAGTAAAAAAAGTTATATCTAAAATTAAAATTCAGAGACATATTTAACACTAATTTTTCAAAATAAATATTTTACGTACTATATATCACCATGCTTTAGAATCTACTTCAAAAGGATTGACATTTAACCTAACTGTGGTAAAATATTTTTCAAAATCAATATTGTACATTATTATTATTCGCGTGTCCGGTCGACTAAATACAACAGGTTGTCCAATATTTTATAAATTTTATCAAGTCGTTATCAACATCGTCGTAAATATAGTACATATTACATATATATATATATATACTAAATAAGTAAAAAGATCGTGATTTTTTTGTTTTTATTTTATTTTTCAATACTAAATGAACTCTTTAATGGTTTTTTTTATTTTCAGAAAAATATCAAAATCTTATTTTACAATATGTCTGCTAGGAAGTATAAAAGTGGAGCTGAAAAACGAAAATTACAATTAGATCGAGAAAAAACAGAAATAAATGTTCAAAAATTGAAATTTTTTTTAAAATTAGAACATAAAAACGCGAATGAAAAAGCTACAAATCAATTAACAAGCGAAGAGAAAGGGATCTTATCCGATGAGAATCTAACCGAAGGGAGCAAAAAATCGCGAAACCAGGAAAAAAATACAAGTGATGAAAATATGCAAAATCTTGACTACCAATAATACTCTGTGAACGATATTGGTGTTCAGCAAGAGGAGGACGGTAATATCGAGGCGGAAAGAAATTTAGAAAATATTAAAATCCAGTTTGAGAAATATGTTGACGTGGGCTTATGGCCAGTATTGCTAAATAATGATTTTATAAATGACATCCTCTCACATGAAATGACTGACTTTCAAAATAAAGATCCGAAAAATAAATATTCAGCTTCAATAAAAAAATACAAAAAAACAAAACAGAGCATTTTTAAAAATAGTTATTTCATTAAGAAAACGAAAAATGGCCAATTACTAGTAAGATCTTGGTTATGTTATTCAACCAGACAGGGTTGGTACTGTTTTTTGTTTGGCTTGCAAAATTTTTTCTGAAACCCCTTCTCAATACACAACCGGATTTTCTAATTGGATACACATAGGAACTTGTTTAGAAAATCACGAAAATTCTAATGAACACGTAAGAATTCGATGTTAGTGTGGTTGACACGGAACGAAAATAAGTCTGTTTTAGGCAAACAGCTTCAGGAGCAATTAAGGAAGGAAACAGAATATTATCATAATGTCCTAAAACGGGTTATTGCAGTGGTAAACTTTTTTTGTGTACAAGGGGCTTAGCATTTAGAGATTCCCAGGAAGTATTTGGTTCTCCACATAATGATAATTTTACGGGTGCTCTGTAGCTATTGGCAGAGTTTGACCGATTCATTCGTGAACGTATTAAACAACGAGAGCTGCGACCAAAACCGACAATATCGTATTTATCGAAAACAGTATGTGAGGAAGTAATTGAGACTATGGGCAAACAGATAATTAAATTATAACTCAAATAAATAACAACGACACAAAGTATTATTCAATTCCAAGACTTTTTAGAAACAAATGGACTACTACTGAATAGTTGTAGGGGGCAGTCTTATAATAAGGCGGCTCGTCACTACAATGGTGTACAAGCACTACTAAAACAAAAAAATAAATCCGCGGATTATGTGCCGTGTGCTACGCATTCAACCTAATTGGTGAAGAATCGGTTAAGGTTGCAACCGAGATTGTGATCTTTTTTGGAGTAATGCAAAAAATTTACGTTTTTTTTTCTACTTCGACCCATCATAGGTGGGAACTGTTAAATCGTGAAGCATAACTAAAATTAACGTTAAAAATTTTAAGCCAAACCCCGAATAGGGCCCCACAAATTCACGATCCGCCACTGCATCACCGTCTGTGCTCCGTTAGGAAACGATTCAACTTTGTCCAGTTACTTCTGGTGGCGGGTCGAAACCTAGTGGCTTTTCGTTTTTGGTTGCCGATGATCGCCCCCTTTTATCTTGGTTGACCACGAGACATTTCTTTCTACAAGTTTGAATCCCAATCAAAGTCATCATCAATTAAGTTGGCTGCAGTTTTGCATGCGAGCTTCCTTGATTTTAAGTGATCCATTGTGTCTACATCCTGCTGTGTTGACAAAAATCTTAATTTTTCCTACATTTAATCATTCTGTTTGACTGAGTTTCTTTTAACCGTAAATCCGGCGACATAATATACCTCAATAGCGGTAGTTGCGCAAAAATTGAGAAGAATTTTTAAGTGTTCGTTATAATTCTCACGACACTGCGTTTAGTTTAAATCAGTTCAGTTCGTCCAAATACTGTTTAAGCGGAAGAATCCTCTTACCCTTTTCATCGACATTAACCTCGAAAAGTTTTGGATCCATGGGGAATGTTTGTAATTGTTTTGTTTACGCTAGTAAGCAATATTCTCGTGTTTTCTCCAATTACTCGAATTTACACGTTTCATATCAGGTTTTGTTACTTTAATGTTATCTATTTAAGCCTATCAGGTAAACTAGAATAATTATTAGCTTGTAGAGTTTGAGAGTAATGCCGTTACTGACCTCGAACTGTGTCACGAACGGTTGTAATTAATTTATTGTGGTTGAAAATGATAGAATTTTCAAAACAAGTTCTAATTTCTCGATGAAAATGGCTTATTTGAAACTTTTTACATCTTCAACATTAAACGGATTTAATAAGTAAAGACAAGAGTTTTTGTATTTCATTTTCGTCCGGTAAAGCTCTCGCTTCACAGTTGCGAAGTCTAATTCATCAGAATTTAACGCGGATAGTAGCTAAATATATAACTTTTTCTCAGCGTTTCTAATTTTTTTGTAGTAATTTTATGAAAGAAATTCTGCCCGATTGAACGCACTGCTTTGAACTCCAATCTGTTATCACTCAAACTCCCTACTCCTCAAGTAGCTAATAAATGGCGGAGCTGGGGCGTCTGACGTCACAAACCCCAATTTACGTCCAGGTGCTCAAAACTCACCCCAATTTACGTCCAGGTGCTCAAAACTCACCCCAATTTCTGTCCAGGTGATCAAAACTCACCCCAATTTCTGCCCAGCTGCTCAAAACTCACCCCAATTTCTGTCTTGGAGCCAAAAGTTACCCCAAGTTTCCCCCGATTTTCCCGGGCAGCTGCTGAAATTTCACTCCAAATTCTCATCCAGGTGCTCAAAATTAACCCCAATTTCTCTTTTAGAGTCCAAAGTTACCCCAAGTTTCCCCTGATTTCACGGATTTCCTCCGAGTTTTCCCTGTTTACCCCTGATTCCCCTGGACAATTCCGCTAATTCGATCCCTAATTCTCATCAAGGTAGTCAAAATTCACCCCAATTAGCGTACAGGTGCTGAAAGTTCACCCCAATTTGTATCCATATGGTTAAAATTCACCCAAGTTTCCCCAAAATTTCTTCAAATTTTTCCGATTCCCCGTTCATACTGTTATCTGTAAATGCGCTCGCACCGTTTCCACGCATATATTCAACATAGCCTTAGCCGCCATGAAAGTGTACTCGCTTTCCCATACCCGCGCCTTCTATCATCATGTGTTAGTATTATACATGACTCTGCGTGTAATATATGTAGCATACTTTTTAATTTTCATTTTTCGAGGTTGGGAGGGGTAAAATTTTGCCGGAGTGATAAAAGCGTTTGAATCTCAACACTTAGAACCCAAAATTTAAAGAAATTTTCCGAGTCGTGCTCCGTTCCGGCATTTTTTTTTTTTTAATTTTATTTTTAAAGAAAATATTTGAACGTTCCATCAGTCGAATGAGAGCGGGCGAGTGTGCTGCTACGAGATGTATTATGTAAGCGCGACCGCGGCAGTAATGGAAATATTTAAATGTTCCAGCAACTAGTTGAAACTGTCACCAGGTGAGGTGAATTCCAGTCGTTCGTTTTGAAATTAACTAGCCGATCATCTATGCACACTCTCACACGCCACCAATAGAAACCTGTTCACGATCGCTACACGTTCACTCACGCACACATATACACCGCCACCTGATATATATTTTTCGTCTTTTTCCGCTTCCGACCTTATATTCAATCCGATGATTTTTTTTTTCCGTATTCTCCATTCGTTGCGTTGCAAAAGCACACCGTCCATTCCTGCACACATATCAAGCATTGAGTTAACCTGTACAAAGGTACACTGTACTATTCCATGCACGCTCTGCCCGCCGCCGAAATAAACGCCGCGATAACACATCCACACACACACACACACACACACACACACACACACACACATACACACCACCACTTCGTACATATTTTATTTTCGAGTCTAAGTATTATAGAATTAGCCTAAGTATACTTTTCTTTTACGCTTCTGTTCATTTCTTCAATCCATTCATAATTTTTATATTTTTTATTTCTCTGATTCTAAAAATAAATCTGTCAATGTATTACCCACTCTCTCACTCGCACAGAATGTACCCTCCCACTCATTTGCTACAGGTACTTCTCATATCGTTCTTAATAATTTTTTTCAAATCTAATATTATAGAATCAGCCTAATTATATTTTTTTTCGCTTCCAATCATTTCCTCCGTCCGTTGATAATTTTCTTATTTTATTTTTTTCTCAGGTTCTAAAAATAAATCCATTGATATCTTCACTAGTATGATGGCGTAAACATCTTCTAACGGTATTCCTCATATTAAATGTAGGTGAATACATTTAATTATGCCGATATGGCAATATATATTCAAAAGTTTTATTATTTAAAGTTAAAATTATATAAAACTATCAATAACATATATTTTAATGAAGTTTGTATAAGTAATAATATAATCCCTAAATATGCAGTAGTTAAAATAAAAAATAAATCTGATATAGCAATGAAAACTAAATCACAAGCTGAAAAATTTTGGATTAAAAATGAAATTAACTTCCTTTATAACAAAAAGAATAAAATTAACCTTCAAATGTTAAAATTACATATATATCTAGCTAATAACTTAAATTTTGAAATATTAAAATTATATTTAGATGAAATAGATCTAAAAATTAAAGCATTTATTAATAAAAAACGCCTAATTTTAGATAAGAAATTAAATAACTTAATAAAACAACAAAAACCAAAACTTGCAGATAATAACAAATTTAATTTTCATCCCAGAACTATAAACTTAACCAACATACAATTAACAAATGATGAAATTAATACTGTAAATTTGGGCTATAAATATAATTTAAACATATATAACAAAAAACAATATGAAAATTTAATTATAGAAACTGAATCTGCTATCCAAAAATTACCAATTGAAGATCAAACAATTATTAGAGCTGAGGCAACTCATGCCATCAGAAATATCTTAAAAAAGAAAAATGAAACAAATATAGAACATTTAAAAATACAAAACACAATTAAAAATATCAATAGTAAATTAAAACAAAACAATGCAGTCATTGTAAAAGCAGATAAGGGAAACAGTTTAGTAATCATCAATAAAAATGAAATCATCCAAAAAACTGAAAATTTTTTAAAAGAAAATAATATACAATTAATAAAAACAGACCCCACTAATAAATATCAAATAAAAATAAGGAAAATAATAAAAGAATCTGATATAATAATAAATAATAATGAAGCTAAATATTTAATAAATATGAACCCAAAAGCACCAACTCTTAACCCTTTAATAAAAATACATAAAAATAATGCTCCTATAAGACCACTAATAAATTATACTAGTGCACCTTCTTATAAAATCTCAAAATTGATAACTAAAATATTAAAAACTAATATATCAATTAATAATAAATATACTATTAGAAACAGATTGGATGTTTTTGATAAATTAAAAAACATAAAAATTAATAACAAAACTAAATTAATTTCTTATGATATAACAAACCTTTATACAAATATACCTATAAATGAAACCATAGATATAATTTAAAAATCTGTAAATAAGTTAAAGAATAATATTTTTTGTAATCAATTAATCCAAATAATTAAAACTGTTACAGAGCAAAATTACTTCAATTTTAATAACTCCATGTATATACAAAATAATGGTTTAGCTATGGGCTCACCTTTGTCAGGTATTTTAAGTGAAATCTTTCTACAAAATTTAGAAGAAATATACATGGAAAATATAATACAAAAATACAATATTAAATCTTATATTAGATATGTAGATGATACACTACTAATTTTTGATGAAAATAGTAGTAATACCGAAAATGACATTCTAAATGATTTAAATAAAATTCACAAAAATATTCATTATACTATGGAAAAAGAAGAAAATAACAAAATAAATTTCTTAGATATAACAATAATAAAATCAAAGGATAAGTTAACATATAATATTTATAGAAAACAAACCACCACTGATAATATAATTCATAAAACATCAAATCACCCAAACCAACATAAATATGCTTACTTCATGACTGCAATAAATAGATTATTAACTACACCCATGAATATAAATAAAAAACAAATAGAAATTAATATATTAAAGACTTTGGCAAGAAATAATGGTTATGACGAACTAATAATAGATAAACTAATTCACAAAATAAAATCAAAATCAAAATATATACAAAAATTAAGAGTCAATAATGCTACTAACAATAAAGGATGGATAACATTCACATTTATAAACAATAACATATACAAATTAACCAATTTATTCAAAAAACAAGGTTTAAATGTAGCATTCAAAACTAAAAATAATTTAAAATATAAAATAAACACCTTAAATTTAAAAAATAATAATATTTATGAAAATAGCGGTATATATAAAATAAATTGTACTGATTGTGAGAAATCATACATTGGTCAAACAGGGCGAAAAATTAATTGCAGATATAAAGAACATATAAAAGCATTTAATAATAATGAAATAGAAAAATCAACCTATGCAGAACATCTAATTAAAAATAAACATAAACCTAATTCAATAGAAAATACTGTAACCATCCTGGCCACTTATCACAAAGGTAATAATATGAACATTGCAGAAAATTATTATATAAATAAATATAAAAATAATATTTTAAATGACCAAACACCTAATAATAATAATCCACTGTTTAATATAAAAATTTAACTTTTTGTCTTCTTGTTTTATTTTATATTTTATATTAATTATTAGCATTTTCAACCATAGATTTTTATACCTGCCATGTTTATTCCTCTTTACATCTACTATATATACACATGTATTCCCTATATTCACTTCAGTATGTTTTAAGTTTCCTTTAAGTTAGTGTTAGCTGATGATGGGTTATGCCCGAAAACGTTTCTAAATAGGTATTTATCTAATTTATTGTTCTATATTGTTTGTTATTAAAGTTTATTTTATTATTCCTCATATTGTTCATAATAATTTTTCATGTCTATGTATTATGGAATTAGTCTAAAATATATTTTTTCCCCTCTAAAGTCTTTTTCCAAACGTAAGTATTCAAAAATTAATTCGAGTATATTTTTATTTAACGCTGTTTCATATTTTCCCTCTCCCCTATCCATCCTACACAAATTTCAATTCATTTCTATTATTTTTCATGAGTACATCCCCCTGAAACTACAGTGAAACCATACCATTCATTCCCACGCACCCATCTGCTAACAATGATTTTCTCATCATTCATAATAATTTTTTTCGAATCTGTTAGTTTAAGATTATTTCATTTTTTTCAAACTCTAAATATTTTTATTTTTTTTCAATATCTTCCATATTTTCCCCCAATATGTCCGCATACGCTCATAATGCAAAGGTACTCTGCTTATTTCCTTGCATGAATGTTGCTATGCCGTTGATTTCGATCATGTGTCAATGTTATCGAGTCTACCCGGATCTTCTCCTTCATATCTTTTATAGAAAAACCGGTTGACATGTACCCACCTACACACAAACACCCATAACCCAAAGATCACCTGTAAATTTCGTTCATCTGCGTATGTAACCAGCTTTCACCAAAGGAATGTGGTTTTTCTGGTGCAACCCGCCCTCTTCAAAGACATGCATCGAGCTAGAATCTCGAAAGGATCTGTTCAGCCAGTCAGTATTAGTGTTACATTAAACGTGTAGAATTTGTTGAAGCTGTGTTCTTCACGCATTAATAAAAGTTTGCTCTAACGTTAAAAGTAATAATTTTCTACATTCTTAGTAAAAAGTTAAAAATATTATTCAAACATGAATAACAATACCGATTCGATTGATATTAAAGTCGACGAATTTATTCAGAATTCATTTTCGAGTGATAGTGTCTCGCATACAACTTCATCACCTCCATCACAGCAATCAGATGATGGTTATACAGCAGAAGGATCAACATCTTCTGTACATAATATCATTGGTCCTGTATTATTATCAGAACAAGCAGATATAGCGGAATATTTTGTAGATATCAGCATCCATATAGATTGTGATTATGGTTTTCGAGTAACTGAACTAGCAATGATTGATATGTCTGGCAGAAAGTGTTTGCATACACTGTATAAGTCAAGCAGAGCATGGCATGCATCAAAAATGCTACATTTACAATGTTCTTCGATGAGTCATTACTTGAAAAATCCTTCATTATTTCTCTATCTCCCCCCCCCCCCCCCACTCTTAACTTAAAGTACTGGTAATGATGAATATTACAAAAATCTGAACCAGTTGTGTAAAGTGTACATATAATTATTATCTAATTTTCGAATATAATCCCACATAATTTGTTCATTTTCTTTCTAGATTAAAAAATTATATTTTTTATTCTTTCTATAACAAACGAATCTAACTGTTCATCTTTTTCATGTACATCACGTACATCAAGTATTTTCCGCAGCTGTGTGAGTTTTCATTAATTTGTAAGTCACAACCTAAGACCCGGAGAGTTCTCTCTAATTGCTTAAAATCTTTCATAATCACATTTTTATAAAAATATGTATTAAGTTCACATGTTATTTAATATTTTTTTATTTCACAAATATTTTGTCTATGAGGTGTGTTGATCAATAGAGCAACAGGTAGAAAACCTACTAGCTTACGAGACACAGCATGTTCAAAGAAAAAAACGAGCTAGCACAAGCAGATCAGAGTTGCAACGTGCGAATGAGAGATATATTGTCGAGAACAACAGCTTGATTATAAAAAACGTCGAAGATGCATACACATGATGATAGAAGGCGTGGGTATGGGAAAGCGAGTACACTTTCATGGCGGCTAAGGCTATGTTGAATATATGCGTGGAAACGGTGCGAGCGCATTTACAGATAACAGTATGAACGGGGAATCGGAAAAATTTGAAGAAATTTTGGGGAAACTTGGGTGAATTTTAACCATATGGATACAAATTGGGGTGAACTTTCAGCACCTGTACGCTAATTGGGGTGAATTTTGACTACCTTGATGAGAATTAGGGATCGAATTAGCGGAATTGTCCAGGGGAATCAGGGGTAAACAGGGAAAACTCGGAGGAAATCCGTGAAATCAGGGGAAACTTGGGGTAACTTTGGACTCTAAAAGAGAAATTGGGGTTAATTTTGAGCACCTGGATGAGAATTTGGAGTGAAATTTCAGCAGCTGCCCGGGAAAATCGGGGGAAATTTGGGGTAACTTTTGGCTCCAAGACAGAAATTGGGGTGAGTTTTGAGCACCTGGACGCAAATTGGGGTTTGTGACGTCAGACACCCCAGCTCCGCCATTTATTAGCTACTCCCTCAGTTTGCCTCGTATATCTTATCGTTTCCGTCGATCTCCGTTGTTCCTATCCTCGGTTCTTTTATCTTATCAATATTTGACACCGACTTTACATCTAACTGATCCTTCTCCCTCGTTTTGTTTCTGGGCGATGTTCCTTTGTTGACATGCCCAAAGGGGGAGTCAAAAAAAAAAGTATCCGATTCGAATAAAATTATTACGTACCGTCCTCCGGCATACGCGCCATTATGCGCGGTAAATTCGTCCAATGCTATATATCTCGTAAGACGCGTTTTCACGGTGCACCGCTTGCAATTAGAAACAGTTAAGAATGCGCGATGTAGACCGCAATTCAGTTTTGAGCAATGCAGTTGGACACATTATATTATGATCTGTAACTTCACAATCTCCAACACTTTTGAACTGCTCGCTTTACTCATGCCGTTAAACGCCATGATTCGGTCCGAATTATCCGATGAAAACCACCTGGTTCAGTTATTCATCGAGGGAAATTTCTCGATGAAACGGGATTTTTTCTTCACTAGTCGGTCGCTAGGTGAACCGGTGTACGCAAGCCTCACAACGAAGGTTCGTTGTCGGGAAAACAGCTTCGTTTGGAAAGAACTGCCGGAACTGTATAAAAAGAACGCCCCAGAAATCTCGCCTGCACAACTGAGACCGAGTTCAAGTGTCGGTACGAAAATTATTCGTGAAAACCGGCATAGCGCATCGTGTTGGAGCGGACTTCAATTGAGGAAAATCAATCGACGCTCGAATAAATAAACCGATTTAATTTTCCTCGCCTCGGACTAAACCGAGTGGAGGGAAATTTTATAGCGGAGAAAATGGTGGCTCTCGGCCGGGACAGCGTGAAATTCGTTTTAAACGTTGGAAATCGGTGTAAATTTATTTAGCGCGCTGTATTGCTTTCAATCTCGCAACCAGATTGAATAGCGCAGCCAGCACGAAGTGTGTCCGAGGAGGTAAAAACGAGAAAGCAATAAAAAGAAAGGAAATAAACTAGTGCTCACAATTACGGGCAGACGGTTAATGAGTACCGGCCTCTGGAAATTCAATTTTCGTTCCCCATCTCCGCCGCTCTTCGCCCTTTCGCGCCCCTTTCCGATGTTGACCAGAACACGCATACAAAGAGAGAGAGAAAGAGAGACAGCGAGTGAGAGACTGGTCTCTCTTCGACGAGATCCGTCGTCCGACTGTCTTGTAGCCGTCTAAGCATTTCCATTCGAGTTTTCCGGTCTACTTGGATAAACAACAACACCCACTACCTTCCAAAATGTTATTACGAAATCCGAGAGATTACGCGTTCGTGGTCTAGCGAGTAACCAATGGGCCGGAACTAATTTCCTTCGGAATATACACAAGCTAAGTGGACCGGCAGCGCGGTAGTACTACTGAGTTTATTTTTATACCTACGTCAAACGGGAAAAAGTAGCCACGATATGATTCCGACAAATAAGGTCAATGCGAATTACGCAGAAACGTCCGTCACTGTCGGACGTAAAAGGTGCGTGGGGAAAACGAAATTAAGTAAATAAAATAAATAATATATATACGCAAAATGAACTCTGCCGAACGAAATTGACGCGGAGGCGTCGATATGAATTAGCTATTATCGAAATTGTGAATTTCGTATAAAATCTGAAGTATACCTCCCCACCCTACAAGGTAAAATAGCGTTGAAGTCTACACCACGAGGCTGTGACTGCAGTGGACGCGAATTCTAACGATCGTTCTGTTCGTCAGAACATACACTGAAAGCTACGTTAATTTCGCCCGGCAACTGCTTCTAAGTAACGGAACTCGGGTTACACTAAATGTCTTTGATTGTTCTGACCGTCGTTGGTGTTAGAATTCACGTTGAGTCGCAGTTTAAGAGCGGCAGTAGGTCGGTACAAATCGGTATCTGGGACGTAAAAAGGCTAATAAACGAAAGAATTTAAATGCGTTGAACGGGAACGGCAAGAGAATATAATCATTAAACTCACACAATCAATCGCCGTTTTAAAAGCTGTCGAAGATGATTATATTAATAAACAACTGAAACTAGTGTACAGAACACGGTTTAGACAACTTTAGAAATCGATATGTATAGAAACCAAATGCTAATGGAATCGCTTTAAATTCCTCACACATTCTTCAACCAACGGCTTAGTCGAATGCTGCCAGAGACACGATGTTGCAAGGACAAAAGAGCAAAAAGTAAAAGGACCAAGTGGCGCGATTATAAAATATCGACATAGACTAACGAGTAAACCGAAAAATATCGCAACCGACAAATGAAAAGTTTCATATGTATCGAAATTTTTCAGAAAGCTTAACAGTTTTTTCATTATTTCGTTGGCGCGTGTATCGCTGATGTAGCGATAGAGCTTTTTTTCTTTCAATTATTTTTACTGCTGCGAAATCCCTGGAGAAATTACGATTCCATCGGGGGACGTAGTAAAAATACCCAAAACCGTAAATGAATTCTTCCAATTTCAAAAAGTTAATTCCAAGGAAACCTATCGAGGCTATTTATCTTTCGAGAAAAGTTTAAGCTTTGTTAACCGGTTTTCGTTTGGAATTGAAAAAAAAAAAAAAACATCTACAGTCGGTGATTTTTTTCAATTATTTTATCATTTACGACGGTGAAACTGTATCGGATTAAACGGGCGATGTCCGGTCTAAAATGTTGAATTACTTTTTTCACTATTTTTCGTCCGAAAATAAATAATATAAAGAAACGCATAAAACGTGACACATTTTCGTTTAAATGAAACATTCTTGGACGGTATGCGGAAAATGATTTTTATGATCGAAAAATCCATTTTGAATTTTAAGAAATTCGTAATTACACAGAAATTTTATTTTTCTTTATCTCGCGCGGATCGAAATAGTCAGTCCGTAGCGTCTAATTAAGCGAATCAGAATTAGCTGCGAATGGGATTTTTTTTTTGGATCCGAAGATACTTTTCAATTTCGGTATGACCACGCTCAGTATATAATAATACGATGTAATTTATTTCGTAGGGATTCTGTTATATGTAAATGTTTGTATAGCGCACTTTACTGCAATGTTACTGCTGTCAGTGTTTTCATTGTTCGAGTTAACATTTTTTTAAATACTACGGGTATATACAGAGCCGGATCCAGGACATTTTTTTGGGGGAGGGATTATATAATTACGTAAAACCTTCTGCGGTAGGCAGTAGATTTGAGAAAAACCCCTTGTTTCATAAAGAAAATCAAATAGCATTTAAATTTTGTTTTATTTTTAACGTTGGAAAATAAAACGAAATTATAAAATTCTAGCTAAAACGGTAGCTTAGAATTTGAATAGTAAGAAAGATAGTATTTTTATTAGACTTGACTTCTTTTTTATTTTTGTTAGTAATCCGATCCGAATTCTCTTTGTTCGTGAGCAAGTTTAAATATATATATATATATATCTCATTGTACTATTTCATTTACATCACGAAATAAAAATTAAATAATAAATTAAAAAAGCAAAAAATCAACGACAGTTGTATTTTCAAATAGAATAAAAACGAATAATAATAGTTTTACTAGAAAACACCATTAAATATTAACTATTAAAATCCGTAGGTAAAATTCATACAAATTTTTTATAGCATAAATATTAAGTTTCTGTTATAAGAAATTTTTTCATAGAGGCTTTGGTTCTTTCGAAGGAGAAATTGTGTATATATATATATATGTATTTAATATATATAGGCAGCATGGTAGCCTAGTGGTTAAGGTGCTTTGTTACTAAATCAGAGGTAACGGGTTCGAAACTTGTCTCGTCACGGATCCAAGTCGCTCCTAAGTTTACTCAGCCTCAAATAATTGGGTACCAGAGAAATCTGGGAAAGTAAAAATGGCCGTGAGAAAAGAACTGGCCCCCATATTCTCCTTAGTGCCGTTGGGCTTAGTACATTGTGAAACTTAACTTCACAACAGTGGCGGCTCGTGAGTAATAGAAGTGGAGGTTCACAATTAAATATATTAAATATTACACAAATATTTATTGAAAAAAATTTATCAAAAACTATATACGTATATATATATGTATGTATGTGCCTGTGTTTGTGTGCTCATAATATTAATAATTTTCAATTAAAAGTCTCGTAAACTAAATCTATTCTTCTATCTTTTTTTAAAGAAAAAAAATCTATAACAGTTTCATGAAAGTTAGGAATATTGTGGAACATTTGTTTTTCATTGATAACATAGCTAAAGCATTTAGCCTTTCTTCACACAGTGTGCTACGTAAAAATGTTTTAATTCGTTTAAGTGTCGAAAAACTCAGTGAAAATATAATTAGCACGTTTTATCCTTAAGTAAAATTACAATTTTAGGTAGAAACTACGGCACTATTAAAAATATTAAAATGAACATATGCTGTCTATCATTAAAAACTAAACTGTGTTCCCAATCATTGACTGTGTATACATATTCAAAACGTTAGTAGTATTTTCAACAGTGATGTGGTTTCTACCAAAAATTTTAATTTTAATTTTAATAATATGAACCGTGAAAACTCGTTACATATTTTTATTTAAGTACATTAAAAAACAAACAAAAGTTAAAATTTTGCAAAACGTTTGTTAATGTTTTTTAAGTCTATGTAATATGTATATTTTATCATTATTTTAATTTATCAATTATTACAATTATTTTGAATTTGCTTAAAAAGAAAAAAAAATTAAATTTTTATACTAAAATATTCAGCCAACATCTTGAACGGTATCAGTTTTACATAATGCATGTCTCACCAAAAAGAGTATAATAAAATGGCAAATTATAAGATACAGTAGAAATCAGTTATAAAAACATTCAAGGAGGTGAATAATCTGATCGTTATATCCCATATCAAACTAAGCATTACAATTTTTTATTGTCCAAAATTTACTACTAACGAACAGTTCGTTACAAAACTGACATGAAATATTTTATGGCATAAATTACGCTGAATAAGCAATCATTTATTTATAATTATAACTACACATATTTCTCAGTCAAAAATACAAACACTACATTTTCTTTTTTGTACGTAAAAGTATGATAATAAAAAAACTTAAATTAGTATAAAGCAAGAGTAAGAAAAAAAAAACTGTAGCGAAAGTGGTTTGATATTTTCTTACTTTTGAAAAAATTTGTAATTTTTCGATTTTTTATTATAACAAAATGAGTATAGTAGTCTTTTTCTAATATTTTTCGCAATGGTCTTGCCACAGGTTTTCCTCAATGTTATATTTATAATAAGCGTTTTACATGTCACACTAACAAAATAAGCAGAACAAAAAATAACGGTGTATCTGTTCTGTTTATATAAATTTCATTTCTTCATTGAAAAAGATCGGGGATGATGTTTCTGTTAAATTCATCTGCATAAATCGTTCAAAGCTAAATGCTAATTGGTATGCCATTATAACCAATTTTTACTGTATTTCAATATTTGGAAATTATAATGTTGACAAATAGAACCACAGTAATTTTAAACACATAACTGTTTTTAAATGCACAATATTGTACGAACTTGTATATGTATGCAACGTAATAACACAACCGATATAATATAGATGCAATAATACACTTTTGTTATAAAATAAAAGTAAAAATAAACATATAAATATACTCCAATCAAACTTTATTTCCCTCATAATTCAAATATAAGTATAAGCACTAAAAAATGTAAACATATAATCGTTTTATGAAAATTTATCGATTAATTCTGTTTATAATCAAATTCACTTCATTAAAGTACTACTCACCTATAAAATATAATCTTGCAAAAACAACGTCTATCGTTTGGCTCACAATTCGAGTGTGCTCCATCAAGCCGATATAACACATGCACTAACGCAACATCATTTTTATCTTTCTGACACACTACTACATTATACTTACATGGTTTTCGATCGCACGTGCTACAAGTAGCCTTCACACTAAGAGAATTCTGTACAAAATTTAGTTACTTTTTAAAAATGTAAGATCAATTTATTTTTTACTTTAATTTTACTAATAGCGATATGTAAATAATAAATGTAAATAAAAACATTGGATTATACTTTTTTAAAGTTGAATCCTGGGTGTTCACGTGAATCTCCGACGCCCTGTCAAGGGTATGGGACTTACTTTACTATATATATATGTATCCTCTTACTCTTATTAGTGCCTCGTTAGCACATTATAAAAAGTTAACTTCACAATTTCCGACCCCTTACCAAAGATATCTTACTTGATTTATATATATATATATATATTAGTCTTTATACAGGTAGCCTGGATTGCGCGAACGGTGACTCTTAGCAGCCCTGCCCCATTTAAGGGGCGCCAGAACTCGGGTCCGTTTGTATTTTTTGCGCATATTAGGTTTTCTTGCGAGAGAGAACATGCTGGTTTCGCCTTACCTTCCATGTGATTTTCTGTTAGGGTTAACTCCCTTAGCCGAAGAAAACCGCTTTAAAGCGCCGAGTATTCGCCTACTCGCTTTAGATTTGTATTCGCCAATCCGACTGGGACACCTTGTCAGGAACGAACTGCTGATAGTCTGCTGTTGTTAATGTAGTAAAGAGCTTAACGGTATTTATTAGTAGGAACACCTTCGGAAAATTAACCGTCCTCCGTTTTCCTATCAGGTACGTGTTTTGTGAGTTCTAGTTTAGCTTTTCTCGGAAGAATTACACAGATTATGTGGAAGACAGGTCCATCAATTTTTCAGGCATATCGTAAGACGCACAGGTGAAAATCTAGAGAAAACATTGCTGCTCGGCAAAGCCCCCGGTACGCGAGAAAGGGGCAGAGTACCCACGCGTTGGACTGACGGCTTACGATGTCAATTTGGTCAGGTAGCAACAGTGATTAACACAGCTCAAGACCAGAAACAGTGGAGAGAGCTCACAGGTCCTAACGATCAGAACTGACTGTAACCGAATGAAAGATATATATATGTACATTTGTGTTGTTAGTTTTTTACTACTCATTATTAAGCATATCCTATTGAATGGTTAAAAAGTAAAAAAGTACTGCTACTATTATTATATAATCGTTTAATTTAAAATAATATAAATAAATACCCGCTGACAAGATGATAAAATTAACATTATACATAAGTAGTGAAAGTGATTAGCAAACATGTCGTTAAATTTAAGTCGACAAATATTTATCAGTCTGTTAATAAAATACATAACTGATACAAACGAACTTTAACCCTTCTTTAATGGCAACCTAGAAGGAACGCACTGAAATACTTTAGCAAATCAAAATTAAAAAATTCTAAAATTTTTATTATGGAATCGAATATTTAATCAGATTAAATTATAACGGCTTCTTTTATTTTATGAGATTGTTTCTGAGCGAAGGTGCCTCTGGTTTATGAATCCGTAAAATTAGAAAAATAGAAACAAAAAAAAAAACTTAGCGAATATTTTGAGCTATTTTAAGTGTGTTCTCTGTTTTCTATTTTGTGTAGGGCTGCATTTAAACGGTATATTATGACATCTGAATCAGTGTCTAGCCGTTACTGGGAGTCGTAACTTTGGCTGTTGCGCTAATAACCAACGACAATAAGCTAACCCGACTAGTTTATTTAACAACTGTGCTTCTCCGAATGGTATCAGTTGAAAGTCATGTTTCGTAAACATGCGTGACCAAAAGCTAGATTGAGCATAGTTTCCATCGGAAATTGATAGTATAAATATGTAATATATATGTTTAAAGCAATATTTTTCTAATGCATACAATAGTCAATATCATACCAAACAAAACATACACATTTGTGATGCTTGTATATGAAATTCGTTTACATTGTTAAAAAGGAAATCGCTAAAGATCGTTTCCGTCAGTTGTGAATTTCATAAGAATATGGGGCTATGCTTTTGTTTTTTCGTTTGCCGGAATGATAAGTGATAGCTGAATTTAGTATATGTTAAATGGACATGTTGAAAACCAATAATCTGTAATGAACTGCTGCAGACGATGTTACAGCATAAAATTGTTTGTCTCATGCGCGCAACGCCGAGTTTTCATTTATTTTAATCACGCTTTTTATTATGTCCATTTAACATATACTAAATTCAGCTATCACTTATCATTCCGGCAAACGAAAAAACAAAAGCATAGCCCCATATTCTTATGAAATTCACAACTGACGGAAACGATCTTTAGCGATTTCCTTTTTAACAATGTAAACGAATTTCATATACAAGCATCACAAATGTGTATGTTTTGTTTGGTATGATATTGACTATTGTATGCATTAGAAAAATATTGCTTTAAACATATATATGTATTACATATTTATACTATCAATTTCCGATGGAAACTATGCTCAATCTAGCTTTTGGTCACGCATGTTTACGAAACATGACTTTCAACTGATACCATTCGGAGAAGCACAGTTGTTAAATAAACTAGTCGGGTTAGCTTATTGTCGTTGGTTATTAGCGCAACAGCCAAAGTTGCGACTCCCAGTAACGGCTAGACACTGATTCAGATGTCATAATATACCGTTTAAATGCAGCCCTACACAAAATAGAAAACGGAGAACACACTTAAAATAGCTCAAAATATTCGCTAAGTTTTTTTTTTGTTTCTATTTTTCTAATTTTACGGATTCATAAACCAGAGGCACCTTCGCTCAGAAACAATCTCATAAAATAAAAGAAGCCGTTATAATTTAATCTGATTAAATATTAAATATTGAGCAAGAGATAGGATATAGAAGCGTAATGCCAAGGTTCAGCAGATGGATAAATATGGAGCAAAACGATGCGTAAGAAAAAAGTAAACACTCAAAAACACATGATCAGCATCGTAAACAACTGCATAATTCGGATGAAGAAGGCAATGTGGAGAGGAAGATATTGAAAAGCGAAAACGAATGATTAAAACGCAAGCTAAGAATTGGAATTATAAGAAAACGATGAAAGCAAAAGAAACACAAGAAACCGTGAACCGGAATTTAGGTTGAACAGACAGACGATTATTAGAGAAAACATTACCGAATTTGGAATCGAGTCTTTTACATAAGAGCAGCAGGTTAGGAGGTGAAATTTTCTCATGAAACCGGAAGAGGCAGCAAACTCGAAGCAAAGAATATGAACTGCTTCATTATCAAAGATGGCCGAATAGCTAAGAAAACGAATGTAAAGAGCGAAATAATTTGAAGGGCCCTCATTGAGTAAGAATAATTGGAAGAAAGGTGGTTAGAGGAAGCAAAATGAACGGACACCGTCAGATAATCGTTAGTTCCTTTGTAAATAAGATTGTCCGCTGACCTCGATAGTGAAAGGTCCATTGTCGTCGCGATTTGAAGTAACCTTTTCAGCATCGTTGCTTACGAACCGGTAGATTTTATTTCTGTTCTCGCCTAGCAAGCACGATCGATTTCTGCTAGAATGAAAACGATAAAAACTCCGCGTGGGACTGATAAACTAATAATAAACACGAAAGAGACGCTACTGTTCTTGGTTAGAAAGCAACCTAGAGGTTCTACCATCGCCCGAGAATATCTAGGCAGAATTATGGAAATCGCGCTGGCATTAAAAGCAGTGGAGCAATTTTAGCGGATTAAATTTCGGAAAGGATCAAGGTTTAGACGGCATTATTAGCTAACAACAATTACGGTTGTTGTTTTCAAATATCTATATACTTTGCGGAATATCTGTTTTATTAATCGAATAGCGAAGAACAATATGCAAGCAGCGATAGAATGAGATCGCTGAAAAGCACACAGGTCTTGTGTATCGGAGCTTGTTTAGAACGCGATAAAAAAGCATCGTAAACTTTTACGCGATACGCTATTACTATCTCAAGCCAACGGTTTATGGAAGAAGCACTGAATTGGCAAATTGGATTCACCGAAAAACGCTGATTTCCAACAATTTTCATTCCGCATCCCCTTGCCCGTGGAAATATTTCACTCGCGGACGAAAGCGACCGCAACGTTGCTATTTTCGTCGAGAAAATGCGAATGATTTTTCTAAATGGGTTTTCTTTAACCGGACCACTGTCTTCAGCCCCGTATTTTTTGAAACATATCGGTGTCCGCGTGTGTCAGTGCAAATAAAATGAAACGATGCAACTTTTTTGCTTACTTTTTTCCTAGTGTAAGTGAAATTCGTATTTCAAACAAGAGCTGCCAAAGTTAATTTGACGCAACTCATCTCGATAGCATATTTAACGGTTCAAAACTTCTCCATATCGTACACATTAAGATAATCTTTAGAGAGAATGCTTGCCATTGGCTGGCATGGAACATAGTTGCCCCAATGAGGTGCACCGATGTGAGAAATGTAGAAATTGGTAGTGGTCAAATTTAAATAGAGCGCGCGATCCGCTTCAGTAAAAACTAGCGGGCTAGTCAAACGAGTTTGGTTCAAATCGATAACAGCGTAAATTTTTAAAAACACACCTTATCCTATTTATTTTCCCTGCGGTGACAGTGTTTAGTATGGAGAGAGTGATTTTTTAGCATAGAACTATTAGGAATAATTAAGCTAAAGCAAGCATTTTATTTTTGCAATGATCATATATATATATATATATATATATATATATATATATATATATGTATATGTATACATCTTAGTTTTCGCAAAAGATATGTGGTGACATATTTAACGTTAGGTATTATAAAATTCGTCTGGTTCTAGACGTAGCTGCGCGGCTAGAATTGTCCTAGCGTAATCTTCAGAAATCGAATTAATCAGTTATCGGAAAGATGATTAGCATCTTTGAGTACATACAAACATAACTCGTATTGATAGGCTATGCGCGCAGGTACGCGTGCAGCGATCGAATAACGTCGGTCAGAGTAAAGATCGTATGTAATATCTGAAATTTAGAATGTAATTAAATTTCCCCTATATATTGAGTCGGATTCGGCAGTTGTAGCGTTTTTAATTACGTTTTATACGCTCCGTGATAACGTTGTCCGAAGTAGAAATTATTTCTGTCGATTTTATATCATTTTTGTCGGATTTTTCTCGGGCATCGCAAATAACGGTGAATTGCGATCAGAGACGCTATTTCGACCGAGAAGCGTAGTAATTCCGGACGCAACCGTTTGTCGGCTGTGTTGCGGAAGCGAACTGATTTCGCGGAGTGGAGCGTGCGGTTGGAAACGCGAAGATAAAGCGGTTACCGCTAGAGCGTATGTATGTGGAACGAAGCTACAAGAGTTGTGAGAGCATTTATAAAAATCGAGTGAAGACAGGGCAGCTGCCGCTTTAAAATATATATAAAATAGAAATTATTCTAGAAAAATCGGCGTTATCTTTTATTAATTGATAAATTTAGCCGTTAATTCCGTATATATCGGTAAAAGCCCATCGTGTAGGGGTTAATCTTCGTTCGTGTGTCGACATATTTCTTCGCTCTAGTCGATACATATTAATTTCCGCAGCTAGTCATGTTTTAATTTACATCGGAGAATGTCAATATATTGATCTCGGTGCTAGTCGTCATCGAGTGTGGTAGCGGTTGAGCTTGTCGCGATCCATTACTATACTGTCGGATTTTTTTTCACCATTCAGTATTTTTAAGTTTCATGTTAATTGGTTAAATTTTTTTTTGCAAATTTTTTTCTAGTCGATATCAGCGCAGTATGCATGCGTTTTGTTCATTTGTAATTCTTTCGGAAAATATATACGCATTCATATACTAAAATCGCATTATTGGACACGTGGTGAGCCCTCGTGACATCTCCGTCGCGGAGGTATTACCGTCAATTTATGGCGGATTCGTGAAGATTTTTATATAAATTTTTTATCCTTAAAGCCTGATGCTCTACTAGGCGGAGCTTTTCCGGTAGTTGCAAGCCATCATTTGCCACTGGCGCCCGTTAGTATATAGTTTGTTTTTTTTTTCATCAACTCGAAACATCAGAGAAGGAAAACGTCGATACATAACTGACTCCCGGAACAAGGGACCGTAAAAAAGTCGATTCATATCAATATGTATATTACCATAATTAGTTTGATCGTAATTTTTTTTGTGCGACCTTTTTCTTCGCTATAATTTTTAATCTCATGCATTTTAAAATTACGAAATTTCACCAATACGACAAAATTGGCTAGCAGCTGATTCGCACTAGTCCACACGGTATAGCACTGCGAACTCAAATTTATGACGTATTGATAAATCGACGCTAAATCTCGAACGGATTGATACCAATGTTGATACTCATTCCTAGTGATGCGCTGATGCATTGCTCATTGTTGAAAGCTTTTTCCTTTGTTTCGAATAATTTATGTTAACGAAAATAGGAGCGTTGTTAAGACTTCGATACAGCCGAAATATTAAACATTATAGTAAGCGATTTTCGTGGATTGGGTCCGATATTTTCCGTGAAAACTGTTGTTAGTGATCAGTTAACTTGCAGGCAGTCATTAACGGAGTTTCTGCAATACGTAACATAAAACAATTTCATTAAAAAGAAAAAAAAGGAGAGTTCTTAAGAAAGAAAAATAATGAAAATTAGGGGGCTGTTTTTTTAAAACGCATTATTTAATTGAAAATTACTCTTTCTTGTAGTGCGCTTTATAAAAAAACTGCTAAACATCCGCACATGAAATTGAACATAATTACTCATATTCGTGTCTAGATGTGTTATCAGTCATTAAATAAAAAATGTCGATATTATTTATTTTCATACCTGTCAACATATAGAAAATAACCAAAAACGATAGGATCTAAAACAATTTTTTGCGAAAGTTCTTTTGTTTTCGTTTGCCTGCTGAGGATATGAGAGGATATTTTAAATTATAATTGTAAATGAAATTAAAAAAAAAAAAAAAAACTTCTAACCAACCTTAATATATAACCTGCAATCACTAAATTATTGTTGTTGTACCTACGATTTGTCGTAGCTATTTTTAGACTATTTTTAATAAATAATTATTCTTTCAAATCGCAACAATTTAGGGTATATGTCCTATCATTTTCGGGTTTACAAAAATGACTGCATCCGTGAAATACACTATTTATGTACACTTTGTAATATTATTATAGCATAATGGAGAAAAAGCATAATAATCATAATCAATTATCTCCAGCAAGTCCAAAGCGAAATATATCTCTAACAATAAATCGGTAATTTTTTTGTTTTTCAATTTTAAAAATACTCATACAAATAATGAAAAACTGTTTTTATCAAGAACGGATTATTTATTATTAATGGTCTATTAAAATCATCAACCCGACTATTCAAAAACAAAACTATATCACACTTCCTTTACTCATATTATATTTTCTATTGGATCGTTCGTAATAAAATCAATTATTTTTCTTTTATTTAATCCATGCTATACTTGGTTCTTGTATGTATTTTATTTTTCTGTTTTATATTATTTTGGACTAGAATTTCATGAAAAATAGCTGATCTAATGAAGAATTTCAAGATAAAAAAGAAGCTTGTAAGAAAAATGATATCAGCCGAGTGGGAAAAATTTTTCGCAACCATTAAATAAATATAAAAGAGACGCAGCGATTAAAGTGTTTCTAAAAGATACGTTCAAATATTAGGTCGACTGGTTGATTAAACAATTCGGGAGCTTGAAAACTACATCCTGTTACTTGAGCCTGAAAGAAGTTGATTTGACGCAACTCTCAATAAAATAATTCACTTATATGAATTAAATAATAGTTTAAGTTTCAATAAGAACACCAACGGCCGAATTTATTATAAAGATATCGAAAGTCGGAAATTGTTCATTCGTCTTTAAAAAACAGGTCTCGTTCAAAAACATAGAAAATTTCGTTCGTCCGATGGTTAAACGTGAGAAAAGGTCCTGCAATATTATCGCGAATCGAAAAACTCGCGGAAAATATTGTGACAAACAGAAAATAACAACACGGTGGATTTTCAATATACATAATTACAAATTTATCAAAATATGGTTTGGTTACCAGATACTGTTAATTAATTACGCTCCTGATATTCTTACATATTTAACTAAAGACGGCTTACAATTTTAATTTTTGTGAATATTAAATCAACATAGAAGACAGCGTAAAATTTTACGTTTTTATGATGCCTGTTCTTCGCTAACTGCTCTATCTATTATTTCAGTTCCATTTTCACGTGTACCGGAACTGGCGTTAAATCGGACAATAATAGGTTCCTGATATTAAATGCTACATTTATTCTCTTTGGATAATATATATAGACACTGGGTAATTTATTTATTGCCGGTACTGAATCCGATGAAATCAATTTTCATTTTATTTACAGTATTTTTAATAAATGCCAATGACATATTAATAACGTGCGTATACCTTTCTAAAGTAAACAATGAACTGGAGCTTAAAAACTTTTGATACATTCCTGAAAATCAAAATCTTGAATGTTGCCTCATGTTTTATCTTATTAGAATCTTTCTTCAGCTGTTGTTCTCATTGAGCAGCTTCAAAGATTATTGAACTGGTTTTTCATTAATATCTGAAATACGATGAAAAATAACAGGTTACGACAAGTGTAAGTTATTAACTAGATTTCTTACTTCGTCCATACTGCAATGTGTAATAAATATTTTTATGAGTTTAGTAATTGGGTACCAGAGAATTGTCTGGAGGAAAGTAAAGACGGATCCCAAGTAGAAACGAACTGGCCCCAATATTCTTCTTAGATCCATTAGGCTCGGTGTATTGTGAAAAGTTAAATTCGCAGCTAACTTTACTTTATGAGTTTAGTAAATAGATTAGATAAAACTAGTCGAAAGCTGCACCATCGAAAGAGAAAAAAGAATATAACGTGAAAAGAATAGTATTTTTCTTCATCTTTTCCGTTTTTTCTTTTTTTTTTGTTTTCTTTGAATTGAAGTAATAAAATAAAGTAAAAAAAAAAAAATCCAGGTCATTTTTTGATACCCGCATGCGATGTTGACATAACGAAGCTCTACGCTGCAAATTGCACACTTTTTTACCTCGTTTGTCTATGACAGTTTTTGGTAACGTTTATTGTAAGACTTTTTAGCGACGATTCGATTTTTCAACTAGAGCTGTCTGCTGTATAATTTTTTTCTTTTTCGTTTATGAGCAAGGACATCTCTTATTACCGAACGAAGAAATTTTATTTCGGAATCAGCTCTTGTAACATTAATGATGTAAAGGAAATTCCATTTCAGTTTCTAGCAAGTGCAAATTATACATTTAGATAGACGTAGAGGAGAGTCGGTGAAGGATAAAGTTGGTACAATATTGTTCACTGCGGTTTTTATGCAATATTTAAAAGCATGCTGCATTAAAAATACCGAAAATGAGCTATTCATTCGGCACTGTTCAAATAAAACTCGCGCTCCATGACCATTGTTCGGGGCTTGCTTTTACTGTTAATTCCCAGTTCGTCGCAGGATGTGGTAAATTATTTTACATATTCGCGGCAATATTATCGGTCAACGAACTGCATGCTTCAAATGCGCCTACATTCCGCAATGTGTGTGTGTGTGTGTGTGTGTGTGTGTGTGTGTGTGTGTGTGTGTGTAACTTTACATATCCAAGACGGGTCCACCATGTCGATAAATGTTGAAAGAAAATACAATCTTCGTTTAAGCTGTCAGAAATAATCGATCGCAACTTATACATTAAAAATTAGATTTAAACCTTCGTTTACATGTTCTTCTTGGACATTTTGAAGCGAATCGCTTTGCCCCAAAATTGTGTTCTAAATTAACCTATGTATTTCAACTATTTATCAGCTTTCACAAAATTCTGTTAATTTAATAATTATTCGGAAAGCCAGAGTGAAAACTAAAGAGAAAAAATCAACTATTCGTCGATATTATAAGTATTGACATGGAAAATTTCATTGTGGAACGAGTAGCTTTATGTACTCCTACTTCCCTACTATCGAAATATAGAGGTGTTCGATTTCTGCGTAAATATACGTACTTTGTATGTTTTTTTTAAATGAGTAAATACATAAGCGATAACTTCAGTCACTGAAAAATAGTTAAAATGAAAATCAGAAGATGTTCCGGCCGACAAGCGATTGAACTTTCATGTTTATTCATTTATAGAATAGGAATTATTCTTATTAAGTTGTTTCGTTATTTCGCCGCTACCTATTCGAACATTCCTATATGACATGGTTCCATGCAATACTACAAACAATGATGGCCTATTTCACTTTATATATTTATATCAGCACTGTTACCGTGTGACAATTATACACCTGCTCAGTCCGTGATCTGCTACAATCGGTTTTAGTCAGATTTTCTTCAAAATTTAAATTAGAAACTGTCGCGAGATATATCTTGTGTCCGACGACCCGTTTATTACTCAATGATATTTACGCGGAATGCTTAATGCGACAGTTATTACATGATTACGGGTATCCCAGCAGGGATTTAACAGTTATCGATATGTCGATGATATCGTCATCGTAAACAGGTCTGAATAAAAATTAGATTTTGTCATGAAAACATTAGCGGGTCAGAACAAAAACTTTCGGAACATTTATAAATGGGATTAAAACCAAAGTCACATTAGCAGATAGAAATATAATAATGGCGAGCACAGAAATGTCGAGAGTTTTAGTAAAACAAACCCGGAAAACGGAACTGTGTCCGTAAGAAAGGTGTGTACTTTGAAAATAATCAAAATTACCTTTAATCTTTTGGTAAAATTTTCAACAACATATCTAAATATTTTTGTAATTCAAAATACAAACTTTGTTATTATATTTTCATTTATAGGAATTGCTTATTTTATCATTTTAAATGTTTTATAATTTATTTATTGTTTTTTAAATCTGCAATACAATCACATTTTATGAACACGTGCATGTTCACACATCAGTTCGTATTTTCTGACTATATCGTGAAATGTGTTACCACACAATGAATCATTTAGGGAATATTACAATTTACAAATTTTACAAGGTACGAAATATCTATTAAATAATAATTTGAGCTGAATTTTTTGTATTAAAGAAAAAAAACAAAAAAAAACGGGTAATACAACAATGTTAATGTAGTATATCCGTTTAACAACTTTTTGATCATCGTAAGCAATATGCGAACACAAGTAATATAAAAGCTGGTTTATGCTGGTATGAAATCTGTGACATTTTCGTTGTTGTTTCGCTAACTGTAATTGCGTGTATGCCACAGTTTAAATCAGATAAAAGTAATCAGTACAGAAAATTTGAGCTCTAACAAAAATTGTGCTCGGACATAAAAACTGAGACATTATAAACGAAACAGTTGTAGTAATTGAAAATTCGAATCTGTTATTAATTACTGGTATTTTTTTTCAGCAGATATTCAACGGCTCATAACTAACAACTAACACTCGAATATTTGATTTATATCGTCGTTATACTAAACGTTAAATTTATTGTTCTTTGCTTTTTTCTTTTTTTTCTAAAGAAAGGTGAAACTAATTATTTTGTCACAAAATAAAATTATGAACGGTGAATATTGCACAGATATGTTCTCCCCATCAACTTCACCGGTTGAAAATTAAAGAAAAAAAATACTATACTCGTAAGTAATGATCATTGTCATCGGGACAATAACATTTTTATTTCTACGCATTGATAATTCTATTTTATCAAATGTGTAAATTTAAATAATCTCGTTTGCTTAACGTCCAGTTTTTAGTGCTATACACTTGTTGTTTAAGAATAAAGTCGTAACATTTTCCCTTAGGGTATATTTCACTGTAAAACATCTTTTTATTTTTTATTTATTTTTTTTAATGGACTCGCTAATACATGGACTTAGATCACCTACTCAGATTCTGAGGCGATCGGAGATAGATAGTATAAAGGAAAGAAGGAGGGGAATAACAGCTAGAGATGGGAAGGAAAGGATAAAGGAACCATTGAAAGAGGTAGGACAACGCCAAGAGTTCGGCGTATAGATGAGAGCACTCAGGAAATAGAGCAGGGCATTCAAAAAGGAAATGGTTGGAGTCGCATATAAAAGGAGGATCAGTAGAGTTGGGAGGGCAAGAGGGGAAGGTGAAAGAGAAAAAGAAAAACGAGAAAAGGGAAGGAGGGAATGACCAAGTCTCAGTCCGATTAAGGAAACAATAGCCGAGCGCCGAGAAAAGGGAAGAAATTGGTACCAAGGCTATGAATTGGGAGTAGGCTGTAGGAGCAGGTAGAAGGAGGAGCGAATGGCAAAAAAAGGAAAAACATCTTTTATCGACTAATTTTATTTTTTGCTTTTCCTTGCATTTTATAAAATTTTTAAACTAAATCTTGTATTTTTTTTGGTTATTTTAAAACTGATAAGTAACATATTTATTCCGCGATTCGCTTGTATTTTTTTGTAGTTTTTAATAATACTATAACTAATGGTTACTGGGAAATGTCTGGTCAATATATATATATATATATGTATATATATCGTTACTAATGTTTTCTAAAATGTTTTTTCTTGTTAGAGAATATTAATAATTTTACGTTATTTACAAGAATAATCGAAAGTTCGGCATGTTCGTTGGATTTAAATATTATGCTTTGCAATGAGTCAGCTGAAAACTATTTCCCGTAATAATCTTCAGTTGAAAAAGTTGAACGCTAGTTGGAAATATCATATTGCCTTCTAGCAAAACATGGTGTGGTATTTTTATTACATTGAAAAGTCTGTGCTATTTAAGTCGTATTGTTTTTCTCCTCCATTTTCGACTTTTATTACTGCCGTCCTGTATAAATTTAATGTCATATTACTAAACCTAACTTTCAAAATTGCGTAATAAAATATTTTATCGAACTTTGATATTTGTAGATGGTACGAAGGTTTTTCTCGGTGTGTTTTATTTTTAATTCTTTTTTCGGCATTTTCGGGCATTGCAACTTTGACCAACGACGACGATCCGTTTAAACATCGCAGTTTCACACTAGTTTTAGTTTACTGGGAGGGGGGGGGGGGAGATAGCTAAATTTGTACATTATTCGAGACTCTACACCGCATTATTATTGAGCGAAAGTTAATATTAAAAGTCGAGATTACATTTGTCATACACTATTTCAAGGTCTTTATAAAACCGTTTTCGTTTTCAGTATACAAATATTAGCTATATCATTGCATCGTTTTCGTTTGATTTTAATCTATTCGAACTGACGATATATTCGAAAGAAACCGCTTACCATCGAACATTTAAAAAACACCTGGACGATTTTTTGTGTAACCATTCCAGCGATATCGTCAATTCACATCGATGATTTTGCTAAATCCACACATTTCTTTATAATATTTTCCTCTCGATGTATTAATATCCGCAGCTAAGATGTCAAATAGGGCATTTAATTTCTTGCATTTAACCCCTCGGGGATGCCACCGCGATCTCTAAATTCGTGCGCATGAAATGTATTCAATCTTATTTATCTGAAATTGTTATGGTAATTATTATTACTACCGGTGTACGAGATTAAAAAGTCGGCTTGTTTTTTTGGCGAAATTATATGAATTCACGCAAAAATAATTCTATATCGGTCGACAGCAAAAAAAAACACAAAAAAAAACAATGCCTACAATAACTAATTATCTCGAATTACAAAATTAAATAAATACGAACGCGGCGTGACACTCTAGTTGTAGCCAGGATGCCCTGATGCCCCCATACATCGTTGAATGATAAGTTTGCGGATGGTTGAAATTCCTTCAGTAACTGAAAGAGAGTAATACAAAAATTCATAATTTAAGCAAATTACGAATAATAATCGAACTAAACGATACTTTTATCGTCGGTGTGAATTCGAATTAATATCACGAAAACCTAAAGCAGGCAAAGGTTCCTTTAAACGATTCAAGACGTTCGCTGATCCGAACGTTAAGAATTTAATTTTGACCGACTCCAGTAAGCGACTAACTTTTTTGTGACCATCACCTATTCCGACTTTTCGTTTCCATTTTCAGCACTGACTAGACCGTGCGTAAGATTCACAATACCTCATGACACTATCAGTCAGACGAAGGAAAATCTTCCCATTTCCCGCTCCTTAGGTAACTCTTTTCCGTTTCGCTAATCACTCAACATACCTATTCTAGAACACTCTCCGTCTACATGCGACGTCTTCCAACTTACTATTTACTCCGTTGTCAAACAAGCCAAAACAAGTCCAGGATATCTCAGGCAGGTGCGGCTAAATGACATACCTCTAAATCCGACAATCTCAGCAATTACATTGCAGCGTACGGATCATAAGTAATATTAAAAAAAAAAAAAAAAGAAAAAAAAAAAACAATCTATTCCTCTTAGCTTTAATGAAAGGTGAATCGTGATTAAGCAATACCCGAATCGGGTGGCACGAGAAGAAGAAAAAGAAGAACCGTGAATGTGCCCGCATACTCAATTTGTACATTACCTCGTCACTGTAATTTACACATTAGAGCCGGAAAATTTATTAGAATTTTCCGACTGCTTACTAGAAACAACGGATACACACTTTACTTTTTGGTTTCACTATATTTTATGCTAAATTACGCGTCATTGCACCGAGGAAAAATAAAACTATACTTTTTTAAAATGCAATCATCGATATCATCTCATAGTTGAACTTGTACTCTGTATCGAAATATTACCAAATGCTAATTCAGCAATGTAAAAGTTTCATATCGCTAATTCGCAAAAGGCGTTCTGGAAAACCCGCACATTTTCATAGAGTAAATAGTATCTCGCGTTCTTCGAAATAACCAGCTGGTTCGTGACAAACTCTGTTTCGCTATCTCCGAAAACAAGTTAAAAGTCGCACCATTCAAAATCGCTTTGATTTGGGTCTCTCCTCTCCAGATTCGGAATGTATAAACTGCGTCATTCACTGATATATCATCTTCTCCCTTTCGTAACTGAAGATGAGGTGTAGTAGTAACATTTTCGAAGAAACCTTTCTAGCGTATTTTACATAATGTTCAACCTCGAGATGTTTATTATTTATTTACGATTTCCTATAAAAGACAAACACGTGAAAGAACACGTGTATTTACTTTTACCCATCCGATCGAAGATGAGATTTCGGCGGAAGCAGAAGCTCAAAAGAGAATTCCAGATATTTAATTCATTATTTTTAAACGTGTAGTCTTTACTCAGTTATTAGTTTTGAATTTGATAAAATGAAAGAGATTAAATAAAGATACTAAAAAAAAAAGAGAAAAATACCTAATTGCGCTACACAGAAATTAAATACGCTACTTTTCAATAATTCGAGCGCTTCATTTTTAAACGTAAAAGGAAATATAAATTAACAGTGCGATAGCTCGCACTGTTAGAAGAAATCTAACAAACAACTTACTTTTAATATAACTATAAAATAGATTGAATGATAAATAATCACCGTCCCACCAATACTACACAATAATGGAACGGACAACATCGTAACTGTTGCTAAGACTAAATTTATTGACAACTATTTCCTGTTTGCAATCGACGATACGTGAATTGTTCGTAAAAATCTAACGAGTGAAACGGGAGAATGAGGTCGCAAAACTATCTCACACATACACAGTCCAGTTTATAATGCAATAAATTGCATAAAAATGGTAATCATATTTCTATGAAATTAAGCAAATTGAATAAAAATAAATTGTTAGAAAAAAAATCTAATAGACGAGCAATCACGTAAAATAAAACACGCGGATGACGTCAGGTTAAAAAGAAAAATTTCGTTTCCTATTTAATAAGAAATATTGTTTACGGCATCTAAAATTACGAGAAAAAATATATTATATATATGTACACACCTATATTACATAGTAAAAAAAAATCTTTTTTTTTTTTTAGAAAGAAATAACGACTTAAAGATTTATTTTAAAAATTGAATAAGTTAAAATAATTTATTTCAGAGACGCATAAAGATATTGTAACAATTTTCAAAGAACATTAACCTTTTGAAGTCGGCATTTAATATAGAATAACATTTAGAAACAATCTATATCGATCGTTTCTATAAAGCCAGTATCGGAAGCAGCTGGAACGTAATTTTTAATTATTATTATAATCGGAATTTGGCGTACACTCTAAATAGTATCATCAATGTTGATTAAAAACACATCCTTAACTATATCGCTCTCTAAAATGTGTCGTTCATTTTATACTTTTCAGCGCATTCTCATTATAAACTTTTATAGTAATTCGCGTCAGTATTTTTTCTTTTGAGAAACTAATTTATTTTTGAATTTTTGGGCTAAATATTTTTGAGCGGTAATACGAATAGAACATTTTTTTTTTTTTTTTTTTAGAACATTAAATGATGCTACTTTCTGAACTCTATTAAGAGTTGGCTAATGTTGCGACTCAGTCAGCGACGGAGTTTGTGTAAATCACGCTTTGAAAGTTTCAAATTTAATATCTCCTGCTCGAATCTATATTTTATCATTCGGTGCATAGCCTTAATTCTTCTTTCAGTTGTTCATCGCCCAATTAATTGTAAAATTTAAAACATTTAATTTTTTGTCTCATTATTGTTTAATATTAAACAAAGCATATCTCCAAGGTGACTTTTCTTTTTTTTTTTTAACGATGATATATTAATGACTACATAGCGGAATATTCATCGATATTTACCGATATATTTATACGGGACCACCACTATGACCAGCGTATTATTAATAAACAAAAAGTATTATTTACATGGTCAAAAGAGTTATGCACAGTAATGTTAAGGTACATAATATTTCCGACAGCTATGAAAATGACGCATATATTCCTCTAGTTGTACACCTTTCAACGTCACGATTTCACTGTATCATCAGTTGCAACGATCCTTCGACAATCGTTGTTACACGCTTCCCCTCATTAAGGAAGTTTTACTGTTTTACAATTCATCTTGGAGCATCGCACAAGAAGCCAGGTTATTGTAGAATCGGCCGTAAGGCAAATTTGAAAAGTTCAACATCATACGAACTTACTCGGCGGTAGCGTTGTTGAATAATCCGATGAAGACTTAGAAAGAAGCCAGTTGACTTAAGTGCTAGGGGAAGGGGCGGTTGTTCGAGTATTCAGTTTATGCAACAGAATTAATTGATACGGGTATAGATCAGCGTGAAAAAAATAAATAAATAAAAATTTTAAGCATTTTTACATATGTAAAAAGTCAGACTTTTACGTTTACACTCGCAAAACTTTTAAAATGTTCTAGTGGAGCGCAAATGTTTACTGATTTTATTGACACCCGTTAAGAATTTAACTTTGCTAAAATCTTCTTAACAATCATGTTTGTAAAATAATTTCCCGAATGTTATGCCATTTTTTCATGTGTTATAAAATTCATTTTTTTTCTAATCGTCTCCTGCGCTTACAAAAATACATTTTACCCAAAACTAGTTGCCATCTGTTCATATTTTATATAATTTATTTTTTTTGTAATCATACACATTTTATACAAAACTTTGCTTGCGCTTTTGAAGATAGTTTGCTTTGGACGTAGACCGCAAATTAGAAACTATCCATGTTTGTTTCATGGAAAGTAAACCATGTGAAGGTATTGTCTGAGAAATTACATAATTTTGACTCGATACCATTTATTTTTGTGTTTTTTTTTTTCGTGAAACAAATTAGTCAAACTTTCGTTATAACAGTTAATCGATGAAACTAAATAGAAGAGTTACGACATACTGAACACTTTTATTTCTTCTTTAAAAACCACTTTTTCAGAATAATAAATTTAATGAAAACCATTAAGGATTTTTTGTACATTGCCAATAAGCTGAAATAGTTTCGCACTCTGCGTTCTCCATCGATAGTACTCTGGCTGTGATTTTAAATTACAACGCGCGATGGTTCGTACACTAACATTCCACTTTGGAAAACATTCTTGAAAAACCGCAAAATATTCGGTAAAGTATTTCGATATATATATATATATATATATATATATATATATATATATGTATGTATATATATATAAACCATCGTGTATTTTATTACAAAAACATTGCGATTCGTTTACATCAAACGCAACGCACTCGTTACCAGATGTAAATCGACAAATATGCGGAAAAATGAAAAAAGAAAAATCGGAAAATAAAGACCAAAAAAAAATTGCTTAAAAAATATTCTGCTAGAATAAGCTGGTGCGCGCAGCTTTTAATAACGTCGGCTTGTCGCGCGTGCCGAAGAAGGAGCGACGAAGAATGATCTTGAAGGACTATACTTTAAAAAGGTCAAAATGTAAATATTTAAAACTAGGAGCGGTGACCTTTTTATTATTCCCGCGCAATTGAGACACGCCGAAGGACTAATGGCAACGAATTACAAAAATATGGAACGGAAAAAGAAGAATAAGGCCCCAAGCAATAAGTAGCCATTCCCAGTTCAAAATTAACATAATTTCCGATACGGCAGCGTCGTTGAAAGGAATTCGCGCGGCCTACGGGCTGCGGGGTAACCGGGATTAACGCATTAGCAGTTCGCAGTGGCGAATTCGCATGGCGGGGTACCAGAGAGAGAAAGTGAGAAAGTGCAAATACCCGCTGCGGGAACAAAGAGCCTGCGCTCTTTCTTGACCGCTGAAAACGGACGAATTTTAATAAAAGAAATCTAAGAGGGTACAGAGTGGCATCTTGCAGATGAATGGCAATGTTGACGGGCTTCTATTTGCCGGAAGAGGCATCGGAAAAAAGCCTCCGTCCAGGCAGAGGGGTAGGTTGAAAGTTATTTTTTAATTCGTACGTACCGTTTGTGACGGGCCGGTCATTTATCATCTCGAAATGTGAACACTTTCTTCATTAAAATCTCTCTCGAAGAAATGTCCAGGTTTTTTCCTTTCCGAATTTTGCAGCAACCGCTTGCACGTGACCATATCTGCGTCTATTGTAACGAATGAACGAGATCTAGCCAATACGACCTCTGCCGGTTTCCGACTATGTGCCCTTGGTTCTATCGATTACAAAGTTACTAACAGCACCTTGATAAGACGAATTTGTTAATTGTAAGTTCATCTGGCTATTCGGTTTTTTTTTGGTTTCTTTTTTCAAATGCATATATCACCAAATGCAACTGTGGCTAATCGATGAAAGAAAGCTAACAAAAAAGAAACGAAAGAATGTATGAATTTTGCGACTGAAAGTTGTACGTAGCAGAGGAAAAGAACAAAAACCAGTACGTCTGCTAAGAAAAAAGTCCTGGGTGCATCTAGATTCACGTTTTTGAATGACGAATTTAATTAATCATTGAACACCTAAAAATGTTCGTTTCCTCCATTCCGTTCTGTTTTCGGCCATCCCATATCTTTAATGATCTGTTTTATGTAATTATTCTCCTTGGTTTTCCTCTTCTTCTCTTCTTCCCGGTTTTTCCTTCTATATCCATGTTTTAGTTTCTCATCGTGTCTTAATAGATATCCCATCATCTTCGATCTGCGTCTTTTTATTATGTTTATTAATTCCCGTTTTTCACTAATCATGTTCATGACTTCTTCATTGCTCTTCTTATCTATCCATTTTATCTTTAACATCTTTCTCCACAGCCACATCTCTGCTGCCATCAGCCTCTTTTTATCGGCTTCATTTATTATCCAAGATTCGCATCCATACAGTAGTGTGCTCCATACATAAACCTTTATTAGCAGCTTCCTTAGTTCTATGTCCACATTTTTATTGGTGAGTAGTGCGTATTTTTGCATAAATGCGTATATGGCTAGACTTATTCTGCGTCTAATTTCTTTTTCATTTTTACCATCTTCTGATACCATACTACCGAAATATACCGCTTCTGTGGCTCGTTCAATTATTTTATTATTTAATAATATATTTTTCTTTTGTGGCATTTGTGTCCTTTCGAAATATTACTATTTTAGTTTTTGTTTCGTTTATTTTCATATTGTATTCCTCTAGATGTACCTGTGCTTCTTGAAGTTCTTCTTCAGACTTAGCAATAATGACAATGTCATCTGCGAATTTGATTCTGATCTTAACACGTATGTTTATAAGGATCAAGCAAAAGCGGAGTTGTTAGCCGAGTATTACTCAAATATTCATAAAACGAGCACGCGTCTTGCGTCTACATATCAAAATAATTTAGTCACTAATACAGTAAAACGTTTACTAACTGGTTCTGATTTCAGTAACATTACAGGTTCTCCTATTTTTCATTCTGAGTTTTGTCCTGCCTCACCTGCTGAAATATTTAGGTACCTCAAGAAATCTAAAGCAAAAAACTCTTGTGGTGATGATAATATCCCGGCAAAAATCTTAAATAAGATTCCTCGGAAGGGGGTACTAGAGTTAACGCACATAATTAATGCTACAATGTGGTTCGGCTATTTTCCTAAGTTCTGGAAAGTAGCCAAAATCATTGCGCTACCTAAACCAGGCAAAGACTCTTCCCAAGTGAATAATATACGACCCATTAGTTTACTTAGCAATTTAAGCAAAAAAGCGGAAAAAGTTATGCTACACAGGCTTCGTAATTTCGCCGATAGTAATAACATACTTCCAGCGGAACAATTTGGTTTCAGACCAGGTTATTCTACTACGCATCAAGTTGCTAGGATTACTGATCATGTGACGCACAACTTTAATATAAACAAACACACTGGATTAATTATATTTGACATTGCAAAAGCATTTGACACGACCTGGCACGACGGGCTGATTTACAAAATGTTAAAATATAATTTCCCGAAATATCTAATCAAATTGATTAGAAGTTACTTACGGAATAGAACTTTTTACGTTTCATTACAAGACGGTAAATCAATGACCAAAACTGCCGTCGCAGGAGTTCCTCAAGGTAGTGTGCTGGGGCCTTTTCTCTTTTCAGTCTACTTGTCCGATCTCCCTAAGTTGCAACACACGAGTTTAGCTTTATATGCTGATGATACGGCCATATACTGTAGCTCGTATAGAACGTCTACTATCTATAATTGTCTACAGCTGCATAGTTTTTGGGTTTTAAAATTTTTGGAAAAATGGAAAATTGAAATTAATCCAACTAAAACAGAAGCAATACTTTTTACTCGTAGATATCTCACCCCTCCAAGGCAATTGATTATTAATGGCACCAGGATTAAATGGGCTAATCATGTTCGATATCTTGGGGTAATTTTAGATAAAAGATTATCTTTTAAGGAACACTTAAAATACGCTGAAGCGAAAACAAATAGAACCATTGCAGCTTTGTACCCAATTATCAATCGGAGATCTTACTTAAACACCGCAAACAAGCTTATTATCTATAAAAGTATTATTAGACCAATATTGACTTATTCAGCTCCAGTTTGGTGCTCGATTTCAAACTCCGATTTTAATCAACTTCAGTTGCTGCAGAATAGGTGTTGTCGGTGTATTTTAAACGTTCCCCGCTGGACTAAAATAGATAATATGCATGACTGGTTACAATTGCCTTATGTAAAAGATTTTATAATTAATACAGCAAATAAATTTTTTCATGGCTGTTCCTACCATAGCAATAAGCTTATCAGGAATATAGGCGATTATAATTCCGAGCAACTAACCCGGATGTACGTTAAATATAAGCATCGTCGGATTAAACACAATTTAGTTAGTTAATGATAGCTCTAGGCTGTTAAGTAATGTTTTCAATGGTAACAATTGGTTGTAATTTTTGATTATTTTGGGTTTTTTGTTATACTTTTTTTGCCCTTTGTATTTTTTTTTTTTTTTTTTTTTTTTTTGTATAGTGTTTATATTTTTGTTAACAATATGTAAATATTCTATTTTATCACTCTAATGTAATGCGGTCAAGTCTCTTTCGAGCTGGTACGCATTTTGTTTATAAATACTGTATTACTGTACTTAGCCAAATATACGTTCTGTTCTGTTCTGTTCTGTCATCTGCGAATCTTATCATTTGTAAGTGTTCACCTTGTACTTGTATTCCAATTTGCTTATTCCGCAGGCTGTTTTTTATTAAGTTTATTGGTTTTTCTATACATATATATATTGAATAACGCTGGTGACATGACGCAGCCTTGCCCTACCCCTTTACCTATTTTGATTTCCTCTCTGTTTCTTCCTACCATAAATTCTGCTGTTTGGTTTTTGTAAATTGTTTTGATTGTTTCGAAAGTATTAAGATATTATCGTATATATTTGTTTGTCATATATATATATATTGCCACCCAGTGACAGATACAGTTGTTTTTGCTTTTAATAAATTTACTTATTTTTAATATAATACTGCATATCGGGCAAATCTTGAAAGGCCTTACTTGTTAAGGGATTCTTTTATAATAAGTGAAAGAAAAACTGATCTTTTCGTGGTTTCATTGTTAATTAAGGTAGTTTATAAAGATCGGTCCTACCTACGTTCGCGAACAGAACGTTAATACGTAATAATGGGCCTACTTTTAAAATTACCGCCCCAAAATAAAAGATTCTTTTATCACTAATCTTATCTGCAATACACAGATGGAGATCCTACTCTGACAAAAATTCAGACAACTTCACTAGGTGCGCTTATTCAGATTTTTATATTTAAAAACTAACTTTGTTGATGGATTTTTTTTCTCCAAATATTAGTACTGGCCATGTGCAATACAGTTTAGATTGCTTAAATTCACCGGAATATCTGTTGAAGTTAGGCAGGATTATATTGGTCAACACTGATTCAACGAGGTAGTTCCATAATTCGAGATTGTCAATGGGAATGTAATTGACCGCGCGCCTATTACAAACTGCCTTCATTTATGATCGTAATTCAAATATCGTAAGCGTGTATCATTTTAAGGAGAATTTAAAACTAAAAAAGCCCGCTTGATTTAAGTTTTTCTTTTTTTTCATAATGAATGATGAAGAATTTTTTGCAAATCAATAACTAAAAAACTTCACAAAATTCCAATATTGATATGGATTTAGTATTTGTTTCGCTCCTTTTGACGATATCTGAGCTAGAAATTTATTTTCTTTCGGGCTTGGTCGATTATTTATTATTAGGGATATCCGCCGAAGCACTTTCCGGTGATGTTCGCGCGATTAAATACCGAAATTTTGTTTAGTTGGTCTTCGATGTAATTTGACTAAAAGTGCAAAGATATATTTAAAGCCGTGTTGGCATCGAGAAACTATCGACAGAACCTGCGAGAAGCGGATATCAAGGTAAAGCGGCAGGTATTTTAATTGTTACGACTGAATCGGGTTCTAGTCGTCATTACATCGTGTGATGCGCATTCTTCTGTTAGTGTGAAATCCCACATTTTCTACCACATATTTCGTCAGAAATTTTATCCGTCTCATGTTATTCATTTCGGCCTTTAGTATATGTCTTAAATATCCGCAGTTTAATTACCGTGATTATCCTGTGTACATTTCATCATAAAAAAAAAGAAAAAAAATCGTTCCTTTGGCTCGAGTTCTGCGTAATGCTGGTGACAAAGAATGAAAAGCCGCAATTTATTCGACTCCTGTGGTTTGTGTTTTTTTAGTCGTTGCCTTTATTTTTTTTTCTGTTTCGACGTCTATAAAGCCAGTGTGTCTGATTTTCAGCCCGGTCGCGGTTTTCTCGGCCTAAAAAACTAATCAAAAACCTACTACTGAAAGCTAGTCGTTTCCGCTAAGAAAGAAAGCTTTGGTTATTATAAAATCGTTTAACTATGTTTTCATTTGTAAATTTATTTCCCAAGAAGTAATTGCCCGCCAAGTCCAAACTAGCAGCGTTCCGAATTTTGAATTTACAATTAGTTCGAAAATATTGCACCAATACTTAAAAAAAACATAATAAAAATTAAAAACCATATCTAATAACGTTTATATTGCAATAACTGAACATTGTTTATCAATACGTTCCTATAATTGTTGTTTTTTTCGCTGCTATTGCTCCCATATTGTTCTGTTAGATAAATTAATCATACTTTTATTTCATTCCGAAGAATTAAATTCGTTTCTTCTTCCACAATTTTATCTCGTGAGTATGAAATTTTGAAGAAAAGATTTTTTTTTTTTTTTTTTTAGATCCCCCCTTTGGGCACGTCGGCTAAGGACCTACACCCAGAAACAACAAAAAAGAAAAGAGCCATCAGTTAAATTTTGATTCGGTCAGATATGGACAATATAAAGGAACTAACGGATGAAATAATGGATGGTGAAGAGAAGGACACAATATATGATGCACAATAAGAAGTGGGGAGCTTGAGTTTCAGCAAACAAGAATATAGGATACCGCGTTCAACAGAAAGAGATGGACATTCAAAAAAGATGTGATTGGCGTCGCAATTCGCCGCCTCATTAGGGTGAAGAGGATAATTTGGAGAAGAAACAAGGGAAAAGCGAAAACGAGAGGAAGGAAGAGCAGAATGGCCAAAACGCAAGCGAATCATAAATGAAATCTTTTTCGACGGAATGTTGCCAATATATTTTTTTAAATCACACGCTTCTTTAATTATTTTCCTATAAAGTTTGTGGTTGTTTTTCAGCTTTTGAATTCGCTTTCGCGCTATAGATTCGGATGAATAATTTAATCCCGTGATTCTTTGCTTTCTCGCCGCATCGAAGAATCACAGTTCGTCGACATAATAAAGCTTATCCCCGGGAACGACTAGCACTTTTTTTTTCTTTTTTTATTTTTACATTAAATGAAACTATTAATGTGTGTCAAGTCGGTTCTTATTTATTTATTTTAATAAATTTAATTTCTTCTAACAAGTCTTATTTTAAACGCGATGGTACTATTCGGTTGTTCAATTCAATAATATTTTTTAAAGGACACTGTACTTATAATGGTGACCATTTTTGATCGTGTCCGTAATAGAAAAAAAAAAAATGTTGAGACGTTTAATCTTATTTTCAATTTATTTCATTTTCCCGTTATTTTCATGAAAAAAATTCACCTAATGGATGAAAAAAAACAAAGATACAATTTTTCGACCACTTTTGTACACAATAAAAACGCGATAACTCCTAAAATGTAACTAACGGGGGGAATTTGAACTTGGCTAAACTACTTAAATGTCGAGTTTATCATAGCGTAATTGCGCGCACTTCAGATGTTTAAAAATTGCTTTATTATTAATATAAAATTAATAAATTCCTCAATTACAAACAAAAATAAGTATGAAATAATTTACACTTTAATGAATTCAATTCAATTCATTTATTTATTATTATTATCATTGAATTCCACAAATGCGCTCCGAAGCGCTAATAGTGGATACAATGAAATCAAATAAATTTTCAAGCATGCAATAAATACGTAATTAAAGCAAATACAGTAAGGTATGTGCAACGAAATACTCAAAACTGCTAAAAATAAAACGTTACAGCATCCGATTTGGAAATCAAAATAAATAGGAAAACTACGGTAATCGACACACGTATATATATATATACATACATACACACAGACATATATACATGTACATCTATGCATACATATTCATACATACATACCTACACATACACATATGCACATATATAGTATACATAGCAGAGCGGTACGGAATTTATAGAAACATGCAAGTTAAACAGATTGGTATCGAATGAAATACATCAAAGCGAACAAACGCAAATACAACGTTGGAATGTGTAAATCGAATTTTTTTAAAATATTATAAACATGTTTTATGCACCCAGTTTACATCACTTTACTAAATAAAACTATATATATATATATATATATATATTTGTATTCTATATTACTTAAAATGATTATTCTTATGTTTTAAATTAAATTTCGTTTTTGTAACTTATGTTTTTTTTTTTTTTAGTTACCGGAAAGTTTGATAGTAAAATTATTGTTGTATTTCAATTATAATATCAGTTTATAAGATTTATGATGGTGCTGTTTTATTTTATTCATGCGCTCGAACATTAAATTTTCCTATTATAATTATCCTGTATATATACTTGAATCGGACATTGGATATTATTTTGTTTCTTAACGTGGTTGAAGATCACTACTCTTTGTTATACGTTCAGTAATATATTTAGGGCTCTTTTTATAATTAGTCAAGTGATTCTTAATTGTTTTAATGAATTATAAAAAATTGTACCTGCACAAAATGCTTGATTTCGCATATACTGTTTATTTACTTTGGGCAACAACGCTCTTTCTACCCCTACGCTCTTGTAATTCCTAGCCTAGTTGAGATATCAAATTTCTCTTTATTTTTACATAGGAAGTTTAACAACTGTACTTGATATAATTGCTGGAGGTTTAGTAAATTATTATTTTTATTATTTTTGTTTGCTACGGTGCTAAAAGCCAAATATTTATTCCAACAAATGTCGGTGTATGCAATCTTTGGAAACAAAGACGCTACGTGATGATGATGATGATGATGATGATGATGATGATGATGATGATGATGATGATGATGGTGCTAAAAACTTTTTGCTGAAGAAATGTTAATGGTTTAATGCAGCTTGAAGCCTCTTTAGCCCAGTGCATAATTCCATAAGATATAAGCGGCTGATATAATGAAAGGTTATGATCTTTGTAGCTGTGAGTCCGAGAAAAATTATTTTAGATAATAAAAGAGATAATTCAGTTGTTTTATTTTTATTGAAATATACGCAATGTGTCTGTCCCAAGTTAATTTCCGATCCAAATAGATTGCCAGATATTTATTACTCTTTCTATCGGCTCATTTTGAAATAAAACTCTGAAGTTATCCCATTTACTTTGTTGTTGATAAGTATATAGAACATATTTCGTTTTATCCGTATTTAGAATTAGGTGGTTCCGTTTAGCTACTGTAGTCACATCATTTTGTATAATGTTTTGTAAGCTTTCGGGAAAACGGGAATGCGAAACTAATACTGTGTCATCTGCGTAGCAAGAAATTTTCCCTGTGATTTTTATGTTTAATAAATCATTAATATATATTAAAAATAAGCAAGGTCTGAGAATGTCCCCTGTAGTACTCCGAATTTTTGGACTACTTTTTCACTCCAGAAAACCGTTTATTTTTGTTACATAATTTCTATTATTAATAATTAAGGTACGACCTAAACCAGTTACATGTATTTCCTCGAAAGCCGCACTCATATAGTTTTTTAAGTAATATATTGTGGTCTACCAGATCAAATGCTTTGCGAAAATCTAAATATGTGGCTGCCACAGAATGGCCTAGCTCCACATTTTATGCAATGTACGTCACGAACTAAAATAAATAAAAGTCATAAAAACTTGACAGAAAAGTAATTTAACATATTTTCCACTTTCGGCCCAACTAATCAAAACTATATTTTATCTAGATTTTTCTCTCGCTCTTTCCATCACTCTTTCTCTTCTTAGAAGTTGTTTTACTGCTCTTACATATGCAACACATTCGTAGTGTTGGGAATGATTTGCATTTATGCACACACATTGCACCGAAAGTATCAATATTTCGTCATTTCCTGCATCTGTAGGCTCTAGGGTAATGAGATATCAAAAGGTTGAACAAACTCGTTTCCACAACAATGATTTTTAGTCATTAGCGCACCTTTCTTTTTACCACGAAATTCATAGTCGAGCAGTTGCATTCTACGCTCCATTCATCTGTTCTTAAGCCTCCCGTTAACTTTTGTTTCCACATTCCTCATCGGAAATTTCCAACCAAGATTGTTTAAAACAGGAAACTCTTTGTTTACATAGCTCTAGTTGTTTTGTTGTTGTTGTTTTCTTTTTGATAAATACGAATTCACTTCAGCACGAACTCGTTTAACATCCATATTCTTTGTTCGCAAGTCTAGTGTTGAGTTCCCAGTAAAGATTCATACCGTCAGCTCAGAAAACAAACCAAAATCCAGAATATTTCAATGTATTTAAATAATAACTGTATTAGTTTAAAAAATGCAGTATTAACATTAAAAGTGTCCAGTCAATCTGTTTTCTGAAATATAGACAGTGCTGTCACCGTCTATGGCCAAATGCATTAGTTCCTCTCCAAAACCGCGTTTGGAAAGGCTTCCAATTATTTCTTCGTCTGATATACTTATTACTGCTGTACGCCATATACGTATGCTTTCACAAATGCTTTTTAGCGTTCTCACTTGCATTGCTCCATGTAAGCATTAATATCCTTTTATATGACAGATTTTGCATAATTTGCATATTAAACGTTATATAATTTTCATTTTCTGCCTTTAATTCTATTCATTTCGATATATCATTATACATTTTTTTTCTCCTTTCTAACACTTTAGCAAGGTTTTACGATAAACAGTTGTAAAGCTACCGAAGGTTTTTTTTCTATTTTCTCATACGGTCGTTCAAATATATTTATAGAGAAATTTCGGAAATTACTGAGAATCACCAAAGCGGCAAATTCGCTAACCACTTAGAAATCATCTGCGATTCTGCTTGCGCTTTAAAACATTTTAAAAATTCATTGAAAGTCGTTCTCTTCCTAGTGCAAAGCATTTATGGAAGAGGCTTTTTCGATATTTTCTTCTATATTTCTCGTTCCATTGGCGATTGTTAGCTCTTCAATAATAGCTCACACCATGAATTCTATTGAATGTTAATTGTACAAAAGTATTGGAAAAATTAAAGTATTACACCTTTCTAAAAATTATGTACACAGTTGAACCCTGTAAGACACTATTACCAGAAAAAAACTATTAAAAAATTTAAAACATAATCAGCTGCCAGCTACTTAGAACTTTAGTTTAGCAACGGCATTTCGTTCATACGGAGTGATTATTTAAAAAAATAAATAGAATAAAATAAACGAATGAAATAATAATAATAATAATAAATAATAATAATAATAACTTTTGTGCCTGGTTGTTTAGTTGACAACCGAAAATAACGGATTCAAAACATTTCATTAATCTCTTTCATCTGAAACTGACTGGCGGTCGATGTTGGTTGTTTGAAAGAAAGTATATTTCCTTGCATTCATCATCAAGGCGCGCATAAAATAACTTTTCCAATTTCTTTGAATTTCAAAATGTTTTACCCTCCAACACTTGCACAGTGAAAAAGTGAGTTCGAAATTCCATCTTTAAGTAACGGTAACTTATTACAATGCCTTGTTTTAACTTTTACCGCGACACGTTCTAAATATTAAAATTAACCGACATTTGAAAACGAAGTGAATATTTATATGAATATTAATATTTAAAACTGACTTGAAAATGTAATTTTTTTTTAATGAAAAATAACTTTTGTTCGGTGAAAGAAATCCGTTTGAGATAGTTTAATAACAATTTTACGATTTTTCAGACGCAGTAATTAAAAGTGTATTTTTCTTTACATTTTATTTGTGAATTTTAAATATTTACCAGTAATGATTAATGAATGTTCTTTCGTTTGGGGGTTATAACACTTAAAATTTAAAAAAGAACAACATATATATATATATATATATATATAAAATAAATAACAGTTTGCTTAAAAACGGAACAGTCTCCAGTCGATTATCCTCACTTTTTTTAACGCACATACGCGATTACGGATTTAAAACTGGCTGGAGACTGTCTTATTTTAATTAAAGTGTTGAGATTTGTAAATTAATTTACAATTTTAGTAATTAATATTTCGAACACGTAACGTAATGTTTAATTCCGAAAATCAATTTTAAAATTTCTGTTCAGCTGACAAATCGTACCTTTTGAAAGATCATCCCAACATTTTTGACCTAAAATGTTTTTGTTCTTTTCTCACTTCTTTCAAATAAATATATGAAGAAATGAATGAGAGTTAATCAGAAAATACCATTATATATATATTAATTACAACGTAATTCTTAGGCTACCCCCATTAGAAAAAATGTCCCAATTTTATGTAACGTTTGTTATATTTTATACGGTTTCTGTGATTATGTTATTATATTCATGTGGACCAGATGAAACACTTACGTGACTTCATCATATCAAGACAAAAATAACACAACTAAATTCGAAAACAAGACAACTTCATTGGTTGCTTGGACCGCATTCCCAATTACATATTTCAAATAAAATATTACTATACCACATGGTACTAAAAAACTGATATGGTTGTACCCAGCTGAATTATGGGGATGCGCTTCCAAAAATAGTGTGGATAGAATACAGCGCTATCAAAATAAGGTGCTACGATCCAATGATCAGGAGCAGCATGGTATGTGTCCAACCAAACTCTACATCAAGATTTACAAGTGATGTATGTTACTGAAGAAATAAAGCTGGCGGTTAAAAATCACTTGTCGAAGTTGAAATGAAAATGCTCTCGCAACGAGTTTACTACAACCACCAGCAAGTTGCAACACGTTGAAAAGAAGAAACGTTATTGACCTAGCGTGATTATTCGATAAATAAATTCAAGATCGGCTGATGATTTTGAAATTCACGATCTTATTACCATTAAAATCTAGTAAATCACTATATAGTCAGTTCCAGATGTGAAGAAGAAGAAAAAAAAAATATGGACCGATTTAGAATTATGTTGTAAATTTTGATCATTTCATACAAAGAATAGAAGAGAAAGAGATAGAAATGTAAGCAAGAGAGGTCAAGGGACACAGCCTCTTGCGAGGCCAAAATGGCCGAGTTATATATATACATATATAAACTACTTAGATCTTATTCATCGAAATTGCAGAATTAATCGTATTGCGATGACCATCAGATACAAAAATCTTATCATTCTGAAAAGTTATATATTTTCAGAGTAAAACTAAAGCAATTCTTGCATATTTAATACAGATTCAAAAAATCTTTTATCATGCACAAAGGTAATGTTAGTGTATATAGGGACAAGCTGTTCATGATTAGATACTTTGGATGAATAATGATCAAGTTTATTGTAATCAATTTTTCCTACATTAGTGTATTTAATTTCGGTATATAACGTAGTGCTCAAAATCGTGGTAGTAAATATATTGCTGAAGATGCTGCAAATCATTAATGTACAAAAATAGGTTTTAGCAGAAGTATTTCATAGTATGAAGTTGCACTACGTTAATCGCGCCTATATAAAAAAAAAGAAAAATCCAATTTTTTTCTTTTATGCGCAAAAAAAATTGGAAAATGTCAGTATTTTATATGTATATTATTATAAAACTTCAAAGCAAAAAATTAGATAAAATAGTCTATAGTTGGATCTATATTAGCGAGGGGGTTTGTTTTTTTATCTACATCCGTCTGATCATTAAAATATAGAAAAACTATGAAACGTCCAAAACTGAAAAATATAAAAACTTAAAAATCTGCAAGATAAACACCAAAAAAGTAACAGCGGGAGAATTTATTTTTTACTATTAACACATTTTCGTCATTAAACATGAAGCCTCCGAAAACTTAAAATTTATCAGCCAAATTTTAAAATGAAAGGAGCTAAGAATTCAAAAGACTTTTTTGGGGGGAGCGGTTCTTCAAATATAGACATCAATCCAGCACAAATGCAATTTTTCTATAACCAGGTTTTATACGAACGAAATAGCACCCCCTACCCAACTGTGCTATGATAGACCGTTAAAATATCTGCTTTATTTTTAAAAAAATGAAAAGGATTTGAAATTTTATCAGTGTCAGTTATCATTAAGACACAAATTTGAAAAAACAAGTATGGCTAATAAAATTAAATAAATAAATACCTTACTAACAAACAAAATTAGTACTAAATAATTTATTAAACTAAACTATTTAACACTAATTTTATTTGTAATTAAGCATTAATTTTTTTTATTTTATAAATCGTAAAAAACAGGTATGGACTTATCTATATTTAAGTATGGTTTATGTTTTAATTTAAAGAAAAATTTAAAATGTTTTTCTTGCACACATTAACCGGTTAATGGTCTTACTTTTTAAGATATTTTAATTCAAACTTCATATTTTTATCGGCATATTCATGTTCTATTTATTCTTCTTTTTTTCCCAAGGAACACTGAGAAAGCACTGTAGTGCTCTTTTATTTAAAAAATTTAAGAAGTAAAACAATTAAAAATCCGAAGGGTCAAACCACGAAAAAACAGTTAAGCTAACTCTTTGTATGTATATTGTCGTGATCCACTTACAGATAGGGTCAACAATAGTAGCAATAATAATAATAATACCAAAAAAAATAACAACAATAATAATAATAACAATAAAATCGAGATTATAAAGTAACAGTAACGCTGTTGGCGAGATGATGCAGGCTGAGTTTTAATGAAAGATACATGTATATAAAATATAAGAATGTAGAAGACGGAGGGTCGTTATTGGTTCCAGGGTTCTTCTGGTTGATCGGGGTATAATCGGAATCTTGTCGCTTCAACGACATGTAAATCGATAGGTGCTGCAGTGGGTTGAATAATATTTCCCATGTTAAACTAAAAGTTAGTTAATTATTTATGTTTAATCGAATTACTTTATGTTTCTCGTCGGTAAATAAATACAACTGAAGCTAACATTTTCCGATGAAAATTTATTCATTAAAACGGTAAAATCCTTTTAAATCGTCCTAGACCATCTGAGATTAAGATTCGGTTTTTCGTGCAGCTGCAGTAATTGAAGGAACGGAATCCAGGAAATGCCTAACAAATAAGCAAGTTATGTTTCTAAATGATACATAATTCATTTGTAAATGTGCTCAAAATAGAGTAAGTCAATTTTTTGTAAACTTTAGGCGTGAACGGTTACATGCGTGCAAACTTGTATAGTAATGGTTGTTTGCGGCGTTTATTCATATTTGGACCCAAAGTCAATATTTCTGTTTCGTGTTAAGAGAAACTTATATTACAATTTTCAAACTAAAACTAAAGAAAAATTTTGTAGTGTCGAAATAAAATAACAAACATAAGATTAAAATCTTAGGGAACGTAACAATATATACAATAACTATATCATTCTTAGCCCAGAGTTCACTAAATCTTTTGTTTCGTAATTATGTCCTGTTAGTATTTTGTTAAATGATAATGATGACTTTATTCCGTTATTTTATATAAAATAACAAAGGTTGATTACTGTGTTGTACAATTGCTAAGATTTCTGTTTTAATCTGGTCGCGTAAGAATGACATAGTCAATCGAAAACGTTTTTTTCCAAAAGAAGTTCAGAAGAAAAATGATTGGGGATCAAGGAAGCTTTTTTGCGAGGCTCGAAGGACAGATTTATATATATATATATATATATATATATTATCGTGATACGATATAGATAGGGTAGGCGAGAAAATTGGAATTATTTAAATACAAATATGATGGAATAATTTAAAATACGCAAGAGAGAATATTTCTGAAATATATACATATATATATAAAATAGAAATTCCATCAATATAGGTAATTCATAAGCATACAGCTGATCATTTGACAGCGTATCTAAAATGAAAAGGGAATTTCGCAAAAATGACTGTGTAAGATGATAAGAGACGGATGAATAGAGCGGAATCTGTTCGATCTCGGCGCACGGAAATTACTTTAATTATGCTAGCGGCTGTGTGAATCCGCTTTACGCGCAAACGTGTCCTCGTACGTACCTGCATTTTCTGGTCAGTTGTTTTAGTTATTTTTATATAGTTATAATCGCGTTATATCGAAAGACATCATCCTAGTCACTACAAAAGCATATTGCTTTAAGAAAGAGGCGCAATAATCGAAGAAAATAAAAGAAAAAAAAAAAAAGAATAAGGAACAGCTTCGAAATTGTGTAGCCGGAGATCAAAAACTTCGAAGACCGAGGGTGGACGAAAGCGCTCGAAAGTCACCAGTGCCTATACGGTAGCTACTGGAGGAGCTAAGAAGCCCAGCCTTCGCAGTCATAGTCAACCAGACGGATAGATCGCAGTCAAGGAAAATACAGGCCAGATTTATACATTCATATTTTATATTATTTTATTGTTGTTGTTTAAAAATTTGTGAGTTCTGCGATTGATTAAGTATATGTGTATGGTATATGTATTTTAATGAGTTGGATTGATTTGTGTTAATTTTTTTTATATATGCAGCTGCATCTCCTAATCGTTTAGTGTCTCGGTGTTGTAAAATATAGAAAAATTTTGTGTACGAAGTGTTGGATTATTGCTTGTGTGAGTGTGCAAAGTAATTTCCGGCAGACCGAGTAAAAAAAAAAAATATTAAAGACAGAGATAAAAGTAGTAAAAAGTATAAATTAACTTCATTTAAAAGAAATATATATTTTATCACAGAACTGGTTACCTCTGGTGACTGGTAACGTGATAATATATATACATATATATAACGTTAAAATGAAAATTCCAATCCCAAATAATACCAGAGAAACAGAGGTATAAAAATTTTTACTTAAAAATTTAATTAAAAACTGAGAGAATATTAGAAACTACATACGGAGTAACATAAAGTAAACAGAAAATACTGAATATTGCAAAGAGACCTAGAAGTAATAAAAATAAGCAAAAGTGTAATTGCTTAAATAACCGTGGACGGGTATTAGAAAAAATGTGACTAACATTATTTATGAAATGTAGGTGAGTAGGATAGCGTAGAAAAAGAAGAAACAAAGCAAAATAAAATTGAAAGTGTAAGAATAGAAACTGAATTAAACAAGAAACAGAAAGTATTGTCGAGGAGGGGAAAAAAGGTGAAAAAATTACAATGGAATATAGACGAAAAGAGGTTGTGAATTCGAAAGTTTTGAATAAGGGTAAAGAAAAAGTAAACAAAGGCCGCTAGCAATCGTACGTAATATTTTTGCAATTCTAGCCTCATTCCAGATCTATCTACATGCAGTAAGACAAGAAATACCTGAAATCAGGTGAAATTAAGATGGCTCCGAAGTTTTATGAGAACATAGTATATAAATAAATAAAATGTAATAATAACCATAAAATGGTGGTATGTAATGCGCACTGGGTGGATGTAATGTTAAAAATAAATCCATAATTTATATTTCCTCACATCGTTCTTCTACTAAATATTTAATTATCTTTGACTCCATGTGTGCTCTTAAAGCTGTTTTCTCATATTGCTCCTCTCAATTCTTTATCATCCGTATTCGCTCTCTCATTCACACTCTTTTCTCACTTCATGCTACCCGCATTGATATGCTCTAGGTCCCCAGTCATATGGGGATAGATGGTAACGAAATGGCAGATTCCTTGGCTCAGATTGCTGTATCGTCTCGCTTTTATTTCACTAAAATTCCCGCTTCTAATTTACTCCCATTGGATAAAAAATTTCATGTTAGATTTTGGTTAGATTTTTACGTTTCTTCCTTTTCTAATCAACCTTCCTTTAATTTTTCCATCCAACCTAATCTTCCTACCTGGCCTTGTTTTCACGATTTTCCTTCGCTTCGCCGTTCCGTTAATATCCCTATTATCCGTTTACGTCTCAATCATACTCTTCTTCCTTCCTCACATTTTCGTTTTCATCTCGCTCTATCCCCTAGTTGTTCTTTTCATCCTGACGACGAAGCCATCTGTGATCCTGACCATATCTATCCCCCGTGAACGAACGTACTTCTTTGTACTCCGATATCACTCAAACTCCCTAATCCTTATTGCGCTTCGTATATTTTATCGTTTCCGTCCATCTCCGTTGTACCTATCCTCAATTCTTTTATCTTATCAATAGCTGACCGAATCTACATCTAACTGATCCTTGTCGTTTCTGGGCGAAGATTCGTTGCTGACATTCCTAGTGTGGAGGGGAGGAAAGAGGGTAAAAAAAATAAAATTGTGCAACAACAAATACAAAGGATTAATCAAACTCGCATGAGTCGTGCTGCTCGACGACTAGCGCCTCGGCATATTCTAGCCGTACGGATATAAGCATAGTATTCATAGAACTTGGTATATGCTATATGAGTAGCACACGCAAGGCTACACTCGGAACCGATTGTAAATGTCTGATTTATATCATTATACAAATACATTCTCGTGTGTACCTTATGTTTGCCATTGCCTTCCAAATGATTCTATTAGCGATTGTTAAATTTAATATTATTTATATATGTATTTCACAAAGTAAAACAATTCGCAATATTTTGCTGAACATAAATAATAAAACGTATTATAAAATTATATAAAGAAACACAGAGATTATATTAACAATATTAAAAACATCAACTAGTCTTGACGAATTACCGTCATTATCAAGATGTTTTTTTTTTTTTTAAATTTCAAATGATTCTGAAAATAAAGGTCGAAGCTCCTCACCCCAAAAAAACAATTCCACAGTGTCTGCGTTGTCAGTCTTATGGGCACACCAGAACTTTTTGTAATCGACCGTACAGGTGTGTTAAGTGTGGTGGTCACCATAAGTTCACAGAGTGTAAAAAGGATGAAAACTCTGCGCCAAAGTGTGCGTTGTGTGGAAATGACCATCCGTCCAACTACAAGGGATGTGAAATTTACCAAAAATTATACGAACGTAAATATAAAACCGCAAACATCAACGTAAATAGGTTCGGATTTAAAAGTAACCAGCAACAGTATGGAAATCAACAAATGACGTATGCTGAAGTTGTAACAAACCAAGATAGTGCTAATAATTCTAACATCAATAATAATGCTGAACTTACAGCAGGCGAAAACAATAATAGGAATCTCAATAGTTCTAAATATCGAGATAACAACTCTGATCTCCAAAATACGCTAACAACCCTCTTAAATGAATTTAAAGCAATGTTTAACCAGCTCTTGCAGCAGAATTCCATTGTCCTAAATCTGCTAACATCACTAACAAGCAAATTAATAAAATAATGGCCCCGTCGTTGAGAATAGCTCACTGGAACGCCAACGGGGCGCTGCAAAAGGGACGTGAGATAGAGCTGTTTTTAAATAGTGAGCAAATTGATATTCTCCTTCTTTCAGAGACACATTTTACGCAAAAAACATACTTTCATATTCCGAATTACCGTGCGTACCAAACAACAAGACCTGATCACAAAGCCCATGGCGGAAGTGCAGTTATAATCAAGAATACTATTAAGCATTATGAACTATGTAAAATTTCTAGTATAGAAATGCAATCTACTAGTATAATGGTGTACTCTTTAAATGGAAAAATTGCGATCTCAGCTAGTTATTGCCCACCAAACCGCACACTTGACGAACAAAAATTAAGTGAATATTTTCAGAGTTTAGGTGATAGGTTCATTGCAGGTGGTGATTGGAATGCAAAGAATATGCGCTGGGGATCAAGGTTCACGAACACAAGAGGTAGTCTATTCGAAAAAGTAATGCTCACTGTAAATCTTGGGTGCCTGGCTACTGGTGAGCCAACATATTGGCCAACAGATAAAAACAAAATTCCTGACGCGATCGATTTCTTCATAACCAAGGGAATATCAATGCTTAATTGTAAAACTAACACATGTTTTGACTTATTTTCAGACCATAGTGCCCAAATTCTAACAATAAGTACAGGCTTAATAACAAAAGAAGAACCTCCTTCTTTATATAATAAACGAACGGATTGGGACAACTTCCGAGAAGGAGTAGATAAAATGCTGAATTTAAACATTCCTTTAAAAAATGAACGAGAGATAGACATAGCAGTCCAGTACCTAACTGAAACTATCCAAACAATGGCATGGAAATCTTCGCCTCCTATTAAGCCTTCAGCTTCAATATCTAACCTACCAAGGCACGTCTTAAATTTAGTAAGGGAAAAAAGAAAAATTCGCAAAAAGTGGCATATAACAAGAAATCCCGCTTATAAAACTTTGCTAAATAACAAATCCAAACAGTTAAATATACTAATTCGTAACGCTAAAAATGAAACCTTACAACGACACTTGCAGAATTTATCTCCAAATCAGTCTACCGACTACAGCCTGTGGAAAGTAGTTAAAAGCCGAAATAGGCCAGTACAATATTCTCCTCCTATAAGAAAATCGGACGGAACCTGGGCCAAGGCTGATAATGAGAAAGCTGAAGTTTTTGCTAAATATTTTAGCGAAGTCTTTAAACCAAACCCTAAGGTTACAAACTCAGATGATATAACAGAGTTTTTGAGCTCCCACTACAGCTTAGTGTCCCCATTACACCGGCATCCCCAAAGGAAATACAGTATGTAATTCAAAAACTAATCGATAAAAAAAAGCCCTGGGCACGATCTGATCACCAAAGAAGTGTTGCTAGAACTGCCACGCAAAGCTATTTTGTTTATTACTAATATATTTAATGCAATCTTCCGCTTGCAATACTTCCCGCTGTCTTGGAAACTGGCACAAATAGTGGTAATTCCTAAACCAGGAAAGTCTCCAGAGGATGTAACTTCCTACAGACCAATATCCTTACTACCTATCCTATCTAAAGTGCTGGAAAAATTAATCTTAAAAAGATTGCATCCTCTGATTATAAAGGAGAATATTATACCAGACCACCAATTTGGGTTTCGAGAAAAACACTCGACTATTGAACAGGTACACCGAATCCAACGTATTATCCAAGATAGCTTTGAAGCTAAGGAAATATGTGTAGGTGTATTCCTGGATATAAAACAGGCCTTTGATAAGGTTTGGCATCGTGGTCTGTTATATAAAATTAAGAAAAATCTTCCTCATCCTTTTTATCGTCTTCTAAAGTCTTTCCTTGATGATCGAACATATCAAATTAAATTCCAGAATGAACTATCAAACATCTATCCTATATCCGCTGGTGTGCCTCAAGGCAGTGTACTGGGTCCAGTGCTTTACCAAATGTACACTGCAGACTTTCCTGACAGCGAGGGCGTAGCTATTGCTACATTTGCAGACGATACTGCGCTTATAGCGGCAAACAAAGATGCTGGAACAGTAACAAATAAATTGCAGCTGGCGTTAGCAAAAACTGAAAGGTGGTTAGATCGATGGCGAATTAAAGTTAACGAGAAAAAGTGTACACAGGTTACATTCGCTCTACGAAAGGTAGTCTGCCCGCCAACCAAAATTAACGGCGAAACAATCCCAGTTAGGAATGAGGTGAAATACCTTGGGTTGCACTTGGATAGTAAATTAAGGTGGAATAAGCATGTCTCACAAAAAAGAAAGTGCTTGGATATAAAGCTAAGAAAACTCTACTGGCTTCTTGGTAAGCATTCCAGCTTGTCGATCGAAAACAAAGTATTAATATATAAAATAATATTGAAACCAGTATGGACATACGGTCTAACTTTATGGGGCTGTGCTAAAAATACACACATTAATAAAATACAACGTTTCCAAAATAAAGCTATTAGACTCATTGTGTCACCTCCTTGGTATGTCTCCACGGACACACTCCATAGGGACTTCAACATACCTTACGTAAAGGAAGAAATAAAACTTGCCGCACAGCGGTATACTAGTCGATTAGAAACACATCCCAACCCACTAGCTATCAACCTGCTTGACAATAGTCAAGAAATTCGACGGCTGAAGCGCTCTAGAGTCTTTGACTTTGTTTAGAACTTGAATAGATGTTCCTGGGGAACCCTGATAGTGGTGGCCCCTTACGCGTTAATTTGCATTCCAGTAAAATTGCTTGATGGTCTATGGGGACCAGTTGTAATTAATAAAAAATAATATAAAAAAAAAAAAAAAAAAAAAATTCTTGAAACATCAAAAACCTTAATAAACATAAAAAGTGATTAGAAAGTATAAATTTTTGTACGAATGGTTGGAGTATCGCCTCTAAATTACAACATATTATCAAGATGTTAGTGAATTATTAAAATAAAAAAAAAATATCCAAATCATTTTTTATTTTAATAATTCACTATCATCTTGATAATGACGGTAGTTCGTTGAGACTGGTTGATGTTTTTAATATCTTTAATATGATCTATGTGTTTTTTTTTTTTTTTGTATAATTTTATAATACGTTTTATTGTTTATGTTCGGCATAGTATTGTGAAATATATATCTAAAGTGCCGACAGTATTGCACTTAACTTTACGGAATTTAATATTTCTAGTGATTTCTGTTGTCGTCTGAGATCAAACTCAAGACTTCGGTAACGGAAGCTAACGCTCTGGCAACTAGGTTACTGCGGCGGGGTACCGCTGCATAAAAAAAAGTAAAAAACATTTATGACTGAATAATGTTGATAATGATAATCATCATCATCTGGTGCAGCAGTTCGTGAACTGGTTCGCCCTATGCTTCGTCTTTTCCATTCGTATCGGTTATTGGTCGTTCTTTTCATTTCTGAGTAACTGGCGCAGCCGGAATCTCTTGTCAGCTTAACTACCCAGCTTAATCGTGGCCTACCTCTTACACGTCTTCCCGGGATGTATCCTTCCATTATATCCCGCAGCAATCCTCCATGTCGGAGCACATGGCCCATCTAACGCAGTTTTCGACTTTTAATTTGGTTCAGCACCTGCCGTGTTTCGCCGATTCGGTTTAAAATTTCTTGATTGTAAAGCTTATCTTCTCCATTCGTCTCCAGCACCACATTTCAAATGCCTCTATCTTATCCTCCTCTCGTTTTGTACATGTCCACGTTTCCGAGCCATAAAAAGCTACCGACCATACGTATGTCTTGATGATGCGCTTTCGTAGTTCTATGGACATCGTTTTGCTGGCGATTATTTTTATCTTTTCCATTAAAGACTGTTTTCGCATTGCAAGTCGTTCCCGTATGTCTTGGCAACTGCGTACATCTTCGGAAAATAGTGCTACCCAGATATACAAGTAAAAATAACTAAGTAAACGTTGGTAATATATCGAAACCATGATATAAGAATTTAGTTCGAAGAAAATAGGAAAAAACAGGGAAAACATTAAAAATTTTAACAACATCGTAAGTACAAGAGTAGAAGTCGCAGCTGCATCCGGTTCGGTCATTTTATCGCAATGTTGGTAGAACTCGCGTTAACGCTTTGCACAATTTTAATTTTTCCTCTTTGGTTACCGTGTTCATTTCGGTCAAGGCTTTTGGCACAATAATCAAATTTTTGGTAGCGCGGTAGCCTAGTGGTTAAGTTACTTGGCTACCAAACCAGAGGTTACGGGTTCGAGAATTGTTTCGTTCCGGATCGAAGTCACTCCCAGGCTTATGCAGTCTGAAATAAGCAGGTACCAGACAAATCTGATAAAGTAAAGGCGGACTCAAATAGAAAGGAACTGGCCGCAGTATTCTCATAAGATCCATTAGGCTTAGTACATTGTGAACCTTAACTTCATAATTCCCGACGTCCTGTCAAGGGTATGGGACTTACTTTACTTTACTTTTATCGAATTTTGTTGGCATGTATCGCAGATATCATCTGCTGGCCGCGTCGGAGAAATGTAATCACAATAACGTGCTCATATTTCCAAAAATGTTTCTTGTGCGATGCTATCTTTGGGAAGACACACTTTAGCAAAACGACAATAAACAGCGCCGTTGAAATTTGATCACTTTATAATCTCTGAAATCGACATTTTACCGGGAAGTGTTATCCGCAAAATTTTTAGTGAATTCAACGATGCGAATAATTGACTATACAGACAGAACACCGGATCTACGTTCTGTTCGCTTAGCGATTAGTTCATGTTTTCGCTCACAGAAGCCAAGCTTTTTATAACGCTGCACTAAATTGTTACAAAATTGACTTTGGCACCACGTTACATGCTATATATAGTAGTATTTTATGATAGTATTACTTCGTGCACACTTTAAACGCGTTTTTCTCAAAAACTAGTCTCCGCCCCCCAGGTTTCTTTTCTCGGCAAACGTCATATGTATTAATTACAACTTAATTCTTGGGCTACCCCCCGTAAGAAAAAATGTCTCAATTTTATGTAACGTTTGTTATATTTGATAGGATTTTTGTGATTATGTTATTATATTCATGTGAACCGATTTAGAATTACGTTGCAAATTTTGATCATTTTATACATAGTATAATAGAGAAAGAGACAGAAATATAAGCAACAGAGTTCAAGTCTTGCTTTCATTTCTGTCTCTTTCTCTTCTATACTTTGTATAAAATGATCAAAGTTTACAACGTAATTCTTACTGGCATCAACACAAAAATAAAAATAACATAACCACAAAAATAAAAATAACATATCCACAAAAATCCTATTATAACATTTAACTTTTATTATATATAATTAAGACATTTTTTCGTTACATTTTTCGTTACATATTTCATTACATAAAATTGTGACATTTTTTAAATAACAATAACAAAAATTTTATAAAATATAACAAACGTTACATAAAATTGTGACATTTTTTAAATAACAATAACAAAAATTTTATAAAATATAACAAACGTTACATAAAATTTGGACATTTTTTTGGGACATTTTGCGTTACATAAAATTGGGACATTTTTTGGGACATTTTTTTCGAATGGGGGGTAGCCTAAGAATTACGTTGTAATTAATATATATATATACATAAAATGAATTAAGGATACCATACATAAAATAGTTGATTACAAAATTATCAATCTAAAATAGCATCTTCGCCGTCGCTGTTTACGTCAGAACATGAATTATGTGCCCATTTGAGACAGTATTGACGAATGATCCACCCTATTTCACAGAAGTAAAATAGAACTCATCGTAATAGACACGGCTAATGTCTTCTTCACCAATCGAACGGGCGTATTTGCGACCAGAAAAAGAAAATAGCTTGACCATATTTATTAGAATGGAAACATCAGCAAGTCCATTTTCCCGGCAACTGCAGTATCTTTAGTTTCCTTTGTCAGCGTCCGGTCTGCTAGACCATGTCGTCGAACTGGGAAATTCACGCCGGCAAGGCATTATTTCGGAACTAATGACTACTTTAAGCAAAATCGTTACCGTGGAATTTCCCGGTTCCGGATAAACACTTGCACACACACACTAATAGACGCAAAAGAATGAATCTAAAATGTAGAAAGAAAACCAACAAACTAATACATCCTCTCGAAGAATAACGTCTCGACAAGGGAATTTTCCTATTAAGTACACTGCATCCTTTGGCATTGTTCTTAATCGTTTCCAGCTGTCTAAAATAAAATAAAAAGTTTTTCAAATGTTCGATAGATTCGGTTTGGTAAATATTACAATATTGAAATTATTTATTGTCATATAGGATCAATGTTAAAATCCGAAAATTAAATACATTGGTGTAATTCGTAATGGATGAAACAGCTATCAGAAATCGACTTCATTGACGCGTAATTACAATCACGATTCAAAATACGAACTTGTGATTCTAAACAAAAATATTTTAAATTAGTTTAAAAAAATAATACGTTTGGAGAAACGAAAAAAGCAAAATATGTATTTCGGTATTTCCTTTTTTGTATAAAAAAGTATTCTGAACGCTGAGGGGAACTTTATGCTGATATCGAAACTTAAAGTTACTAGATTTACTATCGGCGACGGCGGTCTTTTGGAGCAGCGGTTATTTTTAACTGTGGCCAAAAACGATTATTTAAAGTAATGCCGGATAGAAAGTTTTTATAATAATTCTGTTCGAGCGAAATTTATCGAATGTTAACTTTCACTAAAATGTAGTTATGCGTGGAAATGTTATATTTTTGATACGTCGAGATTTTTAATAAACGACTTTTTTCTCAACGAATCCGCTACTTTTTGTAATTGACGTCGTGAAGTCACTGTCTACATTTAATTTCTCTATAAAACTTTTTTAATTATCATGAATAAAGTTGCTTTCGGTGTAATTATTTTTAGGTTTTAAAGTATTCAAATTATCGGTAAAGTCGACGGTTTCAGTTTTAAAATTAGATCTGTCATTGTGGTTATTACAATTTGAATCAAGAAGCTGTCTGTTACTGCTCACTCTTGCGACTTTTTCATTCTTCATATACGCTCTTCCTCGCTTCATTCTAAACTGATGCGCCTTCCAATTCCTAGTCATTTGAGCATAGACGGTAACGAAATCGCGGATTTCTTAGCTCGCTTTGCTGCATTTTTCCTCCTCTTTTTTCTTAAAATTCCCCTGGTTCTACTCTGTTACCCTCATGTAAAAAATTCCGTGCCACACTTGGGTCAGATATCTATGCTCCATCATTTTCCAGCACTCTCTCTTTCTATCTGTCCGTTCAACCTAGTCTTCCATTTTATCTCTGGTTACATAACTTTCCGTTGCTCGCTTTAACCACATTCTATTATATTTTCTTCGTGTTTGCCTCAGCTTAACACCCGTCTCTAAATTGTCCTCTTCATTTAAGTGATGAAGCCTTCTATGATTCCAATCATGTAGTTTTCAAGTGCCCATCTTCATACATCGAACGCTCTGATCTGTATTCCTACTTGCTATTGCTCGGGATTCCGTACTGTGCTTCATATTAGCTTTGCCAAAGTTTCATATCATTTTAACTCCTCAATGTATTTATACCATCAATCTCTAACAGAATTTATATGTACTGACTTTTTTTCTTCCATAATACTTCTGGATGACAGTACTTTGCCGACATGCCAAGAAAAAAAACAGAAAAAGAGAAAAAAATTACTATTTCAGTTGGTAATGACAGAGCTGTTAGTTTCATTTCTACCTATTCCGTATGTTAAACTGGTGATATTATCGTCTTTGTTTCTTATATTAGGCTTCTTCTCGGGATAATTACATTTACTCGAGATAACAACTTGAATCATTATCATCAGTACTCATCGCTTCTGACATTGCTATAATAAATTAGATAATTATAGGTCGGTGTTTCACTAAGCGCTTGAATTAAATGTGTCACATATGTGCCTGAATGTATGTGAATTAAGTGTAGTTAATGCACCAGTTCTGTAATACTTTAACCATTCGAAGCCGACGAACAACGTAGGAAAATGAAATGCGAACGAATCTTCCATCAACTTCCTACGATTTAAATTACGGTAGATTCAGCAAAAGCAAAATTCAATTAACATGTGTAAAAAAACGTGTATTTCAGAACGAGCATTAGAAATCTGAAAAACGATACATATATATATATATAGATTATAAAATATACGCATTTAAAATTTAGGAAAGATTATTTCAGCGGAAATAAGAAATTTTAATAGCTTTTATGGATAAAAACACGAGGTTTAAAGCGTTTTCTGAAATAAAAGTATGATGATAAATAATATTTAGATCTACTACTGAAAATTTTACAAAAATAATAAACGAAATTTTATTTATCTTTTTTTTTTATTAATCTTTAAAAACACAACTTTGTAACGTATAGGGTTCAGTTTTTTTTGGTTACGTTTTTTTGTTTTTAAATAAAAAAAAAAGGAGAATAAGATTGGGCTCGTCAACCAAGAACCTTCACCGAGAAACAATTAGAGGAAAACGAAAGTTATACAGTGAGACGATCAGATATCGTTAATAAGAAGGAAACAATGGGAGGGATAATAAGTGTAGAAGGAAAAGGCAGGATATAACGGCCACAAAAAGGAGCAGCAAGAGCCATTGCCTAAGCAAGTGGGAGTACAGAGCCGAACGCTCCACCGAAAGAGCAGAGTACTCAAAGAACACGTGATCGGTGTCACAAACAACCGCATCGTTTGGATGGAGAGGACAACATGGGGAAGAGGTCAACGAGAGGCGAAAGCGTGAGGAAGGTAGCGAGGAATGGTTTAAGCGCAAACGCACAATGGAGACAACAACAGAGCGAGGAAGTGAAGGAAACAGAAGGAACCAAGGATTTGAAGGAAGATTAGGCTGAACTGACAGATAAAAGGAGCGACAATTAGAAAAGGAGGAAGGGTACATATCCGACCAAAATCTGAGATGGAAATGTTTACACAAAGGCAAGAGATTAAAGGATGGGATTTTTTTGAAGAAGAATGTAGAAGAAGAAGCAGCAACCCGAGCCAAAGAATCAGCCTTCTCATTACCTGAGATGCCAGAATGACCGGGAACCCATAGGAAGTCAATATGGATCCAATGGAGAGAAGAAAGAGTCCGAATGAGAGAACGTATGCGAAGAATAGTAAAATCACAGGAATGATTAGGAAGAGGAGAAGAGATGGCTTGAAGAGCACTCATGGAGTCGGATATGATCAGAAACCGGGGTAGAAAGACGATTGTAGGAGATAAAAATAATGGAGCGTAAAATAGCCATTAGCTCGGCTGTAAATGTGGAACAGAAAGAAGGAAGACAGAATGATTCAGAGAAGTTATAGTCTGGAAGAATGAAAGAAGCACCAACCCCATCAGGCAGAACCATCAGTGAAAATGGTAACATGAGAAGGGAAGAGAGAATTGATAATACTGTGGAATTCCTGTTTAATTACAGCTGGAGGGAGAGATTTTGCATGTGTGGGCAAAATAAATACTCTGGGAGGATAGCAAAGATCGCTGAAGTTAAAGGAGAAATAAGGTAGACTATTAAAGGAAATTGTATACGGCCAAAATGAACTAAAATGGAGAGAAAAGTAAGGGACAGGATAGGAATTTTCCTAGGCACAAAGCGCCAATTCCGAGAAATTGAAAGGTAGGAAGAAATTAGGGAAGAAGATGAGAGTGAAAGACATTTAGCAAGGAAGCGATAGCCTAAATAAGATCTGCGAATAGACAGGGGAGGTGCATTCGATTCAGCAAACAGTGCTGGATAGGAGAAGATTTAAGAGCACCAAGACAGAGTCTAAGGCAAGATTTTTAGATCGCATCAAGTTTAGAAAGACGGGACTTGGAGTCGCAGGCATAAATGAACGAACAGTAGTCAAGCTTCGAGCAGACGATGGATTTATATAGAAGAATAAAAATGTAAGGGTCACCACCCCATTTAGTAGGAGACAGGGCCTTCAGCAAGTTCAACCGTTTAGTAGAGGAGGAGGAAAGATATTTAATATGTTCGGAAAAAGTCAAACGACTATCGAGAAAGATACCGAGATAACGAAAGCAATTAACACGAGCAATAGCTGTGCTATTTAAGGATAAATTAACAGAAGCAGGGTTATAAGGGCGAAGGGTAAATACAACGCAAGAGGACTTAGAAGGAGAAATCGAAAGGTTAATTGAGGCAAGAGCACTTTCAAGGAAATTGAGGGACGATTTGAGAGCATCATTAGCTGCGTCAATATCGTGGGAAGAGGAAAAAAGCAAAATATCATCGGCAAAGAATAAAGAGTGGGAATTTAAAGGAAGGGAAGCGATACTAGCAGTATAAATGTTAAAAAGAGTAGGACTGAGGGAGGAACCTTGAGGAAGACCGCAGAAAACCTTCCTAGAAGTGTCAAATAATAGACGAGACGATTGGGGACATGAGCCTAATAACAAGCGAAGTGAAATTGTCTGGAATCTTAATTGCTGTCATTTTATCTTTTAAAGTTAGGAGATGGACACTGTCAAAAGTACAGGAAACATCAATGAAGGAAGCCAGAGTATAATATTTTTGGATAAAAGACTTATATAAATGAGACACGAAAAGACTGATACAACAAGGAGGGCCAATACCCGGCCGAAAGCCGAACATATTGTTAGGAAGAACATTATGGTATTCCAACCACCAGACAAGAGACGCTTGTTCAGCATACCCTCAAACAATTTTCTGATGCAGGATGTCAAGGAGATAAGTCGTAAGGAAGAACTTTTCTTAGGAATAGGGACAATGATGAAAGAATTCCAAGAGGAGAGAATTGAACCCCTGGAAAGGAAAGAATTGAAAAGATTGAGAAGAAAGTTATAGGGAAAAAAGATTTTTAGGAAGATAAGGTATACCGTCAAGGTCCTCGAGTAGGGCTGGAAGATTTGGACAAACGTTCTAAAGTTCAAAAATTTAAAAAAATTGTAGCGGTTGTAGTAACGAATTGTAGCAGGTTGTACTAGGTGTGTCACAGTAACAGGAACAACAGGTACACAAAAATAACTAGAACAGGGATAACAACTATTTAGAACCCCCTCTAGTGAAAATGAAGAAAAAATTAAATTTACAACATTTCTGTTCTCAGACACGGCCTTGCAATTTTAGATGTTACTAAAATAATGCAGAGTGTAAGCTACATAAGCGATGTGTCATAATTTATTCCCGATTGGCTAGCTACTACTTCCTAATTTTTTTTTTTTTTTTTTTTGGCCAACTAATTATGAACGTCAACCAGCGCAAGTCGAATTTTTTATGTATTTTTAATATGCAGTAGCGAAATTCAAACCAGGTTCTATCTGAACACCAGTGCCTAACCAACTACACCATGGTATAGCATTTACCCACTGATCGTTTGATTAACATAGACACAAAACGTAGCGTTGAAGCTTCGCGTCTCTTTCTTCATACAAAAAACCCATGTTACGGGGGGGTCGCACCTTAATTTAATATCGAAAGATTTATTAAATGATAAACTCTTAATAATTCTTTATTCGTTTAACAATAAAAATACGCGCATTTATTAAAAAAAATTCAAACATACGAAAAATCTTTACAAATATCGCTTCTCTTCCTATTTATTCTTCCCCCCTCATCTTCGCTGACGACATTTTTGTCTATTCCACCTGTGACAAGCTGTCCGCCGCTATTGATGAGTTGAATAATTCCCTGTCTATTCTTAATAATTCCCTTTCTCGTCTTCACCTCTCTCTTTCTCCTACTAAGTCGTCTTGTATCATTTTTTCTCTCCGCCCCTTTAACCGAGCTCTAACTCGCATCACTATATCTGGTATTCCTATCCCCGTTGTCAATTCCATATGCTATCTTGGCCTTTTTTTGAATAGCCGCCTCACATTCCATGAGCACATTCATTTTCTCTATAAATCCTGTCTTAAAAGACTTAATCTCCTTAAATCTCTTTCTCCCCTCCGATGGGGAGGCGATCCGTTTATTTAATTTTTTTTGTTTTTACTTTATTATTGGGCTTGTCAACTACGGACAATTACCCATCAAGAAGGAAAAAATTCTTCTAATTCTTTTCAAAGCCATCATCCGGTCCAAGCTCGACTGTTGCTTCTTTATTTACCGTAATTCCTCTAAGTCTCTCTAAACTTGACGCTATCCAGAACTCTTGCGTCCGTTTGTGCATTGGAGCCTTGAAATCTTCCCCGATTCCCACAGTTCTATCAGAGTCCGTTATCCAACCACTGTTTATTCGCCGTTCTCAGCTTGCGCTTCTTTCTCCTCGTCCAAACTTATTTCCTCCTATCTATATATCAAAAACTGCTGGCTGTTTTTCTCCTCATAAAGTCCCAATCCTGTCGCTCATTGCTACTCGTCTTTCTAATTTTTCTCCTGTTGTCCTTTCCTACAACACTCTCCCGGACTTCTTTCATGACTTCAATAGCCTATGGCAGCCTATCAAATTTTCTTCTCTCCCACTTCGAGCCAATTCCTCCTCTCACGGTGCAGTCAACAATGAATTTCTTCATTTGTTGAATTCCTCTTTTCCTGTTCATGTATTGATCTTTACTGATGGTTCCAAGAGCGAGGAAAGCGTGGATGGTGCGTTTACTGCCCCGTCGCTTCGACATTCTGAGTCCTTCCGGCATCTTTCCTTCTGCTCTATTTTTTCTGCCGAGTCGATCGCCATCCTTCAGCCTATCTCTTATATTTCCTCTTTAAGCGATCTTTCCCAATTCCTCATTATTTCGGACTCTAAGGGCGTCCCTCAAGCCCTATCCTCTCCTCCTTCACATTCCTATCATTAGTATTATTCTCTCAATTCGTTCTCTTACCTCCACTCTGCAATCATCCCGTTCTATTCTTATTGATTTTTTTTATGGGTTCCCAGTCATTCCGGAATTGATGGCAATGACGCAGCCGATTCTTTGGGACTCGTTCTGCTGGTCGCCTTGATTCATTCCTCAGCCATTTTCGTTCTTCAGATATCCTTTCCTTATCCACCTCCAATCACGCCAGACTTTGGCGGGATATTTATCCCTCCCTATTTTCTAATCGTCATTCGCATTACCGTTTCATTCAGCCGATTCCTCCTTTCCTGTCTTGGTTCCATTCTATTCCTTTCGGTCGTCGCTCTTCTATTGTCTCCCTAATTCGTCTCCGGATCAATCATTCTCTCCTCCTCTCCTCTCGCTTTGCTCTGTCGCTTTTTCCTGATTGTTCTCTTCACGATTGTGATCCTGCTCGTACATGTGATGCTGATCACATTTTCTTCGAGTGTCCTGCTCTTCTTAATAATCGCTCCCTTTTATACAGTCAGCTCCTGTCATTAGGTCTCCCTACTCCCTATAACTCTTCCTTTATCCTCTCCTTTCTCTTCATCTTCTGCGGTGTCCGCACTGCTGTCCTTTGTTGCATCCATTTCGGACCGCTTAGTTATTTAATTTCTTAGCTTAGTTTTCTTGTTGTTGGGTCAATGCCGCTGGCGCGCCCAAAAAAACAAATTGTAAAATGATTATATTAAATATCTGTTTTTTCAATGTAGTTATTGAGGAACAAATTAAAAATTAAAAATTTATTCTCGCCATTTTTATTTGGAAACGAATGTTCTTATCGGTTCCGTATTGAGCACAGATGTATCGATAAGTATATGAATCATTTCGTATCATAATTTTTGATAAATAATGATTATTTTTTTAAAATAGACTTATTATTTTACTCGTAGAACTTATTCGTGCAAATTATAATTCTAACTATTTCAGCGTTAAATTCCGCATATTCGTTACACTAATAAATTATGCTCGCGTCTTATCCAAAAAAACTGCGCTATCCCGTATTTTTTAAGTTTCACTACTTCGCGTAACAGTATATTTTCGCAAGAGAAGACATTGCAATAAATTAGAACTGAAAATAGATAACTTTCAGTTGAAAATCAATACAGAATGTTTTCTCTTCTGCGAGACAAGAACACGTGTAAATTACGAACATGTGTTTTAAGTTTTAGTTACAAGAAAAAGGCTCATTCTATACGAAAGTTGTTAAAACATAGAGAGATTACGTAACTGAGATAATTAATTTTATTCGCCAAGACATTTCCGAAATGAAGCATAAAACAGAAGTGAGGGCAGTCCTTAATTGAAAAACGGAATTATCCCTCGGAAATGTTATACCTGAATCGAAGAAACAAAGCAAGTAATGGTGTCTAGAGACGAAAACGTGCTTAGAAAAGCAAAAATCCAGACTCGGCCAATAAGGTAACGCGGTTACACTGTGTGTTTTGAGACGCTAATGGAATTTGTTTATACGTTACGAGCCAAGGGGCACCATCCCAGTAGTAACACACCGATAAAGAAATTGTATGGTTTTTAATGAATTGAGAAATGCGCTACATCGAAAAGTTTGCAGTATTTAAATTGGTTTTCAGATGTTCAACGTGACACGTGTAAACTCGGCATTTCGGTGTATTCCGCGAATAGTAGAAATGGCAGAGTTGCGATATATTTATGCATATCTAAACTGAACTTATCGCGTATAAATTCGATAAATTTCTACGTACAAACTATTTTTAGATTGACGTTTAAATCGGCTGCGAAAATGATCCGAATCAAAATTACGTTCTCTATTAAGTCATCTCAAAATTTATAAACTTCCTCTGATGCCGTTTATTTTAAAGCGGCGAATATTATTCAAGTTCTACATCTCGTTCATATTTAATTTAGACGGAAATGAGCAATTTACTAAAATCCGTGTAATAATTTGTAGCAAAAATGTTCCCTCTAATATAGAAAAAGATTTCTGTCGAAATATTTAAAATATAATGTTATAAAATAATTTATTACTAATTTAATAATCTAGAAAGTCAGCGATAATATGAACAAAAATTATTCAATAAATATTATTATTTACCGACATGTTCGGAAATTACAAACTCTGTACTATCGTTATACTATGTTTTGTAACTGGGGAACAACACAGTCGATGAACACACTAATTAATGTTTATTAAAAAGTTGTTTTTTTTTCGTATTATTACTGGTTGTGTTGTTTTATGATCTTAAATGAGTGCAAAATCACATAACAGGCTGTGGAATCTTTGTTGAAATAGGTATCAGGAGAATAAGGGGGTAATTCTTAGTTATTGATTTTTTTCGGTTATCGATGGAATGTTTCTTTTTTCTTGAAAAATTTAGAATGACCTCCGGGGCCACCTGACTTCTTCTTCTTCTTCTTTAGCCATTATCAGTCCACTGCTGGACGAAGGCCTCCCCTAATTCCTTCCAGCCGTCGCGATCCTTTGCCTCTTCCCGCCAGTTCGACCTAAATTTTCGTATTTCATCCATCCAGCGTCCCTTCGGTCGTCCCAAAGCTCGTTTCCCATCAGTTTTCCAGAATGTCAATAGATTGATCCATCGGTGCTCGGCTCTGACCACATGACCGCACCATCTCCATTTATTGGCTTTAATGATACTTATTGCGTCATTTATTTTTGTGGTTTGTCGGATACGTTGTTTTGTCCATTTGTCTTTCAGGGTAATACCTAACATAGACCGTTCCATTCTGCGTTGATTTGTACTTATCTTTTGTTGTAGTTTTTTCGTTAATACCCATGTTTCGCTGGCATATGTTAGAACTGGCAGAACACATTGGTCAAAAACTCTTTTTTTCAGATTTAAGGGTGTATTAGTATCTTTAAGTATATTTCGTAGCTTCGAGAATGCCATCCAAGTTAGTTGTATTCTTCTAGTTATCTCTTCTTCCCAGTCATTATTTACTTTCAGTAATTGTCCTAGGTAAATGAACTTATCTACTTTTTCTATTTCTTGTGTGTTTATAAGTATATTACCGTTTTTGTCCGTTACCAGTTCGTTACTCATGAACTTAGTTTTATTTATGTTTATTCTAAGTCCTATTTCTGAGCATTTATCGCTGATGGTTTGTATCATTTCTTGTAGTTCTTTTAAGCTGTTTCCAACTAGTATAATGTCGTCCGCATATAATAGATGTGTTAGCCTTTTATTTCCAATTAAAATACCTGAGTTTTTCCAGTTAATTTCCTCCATATTATCTCGGAGTGCAGCTGTAAATAATTTTGGAGATAACGCGTCTCCCTGTCTTATACCTTTTTTCAATTGAATCTTTTCTCTTTCTTCATTAATCGTGATTGTAGCTGTTGCTTTTTTATATATATGTTTAATTATTCTTACATATGTACTATTGATTTTTATTTTTTCCAATGCTCGTATTATCGCTTTAGTTTTCAGGCAGTCGAACGCCTTCTCAAAGTCTATGAATGCCATGCACATTGGTGTTCTGTACTCCCTTGTTTTTTCGATTAGTTGTCGGACCGCGTGTATGTGGTCTATCGTACTTCTTCCTTTTCTGAACCCTGCCTGTTCATCCGATTGGCTCAAATCAAGTTTTTCGGTTAATCTTATCGTGATTATTTTTGTAAATAGCTTATACATAGTCGATAGGAGGCTAATTGGACGGTAATTTTGTATATTTTCTCTATCACCCTTTTTATATATCAGTACAATTTCCGCATTGTTCCATTTTTCCGGTATTTTTCCCTCATTTAAACATCTATTAAACAGCGTAGCCAGATATTTATTTATTTTTTCCCCACCTAATTTAATAATTTATATTAAGACTCCATCTTCTCCTGGGGCTTTGATGTTCTTTTGGGTCTTTATGGCCATTTCTATTTCGTGTACTGTGATTGGCGGGATCGAATTATCGGGAGATACTCGTAGTTCTTGTTGTTCTGTTTCGGTCGCGTCATCATACAGTTTATTATAAAAGTCTGATATTATTTTTACCATTTGTTTTTTATTTTTGGTGCTGACGCCGCTATCGTCTTTTATCCCTATAAATTCATATTTTCCCACTCTTAATTTATTCCATAGTATTTTCATGCTTCTGTTTTTCTCGATTGTTTCATTTATTTTCTTTGTATTGTATTTCCTAATATCCTGTCTCATTTTTTTCCGTATTGTTTTGCATATTTCAACGTATTCAGTTTGGTCTCGCTGGGAGTGTATTTTGAGGCTACGTCTTTTGGCCATGAGGTTTATCGTTTCTTGTGAAAGTTTGTTTACCTTTGTCGCAATTGTATTATTATTTATATTTGTTGTTAGCGATCGAGTTATGTCTTCATTCAGCGATTCTATGTTCTGCTCTTGTGTAGTGGTTTCTAAGTCGTTCAAGTTGCTTATTATTTTATCTCTTATTCTTCTTTGAAAATCTTCATCATTTTGTAATTTTTCCGTATTTATTTGCACCTTTTTTATCATTTTTAATCTTTCTAGTTTTCCATCTATATATATTTTTGCTCGCACCATTCGATGGTCGCTTCCTAGATCAAATTTGTTTAATACGGTTATATTTTCAAAGATTTCCTTCTTATTTCCCATTATGAAGTCAATTTCATTTTTGACTTTCCAATTTGGACTCCGCCAGGTCCATCTTCTCGTCTCATTCTTTCTAAAGAAGGTATTCATGATGTATTGTTCATTTCCCGTTGTAAAATTGACGAGCATTTGGCCTCTTTCGTTTCTTGTTCCAGTACCAAATTGTCCTATGGATTTCTCCATCGGCTGTCGTTTACCTATCTTCGCATTGAAATCTCCAATTAGTAATTTATAATGTTCATTTCCTTGTTTTATTTCTCTCTCTATCTGTTCGTATATTAGCTCGACTTCGTCGTCATCTGCCTGTGAGGTCGGCATGTATACCTGTATTATCTTCATTTTATGACGTTGGTTTACCCTCAGTGTTAGCGTAATCAGTCTTTCTGTTATTGCTTTAATCCCTTCGATTTGATGTTTTATTCTTGACTTAAAACGTAACAAAACGCAGAAATTGCATTGAAAGTAATCAGGATAACCGACTAAAAACACCATTATTTATTACATCGCAATTTTAGAAATACGTTATTTTTTTTGTAATCGACAACTTATATTTGTTGATAAATTACATTATATTTACACGCAATGGATATTATCTGATTTTTGGAAGAAGAAGCCTAAGACGATTTTAGCCCAAAAAAGGCGTTTCTTCTAATATGCCGTATCCGCGTGGGTTTCCCCTTAGATAAGAAAATCGTTTTAAGTTCTACAAAAATTAATTTTATAGTTTACTAATCAACTTCACTGATAAGCGCTTAATGGGTTATCGAAACGAAAAAAAAAAAAAAAACGTAACAATGAAAATCTCAGTCCTTGGAAATATTCTCTCCAGATCTAGAAGCTATCCGATAACACTCCGTTCTAGAAAACAAATGCTCAGTATGCTTCTACCTTGATAGCAGAATGCTAAAAGAGCTTCACAAGTAGTTCTTTTGCGTGATGAACTACTATACATTCCGGTTGAAAGATTGCTCTTTTCGTCAAAAACTCGTATCGGGTACAAGATCGTTCTTAACATGCTCCAGTAAATCTAGAAATTCTCCCAGATATTCCCGGAAATATTCAAAATTAAATAGAACAACATTTTCCAAAAAAAAAACAAAAAAAAACACGATTACCGCTCCGCCACCGGCATTCACTGTTGTTATAGATGCGAAGAAACCTTTCAGACTATAATTTTACGTTTTCTTTACTTTGAAAATGTCTTAGCGAAACATTATAATAACAATAATAATATCAATAATTACAATAAGATTTTCATTAACCATCGACTAGTGTCCTCTTACATTATTTGCTATTAATAAATTTATAGGTAGCGCGGTGTATTATTTCGCAAGAGAATTAATAATTAATGAAGATACATGTGCACCTTCACAACCTTTAACAATCACTTTTTTAAATCATTTTTTTGGGATTCATTGCCGAACAGTTCTGTCGCAGCTCAAGTATGGGCACTCTGCAAAATAAGATCAACGCCTAATAAACACATGATAATCGTTTCGGACAATTTTAGCATTTAAATGAGAGAATATTGAGGGGTATAGGGAAACAACGAAAATGAGAGGGAAACAGTTTCGTATTTAATTATTACTTACTTACTTTTTTTTTTTTTTTTTCATTTAGACACAGCGTGGCACTTTCTAGTATAAAACATTTCAGCGTAACGCTTCTCTACGGATATTTCCCATTAAGATTTATCCAAGTCTGAAATATTATTTAACTTAAATGCCTTCCGGGTAATCCAAATTCTCAGCGTAACACACCAGCCGTAGTACCAGTACAGGACTTCGGAGCTGCTAGCTCGTAGAAGAAGGTACAATTTCTATGTAAATTATACACGTGTGTTATTTTGAATTTTCTAACGTTACGTACATCGTAGTATACATTAATAATATCGCTACTACGATATAATTTCAACACAGCGACCAATCCGCAGCTGATCATGTATTAACTCTACACACGACTGCCGCTAGCAGCTACACCGCGATTCACGGTTGTTCTCTGATTATGTAGAAAAACATTTTCTGTCGGATTACGGTGAAATTAGTTTTACGGGTTAATCGTTTACTTTTTAATTAATCCGTCGTCGATGGTTAGGGCGACATCGAAGGCACGTGTATAATGGCAGAGCGGCGCGCGATAATTGAGTCGGATTTAGCAGATGAAACTGTAAACAAAATCGCGCTGCCATTGGAGAGAACAGTGAAATTAAATTAAATCCGGGTGAAAAGAAACATCGAATAGCAATGATAATCGCAAAAATGGCTTAGAACATTTTACGGCCGGCTTGTTGCAGTAACAGTGTTAGTAGTCGCTGTGATTGAACTTTTGCAGTCAGAAAGCTGAAATAAAATAGAACAGAACGAAACTTTCCAGCAGTCAGTAACGGATAAAGCTTTCAGATACGGGCGCGAATAGAATGTGTGCAATAGGAAAAATGTCGCAAAGTTTTTATCTGAAAATATTTTTCAACTGCCTCGGGGAGGTGAATCGGCCAAAAACGAAACCAAACCGAAAATAAAAAGTCGAAATGGATAAAAAAATCACGTAATATTCGACAGTTCCAAGATTTTTACGTTCGTTGTACGTGCTTGAACGAGTTTTTCTTAAATATCTCCATTATTTTTCGTTCGTTCATTTCTTCTAGTTTTTTGTTGTTTCTTTTTTCCCCCCTTCTCAGACTTACTAACACTGTCCGCGTAATTTCTCTAGTGATGGATTTGATAAAACGATGTATCGATTTTCTGGAGGAAGAAAGTTTTAAAAGAAAGTCTAATAATTAATTATACTTTTTGTAATCTGGGATTTTTGAGAATTTCAAGGCTATTACGTGTTATTCTAAGAATATCGTTACGTTCTCACGTTCTCGGTGAATAAAGTTAGCCCTTCAGCGCGCTCAAACCCAATGCCCTCTTTCTCAAGTGCACTTTTGTAACGTAGACACATATTGTGCCAACATTGCCCGGTAAAAAAGAAATAAAAAGTGTCCCAGCAATACAGAAAATATAACTAACCCGCCTGATATATGCAAACATATACATACATATATATATATATATATATATATATATATATATATATATATATAAATATTAATGTGTATTCTTTGTGCAATAACTCGGTAACGATATAAAAAATATTAAAAAGCCGTTATTTAATATTTCATTTTTCATTGTTCATTTTACGTAGTCAAGTATACTTGATTTTTAATTGTAACTTGCATCAGTTATTATGACTCGAAACTTTTATCAAGTATTTACTTCACCGGACTCTGTTGTCCGACCAAACAGCAACGGTTACTATGGGATCCAGGTCATCTGACCCAAATAAACATGACATGTATGGGGCACTCTTAACTTAGTGATTGCCATGGTGTTTGAGTTCTTATCGGATATCATAAGAAGTAGACTTGTTACGTATGGATAACGTTCCATAAGGCGATTGTTGTGATGCTCGCACTCTTGCACACTAAATGCGTGCCGAGCTTTTATGAAATACACAAAATAGCACTGTTATCATGACGATTGTGCTCTAAATATTACATTGTACACGCTGCTGTACTAATCTCATGTTGTTTTCTCCTAAAATCCATCCCATTCGCTTTTTATATCCTAAGGGCCATATGGTCAAAATTGTGCTGTACTGCTTATGTCGCTTTTCGTCCTTCTCTAGACTTTGTATCCCTTTTATAAGTTGTAGTGAACTATTATAAGCCAAACCCCTCACTGGAGGGCTTTGAATTGGTCACATTTCTATCATCATAATACATATATTAAAATTAATATTGGCGCTGTTTGTGGTCCCTCGACTGGTACAGTGGAAAAAAAAAAAAAAAAAAAAATTGTAACGTGTAATGGAACTTTTATTAAAAATCATTTCGGCAATGAAAACCGATCTGATATGGCTCGACAAGTTAGACAAAAGTATTTTTAGGGGATCTCTATTAAAAATTAGCAAAAAAATTCGAATATTGAATAAACATAATTGAAAAGGGTAGTAAATATCTTGTAAATATGTTTTTAGGTAAAATATTTCATTTTTAGTCAGGAAAAGAATGGAAAAACAACGTGCATTAATGAAGATAAGTATAGCCTATATTATTTGAATATGAAAGGAGACTGAATTATTTCCCATCAATAATTAGGAAGGAAAAGAAAGATATGTGAAGAGATAAATGTGTAGCATACATTATCTAAATATCTAAGGGGAACCTAAATTATCGCCTACCGCACAAATCAAATAAAAACGAATACAATATATGTGAAATGTATTTCTATTGACTTAGAAAATGGAATTGAGACATTGTAAGATATTTTTTTGGATTTCTCTAAATTCTGTTGGTTTCCCATTTTTTTGTCATATCGTTTAATTCCACAGCTACGGTGAAAAATTTATTCATTTTAAACAAATGACTCAAGCTGTCTCACAATTGCCTTCAATTCATGTAACGAAGAATATTAATTGTCCCATACCCCTAAGTGAACTAGAATACTGCATTCAAATTATATCTGAGATTCTTAAAGGAGCCGGGGACAACGTTCATTTTATCCATATTAAAGCATCTTTACCCATCAACCAATTTGAACCTATTGCACACCCTGAATAGATTGCGGAGTTAAAGAATTTTTCCTACAAAATAGCCGTAGTAATTTCAATACTCGAAAAAGGAAAAATAAAAACCGAAACAACTAGCTCCCATCCCTTATCGCTCTAACATGTATTCTCGGTGAACTATTAAAAAATATTATTCAAAAGAGATTAGTCTGGATCGTGCAAGTGCAACATATTCACTGAACGTTAATGTGGATTCCACAAATACCACGCTCAGCAGTTTAAACCACAATAAATCGCCCGCTAGGACTTAAAAGGCCTTTACTAACCGCGCACACGTTTATATGTGTTGTAAAAACCTATGGCACTGTATGGGAAGATATCAAGCTCTTACCTAGCTTACATAAAGCAGGAAGCCAACACCTCTCCGCAAATCTCGTCCCCTCCTTCTCACTTCCTCACTTCGGCTTTCAATCTTAATGAATTATTAGCTGTTTTATCTAAATCTTCCAGCCCTACTCCAGGCCTTGATGGTATACCTTATCTTGCTCTTAAAAATCTGTCTGAACTATCCCTTAACTTTCTTCTCAGTCTTTTCAATTCTTTCCTTTCCAGGGGTTCAATTCTCTCCTCTTGGAATTCTTTCATCATTGTCCCTATTCCTAAGAAAAGTTCTTCCTTACGACTTATCTCCTTGACATCCTGCATCAGAAAATTGTTTGAGGGTATGCTGAACAAGCGTCTCTTGTCTGGTGGTTGGAATACCATAATGTTCTTCCTAACAATATGTTCGGCTTTCGGCCGGGTATTGGCCCTCCTTGTTGTATCAGTCTTTTCGTGTCTCATTTATATAAGTCTTTTATCCAAAAATATTATACTCTGGCTTCCTTCATTGATGTTTCCTGTACTTTTGACAGTGTCCATCTCCTAACTTTAAAAGATAAAATGACAGCAATTAAGATTCCAGACAATTTCACTTCGCTTGTTATTAGGCTCATGTCCCCAATCGTCTCGTCTATTATTTGACACTTCTAGGAAGGTTTTCTGCGGTCTTCCTCAAGGTTCCTCCCTCAGTCCTACTCTTTTTAACATTTATACTGCTAGTATCGCTTCCCTTCCTTTAAATTCCCACTCTTTATTCTTTGCCGATGATATTTTGCTTTTTTCCTCTTCCCACGATATTGACGCAGCTAATGATGCTCTCAAATCGTCCCTCAATTTCTTTGAAAGTGCTCTTGCCTCAATTAACCTTTCGATTTCTCCTTCTAAGTCCTCCTGCTTTGTATTTACCCTTCGCCCTTATAACCCTGCTTCTGTTAATTTATCCTTAAATAGCACAGCTATTGCTCGTGTTAATTGCTTTCGTTATCTCGGTATCTTTCTCGATAGTCGTTTGACTTTTTCCGAACATATTAAATATCTTTCCTCCTCCTCTACTAAACGGTTGAACTTGCTGAAGGCCCTGTCTCCTACTAAATGGGGTGGTGACCCTTACATTTTTATTCTTCTATATAAATCCATCGTCCGCTCGAAGCTTGACTATTTATGCCTGCGACTCCAAGTCCCGTCTTTCTAAACTTGATGCGATCTAAAAATCTTGCCTTAGACTCTGTCTTGGTGCTCTTAAATCTTCTCCTATCCAGCACTGTTTGCTGAATCGAATGCACCTCCCCTGTCTATTCGCAGATCTTATTTAGGCTATCGCTTCCTTGCTAAATGTCTTTCACTCTCATCTTCTTCCCTAATTTCTTCCTACCTTTCAATTTCTCGGAATTGGCGCTTTGTGCCTAGGAAAATTCCTATCCTGTCCCTTACTTTTCTCTCCATTTTAGTTCATTTTGGCCGTATACAATTTCCTTTAATAGTCTACCTTATTTCTCCTTTAACTTCAGCGATCTTTGCTATCCTCCCAGAGTATTTATTTTGCCCACACATGCAAAATCTCTCCCTCCAGCTGTAATTAAACAGGAATTCCACAGTATTATCAATTCTCTCTTCCCTTCTCATGTTACCATTTTCACTGATGGTTCTGCCTGATGGGGTTGGTGCTTCTTTCATTCTTCCAGACTATAACTTCTCTGAATCATTCTGTCTTCCTTCTTTCTGTTCCACATTTACAGCCGAGCTAATGGCTATTTTACGCTCCATTATTTTTATCTCCTACAATCGTCTTTCTACCCCGGTTTCTGATCATATCCGACTCCATGAGTGCTCTTCAAGCCATCTCTTCTCCTCTTCCTAATCATTCCTGTGATTTTACTATTCTTCGCATACGTTCTCTCATTCGGACTCTTTCTTCTCTCCATTGGATCCATATTGACTTCCTATGGGTTCCCGGTCATTCTGGCATCTCAGGTAATGAGAAGGCTGATTCTTTGGCTCGGGTTGCTGCTTCTTCTTCTACATTCTTCTTCAAAAAAATCCCATCCTTTAATCTCTTGCCTTTGTGTAAACATTTCCATCTCAGATTTTGGTCGGATATGTACCCTTCCTCCTTTTCTAATTGTCGCTCCTTTTATCTGTCAGTTCAGCCTAATCTTCCTTCAAATCCTTGGTTCCTTCTGTTTCCTTCACTTCCTCGCTCTGTTGTTGTCTCCATTGTGCGTTTGCGCTTAAACCATTCCTCGCTACCTTCCTCACGCTTTCGCCTCTCGTTGACCTCTTCCCCATGTTGTCCTCTCCATCCAAACGATGCGGTTGTTTGTGACACCGATCACGTGTTCTTTGAGTACTCTGCTCTTTCGGTGGAGCGTTCGGCTCTGTACTCCCACTTGCTTAGGCAATGGCTCTTGCTGCTCCTTTTTGTGGCCGTTATATCCTGCCTTTTCCTTCTACACTTATTATCCCCTCCATTGTTTCATTCTTATTAGCGATAGCTGATCGCCTCACTGTATAACTTTCGTTTTCCCTTAATTGTTTCTGGGTGAAGGTCCTCGGTTGACGAGCCCAATTAAAAAAAAAAAAAAAAAAAAAAAAAGCAGGAAGCCGCAGCTGCATGGCCAGTCTGGTTTAGAGTTTTTTAACAAACAGATAAATCAAAGTACGGTGTTAGGCAACACCTTTTCACAGATGTTTCATATGAAGAATGGTGTACTACGAAGATGTGTTCTTAGTGTAACACTTTCCCTTCTAGAGACGTTAACGATTACATTCGAGTCTTCATTGCCAACCAGAACCAGCAAAATCATACAACGATATATCAACAAAATATCTAAATGGATTTCTACAGAAGGCTTCATATTTTCGGCGGAAAAAACAACATGTGTAGACTTTCATTGAATTACCAAGCGCAGTCAGCGCCCTCAAATCTTTCTCAACGGCTTAAAACTGCATAGTTACAGCGCGCTAACTCGGTGTAAAATTCGACAGCAAACTTTTATAGAACTATATATCCAGGATCTCAAGAACGTCAGGCATCAAAACTCTAGGTATATTAAAGAAGATTAATAATAGACGTAACGGAAACGAACCGCTATAAAATCAGTACTAGTGACGCGATTTGTTCGAAATTCACGGTACTTATACTTCAATGTTGTGAGAAGAGACGGCGAAAGTTTCAGGTCGCTCTGGCTGCATTAGTTTACTCAGGAGACCGCGCCAGTTGTGAGTGGACCTCTGCGTATTGTGTCACATTTTTTCGATAATTGAACAAAGAGCCGCGATTAAATTTTGTTTCTTATTTGCATCAGAAACGTGTACAATTTAATGAAAAACGCATACAATAATGTTATGTCGTACAATTTTCAGTGGTATCGCCAATTTAAACGTGGACGGAGCTCGTTGTAAGATGATCCGTGCGAAGGACGACCGAGCAGAACGACTATCAACGAAAACGTGGCTCGTGTGCAAGCTGTGCTCGCTGAAAATCGGCCAGTGACGTGTGCCGGTTCATCCCAAATGAACTAAATGCGAGTACCATATTCATAACATTCTTACTAATGTTTTCGGTAAAAAGAAGCTGTGTGTCAGGTTCGTACCGCATTTCCCCTTTCGGCCGAACAAAAAGAACAGCGCTGGAAGCGAGCGAGACTCGCATTGAAGCCGCCAATATGGACCAAAATTTTTTAAAGATTACCGGCGGTGAGTCTTGCTGCTTCGAGTACGATCCCAGCACAAAATGAATTACCACACAAAAAACAAAATTTAATCACGGCTCTTTGTTTCATTATCGCAAACGTGACACAGTACATAAAGGTTTACTCACAACTGGCGCGGTCTCCTGAGTAAACTAATGCAGGCAGCGACCTGAAACTTTCGTCGTCTCTTCTCGCAACATTGAAGTATACGTACCGTGAATTTCAAACAGATCGCACCACTAGTACGGATGTTATAGCGGTAGTCCGGGAACTTTTTGTACTAACCGTGTATAAGTGATTTATTCGTTCTAGATTAGAGTACGGCTGTCTAGCGTTCAGTTTTGCGTCCCGAGGTCTATTGTTGTCCTTAGATAGCATCTAACACTTAGCCATCCGCATAACCACTGGATCCTTTTATATCAGTCCCACAACCAGTCTCTTGAAATCCAGCCTACTTGCTTTATATTTCCGAAGAAAAATTCTAACAGCAAACTTCCTTCCACCCTTGTCACTCTAAACCTACCGGTTAATGAACTTCTCTACAATGCCCCGGGCTGCAATCGAAATTCTATACGCATTCCTAACTACGCAATCAACATCAAAAACAATTTTGAATCTCTTTTTATTCAATTTAACAAATTTATTCGCAATCTCCCGTATTCCCAAACATATACTAACCCCTCCGCTTGGTTTTTCTAATCCCCACATATCAATCTGAACTTAATTCATCTATCCAAATCTCCGTACCCATTCCACATTCTCCATCACATCACTATATTGATCTCGGAATCGTCCAATATGTTAAATCCGTATACTGCTTTACTGAATCCGAAGGCTCTTTTTTGTATCTCCTACCACTTACTGATTTCAGCTTTCTAAACCATATTCGATATTCTCAGCTGAATCTTTTGCTATCTTCAAGTGCCTCAAATTGTTTTCCTCTGCTCCGCCTTTAAATAACTCTACCGAATCACTCAGTGTTCTAAAGTTTCTCCGCAACTTTTATACAAATAATGCAATTATACAGTGTATCTTTCTTCTTTATGATCTCATTACTTGATCACAAATCTCTATAGTTTTTATTAGAATCCCTAGCTATCCTCCCGGTAATCATCGACCTAGTTGCTACGGGTTCTTGCTTCCATACATATCTTCTCGCTTTTCCTCTTCTAACGATCTAAGCGCATTCCTGAAATCCCGCTTATAATAAAATCCCGAAGCCAAGTATGGAGGTCTAAACAATAGAACCACTTTCTTTCCGTTAAACCCTATCTTCTATTTCAGTTTTCTCTGTCGTTTCGAACAAGGAAAAAAAAATAACCTCACTCATTCCTATCTTCTGCGTTTGCCGAATAACACAACTTCCGATTTCCCACATGCTAGCATCCAGCCATGTTCTTATTTCACTTAGAGCCCAACACAGCCTTTTTCTTCCCATGCTTCAACTCTTATCCGATTCTTCATGCCATATTCATAATATTCTCCAATTTCATTATTCGCTTAAATAAAGTGAGTTCCATAGCCTTGAGAGGACGTTGGGATTGTGAAAATAAGCTTTTCATAATGGTACTAAGCCCAACGGCACTAATGAGAGTAGGCGGGCCATTCCTTTCTACTTGGGATCCGCCTTTACTTTCCCACATTTCTCTGGAACCCAATTATTTCGGACTGGCTAAGCTTGAGAGCGACTTGGATCCGGGACGAGACAAGTCTCGAAAATCCATGATACCTCCGATTTGGTAGCCAAGCACCTTAACCACTAGGCTATCACGCTGCCTTTTATTCGCTTAACCTCCGAAGTTCAATTTAGCATACCTTTTAGACCCTGGCCGCACATGACCTGTTTGGGCAGCCGGCGCGCCGCATTACCAAATAATAATAATAATAATAATAATGATGAATTATAATTCAGGTCTCCTACAATTATTCAGCTGATACAAAATACATTTAACTACTTCTTTTCTAGTACAAAAGATAAAATATTATTTCGATAAATAACATTTCTAACTTATCAACCTATTAATTTATGTTAATTTAACGTTAGTTATTTGTTCTTTCTCGATTCGGCCAACTATGGGCTTTATTTTCTTTTGGCCTTATTTTGCTCAAAAATATTCCTTCATTCGTTTGCCATGGGTTTCTTCGCTTTCCAACAATTATATATTTTTGTGCTATCGGGTTTTCATTAAATTGTTTTTTTCTTACCAATTTTCTTAGTGATGATTGTAAACATTTTCAACCCTTATTCCCATTTCTTCCATACCCCGTTCGGTGTCTTTGAACTAATTTAATTTTGTTCATTGGTCAGTCTTTATTGTTTTTATTTCGATTTTTTATTTTAATTGGTTAGTAAATGAAATTTATAATATTTAATAAATCATTAATAATTTTGATAGAGTGACCATGCACTGTTACAGGATATGTGCACCACGGTAAGTATAACTAACGCTTCGTAGCACAGAGACGCGTAGTTTGGCAAGGGACACCGAAGACATTATGCATTCCTACCACTATCTATAGATGGAAATCTACTTTTTCTAAAAGAGGAAAGAGTGGCCATTAAACTTTACGTTAATAGCTTAAAAAGACGTCTGCCGCAATCGCCCGAAGAAAAATATGCTTCAAGACCAAAGTAAAAATTCTATATAATTTAGCTACAGAGAATAGACTTGCGGTCAGTTAGCTTCGAATTTCACTAAGCGTCTTCGTAGGAGGAGAAGGATTTTGGAAAATCCACTTTTTTGCCATCTAAGTGCAAATTTGAATTTTCTCTGTCGCAGTCTGAAACATTAGATGATATTAATGATTAGACATATGTAGATTTAGGAGTTAATAAATCTGCAATGAATGTGAGTAATACTCTCACAGAAGTTCGTTTGAAAAGTGCCATCAGATAAAAATTGTATTTGAAACACTTTTCAGAATGAGAAGATAGGATATTGGTAAGCATATAAAAATTTCGGATGAGGGAATACAGGATTTTTTTCTTGAAAAGATTGTCACAGGTTATAGTGACCAAAGTGGTACGGGAAATTCGAAATGAAAAATATGTGTTACAGACATGATATAAGCAATTACACTAGCATATCCATATGTATTACTTATATTCAAATATACATATACGTATATATAGGGTGTGTCCGGAAAGTAATGAAACATGTTTTTTCGTTGCGCCCCTCTTGCTGGCAGCGCGCTCGAACCGATGTGGTTAGGTGGAGCTGACTCTCAGCTTCACAGCGCACGGCAGTTCAGTCTGTTCCGAGCATCGTCAGTATCGATGAAGGAGACCTCGTCACAGCCGCTTACATAACCTCAACGCTTTTAAAACGGCGTCCTTTGAGCGCGGTTTTTATTCGCCGGAATAAGAAAAAGTCCGTCCGAGAGAGATCGTGACTGTAGGGTGGTTGCGGCAGTTCACCCGCGATCAGCACTCGATTGGCTTTGTGTTCGTCCGTCAGAAGTTTTGGAACCAGCTTAGCGCACACCTTCCGCATGTGCAAGTCTTAACAATTCTGAACACAGAACTTCTTTTTGGAATGTTCAGGGTGTCAGTTAACAACTGAACACTCATTCGGCGGTCAGAATTCAACAATTCACGAACACCGTTCACATTTTCTTCGTTTCTACTTATTGTTGGCCTCCCAAAGCGAGGGTTATCGTTCACCCCTTTCTGGCCGTTTTTAAAACCTCGTAACTTGCGCATAACTTATAGCAGACTCCTCCTCGTAGGCTTGCTTTAGCATTGTGTAAGTTTCGGCAGCTCTTTTGTCGAGCTTTGTGCAAAACTTGATCGTCCAACGTTATTCGATTGAATCAGACATCGTGCGTCGTGACAAGATCTCCAAACAGAGATGCGCACTAATTTACCGATTCTGAGACTGAACTACGGAACGCTGTGAAGCTGAGAGTCAGCCCCACCTAATCAAACCAGTTTGAGCGCACTGCAGGCAAGAGGGGTGCGACAAAAAGCATGTTTCATGACTTTCTGGGTGCACCCTGTATATATATATATACATTAGGGAATTGCCCATGCGACCCTCGCTCGCGTCCTGACTGTCCCAGTTGAAATTTTAAATTTAGTTCGAAAAATTGATGTACAAAGAAATAAAAAAACTTTGCAGATTACACGTATGCTCAAATGATATTTAGTATTGTAATCTGCAAGGTTTGTGTTGATTGTTCTTTGTTCGCGCGTTCAGTTTCGGTTCTTATCGCTCAATTCTCTTATCAGCGTGTAAAATCGGTCCGCGTTTCTACATTTAATACATCTCTACATACAGAAATTCGGTGAGATTATTCCATTTTTATATACAATTCGTCTAACCTTCGGTGGCGGAAATATTTTTATCCCGAGGTGTCTTGCGCACCAGTGCACATATGTGTGTGGGCGAACACGCATGGAATACAAATATAATTGTTTATCTAGAACATTATGTTACGTACTCCGGTGTCGTCTAGACCTACTTCGCCATTACTAACTAGTAATGTTAATACGTGTCACAAACAACATGACAATATCGAATCAATTGAAGTCGAAACATTCGACGAAGCAAATATTGCTGATTTTTCTGTAACCCCGCTAGTGTTACAAAAATCTGGGAAATCATACTGCATTAAACGGCAGCTTTCTAAATCCAGCTCTGATAGTGAAAACTGTAACAATCAAAAGCAAGAGGGTAACGACAATACGTGGCAACAAGTTCCGAAAGGTGCTAAGCGAGTAAAGCCTGCAAATGAGAATGTGGTGCATACCATCAGAACTAAAAATCGTTTTTCCGTACTGCAGAAGGAAGACGCAAATAAAGAAACAGCTGATGATAATCAAGGAAGTAGATCTCTTAATAGCAAAACAGAAAAACCGCCGCCAATATTCATAGACAATGTCACACACTTCCAACGCATGAAAAATGCTATTGAAAAAGCTATAGAAAATGATGACTACATCTGCCGTACGCTGGCAAACAACAGAGTTAAAGTTAATGTGAAAGACGCATCCAGCTATCGTAACTTAACAAGCTATCTCACTAATCAGAAAATTAGTTTTTATACTTACCAAACAAAAAGCGAAAGATCGTACAGAGTTGTACTCAGGCATCTACATCCGTCAGTAGACGCAAACGATATTATGGTCGCGTTAAATGAGAAAGGATTCCAGGTGCGACAAGTGACAAACATCCGACACCACCTTACTAAAAAACCTCTACCATTATTTTTCATTGATCTTGAACCGAGGGATATTAACAAAGATATTTATCAACTTAAATATTTACTCAATGTTAAAATCAAAGTTGAGCCACCGCGTAAAAATTTTGAAATACCTCAATGTAAACGATGTCAGCAGTACGGACATACACAACGCTTCTGTAATCGGCCGTTTACGTGTGTTAAATGCGCTGCCACACATCCGACAAACAAATGCTCAAAAACTAAAGAAACTCTTCCCGAATGTGCACTATGTGGAGGTAATCACCCTGCGAATTACAAGGGTTGCACAGTCTATAAAGAACTACAAAAAATGCGTACCAAGCGAAATAACAGCTTACTTGAAAAATCCAACGTCATGGTTAAGATGCTGGAAGAACCTAATCCTCCGATACTCAGACTAGCGCCAGACGCTGCAACTGCAAACAACCCTATAATGAAGACTCAGTCACCTAACCAGCAGTTGAAAACGCAAGATAAATCGTACTCTCAAGCTTTGAAAGGACATCCACCAGCAGTAGTGCAGCAGCAACCAAATGATCCTAACTACGATTGTCTACTGGCTATCTTAACTCGCTTTGAATCATTGCTTGAACAAATGAACAAGCAAAATCAGATTATGATGGAGCTTCTGACTAAGCTCATCACTAAAATAATTCCATAAACAATGAAATCACTACGAATTGCACTCTGGAATGCCAATGGTCTAGCGCAGTGGCGTCTAGAAACAGAATCGTTCCTACGGTCACAGAAGATTGATGTGCTTCTTGTGTCGGAAACGCATTTTACTAACAAATCGTTTTTTAACATAAATGGCTACAGTATGTATCATACTCAGCATCCCGATGGAACTGCACGTGGTGGGAGTGCTATACTAATACGTAAAGGTATTCAACACCACCAGTACAATTCTTTCCAACAAGATTATGCTCAGATTACTAGCATTGTTGTGAAAGAGCTAAACTCTTCTCTCATTTTGGCAGCAGTGTACTGTCCGCCCCGACATTTAATAAAAAATGATTTATTTGCTGACTGCTTCCATTATCTGGGAAAAAGATTTATTGCTGGAGGTGATTACAATGCGAAACATACGCTATGGGGATCGAGATTAATCAATCCTAGGGGACGTGAGCTAAAAAAAGCTATGGATTCCTTGCAGCTTAACCATCTCTCATCTGGTAAACCAACCTACTGGCCGACTGATCCTAATAGAGTACCTGACTTACTTGACTTTTTTGTAGTTAAGGGGGTATCGCTACATTACACCGAAGTTGAAGATAGTGCTGATATAGCATCCGATCACTCACCAGTTATCCTTACAATAAGTACGAATATTATAAGGAAAGAAACGCCGCCATTCCTTACTAACAAGCAAACGTGCTGGGAGAACTTCCGAATGCTAGTTGCAAACAACATAAATCTTAGAATTCAGCTTAAAACTATTAACGAATTGGAAGAAACTGTCGATTCTCTCACAAAAACCATTCAAAATGCAGCATGGAATTCTACGCCAGCTGAAACATTAAATGCTGATGTTAATACCAGCTACCCTGTAAAAATTAGGGAGAAAATAGCTGAAAAACGTAGAGCCCGCAGAAAATGGCACAACACCAGGCTTCCCAGTGATAAAACTCTATATAACAGAATAAGTGGGCAATTAAGAAGGCTATTGCAAAATGAAAGAAATAAGAAATTGCAGAGTTTTCTGCAGAGTCTTAGTCCTTCCCACGACAAGCACTACTCCCTTTGGAAAGTAACTAAGAAAGTTAAATGTGCAAAACAGCACAACCCGCCTATCAAAAATGAAGCAGGGCAATGGGCAAGAAGCGATACCGAGAAAGCTAACATTTTTGCACAACACCTAGCAGACGTGTTCCAACCACACTCATCCGATACAAATAGTAAGCATGAGCAAGAGATCTCAGAGTTCTTGGCACATATCCCTGATGACCAACAGTGCATTAAACCTGCATCCCCAAAAGAAGTGTGGCACGAAATTACGGCCTTAAAAACAAACAAAGCTCCAGGACATGATTTAATAACAGCCAAGATTTTAAAAGAGCTTCCGAAGAATGGTATATTGCTCATTACTTACATCTTTAATGCTATCTTCAGACTAAAGCATATGCCAATACAATGGAAAATGGCTCAAATAATTATGGTGCTTAAACCTGGTAAGCCTGCTAATGTCGTCTCGTCATTCAGACCAATATCGCTAATGCCTGTGCTATCCAAAGTCTTCGAAAAATTATTTATGAAAAGAATAATGGGGATTGTTGATCAACTGAAAGCTATACCGGATCACCAATTTGGCTTTAGAACCAAACATTCCACCCTAGATCAAGTCCACAGAATTGTCAACAAAATTGAAGACGACCTTGAAGATAAACGAATTTGCTCTACAGTATTTTTGGATATTTCTCAGGCCTTTGACAAGGTCTGGCATGATGGATTGCTTTTCAAAATCAAAAAGATTCTCCCTTATAATATGTATAAACTAATTTCATCTTATTTAAACGAACGATTTTTCATAGTAAAAGTTCAGGAAGAAGAATCTAAACTACACCCGGTGTGCGCTGGAGTCCCGCAGGGCAGTGTTCTGGGTCCGCTGTTTTACATACTTTATACAGCTGACCTTCCGATTACCAGTAACACACTAACTGCAACATTCGCAGATGATACCGCTGTATTAGCTTCGGATACTTCTGTAAACCTTGCTACAAGAAATTTGCAGAATTCTCTAGATCAAATATATAACTGGACAAAAAAGTGGAAAATAAGTATAAATGAAAACAAATCAGCCCACGTAGTATTCACAAATCGAAAAATGATGAGTGCCCCAGTCGCAATAAATCATAAGCAAATACCAACTCTGAGTGGGACCAAATATTTGGGCATGTTACTTGATCAGAGACTAACATGGAAACAGCACATCATCTCTAAAAAGAAAGAGATCAATCGTTTAATAGCTTCCATGTATTGGCTTATTGGAAGAAACTCGGCATTAACAATAGATAACAAATTATTAATCTACAATGCAATTATCAAACCAACCTGGAGCTATGGAGCTCAGTTATGGGGTTGTGCAAAAACTTCTCACATAAAAATTATTCAAAAATGCCAGAATAAAATACTTCGTCTAATAACGAATGCGCCCTGGTTCGTAAGAAATGATGACTTGCATAAGGACCTATGCGTTCCTACCGTAATAGCAGAAATCAGACGATATGCACTCCGCCATATAGATAGATTACATAGGCATCCAAATACAGAAGCAATGGCGATATTAGATAACGTACACAACACAAGAAGGCTGAAACGAAATAATCTGAACGATATTATTTAGTTATCATTTTATTTATATTCTTTTGAGGTTTCTGTCACCGGATGGATAGCCTCTTCACGTTATATATATTTCTCCTTTTATCATAATTACTGGATAGTCCATGAGGACTAGTTGTAATTTGTTATAATAAATATAAAAAAAAAAGTATTGTAATCAAGAACGTGTTCTATTCTGTCATTAGGAGAATAAAGCGTTATTAAAACATCATCGATTGACAATCTTAGTTTCGATTCGTTTATTTTCGCTTTTATTTTGTACATTTCCGTTCAGTAAAGCGTCAAATAATACCAATTTTTATTCCATTAAATGGAAAAACACATGAAATATACTTTAATAATTTATTAAAAATAAATAAAATGTTAAAAAATAACAAAATTGATAATACTTCATTTTATACAACTATGTAAATGTAAATAAAAGTTTGCACGGAACTAACGGATTGAGGAAACCCGATCATAAAAACTTTTTTTTTTTCTTTTTTAGGTGAAAATATTTTTAATAAAGAGAATAATTGTTTTAGTTGTTCTTATTTTAAAATTAAATTTAAAAACGCATCGTTTAACGAACAAATTTTGAATAATATTAACTTATAAAATTAATTTTTTAATAATCCCTGTGAAAGCCAGCAAAAAATTTAGAATTATTTTTATCACTGTAGCAGATTAAATTTCTTTTTGTTACTTTTTTCAGACTGAAGAACCTTTTCATCCAGAAATGATGAAAATAAAGTTAAGTCGATTTTAATTCGTTTAAACGTGGACCGTATAAAAGAGTTAATAACATAACATAACATAACTGATGGGCAAAGAGCGAAAGGACAAATAGAGGAAACTTAGAGGTAGTCGAGGTATTGATCCTATAACAACTATGTTATATTATTATCGTACTAAAATCAATGTTTGTTTTAATTTATCCGATCATTATTATTAAAAAATCTAGTAAATACGTTAATAAGTTGTCTAAGTTTATTATTTATACAATTATAAAATTATTAATTTTCATAATTTTTTATTTTTTATCAATACATAATCCAAACTTTTGTTGATTAAATTTTTCGTTTTAAAAATTAAAAAATGAGTTTATTTAAAAAAGATCCTTACACAGCCACGCACACGCGCGTATATATATATATATATATATACATACACATATATACGTGCAATATGAGGAAATTCGAGCGGTAAAAAACAAAATGAAGAATTAATGCAAAAGTAAATTACGAGTTTAAAGTACCCAAAAAATGTAACCGAAGACGGAGGCGAAAACGGCTTCGTGCATTCGCCAACGCAAACATTTGGCGAGTTATTTGTTGAGGCCTGAGGCGCCGTGCTTGGATTCGAGATGCACGAACGGGCCAGACAATTATTTCGTTAAATTCTTCTTCCGTTAACGGCATCCTAAACTTTATTCGTTTCAGCAGGCCACGTCAACGTCTCATTCTTTCCAGTCCATTTTCAGAGCTGATTCCTCCCCGGTCGCCACTATTCTGCCGGTTTAATTAGTTCGTTGTTTTGGGATTTAATCGGTCTCTCGAGTAAACATACGATGTTGATGTTGTTGCTGGAGGCTTTTAAATACTTTCTAACAGGAACGTCCTTTCCAGATGAAAGAGTTTAAACACTAAAGCAGCAGATTCGCGTTAAGCAAATTTCCGCTTTTGATTTATTTATAATTCAGCGCAGAAGCATATTAGTGCCTGCTCAGCAAACTTTTCATCTAACTTCAGTAAATCAAAAACAACTTATAACGCCTCGTTTCAACTGCGAAAAAACTACTCGAATCGGCCACCAAACTTAGAAAGAGTGCCCATTTCTCTTTCGCCAAACTAAGACACTTTTATATCGAAGTTTGTCCTCTATTCGGGGACGAAAAAAAGCAGAACACTTCACTGACAGTATATTACATTAACACTTTCATCATCGGAAGAGCCTTATACCGCGCACCAGCTAAAAATCGCAATTTATAAACGTACAAAAATTGCGGACGCCTTCTATAAACAAACTGAATCTCCGTCACCATTGTGAGGATTCTTCTTCTTGTTTGTTTTTCCTTCCAGTCGTCTGGAAAGAAAATATCGATTTCAGTGATACCAAAAATATATTCCTCAGAACCCGAATGAAATTTACAACACGGTAAAGCAGTGAGTTCACAGCTCATGGTGTCCATAACACGTCGGCTGAGATACGGTCAATTCATCTTATCTTTTATTCTGTTTCGATTTCCGTGGGTCATGTGAATCATTGTTGGCCATGGCTGTACGAATAAAGATACGTACGAATCCTATAACAAAATTCTTATTGGACACAATTTGTTCACAATAGACTGGTTCGGCATTTATCGACGTTGATTGTCATTGTTTCTCCAACCTTGGTATAGCGTTCTTTGTCAGATTCTATTCCTTGTAACTCCTAATTGCTACTATTTACGCATGTTGATGGGTAATCGTCTATTATTGGCATGCCCAAGGAAAAGCCCAAACAAAAAAAAAAAAGAAAGACTGGCGACTGATTTTCTCCAACTAAATTTTTCCGAAAGATGAAACTTACAGCGAAACCTGATGATTGGTTGTTAGCCAAATGGTTCTATACCGTGCCAAAAAAAAAAAAAAAAAGAAAAAAAAAAGAAAGAAAAAATGAAGGTAGAATTAATGAAAATTTAAAAAACTCGGAAATTGGAAAAAAAAGAGATAAAAAGATAATGGTAGTACATAGATTAACTGAATGTTAAGTAATGGCGAATATTTTGAGTTTATCGTTTACTTATTGACACGTTGAAATTTATTGTAAACGTGAAATATTTATTGATATTTTTTCTCATTCGAAATAATTTGAGTTTATTATTAATTTTCAAGGAAACTCTGTACAAGGTAATTTCTGAATATATACGGAACCGATTTTAAATTTGCTTTTACCGTTTAATAAACTGTGTAACTGGTAGTCCCAGTATGTATACTTCTGTGCTTCGCAACAATGCTAGTATACGAATGTTGTTGGCAGTTTTTGAAAAAAGCTTTAACATTATCATAGATTTGCTATTGAACGGTGATTTGGGAACTGAAAATTTAAATCACCGAATTCTATTGGTACAACAGGAGAGAAAAAATTAAAAAGCACACTCATTAAGGGAGTCCAAAAAGTCGAAATTAAAAAGCAGTACATCGAATTCCTACAGGAGAGTACAGGATAAAATTAAAAATCGAAAAATTTAATACGTAAAAATGAGACCAAATGATGACTAACAAAACAAAAATTATATCAACAGTGAATTCAATAATCCGGAAGGAAAATAAATATTCAATTCATATAATGGAAAATTTAAATAGTTTCGATAAAGGTTTATTAAATAATACTCGAAGAGCTGTAGAAAAAAAGAAAAGAAAAAGAGAAAAAATGGAGAAAAATAGTTTTCCGTTAGTTTATTCTTACATTAATTTAATAGCGGCCAAATGGTTTGCCATCAGCTCAAAAAAAAAAAGAAAAAATAAAAAAAAACAATAGAAAAATCGGAATAATATTATAATTTTGTTTTGAAAGTTTAAGGATTTTATGACACTGAGGATGTTACTTGTTCAGTGCCATTCAAGTATTGCATCTGTTTCGGAATAGTAAAATTAATTCCACTTCAGCATTTATAAATTCGAGGCAATAAACGCAAACCCGTTCAGCTTGTAGCTGTTTTGATTTCCCTTTCCCGGACTTCTTGCACATTGCGATCTACAAAGACTATAAATTGTGTGATCACGGTTGGCTGGTAAATTAACACTAAATTTAACGCAGAGAGATATATTTAACTAAATAATTAAATTTATAAAATTATATCTGCAGATAAATAATAGTCTGGATAAAATTTTCACCACGAGATTTAAGAAAAGTATATACAGAACTAATGAAATCACGAACTAAGTTATAACGTAGCGTCTATTATAATTTAATTTTTTGAGAAATTTTGTTGTAAGAAATAGCTATTTACATTATACTATTATTAATAAATATTCTTTTAAATTGCAACATCGTAATTTAAGGTATATGTTCTATCATTTTGGGATTTGCACTAAGCAAGAGAAACTCGAAAGAATGGATTACTTTACTAGAACGCGAACCACACGTGACGAACAAGTACATCGTGAATACCCAATAAAGAATGGATTCCACGGATTTTACCAACAAACAAAGCGCTTCGGGCACTTGACAGCATCTGTGATGAATAACAATGTAATTTCGTACTGAAAAAAAAACAAAACAAACAGCCTTCTTCGAAACAGAAGTAATATACGGGGCCTAAATAATATTCTGTTAGTATTCGTATTAAACAAACGAATAAAGCGTAAAATATCACTTTCAGTACCCAGCTTGGATTTAGGGAAGAGCTAAGAGGCTGCAGCCCCGGGCCCCGCCTTATAAAGGGACCCCTAAGAGGTTCCCACCTCCGACATGGATGGTTAAACGTTTCCAAACATTTATATTACATATAGAATATTTGTAACTACACCGATTACAAATTGTGAGGCGGAAAGATCTTTTTCGATATTAAAAGGAATAAAACATATGTACAGATTAACCATGCTAGATGATAGATTATCGCCATCATCAAAGATTAACGATTGAAACAGATTTTCTCCGTTCAGTAGATTTTAATGATATTATGCAAGAATTTGTGGAAAAAAAACAAGAAAAAAATTCATTGTTTAAAATTATATATATATATATATATATATATATATATATATATATATATATATATATATATATATATATATATTAATTACAACGTAATTCTTAGGCTACCCCTCATTCGAAAAAATGTCCCAAAAAAATGTCCCAATTTTATGTAACGCTAAATGTCCCAATTTTATGTAACGTTTGTTATATTTTGTAGGATTTTTGTTATTGTTATTTTAAAAATGTCACAAATTTATGTAACGAAAAAATGTCTTAATTTTATATAACGGAAGTTAAATGTTAGAATAGGATTTTTGTGGTTATGTTATTTTTTGTGTGTGTTGATGCCAGTAAGAATTACGTTGTAAATTTTGATCATTTTATACAAAGTATAGAAGAGAAAGAGACAGAAATGTAAGCAAGAGGGGTCAAGGGGCACAGCCCCTTGCGAGGCCAAAATGGCTGAGTTTTATATATATATATATATATATATATGTATGCATATATACAGTCAAACTTCTACTAACGGACACTTCTAAATAGCGGACATTCCCTAATAGCGGACAATTTTAAAATCCCCGGCATGTTCCCACAAGACACAATATAAAAATATTTCCCAATAACGGACCTTCCCAATTACGGACGCGGACACTTTAATAAGTATGATTTTGGAAATTCGATTTCTGTTAAATGGACAAATTCTGTCAAAAAAAGTTCTATTAGTGCTCCAGATTATTGTTTAATAGACGATGGATTGCATGATCTACGTACCGACATAAATGAATTAGCAGCTGAATTCATGCAACAACAAAATCCATCCGATGCATGATGAAGTAGACACTTGATGACAATAATGTTTATGATGGCGAAGAAGACACAACTACTGAAGTTGACCGTAAAACTTTAAATAATGTTGACTCTCGTTAATTGGAAAACTAAAAAAATCGTATTTCATTCATAAAGCTCCGGTGCCGAAGGTTTAAAAATGATGACATCCGAACTGCAGGTGCATGTCGAATCGCGAATTTTAAATGAAACAAACAAATAAACTAAAATTATTGATTTTTTTTTCATACAAAACTGAAATATGTTCGATACGCTAGGATTTACAGTATGTGTTTAAAAAAAAAAATATTTTGAACATAAGTGATTCAAAATTATAGATTACCTTGCGTTCCTAAAAACAAAAAGTGATTTATACTCTATTGCCTAACTTGTTTATCAACTAATCCTGGAATACAAACATAAGTATGTACTGTAGTAGTATTATACATATATACATATTTTTAACATTTTTTTTTTTTTACATGTATGTCTTAAGTAAATATATACTGTATTTTTTCATATTACGTACTATCTTTTATGTTCTTGTTAAATACGTTACAATACACAATAATGTAAATTTCAGTAAACTGTACATACATTATTATTTCCCATTAGCGGACACCTCTTAATACCGGACCAATTTTTTGGTCCGGCAATTATCCGTTATTCAGAAGTTTCACTGTATATATATATATATGTGTATATATTTATTTTTTTTTTTGGCATCGAAAATTTTACCCATTGTCTACTAGATATTTAGTTTTGTTTATATAATAATTATATGTTAATTCGTGAACTCAAAATAATATAATTAAATTAAATTAAAGAAAATTTAGTTATTTTATAAAACTGATAATTATGTCACTTCCGAAAAATGCCCCTTATATTTCCGTAGCCCCGAGCCTATCATACACTTAATCCAGGCCTGGTCAGTACAAACGAACTTGTTTGGTTGACTGATCTCAAATTCTCAAAACGTTTATTGGTATCTTGAAATGTGTGATAACTCGAGTCAATGTATAAATATACATTACCGTAATAATTACTTGCCGAAAAAGAAAGGTGAACCCGAGCATTAGATTTTTTTCTTTTGGTTCGTCTCTAGATTTAAAATCACTTCAGTTATATTCCGCTTCTTTTACCCCTATTACTTCCACATTTCTAAAATGATAATAAAAAGCTAGTGACAACTTAACCATTTCGGTAAATGCGACCTTTTAAAAATGAAGGTCCAAAATTTTTATTAATTTATTAAAAAACGTAACTTTTTTTACGAAAAAAATTATTGGACATTTCATTAAACAAAAAAAAAAAACAAACAAAACAAAAAATTATTTACTTATTGCTTTTTTCGCCTACTTTCGGCGACGATGTCAGTATGAAATGGCCTACATGTCACACAGCCCCGTTAGTACACATACGGAAAAATAGCCTTCACTGTCTGAGGACGCTAACCAATTTGATGGATGGTAATTTCACAGCAATATAACGGCACTTGTGCTGTCGACATTTTTATGATAGATGAGCTTTCTGTTCATTTTTTATAGATACAACTTTTTCCGGCTTAAAAATTCTTTATTTATTGAAAAAAAAAAGAAGAAAACAAAAAGCAAGATTAAAATAATAAAAGTACCCTATGCGCATAAACAGACTCGTGGTTAAAACATTACTTTTACAATTCACGTTATTCAAAACCAATTTTAATATATCCGACGTTGTTTTTATTTGTATTATTATTCGTTCATTCACTCGTATTTATTGGTATCACAAAGTGGTCCTTGTTTAATTTTGAACACCTACTAAAACATTGCAGATCATTCAACGCTATCCTCATTTATGCGTAAAGGAATTATTAATCGCAAAAGCTATGAAAATTATGCAAATTGCAAATGCCGCTTCCTTTGTGAACGAACGAACTATAGTTCTTACATTTACCGACAAGTACAAATGGACTAACACTCATACGTTTACTAAATTTTAACTTGCACACACATTCTATACAATTGTGCCTACTAATCGAGTTTCTCAATTATTCAACCTGTCAGGTTGCGACTAAATTGTTCCGCACTGAAGTCGTAGCCCCCACAGGGATCTAGAAAAGTTTAAAAAATTCTATAAAAAGTAGTCGGTCCTTATACATGCTTAAGCGTCCTTTTTTTTTTTCTTCATTCATATTATATAGCATGTGCATTACGTTTAAGGATCTCGTCAGGCTGTTTAACTTGTCAGCAGGGTCCTAAAAATTAGATGCCTCTACTCATTATTTAGCTAGTATCGTACAGTTGTTGTTATATTTAACGGGTCCGAGACATGTTACAGTTATCAGGGATACTTATATTTAATGTATGCTGCATGACTCACACACATGTGACCATTCACATACACACTCTCAGTATATATCATATAATCACAATTGTCTCATACTTGCCCACATAACCACACACCCATCGACGCTTCGTATTATTAACTATAATTCAAAATATATTCGACGAGGTAACCATGATTATTTGCTTAAAGCGCTTACCCTAATTTTCAATCAAGCATTCGGTAGCGCAAGAGATTAACTACTGAAAATTCGCAAGCAACAACTCTGCTTGATCCACAAATCTCAAGTGATCTATGATTATTCAAAATGCGACCGAGCGTAGGTACAAAGGTAACACAAAATTCCAAAAATTAGACTAAATACTCTAATCACGTGTACTTTTCTTTACATTCGCTAATTACATACATCGTACGTCCTTTGGGACTTGAAATTAACTGTGCTTCAAGTGTTTTGTAACAGTTACGACAAATTAGTAAACAAATTTAAAACAATGTTTGCTTTCATGTGCAAACAGAATATTGTAACAGCAGGAAATCCCATACTCTTGACAGGGCGTCGAGAATTGTGAAGTTAAGGTTCACAACGTACTAAGCCTAATGGATCTTATGAGAATAGTGCGATCAGTTCCTTTCTCTCGGCTGCCTTTACTTTCCCAGATTTTTCTGGTATCCAATTATTTCAGGCTGGTTAAACGTGGGAGCGATTTCGATCCGGAACGAGACAAGTCTCAAACCCGTGACCTCTGATTTGGTAGCCAAGCGCCTTAACCACTAGGCTACCGCGCTACCGTGCAAACAGAATACGCTTTAAAATATTTCTTTCCATTTTCAGTTAATTAACTTCGAAATAGAAAACTAAATATGGCAAAAATAACCGGTTTCGACCAAAACCCGAATTTGAAGTTTTCGAAGGTGCAGTTTTTATGCAAAAACTTTGTACAGCTAGATCGGCATTAAGTGGAATGTTTAAAATGCTTCATTTGACCGTGTGAAATGATATTTCCTCAACTTTAACTCGAGAATGAAAACTAATTTAATTCGGTCTCCAAAGCGGAAAAAATTATTTGACCCAATTTTTACAATTGTGAACATGTCTTCCTCCGCTCCGCAAGCGGTTTAAATAATACAAATGCAAACATAAATAATAATAATAATAATAGTAAATGGAGAAGAAGAAAAAAGAAGAACTTAAAAAAGTTTTAAGCAAACTTGAATGGTCCAGGTAAAGGCTCGTAATTTTGACTTGAAAAATAACGAGAGGAAAACTAAATTTTGACGTTATCTGTAGAAATAGTTTTCTTCATATTATTTTTTCTTTTTGCTCGGCTTCCACCAGTTTTAACCAAACAATTTTTTACATCTTGTTCAAAATGTTTACTTTAGAATTTTCTATGTGTAAACATAAAAATAACTGCACTCCGGAATTTTATTGCCTATCGATATACAAAATCTAATCTACAGTTTAAACTGGTTTTCTTATATTTCCCGCATTGTTCTACCGTATGTTTTAGTTGTGTGCCACATGTAAATTGTTTTTATTTTAGCCCGTTGAACTAAACCAGAACAACACTTTCCTTCTTGTCAATATATCACGAATTTATTTTTACAAAATGTTTTTAAAATTCCGCTACGACTTTCTCTTTTTTTGTGTGTGTTTTACCAATGATTTTTAGCTTTTGCTTCAGTTTTTGTATAATTGTGCCTTTATTACTTCTGATCATTAAAGTTTTGCTTCTCAGGATCACGGCAAAATCAAAAGGAACTCTAAATACAGCCACCAGGGGTGCAGCTGAAAAAGAAAACCGTTATTATACTTATTTATCGCCTCATTTCTGCTAAAGAGTCCAGTTAAAATCTACTGTATAAAATTTTGATTTTACAGACTGCCTACTAAATCTTCCATATCGAGTTCGATGTTGTACCTATAAATGTAAACTCGTCAATTTATAATAAGATTAAGACATTTTATTTATTCCATTCTTACTGAAAAATTTTAAAATCCCATTATTCGCGTCGTGTACTTCCTCTTTTTTTTCTTTTTTCATGCAATAATCGACAAATTTTTTATCTCATTGAACTATTATTTAATTGTTTAAGTAATATTTTAAAATTTTCATTGACTTCGATATTTACAGACATCGCTTATCGATGTAGTAAATAAATCGCTAATTTTATAAACTTTGCATATTACGGATAGAGACTCAGTATTTCGATAATTATTAATTAATTACAAGCGTAATGTCTTTAAATGTAAGAAGTGATAAAAAATTATAAACAATAGACATAAAATAAACATCTGCGCTTAAAGTCGAGGTGATACGGAATTCTACGTAATTCAGAGAAGCATGTTTGTTGTGTAGTTTTAATAACAAACAATATTTACTTATTACAGATTCTCTGACTTCTTTCTAGTCAATCCAGTAATCGCAACTCTCTAGTATGGAAAATAAGAAAAACGGTCCAATAACTTTACCAAATTTGGATATAGGCAAGGTTTCTTTGGCTGCCGGTACATTTTAAAATATCTCAAATGAAACTTGTAAACTGGGCAGCCAAAATAGAATTATCTTCCATGCTAACTGACAACTTCCAGAAATAGATTTTTTTTCTGCGCAGAAACATGAAAGAAGGATCAATATCGATCTGGTTGCAGTAAACAACTGTCCTGAATATAATCGAATCGAACGTTGAAACATACTGTTCCATCTGCTAAGAAAATAATTCTTATTTTTCAATTGAGCGCAGTTTGGGCATGCATCTGCATCCCATAGTATCTTTGAACGTGTTCCTCCTCTCGCTACGCGCATATTTTGTAATGCAGCAGGTTTATGGGACACATTCTTAAAAGTTACCAGAAGTAAGAGCAGTTCTCTGTGCATACTCCCGTCCAATCAGAAATGTGATTATCTAATGAGCACTTCACATTTTATATGCTACCTGTATATGTGTATCGCATACGTAATAATATATGTGTAGATCTACAATTTATACTAGAAATTCAGTGCGTAGACGTTGATTTTGAACACCGAAAAAATTCCATAATCCCAACAATTGTTATTCATTTTCTTACGTTTATTTCAGATTTTTATCTAAAGGTGGACCCAAGTAGAAAATGACCCCCTACTGTCATTAGTGCTGTTGGACTTAGTACACTGTGAACCTTAACTTCGCAATCCTCGACGCCCTGCTAAGGGTACGGGGCTTACTTTACTTACCTATGCGGATATTTCTGAAATCGGATGCCTTGCTCACTTCGACTGTATATTGCTCAGAGTAGATTTATACACCCCATTCAAGCTCGATAGTATCCGTGCACGCTTACTTATCCAGTTCAATCTTTGCATTACAAATCGATCCTAAATAATACGTATAGATGCTTAAAAATGAAGCAAATTTTACACTTTAAATGCGCAAAATGTCTTATAGTAAATTACCAGTTCTTAGATATTTTTAACGTTAATTTCTAGAAATAAATTTCGAAACCTATTCTGTAAATTCATTAATAATGTTATTTTTTTGCGTTTTTTTTCAGTCGCGGCATCAAGAGGCAATGCAGAAACATACACGATCTCCAAGTCATCAGCTTACGGTACTGTTTGTATTTCTTTTAATTCGTGAGTACGCGTATTGTCGTGTGTTACGTGTGTGCGTGAATATGTGTGTGATATCGGCTTTACACGTTACTCTCTGAAATAATTACGCACTTACCTGAAAGAACATCATAGCACCGCCCACCCTGTTATCATTTTTTGAAACATCAGTGAAAATTTTTACATGGCGGGGAAATGAAGAATTTAAGATGTGGACATATTCACTGACTACTGTACTCTGGGGAGTGGAGTTAGCGCGAAGAGGAAGAGAGGAGAATTAGATGGGGAGACATATACTATTGAAATCAAAAGAAAAGTACGGAAGCTTATTACGGGAAAAGACATAAGGAAAAAACTTAGACACCCGAGCAGCTATGTGCGCAAAAACCGGGATTTTGCGAGGAACAAAGCGCCAGTGGTCATTGATATACAGATAGGAAGAAATAAATTTAGATGAAGAGATCGGGAGGCGTTTAATTAGAAAACGGTAACCAAGCAGAGATCTGCGGATAAACAGGGGTTTAATATTAGATTCGGACAAAATAGCAGGAATGGGAGAAGAATTTAGGGCCCCGATGCAAAGCCGAAGACAGGAGTTTTGGATTCTATCAAGTTTGCGCAGGAGAGAGTTTAAGGCATTGCCGTATAAAAAGGAGCAGTAGTCTAGTTTGGAACGAATGATGGATTTGTAGAGAATTAGGAGAATATATGGATTACCGTCCCACTTGAGAGGGCATAAGGCTTTCAGGAGATTCAGTATTTTAAGACGAGAGATATAAAGGTACTCGATATGTTCTTGGAGAGAGAATCCACTATTTAGGAAAAGACCAAGATAGCATATGGAATTAACAATATACCTTAAGGTGATATTATAATAATTCTTACACAACATTAATACTTCTTAGAGTCGGCATTAAATTCATATTACAATATTTAGGAAAAATTGAATGAATGTTTAATGCAGTTTTTAATTACTATTTTAGTATGAAATTGATACCGACTCTAATAAGCATTAATGTCGTATAAGAATTACCATAATATCACTACTCAAGTTATATCACTCTGAAATATATTTTTTATCGAATAATTATTTTTTACTTTCTCGAAGTCGGTATTTTTTTGTAAAAAACATTTTATTTTACAATTTTTAGGATTATGATTGCATTTTTTTCTTGCTAAAAATCAACTTATTTCTCACATAATTATCCATATTTTATGCTCAAAAAGAATCGATTTATTTATTTTAAACTGCATTTCCACGGTAAAAATATCAAAAACTACATTTCCACGGTAATTTGGCAAATTGACAGTATTTTAAGTTAATCGCTTCTGTTATACTAATAAAAAATGTAAAGAAAAAAAAATTATCCAAAGGAGTCACATTTTTTCACGTTTTTTGACGAATACTCAATTTATGTTCACCAATTTTCATAATTACTTGCATGGTGTACCTAAGTTGAATGGTACTCTTTCTAATGAACGAAGAATCAGTCATTTGAACTACTTCTTCTATTTAGAGCCAGACTTGATACCGAATTAGGTCACTTTTTCCGATTTATTGGATCTCGTTCATTGCTTTATTTAGAATACGCTAAAATAAACGTGGGTTGGAAACTGTACGAACATCATTAGCCGCTCTGAGAGTATTCCGTGTTGCTTTTCCATCTGTTTTCTATCACATGTTTTCTTGTCACTTTCGTCTGCATCTGTTATCATATAAAATCCATTCTTAGTTGTAGGCCATTCTTGCTGTATAACTGCTGTCGATTTTGTTACTAGTTTATTCGAAAAGCAGGTTTTTACTTCACGCAACGTACCCTTTCTCCTAACAATTTTTATGCGTTCGAATTGTCTACGCTTTTTCATATGATTGCTCTACCTGTTCATGATTCTACTGTCCAATTTGAAAGTGTTCCAGTCGTCCGGTACTTTTAATTTAATCTCTCAGTCACTTAATTTAACACCTCATTCTTACGCCGGGCATAATAGGCTGTCTATTAATAAATCTACTTCTTGACTCTGTTTTGAAAAAATTAACTGCAGCAGAAGACTCATGAACTAATTTACCTAATTTTGAACTTGATTTAAAAAATGATTTGTTTCGCACAACGCAATCGGAAAGCAGTTTAAAAAATATCGTAGCTGATGAGCTATACTCAGGGTCAGTTTCATGTAAATAAGTTCTCTTGAGAAACATAGATCTTAGAACACTGTCGATTTGATGTTTAATGAATAACTCTGGATTATTTCGTTGGAATATGGTATGAATTTTCAAGCGAAAACTGTTCTCGCATAATTATTCGTGATTCACGCAAGCAGTTACGTTTATATTATATGAAACGGATAAGATATCAGAAGAATAGGAAATTAAACCTTCCATAATATATTGAGATAATGTATCTGAAAAGAATATTGGGGCTAGTCTTTTCTTGTCGAATTCGTCGCTTCCATTTTCTAGGATTTCTCTGTTACTTATTCCAGTCGTAATTCACGGTATCAATATTGAAAAACCTATATAATGACACATCGTAAAACCTGGATATCGTACTCTTTTAGGTTGCTTTGTTTTTTTGTTTTTTTTTTATTATATTTAAATGGGCACGCCAGCACAGGACATTTACCCAGCACAAAAGATTAAAAGAATAGAAGGACATATGGAGCGACAAGTTATATCAAGAAACGATTAGAGACAGAGGAAATGAAGGCGGATAACAAGAGAACAACAGAAGGAGATGGAAAAGTGAGAATATAGAGGGCACTGTAAGGTGTAGGGAGGCCAAGGCTAAGCAAATTGGAATAAAGGATCGCGCGTTCAGTAGAAATAAAGGAACATTCAAATAGTACGGGTTGCTTTGTCTTATGTGGGATTCGTAACATTTAGAAGCCTTGTTCTAATTTCCCATCACTCCATATAAAAAAGAACAAACTACAATTTGTAAAATCCTTTTCGCAGCCCAAAATGCTTTAGAATATATATATATATATTATTATTATTATTATTAATATTCGAATTCACCAACTTCAGACCGACATTTCAACTGTTAGGTTTCTTTTTTCTTCTACTTCCAATATCCCCGCAATCGCTGTCAATGCTATAACTCTCTTTCTCTTCAGTAGTTCATTGTTTCCTCGTGCGTAATTAGGTTTTTCCTTGAAGCTCCAACATTTCTGTCAATTTTATCTTTCATCCATTTCGTTTAAATCGCTTTCTACTTCCGCGGATCACTGTTCTTCATACTTCGGAGAAATGTAAAAATTCGGTTAGTTAATCTCGTGAGGCTCAAACGCATCATGTGGTCATTAAATAGGTGATTCGTCCTTTTTCTAGAACAACTGAACGAATCTGTATGGCCTCCGAAATAGTCCCTGCTATTCGAATCACATTGAGACTGCTAATCATCAGCGCTTGAATATAATTCGAATTTATTTTAAATTCCTATTTCCGGACACCACTATCGTGAACCTCACGGAAACAACAAATGATGAAAGAGAAAAGGAATAATGAAAAAATTAGACTGAGAAAGCTTCTATAATTCTTCTAGAAGACTTAGTTTTAATTGACTACGCTATAAAATGAAATAAATGTCTTGTATAAAGATTACAGATTATAAAGATTGGAGAGTATGCGATGCAGTAACGTTACAGATTAAACGCCACTGGCTATATCTGGTTGTTTGTTCATATTATTATCGGTATCTTGATGTAAAGTGTTTAAACAAGAACTAACTCGTCCACGTGGTGCGTGCATGATTTCAGGTAAATCGATGATCTTCCTTTTAAGAGACAGCTAATATATAGAGAAAATAACCAAAAACACAACCGTATAAATATTGGAATAAACCTTCGCGATATACCTTGAAATCTTGGGATACATTGACTTCATATCGGTTATCGAATGAGTTTTTCCGCAATTCGTTATTAGCGAAATAATTATACCATTTTCACCTGGTCAGCTTTATGCGTCGTGGGCTGAAAATAATCAGACGGAAACAGAAGTGGCGCAAATGAACAGAACGACGCCCGACCGAAGAAGGATTTTAGCATCGAACAGTCAACGATTAGCTAAGGCTGAATTCAACGGGCTGCACAATTTTGATTTTCTCGATATAAGTGAAAGCGCCGTTTTTCGGTTTGTTCATCAATCGGAAAAAATGAACATTTCAAAATTCTATTTGTTAACGATAGAGAACGCAGTTACCGTAATGTCAAAAGTGTCTTTTCACTTGCTGAAAATGTTTACACGCAGCACATGGAAGATAAGCGAATGGCGCAAACCAAATTAACAAGAGAAGAAGAGAACAATAGAGGAGACTTCAGCGGTGATAATATTGAACATGTGGATGATGCGGATAAGTTTACATGTAAAACGCATCAACGTACAGGTGAAAAAGTGCGAACTGAAGTAAATGGAAACTTTTGAATTAACGGTAATGGAAACGGCGAAACGAACGGATGGAAAGAGAGGAGAAGTTATGCGGAACGAAGAAGAAATGGTTAGTGATGAAAAATTTTTAAGTAGGTCATAGATAAGATGAAAAAAAGTGGCGTAAATAAGGAAGAGCCGGTAGAAAAATGACAGAGAACGATGCGGTAAACAGAAGTGAAGGAAGACGGAATACATCAGAAGGAAAAGATACGTCTATGCCAGCAAAGCTAAATATTTTTAGACGACGATGCTGCGGTTTATGCGCCATGTATTAGTGCAACGATAAGTCAGGGCCGGACTGTGAAAATAATACCCTAATAAGAAAAACCGAAAGTTCGTTTTCTTCCGAAAGATATTTTCTTTGATAACGAGTTTTACATTTCGCTCGAGATAAATTCTTTGAAAAATAAAATTCGTTCCGCATACAGAGACTCGCTCCTCGCGGTATGACCGTATTATACTACGAATTCACTTTCGAGAATCCGGTACGGCCTTCAGTTGCTCAATTCACCGTGCGAGAATTAATTTAAAACGAAATGAAAGAAAGAAAAAATCAAAAATATTTTCCACTATGAAATCGGCCCTAGTATCTCACGCGAAAAGCGCTCAACACGTGATGCCTGAATGACAGACGAGACCGACACGACCAATCGAGATAAAATCTAAAGTGATCAAAAAACTTCTTAACATTCCCCGTATATGTTGTTTTTTTTTCTTTTTCTTTAAATTAAAACAAAAGGCTAGCGGATGAATCGAATTTCAATGTAACGATCTAACGAACAGGCACGGTACACGGCGACTTGACTAGAAATCTAAAGAGATAAAGTAGTATTTCGTATCACGCTGGTTCTTCTAGTCATGTGGCGAAGTCCCAAAGCAAATTGAAAAAGAAAGAAATCTGTCGGTGTTTCTCTAATTGCAGAGTTTAACTCAGCTGAAGAGAGAGTTTTTAGCTCGCGAGTAAAAATCTGAGAAGTCCCTATTGGCGCACATGCGAAGGAAAATCGCTTAATGGGTAAAACGGCTCCGTCAGTTTTGAGTTCCAATTTGATGATTAGCTGACTTCCGTGTTTCGTTTGCCAGGAGCTGTAAGTACTGTTCTGACGCTAGCGGATCATTACGAGTGCATTATAAAGTATGGATAACAACAACAGCGTAAACAGTAGAGGTGGGCGTTACTTAAGGCAACAGGTTAAATAGTCATGTTATCCGGTCATAACATGTTATGAGCAAAACCATGTTATTTCGATTGGCACAGTTATTACTAGACTGCACGCAGTATAAACGGTAATTAAAATTTGTTATAAGCTCTTTACATCATGATTATAATTATTATGGAAACTTTTGAAATTGTAAAGTTTAATATGATTATTTTGGTATACCAACAATAAATGTTTTAAAAATGTTATTAGATTATTATTAAAATAGGGAAATTAAAAATAATTATACAATTTTATACCGTCCAATAATATAACTTTCAATAATAACGCATCATATTAATTAAACAACACGTTATATAATAAATTTTATTTTGGTATATGTTTAAAAATAGTTTAAATAAAAGTCATATTTCAATTTATTTAAATGGAAAATACAGGAAATATAAAATTTTTTTTGATCGTTTATTTAATTTTTAAGTTGTTACGTTTATATGAGTAAAACCTGTTGTTATAACACGTTATAAAAGTTGGTTTTTTTTGGCCTGGCTGTGAATACCATTTGGCCACTAACTCTACTCATTATTAATTAAATCATTCCATTTCTTATTAAATCAGTTTATTTCTCCTTTTTAAATCAGTCTATTTCTTATTTTTAAATTACTCTATTTTCTTTTCGGCCGTCGCTGGGGATCAAACTCTTGACCACTATCTCAACAATCAAAAGTTCACGCCACTAATAGCGACGGCCTATTATACAAAGTGGGTTATAACTGTTTTAGCATATAGAAGTATAAATCCGTATTATTAACATTGCTTTTTTTTTTTTTAAATAGGCTCGGTGTTAACACTGACCCAACTACATGGACTTAGATTACCTACTCAGATTATGAGGCGATCGGAGATAGAAAGTATAAAGGAAAGAAGGAGGGGAATAACGGCTGGAGATACGAAGGAAAGGATAAAAGAAGTATTGAAAGGGGTAAGAAGATCCAACGCCAAAAGTTCGGCATATAGATGAGAGCACTCATGAAAAAGAGCAAGGTATTCAAAAAGAATATGCTTTCACTTGCTGTACAATTGGTTTGGATTACGGTGTACCGTTATATAACCGAAACACTTTCTTATTTGTATACTGACTAGTGCTAATTTAATTTAAAAACATAGAAGAGTATAATTTTTTTTTTATATTTTATTACGTTTTGTTAAGTTGTTCTAAATCGAAAGACATGTTTATTTTCATATTGTACTAGTGTAATTTTTATTTAATTCAAAAAAAAGTTAAAGAGCTAAGCTTTATTTTCCTTTTTAGCATAAGGAATCAGCGTTCTACGCATCATGGTCATACTTTATGGTTACAGTATATGATAAAGAAAAAAGAAAGTGCTCAATGTAATTTGTGTTATGAAATATTTAGTTTTAAAAGTACAATAACAAATTTGAAAATTCACTTAAAATAAACATCCAATAATCATACCGTTGCTTACAAATAAAAACAATCGCGAATTATCAACAGCTTTGTGTTACAATTTAAGGATATAGAAACACCAAATAATACTTTTGATTTACAGTTACATCCCCCACCAGAACAATTAAAAATGAATTGTAATAAATATTCCGATTTAGCTACATATTTGTTACTTTGATTATTAAGTCTTGCATAGTTGATTTTTTATATATGTATACATGTGTAAAGTGGTTAAGGTGCTTGGCTATCAAATCAGAGGTGTTATAGGTTATCGGTATTTGTCTCGTTCCAGATCTGAATCGCTCCCAGGTCTCTATATCTAATCTGAAATAAAATTGGGTACCAGAGAAATCTGGGAAATTAAATGCGGATCTCAAGTGGAAAGGAACTGGCCGTAGTATTCTCATCGGATCGATTAGGCTTAGTACATTGTGAACCTTAACTTCAAAAATATCGACGCCCTATCAAGGGTATGAGACTTACTTTACTATATATATATATCTTTTTAAATTAAAATTAAAGTTTAATTAATTTGCGGTAATTACATTAAAATTAGACGTGAAAACCAAATTCTTCTATTTACCAATGCAAATTTTATTATAATGTTAGGAGCTACGACTTTGTCCAAATCCGTAATTAATAGACTACATAACATTCATTAAATGTTTAATACTTGCGATCACGGCTCATCTTAAATAACTTTTGGAAAACTGTATTATAATATATATTTTAACACAATTTTTTTTTTAATTACTTAAGATGTATATAATATTTAGTTAAAATAGTAAAACAAAAAATTTCATTTACGATAAAATTCAAACCAACATTTATACCTCTGTCAGGTGAAATCAAAATATACCATATCCCTAGGTAGTAGACTACATATTCGTTTATTAAACTTTCCTGATATATGTATGTGCCTATAACAGTTTACAAAAAAAAGTTCAAATGCAACGCGATAATGTCTCATTATCAATTTCCGGTATCTAAGTGCTAATTCGATTATAACTTCTACGATGTTATTCTAAGCTGTCTGTTATCAAATAACATGGTATGAAGAAATATAACGGTTTTGCCCACCGCTAGTAAATAGCGAATTATGTATGACATGTTTATGAACTAGGTACTTCTCCACTTTGACCGAGTTACGTGTGCGTTGTACATTACTCATTTAATTTTGATCCGGTCAGTGGCATTCTTCGTACGGCTAGACTCGATCTGTCACTGTTACAGCGCCCTCAAGTTAAAGAGCACTTTCATCGAATAGTGTAAGATTTAACGCTCGTTCTACTGAGTGACTTTGCACAGCAGCAAATAGCGTAATTTTATTGTGACCTCAAGCTGGTTTTCATAACTCGCACAGCTGTTTAATAATTTGATTACATTGAAAAAAAGGATTGCTTCGATTTTCGGCGTCTTACTTTTCTATTTCCTTTCTGATTTTATTTTATTTTCCCTGGCATAATTTTATATAAAAAAATTTTAATTATTTTCAAGTATGTGCAAGTTAAAAAGTTCGATGAATTAATCAGATTTATGGCTGTTCTTTCTGTTGGAGCATTTTATATAGAACAATTTAAAATAATTTATTATTTATAATGGGTTGGCTAATTTCCTTCATCTAAATTGAGATATCAACCTTCTCTTGTTTAAATTCATTTTTTTATTTTTTGAAATTTTTGAAAACAAAAAAGTTGGCTTCTTAATTTATTTTTGTCTGAGTAATTTTTCAATGTTTTTCCGCCTTAAAAAATTACCAAATAAAAAATAAAAGTTCACCAACTGATATATGTACTTGTATATATTATATGGCAAACCACCATGTATGACATCATATGCGCGCTAGGTCATTACACAGCAGATATACACGGCACTGCACTTGTATATCGATAAATCAAACGATTACAATCAGCTCCGAATGTATTCTTGCTTGTGTCTACCGCCGCGTTGCATATAATAAAAATGTACGAATAGGTTACCCATCAACCGAATGGTTGAGGAAATAATGAATGAACGAATATATAATATACACTGGAAACTGGTTATAATAATTTTGAAAGGGATGAATAATTTGATCCTTGTAACCGGTCTGTCATTATATTTGATACCAACACTGCAGCCCAGGGAAAATTCCGAACAAGGGGGAAAAAAATACTTTCAAGTAGTGCCCAATATTCACTGTTATCAAAGAGAGAGTTTTATAAAGTCTTCTTGTGAAACATTACGTTTTTCAATGATTAAAGAAAAGATCAAAAATTACAAATTTCTTCAGAAATACGGTAATGTTGAACTATAGTAGGAATTTATTAAAAAATACGCCTAGTTATAAATAAATTATTTATAGCTACGTGTATTTTTTAATAAATTCCATTTTCTTCCATGTCGAAAAGCCCTTTGACCAAGCTTCACGATACGATCTCCTAACCAAGTCGTAAAAAGACACTTGCATATATCTAATTTGTTTTCAACCGACCCCTCTACAAGAAAAAGGGAACTGCTTAGTACCTGTTTCCCAGTAGAGGGTGGTACCTTTTGAGTGTTTCCTTGTCTTCAGTTCTCTCATTAGTGGCATCATGTACCATATAACACCAACGATCATTATACCCCCTTATTTTTTGACAACCACAACATTTCTATAGCATTTAATCATTTATTTACCGCCTCAAAATGTTCTTCAATCTACATTAGACTCACTACCTATCCACTAGTAACAATGTGCCATTCTCATTTAGTCGGTGTTAAATTCCTTAAAAAGTACACCACCAGTTCCAAATACTGCATAACTCTTTCTTTAAATAACATTCTAATGCCTTTTCGTCCTTCTTCTGCAAAATTCTTCTAAAATTCGATTTTAATCATTCTGTTGCGTTCCTCTCATATTAAATTAAAAGGGGGGGAAAGACGTTCTAAAACACTATCCATTCTAAAATATTTATCCAAATCTAAATACATCACCTACTTATAAATGATGACACTTCGTAGAATAAGTTACACATGTCAGATCTCTACTAATAAATCAGCCGAAGTATCATCGACTACATAGCTTTTCGACTTGGTTTGCATCCAAATTAGTTTACGCTCCTTCACAAGTATTCACTTGCTGCCTCTTATCCGCAAATACATCTACGTTTCACGTCCGTTTATCAAATCCACGCTCTTTTCAAAACATCACATCCGTACTTTCCAGCGAATCCACCACCATTGTCTTAACCTACTCTCCAAAAATCATCGAACCTACTTATCGTAGAAATAACTACAACCTATGAGCAATAGTTTTTCATGTTTTTTTTATATACACACTTATAAAAATAACGGTAAACACAACAGCTAAATGCCAATTATAGTATACTTATAATAAGCGAAGAAAAATAACAACTCAAACTTGAAAATAAAAAAGAATAATAATAAAAATGAAATGTACTTATTAAAAAAACGATTGAAAAAACTGAAACTAAAAAAAGACAAATGGTGTCTAGACACCCGGTAAGAATGAAGTTCCTTTCACTTTTTCGTGGATATACAAGTATAAAGTTATTCATAAAGTACACGATAAAAAATGACACACAATATATGAATCCCGTTCATGAATTAATTAAAACAAAAACAATAAATAAATCATCAGACTCGTTGAAGTGTGGTAACGTGGCACAAAAAAAAAAAAAAACGCGTCAATTTTCAAATTCAATAAAATGTACACGTGTTTAGAATTGAGCTTATACAGCTGACCGCCTACTATGCTTGCTGCTCGAATCTTGATGCTCGCACGCTCGCTCGTACACACACACGCACACACGTATATAACAGAAAGGGACAGAATGAAGGTCGCTTGGACGACGTATAACGCGATTTTCGTTACCTCGCCTTTTCTGCCAGTTTACTCCTACCGACAAGTCGCGTAAAAGAACTTCGTTCCAAAAAAAAAAAACAAACAAAAAAAACAGAACTTAGTTTTTTCCATAAAAACAATGTATACGGTCCCCTCCATTCTCCATTTTAGTCATATCTCCAAATGCGGAGCTTCATGTGATAGTTAATGAGAATAATATGAATTACTCTCCGGCGGACTTTAGTAACTCGCTTAAAGCCATTTTCCAGTTGGCCATATCCCGCATTAATAGGATTCCTCAAACTTCATCAAAATATATACATTGAAGTAATTAAAAAATTCTTTTAAAAGCGAAAGTAAATTATTTTATCAAATTGTAATGAAATATTGAATATTCGTGTAATACTATACGCTAAATAACAACGATAAATTAAATAATTTCTTTTTGTTTTTTATTTTTAATTTATTCTGTTCTATAGACTACGAAATTAAAAGCCGGCGTTATGAAAAGCGAAATATTTCCGAAATATACACGAAAAACCTTTAACGCCGTTTCGTGTATGAGATAAATAAAGCACTGAGTTCAGGGGAAGCGAGGTTCTCGAGACATTTTTCGGAATTTCGCAGATATTGGAATTTCAGACGTGAAAAGGTATTGAAAGGCCGACCGTACATAAAGTGCTGCAGCTCAGTTGTAAACGGGACAGAGAATATTCTGCTTAAAGTTTCCCTCTGATGCGACTTAGTTTGCTTAACGAAACTGAAACGTGAACTGAATCCGTCCGACTCTACTTTTCCACATCGTACAATTTCACATGTACTCCATCTAAATTTATGTGAATGTAGTTCAAACAAATTTTTCGTTTAAATGCATCTCACTGATGAGCCATTTTCGAACGCGGCTGTTGTCGCAGAAACAGTACAATTTGTTACAACTTGTTTTTTTATACATCGGATCTCGACTAATTCCGCGATTAGTAATTTTAGTTCAAATAAATCGATAAAACGTTTCGTACAATATCGTAAAGAACTATTAGCGAAGATTTTTTCTGCTTTTTACTTCTATTGAAGTTTACTTATCGGTCCCGTATTGACACGTCCATTGCTTTTAATAAACTTGTGTGGCTTCCCTCAGTAATCTTCAATTTATCGGTTCAATCAAAAGCTGGGATATAACGTTTGTCCACACACATATCTGAGTTAAAAAATAACTATATGCAACTATTATATTTCATGAAATACCTCTTTTTTTTTTTTTTTTTTTTTTTTTTTAAATATAGGCTTGTCTACTACGGACGGAAAGAGAATGTTCCAGCACAATAAAAAACGAATTAAATGCTTTACCGGCTGATAAAATACCGTAGGAAATGGAAAAGATAGGATACCATCAGCCAAGAATTAAGAGACAGAAGTTAAAAGAAAACAGGAGAAAATGAATAGTACAAAATTAAAAAGAAACAAACTTTGAGAAAGATTGTGAAAAACTTTTTTTGAAGAATAGTAATGGAGACGGTGGACAGAATAAATAGCCACGAGATTAATAATAAGAAAGTAAAGTGAACTGGGGAATGTTAATTGCGGTCATTGGTATATGAAAATTAACAAAAGCGGATGAGACATTGACGAAAGAAACATGTACTATGTTTATGTCAAGAACAAAAAGAATAATACAGTTGGAGAACTATCGCCAGACGGAAAGCTGAACATATTACTGCGAAATAATTGTATTGCAGCCATCGAACGAGACATTTATTTACGTTCAACCAGTTTACTGATATAGGATGACAAAAAAAAAAAACGAAAAAAAAAAAAAAATGAACACGCAAAGAAAATAGAAACGATAATAAAAACTTCCAAGAGGGTGGAGTTTTATCCTTACAAAGAAATAGGTCCAGGAGCGCCGAAAGATTTCGGGAGAATAGACTTCAATTAATTCATATTGAAGGAAGATGTTAGGAAGTGAGCGTGAGAATTTTATTCCGAAGCTGAATTACGGTTTTAAAAATTTACTACATAAGCAGGGTTGAGAGAATCATTACAATAGAGGAATGTTGAAGCTAGTGAGAGATTAAGAATTTCAAATCTCTAGACAACTTTCAAATGTATACAAAACAAGGCTGTAGATTCAGAGGAGGTAGAGCGGAAACTCTTTCAAGTGAAGTTCTTCTAGACGCGCAGTATATATTTCGACAGATTCTGCATAAGTCCCCGTTTATGAGCTTGAAAATATTAACCAAGGTACGACTACGGTGAAATACGAAGTGTTACATTCCGATAAAGAAATAAAAACATACTACGATAGCCAGGTGACGAGGGATCTCGAACGGAGAACATGAAGAAAAACTAGATGTAACGGAATGTAAAAAGGATCATAGTCCCCGCTTCAGTGCTAAAGAGTGACGAATCGGTAAAAGAGAGCAGAACAGGAACCAAATTGTTTTGGACAGATTTCATCGAGGAGACTGAAGGAACCTGAAATAAGTTAGAGAAGGAAACTTACCAAGAGTTAATAGAATAGGAACGCGGTAAGAATCGTAAAAATCCGTAAGGGGCTTCCGATTACAGGTCAATAGAGAGAGAGAGAGAGAGAGAGAGAGAGAGAGAGAGAAACGGTCAAATTGAGGGAGGCACAGATAAATGAACTTCAGAAATAGATTAGAAAGAGATCGCTAATAAGTATTAAAATACCAGGAAAAATGTCTTTCTTAAAACCGGTAATACTGTAGACTGTGCATGTCCTTAAGATCATCAACGATAGTCTCTGTATATATTCTTTCTACTTAAGTTCAATTTGTTAAAAGCCCTTTCTAAGGCGATCCCTATATCCTACTCATGTTCTATAAATCCTTTATCCGCTCTATTCTGTATTACTGTTGCTTTATTTATAGCAATTCTTCCAGGTCTCTTCTTTCCAAATTAGATCGCACGCAAAATATCTGTCTTCTCTTTGCCTTTGTACCCTGAGATCAACCCCAGTGGCTCTGCTATCTTCGCTCAATTCCATATTCCTCCTTTCTTCATTTGCAAATTTTACTTGAGGTATCGCTTCCTGATTAAGCGCCTGCTTGTTTATTCTTTTTCACTTGTTTCTTTTTACTCTTCTATCCTTCAAAAATGGCGATCTAATGAAACTCCAATTTTATTCCTTATTTCTGTTCGTTTTCTTCAATTTTCGCCATTTATTTATAGCCATGAAAAACTTCCTTATTTCTTTTTCAGTTTTTCCAGTTCCCTTCATCCTATTAAATGTTTTTCTTTACCATCCTGTTCTAAATCCGTTCCTCAACACGTTGCCAAAATTGAATTTTCCAATGATCTTTAGGTTCTCTTTTTCCTACACACACCACTATATGTACTGACGGTACCAAAGCGCTAAATGGAGTTGGTTCTGTTTTGTTTTTTTTTTTGTCTTGCCTTAAGTTACTCTGAATCTTTTGAACACTTCCTTTCCTTTACGAAATTTTCTATGCGGAATCTATTGCATTTCTACGTGCTGTCCTCCATGTGTCCTCATCATTGGTTTTCCATAAAGTGCTTATGATATCTGCTCTACAGTCTATCACATCTAACCTTCCTTCTACCTCTTCCGATTATGTAACACTTCTCATACGCTCCCTCATTCATGATCTTTTACTTCTTCACTCTATCATGACTGATCTTTTGTAGATTCCGGGTCATTTGGACATTTAGGGTAATGAGGTGGTAGATTCCTTAGCCCGTTCTTCCATTTCCTGTGGAAAATTTTAAAGCACGTTTTCTGCTCATAATATTGTTCTTCTTTCCTTAATCGTCTCATTCCAAATTATAGCTGAACTCTTATTCTTCTTCATTTTCTAATCCTGTCTCCTTTATCTCTCTATTTAGCCATCTCTTCCTCCTCGTCCATAGTTTTCTTGATACTCTCTTAAACGCTCTACAATCTCTGCTATTTGTCGCCTTCGCTTTAACCACAGTCTCCTTCCCGCATAATTTTCGCGGTTTTCATCTACTTTTACTCCATTTTATACTTTTCATTCTTCTTTCACACAAACGTTCTTGTGATCCTAATATATCGTTTAAATGTGCGGTCTTCTCTGCTGAACAATCGTCTTTCTACTCTTTTCTACTAAAACTCAGCACTCCTACTTCCCTTAAGAATGCTTCTTAAGTTCTCTCATTTCTTTTTTCTGCTCTTCAATTATTTGTATCCTCTATCGTCGAAGCTTTAAGAATATAACGTTATTTTCTCCTTATTCACATTTCTTGGACTAATGTCTTCGTTGACAAACCCGTTGAAGGAGAAGTAAAAAAAAAAAAAAAAAAACAGGAAAAAGTAAACCATAAAAGTGTTTCGCATATATAAAAGAAAAGTAGTTGGTTAACTTTGAATCCAATAATAAGCTCAATCTGAAGTACGAGGATGTAGAGCTTCGATAATTTTTTAACAAATTAACCGAACGAGAAACCTTGGCTCCATTCAACTAATATAGGCGGACACGACTTTGTCATCGTTAACCAACTTCAAACAGGCCACACCGTTACTGTTCACCTGCTGCCATAACGGGAAAAAACAACTCTCCATTATACAATTTATTAGGCAGAGCGGTTGTATAGATTTCAGTACGAACCTTGCCGCAGCATATTGAAAATATCGAATATTACCGCTGGCATTGGCCGTAAATTTAAAAAAAGAAAACAAAAAACTCCGCGACAATGTTCGTTTCTTTACAACTAATTTACCCGTTAGTCCCACGTATTCCCATTTATCTTTTTCCTCTTCTAGTCACGGTTAAACCCTTTTTATACATTCACTTGTAAAAACAACTCATCACTCATTAAGCAAAATTATCTCACTCCATCAATCATATAACCACCCTTCTAGCGCGTAATGCCATCGGCAATTAAATACGGTGCTAAATATATAAATAGTATAAAAACAAAGAAAAAAATGTAAACCTAAAGAGAAACAGCAATGTTGGTGAATAGGCAGCAGAATGGCAAAAGGGCAGCATCACCCAACTGACAACGGCGGTGGTGATACGTAGCATTTTACATTCGCAATTATTTTATTATTTTGTAAAATGACTTTCAAATCAGTATTACTAGGCATTGTTTATGATAAATTGAATTATGCCCAAAGTACTTCCCAAGAATATTATATAAAAAAAACGTATAACAATTGCTTTTTAGATAAAAAACCTAGTGCGATAAAGTTTTCACAGTTATCGCTAATAAGTAAACGTTATTTTTTGTGGGAACATAGAGATTATGCGAAAAACTAATGGTAAATGTTTTAACCGATATAAGTAAATTATTATTTTTTATATTAATATGAAAAGAAAAAAAATGCTTTTTTACAAAAAATAAATACCGATACTTGAAGGTTTATTATAAAAATTTAAAAATGCACTAAAAAGTAAAAAATAATTACTCCCGATAAGAAAATATATATCAGAGTGATATAACACTTTAAGGGTGATATCGTAATTCTTATACAACGTTAACTTTTTGGAGTTGGGATCAAATTCATATTATAACAATAATTAAAAACTGCGTTAAATGTTTCTTAGATATTGTAACATGAATTTGATGCAAACTCTAATTAAGGTATTAATGTTGTATAAGAATTACGATATCACTCTTAAGGTGTTATAACAACACTCTGATATATATTTTTTATCCGGAGTAATTATTTTTTACTTTTTAGCGCATTTTTAAATTTTTATAATAAACCTTCAAGTATCGGTATTTATTTATTGTAAAAAAGCATTTTATTTTACAATTTTTAGCGTTATGCTTGAATTTTTTTCTTGTTAAAAATCAATTTTTTTTCACATTATTCTCCATACTTAATACTCAAAAAAATCGATTTCTTTATTTTGAACTGCATTTCCACGGTAAAAACATCAAAAGCTACATTTCCATAGCAATTTGGCAAGTTTATAATATTTTAAATCAGTAAATCTAACTTGACGTTGAAAGTAATCACGAATGAAAAACATCCAAAAAGCTTCAACTCCCGCATTATTAAGCATAACTCAAAAACTACCGATCAGATCTTGATCAAATTTAAATGGGACCACATGCGAAGCACCGCCATTTAAATAAAAGAAGAATCATCAAATTCGGTTCACCTAGAAGAAAGTTCTGTGGTAACACACATAAAATTAAAATAAAAAAAAAAAAAATAAAAAATACAGTCGAATTGAGAATACCTTCTCCTTTTTTGAAGTCATAATATTACGAAAATGGAGTTTTTGGAATATTTTTATTTTTGTTTATACGGTTTGGGATAAACTAAAAATGTCTCTATAATATCGCATTACTATCGTTCGATAGCAAAGTATATGGAAAACTATTTCGATAAGAATCTTATAAATCTTTCGAAAAAAAATTTTAAGATACAGATGTTGAAAATGAAATAATTCGATTTCGGTAATGATAGGTGTTTTGTTAAATGCATCATAGATAATCCGCGAAACTGACTACAGTCACAGTTGTGAATTTCTGCAACCGGTGAAACCATCAGGAACTTTCAATGCGAATTATCCCACTTTTCAGCCATCCTGTTTTATTCCGAGCATGCTGACGCAATACCTATTTGTTCATTCTTACCGTACTAAGAATGTGTACAGTTCCCCCAAGAAGACACTAGCAACATTATCTTTTTACCATAAACGCGACACTCTAACGAAATTGCGATTACATTTTTAATTATTTACGCGTGGCTCGGCAATCAAACGTCCAATTCTGTTGTTCTTAATGTTCTAGGCACATGATGGTAGCGACCGTGATGTAGACGAATAAAGTTACAAGTGAGTGGGAGAAATATTGCTACAGCGCATATCCATGAAATGACGGCTACGTTAGAAGAAAATGAAAAATTTAGACATCAGAACGTCATTGTAACTTGATTCGAATCTGCGAAAGCAACTTCACCGGGAAGCACAACAATGGAGACTGCTCTCCCTCTCGAACGGAGAATCTTTTAGTATAATGCTAAGAAACGTTCCCGATGTGAAAGAATAACATTTGCAGTGGTCGGGAAAAACCGGCATTTTCAAATGTACACTTCGGTTTTGTGTGTGTGTGCGTTGAAGCCAGTCCTAAATACCGTACACAAGCGAAACAAACAGACAGATATTACATGTGGCAACCGAATTTTGCACATTTGGCTTTTGCAGGATTTTTGCTGCATAATTCATAAGGCGTACAAATGCTCGTTAAGCCACTGAGAACTGTTTTCCTAGAATATTCAATGCGAGACACGCGCGATTTTGAGATGTTCACGAATGACGTACTCGACCCAATAATATCTAGGTCACTTCGAATTTTACTAAATTCGCTCCCCGTTCTTATCGTATTAGTCATTTTCCTGTCTCGGCTAAAAAGTAATTCCTAATGCGCCCTTGTCCCTGGTCGAAGAAATTCCGTTTCGAAAAGTGCGCTCCCGTTTTAACACCAGCTTCCAATTCAGCCCTTACATTTCTGTAGAACCATCAAAATGCAGACCTTTTCACAGGTCGAATAGGTTTTTTAATTCTGTGCTTTTCAAAAGCGGCCTTCTCACCTTCCCTCTATGTGTGTATGTTCGCTGTCATCTACTGTACCCGTTTCCGGGAAAAATCTTCAGCAGTCTCTGCCCGACCATCTCAATATTCGGGGAAAGCTGTAAAAGTTGGTCATTTGAAAATAGTTCTAGCTTTTCAGTGTATGCAGCAACGGGATACGAATTAGGTCCTAGGGGTCTTGTTCTATTCACTCCTTTGAAATATATTACGCGATAGGTAAAAATACCGCAATCATATAGTGTTAGTTGGCCATAGCGGATTTTCTCGACTGATCCAGAGACATATAAATCAAACTATTAACTTTCCCACACGTTACCGCACATCTTGCATACTTTCCTTTTCTTCGTTAAATGTTATTTCTCGTTTAGCCCAGTTCTCTTCCCTTTTACATGCAGTCTTCAGAAGAAAAAAAAAACAAACCTTTTATTATTATTATTATTATTATTATTATTACATTAAAAGGTACACAGGCACCGGCTGCTCGAACGGGCCATATGCACCCGGGAAGCGGAAGGGATACTAAATTGAGTTTAGGAGGTTAAGGGAATGAAGGAATTGGAACGCACTGTGGATATGACACGGAGAATCAGCTAGGAGTTGGGATAAGGAAGGGGGGAGGCCATGCTGGGCTCTAAGTGCTATAAGGGAATGACAAGATGTTAGTAAATGGGGAATGGAAAGCTGGGTTCTTTTGCAAAAGGGACAAAGAGGGGGATCGGTGCGCTGTAGGAGATACGAATGGGTCAGGCGGGAGTGGGAAATCCTAAGTCTGGTAAGAATAATATTTTTCTTCCTTGAACGAAATAGATGGGGATCTGAGATAGAGGATCAGGTTTAACAAGGAAACGGTTTTTTTGTTGACTAGAACTCCATACTTGTTTCCAGGATTTAATTATAAAGGATTTCATATCGCTGGTAGAAGAGAAGTACGAGGATATGGATGGAAGCCGGGATGCTTCCCTAGCAGCTCGGTCGATGGCCTCGTTACTAACGAGACCAATATGATGCACATGAAAGATAAAGAAATTTGGGATCGAATAAGGAGATCGTGAAGGAGAAGGATGCGTTGTACAATTGCATTATCTGTGTAAAAGTTGTAGAGGGCCATTAGAATACTGAGTGAATCAGAAAGGATGAGGTATTTAGAAAGAGGTGGAACGGAGGAGAGGAACTCAAAACACTTGAAGATGGCGAAAGATTCAGCCGAAAATACAGAGCAGGATTTCGGAAGCCGGAAGCGATGGGTGGTAGGAGGAACAAAAAAGGCTGATCCATACCTCCTCTTGGAAATGCAGTTCTAAGCTGTTCAGGAAAATTCGAGGCCGTTGACAGTATTTAGTGGTCCGATGAAAATCTACACATGTTATCTTTTCCGCAGAGAATTTGAAGCCTCGAGCAGACGCCCATTCGGAGAGGTCGTTAATACATAGTTGCATGACTGCTTGCTCTGGTAGGTGAAGAGAATTGAAATGTTATCGTCAAATCATCAGCAAACAGACTAAACTGCACGGGCGCTCGGACGGCTAGCTGGATGTCATTGATGACCAATAGAAAAAGTGTTACGCTAAGGACACATCCTTGAGGCACCCCATTTTCCATGGAAAACAGCTGCGAAAAAGTGTCCCCTAACCGAACTCTGATTTGCCTGTTCGTTAGAAAGCTTTGGATAAGACTGGCCATGCGACCACGGATTCCTGCTTTATGCAGGCTCGTAAGGGCCTGATATCTCCATACCGTGTCATACGCTTTTTGAAGATCAAAGAAGACAGCATATAAGTGCGCACGATTAGTAAATGCTTTCTGAGCCTTAAGTTGGAGATTTACGATAGCCTGAATTGCTGAGCGGTATTTGCGGAATCCATATTGGTGAGGAGTAAATATGTTGTTCATTTCGAGGGTCCATATTAACCTTTTTTGAACAATTTTTTCCAATAGTTTGCCCAGAGTACTTATTAACGCGATAGGCCGGTAGCTATTTGCTTCGGTTTTTACTTCTCCTTTTTTTTAATATTGGGATTACTACGGCTATTTTCCATCTCGTAGGGAATATTCCCTCATTCCACAATCCGTTCAGTATATGTAATAAATATACTTTAGCCGATAGATGTAGATACTTTAACATAACAGGATGAACGTTGCCCGGACCTGGCGAGGAATCATGGACATAATATTGGATACAATGTTCTAGTTCCCTTAGCGATATGGGACAATTGTACTCTTCCTTGTTACTGGAACCGAAGCTCAATGGAATGGCTTCTGTTCTTTGTTTATAATGCATAAATTCTTCGCAATAGTTCAAATTAGACGATACGGCGGAGAAAAGGGAAGCTAACATGTCGGCCATTTCGTTAATGTTGGTAATAAGTAAACCGTCTTTGAATAAAGCGGAGATAGTTTCCTTATAGTTTTTCCCATTGATCAGATGGATTTTCTTCCACATAGCGGAAATGGGCACATGCTGATTAATAGATGATGTAAAATCTTGCCAGCACTTCCTTTTGGCTGCTCTGATGAGAGAACGTGCATGGTCACGTCGTTTGCGATAATTAATAAGGTTCGTTATTGAGTTGCGCCTTTTTAGTACTCTCAATGTCTTTTTACGGAGATTTATTGCCTTTGCAATATTATTGTTCCACCAAGGAACCCGTTTATGTGACGACGGACTGGACGAGGACAAGGGTATAGCTAGACGTCCAACTTCAGTGATTTTTTTTGTTAAAAATTCGACATCTTCTTCTACATCATCGAAATGTCTGGAGTGGATTTCGGTGCCCTCAGTGAACCTTGGCCGGTTAGCTTCCTTTATCTTCCATTTTCGACACCGCGACGATTGAAAGCTGGGTACGTTGTATACCAGGAAGATGGGGTAGTGGTCGCTATTGCAAAAATCTATGTGGCTTTGCCAGTCAATTTGATCGATAAGATCGACGGAGATCAGCGTAAGATCGACTGACGAAAAACGCCCTGTTTTTGCATCAATGTGAGTTGGTTGATCCCATTTATTTATTAAAGCGATGATATGATTATATTGATAAATAGGTTATTAATTTGATTTCCTCTGGAATTCTGATATCTGGAGCCTCGCGTATAACTGTGTGCATTGAAATCGCCAAGAAGGATAAACGGCTCTGGTAGCTAATTTACAATTTCTTCAAAATCGTATAGTAAGGTTTGCCGGTTTGGTGGAATGTAGATATTGCTTATTGTGATGGGTTTACGGTGAATTGTTGGGAGTGCTGTTGTAACGGTAACTGCTTGAATATCGAAGGTAATTGAAAGCGGAATCACTTGTGGAATAGAATCATGTATCAAGGTTAAAACTCCTCCAGCCGCTATTGAGTGAGAGGTATCATCGAATCGGAATGGTTTGTAACTACGAATAGAAAAACACTGATTAGGTTTTAAATGGGATTCTTGGATGCATATCACTGGTGGTTGGTGTTGAGCTATCAACGTTTGTAACTCAGCCAGGTGCGAGAATACACCATTAATATTCCACTGCAGGATTTTACTCATGATTCGTTAGATCTGTTTCTGAGCCAGAGGTGCTACTAATCAGTGCGTTAACCAGCCTGGTTAACTTGTTTTTGATTCCCTGTCCTACTATAAAGTTCTTCAGGATGGGTAACGAGTTGACAATTTTTTTAGGATCTATATCCATCTGTTTAACTGCTTCAACATAATTCGTTTCAGTGAGAATAGCAAGCATGATGTCTCCGAACTGCTCTGGCGTAACATCATAACGATCAACGTTTTCCTCCAATTCTTCTTTGGCCACCTTAATTGTTTCCACTAAATTGTCATTTTTGTCTTCGGCTAGTTTCAGCTTCTTAGGTGTTGGAATGTGTCTTTCTGGGATTTTTCTTGAAGTTGTTTCGATCGACGATGAAGAAGTGGAAGAAGAGACCGTTCGTTTGAATGGCGGGATCGGAGTGATTTTCGGATATCCTTTATCGATGGGCTGAATGACAATTCGTGCTTCATCTTTAAATCCCTCAGTGGAGGGCAGAATTGTACTATCATTAGCAGATTGGGTCGTATCGTCGACCATTAACACATCTGGACATTGGGCTGCTAGGTGGCCTTTACGCTTACATTGGTAGCATATTGAGCTTTCTTCCGCTAAAAAAATCCGGTAGGTGGTGTCATCGTGAGTGACTACTAAAGAGTCGGGTATAAGCGCAACTGACTCCGGGGACACATAAAATTGCTTTTTGTTTGTCAGAATATGGGCTAGAGCAGATGACGCAAATCCTTTTTAATTCGTCCTCGATCACATTGGTTGGGATACTAGGACAAACATGGGAGATGATAATGCGTTTGGCTCTATTAATTAAGCGACGGATGTTAATCGTTTGGTTATTAATCGTTAAAACTCAGTTTTGGTCGACTACGTTGTCCACGATTTGTTTCGAAGTGAAAAAGATGCAGAATCTTTGATTCGACATGCCTGTAGGCTGCTCTAATCTGCTGAGAGTTGACAAATTCAGTGATTTTTTCTACATATTCATGCTGTCGGGCGTCATCGATAGTGAGAATCACAGTTGCGTGAGTTTTATCTAAGACTAGTTCTTTGTTGACAATTCCTGCGTAAGACGCAGATGATGTTTTCTGGTTCGCTGGATTTGGCATAGTGCCTAGGTCTGTGAAGGAAGTTGTAGTATTGCATTTTGTAGATATGTCTGTGTTTGATTCATTGTTAGATAGATTTGGAAAAGTCGCACTGGTAAGTGAGAATGCTTTGTTTTTTGGCGGTTTCGCGGTCATTTTGTTGCTTGCAGTTTTGGTTTTTTTTTCAAGTGATAAAAGTAACTTGTGTGTTCGCGTTAGTTTCGCTCTTGCTACGGTCAGCTGATAAGAAGAAATTAACGGTGAGATCGTTTTATTTTATTTTATGTTATCGTAGCTGATAACGCCGGACTAATCAAAAAAAACCTTTTATTATACTACGTGTCATCAAATTAGTTAATAACCTTATTTTTAATTTTTCCATTAGAGAAACACATTCGGGTTGGGAAGAAAACATTAAATGCCATCAACTCGAAAATTTTAAATCCTGTTAAACATGAAGGATTTGCCCCCTCCTATCGATAACTTACCGAACAAAAATTAATTCACACCGAGTTTTAATTCTTTTTCATCACAAGTCACTATCGCCATTAATAGGAACAGAGTTTTTCCCCTGCATTATTTATTTTTTTTTTTTTATTATTAAAAATACCACTCAAAATTTCTGTCGGTTTTACAATTTTTGACTAATTTCTAGCACTACGCATCATTTGTAAAATAGTCGTAAAATATAAACTAAAGAAATTGCTACGGTAAGCTAATAAGAAAAAAAATTTGTTTCTCAGTTAAAAATGTATGCGTTGGAAGAGATGTTATTAAAAACAATCAATAAAGTACAAGTAAATATTAAAAAAAGGAAAGGAGGAATTAATAGAATAAAAATAAAAAAAAGACAGAACCGAAAAGAGGTACGAAGAAATTTGTCACGGCGAATACAAATGCTGATTTGTATTCACAACTTCGAGTACACTGCCAAGTCTGCTGATAGATTACATTTGTCTCGAAACTGCCAACCGAAACTGTTATTGATCGCCCTATGGGATATTTTAATATTAACCTTAAATTTTAATTATTAGTTTATTTAAAGATTTTTCTAATAAAAAACTAAAAATTAAGACTGTAGACAAATTTTTTACGTCCTTGCAGCTATTTATAATCTCGAAAACAGCATGGCCAGTTTTTACGGAAATTGGCCCAAGAGGGGGTTATTGAACAAAAAAACTGTTTAACTACGTCTTTTGAGTGCGTTAGTATATACCTCGGGAAAGGCTAATTTTATTGGAAATTGGTAGCGAGATAGATCTGGGGACCTGTAGAAGGTTTAAGATAAAAAAATTTCAGCTAAACATTGTTGATCATGATAAGCAGATAATACGTAGGGTTTTAAGTTGGAAAAGAATGAAATAAGGTATAATTTTTAGTTGTCCATAAGAAAATGTTGTTCATATGAACTGACAATTAATATTTAAGATCAATTTTAAATTATCTTATGACGATCTTTTTTATTTTTCAAGATTTAATTGTAATTTATTTATTATTTTTAACAATGCCACTTTAACCCTGGAATACTGTCTAAAATAAAAACTGGGTTGTTACTAAATATACGTCTCTCTTAGATGTATATGCCATTAAAACCGATTGTAATGCTTGGAATTATGAGATTTCAAGTGAAAGTGGCTTTTTTCATTCATCTTTAGGCTAAAGGGATATCAAATACTTACAAACGCATAATTTCAAAAGTATCTTTGTTGGCTCTTCTATTTATAAATTGGCTTTTTTTTAAAACCCCCCCGCCTGGGTTTGCTAGCAAAGAGCATTAGCCCAGAAAAAGGGAATAGAATAGAAATTATATTTTTATTCTGTCGACAATGGAATCAAGGAACACCCCTAGGACAGGAACAACAGAGATAGTAGGTAGAGAAAGAACATAAGAGGCGTTGAAAGGAGCAGGAAGACCAAGCTTTAAAAGATGATAATAAAGTAACTCACGCTCGCGAGATAAACCGGAGCACTCGAAGAGCACGTGATTCACATCACAAACATACTGGGAACCTTCAGGATCCAATGGATAATTATGAGATGCAGCCAAAGAAAAACGATTTAAAGAAGGAAGGAGACTATGCGAGAAACGGAGGCGAGATAATTTAGTAATTATGGACCGACGCAAACTGGGAAACTCATAGAACCAAGGACGAGGAGGAAGAACAGGATTAATCAAGAGATAAAAGGAATTAGGATTAGTGAAAAGAGATACATAAACAGAATGCCAAAGTCTAAGATGGCAGGATTTAGTTAGAAGAAGAATATTGTATGCTGGAACCCTACTAATAAAATTCCCATTGGAAACAGCAGCTTTAGCAAGAAGGTCGACGGCTACATTTCCATCAATGCCTGCATGTCCTGGAATCCAAAGAAAGTCAATCTGGGTACACGTCGATGAGGATAGATCATGAAGAAGAGAACGAATAGAAAGGATAATAGCATTAGTGGAAGGAGAAAGGGAAGCTGGAGATAGCGCTAGAAGAACACTTAAAGAATCAGAAACAATAAGGAATTTGGAAGAACTTGCAGAAGAAGAAATATAAATAATGGCTTGTAGAATGGCAACAGATTCTGCAGTAAAGACAGAACAAAAGGACGGAAGTCAAAGACCGAGAATGAAAGAACTGAGGGCACAAGAATGCCGCCCCAACTCCGATCGGGCTCTTCGATCCGTCAGTAAAAATTAAAGAGTGATCACGGAATAGAGAGTTTATTGTATTATTAAATTCCATACTGACGATATGAGAGGGAGCGGATTTAAGGAAGCATGGCATGAAGATGATATTTGGTGGCTTTAAAAATTTGGAATAGACGTAAGAAAAAAATGGAAGCTTGTGATGAGGAATGACAAAAGGGGAAAATTTAGAAAGGCGAAACGATATATGAGATAGTATAGGAATTTTATTGGAGGAAAAACGCCAGTGACGAAGGATAAAAGAGTAAGAGGTACTGATATTTGACGAGGAAGTGGAAAAACGTTTAATGAGAAAGCGATAATCCAAATAAGATCTTCGGATGAACAGAGGATAGATATTGGATTCAGATAGAATGGCTGGGATAGGAGATGACCTCAGAGCTCCGAGACAAAGCCGAAGGCAACTGTTTTGGAGACGATCTAATTTGTAGAGAACGGATTTGGAAGCGTAGCCATATAAGAAGCTGCAATAATCCAGTCTAGAGCGTATGAGAGATTTATACAACATTATTAACACAGATAGATCGCCTCCCCATCTCGTAGGTGAGAGAGCTTTAAGAAGGTTTAAAACTTTAAGCGAGGAAGCATATAAATGGCTGATATGTTCATGGAAAGACAGACGAGGGGATAAAGTGATGCCCGGATAACGAAAAGAACTGACTATTGGAATGGAATGATTTTTAAGATTTATTTCAAATGAGCCCGGGTTGTAAGGTCGAAGGGTGAAGACTACAGCTGCTGATTTTGGAGCGGAAATGAAGAGATGAATGTTAGAAAGGGCCTCTTCTAGAGTACTTAAGGAGCTGTTTAGTTCCTCATTGGCAACTAGAAGATTACGGGAAGAGGAGTAAACAAGGATATCATCTGCAAAAAATAAAGTTTTGGATTTTAAGGAGAGAAAACCAATTTTGGAAACATATAAATTAAATAAAGTAGGGCTAAGGCAAGAACCTTGCGGAAAGCCCTGGAAGACCTTCCTTGAGGCGAAAAAGGAAGGAGCAGAAAGGAGGAGAGTTCTACTTTGAAAAAGATTGATAATTAGGAAGGATATGGATGCAGGGATATTTAAAGACATCATAACGTTTTTGAGCGTGGGAAGATGGACGCTTCCGTATGCACTGGCTACATCAATAAAAGCTGCAATTGTGAATTCTTTGGAAATAAATGATTTGTAAATGTCAGCAAGGAAAAGACTGATACAATCTGGAGGGCCTAAGCCAGGACGAAAACCGAACTGGTTGTCTGGAAGAAAGTTATTGTGTTCCAGCCACCAGACCAGCCGTTTGTTAAGCATGCTCTCAAAGAGTTTTCTTAGGCAAGAAGCTAAAGAAATGGGCCGAAAGGCAGAGGAATTATTCTTGGGAATTGGGATAACAACGAAGGTGTTCCATGAATCAGGAATAGAACCAGATTGCAGGAAGGAATTAAAGATGATTAAAAGAATTTGGAGAGACTTTACAGATAGGTTTTTGAGGATGGAGTAAGAAATTTTATCATGGCCCGGACAGGAGTTGGAGGAGTTTTTCAGGGAAGAAAGAAGTTCAGAGAGGGAAAAGTTAGAGGAAAGGAAATGAGGTGATAATTGGTAAGGAGGAATTAAAGAATCCACTTCATCATAGTTAGGGACATAATCAGGAGCTATGGAGTCAAAGAAAGAAGAAAGAGTATCCTTAGGAAGACTGGAGCTAGACGGGCGTTCGGAAATAGAATTTCTAAAAGCTTTTGCCAACTTCCACACTTTGGAAATAGGAGTCAATCGAGAAAAGGAAGAGCAAAAGGATTTCCAAGCGTTTTTCTTGGCGTTTTTGAGAATATATCTGGCTCTAGCGTTCGAACTCTTGTAAGTCAAGAAATTATTAAAAGTAGGTTGAGAGCGGAATGATTTAAAGTTAGACAAACTTTGATTGACAGCAGCTGTGCAGTCCCCATTCCACCACAATGATGAAGCTCTTAAAGAATGACTTTTCCGGGCTTGAGGATAGAGTGGGGAAGACAGTGTTAGAGCAGAGGAGATAGAATTAGTAAAGGATGAATATTGTGAAATAGCATCGTTTTCTACTTGTATTGCAGGAAGGTCTGAGTCCACAATAAACCGAAATCTATTCCAATCAGTTTTATGCAGGTTCCAATCAGCATAATGCAAAGGCGTAAATGAAGATGAAAGAGAAGGGAGATGGAAGTCATTAAGAACAATGAGGATCGGAACGTGGTCACTGCCGAAGGTACCATCTAGAGTTTTCCACGAGGATTTAAGAGCTGTGTCGGAGGAAACAAAAGATAGATCGATAGAACTAGAAGTAGACGATGATTTGAAGAAGGTGTGAGAACCATCATTTAGGAGAACTAAATTATAATTGAAAATTACTTCCTCTATAATTGTGCCATTCCTGTTATAACTGGAACAACCCCATAGAGGCGAGTGGGAGTTCCAGTCGCCGCCGACCATGAAAGGGCGAGGAATAGAATTCAAAAACAAGTCAAATGGGAAATCGCGTAAGTTATAGGACGGTGGGATGAAGTTTCAGGTTGCGAGACGAGACAATGGTGATAATAGCAATAGGAAACATATATTTTTGGAATAAGGCATATGATGTCTGTATTCTCAGTAATGCAATCCGGGAGAAACATAAGATTACAGAAGGAAATGTGATAGGAATTAACGGCCTGAGCTCCGGAATGCTGGTTAGCCTAGATAAAGGAATATGGAAAGAGAACGACAGAGTAGAAATTTGGGAAAAAACATAAAATTCAATGACAAGAACCATAGCGAATTTTATACATATGCAAGAGGAGAAATTAGAATGGAATTTCACAATCATAAGGACCATTAACGGAAATACAGGAAGTTGACCAGTTACGTAGCCGTAGAATTCGGAGGACAGTGAGCAAATAACAGTTGGAAAAGCTTGAGCGATGCCAAGCGAAATTCAGGATTTTGACGTAGGTTAGGAGGGGTATTTTGAAGGTTTAAGCTGAAGTCTAGCTTATCGACAGCTTCTTCTGCTGACATGGGAACGGAGGAGTTGGGATTAGGAAAAATTAGAGTAGTCGGTACCTGTTGTTGCAAGCAAGAGTTAAGTGAGTTGGGAAGAGAATAAGAAGGAACGTTATAAGACGATGTACTGTGCGTTGATTCGGGGAAAAAGAGGTCGTTACGATAATTACGATTGTTTGACGGAAGAGGAGGAAAATGCTGATTAGGAACGGGAAGAGATTTGGGAGATCGTGACCGATTGGGTCGGCAAGAAAACTTGGAAGGAGAAGAATGCAGGTTTTTTTGAGCAATTGGCTTATCCTCAGTCTTATGAATCATTGACGAGTGTTTAACTTTATCATGAACTCACCAATGCACTTATCAATTTTACAGACTCATAGAATAATTTTAAAAATAACAGCACTTTTTTCTTACTTCATAGGGAATTTGAACGTGAAAAATAGATTAGAATAATGAATAGAAAACATTTATCACAAGATATCAATAAAAATAGTAGGAATAAACAAAAAAAAAAAAACCCAAAATGCGAAGTAGGTTATACGTAGGTTTTTGAAGGAAATAAAATCCGTAGGTATAACACAGCTAAATGGAAAAATGTCACTACAAAATATATCACATTCAAAGAAGTAAACAGCGAACGAGGCACTTTGCTCGTACGAGCTATCATAGCATACATTGACATGTAATTTAGACTATTTCCTTCCTTTTTCTTTTCTATATATTAATGTATGCGGCGTGTAATATGTGCGGGTGTATTATTGTGTCCTATATATATATATATATATATATAATTGAGCTGATTGATATATTTTCTTTTTTTTTTATTTTTTTATGGTTTAATACGTTCGACTTTGGTAGTAGGAATGATTAATTGTAATTTTGTTTACTAGAATAAACGATAATAAGAGTGTTGGGCACTCACGCAACGGGCATACAAGCCCAGTAAGATCCACAGCTTATTTATTTATAAAAAAAAACAAAAAAACATAAACGTGTGTGCTGTTCTCTCCACAAATTGGTTTCTCGCATTTGTAACAAATCATCTCGGACATTCTTCGCTTTTTGTACGAACAATAACTGCAGTACTGTTTCTTCAGGACTTTTTCTTGTGGTTCTTGAACTGCTGGTATGGCATCAGATATTTTTAAAGTTCTTCTTATAGTGTCTCGAACAGACGTAGGAAAAATTACGTTAGATACTAACTATGCGTCTCAAAGACGCGCGCTATGTTACTAAGGAACGTCAAGTACTCATTCTGAATGTATCTGACGGCGGTAGGAACCGAACTGACGGTGATGCGATAAGACGCGTGAAGCATACCCGGAAGGCTTTTGTTTTTCATAAAACAGAAATGGCGCAACATTCGTTGGGATGGCGGCCTACGTTTCTTGAACGTATAGTTGTTATTCTAGGTTGTTTTTTTTTTTTAAGCGTATCCCGCGGGGCTGCAGTAACTGATCATCACAGTTCTTAACGGATTTGTTTCTTAATTCATTTATGTTATCAATTTTTTTAGTTAAAATTCTATCCTCCTTACAAATAGGTACACAATGATAAAAATTAGTCGAAAACTGTAAAGCCGGCGGAAATTTTGAGTAGACATTTTTAATAATGCCGGAAACTGTATTGTAAAAAATTAATGAGGATAGTGACGAAGATTAATTCTACTTAATTTATTTTATACATTTATTAATCTTATCGACATCTTATCGACATCTTTGTGGCGTGGTACGCTTCTATTGTTCGAAACATTATTAAATATATGATTTGCAATACTTATATTCGGTCTTTTTTGACCTTGAAAAAGCTTTCGACCGCGTATGGTGATATGGTATGCTTACTAAGCTGAAGAACGCCGGAATCAGCGGAAACATGGGCAATTTCATCCTTAACTTTCTTTCTGATAGGGCGATCCGAGTTAGGATTGGCTCTAAAATATCTTCCTCCTTCCTTATCGAAAATGGTATTCCGCAAGGCTCAGCGCTGAACGTAACATTGTTTATATTATACATAAATGATATGGCAGATTGTATACGGCCGCCAGTTACAGCCCGCTTATATATTGATGATCTTAATATATCCCTTCCTTCTAACCTTCCGTCCAATGCGAGATCAATCCTTCAATCAACAATCAATAACTTGGAAATATGGGCTGATAACAATAGCCTGGAATTCTCTCCGACAAAATCCGTATGTGTGAAATTTCACAAGAGACGCCAGCGTGATCCCGATTCCGACATAACTCTTTTCCTAAGGAATTCACCACTCCCGTTGCTCCACACAATTAAATTCTTGGGTCTTGTGTTTGATGAAAAACTGTCCTGGTCACATCACATTCACCATCTTAAAAATAAATGCATGAAATCCTTAAATATACTAAAATGTCTGTCAAATCCGAAATATAGCATAAATCCTAAGCTCCTGCTAACTGTGTACAAATCTCTCACTTTAAGTAAATTGACCTATGGGTGCCAAGTTTATTCCTCATCAAACAAGGCACTTCTTAAATCACTTGACACAATCCATCATACTGCTATACGAATTATCTTGGGAGCGCATAGGACGTCGCCATTGTTGGAAATCTGTTCACTCGCGGGCATCCCACCCTTAACGGTTATCCGAAATTCTTATGAATTCAGAGATTTATTTTACTGGTACCAAGCTAAATGAAATCCCACTACCGTTTTTTCCAAACGATCCCTTCCCCAGTGTACTATCCCTCCTTAAGGAAAGAGGAATTAACTGGAACTCTGACCTTGCACATCAGCATGTTGAACTCCCCTGGGAGGATACTCCGATTGTTGCGGATTTATCTCTGCTGAGCGATCGCTCGGACCAGGATGTCATTCTGCCGTCCCAGTACGTGGCGGAAAAAATGCAACTTTTTCCCAGCTACAGACAGCTGTATACAGATGGTGCCAAAGCAAACCCCCTCAATGGGTCCTCGCCGGTGGCTTGCGCCTACGAGGTGGAGGGAGTTGTTCATGCGATTCGGCTCCACGACTTCTGTTCAGTGCTGGAGGGGGAGCTGTATGGTATTTTCTTCTGCTTGAGAGAATATCTGCAGTCTTACCCCCAACGTCGAAATGCATTTCTAATCACAGATTCCTTGCAATCGATTAGGACACTCCAGACACCTAAAACCTCTCACATATTATCTCGAAAAATAAAGCGCATCATTAACGTGCTTTTCCGGGCTGGCTCACAGGTAACATTCTTGTGGGTCCCGGGTCATACCGGTGTGCCGGGGAATGAGCGTGTGAACTTGGCTGCTAAGGCAGCAACATATGGTCCAATGCCCGAAGGCACTCCTCTTCCTTAATTAGGGTCATCCTTTTTTCAGCAACATAAGGCAGACACATGGGAAATTATGTGGTCGGCTCACACATCATGGCTGCGATCCATTAAGGTGAGCACTGAGCCTTGGTGGCCACCGATATCCATGTCCCGCAGAGAGTTTGCAGCATTAACTAGACTCCTCATAGGGCACACAGCAATATCCCACAACTATTTGCTGGAAGGAACATCTCCTCCCTCTGCCTGTTCCATATGCAATTCCCCAATTTCACCAACCGCTGAACACGTTCTGGAATATTGCCTGCCTGCAGGCACCTCCAACTTACCGACGGTTGCGTTGTCAAACAAACCAAAACAGGTCCAGGATATACTAAACCATATTAGAGCGGCTAACATATTAAAACACTTCTGATCCTGCACTGATCCATGTGCTGTAATAATCCCGGCAATTACACACAGCACATGGACCATATAAATTTAAAAAAAAAAAAAAAAAAAAAAAAAAAAATATATGATTTTTTATTAATAAACTATTATTGGTATGTATCGAAAAAAGGGTTTTTAATTTTTTTCACCACAACACACCGTGTACGAAAAGTACGAAAAAGTAAAGGAGCGTAAAAATCGTTTACCGCTAAAATCTAGTGATGTCGTGTCCGAAAGTCTATAGTTAAAAAATGCATTTTAGTTTATTTGTTTTAAAAAAATTGAGTTTAAATTTAAGAATTGTAAAAGTATTTTATTTTCGTGCCTTTTACTTGGTAGGCGTATTTTTCTATAAACAACTCGAAAAATGTTCGAGATTAACGACTGAAACTTGCTGTGATTTTTGTTTTATCCAGTACCAAAATGTATTTCCAAATTTCGATAGGAAACGCGCCAGATTCGGCATGCTTATCATCCGGCTCTACTATGTGTAGCCTACGAAAATTTATTTTTTGAATTGATCTGTTTGGCGCGCGCGCGCGCGCGTGTGTGTGTGTGTGTGTGTGTGTGTGTGTGTGTGCGTGTGTGTGTGTGTGTGTGGTGGGAGCGGCTTTATAAATAAGTTCTACATTCCCGCTACTTAGTTAAAAGTTTTCCCGATGCTGCCACAGCATTGCTGTTTATAGTAAGTTCATCCATTTAGTTATATTATAGTTTTAATTTAAAGTAAAAAAGAAAAAAATAGAAACAGAAGGGGAACTTAAACTTTCATGAATGTATATATGTTCCTCTGCTCGCTTTGCTTATTCAGCTCCCGACACTCTTGCCCATTATGTATATAAAAGAAAGAAATTATAATTTGAATGGCTTCATAATTATAGGTGTACAAATTTAAAATAAAATAAAAAAAATTTACCTCTCGTTTACGGTAAATAGAAATACGTTTCGAATAAAGCCAGAATAATTTAAAATTGAGAATATGAGAGCGTAATAATATAACATACAGACAAGGTTTATACTAAATAATGGAAATAAAAATTCAACCTATTAGTATTTCTAACTATTTGTTTAGCAAATCACGTTATTTAAAACTAAAATACGAAAAATTTCGAAACTTTTTTCTATATAACAGAAAACTATAGATATAGATATCGATATGGATATAGATAAGTTTGTCTCTTTCTCCTTTATATGCTGTAGTGGATAAACGTGTAGGCCGATATACTCCAGTTGAGTAGGCTGAAGTGGGTTATTGTAGACTGGAAGTTTGCGAGCGCTATGGCCGATCATGCGGAATTTTGTAATTTCTTGCTGAACGAAACCATCAATGTTATTTCGTGTAATTTTGCGAAACTTCAAGTTTCTTCCTTTAATCGGGTCATTACTGAAAGCTCACGCTTGCGGTGATTTAAAGTTTTAATCAATTCATTTAATTTTATTATTTGTGCAAACAAAAAACTTATTGCTCGAGAACAAATGTATTTTTGTTGCGTTTGCGGAATTATTACTGCTGGTTCCTCTAATCGAAATCTAAAGATTAATAAAACCTTCTTTTGGCTCTTAACTTTTGTCTAGTTTCCTCTCTCAGTTCACTATCGTACCTGATTCGATTAAAAGTAACATGAAATTCTTTTCGTCGAATAAATACTTCATCAGCTAACATGCTAATTAACTCGGTTATAAGAAGAGTGAACATTTCTCACCGATAAAAATTCGAAATGAAATGGCACATCGAACATGGTTCATTGAGGAATTCTGCATCGATCGAACTTACTACTTCGTAAATGCGCTTATACTTTAAATTTCGTATGCATAGCACGCCCCCATTTGTCTTATGTTTATCAGACATAGAACGCTAGTTTTCCTGCTGGAAACTCTGTTAGCTTACACCAAACTGACACTCGTGTCCCGAAGTCTCGTGCTATCTTATCCGTTGCTCCAATAATTCAGAGTCAATATGTAAATTAGAATGTAAATTCAGCGCACTGTAGTGAGTACGAAAATTACGGGAAATTGACGCCATACTATAAACAATGGGAATAAAACTAATAAAAGTTTCATAGAAATTGCATTAATCTATTACGCGTGTCATGGCGGATCTTCTTTAACCAGTGTCTGTTGGCTGAATTTCATTAGTCAAAAGTAATCGCGTTCTTCGTAATTTTTCCAATTTTAACGATTTGCAAAATAAGCTTCTGTTATAGGGCGAAAACATTAATTTCAGAAGGCAAAAACCGTGAATAAAAGAGTATTTTTTTCTTTTCTTAACACTATTATTTTTTTTTTTTTTTTTTTTTCGTTTAGATTCTCCAGATTTAACCAATCAGCATAGTTTTATTTTTCTTTTTTTTTTGTGAAAATACAGACAAATAGTAAAGATTTATATGAAGGTACTAGCGTGTAACCAATGGAGAGTATTTTTTTTTTTTTAATATTTACTATGGGTTCGTCAGCAAGGACATTAGCCCAAGAAATGGGAATAGAGAAAAAATCAGATTTTTATGAGGCGTGAAACATTCAACAAGAATGTATCAAGCGCCTGAATGACAGAAGGAGAAGGAAGGGAAAGAATAAATGCAGCACAATAGGGAGTAGGAACATTGTTTGATAAGAGAGAGGAGTAAAAGGAAGATTGTTCAGATGAAAGTGATGAACATTCGAACATTATGTGATCAGGATCACATACATGTTGACTGTTAAGAAGATGTAAAGGACAATACGGAGATGCCGCGAGAGAGAATCGGAAAAGCGACGAGGGAAGCCAGCTGTGCCCAAAGCGGAGGCGGCATATTGCCGAGATGCTGGAGCGACGCATAAAAGGGAAGTCAAGAAACCAGGAACAGAAAGGAAGAGAAGGCTGGATGGACAAGTAAAAGGAATCCGGGTTTGAGAATGAGGAGTAGTAGTAGTTAAACCATAATTGGTTGTGCGCTGCAGAGGACAGAAGATTAATATTGACGGATGGAAAAGTAGTAAGGAACCTGCCGGAAGAAGAAGCTCGCCGAGCTAATAAGTCAACTGACTCATTTCCTTCTATTCCAGAATGGCTAGGGATCCAAAGGAAATTAACCTCGATTGCACAAAAAAGAAAGAGGTCATGGATCAAGGAACGTATAAAAAGGATTACATAATTAGTAGAGTGGGGAGGCAGAGAAGATGCAACAGCCTGTAGCACGCTTTGAGAGTCTGATAGAATAAGGAAATTACGAGAGACCTTCGAAGATCTGATGAAGAAAAGTGCATGGAGGATAGCAATAGACTCGGCACAGAAAGTCGAACAGAAGAAAGGAAGTTTAAAGGACTCAGAGTGATTTAATGAAGGACAAAGAAAGGCTGCACCAACTCCACTTGGGCTCTTGGAACCGTCCATGTAGATTGTAACGTGGTTAGAATAGTGGGAGTTTAAGGTATGTAAAAATTCCGATCTAACGGCGTGATGCAAAACGGCTGTAGGGGGAACAGAAGAGTAAAAGCAATTAATTGGATGAAGAAAGGAGGAAAAGTTAAAAGAAAAATATGGGAGCTTATCGCAAGTGTGAATGTATGGTAAAAATTGAAGGAGTCGAGTAGGAATAAGAGACAGAATTGGTGTTTTATTGGCACTAAATCGCCAATCCTGTAGAATGAGGGAATAAGAAGGAATAAGTGAGGAAGAGGAGATAGGAAGACGTTTAATAAGGAAGCGGTAGCCCAAATAGGAACGCCGAATAAAGAGTGGAGGAATGTGGGTTTCCGCTTGAATAGCAGGGATAGGAGAAGATTTCTGAGCTCCAAGACAGAGGCGGAGGCAAGTATTTTGGACGCGATCGAGCTTGGAGAGCAAAGACCTGGAAGAGTTACCATAAATAAAACAGCAATAATCTAGAATAGAACGGATACAGGATTTGTAGAATATGAGCAAAATGCACGGATCACCTCCCCAGTTCGTATGTGAAAGGGACTTAATAAGGTTGAGCCTTTTTAGTGATGACACGTATATATAGTTAATATGCTTGTGGAACGAAAGACGGCTATCCAAAAATACTCCTAAGTAACGGAAATGGTTAGCCAGGGGGATCGGATTACTATTTAAGGAAAGACTAACTAAGTAGGGGTCAAAAGGACGAAGAGTAAAGACAACAGCAGAGGATTTCGTTGGAGAGATAGACAGATGAATATTAGATAAAGCGCTTTCCAAAATCGTTAAGTAATGTTGCAGCTGGGAATTAGCGGTGGAGATACTACGATGGGTGGAGTAAATGAGGATGTCGTCAGCAAAAAAAAGGGAAGAGGAGATTGTTGACAGAGAAGCAGTTTTTATAAGGTAAATGTTAAAAAAGGTTGGACTTAGACAAGAGCCCTGCGGTAGTCCACGAAAGACCAGTCTAGAAATAGGTTCGAGCGGAGAAGAGAGAAAGATAGTCCTAGATTGGAAAAGGCTAATGACAAGAGCAGAGAAGAAGGGTGGAATATTCAAGGAGAGCATGGAATCGAATAGGGTGGGAAGGTGGACATTATCGAAGGCAGCAGAGACATCGACGAAGGAAGCAATGAGGAATTTTTTGTTGATAAAAGATAAAAACACATCTGACAAGAAAGTACAGATACAATCGGGAGGGCCGCGTCCAGGGCGAAATCCAAACATATTATTTGGCAATACTTTATTGTGCTCAAGCCACCAAATTAGTCGTCTATTAATTATACTTTCAAACAGCTTTCTGGCACAGGGAGCAAGTGAGATTGGTCGAAGAGAGGAGGAGTTAGGTTTTGGGATCGGGACAACAATGAAAATATTCCAAACAGATGGAGTAGAACCAGACGAGAGAAATGAATTGAATAAATTTAAGAGGAAACGAAGAGCGGAATCAGAGAGACTTTTTAGTACGAGAAAGGGAATTCCGTCTTTACCAGGAGAAGAATTAGAAGAATTACGTAAGGCAGCTTCCAATTCAGTGTAGGTAAAAGGAGTGAGTAGGAAATGAGAGGAGGTGAGGGGAACCGGGATGCGACAGGATTCTTGGAAGCTAGGAACGTAACAAGGAGCTAAGGAATTCATAAAACATTGAGCGTTAACATTTGACACATACAGGAATTTTAAAATTAAACATCTTAAGCTATTACTAGATATTGCGCGGTCGTTAAAAACTATTATTATTATTGTTATTATTTCGGAAAAGCCCCATCTCTGTAATTATCGTGGGAAGATTTTATATTAAGGAAATAATAATTTTTATAAACACCACGTAATTGCGATGTATTGTAAAGAACAAAATTCAAAAAACAATACAGAAACGAGTAATAGCAAACTATTTCTTGCTCTACCACTTATGACGGGAATAAAAGAGACAGATGTTAAATTTCAATCGGTTGTTTCATAAAATCTTCTGATTAAAGAGCTGTTATAATTTCGTTAATCTTTGTTAATTTCTCTTAATTTTCTCTTTGTTTCCCCTTAGTTTCAATTTTTGTAATTTTGTAATTCCTTGCCGTGTCTCTAGCCTAAGTATATGACACGTAAAATAAATAAATAAATAAATAAATTTTTTTTTTTTTTTTTTTTTTTTTTTTTTTATTTCCCTTCTACAACTAGCCCTTACAGGCTATCTAGCAGATCTTTATATGAAAGGTGCGGAGTGGAGAAGGCTAGGAGGGGGAGGGATAGGATGGAAGGTGCAGAGTGGAGAAGGTTGGGAGGGAGAGGGACGGGAAAGAACATGACTAAGAAGAGGCCAGCGTGACAGAAATGCAACCACCCGTTGGTGGGCAATTTCTGGTGCTTACGCAGTTAAATGCACGTTTACACGGTTAAATCAAAAACTTTCCTTCTCTGTAGACGCCTAACTTCCTCGGAGTTGTCCATCAGTGCGATCGCTAGCGGATTATCGTGATTCTCCAGTCGACGAAGGTACTTCGTCGCCTCCTCTGATACTACTTCGGAAACATACTTCACGTCGAAATCGGTATGTAGCGTTTTATTTGAAATGAACCAGGGAGCGTTTGTCATCATACGCAGTACTTTGTTTTGGAATCGTTGCAAGATTTGTATATTAGTGTGTTTCGAACATCCCCATAACGGTGCTCCGTACGGCCAAATTGGCTTTAATAGCATCTCATAGAGTAATATCTTGTTCTCCATCGTCAATTCGGATTGTCTTCCTACTAGCCAGTTCATATTGCGGAGCCTGATGTCCAAGTGCTTACGTTTCATCATTATGTGGTGCCTCCAAGTTAGTTTGTTATCCATGTGTATACCAAGATAGCATGCAGTATTTTTTTGTGGTATTTCGTTATTACCGATACAGATTTTTGGCACCGAAGTTATATGACGGTTTGTGAATGTTACGTGCGTTGACTTAATCGTATTTATTTTAAGGCGCCACTTGTCAAACCACGATGCCACTTCTGTGACCGCATGTTGCACATTCGTAATGCACTCCTGTAAGTCATTAGCGGAGCAGACCAGCGCAGTGTCATCTGCAAACGTGGCGATGTCGACATTTTCAACCTCTGGTACATCAGATGTGTATATGACATATAGTAATGGCCCCAGTACGCTACCTTGCGGTACACCGGCGCCTATTTCACGTACTGCCGACAAGGATTCACCACTTTTGACCCGAAATGTTCGATGCTGCAGATACGATTTCAGCAGCACGCAATACGGAGTAGGTAGTATTTTCGCCAATTTGTCCATCAGTCCTGAATGCCACACAGTATCGAAGGCTTTTTCAACATCAAGGAAGACAGCAGTGCAGACTTCCTTTTTTTCCAAGCAGTCTTCAATTTTACAGACGATACAGTGTACCTGTTCAATAGTGCCGTGTTTCTGCCTGAACCCGAATTGATGCAGCGGAATCGTGTTTCCAACTATTTCCACTAGTCTTTTGTGCAACAACTTCTCAAATATTTTTGACAAAACAGGCAGCAACGATATCGGTCTGTAGGACCCTGTTTTTTCCGGTGGTTTACCTTCTTTGAGTATTAGAATAATTTGCGCAAGTTTCCATTGTGTCGGGAAATATGACAATCTCAACATTGCATTATATATGTAGGTTAGCAATACTACTGCTTTGCGAGGTAATTGCTTTACTATTTTAGGTGTGATCAGATCATAGCCGGGGGCCTTCTTTGGGTTTAAAGTCTTTATTACTGCTTTGACTTCTCCTGGTGACACATATTTTATGGATGGCGAGTTCACTCTTTCCCATGAGCAGTAGGTTTGATTATTACCAATGTTTGTAGCTTGCGGCTGAAATACCTTTTCTAGGTAGTCTGCAAATTCCTCAGCTTTTTCTTCATCTTTCCTAGCCCTCTCCACTTTTTTTAAGTATTGGAGATTCGCCTTGCTTCGGCTGTTTCATTTGCTTTGTAGCCCTCCACAAGCTATATCCATTTGCTTGTGAGGGCGACAGGTGCTTGACGTAGCTATTAAATGACTTGTTTTTTAAGTCCTGTAATGTAAATCTTATTCTTTTAATAGCACGATTAAGTTGATTTTTCATTTGTGGATCTCTGTTTCTCTGCCAGATTTTCCTCAATTTCCGTTTGTTTTGAACAGCTTCCCTTATGTACTTAGGATAATTTTGCACATGTTGATGCGGTTTAACTTCCATTGTTGATGCCCGTGCTGCTGAGCATATATTGGTGACAATATATTCGATAGCATTTTCTATATCTGAAGGTGATTTTAGTGGAATCCTTAACGACAGGTTTTCTTCTAGTTCATCTGCAAACTGTGTCCAATTTGTATTATAATTTGTAAGCGTCATTGCCTTTTTCTTCATTATTATACTAGCACTGATTGTCAAAATTATGGGAGTGTGATCCGAGGTTAGCGATAAATCGTCATCTATGGCCATGTAATTTGAAGGGATTCCTCTGACAATAAAGAAGTCTAGAAGGTCCGGGGTTTTCCTTCTATCGCTAGGCCAGTATGTTGGTTTTCCAGTTGATATGGCGTCACATTTGCAACACTTCATTGCATTCATTAGTTCCCGTCCCCTGGGAAGAGTTAGCCGCGAACCCCAATATGTGTTTTTGGAATTATAGTCTCCACCTATTATGCATCTACTTCCTAATGTTTTAAAAAATTTGACAAAATCTGCGCTCTTGATTTTGTGTTTCGGTGGGCAGTAAACCGCGGATACCGACACGCATCCGTTGTTATCAGACACCATTACTGATGACGCCTGTAGATGTTCCGACTGATATTTGTTTAATTCATAATGCTTTATATTACTTTTAATTATTACCGCTGCGCCACCGTGTGCTCTGCTGTCTGGATGCATTGTGTAATAAGCGGTATAATTTGGAATCTTAACATAGCTCTTATCAGTAAAATGTATCTCCGAGACTAACATTATGTCAATTTTCTCATTATGTAGGAACATTTCTACTTCTCGTATACGTCTTAGTAGTCCATTAGCGTTGAACGAAGCTATTCTCAAATCCTTCATTTTTGGGCCAGTGTAGCAACAATTGTATGTAATATGTTTGTTATCATGTCATTTTGTTGCTTCATCATTTCCATCATCATATTTCTTATTTCGTTTATCATGCTCGATATCATGTTTTCTACGTCTCTCAAACTGCACTCGCTTATTTGGTTTCCCTCTGGTTTTCTGTTTCTATGTGCAGCCGCCATTCGTGCGAAGGACACACCTCTATCTACCTGGTTAGGTATTGAATTTGCTTGCGGTGCAGCGACAGTTCGAATATTCATAGGTGGATAGTTTAGGTTGTTTATAGCTGGAGGTGCTACATCAGTATTGAATGACGCCACAGTTGGAAGGTTAATTCTTTTTTGCTGCCTACTCTCCCCGTATCTCTTGTTTATAAGGTCTTGATATATTTTACAGCCCTTGTAGTTGGCTGGATGCGGTCCATCACAGTGTGCACAAACAGCTGGTGTATTCATTGCTTGGGTACAATTTTTTGAGTCATGATTGCCAGCGCATTTAACACAAACGAAATCGCAGTTGCAGTAGGTCTTTGTGTGGCCATATCGTTGGCACCTGGTACATTGTGCTATGATGTTCTTCTTATATGGCGCTTCCACTTTAACACGCATATTTAATAAGTAGTTCAGTTTATATATTTCCTTATTATTCTCATTTGGCTCGATCTCAACGAAAAATATGGGTAAAGGTTCTTTAGTTACCCTGTGTTTAATATTAATTACGTGCCTAACCTTATGACCTTCAGTCAGTAGCGCAAGTTTAATGTCATCAAGCTCAATAGAATTATGCAGATTGCGTATCACCACTTTGAAACCTTTCTCTTTTGGAACTTGAAATGTATGGTGTTTAATGTTGGCATCATTGAAGTAACGAATTAATTTTCTATATTCGTCTATTTCCTCGACTCTAACCTCTATTCTTTGATCACTCATCGATCGGCATTTGATTTGTTTTGGATGTACATGCTTTGTTAAATCAATAAACATTTTACGAAAGTCCATTACCCCGTACACTGTGATGGGGGGAACTTTAGGTTTACTATTTCCTACACTATTACTATTATCCTCGCCAGTGGAATTTCCTTGGTTCTCGTTACCATTATGCTCAGAGTCGTCGTCATCCTTGGCGTCGTCTCCATCTTGCTGGTCTTGTAAACAGGAAAATCGGTTCTTCGTTGTTATTGCAGCTACTGTTGCTGCTACTGCGGGGGGAAATCGTTTCTTTTTAGCGGTGTTGCCGCCACTTAGTTCGGTCGATGTGCCACTGCTACTACTTCTACCGTTCTTTCCAGTTCTACGCGACCTTTTTTTTGATTTAACGTTTTGCCAATCCGTTCGCGCAGATAATGTATTCGTGTGGTCTTTAGTATCACAAGTCGTGAAGTCACCTTTGCTAACACTGCTACCTTGCTGGGGCAATTGCTTGTCTATTTCCATGTTAGCTATTGCTGCTGTTGCTGCTTGCACAGTTGAAGCCAAGAAGGTGTGTGTGTCACTTTTAAGCGACTCGTTCCCCGTACGAGATCCTGGAGGACCCATATCTCGGACGAGGAGACGGGCAATTTTTCGTTAAGACTGTGTTCGAGTTTCTTACTAATAGCCGCTGTTAGTGAGGAACGAATACAACCTTTCCCACCGATATAAATTATTGATAAGAAGCGAATGTCTGTTGGCTGCTGTAAATTAACTAGATTAAATAACCAGCTACTTTAAATAAGCAAGTTAAAGAGATAACGAAATAATGTAAAATTAGAATAATCTCACCGACAGCGCCGGAACATCCGATGCAGCGACCGCGATAAGAATACAAAAGATTGTTACGAAGATAACACTAGCGTAATATCCCGAAACGAACGCGAGAGAACAAAACTCGTATCGAGTCATTCACAACGTATTCAAATAAATAAATAAATATTTGTTTTTTTGGTTTTATAAAATTTTAATAACATTTTACGTGTTAATTGATTGATAACAGTCGTGTATTATTGAGTTGATTTATTATCTTTACAAAGCATCGTAAAACTGATAAATCTCCACGTCGATTTCGATCTCGGTACAGCGGAGTATGTACCGTTCCCCCCCAACCGTTAGAAGGAACTTACCGCAGCACGAGATGGATAATGCAGCAACAAAGCCAACGCCAGCAGGTGATAACGATCCGTTATTTATCTCCACACACACTGTCACACACAATGCTACACAACACGACCGATCGCATACTGATAACACATATAACGCGATTACTAATAACAATTCTAATCAACTTAACACTAGTACATCGGCAATAAATAACACCGCTAATAATTCTTCTTCAACAACAAACATTTCGAATAATCTAACCACTAAAACCGAAACCAAAATAGAAATAATTCCGAAACAAATTCCAGTAGCAAAAACAACATCGTTTTCAGAAAAATTAAAATCCAAAAAATACCTTCCCCCCATTGTAGAATTTGAATTCCCCTCAGAAGAGCAAGGAGTAATCTTTCCGTTTATCGAGAACACGGTCCCTCGCGATTATTTCTCGGCATTAAAGAATTTCGTAGGTGGCCCAAAAAATATCATAGCAGGATCCAAAATCAACAATAACCGTGTTTTGATTTTCCTAAAGTCAAAAACTATAGTTGAAAATTTTATGACCAATGGAGCTACAATATCAGTGAACAACACAACTATCTCTGGTCAGAGACTGAAAACCCCCGCCAGAAAAGTAGTTCTATCTAATGTATCGCCAACTATCCCAAATACGGTCCTTAAAACATATCTACAAAGCGTATTAAACCTAAAATTAGTCTCGGCCATATCATTATTACGAGTCAGCCCTAATGATACCGAGTTCGGTCATATCATAAGCTGGCGGAGACAAGCCTACGTAGAAAACACTGACTTTGTTAATGACATACCCGAATCCTTTTTAATAATACACAATGACCGCGAACACAGAATATTCACACAGATAGAAAAAACTAACACCCCTTTAGCTCATGAGAATTCTCCGAAACCCGAAGAAAAGGAGGAAATCATAACTGGGACCAAACGCCCACACCCTCCCACGCCTGACCCACCAGTTACGAACGATGAACCTATCTATCCCAATGTTAACCGAGACAGTAAAATGGACACAATGTCCTATCCAACAACAGAAAATCAGGCCGATGCTACCCCAACAGTTACAAATAATCAGGCTATTAATCCAGCATCTTCAAACGATATTAATCCTGTAACAGGTCCCAAAAAACAAAAAACCACAACAAAAGAACTCCTAAAGTCAATCGAGAGCAATGTAACCCAAAATCCGCACTACCCGCTATCCTACTCAAATCTTATAATCCTGATGGATCTAGTCCAGGGACAAAAAAATCCCATAAACATCGTTAACAGTTTCACCAGTGACATAGATGGCTTGATAAACATGCTCTCCGACAATTACCCTCTACTGGAAAACCGCGCAATGAAAACACGCTTCTCCAAGCTAATCAAAAAACTAAGCTCCTTTCCGCAACCACCTCCACAACCCTCTCCCATGTAAATAGAAATACATAAACAACTAAAACAAACAAGACTATTTCCTAAAATATATTGCCATGGCTCATAATAAAATCATAATGCAGTGGAATTGTAGAGGTTTCTACAATCAGCTCACTGAACTTAAACTATTAATAGCCTCACACGCCCCCAAAATCATATGCCTACAGGAGTCATATCTGAAAGCATCCAACAACCCGACACTTCAAAATTACTCTATAATAAGATGCGATTATGAGCAGGGCATTCGAGCAAGTGGAGGAGTTATTACCCTAGTGCGATCCGATCTACACGCAACGGCTATAAATCTTAAAACATCGCTCCAAACAATTGCTATATCAGTCAACATACCCTCTCTTTCAAACCACCCGATCACGGTATGTAACTGCTATATCCCACCTGACACACTGGTAAATCCAAACGAAATGGAAAAGCTGCTACTGCAGATTGCTCACCCCGCAATTATTGTCGGAGACTTCAATGCCCACTCTCCAGTATGGGGATCAATATCAACCAATAAACACGGAAATATCATTAACAAGTTAGTGCTGGAAAACAATTTAATTGTCATGTCCCCCCCTAACTATACATATCTCAGCCCTACCCATAATACATTTTCAACAATTGATATAGCGCTAATCTCCCCTATATTAGTACCAAAACTACAATCAACTGTACTGGAGGACCCATACTCAAGTGACCATTTTCCTGTGTTCTTACATACAACACTAGTTTCACAAGACCAGGACGTGCTAAGCTGCCCACGTCTTTTATATAATAAAGCAGACTGGAAATTATACACATCGAAGGTCGAAATCCCAAACCAGCCATCTGTGTCTGTACAAGAAAACATTAACCGCCTACATCAGGCCATTTTCAACGCTGCTAAAGCTTCAATTCCCATGTCATCCGGTTGCCACCGAACCCGCAGAGTACCGTGGTGGTGCCCTGAAATTGAAATGGCAATACGATGTCGGAAACGGGCATTACGAAAATTCAAATCGTCTGGCCTCCCCTCCGATTTAATCATCTTCAAAAAATGTAGGGCCGAGGCACGATTAATGATACGATCTAAAAAACAAGAATCATGGCACGTCTTTATTTCTTCAATATCGACTACCACATCAAATCGTTCCTCATGGGAAAAGATAAAAGCAATTAACGGAATCAACCGTTCTAAGCCCTTTATCCATTTAAGTGACAACGGCACAACAGTATCTGACACAACACAAGTTGCAAATTTATTTGCGGAACACTTTTCTTTAACATCATCTTCCACATCATACACAAATGTATTTAGAGCTCGAAAAGCCGAAATAGAGTCATTAGAAATGTGTATCCCTCAAGATGCAACAGCTCCTTATAACTGCGATTTCACAGAAAATGAACTTAATTTCCAACTTACACATCATACACGTAATAGTTCTCCTGGTCCCGATTCGATGCATCCGTACATGCTAAAATATTTACCATCTTCTGCAAAATCCTACTTACTCCATATATATAACCAGGTGTGGATGGCAGGCTCTATCCCGCATCAATGGAAACTAGCCCAAATTGTTCCTATCCTGAAGCCAAGCAAAGATCCTCTCCTCCTTCCTAGTTACCAGCCCATTTCTCTCCTAAATGTGATATCCAAAACAATGGAGAAAATGGTGAACAGGCGTCTAATCCATTTCCTTGAACAGAATAACCTCCTTTCCTCTACACAAGCCGGAGGGCGTAAAATGCGATCATCTACTGATCATCTATTGAGCCTACAACGGCAAATTTCAACAGCTTTCTGCCATCAACAAAGCGTACATGCAATATTTTTTGACATGGAAAAAGCCTTTGACCGAGTATGGCGGCGGGGGCTACTAATGAAGCTACTAACCGCTGGGTTAACTGGCAATATGGCCAACTATATAAAAAACTTTCTAACAGAAAGAAAGTTTCAAGTTAAAATTGGAAATATCAATTCAATAACTATGTCACTAGAGAATGGCATACCACAAGGCTCTGCCCTAAGTGCAACCTTGTTTATATTCTTTATAAATGATATAATGAACTGCATTTCGCCTCCTGTTACTGCCCGGCTTTATATCGACGACTTGAACATCTCTTTATCTTCCAGTCTTCCTTCCAATGCACAAAATATCCTCCAAAAAACAATAAATAAATTACAATCCTGGTCAAATAACAACGGCCTAGTGTTCTCTCCTTCCAAAACAATATATACGGAATTCCATAAAAGACGTGCCGTCTCACCTACTATTTCCTTCACACTAGATAATAATCCTATATCCTTTCAACCTACAGTGAAATTCCTGGGACTATTGTTTGATTGCCGGCTATCCTGGCGTCCACACATATCAGGTTTAAAAAAAAAGTGTTTAAAATCCCTCGGCATTATCAAATACTTATCAAATCCTAAATATAACTTTCACCCCAAGCTTCTTCTATCAGTGTATAAATCCATCATCTTATCTAAAATCATGTACGGGTGTCCCGCCTACTCCCAAGCATGTCAGTCCTTAATAAATTCATTAGATGCAATCCATAATTCTGCCCTTCGTTCAATTCTTGGAGCTCATTGTACTACTCCTGGATCCAGTATGTGCAATTTGTTGGGGTGCCCGCCGTTGTCATACTACAGGGACTATCATAGACGATGTAATGCCCTTCTGTCCTTGACACATGCTCCTGTGGCTGCTATTAACTCCCTATGCACACCAAGTTTTTCAAACGATCCTGTGCCTGAAGTTCGTGGCTTATTAAATTCAAATAATATAAATCCAATGAACCCTATGCAAAACCTAACATTAGTTCCCCCATGGGAGTCCCCAATAATAGTATCACTCAAAAACAACTCCAGACAGCACCTAACTGACGCCATCGTAATGGCCAAAAATACAATAAATAAATACACCGACCACGTTATAGTATACACAGATGGTGCTTGGAATAACCCCTCCACAGTCATATCACCGACAGCATGTGCGTTCGTAGTATCGGATAAGGCATATTCTTTCCGCCTCAATGATGGTTGCACAGTACTAGACGCGGAAATGTACGCCATATTATATGGGCTACAATACACGTCTCTGTGTGAGCCCAACAAGAAGATATTAATAATCACAGATTCTCTGACAGCACTAGAAGCCATATCCAGCCCTAAAACAAGAAATACAATAAGCACTCAAATTCTTTGTATGATCATCGACATACAGAAGTCCGAGGGCCAGGTGACGTTTATGTGGGTCCCTGGTCATGCAGGAATACGAGGGAATGAACAAGCGAACGCAATGGCACAATCAGCACTACGAGCTCCGCAGAACAGATACTCGCCTCCCGCTTCATCCATGGCACAATTCTTTCTAGTGATAAGCAAACAAGAATGGAAGGGACAATGGACCGCCTGTCAGACTTTTCTGGCCCAGGTAAAGACAACGATCGAGCCATGGTGGCCTCCAACAAATTGTTCCCGCAGAGAATTCAGTATAATCAGCCGACTGCGGACAGGCCACACCGCAATCTCGCACGACCACCTTCTAAATGGGACATCTCCACCAACACAGTGCCCTTTCTGTATGGGAAATTTCATGCCAACCGTTCAACACTTATTAATAGAATGCACAGCATTCCTATCAACTAAGAAACTCTTAACATATAAAACACTTCCCGATATGCTATCAAACACCCAAACAGCAATAGATTCCGTCATTAATTTTCTTAACATAAACAGGATAGCTAAAACTATATAACCGCAAATCCCGTTTCGGTATGTCGTGATAGCCACAGCAGTTAAATATGGCATACTGAAGATCAGGGAATATCATATAAAAAAAAAAATAAAAAAAAAAAAAAAAAAAAAAAAAAATAACATTTTAAAACCTTGAATAGCAGAACTGCTGTTTTCAGTTTCTGTAGGCTAAATTTTGTTTTACTTTATTTTATATCGTTATTTAATCTTTCGAAAAACGGATTTAAATGAAACTAAAGAATTCGCTTTTCCGGCTGAACTAATACACGCCGATGCAAGCCTGAGCGTCTGATTTAACGCAACTCACTGGTTACTCTGATATCAATTAATTAAATTTGCTGACGATATTCGTTAATTTATTTACTATAGCAAGAAAAACAGAATGGAAAAGTAATTTATACTTCAATCATTAAAATGTGAAAGTCTCATTCTTTAATAATTTTTTGAAAGTGGAAATCAAATTGAACCCTTAAAACTTTTAGCCGTAATATTATTCACTTTTTGAAGAGGAATTGAGTTTTTTACTACTATAAGACATTTTCCGATAATGAAAATTTAGCTTCAACGATAAAATTTAAATTATGTCATAATATTACGCTTATTTAAAAAAGAATTTTCGGGAATATTTCCTGTCAATTTATTAAAAAGTTCCAGGCTTAATGAATTTCTTTTTCATTTCACCGACAGAAGTAGAGAGTCTTACATTTGCGAAAAACAACAGTTGACTGAAATTTCTACAATGATATATTTTACAAGTATTTGGAGAAATAAAAAGTTAGAATGTGTTTTGAAATGACCGTTCAGAATTATTATAGTATAAACTAATAAGAATCGTAATTATATTCATTTAAATTCCACTCGACAAAAACTTGCTTTTGACTTTAACACAAAATATGTTGAAAAGAGAATGTATTTCCATTTATGATGTGATTTTATTTACATTTAATGTAATAAAATTATGTATAATTCACTGTTTTATATTTTTAATTATTATCCATTTTTAAACGTTTCAAAAAACTTAAACGTCAAAAGTTATTGTAATCCGAATTTCCGATTCAAATTAAAAGCAGATAACTTTTTATTTGTTTTCAGTAGTTGGTAATTGTGTGAGCTGGCCCCCCTGAAATTAATTCTAAAGCCCTGCCCGCAGACCGAAAATAAACCCATATTTTATTCGGGAAGCAAAAATTGACCTCAGTTTCTGTGCCACAGCTCTAAATTCGCCCAAATTCCCTCACAGTCCATCAAATTTCTTCCATTTCTTCCTTCCCTTTTCCATCACACTTTTGCCAATCCGAACACAATCTAAAAGAAGGGGGCCCACAACCCACGTCCCTTAGACTGTTCTAGATCAATAATCCAAATGCTAGCCAGCAGAATAGCGTCCCCAACACACTATACTTATCAGGTAACCTATTCTTTTAAATTTACTTTCATATAATTAAATTGTAACCCAATTTCCCATTCGGGGAGTTAAATTTCACCAAGAAACGTAACTCCTTAGACTGTGGCAGAAACCTGAACACCGGCCCAGGTAAGGGGCTTCAACCACTGAACCATTGTATAAAACTATCCAGTATTCTGAAACAATTCAAAATTAACCAATTATTTATATCTAAGTAGTGTATAAATGTGACAGCTGGGAAGTCTGACGTCACCAACCCCTATTTGTGCCCCGGTGCTCAAAACTCACCCCAATTTATGTCCAGGTGTCCAAAATTCACCCCAATCTGTCCCCTGGTGCTCAAAACTCACCCCAATTTGTGTCCAGCTGCTCAAAACTCACCCCAATTTCTGACTTGGAGCCCAAAGTTACCCCAAGTTCCCCCGATTTTCCCCATGAGTAGGTACCCCGAGTGTCCAGGTTTCCCCCGATTTTCCCGGGCAGCTGCTGAAATTTCACCCCAAATTTTCATCAGGGTGCTAAAAATTAACCCCAATTTCTCTTTTAGAGCCCAAAGTTACCCCAATTTATGTCCATGCGATCAAATTTAACCCAAGTCCCCCCCCCCCAATTTTCCTGGACAGTTCCGCTAATTCGATCCCTAATTCCCATCAAGGTAGACAAAATCCACCCCAATTAGTGTACAGGTGCTGAAAGTTCACCCCAATTTGTATCCATATAGTTAAAATTCACCCAAGTTTTCCCAAAATTTCTTCAAATTTTTCCGATTCCCAGTTCATACTGTTATCTATAAATGCGCTCGCACCGTTTCCACGCATATATTCAACATAGCCTTAGCCGCCATGAAAGTGTACTCGCTTTCCCATACCCGCGCCTTCTATCATCATGTGTATGTATTATATATGACTCTGTGTGTAATATATGTAGCATACTTTTTAATTTTAATTTTTCGAGGTTGGGAGGGGTAAAATTTTGCTGGAGTGATGAAAACGTTTGAATCTCAACACTTAGAACCCAAAATTTAAAGGAATTTTTCCGAGTCGTGCTCCGTTCCAGCATTTTTTTTTTCAAAAAATTTTATTTTTAAAGAAAATATTCGATTGTTCAATCAGTCGAATGAGAGCGGGCGAGTGTGCTGCTACGGGATGTATTATGTAAGCGCGAGCGCGGCTGTAATAATGTTCAAGCAACTAGTTGAAACTGTCACCAGGTGAGGTGAATTCCAGTCGTTCGTTCGAAATTAACTAGCCGATCATCTATGCACACTCTCACACGCCACTGATAGAAACCTGTTCGCGATCGCTACACGTTCACACGCATGTACACACCTACACACAAACACACATATCTTCATCTCCCCTTGACGACGTCTTTCAAACACCTCTATAACCAAAGGAATGTGGTTTTTCATATACCTTTTTAAGCATCATGCCGAAAACCTCTGAAATCAAGCCGAATTGAGCAGTCTTATTTCACTCATTCTAAAGAGGGTTAATTTACAACGTCTATCTCTCTGAAATCAATGACGAATTTAACTCATCTATGCGCATCTAAAATCAAGCCGAATTGAGCAGTCTTATTTCACTCATTCTAAAGAGGGTTAATTTACAACGTCTATCTCTCTGAAAACAATGATGAATTTAACTCATCTATGCGCATCTAAAATCAAGCCGAATTGAGCAGTCTTATTTCATTCATTCTGAAGGGGGTTAATTTACAAGGTGCATGCACCTTTTTAGGTATCATAGTGAAAGAGGATCACGCTGAAACCGGTTTTCAGATAAGTTTTAGCCCCTCCCATTTTTGCTCACAGCGCTGTTTATAATCGAGGTAGGTACCTGCAAACCTGAAGAAGTCGCATTTGTAGTTTGCTCTTCACTGTGTTCAGTTCGTTTTTTACTTTTCAAGTGTTTTTAAAGTGATTTTTAAATTTTGTTAAAGTTTTACACAGTAGTTATCATTCAACAGATTTTTTAAAACCAGTAAGCATTTTATTTACGTCTCTTTTTTAATTAAAATTATTTTTCTTAATTTTACAAGTTTATCAATATTTTTCATAATGTCTTCTCAATCTGCATCTCGATCAAATATTGCGCCGGATGCCGAAAGACCTATGGCAGTCCTGTTTCATATTGAAAATATATCGAAGCGGTACAAAAATAGGATCGCGATGTACAGGGTCATAAATGATAATACGCGGATTGTAGATATCAATAAATTTTTGGAAAAAATTAAATCAACTGTAATTGATACAGTGTCAGGATCGATCGGGAAAGGATTAAAATGTAGCCTCATGTTACATTGCATGTTTAAACGAATAACAGCAGTTACCAAATCAAAACACACGGTTCCAACATATTTTCCATCAAATTGTAAATTACTTGTTGAAGGAGATGATTTTAACAAGTGGTACAAAGATTCAGTTGGTGAAATGAAGGATCTGATCGACAGATTTGAGTACGTGCAGGGATCAGGCTGGACGATTAAGAAAATTGTATACCTTGAACTACGGATTAATAAAGTGAACGTTCTTGCACGCGCGTCCTCATATATTCCGTTACCGTCGAAAATAAGTGCCCGAAAAGCAGTTATAAATGTTAAAAATACCGATGCGTTCTGCTTCAAATATTCCATGCTGGCCAAATTCATAAATAATCATGCAGAACAAGTTTTTCGATATAAAAATAAACCAGAACTGGATGCGAAATATGATTGGAGTGGAATTTCATTCCCCGCAAGTCTTGATGATGTGCAAAAATTTGAAAAGATCAATCCAAACTCCTCAATTAATGTGTATGGGTTGGACGAAAAGAACTTTGTTTATCCAATTCGTATCTGTAAGGAAGACAAACCAGATCATACAGATCTCCTTTTAATCCAAGACGGGAACAAGAAACATTATTGTTTCATCAAGGATTTGGAGAAGCTTGTGCGTCATCAAATCACCAAGAACCGCGACCGTTTACACATTTGCAGGAGATGCTTGTGGCACGTCGACAATCCACAGAAGCTCCAGGAACACCAAAAAGATTGCAGGGAATATTCTGCAGTTGCAATTGAGATGCCTGTGCAAGGGAAAAACATTCTACAACATGATAAATACCGTCAACAGCAATGGGTCCCCTTCGTTGTATACGCAGATTTCGAGTGTGTACTGGAGCCTGTAGTAGATGATGTTGGAGATGATGAAGAGAATGTTGACTCAGAAGATGAAGATGACCGCATCACCCGCCGTGTACAGAGCGATCAAGCACGCAAGAACACTATAAAAGTTCATAAGCACGTGCCTATGAGTTTTTCATATAAAATCGTGTCTCGCATTGGTGATAATGTTCTTCCTCCATCATTAAGATCTCAAAGACTATATCGCGATCGTGACGCTGCTAAAGTGTTTGTGGAAAAACTTGTTATTGATGCAAAATTAATTTATGAAATTTACCAAAACAATAAACCAATTGTGATGAGTGCTGCAGATAAATTAGCATTCGATAGTGCTACTGTTTGTTACATTTGTGCAAAACAACTGAACAATGATAAAGTTCGGGACCATAATCATCTAACTGGTGAATATCGTGGTGCCGCACATAGTAAATGCAATCTTGAGTCACGCTTGCCTAATTTTTTGCCAGTATTTATTCATAACCTATCAGGCTACGATAGCCATATAATAGTTCGTGAACTGGCATACGACACACTCGACATAAACGTGCTTGCAAACACTGAAGAGAGATATAAAGGAATCTCCAAACAGATCATACCTGCAAAGTTCCAGCTTAGATTTGTCGACTCCTTTAGCTTCATGGCATCAAGCTTGGAGAAGCTGGCGAGCTACCTTCCAGATGACGCTTTCAATCATACAATTGCTAACATTCGTGATCCGTCTTTACTCCCCCTTTTCCATCGAAAGGGGTATTTCCCATATGAATACTGCACAGACTTTGCCAAACTTGCTGAAGAATCGTTACCTCCAAGATCGGCATTTTACAGTTCTCTAACAAAGTCAACCATCAATGAGACTGCTTATCAACATGCGCAGACAGTATGGGATGCCCTTCAAGTCAAGAATTTGGGGGAGTATTCGGACGAATATTTAAGGACTGACGTCCTCCTTCTGGCGGACATCTTTGAAAATTTCTGTACTGTTTGCTACAAAATTTATGGTTTAGACCCCGCATGGTCTTACACAGTTCCTGGTTTCACATTTGTAGCAATGCTGAAATTAACTGGAGTCAAACTAGAACTTTTGACCGACTATGACATGTACCTCTTTTTCGAAAAAGGTATACGTGGTGGTCTCATGCAATGTGTTAAACGTTATTGTGAAGCGCACAATAAATATTTAGTTAATAATAATAATAACGCTATTACGTCGTCGTCCTCGTCCTCGTCTTCCTCATCGTTGGAAGAAGATAGTAATTTTATTATTTATCTCGATGCCAATAATTTGTATGGTCATGCCATGTGTGAGCCACTTCCAATAGGTGGCTTTAAGTGGATGACCGAAAATCAAATACAGCAACTTGATGTTTTAAATTATGATGAAAGTGGGACAGAGGGTTGTGTACTCGAGGTAGATTTGGAGTATCCCTCCAGTCTACATCATTTACATAACGATTATCCTCTATGCCCTGAACATCGTAATGTCTCTAAAAAAGGGACAATCAAAAAACTGGTTGCAACACTATATAATAAGTCGAATTATGTTATTCATATAAAATATTTGAAATTAGCATTAAATTTAGGATTAAGATTAACTAAAATACATCGCGGTGTATGCTTCAACCAATCGCCTTGGTTGAAGGAATATATAGAATTAAATACTCAGTACCGTCAATTAGCAAATAATGACTTTGAAAAGAACCTTTACAAGATCATGAACAATGCAATATATGGAAAATCGCTTCAAAACCAACGCAATTTATTAGATTTAAAACTCGTTTCGGATAAAGTTAAGTTCACTAAACTCGTGGCAAACCTTAGGTTTAAGAATCGTACTATATTTCGCGAGCATCCATTCTTATGTGCTGTTCATTGTAGCGCAAAACGTATTTTATTTAATAAGCCTATTTATGTTGGGATGTCGATCCTTGACATTAGTAAGCATACTATGTATGACTTTCACTATAATAAGATGCTAAAAATGTATAGTATAAATAATTTAACTTTATTATATACAGACACAGACAGTCTCGTTTATGATATAAGAACTGCTGATTTATATTTAGATATTAAGAATAATTTAAGTTTTTTTGACACGTCCGATTACCCCTCAGATCATCCGTGCTATTCTGTTAGTAATAAGAAAGTCTTGGGAAAGTACAAAGATGAAATGAATTCTATTCCAGTAGAAGCTTTCGTCGGGCTAAGATCCAAGGCATATAGTATTAAGGTTTCAAATAGTAATAAGGCGATAACTAAATGTAAGGGCGTGCCTTACAATGTAACAAAAAATGAAATATCATTTAATGACTATAAAAATTGTATATTTACTAATAATAATATCACTAGCGCTAATTATCGTACTGCGAATATGATACGAAGTTATGGACATGAATTATACACGATACGTACAACAAAGCTAGCCATTAATGAGCTAGACGATAAATGTGTCGTGTTACATGATAATATACATACTGTAGCCTTAGGCCACATAGATTTAACTAATATTATTGCTCGCACTGGTAATGAAGAAGATACAAATGAATCTGAACCAGTTGCAAAACGTATACGGTTAGAATAATAAGGTGTTGTATGTTTTTCTATATATTTTGTACATATTTGATTTTCCCTCATTCATTCTTTGTACATATTTCATTTATTTTCTCATCATTCTCATTCATGTTTGTGTAGTCATCATTCTCGTTCTCATTGTCATTTTTTATCTGTATGTTTTTTATGTTATTGACGTCATTGTAGTCATCATCATCGCCATCGTTGTTCTCCTTACTGACATTCTTTTTATGTATTTTTTTCAATATATTACACTTTTTCATTCATTAATCAGTTTATTTGTGTTTATTTCAATTTATTATTTAACAATACATTTTGCAAGCATGATGTTGAAGATTACAAAGAAGTATGAAAAAAAGCAAACAATATATATGAAAAAATAGTATATTTCAGGTTTCTATAAATTTACAATCATTACACGATAAAAGTCAAAAGAAACTTATTAACTAAATAATATCAAAAAAAATTTTTACAAAGAAAGAATTAATCATCTGGAAACAGTTTAAAAACAACTTCGCATTTTCCACAATCGCAAACAACATTTTCATCAAAAAATGTATCTTTAGTTTCAAGAAACATTTCTCGTATAAAATCAGTAAAAGATTTACGTCCGCATTGTTTACAATCTTTAATTAATGTTGGACGCACTGTACTAAGAGGTAGCGAATCTGGTATATCATAACTATGATGTTTAAAACATGGTAAATATTTTTTAATATTTTCATTATTCTTCACCATTTCAGGCAGTTTATCGTATAATTCTTAAATTTTATCAGGACATTCAGCAATTAATATCTCAGCAGTAGCTTCTGCAACATTTCATGTATAGAATACTTCAATCCAGATAAAACTGGTCTAACATTCATATCGAACCATTTCATCATTACATGAACATTTTGTAATGAACATGCATTTGTTCTTCCATCAGTGTGCGCATCACATTTTACAGCACTCGATATAGCGTGATACATATTGTTTAAATTTCTTAAATTCGGCATACCATATCATGTTTCTATATTAATTATTTCATAATTTCAAAGCGATGATTCCATAATCTTTTCCCATATAGTTTCGACTTTTGCGTCTCCTTTAACGTAAATTTTTAAAGGTTGATATCTAATTAAAACATTTTCCAAATCAATCGATATATTTCTATAATCTGAATCTCCAGCATTCCAGGGAATAGAATGGTAATTTCGTGTAAGCCACCAATTTGTACGTCTTTTACTATTTGATAATATATCCCAATCGAACGGTGGTTTATAAATTTGATGAAATTGTATTTCACCATTCAAACTTATAATCGCTAGTTCTTTAATTATGTAGACATCATCATTATTTTTAAAACATTGAAAATCAATTATAACTTCATATATATTATTATTCATCGTTATATTCAGTAGTAACAATTACAACAGCAAAAACAAACTTTTTATAAAAAACTTTATTACTTCAAAAATAGAAATGTGAAAACGCGTCAAATTAGTGTTAACACAAACACAACACAACAAATACTAAATTGAAAATTGAGTTTCTTTTATATTTATAATTCCAGCACATTATAACTGGTTGATTTATCATGTATAATAAGAGCGTAACATGACGTGTTTGAAGGTACATTATTAAGCGTCTTAAAATCAATTCTAATCTGCAGCGGACTACCATCATTTAAGAGCTCATTTTGAAAGTTGCATGGTATGATGAAAAGGGGATATTTAGTAAGAAAATCTTCTACGCTAACAGCGGGATGTGGCGGTTCTTTTCCATAATACATTGTCTGAAAATGGGCATATAACAAGTATAGGTTTCCAAATCTTTTTCGATCGAAATCTAAATTCATTACTTCGTAAGGATATCTTGTTGAATTTATGTAGGCGCAAATTTCAGTTACATTCAAATGGTCAAATGTAGAACTATCTTTGGTTAAATTATTTTGCTTATTTGTTTGAAATCCAATAATAATGAAGCGCGGACGTTCAACAGTTGATGTTGATTTAATTACCCAACTGTGCTCTGAAACAGTATGCAGAGCAGGTTGATGAGAAAGAGACCATGCTCTAAATTGAATAGGCGCGTGCTTTATCTTCTTTATTCTGTTGAGCAAAGATATTTTCGCTCGATCGCTCAATTTAACAAACGGTAGTTGCCATGCAATTGTTTGAAATGTTACATTAACTGGCTTATCATCTGTTGCGGTAAAGGCATTTTTGTCACTGTTGGCACGGATGAGAACAATTTCTTGACTTGCATGTACGATAGCACGTCTATAGTCTTCTGCAAACCCAAATATGTATCGTAAAGGAATAATAAATTGAAATTCTAACATCAATTTGGCTCCGGTACCTGATGATGTTGAGGGGGTTGAGGTATCAGCAATTTCTCGTGTAAATACTTTTAATTCTTCCGAATTTAGAGCACACATACTGTAGTTGTAATCTGATTTGATATCTTCTGAACATAATAATCTACGCATGAGAGTTGTAATTCCAGGGTTTCGTACACATTCTATAGTATTTCCATTAATTTCATATCGTAATTCAGAGAATAAAAATAGCGGACCATTCATTGAAAAATTTACAGATGGAGAAACTGTACCTTGTAGAAGTAAATAACTTTCTGATGGTAAAGTAATAACATCCTTTTGCTGAACGGGTATTCGTATTTCATCGCTAGGTCCAAATTTTAAACTTGCATAAGGTTTGTGAGTATGTATTTCATAACTTGCAACCGTATCATCCGTAAGGGTATCGGCTGAATCAATTTGTAATATATGTTCCATTATACTACACTGAAATTATCTTACTCAACTAGCACGCTGTAACCCAACGACTTAAGTACACGAATACTTTTTCTACTCAACGCTTTTCGACTTTTTCGTTCTCTATTTATATACTTTTCTTCACTTCGAATAGGCGTTTGAGAACGCTTATATATACTTTTATTAGTGTATATGATAGGCATTTTAGACGTTATTAAGATGATTACGAACTGGTTAGATGTAAATTTATAATTAAATCTTCACTAGCAAAATCAACGATATTTCCGTTTTGATCCTTAATATATACATTTAACTCTGAAATATAATCCGTACTCACGGGTAAATAAATAATCGTTTTCGGGTTTTCTGTAATTTTATATCCTGGTGCAATATTTAAAGGAAAACTGTAAATGAGATGAGATGAAGTTCCATTCGTATATCCACCTGTTGCTATGTTACAATATACATTCAGTATATTAATCGGTGTAATTTGAACGGTGTTAGGACTCATATGCATCATTAATGGTTTTAAAACATCTGAAACTCCACCAAAACCCAATAATGGGCCAATACTCCGCGGACCAGAAAATTGTATGTAATATTTACTTTGTATAAGACACTTTAACGTTCTTTCATCGCCTTTTATAATAATATCAGCATCTAATTGTTCTCGTAAGTATTCTTCTATATCGCCCACTTCATAACATCCGCTAGGTAATATAATAGATTTCGGAGGTTCATTATTTTTTACTGCAATATCAGATTCGTAGTAATATAACGTACTACATTCAGGAGTGATATTGTGTATAGAATGATATGTTGTTAACGATACTAATCCAATACTCCACTGACGATTATTTGCTAATAATAATGGGGGATATATATTACTAATCAAATTACCTTTTTTACCATTTAATTGAAATAAGTACGACATGATGATATAATAACAAACAAACTATATTTTAAAAACTTGTATTCGCGTAATAATATATACAATAATCGAAAAAAAATTTACAAATATACATGCTTATATACTAATTTTATCGTTTTCGTTCATCAAATGGGGCAGGTAACGTATTTGTTAGAAATCTTAAACATAGTTCTCCACAATTAACCGTATTATAACTTTGATATGCACGTCTGTTGTAGAAAATCTCAATCTTTGGATCGTATTTGCGTAAATAATTAACTAGCTCTGTGGAGGGAGATAGATTACCATAACTATCAAAGTATTCTGCACGTTTTCCATATTTTCTGTATGCAGTCCAATGAGTTCCCGGACCTTTTTGCGAATCCATATTAACAATCGCACACTCATTTTTCTTAGGTTTCGTAGGCAGTCCATCTCGATCAAAAACTCCTCTAAAATTTGGAATTTTTAACTTTTTCGCATAAAATATAATATCGAAATTTGATAACGCTCTATTTCTAGGTATAGAATTAGCCTCGAAAAAACTGATTAAGTCTCTGACCAGCAGCAAAATATGGAGCTAAATACAAACCCAGACCACTTCGATATGGTCGTAAATAAAGTCCTTTTCCAATTTTTTTATTAATTTGTAGACCACTGCCTGATTTAAAACTTTTTCTAGCATCATTTACATCTTTCACCGCTTTCGCTATTGACGATACTGACGAGGAAATTCCACCCAATGTAGCAATACCTGCTAATAAGGGGACAAGGGGAAAAGCTCCTCCAGTTTTAGTAATCGGAATAATTCGTACATTATCATTATCAGCTACTATAGGATTTAATTTTTTAACGGCTGTAATCGCTTTTTTCATACGTCCTTTAAGAGTTTTTTCTTTACGAACAGCCTTCCGCGCTACATTTAACACGTCTCTGAAATATAAGGTTTTTCTTTTCGAGGATTTTGTTTTAGTTTTCCGTTTCGCAGCTTGTTTTTTAGCAGAACGACATCCACCTCCTAATTTACGTTTTACTTTCATAGCGTTCGTAGTTATCCAAGCAGCCGCTTTCTCCCCGAGATTACTATCTGATGCTTTAACACGTTCCCAGGCTTTATTTTCTAATAATCGATCTGCTTCAGCTCGATTTTTATTATCCGAATACTTGCTATATGCTATATCGTGATCTTTAGCAGCCTCGTCCAATGGATTTATACCGGTTACGCCACGACTTAGTTGATTGTCTAACTTTGTACCAGGTCCTAAATAATTATAACCAGGATAATGCAACTGAAATGGAAGGTTATCTATAACTCTATTCAACACAGTTCCAAGACCTCGACCACGTTTTATTTTCTTTCTTAACACGTTAACTTTTCGTTGTTTTCTCGCCATATTCAGAAATAATTTTCTATATATATACTTTTTATCACACGACTCTGCGAGTTTTAACGCTATATATAGGTGTATTTATACTTTTTTAGTCTGTGTTGATGGTAAATATTAAGTGAATATATAAGCTATAATGAAAATTGTAAAGCAATCAACTATATTACCTATAAGTAATGTGCTAACACTAGTAGAAGGTAGTGATAAGTTAGAACGATATAAACATGGATCGTTGTTTCCAAATAATATAAGATGTTTAATTATTGGACCGAGCGGTTGTGAAAAGACAAATTCTTTATTTACGCTATTAACACACCCGAATGGACTGCGTTATGAAAATGTCTACATATATAGTACTTCTTTATATCAACCTAAATATAAATTGTTAGATACGATATACAAGTCCACACCCGAGATTGATTATCAAACATTTGTCGATGATGTAAATTTAATAACACCTGACGCGATTAATCAGAATTCTGTATTTATATTTGACGATATACCAACGTGCAGAGATCAGCCTGTTGTAAAACAATACTTTTCGATGGGTCGTCATAAAAACGTAGACTGTTTCTACTTGTGTCAAACATATGTAATGATTCCTAAACATATGATACGTGATAATGCCAATTTCATACTTGTCTTTGCTCAAGATGATATAAATATACGACATATATATGATGAACATGTTAATGGTATGTGTTCGTATAAGACTTTCAAGAAACTTTGTAAAACGTGTTGGAAGAATAAACACGGATTTTTAGTGATTGATAAGGAGAGTGAACTATATAAAGGACGGTTTCGTCGTGGTTTTGACGAGTTTATAGAGATTGAAGACGAAAAAGATGTCGATGAATAGCGTTAAAAGAAATATCGAGGACGAATTACAACTTAAAACTGAATTGGAAAAGATACGCACAGATATAATGAATAAATATAATGCGATAAAGAATGTGTCTAAATCTATTACAAATACTTCAGCTGTAATGTTTGAACCTATTACAAAACCATTGTCAGAGATTCGAGAAGCAATACAAAAACCAAAGGGAATGAAAAAAGATGATGATGAAATATTTAGATCTTTGGTTACAAAGCGAAAACTAGAACATAGTACTCCAAAGAAAGATATAGATGAAGAAATTGAAAATGATCAGTTTAATCTAAGTGAAATGGGTTCTTTTCGTATTGATGGAGATGATCCTATACCTAAAGATATAATTTTTGGAATAAAGTATAATCCTATTGCAGATGAGTATATGTTGGGTACAACAACAATTTCGTGGAACAAAGATCGTGGAGAAATATATTTAGGAAAAGGAGTTAATCGTGCTAAATTCCCATACACTACAGGAGTAATGAATTTGCTATTGGAGTCGAAAGTAGATGAAATTGATTATACTAGTGATGATTTACAGATATATAAACAATTACTAGAATTTACAGGAGCTCATTTGCGTGGTAATGGTGCCTTGAAAGGTCTTCCCAATCAGAAATATAGGAAAATAATACGCCCGTTATTTCAATCTGAAGTACGTAGCGGAAAAGGTTATGAAAAATATATAACTATCCGTAAAACTTCTCGTGTTGCTGGAATAAGTCTTAAAAGACCGCGAATTGAGTATTGGAACGATCCGAATGAATTGGTTGAACGATTACAGTTATTACACGCATCTAAACAAAGTGGTAACACAGGTGTAGACAACGAAATTTTAGCGATCGAGGAAGAGTTGGCTGAAGAAGGATATATTCAGTTACCTTATTGATTAGTAGTATTGAAAAAAAAAAATATGCGTACGAAACAAACATCTACATCAAAATCCTTACAACGTAGTATAGCAGATGAACTTCATAAACCTGCGCGAAAACGTTACCCGACGCGATGTGTACAACTTTTCGGATTAAACGATTTATGGCAAGCTGATTTGATCGATTTGTCGCAATACACACGATTTAATCAAGGATATAAATTTATTTTAACTGTAATAAATGCGTTTTCTAAATATGCGTGGACCATTCCTATAAAGAAAAAGAGTGGCTCGATAATTGCTAAAGCGTTAGAGAAAATTTTAAGTGAAAGAGGTGTTGAAGCTCCTAATCATTTGCAAACAGATCAGGGTACAGAGTTTTATAATCCTCAAGTACGGACCGTTTTAAATCGAAATAATATTAATTTGTACAGCAGCCATTCACCACTTAAAGCGAGTATTGTAGAACGTTTTAATCGAACAATAAAGAATTGGATATGGAAAGAATTTACCGCTAATCGTAATAAACGATGGTTACATGTTTTGCCCGAGCTTACCCGAAAATATAATACGAAAATACACCGTACGATAAAATTTGCACCTGCTGATGTAAATAAGATCGTTGAAAGAGAAGTTGCAGAAAATATTGCAAGAGAATGTAGTAAAGATGTTGAACGATTCTCTCCCCCAAGCAAATCAAAAATTTTTAAAGCTGGTGACGTAGTTCGTATTAGTAAAGTTAAAACATTATTAGAGAAAGGCTATACTCCAAACTGGACTGGTGAATTATTTACTATAAATACAGTGAATTCTACTTTTCCTATGACGTATACGTTAAAAGATAGAACTGGTAAACCGATAGTTGGTACTTTTTATGCTGAAGAGTTACAAAAAACATCTTACCCTGACGTATACTTGGTAGAACGTGTTATTCAACGTAAAGGTAGAAAATCGTTGGTTAAGTGGTTAGGATTCCCGAGTTCAGATAATTCTTGGATTGATAATAGATTATTAGTAAACGTTTAGTTATGCCGCTTCATAAGAATGGAAAATATATACCTGATGGTGGAATTGGCGAGGGTGCTACTGTAGAAGTGGATTCGAGTGGAAATTATAATTTTAAAGGAAAACGTATACTAAATGTTAGTACGATATATCACGATCCTGCAGAGTCTGAAGCGATATCTTACAAACAGATGAAATTTCTTCTATACACTGACATCTTTAAAGCAGCCATGATAAATGCGCTTATGGAAAAAATTAACTTATCCGGCGATCATGTCAACATTTTAGGAAGACGAATAATTAATGTAGCTGAAGGTATTGAAACAAAAGATGTAGTCACCTTAGGTCAGATGGGCGATATTCAAGGGTCTATGCAGGAAGTAATTATGAGTGAAGTTCAAACAAAGATCGATAATTTAAAACAGTTAATTACAGAGGAAACTAATTCAGCATTTTTGAAAAATAAATACGATCATGATATAATGAATGCAGATATTAGTAATTTAGCAAACCGTATTGAGACTAGTAAAAATGAATATCTTTCAAAATCTGGAAGTATAGATGATCGGGTAAAGATTCTTTCGAGTGAATTAGACTCCGTTAAAGAAACAGATAAAAAACTTGATAGCGAATTAAAAACCACAAAGACAACGATATACGAAGTGTTAAAAATACAGAATGCAAAGATCGATAATAATATACAACAATTTAGCGATAAAATATCATCAGCGGATAAAAGGATTGACGAAACTATTCAACGATTGGGTACTGTGATAGATACGGCAACAAATGAGATTGAGGATAATATAAAACGTTTTGATGCTGTGCTTGTAAATAATAGAGGAGAACTCGATAGATTACAGAAAAGTTTTACTAGAGAACATGATTGGGTTGTAGATAACCTTTACAATAGATTAATTACTCTAGAAACACAAATGCAGCAGCACATTGCCTCAGAATCTGAGAAAAAAATGTGATTTTGTTATAAATATAGATTTTCTCGAGATTTTCTTTTGTTTTGTTAATTTATTTAATTTAAAGTGATAAAATATTGTAATTATATGATAATGCCGTTGCATAAAAGTGGAAAATATGTACCTGAAGGAGGAAATGTTGAGTCTGTTGAATTTGATTCGAGCGGAAATTATAATTTTAAAGGAAAACGATTGGTAAATGTGAGCACTGTGGATAATGAGATTATTGAAACTGAAGTCATTTCGTAGAAACGATTAAAATCTATTCTTGCAACATTAGAAAGTAGCGAGAAGATAGAAAAATTATCGGATAAATTAAATACGGTTTCGAATGAACTTTCAAAGCATGAAAATGATGTGAAAGGCACGATTGGTATACTTGGAGGTTTAATAAATGAATTAAGCGGAAAAGTGACCGTATTGTTGGATAAATATATTACTAAGGAAATAATGGATAAACAACGCGAAGAAATAGAAAAACATATTATGGAATTAATTTCTAAGCAGCGTGAAGAAATAGAAAAACGATATAATAGGATGCTCGATAATCTTCGTGAAGAAATTAAAAAGGAAAAAGTTCATCGTGCTGTAGATACGACACAATTAGTTGGTAAAACTGCTAATTTAGATGAACATTTACGTAATATCGATTCGTCTATTCAACGTAAGGAACAAGAGGAAGCAGTACAAAAGGAAGTTGGGAATATTTTATCAACGATAGTACAATCGAAATTTTAAGTTTATGAAATAATAAATGTAAATATATGAATAAAATTTATTATATTGTAATAAAGATTACGTATATTTTATATGAAATAATGTAAAAAAGATTTATAAAATAAATATATGTATAAATACTAAAAATATGTGCTTCTTTACATACAATGTATATTACATCTAAAGGGGCCAGCACGTAAAAATCGATGGATGATGCGAACGAGAGTGATAAGATTTGCGATTATGCTTAATCTTCATCCATAGTTCTAAAAGAAAAATGTGTTAAAATGAATAATATAAATAATTAAACAACAAAATAAAAAAAGATTCTAAAGTCAGTTTTGAATTACTCTACTTACTCTTCATCATAGGAGACATATCCATCATCATTGAATATCGCGCCTAGTTCTTCTTCCCCCAGGTCATCGTTCATGATCCATTGAGCCACCTCCTCCTCATCCATGGGCAGTGGAGGAGGTAGTGGTTCATCCTCTTCTGTGAGGACCCTGATACATCTTGTTAAAGATAACATCTGTCCTAGTGGGAGTGAGAGTAACACACCTTCGATATAAGGGCGTGTAAACCAACCCTCAACATCAAGCTGGAATGTATCAACATTCATGAGGGTTACAATCCCATCTCCAAATAAGTGAGAGATGTATGTCTACGCAAAAAAAAAAATAAAAATAGAAAATAAATAAATTTGAAAAATAAATAGATTCGGAAATGTTCATAAGAAATGCATGCTCTTTTTTAAAAGGAAAATATATATTTACATGTAATGCCTCCCTCAAGTGTAGCCCATTTGGCACGATCATTATAACGAGCGTTGTCCTCATTGCGGATGTTGGATATTCAACTTCCATTGTGCTGAAAGTTATATGTACACTTTACATGACTGGATCAGATTTTTTTTTAAAAATTTGTCAAAATAATAATTTCGTAAGAAAATAATTAACGAAATAAATGTAAGTGAAAAAAAAAAAAATACATGATTGTACTTACCGAAATTAAATTAACGAAGATGATTGATAAAACTTTGAAAAAGTTTCAAAACGACTTTGAAAAAAATTTAAAATAATGAAAGGCGAAAATCTTCAACGTTCGATGTACACACTCGAAAAAAATCAAATGAACGATGAATTCGGATTTCTCCAGCTAAACACTTTCGAACTTCAGGTGATAAAAACTGGTTTCTTCGATATATATATCTACAAAAGTCGGTTCGACCATTTTCGTAAAAGATTTCTTTTTTTGATTTTTTGTAGCAGCATAGTTTACACCCGTTAGCCGGACAATGTAAGGGGACCAAACGGCCACCTTCTAGTTGGATGTACAGCTTTATTTTGTTTGTAACTGTAATCTCCGTTGAACGTTTTAAGAAGATGGGCTTGTCAGGTAATATCTAATTCGGTATTTTCTTATCTTCATGGTTGGGGGTAAAGCAATTGTCCGGTTGTAGCAATGAACTTCGTTAAAATGTTTCGAGTAGACGACCTTGACCGAAAGGCCGGCTAGTGAGCGCATGCATACAAATGAAGAAAAAGTCTACTCGGGCTTTTAAGCGGAGTGATAGAAGATTCGAGATAACAGACGACGATTTTTGACATTTACTACTATGTTGCTGTACTTGAGAAAAATAATTGTCTATCTCACACACGCATTCTTACTCGCGCGTTTAAATCCCCGATCTACGCATGTTAACGCGTTTTTCTTTGAACATACTGCGTCTTGTAAACTATTAGGATTTCTACCTGTCGCTCTATACATTTGTTCACTACACCTCATAGACGATCTCGTATATATCTTGAAAAAATACTTGTGAAATAAAAAAAAAAAAAAAAAATAACAGATTAAGTATAAGATCGGAAGCGGAAAAAGACGAAAAAATATTTATCAAGTGGTGGTGTGTACGTGCGTGTGTATGAACTTGTAGCGAACGCGAACAGGTTTCTATCGGTGGCATGTGAGAGTGAGCATAGATGATCGGCTGATTAATTTCAAAACGAACGAGTGGAATTCACCTCACCTGGTGACAGTTTCAACTAGTTGCTGGAACATTTAAATATTTCCATTACAGCCGCGCTCGCGCTTACATAATACATCCCGTAGCAGCACACTCGCCCGCTCTCATTCGACTGATTGAACAATCGAATATTTTCTTTAAAAATAAAATTTTAAAAAAAAAAATGTCGGAACGGAGCACGACTCGGAAAATTCCTTTAAAATTTGGGTTCTAAGTGTTGAGATTCAAACGTTTTTATCACTCCGGCAAAATTTTACCCCTCTCAACCTCGAAAAATGAAAATTAAACAGTATGCTACATATATTACACGCAGAGTCATGTATAATACATACACATGATGATAGAAGGCGCGGGTATGGGAAAGCGAGTACACTGCTAAGGCTATGTTGAATATATGCATGGAAACGGTGCGAACGCATTTATAGATAACAGTATGAACGGGGCATCGAAAAAATTTGAAGAAATTTTTGGGAAACTTGGGTGAATTTTAACCATATGGATACAAATTGGGGTGAACTTTCAGCACCTGTACACTAATTGGGGGGTGAATTTTGTCTACCTTGATGGAAATTAGGGATCGAATTAACGGAACTGTCCAGGGGAATCAGGGGTAAACAGGGAAAACTCGGAGGAAATCCGTGAAACCAGGGGGAACTTGGGGTAACTTTGGGCTCTAAAAGAGAAATTGGGGTTAATTTTTACCACCTGGACATAAATTTGGGTGAAATTTGGACATCTGGACACAAATTGGGGTGAGTTTTGAGCACCAGGGGACAAATTGGGGTGAATTTTGAGCACCGGGGGACAAATTGGGGTGAGTTTTGAGCACCGGGGGACAAATAGGGGTTGGTGACGTCAGACTTCCCAGCTGTCACATTTATACACTACTTATCTACAGCACGAAATTTAGTCCTCTTTGACCATTCAATCCCCTTTATCGATCGATTATAATGTAATTTACTTATTATACCGCGCCCGCCATATTTTTTTTATTATTATCGGTATTATTTTTCTCTCCTTATTCTAACCCCTTGCGTTATATATTTCACCATGAATCCATTATATATTTTTAAAATGTAATACATTAAATATCTTTAAAAATGTAATTTCATAAGTTGACCGCCGTTTTCAAATGTATCGTGATTTTTTTTTTTTAGGGTTAGCCGCTAGTGTACATCAAATTAGTCCCGCATATGATCCAGCCCCCTCCCCCAAAAAAAAGCATAGATATCGTCTGGGGCACCTATTTTACTATAGATTATTATGTATTATTGTCAGATGATTTTTTCCGAAAGCCTTCTAAAAATTTTTCCGTATCGTATATAATTTCTTTTATTGTTTTAGGGATTCATATTTTTTTTTTTTTTTTTTTTTTTTTATATGTAACCCTACCATGGGTGCACCAGCGACCTTCAAAATTAAATCACAGATAGCTCAGGCCACTGCGGAGCGCACCACCCATTTTTACACATACAAACGCCATAGCGCCAACCATTATAAAATCATAACATCCATACCCATACACACACATTCTCGTGTATGCTCTGCATTGTGCATTATTTTAATATGAATTTTCAGAATTAAATTGACTATATTTTTATTTTCAAGCTTCGAAACATTTTTTCTGATCATAATATTTACTTTTCTCAAGCCCGCCCAGACCCAACGCCACATTACCGTCTCCACCTCACGTTTCGCTAACAAGTATAAATAGGTTTTATTTATTTTTCCAAGTCGACGCAAGTTTCCATGCACACAACACTGGCACACTCAAAGCTAGTTTCCCTATTGATTGTGAACATTTTTATGTGTTAGTCTCTAGAGTGTGTCACATCAGTCCCACAAAATTATGAAAACATACTTTACATTGTCAAAATAATTTTATTCCATTGGTCAGAAAAATCTGTGGGCAATAAATAATTTTTATCGTCAATGTAATCATTTTTAATATTAACCGATTCGGCTATAAATGTAAGTTTTTTATTTAATAACTCGCTCCGCATGGCTGGTCGCTCCGCAGCATTGTTGCTGCACCTGTCGATTTATCTAAAAATGTTTTGTATAAAAACATTTAACAATATAATTCAAAAAAAGGAGAAAAAAATATTTATAGTACATCACCGTTTATATCGGAAATACATAGATACTCCTTTCGTAGTAATACAAGCAACTTTACTTTTTTTACGATACAAGGTGTTTGACCGTTAATTTTTGAAATTTCTTTCTTCTAAACTATTCTTCTTCATTTATCTTCGACAATTTTTAGTTTACTGGAATAAACAAAAAAGTTAATTTTAAAACATTATAACGGTTTAAAAAGTGTATTATACTTTTCATTGATCAATCTTCAGCTTCTGTAATTGCATCGCGCAATAAATAGATGAATGGAGGCAAGGAAAATAAAGCGATAAAATTAAAATTTTACTTTTTCTTCCCTATGTTTGTATTTCCATTCGCCGAGTTAAGGGAAAGAAGGCGTAATCAGATATAATATATTGATAAAGACTACTATTTTTAATAAGAGCTAAAATTCCAACTTAATTAGACAGGATCTTGAATAAAGGGCCCTGCAGTTCCCAATCTGTACTAAGCCTAACGGATCTTAAAGGATTATTGAGGACAGTTCCTTTCTCTCGACCGCCTTCACTTTACCAAATTTTTCTGCTACCTAATTATTTCAGGGTATCTTCATAATAGGCTTTTTCCCCTGATCAATTTTAGGATTACGTGAAAAAGTCGATTAAATAATAATTTGCAGCTCCGAATAGAAATTGTATTTAATATAAATTTAATTTTTAATATTCTTTCTTAAAAAAAAAAAAAAACTATATTTAAAATTATTTTATCCCAAGAGTAGCCTTTTATCAATCTACATTCTGTTCAGCATTCTCTTCCTTCTTGCACACATAGTTCATTTGTGTCGTCTTTATTGTTTTAACCCTATCTTTTCTTCCCGCTTCTCAGTGCTATTTCTTTTACTCTCTTTTTTTCTACCCACCGACATTCTAACTACCACATTGTGCGACGCTAATCGTGTATTTATTGAATATGCTTCCTCGCCTTCTACGAACAATACGTACTCAGGGAACCCTTTAATTCAATACTACTTGCAATGTCGAAAATATATTTACAGTTTCTAATTCTCTTATAATTTTTTATACATGCTTTATTTACTCAGTATCTAGAAAAATTAAAACTACTATAAAGCTATTTATTCATTATAAGTCAGTGCTAAATCAAAAAAAAAAAGAAAACAGTAATTTAAAACACACATTATTTATTTTTGCTACCGCGTTCTTTTATAAAGCGGGTTTTTGTTTTGCGCGATTATTCCAGCTTGTATAAAATAAAACGGAATATTTTTTCAGTTTTTGTCGGTTGAAATGTATTTTAGTTTAAAAAGTAATTGCAGATAATTTCGGTGTCGTTCTTAATTTTAAAAACGGTATACCTTAATTTGGAACAGAATCGTACCATTCAGAAAATTTATATTATTTTAAAATATAAAACAAAAAAAGAAACGAATCTTTCTAAAAATTATTTCAATGATTCAACCAGAAACATATTCTGCGCATTGGATTTCTCGCTAAACTTGAAAAAATGAACGAAATTTTACTCAAAATCATGGGGTGTTGTAATACTAATGGTCCGTGATACGATATTATACGGCATTAATAGCAGTTCACTAACTAGCTAATAAATCAGTGAACTAATTTCGTTTTCACCGAATTCGAAAAGGCATTACGTTCACAGTTAGCATGCGTAGATTTTCGGCGTCCGGTGCGATTACCTAGCGAACTATTTTCAACCTTCATCTGTTCACATTTTGGAACGATATTTTTTCGAGCACATTTTTCCCGAGTTTTTTTTCTATCTGTAGCGCAGGAGATGAAAATAAATGGAAACGTTTCAAATTTAATTTCTTTTTAAATGATTAAATGCCGTCGGCTCCATGAAATGTTAACAAGATGGATATTATTAATGGAATGGTAGATGTCGCTATCGCGAGCAAATAATACGAGGAAGCTTCGCTAGAGACATAACTCGTTTCCTCTTCTCTCTCTCACTCTCACCCTATCATTCTCGCTATATATATATATCCACACACACACACACATACACTTATATATATATATGTATACACATATAAACCATCACTTCGAGGAAAAACGCAAATTAAAAAAAAAGAAGATAAAATTAGTTGTAATTCTTAATAAAAAGCACGCATCTTCCCTCTTTGGGTTCCAAACTATTTTCTCTTAACCTCCCTCCCGTCGTCGGCATTCTCATAATCAACCTCTTCCAGAACAGAACTCTTTTTATTTCTTCTCCCTCCCTTTCCTCCTCCAGATGCGTTTATCGTGGGCTCCCACAGGGTTCCTGTCTGAGTCCTACACTTTTTAATATCTACTCCTTTGATATCGCTTTTCTTCCTATTCCTTCTTCCTCCCTCCACTTTGCTGACGACATTTTGGTCTATTCCACTTGTGACAATCTGTCCGCCGCTATTGATGAGTTGAATAATTCCCTGTCTATTCTTAATAATTCCCTTTCTCGTCTTCACCTCTCTCTTTCTCCTACTAAGTTGTCTTGTATCATTTTTTCTCTCCGCCCCTTTAACCGAGCTCTAACTCGCATCCCTATATCTAGTATTCCTATCCCCGTTGTCAATTCCATATGCTATCTTGGCCTTTTTTTGAATAGCCGCCTCACATTCCATGAGCACATTAATTTTCTCTATAAATCCTGTCTTAAAAGACTTAATCTCCTTAAATCTCTTTCTCCTCTCAGATGGGGATGCGATCCGTTTATTTATTTTTTTTGTTTTTACTTTTTTATTGAGCTTGTCAGCTACGGACAATTACCCATCAAGAAGGAAGAAATTCTTCTAATTCTTTTCAAAGCCATCATCCGGTCCAAGCTCGACTATTGTTCCTTTATTTACCGTAATTCCTTTAAGTCTCTCCTCTCGAAACTTGACGCTATCCAGAACTCTTGCCTCCGTTTGTGCATTGGAGCCTTGAAATCTTCCCCCATTCCCGCCGTTCTATTAGAGTCCATTATCCAACCACTGTTTATTCGCCGTTCTCAGCTTGGGTATCGCTTCTTAATTAAACGGCTTCCCATCTCCTCGTCTAAACTTATTTCCTCCTATCTATATATCAAAAACTGCTGGCGTTTTTCTCCACATAAAATCCCAATCCTGTCGCTCATTGCTACCCGTCTTTCTAATTTTTCTCCTGTTGTCCTTTCCTACAACACTCTTCCGTACTTCTTTCATGACTTCAATAGCCTATGGCAGCCTATCAAATTTTCTTCTCTCCCACTTCGAGCCAATTCCTCCTCTCATGGTGCAGTCAACAATGAAATTCTTCATTTGTTGAATTCCTCTTTTCCTGTTCATGTATTGATCTTTACTGATGGTTCCAAGAGAGAGGAAAGCGTGGTTGGTGCGTTTACTGCCGATTCGATCGCTATCCTTCAGCCTATGTCTTATATTTCCTCTTTAAGCGATCTTTCCCAATTCCTCATTATTTCGGACTCCCTCAAGCCCTATCCTCTCCTCCTTCACATTCCTATCATTAGTATTATTCTCTCAATTCGTTCTCTTACCTCCACTCTGCCGTTATCCCGTTCTATTATTATTGATTTTTTTTATGGGTTTCCTGTCATTCCGGAATTGATGGCAATGACGCAGCCGATTCTTTGGGGCTCGTTCTGCTGGTCGCCTTGATTCATTCCTCAGCCATTTTCGTTCTTCAGATATCCTTTCCTTATCCACCTCCAATCACGGCAGACTTTGGCGGGATATTTATCCCTCCCTATTTTCTAATCGTCATTCGCATTACCGTTTTATTTTAGGTTGTCACTCTTCTATTGTCTCCCTAATTCATCTCCGGATCAATCATTCTCTCCTCCTCTTCTCTCGCTTTGCTCTGTCGCTTTTTCCTGATTGTTCTCTCAACGATTGTGATCCTGATCACATTTTCTTCGAGTGTCCTGCTCTTCTTAATAATCGCTCCCTTTTATGCAGTCAGCTCCTGTCATTAGGTCTCCCTACTCCCTATAACTCTTCCTTTATCCTCTCCTTTCCTTCATCTTCTGTGGTGTCCGCACTGCTGTCCTTTGTTGCGTCCATTTCGGACCGCTTAGTTATTTAATTTCTTAGCTTAGTTTTCTTGTTGTTGGGTTAATACCGCTGGCGCGCCCACAAAAAAAAAAAAATCAAAAGCAGGATGTATACCATCATCTATGGCGTCACTCTTATTAAATCAAGCTTCTTCTCTCAATTTATAACTGAAAGATTACTAAAGTCAGCTAAACCTGTTCTTCCCATCAAGGTATATCTGGAAAATAAGAAATAAAAATTATAATGAGCCTTAACGATTAGTTGAACTTTCAACGTTCCTGGAACTGTCGCTATCCCAGCTACTTACAGTTATGTTCATTATTGCGAGAATTTCAAAAAATTTCAAATCTCGCGTTAGATATTAGCAATTGATCTAAAATTATTTTCGGCAGAATAGATGATGCAGTGGCGCAAATGTAACATTTACACGATACTAAATTTTCGAAATACAATTAATAATTATGCAGAATAGTGGATTTTCTAATATAACACGTGCTGTTTGTTGTTTCGTAAATTTTTTAATTACAAAGTAATAACAATAATATAGAACTATGGTCTTGGAACTAGCTGTAGTCTGCGGCTTCACTCGCGCAAATTACAATATCTTGTACCGAAAATTTAGATTATTACGATATCCTCAGACTCATGTCATATGCGTTCTCTGAGGTGAAAGAAAAAGCTACTTACAGCTTTAGGCAGGAGCCTGATTCATTTTTTAGGTGGTAAGAAAACTGTTAAAATAAGCATAGTTTTTCTCTATTAATGTTAAATAATATACCGACACCGGCTGCTGAAATGATCACCTACATTCGGAGTCTAAAAGGGATATATAAAATTAGATTGAGAAATCCTGCAGATGCGACAGGAAGAAAGCTGTTGTTAACAGAGGGAAGGCGTATCTGACCATTATAAGAGCGCAGTCTTCTTCTCGTGCCACCCGATTCGGGTATTGCTTAATCATCACGTATGGATTGGATTATCTGCTGGAATTGATTTCGATCTTTTGCTATTCTGACTAGATCTTCTGTTTTCTTAATTCCGGTCCATTTTTTTATATTATCTATCCAAGCGGTCTTTCTTCTTCCTTCTATCATGCCCATTATTATTGTCTGTCTGTAGTAATTTGTATTTTTCACCTCTCATGAAATGTCCAAAAAAATTTTATCTTCCTTCTTTTTACTATAGTCATTAGTATTCCGTCAGTTCCCATTAGTTCCAGTACTTTCTCATTTTTTAACTTTTTGGTCCACGGTATTTTCCACATTCTTCTGTAGCACCACATTTCAAATGATGATATACGCTTCCTCATATTTTCCTTTATGGTCCATGTCTCGCTTCTATACAGTAACACTGACCATACGTAACATTGCAATATCTTGTTCTTGATCCTTACGCTTAATTTCCTATCGCAAAGGGTGTTTTTTAATTTCATAAATGTGTTTCTGGCCATCTCTATACGAGTACGTATTTCCATATCAGAATCATTACTTTGTGTTATCCAGCTACCTAAATATTTATATTTTTCCGTTCGTTCAATTTCTTCGCTGTCTAAAAATAATTTTTCATTTAGATTAGGCTGTCTTGCAACTACCATGAATTTTGTCGTTTTTTTTAGTATTTATACTGAGACTCCTTTCTTCTTGCTTTCTACTGCAACTATGTCTAGTAGCCTTTGTAGGTCTGTTACATTTTCCGCCAGTAGTGCAGTATCGTCAGCAAAGCGAATCACTGAAATTCTTTCTCCTGCAATTTTTATCCCTTCACTACGTTCATCTAAAGCTTGGGCAAAAATTGCCTCAGAATACAAATTGAATAGTACCGGCGACAATACGCATCCTTGCCTAACCCCACTTGTTTTATTGGCATTTGATCTGTTAATTGCTCATCTATTAATATTCTTGCATGTTGTTTTTCATACAGCGTTTGTATAATCTTAATATCCGACTACTGGTAGATACCTATTAATGTTTTTATTAATTCCGTGTGCCGTACTTTGTCGAAAGCTTTTTGTAATAGTCTATAAAACAAATGTATACTTGTTTTCTGAACTCCAGTTGTCTTTGGATTAATGTTTTCATACAAAATAACGCTTCTCTTGTATCCATTCCGTTCCGGAAACCGAACTGGTTCCATTTCATGTTTTCTTCGCATATTTTAATTCTGCGTCGATGAATTACCCGCAGAAATATTTTTAGAACGTGGCTCATTAGACTAATTAATCTATATTCATCACATCTATATGCATTTGTTGTTTTTGGTATGGTAATGAACCTTGATTCTAGCCAATCTTCCGGTATTTTCCCATTTTTATAGATTACAATGAAAAAGCCAGTAACTTTCTTGATTTCCATAGGACCTAACATTTTTAATATCTCTATTGGCACCTCATCAGGTCCCGCAGTAGAACATCGATAAGATTGGAACAGAAAAAAGGGGTAGAGAGGGGTATTAAATGGAAAATTTCGAATTTGGTGGATATTGTATTTTTTTTTTTACAGATCAAAATGAAAGTGAAATTTGAGATATAAGACGGTAGTTATACGTATATTGTTCGTACATCCTTACCAGGTTTCGAGATTTAATTATAAACGTTTTCGGGAACACTTTTATATTATCTAGAACAACAAAAGTGGAAAGATATTGACGGAAGAAAAAAAAAAACTCTTTTTAGTAGCTCGACCAATGGTTTTATCCTGGCGAAGACCGATACGGTTAGAAATCTAGGTATAAGGGATGTGCAGAAATTAAGTTCGAGTAAGGAAATAAATAAGAACGAAAATTGCGTTTTATAACTGCATTATCTGCGTGTAAAATTTGTGCAGCGAATTTGGTCTACCGGGTGAAGCTGTGAGAATATACGTATATTTAGAAAAAAGGAATTCGAGACACTTGAAGGTAACAATAATTTAACGGAAAGTGCAGCGAAAGTTAAGAGTTACAGTTCAAGTCATCGGTAAAACGGTACATGGGATTATCGGGATATTTAGTCATTTCAAGAGCGCTATATTGATAAAAAACGTAGAACGGCTTTTAAGATCCGGGTAAACCAAGTTCAGATTGAAATTAGTGGATGGTAAAAGCCACGCATGGGATTTTGTATAAATTAGCGAGAACGAAGGCAAACATTTTTCTTTAAATTGAGGTATTTATTTTAATTTTAAATTATTTTATGCTTACTTTTGTTTGCTATTATCAAGGCATTCATTTATTTTATATTTATTGCTTTTTACTCTATGTATTTTATAAACGTTTAGATCAATATAGTCAGGACTTGAGTAGCCTAATGCATATACTACCCGCGCACACAATATTGTAGTTCGGTATTTATCCACTGTCGTGACCAACCGAATAATAATTGTAATTTCCCACAAAATTATCCATCGATGTTTTTGGTGCGATTTGTGAGATTCCTTTGACTAATCTAGTCGTTGTCATATTTAAATTTTCGTTTAAGACCTCTCCTATTGCACGCATTAACTTTTCACGGCCTATTAGCGCATGCTTTATATGTTTCTAATTGTCAAGTCGCACTTACGCTAATATTATCTAGTCGCGCTATTTAAATTCTCAGCTGAAATTCGCTACTAACGGCCTATATGCTGAAGTTCAAAGTTTTATGTCCTTCCGAATACGATTCCGCTAGATGCTCTTAGATGAATAAAAACAATGTAAAGTAATTCTAGCTGGCGTATTTTTTGCTTTTTATAACTGAAAGTTAATTAATTTCTGCTCTATTTTACAATTCAAATTTAAGTCCTTTTAATTCATGGTGAGTTTGCACACAAAAACTGCCCAGAAGTGAAGATTCAAAAAATACAAGTCGAAAATTCATCTTGACTAGTGTATTTGGATGAAACGAATCAAAATCACAGACGTAATCAGCAAACAGACTGAATAAATGAATACTTCAGGTTCTAAAATAACAAGCGCCTATGACTGCCGATTAAATTATGATAGACAAGTTCGCTAATGAAACTCAGATATTTACAATAGACCTTTGTTTAACGGGCACAAATTATATGAGCAGCAAATCAACAGCCGTTAATTAAGGTGTATGCCTATTAATTAAATTTCAGAATAAGAACTAAGTCTGGTAGTTCAGTGTACGAAAAAGTTCATAACTTTTCTCTAGCGGCACTTTTAGCGGTACAAAATTTACTGGTATACACCATTAGTAAGATGAAAGAGGTTCAAAATTGATACTTCAAATAATGCTAACCACCGACAGCGATGGTCCACGGATGAATAGGAGAAATCCCCCCTCCCCCTCCGCAAAGAACCTAAGCCTCTACGACAAAATTTGTTATAACAGAGAAACTTAATTTATTATAAAAGATTCGTATAAATGTTACCTATAAATTTAATTATAACTAATATTTAATACTATTTTCTAGTAAAACTATTAATGTTACGTTTTTATTTTATCTTGAAAACAACTGTCATCGATCTTTTGATTTTTTTATTTATTTTTAATTCTTATTATGTAATGTAAATGAAAATAGATCAATGAGAAATATATATATTTTTTGTACTTGCTCACAAAGAAACAATTTGAATCGGATTACTAACAAAAATAAAAAAGAAGTAAAGTCTAATAAAAATATTATCTTTCTTATTATTCAAATTCTAAACTACCATTTTTTAGCTAGGATTTTATAATTCCGTTTTTTTATTTTTTACCTAAAAATAAAATAAAATTTAAATTAAATTGTAATAATTATATATTTTTAAAACATTTGAAATTTCTGAGGAGGTCGTTATTTTATGAAACAAGGCGTATTTCTCAAATCTACTGCCTACCATAAAAGATATTACGTAATTATATAACCCCCCCCACACACACACACCAAATTTTCTCTGAACATGTCAAACCATGGGGCTTAAGCTACAAATTAACGTTTCTGATATTAAACAAACCAAACAATATTCCACTTTTCATGAAAAATAACAGCGATAAAATCACCAATGTGACAGAGAATCTAAACTACTCCTTATTCCCTTTCTTTCCGTTAGACATCACTGATAAAGACAGCAACAAACAGAAAATACTAAGAGAAAACTTTAAACTTTCCATACTGGAAAACGTTCCTCACTTACAACGGACTCCTCTCGACACTTCCGTACCTAATAGCATTATAAAGAATTTAAAAAATAACAAAGCTGCTCGACCTGACAATATTACAAACAAGACACTAAAATTAATCCTAAATGTCTATTCAAAACTCTTTCCACTCCTATACAAAAAAAAATCTTCTCCTTAAACTATTTCCTTAAAACCTGGCGCGAAGCAAATTTAATCCTACTTCATAAATCAAACAAAGATGTAAATCTCATAAGCATCTATCGCCCAATATGTCTTTTAAATACTGTAAGTAAAATTTACAAAAAGCTATTAAAAAAGTAGGATAACTTTCCATCTGAACTCAACAAACTTTCTGGATAAAAGACAATTTGGATTCAGACAAGGTCTGTCCACAGAACATACTGTGAATTAAGCAACCAGCAAGATTCGCAGCAGCCGTAAGAAAAATTTGAGGGTTCTTGTCATAGGAGTGGATATCAAAGGAGTCTTTGATAACTGCTCGCATCCTGCTTTGTTTGACATTTTAAAATCTGATCAAAGACATACCATTGATAAATACAATATATTGCTACCTTAAAAACAGACGTGCAACTCTTCCAATAAGTAATCATAATGCAATCACTGGAACCAATAAAGGCTGCCCACAAAGTAACGTTTTAGGTCCACTTTTCTGAAATATATATTATTCAACCAAGCTCTACCATACGACAAGAACGTTGACCTATGCGCATATGCAGATGACTTACTATTCATAATAGCGGACGATACAAAAGTCAATCTCGAAAGAACAGCTAACAAAACGCTCGAGTTGCTCAGAACTTGGCTAAATTAAACAAAAAACTTAATATTTCAGTTGAAAAAAGCTTTATGTCCCTTTTTACAAACTCCTTGAAACTAAAAAAGGAAAAATATTAAAGTACTTTACAGGAGGATCACTCTAAAAGTAGTCGAACATTTTAAATACCTAGGAGTTATATTAGACAATAAACTTTCCTTTAAACAACACATAGACTACACCACATCTAAGTTGGACACTAAATACTATCAATTATTAAAAGTGTGCAGAAATACATGGGGCTTTGATTACGGACACAAACTTGTGTCACTTGTTGCGAATACAGTGTGTTACTGTAGCTCTGCATTTTTCCAACAGCTAAAAACGAAAAGCCTAAAGCAAAAGATCTACCGTACACAACGTAAATACTTAATAAACACCTGCAGAGCTTATAGAACAATTTTTCACAGCGCCACTGTTACTCTTACTGGAGTCCTACCACTGGACCTAGAAATTAACTATAGATCAATCATTTTTACCATAAAAATTTTGAATATATTAACGAGAGCATGTCTATCGAATAATGAACTTGCTGCCTCCAATAAATCCTTTTCAGAACAGTCCTACATGCTAATCCATCATGACTTACATGTAAAAATATCACTAAAACAATTCAAAAGACATATTATAAACTATATCATGTCCATATGGCAAAACTCCTGGGAGACAGATATAGCAGGTCGGCATACCCACAGGCTAATCCCAAATATTCAAAACAGGCTTACAGTTAACACCTGATTTTTACACTTCTCAAATTCTCACTGACCACGGACATTTCGGAGCCTACTTTAAAAAATAATACAAAATTACTGAAGACGACAAATGTGACTGTGGGGAATTTGAAAACGTCAATTATGTAATCTTTCACTACAGTAAGTATGACAACATCTGACACTTCCACATAGAAAACTTTAATTTAAGTAATTCAACTTCGGCAACTAAATTTCAAAAATTCGCGTTCTTAGTTTTAAAGCCAAAATTTACTGGCAAAAATAACAACCTACAGTGATTTACACTACTCAATTAAGTAAAACACATTACACTTAAAATCTCCTCATTAACACATACGTAATTTTCAATATTAATATCCGGACAAGACAATCTAGCTTAAATGATAAATCAAACCGAAATCAATCGCACTTGCGTCTTTCAAAAAAAAAATAAATACAAAAATAAAAAAACCTATAAAAATATTATTGTTTATTAAATAAGTACACGATGCATAACCCACCAGATCGTGTAGCATTAAGTTTCTCAAATCCCGATCTAAAAAAAAACAGAAAAAAAATTAAAGTTTATTACTTAAGTTATATTATAAGAAAGTTCTAGGCCAACATTAAGCTTAACGGCGGTGCTTGGCTTGGCGCCTTTGTACGCAAACTCGTATTGTGTTAAAAAAAGCACTAATGAAATACAGTTCTTAATCAAAAAAAAACTCCCCCCAAATGTCTCTCTGGATCCGTCCCTGGATGTAGACTATAGGGATTTTTAGTTTCTGCTGAAAGAATATTTTCCGTGAAATCGGGCAATCTGTTAACGGAAACGTAACTCTGCTAAAAAAATTGAGATTGAAATTCGGACAGCGACGTATAAAAAAGTTCTTCCTCTCACTGATGAAATTTTTAAATTAACATTTGCGAAGAATAAAGAAAAAATCTGTTGAACGTGTTTCAACAGTGTTTCCTCGTCTTTTGTGGTAGACTTTATTAAATTCTGTTCAGCCTCCTTATCGTAGTTGCGAATTTTCTAAGTTGACATTGCATGGTGTTTTACGTCATCATTCATCACAGTGCTGCAAGTTCCGAATTAGTTTAATACGATTTCCTTGAATATTGCGTGCACACAAACATAATGAACAGAGGGGATTGTCTTTTTATCTACTTCAACCATGGAACGAGTTAAGATAGAACGATCGCACAGATAAAACACGAAAATATCTGACACGAAATTATCAAAGGTCCCTGTTTGAAAATAAAGTTACAAAAACACTTCTATAAGTTACGGTTATCTCGGGGTAACGATAAAATCAACAACATGTTCTCTTATAGTTTTCCGAAGTACCATTAACATCAGCCTTTTCCCTTGACGCTAATTTTTTTCCTTCAAACTCGCGCGACGTTAATCTTCAAAACTGTAATCATTTCACTCTCCTACGTTATCTCTTTTTCTCCGCACATTTTGTGAAAACTACCGAGACAGAACCACGCAATTAAGGGTAGCCACGAAAATACAAGCGACCCATATAACAGTAAACGTTTCGACTCCTAATCAATTAGAATGCTCACATTACTTTGACAAATAATGCTGTTACAGTATGTGGTTATTGTTATTGTTTTTGCGAGATTTTACTCGTTACAATGGTTAAGAAAACATAGAATAAATTAGTAATCCCAATATGGTAAATTATAGAATATTAAGACACACACTAGAAACACAAATAGTCGTAAAATTTTTCAAATAAAAGCGAACGATGGTTATTCTGTACAAATCACGGCTGTTTTAAATTTAACACTAATAAATGATCAACTCACATATTTACAAAAGTTATACCGACATATTTTGAAGTAATTCACTCTATGATCATAATGTGTAATTTTTTGAAGGTAGTATAGAATCTATGTTCGGAGAAATCAGCCAATCAGAATGCGGTATTATTACTGAAGATCACTATCTCAACAACAACCAGACTTTCTCGTGCTTACTTACTTTTTCTACAGACACCTTTTGCATGTTCACAATCAGTCAATAATAATACTCCGTTCCAATAGAGATTGGGAAGGATCTAGCTAACCAGTTTTAATGATTTTCTAATACCAAGCTGTTGCTTACATTTACTTTTAAGTTGACATTTGTTTTTATTACACTTGTAAAGAACCAATTTTGATAGCATGTTTACCAAATATTGCATATTTGTACAAATATGTCTCTAAAAAGAATTTTGATGTGATCTAATTTCAAAAACAGATGACATATCAGTTCTTACTGCCAGTGCTTATTTATATTTCACTTCTGTTTGAAGTGTCTGTTTATATCTATGTGCTTTAAAAGATATATATATATATATATATCTAATCAAAATATATTGCAGCACTGACTTCTAGGAGGAAGATATGTTTCAGCATGTAGATTTCGGAGGATATTTGACATACATCTAACCAGAATAGCTACAATACTAACCCTTTGTAAAGGAAACATGTTTCAATACGTGCATTTTTGTATGATATTTAACAATATGCATCCAACCAAGAATGGGGTAATATGAAAACCTTCACTGGGTTTGTTTCTAGATATATCTAGTGAGATGCTTTGTGCATAAGTAACCGAAGTGGAATAACTTGGTTACTTTTACCGAACTATCAATTCTAATAATACGTTATTTGTGTTTTAACTGTTGCAACAGGTGCGTTTGATGTACAGTTTGCAAGAGTTGCTTTTCTCGCGTGTGTTGAGCTCGCATGTAAATGCTATTGCATACTTCTCACTACAGTGGTGCAATATTTATAATAAATTATCAGCTGTTTTAGAATTGTTGCATTTCATGCAAATTGATGTTTGGCGCAAATCGAGTTAGAAAATTCAAATTGTTGACGTACATCGAGATGATTATTTTGACAGGCTACACTCGTCTGCTGATTAGTGCATAATCATATATAAAAACTAATTTTGACGACTCTTATTATAATTCCCTTTTAAGGGGTGCAATGTGCAATTTGCTTTATGCTTTACCCAAATTCACTATTTAATAGGAACTATTATGGACTATAGAATACTACAATATATCTTTCTCCAATCTCTACAACAACCCCAATAACTCAATGTCTATTAATTTGAACATTCAATACGTTCCAAAAGTCCAATACGTTTGAATAATCTTCTTTGCTAATGTCGGATTTTGTTAAAAAATCATAAAAGTTTTTACCAATCTTCCAGACTTTTTTCTCTCTCTCTCTAAATATACGTATGAATACGATAAAATTCCCTTTTTGTGTAACAAAGAAAACAAATCAGGTGATGGAACGTTGTATAATGAAAAAAACTATCAGGTAAACTAGCATGTTTTTTGAAACTGCCTACCATAAAACTAAATGCGTCAGTTAAACGAATCTTCATTCTTCCTAATATTCTCCTCTTTGAGAACAACGTACACTCTTCATTATTTATATCATCTTAATGTCCTGATCGTTGTATGCTAAATCCTCATGAATACATGAACATTACATACATTTCAATAATAGAAGTTGATATCCGGGTTACACTTCTCACATGTGCATCACCGCAAAATTTTCCATTAAAGTGATCATAACTTTGTACCCTCTTTCTTATAAGTTATAAACAACGAAACCTGATGATACCATGAACATTCTATTTTGTAGCAATATTTTATGAAAAATTCAAAAAATATAAATGCTTACATATAAAAGCATAAAAATGAGAATTTCGAAACTAATTAATAAAATACAAAATTTATACGTTTAAAATTTATAAAAGATTATTTTGGTGAAAATAAAAAATTTTAACATAGTTTTTTTTGCAAATGAAAATACTATATAGGTTTTAAGAGATATTCCAAAAAAGAAAAGTTTTAAAAATATTTACCGCCGTCAAAAATTTGATAGAAAAAAACAAAAGAATAAACGAAATGTAATTTCCATTATTTTCAAAATTCGAAGATTACAGTCACTCCCAGTTACTTCGTAAAATTCTACAATTTAAACAAATTAGAGTGATGTAACAGCTTGTGACTAGAATAGACGCCGTCGCTGCTTTTTAGAATTATAACGCAAAAGCAAGAGGCATTGTTGAATAAGACTGATCGATAACGAACAGAGAAATTCGGTATTCGGTAGAATTGTTCTTAACTGTTCTTGAAACTCGCACGTGTTGTCCATTAATGTAGCCGTCGAATAGTCGTAGTCATTAAAGAGATCAACGAGATAATAGTAGATGACAGTGTCGCCATTAGTGTTTTAATGAAAATTTATGTCTTTCCTTGCCGGTATTTCGTTAAATTTTCACTTTTCCTAACCATGTTTAACATACAAAATATCTCTGACAGAAGCATATGGACATTGAAAAACTTAAATTCCGTAAAGGTTTTTTCTAATGTTTTTTTTTTCTTCTTTTTTTTTATTGAATAAAATAGAACCGGAAAACACTACCTTACAATTTATATAGAAAGTCTGAAAAAAACGATTACTATAGAGAATGGAACGTTAAATATTTTACACGCTGAACGCATTTTACTCATTACTCATAAAAATTTGCAAAAATCTTCCAACATAACAGTTATGAATGCGTTTTATAAATTACCAGGTGTGAAAACATCGCCCCTGAATTTAGTGCATTAACTTTAATATAATATATTTATACGTATTCTATTTTCCTATAAAAAGTCTAACTTTGTTCTGTTTAGAACTTCTTTGAAATCAAAATGCAAAGTAAAGTCACTTAAGGCAATTCAAAACATTGCTTAATATTGCAAATAATTTAAATTAAAACGAAAACATATCTATTATGTACAGTGAAAGACTTCCTTCTTTTACGATTAGAATTCTTTTAAAATAAAATTCAAGCTATAAGTCAAAACATTACTATAACATAATGGAAAGTCTACTGACGTTTGAGACAAGAAAAATCAGAACTTTATATTATATCTAAATAAACGAAGCAAAGCGATAAACTTATAAATTAATTAAAATTACGGAAATCAGTTGAAATACCAGCCGATGTTTAAAAAAAATGCAACTCCTTCGAATAATGGGTAAACAATGTTATTGGATCCAATGGTTGTCTAAATTATGTTGTACAGAATTTTGTCAAAATAAAACGTTTATGGGAATTTTCTGCATTTCTATGGGTTTTCAAAATTGAAAAGAGAAGAGAAAGAAGAACTCGAAGAATACCTATTATGAATAAAAACTGTTCACCGGTCAGCTGATAAGACAAATTTTAACTTACTAAGTGAAACGTAATTACGATGCGATATTTTCCAGTAACTATTAGTTGTTACATATAATGAAAACATAAATATACAAACAGATCACCGAGAAAGAGTTAATTAGTAATATATTTATTTGTATTAATTGTTAATTACCTATTTTTCGGTGATTTGAGTGTTTTTGTGCTTTTATTAAATATAATACATAGTTATTAAGCGATGATTTTAACATTTTTTACTTCAAAGGAACAATTTAAAATATGTCGAACAAAATTTTAAATTTGAATTTCCGTTTCTGCATCCATTACATAATAATGGGATTATTTGAATACCCCTCGCCCCTGACGCTGTTCTACATAAATAAATACTGTAGTATAGTACAGTTCGTATTTATGAGGGAAAAAAACACGATTTAAATTATACCCGCATCGTCCGTAATTCACAAGCTGATCGACGGCGTGGTTATCAGTGAGTGACCGAAAGTATGCGAATTGCGGGACAGCAGTGTAAGATGTTTTATCGTTGAATATTACTTTTGCCGTGGTTTATTTAATGTTGAACAAAATTACTTTTGCACTAAGTTCGAACCGACACTCATGGTACAATGCGTCGATAATACATATTATGGATAAGTTAACAAATCTGCAACGTATAGAAAGGCAGATATTTTTATCAGTGTAAACAAGCGGGAATAAAGAGCAAGTTCAGCGGCTGATTACAGAAAAAGCAATAAAGGGTATCCGAGTACTCATCGCTCTCTGTACTGTATTACTGCATACCAAAACCTAAAGACGCATCGTGTTTACGTTTTTGCAGATGGTATAATCGGTTTAATGGAGCTGAGTGCGCTAAGCAATGTTTTTTTTTTTCTTGTTCTTCAAATGAATACAACCTGAAGGACATGTGAATTCTTAAAATTATCATTTATGGTAGCACGATGTTTTGTGATCCGACATTGCAGGTCCGCTTTTTTTACAGTGCCACGGTTACTAATAAAATTTATTAAGAGATCATTGAACTGTTCACCAATAGTATTTGAAGAGAAATTATTGGAGTGGCAGCACAACTTTGTTATGTACCGATTTTTATGTATACCCGCGTTAAAGTTACTCGGTTATGGATGAGTCTATTTTAATTACTTTGGTGTTTTTTTCTACGGTCGACCGGCTAAGTAAGATTTCTGTAAGGACTTGAAATAAAAATTTTTAAATCATAATTTCTGTTAATAATTATAATAATAACACTCGTTAAATTTAATATTTTACTTCCCCGAAAATAAATCCGCGGTGCAATCCCTGGATGAAATTAACGTCAATAAAAGAATAACACTTCAACGGATATACTTTAATGCATTAATAATGTCTAGAGAATTTTATATGGAATTCAAATATATTATGTGAGGCCAAAAAAAAAAAAACGGAAATCAATAAAATAGGTAAAATTCAGAAAAGGTGTTTGAAATTTATACTACCCCATTGGAAGAGGAGTGACATCAACCTGGTGGAAGGAAAATAATGAAATGTCTCCCAAGATGAACTATTATTATTACAGACTACTTGAATTTAAATGCAACAACGTAAAGGGTTACAGACCAAAAACTCGTCTAACAAGGAATCAAAGTAATACCTATTCATCATAGAGGGGTAAATCTACAAATCGACAATACAGATGATTACCGAGTTCTAATTAAATTAATGAGTACCATAGTCACATAATAAACGAAAAAAAAAAAAAAAAAAACAAAATTGGTGTATGGAAGTGGTTGAAAGAATGGTGCAAAGATTAAGAAATTTCGCTGCATCACCTTTTTCCTTTATTATTATTGTTGCATTTTGTAGGGTTCTTTTAGACCATCTATTTACCAGTTTCCTTCCTTTTTCTTTCTTGTACATTAATGTATGTGACGTCTAATATGTAAGCGGCCCCTATGTATGGGTCTATTATTGCGCTATTTATATATATATATATATATATATATATATATATATATATATATATATATATATATATATGCATTGATTGATATATTTTTTGTTTTGGTTTAATACGTTCGAATTAGCATCTACAGTGGGTGGACTAGTTCCGACAAATTTCTGAAGCAAAAAACACGTACGAATTCCATTTTAATAGAATTTACTACATATTAAAGCGCCTAGTATCGAGAAAATAATTTTACCATCGTGAGATAAAATTCAACTTTCATGTTCTTTAAATTTTTGCAATTTTTTACCTTCAAAATTGTGTTCAGCGACAGGCAATGACGTGATAAGTTTATGAAATTCTTTGAAATAAATAGAACGGAGTGAACGTATTTTATTCTATGACACGATGATTTGTAGCAGGTGTTGGCAATTTCATAAAATTCTAGTTAGCCGAAGGAAATTGAGCGTATGTGTGTATAAGCAGAAATATGCGTAACAGCAACACACTGGAAGAACACACAAGCACACTTAATATATCTTGTTCGTGAAATGATTTATCTAGGTCTACTCTTTCCTGTTTCGCTGTCTCGTACGCACCTGATTCCTTTACTTCGGAACTCCTTCCTTTATCTCGACGTTTTTCCTCCCGTTCATCTGCTCTTTCTCGGTTGGGTAGACCAGTTACAAACGCCGATAGAAATAACAGAATTTTATACGTATCCGAATGATACGTGTTTCTTTTCGCTAAATGAAATGAGTTCACTTTTCAAAATGCCCTGTTAACGGTTTTTTTCCAGTCAGGTGCCGGCCTATTACATTTCTAAATACCGAGAAGCGTCAGTTTTTTCTGTTATTCGCTTTTATAGATTATTTGCCAAGCCGTACATAAATTGACATTAATATTTCCATGCATAATCGAGCGCTTCTCTTCACGTTGAAAGCGTGCGAGCGAATTTAACATTTTCTATGTCAGCGTCAGCAGCTTGACAGGCTAAAATGGATAGACAGCTTTTCCGTGCCCACGACCCACACGCCGTTTGACTTTAATCAGGCGGAAGAATCGGCAGGCGCGACAATTTGTTCCAACTACTTTACTTTTATTCCAGTCGTCCGCTTTAACGCATTTCAGTTGTAGCAGCACTTCTTCACAGTAAACCGAGAAAAACTGTTTCGCAATTAAATTATTCGTTTCATAAGATGAAAATGAAGTCATTGCGCTAGGAGCAAAATCACGATCCACGTAATCGGGCAAAAAATTGAAACTCTCCTCTCGTAGTTGTGCTAAATGCGGCAACCACGACCTTACAAATCGTATTTTCCCCTCCATAAAAAAGAAAAAAAATTATTTGCAATGTATCAAAAAATAGAAATGCTAAAAGTGACTAGTGTTTATTAGCGATTTCAGTAAATGGCTTTGGTAATTTGTTTTGAAAAATTTGATAACCGTTGAAATTGATCAAAGTTGGCGATATAGTGTTTAAACCAATACAAAATTCCACTACTATACTCGTTAGGCTTTATTGCAAGGCAGAAGTAATGTAAGTTTTAAATAATAAGTTCGTGGTCTATTTGTTTTAATTCATAATTTAAAATCAAGAAGCTCCCAAGTTTATACCTAATCTGGGATAATTGGGTACCAGAGAATTATCTCAGGGAAAGTAAAAGCGGATCCCGAGTAGAAAGGAACTGGCCCCCCTACTCTCATTAATGCCGTTGGGCCTAGTTCACTGTGAAAAGCTTAATTCCACAATCCCAACGCCCTGTCATGGGACCTATTTTATTTTACTTTAATCAAGTGAAGGACTAAAATTTCACTTTAAATACAACCGTCAAAAGTAAAACTATTATTCCTGATTATTAGTCATTAGACGCATTAAAATTATCGTTCGTGTAAATGTGAAAAGTTTATAATTGTCGTTTAAAAAATAGAGTTAACTGGTTGTGTGCTTACATAACGGGGCAACTTTCAAAGTTTAATTTAACTATATCTAACATAGGTCGTCGCGATAGCCTAGTGTCGTGAACTCTTGATTGCTGAGGTAATTTTGATCCCCAGCGACGGCCCAAAAAGAAACAAATTGATTTAATAAAAAATAAATTGAATTATCTAATAACAATAGCGAGTAGTTAGTGGCCAAATGGTATTCACAACCAGGCCACAAAAAAAAAAAAGAAATCCGTATGTTAAGGACAATAATGAAGAAAAATATACATATATATATATCTAACACTAGGAAATATGTGTTTTAGCTAAATTTTATGATGAACGATGTAGCATTTTGAAGTGTAAATTATACAGCAGGTTAGTGCGAAGCAATCGCGTAGACAAAAATCTACCGATAAAAAGGAGGATGGTCAAAAAAATGGTACCAAATTTTTTTTTTTAATATTTGCCGTATTTTTACACGTAAAAGTAAAAACCACACAATCGTATTTCATTCTGTGCCACCCTCATTTTCCCTAATTCTGTTCGTATTAAAATCTTACATCTAACGCTTTTTTCTCATTTTTAACATTATCATTAATCACCGTTGGCTCGCGTTCCTATTTAAAAATATGCACACATATATTATAACGCGTACGTGTGTGTGAATCGAATTAAATTGAATTTTGTATTCGGAAGGAGTACTTTTCACGGCCTTCGGACGAAGATGTAATTATTGCTCTTTATAAATTAGTTAAATACACTGTCATTCCATCACACTTAAACATTAAGGCACTTACATTAATATACGCGCAGTCGAAGGTAAACAGGTAAGACCCAAAAAACCAATCAGCGGATAGCAACTATTGCGCACAGGACCTTAACCGAAAAAGATAATACGAAGCGCCATTAGTCGGGCTCAGTGCTTGTAACGTCTAATTTGATAAAATCGGTGTAAAGGAATAAAATCAATAAAAGCGGTTCTCCCCTAAAGGTGGTTGGCAAATTTATTACCAGCTGCTTCCGATATAAGTTTGCCAGTTTGTCCAGCAAGCACATAACATGTTTCGAGTAATTCTGACGAAATGGTTCAGAAAATAAAGTAAACCCCGGCACTTTATGAAATTCTATGCCTAAATATCGAAATTAAAACGCGTATAAAATAGTGTGTGAACACATCAAGAATATATATAGAGTACACAAAGCATCAAAAAACGTTCTATTTTTAACGGCCGGCTAATATGTATTTTGGTATTTTTCAATTTCAAAAGCAAATCTACACATTAAACGGATAACATCATAGCTCCTTTTATGCTAATGAAAAGTTCAAAAACGTAAAGGTTCGAAAATTTCCGAAAATGTTCTCCGATACTACGGTATTTGACGTTTATTAAAAATATTTCGCTAGTTTCAAGTTTAATAAGGGCTTTTTTTAGATCTCGTTATACATAAATTCCTTTTTTCATATATGTACATGTATGGAAGATATATTTTTGTGTTTTCTTTACGATTACCTCATGGCATTTTTCCGAACTCGTTTTACGACAAAACAGCTCTTCCATTAATTTTTTCCCGTGAAAAGCATAATATGTCAAATATCGTAATAATAAGAAGTTTTGCCATTTACTTAAATTGTTCCTCCATCATTAAAAGACAAAGATATTATAAACAATAATTTCCATTTTACGGCGGCTCGGTAGAATTTCGTAAATATGCACTCTTTTGGTGTCATCAGTCGCGATCCGAATGATGTAGGTTTCCAGTTAAATCCACATACACATAATTATTCTCGAAAGTTATAAAATATTTTCGAAATCAATCTGTTTCATATTAAAAGTTTCGGGCTGTAGACGGAATTGCGAGCGGACCCTAATCATTGCCGTCATTGCCGTAAATGTTCTCAGAAAATTTGTTCATCTGATAATATCGTAGCAATATTTCTATAACGATGGCTGTTGTTCCGCGTACTGTATTATCAGGAAGTGTTATATTAAGGTATATTATGTTAATATAATTCGGACCGGTAAAATAAGTTCCGGATGAATATTTGTTCAGCAGATCTGGTTTCCGATATTCTATAAAAGCTATTCTATGTTTTTGGCTTAAAAATTAATTCGTTAACTACCCTTGGGGGCGTGTTTATTATACGATTTTGCTGAAAAGTATTCCCGAGTTTTAGTTACAGATTCAGTGTATCATGTGCTCGTTGATATTATTGTTATTATCATTATTGTTTCTGTCATCATTATTTGTAATGCGATTTATTTCGCAGTTTAGATATTTTTTATTAAATACAAAAAATGCAGTCAATTTGTACAAATTTAAGTTGATCAGAAAAGTTTTTTTGTATAGGATGGTTTTGATTGCTCGCTTATTTATTATTCTTCGTTTTTAATAATCCTTCGTATTACATACCTGGCAGAATGCAACCGTTGCAATGAGTATAATTCGCATAAAGGTATTCCTATTGATTTACTGTAATTTCCCGCTTCGTTCAGCGCCAATCAACAGAAATGTATGATAAAATAGCGTCAGGTTTACGTGGCCGAGCGATTGACATCCGCTATGATGAATTATAACTTCAAAGGTCTACTTGGATTTTAACGTTAAGGGAATTGTAGATATTTTCATGCCATTGGGGAGATCTTCGTAAAATACTGCTAAGGGTTGTCTTGTCTGTTTGCGTACTTCCATCGGGTAAACTCGCTATAGATAAGACTTCCGATTTTTCGTCAGTCGGCATGGAATAACGAATATTTGTAATAACGTTGTTGTTAGGGGATAAAGTTGTGAAAAACAACGGTAATATACGCAGTGCAAAAACGCCGAGCATTAAAGAATATGAGAAATCGAAATTTTTAAAATAATCATTTGAAGACGAACGGAAGTGGAGAATAAAAAAAAGGAGGAAATTCGGAATAATAAAGGGGAATTGGGAAAATTGAAGAAAATCAAAGAAAACGAGCTGATGTGTCGTAATGAGGAGTAACGATTATGGGGTTAGTGATGGTCTGGTCAGAAGCTAATTGTTTTTAAAGAACAGGTTTCAGAAAAGAGCTGGTTTCATGAACAGTTTGCAAATAATTAGTTCACAGTTCCTAGCTCTTTTAACTTATACTATTCGATCAATAGCAAAAAAACGGCAGCACAGAGGCAGTGATAACACGGTAAGTTGAACAAGGAGAGCAGTTCTTTCTGTTTTAGTTTTAATGATTTTCGTTGTAGTAGTAGAAAGACAATGAGATGCCACTCTGGTAACGTCGTGGTAATGCGAATGGAGTTCGCTCGCTGATCTATGCATTTCGTGTGAGAACTCCGTCTGGTGCCGATATATCTTTGACCATTCATTCAATTCCTTGCTATATCAGATCGACGGTGCGGTACTATAGTTACGCAAAAATTTCACTTTTAAATGATTTAAAATTGATTTTGCTATTCTATTAGGCATATACACGAAAATTGTGGTGCGATCGTGTATGTTATCGCAAATTGCAGTACTGCTTATCTATCTTTAATCAATGAGAGCTGGGAACAGTGAGATGAGAACAATTACGCTAGAGCTGCCGTGTTCAGAGAACTGTTTAAGACGCAGTCATTACAGAATCGGAAGTCAGGAGCTAAAAGAGCTGGAAACTGAGGAGTGTTCTTTAAAGTGAACGGGAACAATAAGAACAACTCTTTGAAAAGATCTGTTTCGGTCATCACTAATTACGGTAAAGGAAGTTTTCGAAGCGAATATAAAGCAAAAACCGGAAAAAGAAACGAAAACGTAGAGAAGACAAAGAGAGATTTAAAAGAGACCTCGGCAAATGGATAATAGGCAAGAAGCAAAAAGGGTCTTTCATGCGAAAAAATTTCTTACTTGATGGCAATCAAGTGCGAATTTTAGAAATTTTTATTGAACCGCTTACTTTATTCTTTCTTCCGGGCCTGATAACAATGGACGATTGACCGACGATACAAGTAAGATTTATCCGAGGAAAGCTGAGACACAAAACTGCAAAAGGAAAACGACAATGAACTGTGGTAATAGTTAACGACGACCATATTGCGGTAATTATCGAACGAAATATTTCTTATTAACCAGTGCGGCGCAATATTCGGGCCTATTCGTAGAATTGTTTCATAGCGTGACTTATGGCTACACCGCGATGGTACTCGCACAGTCTTGTTGGAAAGAGGAGACATTTCTAAGTTAGTATATCTAGTTTTCATAACGGTAGCACGTATATCTGGCGTTCTGTGTGGTCGTTTAAACACAAAGTAAGATTTGTACGCATGGGTCGGGAAAATGTGCGATGTAATTGCAACATATCCTGTGATCAAATTATTGATCAAACGCGGAGTAAAACCGCCTTCGGAAATTCTCGTATAATAATAACAAGACGTGTTTAAGGAAGACGCTATGAAACAACCGACTCTGTTTTCAAGTGAGCTAAACGGTTTAAAGACGGCCGCGAATCAGTCGAGGACGATTCGCGCTGCGGCAGTCTTTCTACCGCAAAAATGGCCGCAAATATTGAACGTGTGCGCATGCGCGTGCTCCAAGACCGTCGAGTGAGTTGTCGAATGTTAGAAGAAGAGTTAAACATCAACCGCTAGACCATTCGGCAGATTTCAAAAATGACGATCTAGGGATGCGTAAAAACTGCTCACAGCTGAGCAGAAAAAGCTCCGGAGATCCATCTGTCCAGACAGGATTGTTCGAATTGACGTTGAAGGAAACCAGAGTGGATGTCGTCCAGTATCACGGAGATTGAGTCTCGGTTGTTCGAATATTATCCTGAGACCAAGAGACAGAGCTTGCGGCGGGCGGAGAAGGCCGGGGAGCGTCTGAAAAAATCTCGCATGTCCAAATCAAGAGTCAATTCTCTACTGATCGCTTTCTTCGACATCAACGCCGTTGTTCATCACGAATACGTTCCCGCAGGCCAGACAGTCAATGCAGCATTCCACATCGAAGTTTTGAAACGGTTACGAGCCCGCGTGTACCGCGCACGACCCGAATTGCCCAAAAACGGCTGGGTGCTGCATCACGACAAAATTCCAGCACACTCGTCTTCCGCAGTACGACAGTTTTTGATGCTCCACAGCATCCCCACGCTTCCGCACCTCTCTGCAGTCCGGATCTGGCTCCGTGCGACTTTCATTTATTCCCTCAACTCAAAAGTTACTTGAAAGGAAAACGATACGACAGCATTACCGAAGTCCAAAGTGTCATGACGAGGGTTCTGATGGACCTATCTTCGGGTGGGGGTGTTCCGGGGGGCTTCCAAAAATAGGTCGAACGTTGGAGGCGATGCGCTGACCTCCGAGAAGACTACTGTGAAGGTGTTCAGAGTAAGTTTTCCCCTCCCTCTGATTTTAGGCACTCCGGAGCAAAATTCTACGAGTACAATTGTCATACCTCGTATAAATGAATCATTTGCGAAATTAGGATTTTACGAAAACTTCGGAGTGAAAATAAATAAAAAGAACCATTTCGTACTGAACCGTTTCTTATGCGATAAAAGTAAAGAGGAGAAAGCTCGACGAAAAGCCGAAGAATTTTCAGTTTAAAAAATAAATTTTAGAAAACGCTTTTCTTATTTTTCACTTTGATGAACTTAGTTACACAAATTTTATATAATTAATTTTTGTCGATAAAAAGTGAAAATTATCGATTGAAATAAAGATATTTATCGTAGTTGGCGTGATTATCGAAGAAGTCTTCCAGTGCTGTTAGTATTCTCTGCAAGCGGAACGCTACTTCATCGTCGTCGAGCTACTTTGTGATGCCATACCTCGGAAAAACAATTTTTCCTTGCCGATCCGACGATAGGTCCTTATTTGCGGTTTTATCTTATTTTCTTTGCATTTTTCAACTAGACGTAAGCATTACTGCATACAACACTGGATTTCAGTTGCAGTCGTGATGTTCGCAGTAACGTCCTTTATCCGACTGATGTCGTTTCCATTATTTTAATGCTCTTCACCCTTTTCAAGTGCGGCTCAATGTAGGGCAGCAGCACTTGTTGCAGAATGCTAGATGCTTAGAGGCATAAAAATGCATTCCTTGGTGTCCCTAATGTTTGCGTAAAATGAATTGACATATAATAGTATGCCCTACGGCTGGAGGTTGTTGCGCAAGATGCGTTTCTCACGTAAAAGTGTAATCGCGCACTTGTAGTCTTATAATATTCCGTGTGATTCTCACATACCTTCAGTATTAATAGTATCGTCTTCATTCATTAATTCAACTATATACGATGCAGCCCCAGACATTTGATACGAACAAGTGGAATCTCGGCACATTAACTGAAAAACAGACCATCGCTTCATTGCTTATCAACCAGATACGAATATCGATATTGTTTTTATTTTTTTAAACTACGATGCACTAAATAGATCGAGTCGAAATTTTTACTGTGTTAAAAAGAGCACGATAGCAGTCTTCTGTAATCAAAATTTATGAGTAGGACCCGTAAGGAACATGCCCCCATCCCCCGATAACGACCATGTACCATTTTTAACTACAAACAACACGTGAGCCAGGGTGCAGATGATACTTCATATTCTGCCTAGTAGATTGTTTAGCTCTAAGAAATCCAAGTAGAATTTGTACACACAAATGCGCACACTTGCAGTATTTTTCGATATAACAAAGGCATTCGACAAAATATGGAAAGAGAAATCTCTTACCATGCTATACAAATGGAGATCCCGAGGAAATACAATGTACTTCATCAAAAACTTCTTATCGTCTCGTGTCTTTCGCGTTCGAATCGGCTCCATGCTTTCATCGAAAAAAAACGTTGGACAATGGCGTCCCACAGGGCTCCGTCCTTAGTCCCACATTGTTCATCATTGCGATAAACGATCTAGCATCCATCATCCATCCACTAATAACTTCGGCGCTGTTTGCTGATGATTTCACCATATTCATCGGCTGCAAAAATCTAGAAACAGGAGCTGCACTACTGCAAAGGTCAGTAAACGAAGCCCAAAGATGGGCTTCACAAAATGGACTAAAGTTTTCAGCCGCGAAAACAACTTGCATCCATTTCTGGAGATTACGGACATGCCAAAAATCGCTTTCGCTATCATTACAAAGCACAAGAATACCAAAATCCCGACTGTTAAATATCTCGGCTTGTTGTTTGATCAAATTTTATCATGGAAACAACATGTAAATCAATTAAAACAGTCCTGCTTAAAAAACTTAAACCTGTTGAAGAAACTATCCCACACAACATTCGGTTCAGACAGACACACACTACTCAAAATATATCGTACTATTATTAGACCTCGCCTAGACTACGCAGCACCCATTTACGGCTCAGCTTGCAAATCGACACTGTGCTCGTTGGACTCGATGCACCACACCGCCATCAGACTGGCGATCGGCGCATTTCGCACTAGTCCAATAAGCAGCATATTATGCGAAGCCAACGAATGGCCTTTAAACGTTCGTCGAGATTATTTAGCGGTGAAGTTTTTAATTTACCTAAGAAGTACAAATAATATCGCTGACGTTCTACTGACGCCTGAAGTCTCGTACCGCTCTAGTCATTTAGCAGAACTTCTAAACAAGCGCGCATATGTTGACACCGGAAATATTAATGTACCGAACAATATCCTTCATAAAAGAATCTCCGCTCTTCCACCAACACATAATTCGGAAATACGGTGCAACGTAGTGTTGACCAACGGCACAAAATCTGGCATACTCTTGTCATATACGAACGCATTGAAAGAATACAGTGCGCATGAAAAGTATTACACGGATGCTGCAAAAAATATCGAAGGCACTGGATGTGCCTTTGTACATCGACAGCAAATCATCAGCTATGCGCTTCCAATGGAATTGTCGGTAATGTCGGCCGAATTAATTGCGATCAAATTAGCCATCGAATCAGCCATAGATCAGAATTACGATCGTATTATCGTATTTACAGACTCATTACAGGCCGTCAATGCGATTAATGAATGGCATGCTACCCTGAAAAACCCGATTGTTCAACAGATACACTACTTGGGTATTAGCTCAACTATGGACATAGTAATATGTTGGCTACTAGGAATTCAAAGATAAGTGGAAACACCACAGCCGACTTAGCTGCGAAACAAGCAATAGGGAAATCCACATTATTATCGGTTGCAGTCCCAAGGAAGGATTTTTACAAAGTTACAAAAACCCAGTTTCAGCTACAATGGAGCCGTTCCTGGGAGGAATTATCGCTTGAAAATAAGCTGAGAAGAGTCAAGCCTACTACTGCGCCTTGGAACATCATCATGGCATCAAGACGTTGTTTTAACAAGACTGCGCATCGGCCATACAGCACTAACGCATAAGCACCTTTTGGATCGTGCCGACGTTCCACTCTGCCAATACTGTGGTCAAGGTCCTTTAACAATAGAGCATATCCTTTCCGACTGCACCACCCAATATTCAATCTATCCTCCTACTACTATCCAAATTGCCTTATCCGATATGATCCCCATGAAATCAGAAAAACACTATCTTTCCTCAAACAAAATAATATCTACAGCTTAATTTAATCATATCATAATATCTGGTGCCTTTGGCCACAGTAGCAGTACACGGCACCACAAAAAAAAAAAAAAAAAAAAAAAAAAAAGTGTTCTAAAAACAAAAATCTTTTTCGAATAGAGCAAGCCGTTGCTCGTGCAAAATTATGCGCATAGATACGAATTGTATAATAATAATAAACCTAACTGATTGATTAATTGATTATTATTATTATTGTTGTTGTTTTTACTATTATTACTATTATTAATAATTTCAATCATCGTTTCTCTATAATACATGGCCAGCAGCGCAATTTGAGTAATAGATGAAAGCGGCCGAAACTTTGCATCACGTTCTAGGGTTCTGAAGTCGAAAACAGGATTACGCACTAGTTGGAAAATGATAGGTAAATTCGCCAAGCAAAATAGCATCGCATCAAAATAATAATAATAATAATAATAATAATAATAATAATAATAATAATAATATTAATATTATTAGAATGAAGACTTAACATTATCGAAATTCGACAACGAAAGTCCGGCTGACAACTTGCGTCAGTGCTCTGTTGGCAGATCTTTTATCATCGAAAATTTTGTCACTCGCAGATTATTGTTATTTTTAATTATCCAACGTTCATCCTTTAATGTCTGTCGTCGAAACAATTCTTCGGCAACTTTACAGCTGACAGCTGATTTAATTGAAAGCTACTCGTTTTCATTTGATTCATATTAATTACGCCTGTCGCTTCGCTCGCTATAAATCGTACTCGATTCATTAGCCCTTCAACCAACTAGACGGATTAATGTTTATTACATTAAATCAATTAGCGTTTCCTTCCTTATCACTATTCTACTCGTCCTTTTCTAGTTTTCTGTTAGCCATTGCCGTTTCTATCACTTCCACCATATTTTTTATGTTCCTTTTCAATGGAGTTCCGTTTCTCGTATTGTTTTTCGTTCAGTCAGTAGCGCATCAGTCCAAGTGCACATTCAAATTAAGTGAGAAAAACGGACAGAATCGTCTGATACTGCCTAAACTGTGAATTTATTTTTATGTTGCTTTTGAATTACACATTAAAGATTAAGAATAAAACATTTTTCGTTATAAAAATAAACATAAGCATCATATTTGTAATTTACTGAAGATATTGGGATCAACATCGCTCCTATACTTCGTATAGAATGCGGAAAATTGTCAACGTCATTTTATTATTGAAGAGTGGGGTTTAGTTAACCATAATTTCGCAAAATAAGTTTTTTTTTTTCGTTGTAATCAAGACAGAATAATAAATTTAATTTACAATTTGTATATTTCTGACATTACTTCCATAACGGAGAGAACGTAGCAGAATTATGTATTAACTGCAACGTAAAAATAACGTAATTAAACAGGACAATTAATTTTGTCGATACTTTTTATCTTCCTATATATACAATGTATGTGACGTTTTGGAACAAAAAAGGGATGGTGGTTGGGCTAAGAATGACGTTGTCATTAATAACAGGCTCTAACAATTTTGATGAAATTAAATAATTAAGTAGTTTTAGGAGTTTCGGTAAACTGTTCGGGCGAGGTTTTATAGTTGGGAAAATTCTACAAAACAAGCCATTTTAAAAGCGAAACGGCAACGTTTAACGTCATATTTTTAGAGTTTTAATAATACGTTTGTTTTGGTAATAAAATATATTTATTTTCGCTTTATACAACGAATTTAAATATTATGCCAATTCCCAAATATATAAGACGTCGTTACAGACTTTTATATACGGATGATATTCATTTGTAATAATGTTTCTGGCCTGTGAATATTTGTTTTTATTTTTTGTAACGCGAAAATACTTCAACATAAAAACAAATAATGCAATGTGAGCAAAGAAAAAACATAGCTTTTTTGTCGTATGCGTACCAGGCCTAAATATTTCACTGATTGATTGATTTGCATGTTTGAAGTAAATCCGATCAGAGTTTAGTAACCAGGTATATGATTAAATTAGCAATTATTGTATATGCATATGCAATTAATTCTGGAAAAGGTTCAGACGATTTTGGTAAACTTTACGAATTAGTTGGGTTTTAAGGAGTAGAAATCGATTGTTCTAGAAAATAGAGGCAAACAGCGTTCGTATTAGTAATCAAATTTGTATTTGGAATTAATAAAAAGTGATTAAAGAATAATCTGCTTATTTACCACGTTAAATAGAAAGTTAAAATTTCGCGATGAAATAAATTTATTTATTAGGCAAACTAAAATCCACTTTCAAAATTGAAAAATAGAGTTACGCAACTGTAACTTTCGTAATTATTGTACCTACTTTTAAATATTTATGAAATTCATGAATACACTTCACAATTGATCTGCAAGTTCGTAATAAATCCGAGCAAAGCTCAGTTACCAGGTACCGCCACATTATAAAGCTGCAAAACGAAAAACGACAAAAAACAACTGGTTTTGTAATAGACAGACTTTGCTATTTTTTAGTCGACGTATTTTTGCTAATAGAATACAGGGAAGAATGCCTGTGTTCATACGGAACTTCCTAGCTAACCGTTTTTTTACCGTACGTATTGGCCAGGATTTTTCAGATCTGCGAGAACAAGTTAATGGGTTACCTCAAGGCTCCGTACTGAGTCCAACATTATTTAACTTAGCCATTAATGACGTCATTGAACAAATAAAACTTCCAGTGAAATGCTCTTTATACGCGGACGATTTAACGATCTTCATGTCCTGTTCAGATATCATTACGGGCCAACAAATCTTACAAAAAACTATCAACGCATTATACAGATGGTCCGTTTCAAATGGAGTCTCGTTCTCTACCAGCAAAACCACCGCTGTTCACTTTTGTAGAATTAGAAACTGTAATCACAATGTTCAACTCCATTTAAACAACATTCCGATTCGATCAAGCGAAGAGGTAAAATACTTGGGCCTTACATATGACCAAAATCTTACATGGAAATCTCACATAAACGGGCTCAAAAGGTCATGCCTAAACAAATTAAATGTTCTGCGAAAACTGTCGCATACTTCATATGGAGCAGACCGTAGATCCTTAGTACACATCTACAGAAGTTTAATCCGAACAAAGTGTGATTACGGCGCAGCAATTTACGCATCAGCGAAGCCCGCCATCCTGAGCAAACTGAACGTCATACATCACACCGCAATAAGATTGGCGCTAGGAGCTTTCAGAACTTCTCCAATAATTAGCATATTATACGAATGTCCAGAATGGCCCCTAGATGTCAGAAGACGATACCTTAGCGCAAGACTATTAATACGTATTTTATCCTCCCCAAATACTCCAGCTTTTCTGTTGCTTTCCAATAAAAATCCCAAAACATATCACTTCCTATCCTATGCGACGAAATCACTAATGTCAGGTATCATGAATTTACCAAAAATCTATGAGTCAACCCCCACCATACTCCCCCCATGGAAAACTACAGCTTTGAATATAGACCTCTCACTCTTAGAGCTGAACAAACATTCCCCTACTAATACTATTCTGAGCGCTTTCCATGGACTTCTCCTGAAATACCCGTCCTCGTTAATTCTGTTTACCGACGGTGCCAAATCAAACTCTCTCGTAGGATGTGCCGTAATCTCTGAACAGATAGGTACTATCCGTTACGTTCTTCCACATCTTTACTCCGTGCTCTCTGCCGAATTATTCGCAATTAAACTGGCAGTTGAAATCTGCGTACAGTCCAAACAAAACTGCCTCATCTGCACTGACTCTTTAAATTCTTTAACATGTCTGCTAAAGTCCCACGATAAGTCGCAGCACCCGATAGCTAAAGAAATACTATCTACGATAGCTAATGTGGACATCAAGATCATATTTGCTTGGATACCAGGACACAAAGGTATTCCACAGAACGAATCAGCAGACCGCGCCGCGAAAGAAGCAACGTCATGCTTTCCTGTAGCAAACAACCAAATACCTGCCAACGACGCTGTTCAAGAAATAACCAGTAGCCTATCAAAGGAATGGTTCGACTCGTGGCTCAACACCCCAACGTCGAATAAGCTTCGTTCCATCAAAGAGGACACTAACTTGTGGCAATCGTCGTTCCGGCCAAGCAGAAAGGAGGAAGTAGCACTGTGTCGACTGCGCATTGGCCATACACGGATTACTCACCAGTTCCTCTTGAACAAATCCTTACCACCTCTATGTGAAACCTGTTCCTCAGTTCTCTCCGTCCAACACATTCTATTAGACTGCAACAAATATAATCACACTCGCACCACGTTTTTTCTTCCGTCTACCTTGAAAGAACTCCTAAGTAACAATGAAGTAAATATAAAAAAATTATTCGCTTATCTCAACTCCACTAACCTTCTATCACAACTATAGAATCCTAACTTTCCGTGCCTCTGGCCTTTGTTGCAGTTCATGGCACGTAAATGAAGAAGAAGAAGAAGAAGAAGAATACAGGGAAAAACGGAAAACATAAAAATCTTTAAAATTGAAGGACTTAAATTTTGAAAAATACGTATATAACACAAAAAATTATGAAATAGTCTAAAACCAGTTTTACGGTAGCCGGAATTTCGGTTCAATAAAGTTTTGTTTATCAGGTTCCGTGTAAAAGCATATAGCAGTAGCAAAAAACTATTAAGGAATAACGGCTACAATCTAACCCAATACGTTTTATCTGATATTAAATATTGCTGTATATGTAATACAAATTTTTGCGATTAATGCACTAAATAATAAGACACCGGAAATTTAGTATTTAATAAGATCTGCTTTCGTTATTTAAGCAGTTCCAAATAATTATCGAAAATTAATAGTATACGAGTATGCGGGCGGTGTTCATTAAATTCTCATTTTTCTACTTTCCTTCTTAATACGATATAGAAAAATGGATCTCCATTTCTAATAAAAATTCTGACTATTCAGAAAGCTTAGATTTCAATAAAAACTGCGTAGAAAATAAAATATTAATGCTGACGGGTCGTCCTGCAATACCAACGAAAAAGTGACTTATTAAACAGATGAGCAATACTAAATATAACATTAGGACACGACTTGCGATATTGAGTAAACGAAACACTATGGTTGTATTTAAATTGGATTCCTCCGTATGGGGCAGAAAATGAATGATCGGTATGCGGAATAGTTTATTAAATTGTCGGAATTTATTCGTCAGCTGGTGGGAAAAGTAAGTTCCCACAATTAAGGGTAACGAATTTAAAAGGAATACGAGTTTTACGAGATTTTAAAATTTACAAAAAACTGTTGTAAAATTTCTGTCATCACTGTTGAACATCTCAAGAAACGAATATTGAATGCATCCATTAGAAGTGACCTAGATAATTTCATGTAATTTAACGAAAAGAATATTTTTAAATAAGCAGAATCGGTAATGAGTGACGTTAACAAAGACAAAATGTTGTTTTTAAGTCGGTAAAGTTTAATTTTGCCCACCGGTATATGATTTAAAACAGTTTGCGAAATAATTAAAATATTTTCCCAAATTAAAATCAGCGTGCATACATGAATAAATAAATTATTTTGTAATAATTTAATTAGTATGTTACATACAACGGGTAGATTTCTTTTTATAATAGTTTAACCAAAGATATGAAATGTTCGGTATTAAAGACATTGCCAGTTTCATTGTTATCTGGATTAACGACCCAAAATTATCCCAATCTATACAAATATTGCCATAAATAACATACCATTAGAAACAGAAATGCATATACATATATATATATATATATATATTTATTATTTTTTTTTTTATTTTTTTAGTTGATAAACATTTTTGGATCATTTACTTCAAAGTTTAACAGAAAGGTGAAACTAATATCTACTTTTAACGTACGCATGAGCATCATGGATCACAAATACATGAAAATTACAAGTGACGCAGAAAACGATGAAGAGATATACGCCGGATAATATTAAAAAATTTCTTGGATTAGATCGAAAATAAAAGTAATAAGTATATTGATGTAAAACATTAAAACGGCGATAGAGCCGATAACGAACGAATTATAAAAATACTTTCCAAGAAGAATAAAAAGATTAAGACGAAGACCAAAGACTTGACGGCAAGATGATACTCGAACAGTGGTTAGAGTTTCATGGACTAGATTAGTGAGAAGTAGAAAAACATGGAAAATAATAGAAAACTATTACGCGAATACAGGGTTAAGAAGATTTTTTTTTAAAAGAGGTTGATAAAATTGCAGTATAATATATTTACATATATTGAATATGTATATAGATGTATAACATTGGACTCTTACTATTTGAAGATATCTGGATAACAGTTTCATCGAGTAACAAAAGTCGACGTATAATGGAAATTCAGAACTTTTCCCTTTTACCGAAATGCAATGCGTTAAGAATTATTTATGACTACAGAAAATGAAATATTAATGAAGCCACGTAAAAAACCATAAATGAACTACGTAGATTAGAATTTTTAAAGGAAAAAAAAGAAAAATATTGCGAACTCCAGTACAATACGAATTATACATAATTAAATTACATAAGTGAGGAAATTGTAATTCACCTAACAGAAGAAAAAATAAATGGAATTAAAATTAAAAGTAAGTGTAAAACGAAATCTTAAAAAATATGATTTATTAAAAAAATCGGGCACGCGATGAGAACGAAATTGAAAGCGTGTTTCAAATGTTGTCTTTGGCAAAAGGTTAATGGACTACCACGCATCGTCACTGTGCGTTGCGCGTCGGGAAAGTTTTCGTGAAATATTTAATCAATATGAAATTTAATTAAATCTGTCGACCTGTTTAAAATTTAAAAATTCAAACAAAACAACGAAAATAATTTATACATATATTTCGTCTGCTATAAAAATGGGTTTTAACGCATCCCTATGGATATAAAAACAAACACCTATCGTTATAAATTGGCAGCCCTGGTGGAAATAAAGAGTACTCTACACGTCAATTAATGAAAGTAACGAATTAATCGTTATAAAATTAGAGGGGGTGAAAGCAAGAAAAAGCAAAAACTAAAATAAAATATAGCTGCGTAATGTACTTTGTAACGAATGGGATCATAACTTTATCGAACAACCGGGATACTTAATGTAATGTTTTGTTTCCTAACTTTTTAAGCTAGGGGAAAACAATTTTATTTTCTAAAGTATAGATAGCGGAAAAAAAAGAGTTCATTTCAATGAGCAAATCAATAAACTTTTATGTAAATAATCTATTATAAATCACAGTAGGTAAATCTTTACATGTAAAATGCGTGCGTGAAGTCGAGGAACCTACGCTCGTCATTTTGGACGTCAAAACCTGTTTTTACATGCAAATTTTAAATGGAGAGAAATTTCGAAACTAATTAAAATATCATCAGAAATCTTACCAGACACGTGGTATTAGTGAAGCTGAAAAGGTATGTTTTTTTTTTTGGTTCGACTAATTTTTATAAGTTATCTAACGAGGCCTTACCCATGTTAAAAGTAAGTTAAACCAGCACGATCCGATAAAGCGATTTATGCAGAAATCGCAGTTCTCAACATGGATCGTGCGCTGTACGGCATTATTAAATCTATCGTGATACACATAGTCCATGTGGAAGTTTCAATAGGAACTCGCCCTGTATGGTGAATGGATCGTACAGAAAAAATATGCAAAGCTTCTCATTTAACGTATGCAGCATGAAGGGTGGTTACCTTTTCTTTCAACCCCCCCCCTCCCCCCTTTGGGCATATCAACAACGGATCTTCGTCCAGAAACGACACGAGGGAAATAGAGTCGGTGTGAAATATTGGTAGAATAAAATAATTGAGGATAGGTACAACGGCGATGGACGGAAACGATAAGATATACGAAGCGCAATAAGGATTAGGGAGTTTGAGTGATATCGGAGTACAAAGAAGCGCGTTCGTTCACGGGGGATAGATAAGGTCAGGATCACAGATGGCTTCGTCGTCAGGATGAAAAGGACAACTAGGGGATAGAGCGAAATGAAAACTAAAATGTGATGAAGGAAGAAGAGTATGGATTCAGACGTAAACGGATAATAGGGACAATAACGGAGCGGCGAAGCGAAGGAAAATCGTAAAACCAAGGCCGCGTGGGAAAGGATGATTAGAAAAGGAAGAAACGTAAAAATCTGACCAAAATCTAACATGAAACTTTTTACACAGATGGAGTAAATTAGAAGCGGGAATTTTAGTGAAATAAAAGCGGGAGGATACAAGGAATCTGCCATTTCGTTACCCTCTATCGCCATATGACAGGGGACCCAGATCATATCAATGTGGATAGCATGAAGAGAGGAAAGAGTGTGAATGAGAAAGCGAATACGGATTATAAAAAAGTCAGAAGAGTGAGAGGGTAGGAAATAGCTTTAAGAGCACACATGGAGTCAGAGATAATTAAATATTTAGAAGAAGATCGATGCGACCAAATATAAATTATGGAACGTAGAATGGCCACCGGGCCCCCTACTCTCATTAGTGCCGTTGAGCTTTGTACATTGTGAACCTTAACTTCACAATCCATGATAGCTTATCAAGGATATATGGGACTTACTTTACTTCGTCTTTAGAATGGTCATTAGCTCGGCCGTAAAGATAGTACAAAAAGAAGGGAGACGAAAAAATTCGGAGAAATTTATGCTCGAAAGAATGCGGGAAAATCCAACTCCATCAGGCCCCTTCGAAAAAATAGCTATATGGGAAGGAAAATGGGATTCGATATAACTATGGAATTCCTGTATAACTGTTGCATAGGAAAGGGATTTGGAGGAAAAAGCTAAATGTAGAATACATTGGGAGGATTGGAGAGATCTGCAAAATTGAAAGAAAAGTAAGGGAGATTGTTTTACGAAATTGTACAGGATAAAAAAGAATTCGACCGCAAAGCAATATGAGGTAGGATAGGAGTTTTCTTAGGAGTAAAGCGCCAGTTTTGCAGAATAGAAAGGTATGAAGGAATACGTCTAGAGGATGATAACGGTAAAATAGGATCTGCGGATGAAAGGAGGAGGCGAGTTGGACTCAGCGAAAACTGCTGGTATTGTATAGGATCTAAGAGCACCGAGACAAAGACGAATACAAGAATTTTGGATTATATCCAGCTTGAAACGGTACTGCAGACGGTCTCCTATAAAAAGAAACGGTGAATTCACGGTCAACACCGATGGGACCGAAATTAACAACCACTAAGTAGTTCCTTATAAAATCTTATGTGTAGCCCTTCTCAGTCAACATTAACGTGAATGTTAAATCAATTACATACGTTTGATGTGTAAAGAAAGGTTCAGAGATTAAGCAGTGTCCACTGTTTAAAGGTGAAAAGATACAAGATAAGATGCTACATTAGTAGCTCTGAGGTAATTCGGAGAATCCTAGAATCTCTATTCGTGAGCGGTTTTCACCTGTCATATATTTTTCGGAGAACGATGAAAGAATGTATTTTGCCGAGGAAAATATTATTGAACTTACGATTAACCCTCCGAGAACCGCATTGTTGCCTTCTGTGGCCGATGAAAGTCAACGCATACGCGACAATTTTCCTTTTCCTTGATGTTTCGTCACATTTTGTTTAGAAAACAATTTCTATATAAAGAAACAGGAGAATCTTATTTACAGATTATGTAGGATCAAAAAAATATAACGTATTAACTAGAATATACATTGTCCATTCCGGAATACCAGTTAAGTTTAAGTTTTGCATGAAGTACACGGTGTTCTTATTTTTCAATCCAGTTACTAATCAGAGAGTTGTCCATCCAACATTAAACTAAGGTATTTGGTTTTTTGAATGGAAGACCATGTTCATTTATAATTTTAATATTTTGTCGAGTAAAATATTCTGCGGCATTCTAGAAAAAATACAATTACGGTTACTTCGCAACAGAATGAATAAACAGTGTAAGTATGTACAACAAATAGTGGATGTCATTTACAACAGGTGCCCAGTTGTGTGTTCAAAGAGGTTGTCTATTCAATATCTGGAAACCGTCTATAACAATTTGCTCTTCCACTTCCACCATGAGAAAAAGCTGTCATCATAGCTAATCGCGATTGCTTGCATCAGATGTCATCCAGTGCAGCTGTCGAAGAAGGTCGCTGAAGATGTTAAAAAATTCAGCTTTGAACGATATGACGCGTACCGCAAGATCCGTAGAAAGCATTAGCTTAAACGCTGGAAAGTTCTCGATGCTCTCGACGAAGTAGAAAAAACGTTCATGGCTAATCTTTTGTCGGATAAAATCAAAAGCGATAGAAAAAAAAAAAAAACCGTGGCTCAGTCAGATATCGTTGCAACTTTACTTGTTGGCGGCAAAATGGCGCACTCATTCTCCAAGTTTCCCGTCAGTCTAAACCACTGTAAATCACTTTTATGTAACACGTCTAAGTAAAATTGCTCTAGGTGCCTTCAAAAGTTATGTTGACCTAAACGAGGTAGGCTCTTAACACGCTAGGTCATTAAGGAATGTGTCGGGTTTTGGCGGGTGTACTTGCCGAAGACTTCGTACAAACCTTAATTCTACAGCCCAAAGAAAAGATAAAGTTCACAATGAAGTACTTCAAAACTGGCGTTGAAGAATTCACAACGTTTTCCTTCTTCAATAATTATTCTTTTTATGAAATACATCTAGACATAAAATATTTTAAAATCTGCGTTATTTCGATGCTTACGTTAACCGATTATAAATGTACTTTGATTTTAGACTATTCGATATTTTATTTACAATAATGACTAACTAACTACTTTGTAACTAATTTTGTGTAAAGTCCGGTAACATGGACAGCTACATACCTATATTAACTATATACTTTCAATGATTACCACATCTAGGTTATTCACTAAGAAAGGATTATTGATGATTCAACATCACAAAACTCATCAGTCAGTTTCTTAGACAATTTTGTTATCGTTCAACCTGCCGGAAAAACCGCGAAAGTTATTTACAAGAAAATCTTTAGTGTTTACTCAAACAAAATAAATCAAATACGCAACGGTCAGTAAGTCAGTTGCTCTGCTAGAATTCAATTAGTCGAAAATAAATTCCATGTAGAATCATTACTTTCGAACACAATTGCAGTTCCCCATCAGTTTCATTAAGCCGTAAACATAATTATTGCGCACGGGGAGAAAAATCAATTTATGCGAGTGAAAAGAGTCAGACGCGTAAAAAATATCTCTCTTCAGTCGTATTGCTCGATTCCGAGCATCGTGACTACCTCTATTTGTACATTCTAGTTGTACAGATATAGGCATAGTGTTCATGGCAATTGTAATATGCAATGCGGTGTACATGCAAGCTTATACCTGCAACTGGTATTGTGATTGTCTGATTTACATCGTTATACAAATGCAGTCCCGTGCGTGTCTTGCCTGTGTACTAACTAGCCTGCTTATGATGGTATGCTGGATTGTCATTACCTTCCTGCCATTTTAATTTCTGTAATAATTTCTTATCGTCGCCTGGGATCGAACTAAGACTTCCGTAACGAAAGCCAATAGCACAGCTAGGCTATATCATAGTTTTAAATTTCAAAGCTTAATATTACTACAATTAACTTGAACTTTTAATACATATGTATTATTGGAGGAAGTTATTATGACAGTAAATTTTGCATTGAATTAAAAAAGAATAAAATATTCACCTATAATTTTTGCAGCGTCTCTGCGCCTGCTTTATATGAAATTAAACTGGTAACATTGATTATTTTTTATTCTAAAATCGTACAGGCTCATTAAATGTTAAACAATTATAGTCACATTTACCGAAATTATTTTCCGAACAGTTCACTGTTTACTCTTTGGAAAATGAATTTAATGTACCATGAACTGAATTATAACAGTGATTACATACCTAAATATTCATCATCATCATCATCATAGTTGCTTCTCCTGAGTCAGAAAATTGCATCCATTCATATTATTCGTTCCCGAGAAAGAGAGTTATCTTCTGTAGGTTTTTGCGCGGCGAATTTATAGGTAGGTTCGCTGTTGTTAATTCCAACCGTCTCCTTCCTCTCATTGATTTTCTCCTGCACCGTTATCATGAAAATTCCATTTTCTCGGCTTTTATGAGCTAGGTATTTCAGTTTTCGATCTTTGATATCGTCTAGAACTTTTCTTCTCCTACTTTTGTCAGTAATAGCGGCATTTGTTGTGTGTGTGTGGTCCACGATATCTTCATCAACCGTCTGTAACACCACATTTTCAAAGCGGCTATCTTCCCCTCGCAGTCTGCTCCCATTGTCCATGTTTCACAGGCGTATTTTAATACGCTCTAGACATAACATTTCATTATTCTTTTCCGTAAACTTAAACTCATGCTTTGATTTCCGAGCACTTTGTACGAATTATTAAATGCTTTTTTCGCCATACTAATCCGAGGTTCTTATTTCTTTACGATCTCTTCCGTCTGTATTTATCATCACTCCCAGTACCTCTGAATTGGTCTACATTTTCTATTTCTTAGTTGCCGATTTACCTAAATATTACGGAGGTAAAATTTTGTTTGCATTATAAATCAGGCATAGGTAACTCTGAACACTGCTATGTCCTCAGAAATATATCCGCATTCAGACAGAGCCGTATACATCTCCTATGATGTAATTTAATCTCAACTCCGAAAGACGTCACGCAACGAACGACTATTTTCATTCCGGACACAGTCGGATTAACCTCTGGCAAGGTGATTTAATATGCTTGCGCACATGCGCGCCGAGTTTCAAGGACGTTCGCATGCACACTGCGCGCAAGGGCGTTTACATGCACACCGCGTTCAAGGATGTTCTGTTGCTTTGCGTGTTTGGAGTACTATATAAAGTTAGAGTTGAATACGCAGTTAGGGATTGCAATTATACATACTAGATATGAGATATGAAACTCGGACGCAGATGGAGTTGAGAAGCGGATATATATCCGCAGTGGAAAAGGACACGTATATGCATACAAGACTGCTCTACCAGAGTCGATATACGCACCTCTATTAGAAACTATGCCCGACTGTAGTATTTTTCATGTTAATTCGATATTATGAATTTCTTTTAATTATGAATTATTTCGTACTTGATTATATTACTTCGATATACGCAATTTTGTAGTAGTACTGAGGACTTTGGTATCACTTCAGTATTATGAGGGTATGCCGATAAGTAAACAAATTTCAGTGAAGGAAACATTTTTAAAGACAAAATGTTCAGGTTTTCGGTTGTGAGTGTTAGTATACGTGTATCTGCTTCGAACCCGATAATTCGTTAGTTTTACTGTGTTACCCGTTAGTTTTCAATGACCCGAAAATGCTGACCTACGACTGCGCCAAAAAAAAATCCACGGGGAACAGCATGATGTAATTAATTTCGTGACTGTGGAACAACCGAGTGAAATCTACCGCTAAAACGGTTGCACAAAAAGGAAATCTATTAGGAATCATTAACCCTTAAATGTCTCCACGTAGAAAAAGCAAAGTGAAAATTATTTCGTATATTTTATTTAGAAAGCTTTCGAGCATGCCCAGAAATCTCAAACTTGAATATATTTAAAACAAAATATAATAATATTGTATATTACTAGAATTTTTTCCTTATCAATTTAACACGAAGTATTTAAAAATGATTTCAAAGTCGATGCGCATTATAGTGACGTTTAAGAGTTAAATTATTTATACGTGGACCGAATAACTTCAAAATGACCACGAAAAAATACAGCTGCACCGGTACAGCGGTAAACCGGATTAAAGTTTCAAACTGAAAAAGATGAATTTATCGAATCCGGTAGTCAACATCGAAGAAATTCAGACAATATTAGGGCTTATACAGTAGGAGTAGAATTCGTAAAATCGTCCTTGAAGACTTTGAGGCCTCAGTAAAACTTGTGCTCGATCGGTTCCAAACTGCCGTTCACGCAACGTAGCAAATTCGTTTAACGCTTTGTACCGAGCTGAAACAACGATATGATCGGGAAGGGAACTCTCATTCTTGAAAAGAATAATAACGTGCAATGAAATACAGGACGTTTATTATCACAAGCCAGAACCCGAAACACCGGCTACGATATGAAAACCTAGTGACTCACCTGCAGCTAAGAAGTTAATATATATATATAACAATTTGAAAATCGCCATTATAAATGAATTATATAAATAGAATCTACGTTGCTGACCAATTTATAATTGAAGAATAAATATAAAACACAGTTTAATCAGTTGACGTTTGAACTGTGTCCGTTTTTATCATGCAAAATCGAAACTGCAACATCGACTTCCGGCCAATATTAAAATTATTTTCAAAGGCAAACATTTGAAAATTCGGCGTTAAAAAAGGGTAATTTATACGAAACTTCAAAGAATAAATACAAAAATGAAAGAAAAAAAGATACTTAAATCAATTTTGCGAATTGCACAACTGTATTCGTGACTTTCGTAGACTCGCTTTCCGGCTATAACAAGTGAAATATCTGCAATTGCACAAAATAAGACTCGAACGGTAAGCTGGTACGAAACAAAGCTGAAACTAAATAAAAGATACATAAAAGCTTCGTCTCCCCTTATGAAAATATCTCCGAAGCAGCGGTTTTCCCCGTGCAAACGGCAGCAATCGTCTTATTCGAAACCATTAATCGACAAACGTAACTCTTTTCCGAAACAAAAACTTTTCCAGTTATGGAGATCCGAAAGCTCAACTTTTTCAATTTTCTTTGAGTTAGTTTAAAATTTTGCACAATCATTAATGTAATCATTTTACTCCGCATAACTCGCGTTCTCCCATTTTCATTCAGTACGGCTGCTTCGAAGAGAGATTCTCTCAAGAAGTCGACTTGGAATTATTACTCGTGGAATTTGTTAAAAAGTTACCCGTTTTCTTTAGCAGAATATTGTTGATTATCGTTTAGAATTGACGCTAAATCAACTTTTGGTAGGTACTTTTTCTTTAAATTCAAGCACTCGCCGCGGCAAGTCGTTAAAAGTTCAATGCAAGAGAGCTGTACGCTATTGTAATAATCTATTCAGCTCTATTCATTTACACGCCATCAATATTGAATTGGGCTGTATATTTTAAGTGCAAATCATAATCGCTGCTGAAACGAACTATTTTTTTCGTCTTTGCCTTTTTTATTGTTCTAACGTAATGAATATTTTCCCTTTAACCGTCTGATAACTTTTGCTGATCCGATCAAAGCATAAATTTTCATGAATTATTAAAATAAAGCTTACGATGATTTTACTTAAAATACCAGAATACGATACATATACTTTAAATATTCTCATTAACTTATACTTTGGACAATTAACAAACCATAACGACATTACATCGATATATTCTCCTCGCACGATGTGCAAAAGGTTAGATATGAAACGCAAAGACTCATATACAATTATTATTTACCTTGATGGTGGTGAAAATTCCTGCCCAGCTGCTATCTATCGCCTCGGAACTAACAATAAAGCACAATAATTATGCGATTTAAAGATTTAAAATAAATTTTTAAAAAAGTATTTCTTCGCATTCTCTAATCCATATTAATCGAATTTTTACATACACATGTATGTATATTATATATATATATATATATATAACTCGATCAATTTGGACTCGTAAGGGGCTGTGCCCCTTAACCCTTCACGCTTTCATTTCTGTCTCTTTCTCTTCTATACTTTGCATAAAATGATCAAAATTTACAACGTAATTTCACAAAAATTCTATCCTAACATTTGACTTTCATTATATAAAATTAAGACATATTTTCGTTACATTTTTCGTTACATATTTCGTTACATAAAGTTGTGACATTTTTTAAATAACAATAACAAAAATTCTATAAAATATAACAAACGTTACATAAAGTTGTGACATTTTTTAAATAACAATAACAAAAATTCTATAAAATATAACAAACGTTACATAAAATTGGGACATAAATCCATCGATTTATGGCTGCGCTTCCAAGTCCCGTCTTTCTTATTTTTTTTTATGTTATTTTATAATTTTTTATCCCATAATTATAACCAAAAAAGCTGTTTTCACCCCCTAGAAAATAGGGGATGCAACCTCACTGCTTAAATCACTGTGGATTACTCGTCCTTTGGACGAAAAATAATTTCCATTTTGTTTCGTAAAAAAATATAGAGTAGAAAACGAGATATTTAGGAAAAACGATTTTCGGGGGTGAACTTTGGGGGTGATTTTCACCCCTGGAAACTGCATATGGGCCAATAAAAAAAAAACACGTGTCTAATATTTTTTTATACTCTACAACATATCAAAGTTTCATCAAAATCGACGTCAGACAACTCGTGTACTTTTCTTGTAAGATATTTATACAATACGTTAGATTTCCAAAATAGCGGCACTGTAACCAATTCATATATTACTGTGTTTTAAATTTTTATTAGTAATCAAATCAAATTTCAAATTCATCCTGCTTATATGCAAAATATATGAGCAGCAGGATACATTACAGTACAGAGGCCAGTTTAATGAGAAACTAGCCAGCGCTTACAATCTGTGCGAACGGAAAATATATATATCTTTATGCAATACACTAATACACACACACGTGCATTCATATTTATATAGACTCACGTGTCTACACATATAGCCATACACTCTCATATGTACACACGTACTCACACATGTACATACACATTCACCTATGAATGTACTTTTGACTTACACACACATATGTAGTAATACAAAACGTTAGATTAATTTAGGAGAAATAAATTTAATGCTCACCTATATAATTAACATAGAAGAGTGAACAATAACATGATATATATAACAGTAATAACTAGCGAACAATAAGCATATTAATAGTAAGACAGGAATAATTTTCTAGGGTATATATTCTGGCATATATGGGCTAAAGATTATGTATATGAATGCAGAATATATCAAAATCTTAGTAATATATAATTTTGCGTACATACTATTTTAACCCATATTTACAACAGAACTATTATTTAATTAAAATTACTTTAAAAATATCACACATATACTCCATCCCATATGACTCATATCCTCTTTCAGTGATGATAGGATGATATAAATGTAATTTAATACTAATCTAATGTTAAGTAATAGTACTAATATTTATAATCATAAAGTTATAATAAGCATGTGTGTTAATTATTTATTTATTGGTGTTAGTAATAAAAATAAAAATTAAATTTTAAATAAAAATAAAAATCTGCGTTATTATTTTTAACCTAATTGTAATGAATATAATGAACTACTTTTAATATTAGAATGAAAGAGTTTTGTTTAAAGCAATGTATTGATTGCAGTCAAAATAATTAATATGAATAACATCTATAATAACGTATATTAAATTAGCAATTTAGGTTTATAGCGATAAAAATGTATTATACCTAAATTTAAAGCAATGAACCGTATACCGAATTATTGTTAGAAATAAATCTATTATTTATGAATTTAATAATTTATAATTTATATTTGGATTCAGCTACAATAACTGACAGAACTAATTTGTTCCTTACTGTGATTATTTACAAACAATCGGGAGAACTATTGGAATTTAGAAGAGAAAATGGTAGTATGATTAATTAGCAAATTAATATCTTTATATAAATACCAATTCCTGTTATCCATGTGAACGTAAATTTCATTTTTGATGTTAAAGTACTTTAAATTTAATTTTGTAACTATTTCGTCATACATTTATTTTACACTACGGGAAGTTTCTTATAGATTGTAAAGTGTTTTTATTTATGTATTAATCGATTGATATTAAAAGTGAATGCAATTTGGGTGTAATAATCTATTATAACTTCGAAAAATGAAATATTTATTACGTAAGCATGTGAAAGTGAATAATTATAATATTAATAATAATAACAATAATAATAACAATAATAATAACAATAATAATAAAGCAATGTACTTCATTAAACGAAAAAGAAAAAAAAGTCAAAATATGTCGAGGTGTGTAATGTATTCAAAACGCGCACGTAGAACTTTGTGACAGTTGCGCATACACAGTCGGGATTCATGCAGCCTCTACCATTCATAGAGTATTTCCAATCTAATATGTACATATAGATTAGTAGCCCCTCGTTAAGCTGAAAAAAAGAAAGCTAACGTTGCTTTAATGTAGAAAACGTAACTGCGCTGAATACTGACGATGTCGCAACACACGCGCCAAAATAAACTAAATCCAGTTTTCTCTACATTATCTCTGCCCGCTAGTTTCGAAATTTTCTTGCCTCTCGGTAATTCTTTTGCCAATACGAACTTTTCCAATCCGCAGAACGTACATTCTGCCCGCAAAAATGTCTTTCGGAGGTACTCGCCTATTCGTTAAATAAACTTTCGTTTTCACCGATATCCCGATTTCCAGCTGTAACGTATACTTCAGCATTTACCCTACAAGAATTCGCTTTATTTTTCCGTTAAAAAGTTTTTCATTTCGAATTTCACTTTTTTTTTTTTTTTTATCAATAAAACGAATTTGACCTAGATTAAATACGGGCAATAATCTGCACGCTAACGCATATTTCAGCCACCACGGGTAACTCTAACAACAATGGCGGAATTTCTTTATCAATTTTTTAAACAGCCGGGGAATCGAAATTCTCTAAATCGGCTTACTCTAACCGATTGCGCAGCCGTACAAAAAAAGTAGAAATGGGTAACAATTAATCCGATAATTAAATTTTGCAAATTAGGACACCGAAGTATGATTTTGCGCGGGATTAACAGATTAAGCGTCTAAATCAAAAAGATTAAAAAAATACATTTCATCAGCTGCAGCCGGTTCAAATGATGAAACGCAAGTATTATTTACGGAAAGAAATAAAAACAACAGGAAAACCATTAACCCGTACACTAGCCTATTCAATTCGTTTGCTGCGTTAGTTGTAGCATTTACTTCGATTTGTGTTTTTTTTTCTTTTTTTTTGACCGTCGTTGAATTTGATTTTTTTTTTTTTTTTTTTTTGGCTGAACATGAATTTGAATTTAAAGCGTTTGCCTCGCAACAAATTCCGTTCACGTAAAGTAACTCCTCTCACATTGGCCAAGCGATACTTATGCTGGGTTGAAAAACAAAAAAAAAAATTCCTCATACACTACGCTTTCCGGCAGCACGTGTCCCTGATAAAACTGAAAGCAATGTGTTGCCATACACCAATAACTTCTCTCTCTCTCTCTCTCGTATATGTTTTTGACCTGTATGAAAACATTTTTTTGAGTAAACTTAATGCTGTATCAAGTTTGAATTAAAAGTTATTTTTCGATCTTAGTTTTTCTTATCGTCGAGTAAATATTTTTTTTTTCTTTACGAGTTCACTTTTTTTAAAAAAACTCGAAAAATTCTTCTTCTTAAAACATAACCGCGTCTTTATGACGGTTCGCCGTGTGAAGCAACGAGTCAAAATCACTGATATTTGCAGTTCATCGATATTTGAAGAATGAGATTCGCATGTACTGAAAACGACATGATTAACAGGAAAAAGCTGTTATATTACCCTGAAATTCATACGCGTTGAAACACGAGTGGAAAAGTTAAGTAGAATACGAGTTTCGGCTTACTAAATAAAAAACCTTTGAAATGCTGTGATCCAAATTATTTAAGCGGAGAACGACCATTTTACTTATATTTCTATCTCCATATTAGTAGAACTAACCAAGTGTTTTTTCAAAGTAATTTTCTAAAGTTTATTAATAATAAATCGGAAAATGTTGAAATAAGTTTCAGTTTCTCTTTTAAATAAAGAATTGGTGACTTCGCAAAGCAAACATGCCTGAATCTCTTCATCGTTTATTCAGAATAATAGTATAAAAAAAAAAAAAAATTATAATTCTTACATTTAAATTTGTAATAATTTTTAATTTTATTTATGTCACTCTTGAAATAAGCTTTGCGGATTTCTGAGTGAAATAATGGTTTTTTAAATCCATCAAACTTCTTTTTAATCTCTTCACCGCCATTTTTTAAGCCGTTTTTTAGTTTCTTCTTTCCATAGACTAGTTTTTGCTCTTTCAGTAATAGTTGGTCTTTTCCCCCCCTAGAATTGTACATGTCTTATGTAACTACTATGGTCATTATAGCACACACAAGGGGGGGGGGCGATAATTTAAATATGCTGAGTTAAGCCACTCATTTGCAATAACCGTGGCGGTGATGAAAATTACCTCATTTGATAGGATCCGCTCGAAAGTTGTTTTCGTCACACAGTAAACTTTTGACAGGTAAGCAGTATGTGAGAAACTGGCTGGACGGTTGTTTGGCCGCACACACGTAGCCGGAGGCGTTGTTTCATCGATTATGTGCTCGATGTTTTGCAGCCGGCTGAGGATATTAAAATCGTATATCGGGATGTTCTTTCCGGTGGCCACCATGATTCAACTATGGGCTTAATGGTTCTTAGGAATGTTGCAGCAGCTGCCCATTCAGTTCTCCACTGGTTTTCGTACGCCTTTAATAATGTAAGTGCGATTGATGACGGTTGTTTTTATTGCCGATAGTTTCATTAAAACTGATTTGTCCGTTTTGTTTCAATTTTATGATTTCTGATCGTTTGAATTTTTCGTCCAGGTTGTGTTTGTCACATTTAAATTTTCCTGAAATATTTCATTATTTCCCTTCCACCGATTATCCCACTCGCGTCTCGTTATCAGTAGGACAGTATAATTTTTAAACGCAATTTTTTCGAATTTTATCGATTTCATTCATTTCTGCTTTTTTAGCTGCTTCTCTGCAAATTTGTATTCTATATTCGGTTCTCCACATTATTATACATGTGAAATGTACTTCAAAAGAAAAAATCGGCTTTATTTTAAAAAAGGTGCGCATCATGGGTCTTTCTCAGTTTACAGATTTATCTCTATATATGTATATATATTTTCTTTTAATTTTCAAGCAGCGAGCAGGAGTAGAATTATAAATAAAGTTATATTTATGAATTTCGTCTATACATTGGTCTGTATGAAACATAATATTTTCTGTGTCTACGTGAGAAGCTTGTATTTTTTAATATTTAAGTATAATCACCTTCGATACCTTTGTATTCTATAACTACATCGTCAGCGTACTAAGGCGTCAATTTCGTACTCTGTTCTACCCGATATTGCGTAACTTCTTCTCTACTTTTTATTCCTTTAATTGTAGCAAAGGTTTTTTTTGTTTTGTTTTTTTTTTATTATTCTTTTTCGCGTAATTTTTAAAAATCAGTTATTTGCCAGTATGATGTTTTTGTAAACCTTTAATTAACAGCTCATGATATACCGCATCGAAATTGCTTATTAAATTAATGAACATTTATTATTTTCTAGATAGTTTCTTAATTGTTTTTGTTAATATAATATTCTAAAATTTTAGGTGTCTTACAGACCTAATTTTTAATAAGCGGTTTCGTATTGTTTTCTTTGTATTCACCATTTCTCTTTTTTATATTGATTATTAATAATTCCTGTCTCCACATCCCATCCGAAATGTTATTGTCTTGTCTTATGGAAAAGACCGCCGCCCTGGCTAAAGTAGGAATTAATAGAATGAATTTCAAGTTATCCACCTGTCCATTTTCGATAGAAACCGCGTTGGAAAAATTCATCGTAAACTCTAACGTTTCGAAATAGATTAAAAAATTTCAAGTTATTTATTCTAATTCCATCGCGCTCGAGTGTGTGTCTTATGGATAATGATCTAATATTTTATATTTTGCTTGCAGGGGAAATGTAAAATGGTGATCTTTTAGGATTTCATGTGCCATGATTCACAGTAACTGTATATTACATTTACGAGTATGCCTTCTATTATCGCTTGAATTGTGTTCGGTTATTTCCTCAATATTTTCGAATTTTTTTGTGGTGAAATTATCAACTGACATCTATTTTTATTTCTTATTTTATTTATTATATCGTATATTCCATTTTTTTAATATCATTCTGCTATTAGTCATCTTCTGTGTAAAATTCATATATTGATATTCTAATTTCGATTTTAACTTGTTGTTATAGTTTCTTACATCGAAAGTTGTTATTCCCTTGACCGAGTTTTTATAGAACGAATCTTCAATTTGAGACATTATTCTTGTACCACTCGTATCAAGCGGATAATGTTCATTAAGTTTTTAATTTTTTCATTTGGAAATTTTCCACTTTTATTATTAATTTTATGTATACATATTTACTTCTTATTTATCGCATTTTATTTCACGTAAGTGTAAAAATTGCTCGTCTATATGTAAACATATTCTGTTCCTTTTTTTTTTTTTTTAAATTTGCGTTTTAAAATTACATCTTTAAATCAGTTTATAATTTTTTTTGAATAATTTTTAGAAACGTTATTCATTTTAATCTTTAGAATTAATATTCAAGCGATTATTACAAAATTGGAATTTTCGGACTAAACATTCCAGATCTCCAAATGTTACAGGGGTCACACCGGTTGAATCTTCTCGTATTTCACAATAGTACGCGAGAACTATAATATTATTTTAAACCGAATAAAGTCTATACGGTCCTTTGCTACGTATTTTACTATTAGAATTTGAACTTATCCCCTTATTAGTAATGTTTTTTATAATATCTAAGTCAGATCCTTTTTTATTTAAATTATTCGTTGTTTTTTGTTTTTTTTTTTTTTTTTTGAGATCGAAGGCCCATTTTAAAATAATCATGTTCAATAACAGAATCGTTATCTGAGGATGTTATCCTAGCGCCTATTCCGTTATTAGTTCTTTCCGCTTCATCTGGGGTTATAACAGAAAACAGCTTGTAACAAAATAAAGGGAAACAGATAGATTTGAGTCGGCGAAACGCATCTTTCCAACGCTTGGGATTAAAAGGCTTTATAATGTGCTACACCTTATCAGGGGATATTATTTTAGAGAGATAGGTGGAAAATTATTTTCCCTCGAGAATAATGAAAATCTGTTTCTAATTACGGTAATTAAACAAAAAAGTTTCAAACGATATTCGGTAGAAATTACTAAAGCTGCCCCTCTTGAAAATTAAGATTTTGCCCAAAGCATTAATAGATAAGTTGATTTGTTTTTCTCGTTTGCTATCCCACCGTTTTATTTTTACAATTTGCCTAACACGAGTTTATTCTGTGTAATCAATGCCTCCGCACATTTCGCATTGAACAGGTGACCACACGCGTCATATGCCAACAACACTAACACCTACTCAACGAATCAATGGTTCATATCTGAATATTGACCTTCAAAACGAAGAAAAACACAAGTGCTCGCGGTAAATCGTAATTTTTTCGGCTTTTTCGAACTTCTCGCCCACTTCGGTTAAAAGAGAAATTTCGTTCCCTTCAAGTAGCGCGATCTTTCGATCGATACGTGGAGCGGACTCGGGGAAAAAAATCATTTTTTTCAAAATTTGGGCTTTATATCGCTCCGAAGATCCGAATACGAAGTTATAATATCAGCTTCATATTCTTCCTTTAAATTTATATTTGAGATATACTTTGGTTTCTTCAACCCCCCTCCTGTTTTTAGGCGGGCTAATACAAGAATATTTTTTTTTTTGCTACTTTCTATTTCGAAAACGAGATTAAAATACACTTTTATCGGTAACTTTGTTTGAGTTGTCGATGTTTTATATTTTGAATCTTACTTTCAAAAAATTTATACGGCAGCCAGTTATGAATTTTTTAAAGTGGTTTTTAAAGTTATATTGTATATTCACGGTTTTCGGTGGTTTTTTTTTTTATGATTTTTGACGTCCAAGATAACCGTGAAGTTGCACATTGACTGAAAAAAGATTTTGACTGCGATTTGTATTCCGAAATCGAAGTTTATCAATCAAAACGCTGCTCCCAAATTATTGTTGGTATTTTTGTAATTACTAAACTATTTTGTTTTATTTTTACGCGTACAACCATACAGAACACGCTTGCTGTTCTCGCCTGCCTCTTTCGCATTCATTCCAGATATTCTGTTCTCCAAAATATATCATTCAGATTTCACACGTCACAACGCACGCCGATACTGCACCTTACGATTATTTTCAGTTGTTATCACTCTCTGCCTAACCGACGAGATTGAAGTGGTATAGGTAGCCGTCTAACACTTGTGCTAGACGTTTCTTCCAGGTGCACCCACGCTATAGAATTACCGTACTATTGTTGTTGTTCGCTTGTTTTGCGCTTCGTAGACATCGCGGAACGAATTATCTATGATCGCATTGCAACCAAAACGGACAGTCCTTTACCAGTACTTCAGGCTGGAATTCGAGCATTCTGCATGGACCGGGTCGCTGCCGTTATACAGCACATAGAAAATGGTTTTGAAAAAAATGAGAAGACATTATTCTAGATCTAACTTCCGCTTACGATTCATGCTTCCGAATCTTGCGACTTGTAAATATCATGCTGTCGGATAGGTATTTTCGTGTCTTCATAGGAGAAAATAGCAGCAGGTGGTGTCGAGTACAAGGATCGATATCGGCGCCGCTACTTTTTAATATCTACGTTAGTGATGTAAAAAGTTTCAGAATGCAGACGATATAGGACCGTGCGAGGGAAAGGACTTGCACGATTGCTTATCAACTATGGAAAACGAACGAACACAGATGAGTGAGTACTTGCATAAATTGCGGCCGAATAAGACAGAGACAGCGTTTTCCCAAAACTCAACATCCGGATGGCAAAAATCGAACCTATAGTGAAATTTGAAGGAGTGGAACTAACAAACGGAAAATACCCATAATATACCTGGGCGTGACGTTAGATCGTACCTTAACACGAGCATCTAACTCGTTTATCCAAAAAGTTAAAAACGCGTATAAATCTCATCAGAAGACTTGCAGGTTCTAGTTAGGGTGCAGGTGCAAGAACACTCATGATCTCTACTCTGGCGCTGGCATACTCGAGGCAGCCAAATACTGTTCATCAGTCTGATGCAATAGCTGTTAAGAAAGTAGATGCAATGTTAAATGAAGCCCTTCGCATCATATCAGGAACGCTCAAGTCTATGCCGCTTATCTGGCTACCAGTATATTAGCTGACATAGCTCCATCTGCTATTAGACGGGAGGTGGCTTTACTTAGGGATAAAAATAAATTTAAGATTTACCCCGAACTTGCATCGATATCAAAATCCCGAAGATCACCTTGGACATCGGACCAATTATTATCGGAAGACTTGAAAGATTTTAGTAAATGGAAAACGACATGGAAAAAGAACCTAGAATATATACAAAAAATTCTCATTTAGTGGTGTCGGATCCAAGGAAAGAAATTGCAGGAATGAACTTACCTAGAAAACAGTAGAAGACCCTTAACAGAATTAGAACCGGACAGGGAAAATGCGGTTATTTAACGCAGAAATGAGGTATGATGAGGTCAGCTGCATGCCAGTGTGGAAATTCTAAACAGACAACGCAACATGTACTGGGGATGACTGTAATGTATTTGCACCCTCACATTTAACGTTAGAGGATATTAATGATCTATAAGAGACCTAGCCGTAGAGTCTGGTCGATTGAAACCAGAATTATAATAATAATTACGTATTTATTTACCACACTTCCTATACATACCCGACGATTATACGATAAGAAGAAGAAGTTGTTATCACGGAAAAAACAATCATTTTTACTTTTTTTTTTTTCTCGCCGACATGTAACATGAGTAAAAGTGAACAAATCTAGCGTATGGCTCGTTTAAGAAATAATTTATCGTCAGAAGATTTCCTTCTTTGGAAACATATCACCGTCTTGATGTGTTGTGGTTTTTTACGGAAATTACGAATTAATGTGACGGGTGTACGATAAACGTTATACAACGGAGAAAAATAATTCAAATAATTATAGCGCATATTTTGATAATTAACAATAAATAAATATATATTTTTTCAAGTTTTTCATTAATCTTGAAATGTGTTAACAAGCAGCGACAATGCATGCTCGATGGCATGCTTAGTTTGGGATGGAAATTAAGGTGAAAGAATATCACAATCATATATACTACGATCGAGATAGATGGTTACATATTGAATAGAAAAAAAAAAGAAAAAATTTTACGCCGTTTCTGGATGTGTAAAATCTTCGCTTTAGCAATATTTTTGTAAAATGCCGCATGCAATCAACAAGGTAGCGGAGAATGCTTCGGTAAAAGTTGTGTGCCTCCCCGCATCTGAAGACGAGATGTCAGATCGATCGACATCAGGATGTTGAAAAACTCCGTATATGTCACGCCAGAGTATATTCCATTCTGAGCTTTGTTAAGTTTCTTAAATCTCGAGTATTATAATAAAAGTCCGATACAATACCGACTGGTTTACGCATGCCCACTTTATTGTATAAAATAAAAGTATCAAAAAATGTAAGAACGGAATGCGACTCTGTAAATTCTTTTAAAATTTGAATTCCAAGTGCCAAGTTTCGAAACATTTTCATCTGATTTTTGTATTTTTTCAGTCCTCTAAACTTGTCTCATCGATTTCATTTAATTTCCGCTGAAATTTATTAAAAACGATAGATATAAAACGAAAATAGTTTAAAACATAAGAACAGATCATGTTGCGAAAATATTCTTCACCATTTGGAATCGAAGTATTGAGTTTCGAATATTTTCAGTGGTCTCTGGCATTTCAATGCGCCACATTTATTGAACTTTTTTCTATTTTCGCTTCGATGTTTATTTCTCCGGCAGATGCGAAAATTTTAAAGTGAAATAAATAAATATAATCGATAATAAATAGATCGGAGGTTAAAAATGAAACCTATGTCATCGTATAATCTTAAAAACTGCGGGGTATCCGGTTACTTGTAGAATAGTTGATGGATGTACATGTGAGCCATGTTCAACGAAGGCTGAGACTAACAATGCGTCTGCTGCACATAGTTTAAACGGTACTTAAGATGAACATTTTGCTTGCTTATACGTTACAAGTTGGCGAGAAAAAAAAAGGTGAAAACAAATAAATGAAATGAAAATTATTGCTTTTTTCTGTGATGAAGGTGCAGTATCGGCGTGCGTTGTGACTGTTCTGTATATAAATAAAGCAAAGGAAAAAATATTGAAATCCAGCATTCGAACAGAAGACGAGAGATAGAAATTCATGAGAGAAGAAACGAATACATGGCATTCGGTGGGGATTTACTTCGGAGGCTGCAAAATTATAGTTCAGCTGCATTTTGAAGAATAAACATCATAGACTCGTACAGCCACGGGGAGTGTGGAAGAGATTAATTTTTGACACTGAAACAGTGTATACTTGAATATTCGTTCAATCTCATATAGCAGTTTGGGGTCAGATCGGAATGGAATACTTTTCTCGCAATTTCCGTTAATTTTCAGTCCTGGCACACATGTAACACCATCTGGACCTCTTAAAAATGTAATACTAACGATATAGAGCTTCTTTATTAATTAGAGCAAATGGGGTGCGTGTCGCAGCCGGCTAAAGGTTAGATCAGAAGCAATATAAACCGAGACGAATGGGGAACACTAAAATACCGGCAAGATGCAGTCTGTGGAAGGGGTCATGAGAGAAGCGGTTCATGAGAAGAGATTAGAGCAAAACGGCGAGAATTATTTAATTTCAGAATTGCGAATATCCCGCTTCTCTGCTGTCGTTCTATTTCAGCAATATTAGGCATAAGTTTATACTAATTGAAAAGCTCCCAACGGTCAAGACGACTGTGCTAGCTAATATTCAAACGGATTCGATTACTGATAATCTTTATAAAAACGTTACGGATTCCTTAATGTTCTGGAAAGTTTATATTTACTTACTTTCTTGAAAAAAAAAAGAAAAAAGTAAAACAGACAAAAAATTTAAATAAAAAACAACTATATATTTTTGTCGGATCCAATAAAATTTCGTAATTAGTTTCGCTTTTATTGAAATCTTTCGAACTTTGAGAGGAGAATAAAAAGAAAAAAATTACTTTATAATCTGAAAATTTTGTTGCATATTTAAGCGCGGGAACTACATTAATGGAATTAATAATAGCAACGGTTAGATGGGAAAAGAGATGGAATGTGAGGGGAGCGCTGCTATACTGCAGATCAAAAATGGACGTCTCTGCGAGAAGTTATACTGGGGATTCAACGAGGAATTTCGTTGCTCGTAAAATTTAATTATAACGAATGCCTTATTTATCTATGCCCGCTCACTGTAAGCTATTTTTCTGCGGCCAAAAGTGTCTCTCCATTAAACTAATATCTATAATGCCGAACGGAAAAATACGCGACACGATCCTTAAATTCCCTTTCAGCTTAATAAATAAAAATTAATTTGCCAAAAAAAAAAAAAATAAAATAAATAAAAACATCTTTTATAAATGGGGAAAAAAAAGCAAGCGCGAAAGTTCTGAAAAAAGATACCGAGACGAGAGAAAAATCTGAAATAGGAGGTTCGAACAAATTTGTTCATTAGGAGAACATTTTAATTTCATTTGGTACCACTTTCGGTTCCGACCAACATGTCAGCGATGTACCTCTTTCACCAGAGCTCCTTAATTATTACCGGATAATATTCCTTTTCTTCGTCTCATCATCGTCGGATCTGCTTATTAATTATTCAACAGAGAAAACCCTTTCAGCGTTATCATCATTATTTCTTATTCCTAATTTGTCTCCGATCTTCATTTTCCCCATTCTTAACGAGTTTCGCCATATACAAAAAATTTTTCCTTGCTTCGTACGTAATGTATTTCTTTTTTGTTTTTTTTTTTTTTTGTTTTTACATATATCGGTTTTTTTGATATTGCGAGAATACCAATTCTAACATTATTTCGAAATATTAACGCACGATATTTTTTTTATTTTTATTTTCGATACACTTTAAACAGTAGTACTCGTAATCGTAAATGTATATATATATGTATATATATATTATCATTATGTGCCGGTCATTGTCTTCGCAGTTCACGCATATATCATTATTTATTACGTATAGCCTCGGATAAGTAATTAATTATACTTATCGGCAACTCGAGAAGTCGGTTAGAATATGTGTCCCTGCAGTTTTGATGGTTTCCCTGGGGTTCCTTTTCCCTTTATGCGATACTTTTCGAAGCAAGCTATCTTCTAGCTTTCTTTTGTGTCGATTTCTGCATTACGTTCCTCAACTGCAGTCGCGATACTTCTTTTCTTTACTTTTTAAACTACGTTATTTTGTGCATGCTTACAAAAAGCGTCAATTAATCTTTCAAAAATTATCAAGGCTTCTTTCGCAGCGTAGCGTATATCAGTGGGCGGCGTCGAAATAGTATCTTCAGTCGTATCCTTCGGGGAACATATTTAGGCCCCGTCAAATGCAGACACACCGCGTTTGCCTTTCCTAATGTATTTATTTTCTTTTTTTTAAGATGATAAAGAGAAGCGATTAAAAATAGTTTTTCTTTTTCTTTCCCGCTGACGATAGAATATACTCGAAAACGTTCTATTACATTTACTTTTAGTATTTACATACGATTCTATATAGTTTAGTCATTCCTTTATTTTTATACTCTCCTATCTTTTAAGTTTTTTTCTTTTTTTTTTTGACCGGGAATGAATGGCACCAGCGCAGCTCCCCTGCGGGAGACATTATTTTTACGTAATTTCCACCGTTACTGATATACACACACTGCCCGGGTGGTACTTACTAAATGCACTGAACGCGTCGCATAACGAGAAAATGACGCGCTCGTTGCTCCTTCGATTTTCAGGTTCTCAAGAATTTATTGGCATGCTAAACTATCCCTTTCCCCGCACTGACCACATTATAACTAGCCGTTGAAACCGTTGTCATCTACGTGTAGCTAAATACGTATATACTTTTTACCGTAAGTTTTTACAACGGTGAATACACCATATTGCGAAAAAAAAGTATTGGGCACCATTTTGTCGAACTTGCAGCCGAGCGATTATAAATGTACACACACACACACACACACACACACACACACAGTGATGGAAGGGTGGCAGCGGACAATGACGAATTAATGATAATTTAGCGCGAAATGGAAAAAACTTTAATAAAACGCATCATATTTATATATAATAAAAATTTATTTGGAATATATATTCACCGAGCTTTGTATTCAAATATTACACCATCGGATACTGTTTATAAACTAACAGTTTCCAAAAACGACTACATTAGGGAGGTCGTAAAACAATAACGAGGTTTTAAAAAAGTCAGTGCGACTGTATGTCCCGTCGCATTTTGTGTACCAGATCGATTATTTTGACGGCTAAATCATTTTGATTTAAGATGCCGTGCATTTTATTTTTCGATATTCTGATCGATACAGTACGGTTTGGAAATAGAGCCCTTTTTGCCACTTTTTTTGCTTTGGTCAGTTACGTTTGTGTCATCTAGTCGGTAACATTTTTATTAGTTTAAAGAATTATTTTCTTCGGGACTTTCTAAATACGAGGCTAGGCTGAAAAGCGATGAACACATGCATGTAGATCGCAAACGAAAAGACATAGTTTAAACTAAAGTGCAATTCCTTAATCTTCAAAATCGTTTATTTCTTTTTCAACATAGTCACCGTTAAGACTATAACACATTTCTTCCAACAACGTGTAACAAGTTTTTCCATTCCGTTACTGAAAAATTCTTCCGACTTTTCTCGAATACAGGACTACTTCACAGCTGCTTTCACTTCATCATCCGAGGTGTAATGATTACCCTTGAGGTAGTCTCTCTTCACTAGAGGAAAAAGATAAAAATCCCGCAAGATCGAGGGAATGGATGTGGAATCGGTTCAAACTTCAGCTTTCTCGTTGCCTCTTCGTTAAACGCCGTGGTACTCATCGTGCACTGATTTTACGGTATCCGAATTGTTCAATAAACACGTTCCTTGGATATTTCAACATGATTTTCGGTACGCTGTTAAGTGATTCGCCGGTCATTTTGAATCAAATCATTAACAAGCGTCCGATGCTTATCGTCTGCGGCAATGATCTTGGACGTCAGCTGCGCGTTTCGTCGACAATTATGGTTTTTCCAGGCTCGCAATCGCTAAATTTTGTTACCCATCGATTGACAGTAGACCCATCAACAGCATCGTCACCATAAACATCTCCCTTAAATGACGATGAATTTCACAGTAGGAGTCATAACGGGACGCTGTTTAACTCTCGTTGACATAACACTCTAGAACACTTCTCCATATTTACGCTTCTCACAAAGTTACAACACGCTGGACGGACGCAAGGACTTCAAACTGCGCGTACCTGTAAAGGAGGAATGTTACTTACGAATGCCACCAAGCAAGTGCGCTTCACATTTTGTTCGCGTTCTACAAGCATGTGTGTGTGTGTGTGAATTAATTTTCAGCCTACCCTCGTTATTTTATTATTCCTATACTCTCTGTTTCTGTATATTTACTTAATAATGCTAAGTTTATTTATTTAACCGCCAAACTAGAAAAACGGCAGAGTGGAAACATCCCATTCATGATTGTATGGATTTGACTCTTTGGAGGTCTAAGTTTCTTGTCAAGTTAATTTTCGGGAAATCATAACGTTGCGTTAAACGGGAAAGCAGTAATGATTTTTCCGCAGTCGGTAACATAAAGAGAAAAAAATCGAAATACTCTATTTTGAAAAAGAAAAAGGACATTATTTAGCGCGTCTTGTAGAGAGTAACGATATCTCTTTTCGTCGTTTACGCTGTTCAAAAATATTCCTCGAAGCGGAAAAGAAGATACGCGCGAACACATTCATCTTTCATCTGGCTTACATGTGTATAAAGTCGGAGATCGATTGGGGCGAGCAAAGATTTATTTAAAGCACATATATCTGTATAATATATGTAGTAGCAGTAAACTGTGAAATGAGAAATAATTTCCGCCATTTAGATCTTTAAAGTATCATTCGCCTGAAGAGAAGTAAACTGGAATTTATTTCCGGCTTCCTTCTCAACAGAGAAAACCTATCTGGAGTTTCCGATGAAATGGGTTGATATTGAAGGCGCGCGGTCGGTTAAATATCAACGACCCGCCGATGGCACTTCTTCGCGTGACCGCAGCGACGTCGCAAATATATACAAGTTGTTGAGGCTGGAAAATTGATCGGCAACTGATACAACACTTTTGGGGAGAACTTTAAAATTTTTGTTTATTGGAAATTCACGTGCCCCATTTGAAATATTTAATAATTAATTTTCGTAAAATAAGACTCGAACATTTTCAGCGGACATAAAAAAACGGTGAATAATTATTATTTTATATATTTTATATATTTAGTGGGGAATTTTCAAAAAAATTAAAGTGTTTCATGTAATCCATTTAGCATAAAAACATACGAAAAAAAAAAAAACAATTATTATTTTAATAATTATTATTTTATTTATTATTAATTATAATCGTCTTTCTTAATATGTTTTCACTTTTCATCTGGAAAAAGTACTTTTGTTACGTTGCATTATTCTTGACGATATCCACTCTTGGCTATTGTTTTTGAATAGATGCAATTAATTAATAAGAAGCTTAAAATAATAAAGAAGCGACGTTTAAAAAAAAAAACAAGTAGCGACTATTTATACTTACAGGAGGATATTCCTAAAATGGATTTACAAGTGACGCTAAGTTAATGGTAAATTTTGGCTAATTACGTGTGTATCTCGTAAACCTGCACAAAAAGAAATCATCTATACTATCGTTTTGTAAAGTGGCTCAAAAGAACCCGCTAAAACGGATTCGAAGACATTTCAATATTGTAAAACATTATTTCAGCGCAAACGGCCTAGGCAAACGTGTGTTTTGAAGTTATAAAATGAACTAGAAGAACCTGTTGGACCATTCTGAGTCATTTTTACAGCTACCGTAGTATAGGAGAATGATGAAGTTCAACTTTTTCCGTTTATTTGCCTTGTCACGTAACTACGCAGAAGCGTGTTTCAAGAAGTTTGTATTTGAGAATGCCGATAAAAATATCGATTTTTATTTTTCTTTTTTTTGCTAGCTCGATGTTACAGCTCGTGTCTTCTAGTTCTCTTTTCTGCACCTTCTACTGATCCAACTGTTCTTCAGGTCCGTTCATTGATATCTTCCGCCTTAATTGATCTACATGGATAGTCATTATTGCTGGCAACTAATATTGGTTAACTCGTTGACACGTTCGGCTGCAATGCCCGACTCATAAACAGATTTCCTAATCAGCGGAGTCTGTCCTTTTATCCTTTCCATCGTGATTTTTCGACCGATTTCTCCTTTTCTGGTCCCCATTCATTCTATCTTTATCAAATTCATAAAAATAATCGTTCAATTTTTTATTCCTCGGTCTACTCTGCTGAACCATCTAAATTTCCTCACCATGGCCAAATGGCTTGATAGTTCACTAAAGCCGGGCCATAAAAAAAAAAAAAAAAAAAAAAAAAAAAAATCCTCACCATCGCTGTATGACGATGACTAAAATTTCGGTACTTCATTGTCCACAGGCAGAAAAAATCCTTTTTTTTTCCCTTTAAATTTAATCTTCGGTATAAACACTTTTTTTTTCGAAATTAACAACAGCTGGAAGACATTTGAGCGATGAATTAAATTCACTTTCGCGAAAAATTTCGTACGCGTATAAAAAATAATTCCGCCGTTTTCAGTAATCTTCTTCGCGAGGCTAACACGAAAAATTGACCGCCCGTTCAAAGAAACAGTTTCTTTAGCTCCTTAATAAACTTTGCATTATTATCATCTAGGCCATTTCACGAAGGTTACGGCGTGAGACTAGTTTAAATTTCAAATTACGTACATTTTTGCTATTTTGTTTTCTCAGTGGCTTTGTATCGATTTTAAAATGGCAGCCTAACCCCGGATTCTACTATCTATTCGCCGATTTTCACACATTCCCTAAATTCTCTACGAGCTGTCGAAAATTGCAGAACGCTGTTCAGAAATTTTGACCGGCAAGTCGTGCGCCAATGTTGCCAAAAACGGTTTAAATCTGCAATTCATTTTTTCCGAACGTAAACAACTTTGAATTTGCCCGCTTTCGGCAAACTGGAGTTTACTCAGCTTAACTCGCAAGGTAAACAAAGTCGAATTTCAACAAAAGTCCTCCACCGCACGTAGGCATATTGCGCTCAGCGCTCGAAACTACCAATTTCCTTTTCGGGCCGCGAGGAACACATTTTTGACCGAACGAAAGCCGATAAATTAACAAAATTTCACACTAAAATTTACCGCCCGTCTTTCAATTGTCCCTTCAATGAAATATGTTTTTCTGTAATTTGTTTGCGCCATCTCTCTTATTGTCGCTTCACGCTCGCTGCTCATTCGCGCAATCGCAGCCCTGCATTCTAATTACTAAATAGAGAAAGTTACTCACTCGGCCAGATAACCGTCTATTGCCACCCATGTTCATAAATCAACTTTATCTTAACCCGTAGCTCGCACGGACCTGTATCAAAATGACCCGTGTAAAATGTTAAAATATGTTTTGTACAAGAGAGATTCCGAATGGTCTGCTAATTAACGTTTTCCTTTAAATCGTTTATTTATTTCTTTTTTTTTTTTTTTTTTCGGTACCTTCGGTAGTTTTTGGTGCATCGGCTGTTTTGACTCAACTTCTCGGAACAAAAAACTAATTTTAATGAACCCGGAATGTGATGAATAATTCTAACCTTATACCGCGCGAAAGAAAAGATGTGAGCGACATTATATCTCAAGTATTGTGAAATAATCATGAGAGTCAGTGGCCACGATGAAGAGGTAGTAAGTAAAAATTCGCTTCATTAGCTAGCATTAAAATAGACTTATTATCTAATAAGGAACAGAGTGTACGAATGAAACGAATTTTTAACAGCACCGGTCGAAAAAGTGTATGGTGCTTTCTTTGATGGCGAACAAGACTTTCAATTCTACGTCTTAATTTAAATACTCGGCAGATGATATCTGGAGGCAGGCAAAAAAGAAAACAAGCGAATCGTACATTCCAATAAAGGAATTCAACTAACATCAATACGTGATAGATGAGCAAATACCTGTCTTATGTAAGACGGAAAAACTTGTAAACGCCTTTATATTCGAAATGTTATGCATCTTAATTATAATCATTTTTTTTTTTCTTTGGCCTGAACAAATACAGTTCATTTGGCCCCAGCAAGCTACACTATGAATAGATAAACCCTCTACTTCCTTTCTTATCGTTCCCACTACGATTTCTGGACCGGATTCTATCCTTCATTCTTTAGCAATTCTCGATCTTTTTACCTTTCTGTTCAGCCCTTTCCTTCCTCTCTTCCTTGGTTTAATCTCTTAGCCGTTCGATTATTTCCTTTATAGTTCGCCTGCGATTCAATCATAGTTTGCTTCCGGCTTCTCTTTTCCGTTTTTCTATTGTTCAATCACCTTTGTGTGTCCCTATGACAGCTCAATTATACCTGCGATGCGAATTACATCTTGTTCGAATGTCCCTTCATTTCCTCCGAACGTACTACTCTGTATTCTAATCTTCTGCGCCTTGGCCTTCCTACTCTTTATAGTGTCCACTCCATTCTTGCATTCCCCTCTCTCAGTTCCTTTGTTGGCCTTCTTTATCTCCTTAATTTCTAATATTTTTCTTATATACAATTCTTCGCGTTGCGTAAGTTCCACTGTTGACGTGCCTCAAGAAAAAAAATGAAAAATTAATAGTAATAGAAAAATAAGGAATGAAAAGCAGAGAAGGAAATTCAATATATACAATCGTATTTTTTTATTATTTCACATATATCGCGGTATATGCAAAGAAATATTTACATTGTATGTACAAATATTTTTAAAAATATTTTTAGTATCGTCATATTTTTGTGTAATTTCATAAAAATAAATTCTTATACAATAGTTCCTCATTTATAAATAATAACTTTTATCAGCTTTGAAACTCTTTCCAAACAGAGACCTATTCGAGCTCATTAGATATGCTCATAAAGAATATTGGGAGGCTACATGGGCAAATCCATTTTGCGCGCAACAGTACAAAAGAATTCAACTCAATATTCCTAACGTTCCTTGGTTCAACCACATTACGACTATTTCGAGGAGTACCAGATCGTACATTGTTACCTTATGTCGCCTCCGGCTGGGGGTAAACCGTGTCCCCGCTTCTTTGTACAACATAGATTTAATCTCTTCTCCCTATTGCCAACATCCACTAGACTCGGACAAAGTGGCGGACACTGATCACCTCATCTTCGAATGCAATTTGCACACGGCGCAAAGAATTATTTCGTATAATTCGATAAGAAATTTCCAGATCCCTCTGCCATAAAGTGTCAATTCTCTCTCCTGGCCACCGGGAGTGCTGCAATATGCAAGTTATTATTTAATTATATAGTACAATGTAATATTACTGTGTAGCGTTAATTAGTTAATTAATTATATTACATTGTCGTTGAATTTTCGACGCCCAAAATAAAAAAAAATAAATAAAAATAGGATCTTCGTTATAAAATTTTGAAGTCCCTAGTTTTAATCTAGTAAAAACTTATTAAAAAATATATACATATGTACGAATTTCTTTGTAACAGAGTTTAAAAACTATACAAGTACAAAAATAATGAAAATAGCCGAAATATTTAATAAAAAAGTTCCATATTTTATGTGTTTTTTATTCCTTTTTCTTTAAAATATTCAATAAAATGTGTACGGTGGTTCAGTTTGACTCATCTTCATGTCATATATGAAAATATTAAAACATCCTACTACATCATTTTGCGTTCCACCATTTATCTCTTAACCAATACCCCGGATGATTCCACCTACTTCTTAAAATCTATATTGATACAACATCAACTTTTTTTCCTTTTTTTGCGTCTCTGTCTTTATTGATAAAACCCATAATAAATACTTCAAGCTTTTACAACAAAGTGAACATGAAGTGTTAGCTTCGAAAAGCGTCGGGGACAAAAAATTATATATAATTGTTTAATTACGTGTTACAAATTTATTTTTATTGTGAAGAAAAAAAAAATCACTTCATTATTTACAGTCGTATGTTAAAGTTACCTTGCGTTTGCTGACGTTGCAAAATAAATGAAACCATTTCCTCATCTCATTTATCAATGCCCCGATTAAATCCGGCATTGATATGGTCGTAACAAACGACGTTCGCGTTAATATAATTTTTTATTGAATACATGCGCAACGATTCAACGTAAATCCGAGCAATGGTCACGGGAAAAAATAAAAATAGCTGTTCAATTTTTCTTTATCCACCGTAAACGATAAATACTGAAAAAAGTTATCTTCAGTTTCGAGTAAAATTATATATATATTTTATTTTTTTGATTTTAAGTTTTCAACTTAGTTTTGGTTTCAAAACATGATTGTAACCATCCGTTAAACTGTCATATTCGCCATCTAACCGCTGTAACTCTACATCAGATATTCCTTCGACTTTATCCCTGCCATTGTGACCCTCCTATTAACGATATCTGATCGTCTTATTATATAACTTATTTTTTTCGTTTCTAATTGTTTCTGGGTGATGGGTCTTGATTGACAAGCCCGTTTGTATATACACATATATATATATATATAAAAAAAAACACTTCTTCACCTTTATCCCAGATAAAATCGAATCTTGAAATTCACCAGAATTAAACCGCTTCCTGAACTACTCCTTTTGAAATGAATGAGCTTATAACGATTGTTTCATTAAGAACTCTACCGATCTGATAATATTTCTTATGATGTGATCGAACATTTTGCCGAAAATTAATCGTCTACACTATGGTACAATTCTTAATAATGTCCGGTTTTTTTCAATAGCATCCGACTAATAGAGGTTATTCAGTATGGTTTCTGGTTCTTAAGAGTAACAAAAAATCGTCAAGACCTATTTCATTGTCGCCAAGCCTTCGAAAACTGTGTGAATCAATTCTGGCCCAATAACTTCACTGGTGTAGATTAAAAGTAATTCTCTATTTCCCCGCACAATGTATAAATTCTGAACAAATCAGTTTCGTCACTTTTATCCGATATATACATAAACAAAGAAACATTTGAAATAATTTTATTTGCAAAAAAAAAGGCTGAAGATTTCGAATTAGCTTTTGAAATATCATCATTCTACAGCCTCTTACAGATGATCCTAAAAAATCATAACAATAATGCATATATTTTTATTTTTATGTTACATATTTTAATGTGCATTACGTTTACGTTGTAGGCATAAATGATTCTTGCGGTGCTGGAAAAGAGACTGTCCTGATCTAGCCGCTGGAAAGAGAGTAAGTTAAATTTTATGTAAATTTTTCGCTTCCATATTTTTAATACATTTTTTAAACTTGTTAACAAGCCAAAGTCATTTCCACATTGACAGAGCTCTAAATACACCGAATTCCAAATTTATACGCGAGTCAAATCTTGGGGCTTATTTCGAAAATAAAAATCTGAATAAAATGTTTACAATGGTAGATCCAAAATCTGAACGTAAAATAAACTCCAAAATAAAAATAATTAAATCAATGTTTACAACGGAAAATATAAAATTTAGAAAAAATGTGCTTTTAGAAAAAAAAAAAAAAAAAACATTTTTTATTTTATTAAATCATTGCAGCACTTTATAGGCGATAAATTAAATTATACGAGTATATATATATATATATATATATAAACTGGGCCATTTTCGCCTGCGCCTCTTGACCCCTCTTGCTTACATTTCTGTCTCTTTCTCTTCTATACTTTGTATGAAATGATCAAAATTTACAACATAATTCTTTTTTTTTGGGCTCGTAACCGGGGACCTTTACCCAGAAACAATTAGAATAGTAAGTAGTCAATTAAATCTTGATACGGTCAGATATTGTTAGAAGAAAGGAACAAATAATAGGAACAATCTGTGGAGAGGGAAAAGATAGGACATAAGAGGCGCAATATGGAGTAAGAAGACCGAGTATCAATAAAATGAAATAGAAAGCAGAGCACTCAACAGAAAGAAATCGACACATAATAAACACCTGATCTGCATTGCAAACATGCACTTCGTTTGAGTGGAGAGGACAGTATGGAGAGGCAACTAACGAATAACGAAAACGGGAGGAAGATAATAAAGTATGGCTTAAAAGGGCAAGCAAATAACAGAGACGACAATAGAACGACAAAGTGAAGGAAACAACGAGAATCACGGATTCTTAGGAAGACTAGGTTGAACAGACAGATAAAAAGAACAATTGTTAGAGAAAGAGGAAACAGTATACATCCGATACCAAAGTCTGAGATGAAAACCTTTGCATAGCGGAAGATTATTAGATGGTGGATCTTTTTTAAAACAGAAATGGGAGGAGGCAACAACGCGAGCCAAAGAACCGCAGCTTCATTACCGAAGATTCCCGAATGGCTAGGAATCTACAAAAAATCATTTTGAATGGAATGAAGGGAGGAAAGAACGTGGATAAGTGAGCGTATGCGGAATATGATAAAATCACAGGAATGATCAGGAAGGGGAGAATGAATTGAAGTGCGGTCATGGAGTCAGATATAATCAAGAATTTAGAGGAAAGGTGATTGGAGGAAATGAAAATAATGGAACATAGGATAGTCATGAATACGTTTATGAATGTAGAACAGAAAGAAGGCAACCGAAAAGATTCTGAAAAGCCAAAATCTGAGAGGGTAAAAGAGGCACCGACATCATCCGGCCTCTTCGAACCATCTGTAAATAGGGTCGCATGCGAAGGAAAATGAGAATTGATAAAACTGTGGAATTCCCGTTTGATTAGGACCTGCGGAAGAGACTTAGAGAGCGTAGATACAGTAAACATATTTGGAGGATGGCAGAGATCAGAAAAATTAAAAGTGAAATAGGGAAGATTGCCAAAGGAAGTTATGTAAGGAAAAAAGGAACTGAACCGAAGGGAAATCAGAGATAAAATAGGGATTTTTCTAGGTACGAAACGCCAGTTTCTAGAAATGGAAAGATAAGAATGAATAAAAGTAGAGGACGTGAAGGGGAGACGCTTAGTAAGAAAACGATATCCCAAATAAGATCTGCGAATAGAAAGGGGTGGTGTATTAGACTCGGCAAGGACTGCTGGAACTGGAGAGGATTTAAGAGCACCAAGGCATAGTCGAAGGCAAAAGTTTTGGATTACATGCAATTTAGAGAGTCTGGACTTAGAGGCACAACCATAGAGAAATGAACAGTAATCAAATTTTGAGCGGATGATTGATTTATATAGAGAAATAAAGACATAAAGATCGCCACTCCATTTAGTTAGAGATAAGGCCTTCAGCAGGCTTAGCCTCTTGATTGCTGAAGAGGAAAGATATTTGATGTGTTCGAAGAAAGATAACCGACTGTCAAGGAAGATACCAAGATATGCAACGTAATTCGGCGCAATTCTCAGTCTATATGAAGATAATAACATAATCACAAAAATCCTATAAAATATAACAAACGTTACACATAAAATTGGGACATTTTTTCTAATGGGGAGTAGCCTAAGAATTACGTTGTAATTAATAATATATATATTTATACTCGTGTTTATATTTATATTTCACCATCATGATCTCCTCAAACATTCGGTTGGTGGGCAACATAGCTACCCAGTAATTTTCTGGCGCGGGACAATTTTTTCACTTCATCATAGCTTCTTTTCTTTTTTTCCTTTTGTTCTAATGCCGTTTAATCTATCTTCAATTAAGTTCGCGATTCAAAACGAGTGTCTGACTCGATAACCAATCATACTATTTATCCGATTTTCTGTTACTGTCATTATTCTCGCTTCCTCTTCCACCCTTTGGAGTACTTCTTTATTTGTAATCTTCTCTGTCCAAGATAATTTCAACATTTTTCTGTAGCACCACAATTCATACGTCTGTAGTTTGGGTTTATTTATTTTCAAAGTAGTCCTATGATTTATACTTTGCGTATAACTTTGTAATTTTTCCTTTCTATTGTTTCATTGTACCTATACTTGTATATTTCTACTGAATTGTTTTATTACATTGTGCTGTGCAGTAATTGGCGTAATCAGTTGCACTGGCGGATTGTGTAAATAAATAATAAATATATGGTATATGTGTGTATATATATAAATTAGTTTTGTATTATTGTCTGAATTCCCCCCCCCCCCCTTTTATTATTGATAATTATGCCATGAAATAATTTAAGTATAGTCATAGTACTCTAAAAGGGTATACGTTTAGTGAGAAAAAATGAAAATGATAAAGAACAAAAAGTTCATACAGCGAATGGTAGAGTAATTCCCTTTTTTGCAGGAAGCGAGAGAATCTTTAGTTAAGCGAATCTCTCGGCTTTCGTTATAAATCACAGAAAGATCGAAAATCGTCAATTGGACATGAACAACATTTATTGCTAGAAAACCGTAGTAGATGTGTTTCTCGAACACAGAGGCAGAGGATCTTTATATAAATTTATTAAAAAAAAATAAAATAAATAAATAAATAAAAGCTGTTTAGACTTAAAGCTGGAGGAAACGGGCGGATAAGTAGATAAACAGTCCATAGAATACTCGAACATTATGAGAACTATGGAATGACGAATGTATCGACAAGGGCGAGGGGGAGTTCACTAATGTATAAAAAGGAAAAGAAGACTTAAATAGATATTATTAATATGCGGCGAAGCCAGCCGTAGCCAGTATTAAAATAATTAATTATAATAAAGTTTATAATTATAAGATGAGGAACAGATGGGTGCATCAATCATGCCGCAAAGGAGTAGCGAAATAAAAATTATATCAGAAGACAATAACAAATCGGGACCATGAACAAAATCGAAAGGAGACAGTGAAATAACAAAGCAGAAAAAAAGTAAAGAACAATACTAAGATAAGGAATATAAGAAACGAATAGAGATCTTAAAGGAAAACAACGAAGAGAGGGAATTAACGAAAGCGATAGGATTAGACTAACTTAATTTTACTTCAGAACGAAAAAGTAGCAAGGCGGCGGAGTGACGGAAGATGACACGACAAAAAATTTAATATAGGACACTGTACCACTATGGTTACTACCACGCCATTAGTTCGAAATGCACTGAACATATAATAAAGAGAAATGACGAAGAGTAAGCAAACGAACAGTAATATGGAAAACTTTATGATTAGGCAGAGGCAACGCTATCATTCCTAAAATCACGTTTCTTATTTTAGCGGGATCATGGCCCCCTCAAAAGTACTAAGGCAGAATAAACAGAAATTATAAATGTAAATGGAATAAAGACTATATCAATTATTACTTTTTAAATTACATTATAACTTATAAGGTATGAGAGTCTTCGAGTAATAGCTAACAGAATCAAACCGGAACGTGTCTGTGATCGATGGGGAAAGACGAATAAATTCTGGGAAATGTGAGTAGATGTGGAGAAAGAAAAACAGACAGTTTTAAGAATCTAACCGCTGAAAAAACACCTACTTAGTAATGCAACAAAAAATAAGAGTTTCTTTTGTGTGCTTTTCTTGAATGTCAAAATCATATGACGCGACAAAAATTTTAAAGAAAAGCTAGAAACCTTCATTAATTTTGATCTAATCAACTTGGAATAATTTCATAAAGAACCCCTTCCACAAATCCATCCTTCCAGTGATCGTCAGTGGTACGTTTAATTTTATTTACTCCATATTTAATGTATTTTATCGACGATAAATAATAATAATTATTGTTCGTTTTATCTTCTCGTGTTTATTTAATTTTTAACGATCGATTTATAAGGGGTAACGAAGATGCACAATCTTAAACGTAAATAAATAAATAAATTCGCGGTGGCATCTCTGTATAAAAAAAAAAAAAACGACAACTAATTAAATTAACGTTTCATTCGGTCTTTCTGGCGGAGGCAATTAAATAAGCGTCAATTTTAAAACTATTGCATTCGGCATCTCTAGTGCGGATAGATCTGTTTTAAATAAACCTTAATAAAACCGTTACAGCGACTCTGGGAAAAATTAATCTCTCATTGTTGCTTTTATTACTCCAAGCGAGGATTATCTTCTTCATTTCTCAGGAATATCGTTAACCTCGCTAAATCTGCAGCTGCCGTGGTATAGTTTTAGGCAGTAGTGTTTCGTTTGAGTAGGACCCGGTTCGAGTACCATTTTTGCACACTGAAACCTACAAAAATTTTACTCACACTGAATTAATGTTTATAGTTGATGTGCTAAAAAAAAAAAAAAACTTCGTGTCTTTATGTAAAAAGTTTCATTTTAAACTTTAGTCGGGTTTCTTGCTTTTCCTGTCTGTTCCACCTAATTTTCTAATTCCCATGACTCCTTCAGTTCCCTTGACTTTCTCGTTCTGTTTGTTATTTCCGTTATTCGCTGGCGTTTTAATCATTCTCTTTTGCCTTTTGATCGTCTAGTCATTGGTTCCGAATCGAAATTTAACTCACAGCTCTTTTCCTTCCTTTTTGTTTCTGAGCGTAGGTCTTCGGCTGATGTACCGGAAAAAAAAAAAAAAAAAAATTAATGAACCATTTACAAAAAGTCAAATGTTCACCGAATTTCCGGTTTTCTTAATATGTGTAAAACGTTTTCAAGGGTTATCGGGATGATAAAATTATTATTCGATTAAAAAAAAAAAAAAGCGAAACAAAAACAGACAAAAAACACAAACAATAAGTAAACAAATCGTTGCGAAGAATGTGAACCGGACCACGCCAAGCAATAGGCAAAGGAAACAATGCAAGGATGCAGAGAAGAACAAAAAGACGGTAAACTGCGATTTAACGAAGGATAAGGAATGAGAGGAATATTTTAAATTTAGCGCTATTTTGGTTTTTTGTTAAGCCCCGTTTTTGTTTTGTTTCATCTGACCCGGGCAGCAGCCACTGAAAATCAGCAAAAGCATTTTCGATTCTTTTCATTAATGAGAATTCACGACTATTTCGTGTATTTACTTTCGGTGTTGTGTTCATTTTGCAGCGGACCAGAAAAAGCAAAATACGCCGACAGTCAGTCCCTTTTTATTTTGAATATAGTTTTTCTTCCCACTAAAATTTTCCCGTTTTCCACGACTTTTCATTTTTCTATTTTCAATCTACAACAATCTGCTGACATTTACATTTTCATCCTCCGTTTTAAGAGCCAACTTTTTTTTCTTTTTATTATTATTATTTTTACTTTTTTTTTTCTTTTTTTTTTTTTTTTTGGTTGCAAAACGTGAAACTGCCGATTATCATTACTGTAAACGTCAGCCACTAATATATTTCACCGTGCATATATCATCGTTTTTTTATTTTGTGTTTCTTGCAAGCGTGTCTCCTCATTTAAAGTTTCGGAGCAGCGGATATTTAGAAAGCTCGAAGGTCTTTTTTGTATCTATAATAAGATTTTCGAGAACAGGGTACACACTTTTTATCAGGAAACGAAGCGAAAAAATAGACGAACTCGTTTTAGCCGGGTTTTTTGGTTCTTTTGCTAGATGATTTTTTATTTTTCTTCATTTTCTAATCCTGTCTCCTTTTACCTATCTATTCAATCAACTCTTTCTCTTCATCCATAGTTTTCTTGATACTTCCCATATCTCTAAAACGCTCTACAATCTCTGCTATTTGCCGGCTTCGCTTTAACCATATCCTGCTTCATTTTTTCGATTTTCATTTGCATCTTCCCTATTTCGTTCTTTTTACCACCACATTCCGTATACTATTCTTGTGATGCTGATCACATTTCACTTGAATATGAGACCTTCTATGCTGAACAAGCGTCCTTCTTCTACTCTTCGCTGTAAAAACTTGATATTCCTACAACCCTTAACGGCGCTGCTGTTTGTATTCTCTCATTTCCCTCTGCTTCAGTTATTCCTGCCATTGAATTATTTTTATCCACTCTCCTTAAACGCTTCGTAATATACATTTATTTTCTCCTCCTTTCATTTCTTGGGCTAATGTCCATGCTTACAAAACTCATTTAAAAAAAAAAGAAAAAAAAGGAGGATAAAAGTTTAAAATCACTTATTTTATTTTTACTTTTTTTTGTCTCAGCTTTCGAGTTTTTGCTACTTTTTTAATCTCTACAATTGTTAATATTCAAAGTAAATGTTTATTTTATTCCTTCCATTTTCATTTTTCCATTCTTTTAAGTTTCCGTCTTATACAAAATCTGTATATATTATGCGGCATAAATGAAGTGTTCCATTTAACAGTATCTGATTTACTCTACTAGGAGAATTTGCCACTCTTGAACATTCCCAAGTGTTTATTTATGTCTTCTACACTGCCGATCTCTATCATGCAATTCTACTACAGCAACATGGGTGTAATGTCCCGTTCCCTCGGTGATGTAGCAACTGTATAATTTCTCTCATGGTTTCCTTTGAACTGGTAAAAGCTTTGCGAGCGACTTTTTGTATTTTAAGATAATTTTTCCACTTTATAATAACTGCATTCTCGAAATTCGTCGCTACGTTTCGTGAAAACCTTTGGTCGGTAACAAAAAACCCTCTAATTCGGGTTAATCGCTCTTCTTATTCCAGCCTATATACCCTTTCCGTTCCACTACTTCAGCAGTGCGACGGTATCTATTTAATTGACTCTAAGATGATCAAGAAAAGTCGGTAGACAACAAATCAAGGGGAAGAATACGTATAAAGAACACTGGTGGATGTTCAGGAAATGGGAAATAATGCTTTAGGAAATCAGCCTTTAGAAAAGGAAAACGTATTCTCTTTTTTTCAGAGTGTATATCGAAAGACAAACCTTCTGGGATACTTTGATAACTGTGTAGAGAAGAAGTATAACTATAGTGATGATCGGTAGAATCAGAATGAGTCATCATTTAAATAGATTAAAAATTCGGCAAAAGAAACTCTTCTTCTTTTTTTTTCTTCTTCTTTTGGTTTTCCCCCGGGGCTTGCCAATAATAGACGATTACCCATCAAGATAGTAGCAATTAGGAGTCACGAGCAATAGAATCTGACCAAGAACCCTATACCAAGGATGGAGAAACGATGACAATCAACGTCGATTAATGCCAAACATATGCATCCTAGAAAGAGAAGGAATGACATTGTCGAAGGTAAACGAGGCGTTAGCTGTCCCATACTTCTCAAGCATACGACAGTGCCCTGAATATAGCAATGAAAGGTACTTTCAAAGCAGATCTTAACCACAAATACGTCATCAGCCGATATCTGTTGAATTTAAAAAGTCGTACAATTTTATGTTTTACTAAAATAAACATATATAAGAAATAGCGTAAAAATTCCCTGAAAGCAGAAGCCGAGCCAGGAAAAAGATAGAATAAAAAAAAAAACGCCTTTATAACATTACCCTTGATATAGAGACGATTCATACTTTGCAATTAAGGTAACATTTAAAAAAATATATGTAAATAGCCGACATGTTTCTCGGAGTTACTTCATGGTAATAATAAAATAAAGTTAATGATAAATAAACGGATTACATATTGTCTCTTAATTACAATAATTAATAATAATTAATCTAATCGAATATAGACAACTAAGAGTTTTTCGTAACACAGGCAAAAGAAAAAAAAATGATAATAGTAATAAGAATTCTTTCGACGAAGAAGGGGGTAATTATTTTTAATTCAGTTTTGCAAATATTTTTAATCAGCTTATTATTAAGAAAACTCGGTAAAATGGAATATTTCTTTCTTTTTTAGAAAACTAATTTTGAGGAGTTCTTATACATCGGTTTAAAAAAAAAAAAAAAAAAGAAAAAAAGTTACTGTTTTACTCAACACTTTCAGAACGTATCCATATCTGAAATAGATTTTCTATTAATATTCGTAATAAATTCGTTCTTGCTTAACTCTCTCTTGGTAGCCTAGTGGTTAAGGCGCTTTGCTAGCAAACCAAAGATATCATATAGGTTATCGAGACTTGTCTCGTCCTGGATCAAAGTCGCTCCCAGGTATATACCTAATCTGAAATTGAATATTGGTTATATCAGAGAAATCTAGCAAGATAAAGGCGGATTCCAAGTAGAACTGAATTCTGTCCCCAGTATTCTCATCAGATCCATTAGGCTTAGTGCATTGTGAACGTAAACTTCCGAATGTCCAACGCCGTGTCAAGAGTGGTATGGGACTTACTTTATTTTTTTACTTTTTTAACTTCCTTATACATATATAAATTATATATATATATATATATATATATATATATATGTATATATGATCTTACTTTAGCATGTATATTAGTAATATATCCTTTTCTGATTTTTTTTTTTTTCTAATTTTCCTTTCTTCTAAGCGTAATGCGTTTCCTCCTATTACCGTAATATAGCGTATTTGGTTAGACATCGACGTTTCACTCGACGTATAACGAATGTCACTGCCTGCCGAGCATTGAAAATATACAAGAATTTTACTGCCGCTTGCCTATATAGTTGACGCGCTCAAAGAAAAAAAATGAAAAAAAAATAGAACAAAGTCGAATTTTATCGTAAGTAGCTTCTTACCCATGGTTCTAGCTGAAAATTTTACTCGAAAAAAAAAGAAGCGACGTGTACGTGTAGCAGGGGTATTTTTATATGTGTGTATGTACGGGAAATACGAGTACATAGGATAATGGGGGGGGGGAAGAGAAAGAAACTTATTATGAATCTGGCTCGGAGAAAAATAATGAAATTAGAATAGTCGTGCGAAGAAGCGATACGAAAAAATTGCGAATAAAACGGGAAGATGTCTAAAAATATATTTTCGAGAGAGGTGCGCAAACCACAGTGTTGGCATATCGTTATCATTACTGTCTGTACCTTTTATTTTCTTCTATTCCTTTTTGCTACTACTCGAAGTCTCGCTCTTTTGATTCTCTTATCGATTTCCCTATACACATGCATACCTATATCTGTATTTATATTTTTCTTTTTTCTTTTTAATGTCGAAAACTTCGAAATAAAGCAATTTAGCGCGAACTTGTTTCATTCTTGAAATTTTCCAAAGTAAAAATTTGTTTTGTTTATTCTCATTACTATTGATTTTTTTATTATTATTATTATTATTATTATCATCATTATTATTATTGTGTTTTTTTTTCTCTTTTGAAAAGTACTTTCTATTTCATTTTGTCTCCGTAAATTTCATTAGAAATCGCTTTCATTTCGAAATTTAAAACAGGAACCAGAGTAGCTCTAATACGGATTTCCTTCCGATTCGATAAAGCATAGCGGCGAATCCGATTCTTACAAATGAACGTTCTTTCAGCCTACTAAATATAGCTGCTTATTTCCTCTCACTGATAAGACAAACGTTATATCATTTGCTAGCTGGTCGTTTTTCATTCGATATCGATGTAACATCATGCTCTCCGCCTTTAGCGTGACTTTCTTCAATTTTAAAATGACTCTTTCTTTCGGCGACGAATTTTATTGTCGCCGGTTAATCGATTGAAGAACAATTTTTATTCGAAGTCTCTGTTCGCGCGCTACATTAAAACTGATAGAAGTGCCCTTTTCATTAACAATTTTCTTCTGCGAGATGTCTGATTATAATAAAAGGTGTCTGCCGAGAGTTTACCAGTGTATGATTACGACGATATTATCGTAGATAAGGGGTTCCGCTACACGTTAAAAACAATAAACTGTCCGAATCCACGTGTATACGATTATTTCAATCGATGATCAATTGTTTTATGGAATTACCTTTTTTCACTGTGAACTCAATTTTCCGGTCTGCTGAAACACATTGTTCCGATAGTTAGTTACAATGAAGTGAAAAGAAGAAATACTTTAAGAATTCTTTTAAATAAAAATTCCAAAAGTTTTTTCGCATAATTACCGCGTACGGAAAACTCTACGCTTTCCTTTAATTTATCGAGTAATGGAAACAAAACAAAAAAACAAAAAACAACGACACATAAGCTGCTTAGACCGTCCTGGTTTCAATCTCAGACTTTTATGAAGTTTCTTCGCTCGTCATCATGAAAACATCCAAGGTGTTCCAGCCTCCGAAGAAGCATCCGACAAAAGCCACCGCATTTTCGCGCTTAAAGTGTATCTTTTCATTCAGGACCGAAAACGACTACACCCCATCTTGTCCGTTCAAATCATACCGACGCCTTTTTAGCAACTTCCTCTTTTTTCCCGCATTGCTTTCTTTCCGATCATACCGACCTTTTGATTTCTGTGTCATCTTACATATTCATTCTCATCTTTTTAAAGACAGAAATACTTTTTCCAGAAGCCTTGGTCGTCGTATATAACTGTCATCAATGTCTCGCATTTTCCATTTTAAAATTTAAAGAAAAAGTAAATCATACCGTTTGCAGTACAAAAATAAACTGGACTATTCATTTTATCGAATTTTAATAGTATAAAGAAAATTAAATTTCTCTCTGCCCGCGTGTGTTACGATATACACAGGGCGCGGCAGCATAACTTAAGCTTCCTTTTTTAAAATGCGCCACTTTTTTTCTACTAAATTTTGTTAAAGAGAAATAATAACAGAAAATCGAAACAACGGATACTCTAGATTCCCCATTGGCTATGTGCTTCTTCCCTTACAGTTTTATTTCGATTTTCTGTTATTATTTCTCTTTAACAAAATTTAGTAGAAAAAAAGTGGCGCATTTTAAAAAAGGAAGTTATGCTGCCGCACCCTGTATATCGTAAGTATGTATGTCCGTGAAGCACTATACATATTTCTAATTTCCATAGAAATCTGGTATTGCAAAGAATCGGTAAAAATGTTGTTTGCAAGCGCGCACGTATTTCATGAAGTTTGCCTAATAACCTATATTAATTACAACGTAATTCTTAGGCCGGCCTCCATTAGAAAAAATGTCCCAATTTTATGTAATGTCTGTTATATTTTAATTTTTACCGACTTCCGAAAAAGGACAGAACGGAACGTATATTTAGCTAAGTACAAAGTAGCTCAGTACATATAAACATAAAATACGTACCAGCTCGAAAGAGACTTAACCGCATTACATTAGTGTTAAAAAAAAGTAGAAAAGGAGAAGGAGGTTATAGGTTTGTCGCGTATGTTTTTGTTTTTTTCTTTTTTCTATGATTTATATGGACCGATTTTATTGACTTTTTGTCCATTAGAAAGAACTTAGGCACCATGTGAGTAATGATGAAAATCAGTGAACATAAATTGAGTATTCGTCAAAAAACGTAAAAAAATGTGGTGGTCCCTTTGGATAATTTTTTTTGCTAATTATTTTTGGAGGCGTTGACTTAAAATGCTATCAAACGCTTCAAACTTTTCTATATTTGTCGTTTTCGAATCAAATAGTGTATCATCAGGTATAAGTGTAGCAAATTCTTCGCTATTGCGACTGACCCTACTGGCAGGAAAGCTTATGAGTTTCTGCCAGATGTTTCATTACGTTTAAAAATTAAAGATACGAAGATTAATTTTTTAAATTCTGGGGTTCTATCTGGGCACGGCAAGTTCGAATACTATTTATTTGGCGAAATTAGAATTGCGCATCGTTGTTTACCTGGGCCGACGGTTAAAAAAGGTCTAGTAATCTAAACACACGAATTCCGCACCGAAAGTATGCAGATATAAAATATAAAAAACGAACGACGAAAACGGCACTGGGACCATGATATTTGTTGGACACAGAGGTTCCAAAACTGATGGCTGCTTCATCGTACTACATTTTTAATGTTCGATAGCTTTCAAAATTTTTACATATCGTCTTTTTTTTTTATATGAATTTTTAATCTGCCAACGAAAAATACTACACCTATTTATATGTATTAAAAATATTTCCGGTATAACGGTTTGTTAAAAAATATTTGAGAATACATCTCTCCCCAGGTTAATTTTAAAAATGCATATAATTGCACAAACTTCCAGCTTCATTTTTCGTTTACGAAACAAATGTTATAATTTTGATAAATAACTGTGATACATATTTATGTTCTTATTTATTATTTAATCATTAAAAATTGATTCTGGCTTTTGCGATTTTCTAGTTAGCTCAATTTTCAGTAATTTAACATACACTCCTAACTATCTATTTATCATACATTTATGATCTTTTATCTTTCTAGTTTGAAAAGAATTATATTTGTGATCAAACGTGTATTTCACCTCTTGACACAGCGATAGCTAAAATTTTTCTTTATTTACAAGTTACTATTTTTAATCAAATATTTCGCTTTCATATATAGCATTAATGTTAATTCCACCATTAGAATGTTAATTATCAGTGTTGACAGTTTTATTACAGGGATAAATATTTCTGGAACAGTTGGAATTCAAACAAAGCCGCCGTAAAATAATGAAACATCTTTTTATTTTCTATGATTAGAAATGGAGCAGTTAAAAACAGTGTCGAATATTACTGTGATGTACCACTGAAAGCCGGATGATAATTTTTGATGTTTTTTTTATGAGGAAAAATGATGACGGTTACACATTTAAATGTAAAGTTATGCGCAAAACTAGTATTAAAATGCTATTTCCGAAAATGCATAACGTTCGATCAGCTCTTCTAACCGTCGAGCGCTAAAAATCCCGCAAAAAGTTTAAGAATATGTAATATGACCGAATTTAAAATTACCTAAAAATCACTTCAAAGTGTATAACTCGCCAACTAATATTATTATTCCCTGAAATTTAAAATATACAACAAACAACAAACCTTGCCTCGCATCGCAATAATCATTTCCAATAACCATTTAATTTAAACTCCATTTGTATCTAAAAACGGTAAACGAATGTAGTTTTCGTAAATATATATAAATAGGGATACTTCGGAAAAAAAATATAGCGATATTTTATCTTCAAATTTAAATTAACGGAGGGTGGTGGAAACTGAAAAGAAAAAAAATATTTTTTTCCCGGGCGTGTTGTGTATTGATGGAAAACACTACATGGAAGTTGAAAATATATTTCAGTTCCTCAAAAAAGAACTTTCAGAATTTGCGACGAATTTAAAAAAAAAACTTAAAAAAAACAAAATGATTTCCTTAACGACAAAGTAAAATTCTGTAAATAATATACAATCGTTACGTTACTAAATGAACAAAGAAATAAAATTAACCCGTCAGATTTTTTATTAATATATAATAAATAAAAATGCGAATTAAATTTTATCTGATAAATAAAAATTTATAAATATATATAAACATTATCATAAAATTTAAAATAAAACTATAAATAAACTATTACGGCGTAGGGAATCTATACAATTGCTTTATTAGAATGACAGTTTACGAAATGCAACCTGTCCATTTCTCCGGTTTGCAATTGGGCTAATTCCTCTTCGTTATAAATTCATGTTTGTATATTTTTATGTTTTGTTGGAATTATCCCTTGCCGAAAACTATTCATTTTAATATACGTTTTAATTTTGTGCTAATTGTAAATTTTTATGTGTTGTCATTTAAAATTTAAGCAGAATACTACAATATATTGTTGGATAGTAGTACACTAAATGAAAAAATTACGATTTTTAATAAATTTCCTTTTAATTCAAATGACAATTAATAAATGAGACTGAACACTGATTGATGGGTAAGATAAAATCAGAATTGAAATTTTCCCTGAAACTAGGTTCCCTCAAACTCTAAATAACTTTATATAATAATAATAATAATAATAGATGCTTAATTTGTCGAACTCAAAAATTTTACATGTTCACATTTGTATTTTATGTACATTAATCAGCTGATGCGAAAGTATTTTGCATTAATAGGAAATACAAGCTTCGTGAAACATAATACGGCGTGCGCTGAAAATTCTACATATTCAGTTAGAAATTATTGTAATTTACATTATTTTAAACAATATTCGTGCAAAAAATTATTATATTTTATGCAACATTCCTTAAATGTGTATGTTCCCTAGAAGTTGCTAAAAATATTTAGAATAAGGACCGTACTGCTAACCGGAATATAGGCTATTTTTCGCAAACCTTGAAAGGTTTTTTTAAGCAACTGAAATATAGTTCCATTATTCCAAATAGCAAACGTTCCCCATCGATATGACAACACATTTTGGAAGTTACTGAAACAGTGACTTTTTATCATTTTATTCCTTCGTCGATTTTATAAAATCAAAATATTTTTTTTTGAAGGCAGTGCGGAATTCCGAGTTCCCAGCGAGCGGGTTATTTCGGGGCGGTGCGACATTTGAGTCCGACTCCCGCTGCGTTATTGGTGCGGAATTCGTGTGTCCCCATTTATTTAGGTTTAAGCTTGCTGACGCCTCATTTTGTACTCTGTGTCCATCGGGTGATGTTACTGATGATGTTAAACATTTTTTGTGTTCGAATGTCCTGCCTTTTTCGGCATTCGTAAAGCTTATAATATAAGAGTAGCCATGCGGTGTTTCTGGAGTATGCTGGAAGAAGTATGCGTCTTAAATTTATTTTATGTAGTCAGTAGCTTTTTTCGCGCACTAATTCAACCGTTAACCCGATGATATTGATCCGCTTGAGCGGCGTGGCCTCTTCAGCATGCTTAATTTACTCTGTGTATTGCTTTTACTTTATTTATATTTATATCCTCAGTTAGAAACATCCCTCCTTAATAAACGTTAAGTTATATTTAAGAACATATTTGTATAGCACAGTATTCACATTTTTCCACTTTTAAAAACTCGTCTTTTTGTCCTTTATTTACGGAGACTACTTCACATACAACTTGGTCGATGACACGGGACTATGTTTTTCATCTCGTCCCTTCCTATAATGTAAGTACATCTTGCAGGGAACTATCGCACACACACCAAGTTTATTTCGTTTTGTTTAAGCTACACATTCATTTGCACCCATCATTCCTTTTTAGGTATTCCCGTACTACTTCGAACACACACATATTATAATAAATATATTTCCCTATCCATAATTTTAGAATTGGGGTCTTCAGAAAAAGAAAAAAAACAATTCTTGCGCCATGCCCGCTTTTTAAATTCGGTTGTCACCTCGGTTCTTGCAATTCTATTTCAGTTGGTTTATTCTGTTGCTTATGACGACGGCTACATGATATTAGAAATCTCTTTGAGTGGTGATATTGTATGTCTACTTTTCTTCAATAATTTTAATCTTTTCCCTCCTTCCCCATCGTCAATTGCTGCTTATGTTTGCATTCAGCGCATAGAATCACCGCATCTAGCTGAAATCTGTCACCGGCATATTTATGATGCGGACGATATGTAGCGATAGCTCCGATACTTCGATCATTCGCACTTATAGGATACATTACAAGTATTTAATTACACGGTAGTGCTCACGCAGTTACAAAAAAAACTAAAATGATCGACATTTCTAATTTTGTGACTTAAGTTATTTATTTGCGACATCTGATCGACTCAGATTACAGTTTATCTGAAATGGCTGGATCGTCCTGTTGCATAATTCGACAAGTTAATTACATATAAATGGGCGCACCATTGTATTCGTTATTTTTCAAAATGAAATAAAGTTAATAATTTACGGTGACGAACTCTGATATAATTTTCGACATAATACTTATACGAACGATCATTAAACTAACTTTATACGAGTTCCGACTAATGCCTGAAAATGCCCAGTCTTGGAATTATGTAAAACCACATTGTGTACATTATATAAAAGTGCTTGCGCCTTGCAGCGTTAGCTAATTTACAATTTACCTCGATTGAAGCTGTGGATGTTTCCGAATTCAAATAACCAATTTCCGTGTAATACTGCTTAAATCTGTTCACTTTTTTTTTTTTTTTACAGTTGAAAAATAATCTGTCGAAACACTTTCAGGTTTAATCGTTTTTAAAGAAATTAATTTTAAACGTAATACAGTATTATAAAAGTGAAACAATGATACAAAGTCAAAACAGTTCCAAATATAATAACTACGTTAGATGAAACATTGTCACTAATAAACATGTTGTATTACAACAGATGGAAGCATACATAGCAAGTATAAATTTCGCAGAACAGAAAAAAACGGTAAAAGATACGAAATGCGACGCATATAAATAAATAAGAGAAACAGAGAAAAGAGTTGGAAGAAAGCAATGGATTCCGACCATATCCTTTTTGAATGCCCTGCACTTTTTCCCGGGTGCTCTCATCTATACGCCGAACTCTTGGCGTCGGATCTTCCTACCGCTTTCAATGCTCCTTCATCCTTTCCTTCCCATCTCTAGCCGTTATTCCCCTCCTTCTTTCCTTTATACTCTCTATCACCGATCGTCGCAGAATCTGAGTAGGTGATCTAAGCTCATGTAGTTGGGTCAGTGCTGACACCAAGCCCATTTAAAAAAAAAAAAAAAGCAATGGATTACAAACACGTGGAGAATTTTTTTTTCGCAAATGAAAAGAACATATGAGGGGGGGGGCGTGATAAAAATTTATATTAGAAAACAATTGAATGGCTGAAAAAATTACACACATACAAGTACACATAAAAGCGAATAACGAATCTACAAAATAGACTCACTTCCAGTGGCCCAAGGAGACTTTTATATAAAAATTTTTTTCGCTAACGACGGAACAGATTATTGTGTAGAACTGAAAAACAACCGACACATATCTTATTCCAATATATAATATATATATATATACAATGTATATATATATATGTATGTATCAAATTCGATCTTTCGCTCCTGGCTGTAGGAACACCCTCCAGGAACTGCAGTGATAGTTTTATATAATACTGGAAATGTCTGTTTCGCAAAACGAAATAAATAACTTATAAGCATGATAAAAACGGTTACAAATTAAACCTTACGTAATGTTCAACACAAAAATATTCCACAAAAATTTTACGTAGTTTTTCGTGTTACACTATCCATATCAATTTCTTCGCCTTTTCTTTTTACTATATTTTCCCCGTTCTCGTCTTATCTTTCCTTCCGCTACCCTGAATATTATTTACATATCCCCCCTTATCTATTTTATCTTCTCCGTAAGGTATCTATGATATTTTCGACTTTTTTTTCTCGAATCCAAGTCTCCGTGAGACTCCTTGTAACGCTTTAAAATTTGGTTGACCAGATTACGCTATTCAATGATACGTTTTAACCGTCATTAGCTTCGGTATAATTTCTAGATGTTAAGAATTTGAATCATTTTTAATCGTTTATTTCGGACTTCGACACCTTGAAAATTTACTTCCAACGGATTCCTCGTCTTGATATTATAATTGTCCTTACAATCTTGCTACAACTCGCTATCCGGTAAAATCTTTTATTACCTCCTTTTAAATTTTTCCGTTACTTTCCGCAACAAGATTATATCATTCGTGAATCCCTTTTATCTACAATATTTACCCTTCATCCTTCCCTAAACGTATCGGAAAACTTTTTTTCTTCAACTATGTATCCAGAGCGGCATTAAAGACAAAACCGGGTTTTCTCGTAGCCGATATGTCTGTGTTTTTATTTTCAACGTCCCTATTTTCCGAATCCAAACACTGTTCTTTTGTCGACGGTGTTTTTTTCGAGTAGGACCTGATTCGAATTCTTCCAACACATATTGAAAATATAGAAAAATTTCTTTTGCGTTGGGTTAATGTCAATAGTTAACCAGCTCCCCCTCCCACCAAAAAAAAACAACAACTTTTTCGGCGGTTCCATTGTTCCTAACATTACACAGATCCGAATTTTATAACATTGCAAAGTTACTTCAGACCCAGGGATTTTTTGGCATCCCGATCCCATCGGTAACTATCACATACGTGACTTACTTTCACTGAAATAAAATATTAACCAAAACACTTATAATACTGCACTTAGCCATTTCTTTCAGTAATGCGATTCCGTCAGATTCAAAGCGCAACTTTTGGCGCCTTTAGTTCGGGCGTTTTTTACACATGCAAAGAAAAATACAGCGTGGGGACGATGTTCTACCATCCACCCTGAAGCAAAGATTATAACGTAAAAAGAGATAGGTGGCCTCGATTAAAGTAATTTTGAATAATGAAAAGTGTAAACGCAGCGAAGGATAGCTTCCTTAAAAGTTCTTACGTTAACACTTTCATTTAGCGTACCAAAAAAAAACAAAAAAAAATAAAAAGTATTATTAAAATTTTACGAAACGTTAAATATTGTATAATAATAATTTCATTAATATTCGCAGATAAAGTATTCTTGAAGCATGGGGGCGTTACATCATGTCAACGTATGCTTATGAAAAGGACATTTTTTGTTTCTATTCTGACAGAGATGTGTAAACTGAAAAAAACAAAAGCGAAATTCTGACTGAAAAAATCTAAAAGTACTGAAAAATCTAAAAGTACTGAAAAATCCTAGTTGGTTTTTAATTTTTTTTATTTTGCAAAATTTAAATGGCCACGGCTTTTTAATTTCCTAAGCTAAAAACTCCAACAGGTCACCCGGGGAAATTTATTGCCCCGAACTTTGCAGAATCATATTTGAACCGGAATAGGAACCGCAAGACAACATCAGCGATTTAACTGCGTAGCCGATGACAGACAACAAGTGAGAGTGGACCAGCCGCCGAGGGGCGAGCCAAATAAAAAATTCACAAATGATCAGCGTCATCCACTTGCTTTGTCTGTTTCTTATTTTTCGGCAGGTTTGCTCGGTAAGTTGCAGACCGCCATCGTTTATCCAGCCTATTTCGTCGCCGGTGAAGGTGTATCTCCGGAAAATACACTTTAAGCTCTACCGTTTTCCACATTTTTCGCATTAGAGTTGGACGTTTTCCACTTCTGAGATGTCGTTGGGGGAATTGGCAACTTTTTCTGCTCCGCACATCTCTGTTAATGTTGCCCCATACACAGGCGACGGTAACCAACGGACAAACAAATGAATTTTGCCAGTACGATCCCAGCGGACCAAAAGAGTATCTTTATTTAAAGTTATCAGTTCTGGAATGTTCCTGTCCTAACCACTGGGCCCTCAAAAAAATAAAAAAAGGAAACTGACAACAAAACCCTTATCCTGATCCAATAGCCTTTTTCATTCTGAGATTATTTCATCTTAGCTAAACTTTTTGAAAAGTGATGACGCAGTCATTCCTATTTTCGATTTAAATTTTGACGACGCTCTCCATTCGTACCTTTAGCGTTTAGAGTGACTTTTCGAAGAAGCTCAAGAAGGAAACGTTTTTCTTCGGAATCAATAACTACGTCCGTGCTACGGTAAAATTTTTGAAACGCATCTATTATGCAGCAAAGGCTTACGAATTAGCAACATTTAGTCTCGTTTGCAGCAATACGCTTTTAGAAAGTTGATCAGCCTACTCTTTAAATGCAACGTTGTCGATTTGAACAGGAACAGTACCGAAATAGTCGACAAAAGCGAATAAAATAATATCTTCCTTTATTGAGCGAGCGAGTTTTTCAAAGAACACACATCTTGCGCGTATTTCACTATATTTTTTTTATTCAAAATTCAATTATTTAGCTGCGTTTTGTGTTGCTTTTTCAAGTGGCAGTTTATAAACTAGCCTTGTGGACGACAAGATGGAAAGTTTAACGAGTTTATAGTCTTTTTTCGTTAAGAAAAATGAAACAAATATCCGTAATAATCCAGTTTCCCGTTTATTCCAGCGAAAAATTTACTATCCAGAATTCAAATAATCGGAAAAATCAGACTTTCAAAGTAATCAGAAATAAAGAACATTTTATAACCTAATTCAACGAGAATCGTCGCGATAGCCTAGTTGCTAGAGCGCTTGACTTCCGATATGGAGGTGACGGGTTCGATCCCGAGCGACGACGAACTTATTACAAGAATTAAATAAATAAATAAATAAATAATCGCTAATAATCACGTCGAAGGCAATGACAAACCCAACATCATATGCGCGCTAAGTCAATACACAGCAGACATAAATAGGACTGCACTTTTGTAAAACGATGTAAATCAAACGATTACAATCAGTTCCGAATGAAGTTTTGCGTGTGTACACCTGCGTTCCATATAACAATTGCCTAGTACACTATGCCTGTGTCTGTACAGCTGAGATGTACGAATAGGTAGTCGCCGACGGTCAGGAATTAAGTATGGCACTTTAAAGATAAAGAAAGAATTCAACGAGAGAATTAACGTATAAACCGCGATACCAAAAAATTCTCAAAAATATTCGAATATGCTAAAAGATGAATATTTTCGACTGGATTTCTTCAGAGGCATCTTGCAATCGGTATATGTCATCGAGATATGTGGAGGATATTCTGTTTTTCTGCCCTCGCTGCGATGTACACCGAACACTTAGTTTCCCGAAAGGTTGTTTTCTGATACGTTATTTCCTCCATACAATGGAAGTGTACTATGTATAGCGAAAAACATTCTCTAGGGGTGCATTGCATGTTTATGAGTAAAATTATGATATGAGTAGGTCTTGGAATTTTTAAGCTACGATCAAGTCGCAAAAAAAAAAAAAAAAAAAAACAATAACTGCACCAAAAAGTTGCGTATGTTTTGGACGCCCGTTTAACTTAAAACGCACACGTTAAAATAAAAACGATATAAAAGATATACCTACTAGCAAATAAATCGTAACTCAGTTTGGCGAACAAGGATCTAATATATATATATATATATACCTTGGTATGACCGACACAGTTGTATGTAGTCCAACTGTGATGAGCTGCACGAAGAAACCATTGAAGGGAAATTCAGGTTACCTGAAACAAGTTTATGCCTGGTATATTAGAAATGTCACTACAACGATGATAAAGCGCAACAGAGTGAACTTTTTGGGTCTTGTGTTTCTTAAAGTTTTTCTTCAACCTGGGATCATTTGGATTTGAACACTTCTTCGTTCGTTTAAGTTGTTCTCGTTCTTTTAACTCGTTTTTGTAGGGGGTTAAAGGGAGAACAGCAGTTTTCCCTCAGAGATACTTTTTTCTTCATTTGGTTTCTTTGTTCGACTGTTAGGATCGCGAGAATGTCTTTGGGAGAAGCATTTTCGAAGGAAGTTGTTAAGTCGTGACATACTTTTCGAATCGGAGATCGGATTAGGCTATTTTCGTTTTGTATTGATGGTCCAGGCTGAGGCAGATAGGAATTCTCCGACGTAAAGGTGAAGTAGTTGCAGGCAAAAGTGGTTCAATTGGGTCCTCTTCAAAGGAAGGCGGCAGTTGTTGCTGGATTTCGGTAGTTAAAGAAGCTATTTCAGCCTCTCATCATTTGTGTTAGCGGTACGTCTGTTGTTGATGCAACTAAAAAAGCTGAATCTGTAAAGTTATTTTGATTGAATGGCTTTTGTTTGTGTCGAAGGATTTCTTTTTTCTTCGTGTTTTATTGTGTTAAGATGAAGGCCTAATGTTCTGCTCGGCAGTGCCTTTCCGGTTGTGACACACCGTTATGTGTTATTGGCGCCCGTTAATATCTTTATTTTATTATTTTTTTTTTTTTATTATCATCAATATTCGCGTTTTCCGTAAGTTTCAATCAAGAGAAAAAGGAGTTTGTAACAGATGGCGTCCGTAATCAGGGATTTGAGTTTTTCACAAAATAACTGAAAAACTCAAATTAAACAATTATGTAAAATCTTTTTTTTTTATTATTATTATATACTAACTTTATGTTCACGGTAGTTATTATATTATATATATGATATATAATAACTCCCGTTAACATGAAGTTTTAACTTCGAAACGCGTCAGGTATATAATAAAAAAATTTACATAATTGTTTAATTTAAGTTTTTAAATTTATTTATTTGCTGTGTAGAACAGATCATTCTTTCAGACTACTCACATAACAGAGGCATATAATGGGGACAGCAGTTACGGGGCACAACGGGGTATCCCATCGTGCCCCATAACCATGTCCCCGTTATGCCCTATTTCTAACTCTGTTTCAAATAATGAACAAAAAGGGGAAAAAAAAAATGAGGTGATTTAGAGTGATTTTGTTCAAAACACATATCAATAAGTAATGTTGCTAGAAAAACAAAATAAAAAAACGGCAGTAGTAATCTATACACTTTCCTTCTTATATGCGTTTTCGTAATCACTCAAAATTAGATGAAATGATGTTGAAAAAAGTTTTTTATAGTAAAAAACTAATGCACGCAGTCTAGTCGCCGGTCACTGTCAGACTGAAGATTGATGCAAAATGACCGTCTATTAGCGACAGCAACATACGTCTAGTGCATGTGGTTACTTGCAGGTGTTGCTGGCCCAATCGTGCCCCAATTCCCCATTATGCCTCCCATTCTCCTACGTTTTTCAAAAACGTACGAGTTTTTTAGTATTTGAAATATTACGCTGTATTTTCTGTAATTATTTTAAAACATATAGATGGGAGAAAAAGAAAAAATAAGTTATCGCTTTACGTTAATTTTAAAAAAGTGCCTCTCGGTGGAGCGTTCTACCTTATATTCTTATTTGCTTAAGCTTGGACTTCCTACCCCTTATTGTGCATCCTATATCCTGTCCTTTCCTTCCCCACTAATTATTCCTGCTATTTGTTCCTTTTTAGTTAAAATTTCTGATCGAATCAAAATATAACCGACTTCTTTCCTTACCTTTTGTTTCTGGGTAAAGGTCCTTGGTTGACGAGCCCAAAAAAAAAATTAAAAAAGTGCAAAATAAAGTAAAGATATTTTAGTTCCAATAAAATTTCTAGATGAAGTAAGGAAATACTGATGGCGTCAACGTAACAAAAAAAATTAATAAAATTTTACATTATAGAAAAATTTTGAATTTATTACTAAATAAAACATTAAATAACGATTCAAAATAACAAAAATAAAAACAATTCAATAATTTAATTATAAACGATAATTGCCTATCCCGATGAACCTCAGATTAAAATTAAGAAACAGTAATGGAAAACAGAGTAGAAAATATTTAGGGAAAGACAGAATTCATAATCATTGATTGTACTGGTATTGGAGATGAGAAAGGAATAGTTCATAAATCGAAAATAGTATTGATAACCGAAGAAACGGAATTAAAAGAATAAAGGTTTTTTTTTTGTTTTTTTTTGTTTTACCCCGTCATGAATAATCTAAATAACACACATATTAATTTCCGTTTTCTGAAAGTGACGGCAAAATAAAAACCTACTAAATATCCTAATTACTCTATTATTTTAATATATTAAGCGGATTAGGAAATTGATTTGCCTCAAATAAAGTATTTTTCTTATAAAACCAAGCACATCAATGATTAGAGGAACGTTTAAGTGTTCTCTGATGCGATATTAGATGTGAAGACAATTTACAGCAATTCAAACACCTCTTTCAGTGTAAGGCATATGTGACATTAATCTCTACACTGCCAATGTAAAAATGTCAAAGTAGCTCTAAAAGTAGTGTGCTTTAGTCAAAGCTGGCGTCTCTGATGTCACAACCTAACATGTGTGCCGAATAAATATAATGTATTCGTAGTTATAGATCTAATAATGCTTAAATAATAAAATATATGATGAAGATGAACGTGTTAAGTGTGTGTTACAGGTTTGTATATAAAGAAAAATATATTTTTACAGAATCGCTTGAATATAAATTTATCACTATTTTAGAACTACCAAAAAAATGAAAAAAAAAAAAATCTAGTGAGCGAGTGCCACGCACACACACTTATATATGCACATACATCAGACATAAAATATCTCTACATTCTCGCTTTTCCATCTGCTTCTGCTGTTTCCTTGTTAGCCTCCTTCTTTTCTTCTGTCTCTAATCGTTTTTCGATATAACCTGTCACTCCATATGTCTATCTATTCTTTTAATCTTTTGTGTTGGGTGAATGTCCTGTGCCGACAAAAAAAAAAAATTTAATCTATGTTTTTTTTTTTTTATAATCGTCATAATAAAAGAAAAAATTTTAAAAATCTCAAGAAATAAATTATTAATACTGGAGATGCACGATTAAATGAGTAACTCTCCATTTCGCCTAATTCTCATTTCGGCTAAAAATGAAACGGTAAAAAGAAAAAATAATAATAATTTGAAAAATTTGATATGGCAACACGAGCATAACAAAAGCGATAGTCAGATGGTGCAGCTAAAAACAGCGTACATTCGATTTTTGGATGCATAGCGCTACAGTTGCCATTGCTTGGTAGTAGCGTAGGAAAAGGGAAGAAATTAAAAACAGAGCATTTCCCAAAAAATCAACCTTACCACCGGGGTCTCAAATGTGATCATTTCCTTTTCAGCGTGCAATAAATCATCATATTCGCGCATCAACTGGTTTAAATTGGTCTACTATGAAGCCGTAACTTTTTGCGATTTCAGGCCGGTCTTGTGCACATTATCACACTAAAGAGGAGGAAACTGTTCTTCAATCGCGAATATTCTTGCAAATTGTCGCTTGCATAACAAAAATTCTAAATAAATTCAGTACAATAATGGATGTATCATTTATAAAATCAAATACAGTTAGCCATCCATCAATTTTTGAATTTCATATTCATTCGAAACGGATTTACCGTAAAAACTTTTACCGGATGATTCAGTCATTAAACACTGTCGAAAACCGCAACATTCTAAATATAAAATAGTTAATGAAAAAAAATTTAAGTAAAATTAGGTTCACGTCAAATTATTACAATTTAATTCAGAAAATCAGACGCTACTTTATACTGTATTCATTTGGAATAACTTAAAGGAACATCGTGTGTCTTTTTCCATTTTATCATTTAACATTTGTTATTTATATGTACTTAAAAAGTAAACAATAATAATAATAAAGATTATCGTTGTGACGATTTATAATATCCTTATTATTTAATTCCCATCGATTTCTATCCCTCTTTTCTTTACATAAACAAGACCATTTCTATAAATAATTTTTCATAATAATTACTTTTTTTTTTTTTTTTGCATTGTAGAATGATTTTTCATTATAGACAGTCGCACTTCTGCTAATCAGTTATAGGCAGACGAGCCATTTTTTACTATTTATCGATCTGCTATTTTTGTTTTTCATTCTGGCGTCCGAATCTGGCAATAATTGGTCTTAGTTAATTTAAGTTTTTACTAAATATTCAATGTGTTACTTGCATACCATCATTAATTAATTGTGTTCCAGTATTGGCGATTACAGTTAAAACTAATTCTTAAATATATTCGGCTTCTTCCTTTTTTCGTTACATCATAAATCTTGTAAGTTCTTCCATCTCGTGTATTGCTCTAAATCATTCAATTGATTATTGAATTGTTTCATTTTTCGATATTTTCAATGATTTACTTATTTTTAGTTCTTCAACCTTAGCGTGTTGATTTGTTTTATATCCTTTTCTAGTTCTTCGTCTTCCATTTTTATCACTGCATATTGTTCCGTATAAATATGACACGTTTTTTTTTTCTCTTTATATCTTGCAGTTTATTTATTTTATTTTCAATTTTCTTCGGTACTTTCAACACTACGCCAACTTCATTTAGTTCTTTCTATATATGTTTTTTTCAAATCTCCCCATTTATTTCAATGTTTTTTTTTTATTTTTTTCCATCTACACGTTCAATCTTTCAATGTAATCATATAAAAACTTAAATTAACATTATAGTATATGAATACTGTAATTGTATATTAATCATTAGGTCTGCAAATTACACTAAATAAGTATTCCCTACAATAGCAAGTGAAATAATTTATAATTTCTTCGTGAAAATCTTGCTTTAAGTAAATATAAAAGTAACACAGTTTTTCTAGTTTTAACCCAAACAAAAATTGGAAATTACGAAGATAAGTTTCTTGGCTTACAAAAAGTCTAAAATATACAACTAAATTATCAAGTTACACTTAAATTAAACGCGCATTCATTTATCGTTTAGTCATTCTTTAAATAAACTTTCTGATTCCTTTTAAGATTTAAAAAGGGAATATTAGAAAAATCAATTTTCAAACCCGAAGGAAAATTAAGAAGGGGAAAAAAAATACTCTCCACTTGGTATTGGTAAGGAATTTAGATAAAACATAGCTCACGTGCGTATCGTTTTGAATTTGTAATAAAATCATTTATTTACAAATCTTTCTTCATCTAAAATATTTTCCTATTTTCTTCTAGAACTTTTTACTTTGACCTGCACATCATATCAAATGTCAATAATTCCACCTACATATTAACTGAAAACGTGGGTGGAATTTCAGGAACACAGCTTTTAACTTGGAATGGAATAACTTGCAAATGTTCGTTATTGGAGTCGTTTCGTGTGTTTACATTACATGTTTTTAACAGTATTTTTTCATTATCGTTTTTCGTATTATTTGCTTAGTTTTATTATTTTCTTAAAAAGAAAAATAAACTTTAACTGCCGAAACAAATGGCATAAAAAATGCTGCGTTTAGTCTTGCTGCGGAACCCCGATTGGGAACTACCTTCTTCAACCTTAGTCTGAAGTTCGACAATTATTATTCTATTACAAAATCATCCATAGCTTGCCTTCTTTTTTTTTTTTCATTTATCATCTGAATAAACGAAATCTTAAATTTTGACGAACTAGATCAAATCCTTAAGTGGGCGGTTGCTATACGGTTTTGAATATTGCCGGATAAAATTTTTTTTACTTATACTCCCGGAATTTTTAGTGTGGTAGATTTAATTTTGAAATTATCCACGGTAAAACCTTGGGAAACATTTATTACTGAAGGGAATAAAAAAAAGGTTAAATAATGGTGTACAGTCCGGAGGAGGCTTTCCCATCCGTAAGCATATCATCTTGATATTTTGAAAAACCTTTGTGTGGAAATTGCGAGTTAATGAACGAATAAATCTAAAGTTTATTGACATTTCTTAATCAATAAACAGCAATTTCTTCAACCAAATTACGTAAATAATACGCGTATTGAGCGAAATGCTCTATCCAGTATACGGTATTGTTTATGAAACTGAACATGGATTACAAAACGATTATCCAATTATGTTGATATTTCTTTTAAATTCCAAAATCATTCGTACTACACCTTAATTTTCAAACTAATCCACGAAAAACAATTCGACGTTTAATTTAGTAAATGAATTTGAAAACATAATCAACATAACTGGATATGTGAAACAATAAATTTCACTCAAAACTACCCATATTGGTATACAAAGGCATGTAATAAATCGCGGTGTGGTGATATAATGTGGTGGAAACATTGAGCGAGTCCAATGCTATTCGTTCTAAAATCGTTAATGTCACGCATGCGCTTTTTCATCAACTGCTGGCATTAAGAAGATCTTCAATGAGTCGCCGCTAACCGAACTACTCACAATTTTTGGCTGCTAAATCATTTTCACATTTTAAGATTTCTCGTAGGTTTCCCTTATATAGAACGAATAGAGAATTCTAAGATATCGGTTTAGAGAGTTTGTATTCATCAAAGGGGAAACTGGAGAACTTGATATACTTTTTTCATTCTTTATTCCTGACTACAGGCTATCTATAGTTTATAAGACTTTGAGCGCAAAATCATTTCATCTGTTGACAGAGATGCCAAAAGCACACTAGCTAATTAACTAGATCGAACGATTTTCTTCTAATTAGTTTTCAATTTCCGTTGAATGTACAATCGATAGTCAACCAGTTTGCATGACTAGGCAAACTATGCGTACATGCTTTGCAGCTGTACCATCTTCCTGTCCTTACATGTTACAAAAGCTCCTATAAAGTGGGGGGGTGCTAACTATTGTTCTCAAAATATTATTCTAAATTATTTTAATGTTGTTTTTCACGCTGCAACCCACACAATCATACTTTCACATTGATGCCACTACTAATCGCTTATATGACGGAAGTTTTTATTTTAGACGACAATAGAAAAGCCCTATTTTTATGTCGCTTTTAACAATCAAGATAATTTTACTAAGGAATTTTTTCATATTTATCCATTTAGGAGAACCTCTATTAGACCTGTGCGTTCGATTTCGATTATACAGAGTTCCGGCTTGGTTTAATTGTTTCAACGCTGAAACAATATTCTCAATGTTTAATTTTACAGCTATTGTTACGTTTCAGCAAGAACCCGTTCATTTCTAAGAAGTTATAGTTTTAGCGAATTTCATTTAACTTCGGTGGGGCGGTTATATTATAAACGCATCGAAGCGCGTAACCGCTAGAGGTATTTCGAACAATAGACGTTCGCATTTATTGTTATATACGGTTCACTGCTATAGTCGATGTTTCCAAGTAATTGATATTTTTAAGCGAAACAATTAATATTAAACTTTATTCCCCCGGCATCGCATTAAATTAGTAGACACGCGGTGATTTAAATTATAACAATTCGCATATTACAGTCTGAATTTATTTCTTCTCCACGTTTTAAGCTCTTGAAAGCTACATCGCGGTATATATTAAAAGGTTGTTTTTAATAATACCGCCCGGAATTTTAACGAGGAAAAAATAAAAAAGCTTCATATTCCTTAAATTTCAAGTACAAAAATGGATTGTTTCTTTTTTTTTTATTAGAATGCACCGATATCACGAACATGTTAACCTAGTAGTAGGACCTCTTAGCCGAGACTAATGATATAATAAAAAACGTAGCATCTCTAATGTACGAATTACTTCATTTCTTTATTGTGAAAAGGGAATTTTTTTTTTTTTTTTTGAATCGCCAGCCGAGGGCATTACTCAGCATTAGATTATGTTAGTAAGACAGAGGGAGGAACGAATTAGAACTAATTATATTACTAGAAATAGAAGCAATGAAGGACGCTAAATAGGAATGATGATTGTCGGAGATAGAAGACAAAAAAATAAACGAAACACTATACGGAAACCAAAATTCAGGAGTTATCTATAGGAGTGGGAGCGTTTTTATAGACGCGCATTCGATGAAGATGTGATTTTTATCGCAGAGTAAATCAGAATCGTCAGGGTGGATAAAACAAAAAGGAGAAGAGGACATAAAAAATGAAAGGAGGCTGCAGAAAAAGCCGACCATGGGATGAAGGCAAATCCTGCAGACAGAAGATATAAGAAAGCGCGAAATATGAAGGAAGTCATAGTACCAAGGATAAGGAGTGAGTTTGGATATTAGGATAAAAGGATTCAGGATTAGAGAAGGATAAATATCGTGCCATCGTCGATGATGGTAATTGCTGAAGTAGAAGAAGAAAATTTGGATAGAAATTGACCAGTTTAAATGGCAGATCGAGCTAATAATTCATTGCCCTCAACGCCGACATGACTGGGGGACCATTAGAAATCGATTTGTACGGAACGAGCGCTATACAATCTAGTGACAAGAGAACGAATCAAGAGAATTATGAAGTCTGCGGAACGACAAGAGAAATTATTCAAACGGGACAAAAGATAAAGAAAATAAATAGTTCTCCAGCGCCGCGACGAAACGAAAAAAACACGATAAGTGCGCAGCATACACTATGATCCAGAGGTGGTGCAACTTTGATTTCGACGAAAGGGCACACGGAAAGTAATTAGACAATTCCACAGTCGGCCTAATACGAGTCTCGCCAAATATTCGATAAGAGCTGAAGAAGAATTTTAAAAGTATCAATTAAACAGCAAAATGTGAAACACGCGGAGGATAAAAAGTACGCAAACTTGGCAGGTGTAATAAAACGTCGAAACGGGTAAGGACTACGGGAAAATGTAAGTTCGGAACAGATGTTGAGAATTAACTAAATGGATAAACGTAGACGACAATGAAATTGAGAGACGATGTCAACCGTCCTCGAGCAGAGCTGATAGCCCCGCTCAAAAGAAGTTCCACATGCAGCTGATGGATGAAAAATTGCAATAAATGAAAAAAGAACGACTCGGTTCAATGCAAATGCGAGACAATGGTTAAAAGTGCCCGCAAAGACAATTTGAAACATCGGAAGAAGTCAAAAGGCAAATAACCGCTAAATAACTGGCACTCGCCTTGTTTGCAAGGTGCTCTCGTTATTAAAACACGTTCAGCGGACAGCTCCGAATTCTGGGAAATTCATGCAGACGGAAAATGACAATGTTGCTTAATGCGCGCGTTCCTGACAGAAATTTATTCCGGGACCAACAGCCATTTCCTATTAAAAGAAACACACACCGCACCGAAGGAACATGGAGCTTTCTGCGCGCGTTCGTTGGTTTCGGCGACAGAGATACATCGTTGTTCTTCTCATAACGCAACGATGAAACGGAAATATACATTTTCTGAACCGCTGGGGGCCATATAAGTGTAGTTTTATGTTTTCGCCGGCATCGCTCTCGTCCTAATGCAATAAATACGAAAGACAAATGTTTCGTTCTGGTTATTACAAAATTTTCTATATATCGTTGCCTGGGAAATTGTTTTCTTTGCCGGCAACATTCGTCCTACTAATTTACTCAGCATACACTTGTTTGCACTCTAGAAGACATTCTCTCTGTTGCTCTCCCAGCGTACTAATAAAACTTGCTTTATTCCCGAGTAAGAACGTTTGATCATTCAGAATATTTTCCACCTACTTCTTATGTGTCGACAAGCTCCCTTTGAGCGAGAAATTTCCTTGCTTACCAGAGATAAAGCTTCTCGAGTAAGTTCAAAAAGTACCCAATGCGATCGTATTTTCAATTTATTTCTTTAACTATGGGGTCGGAAGGGCATGGGTGACACATGTCCGAATGCTGAGAAAAAAAAGTAAATTCCGGCTATCATGGGAATATACATATATTTTTGTTCTACCTCTGTTTAATTTCACGACTCCACAAGGGTCATAATTCAGTTTCAGTCAGGCGCTAGAGAACACAAAACCCCTACTGCATATATCTATATATATATATATATATATATTTATATATAAATATATAGTAAATATAATTTGATGCTTCGGATTTCGGACATCTTCTGAACTATCAGGAGGTAGTTTTATGTAATTTTTATAGAAGAGTCCCCGGTTCTTGGAAAATTATGCGATTTTTTGCAAGATGGAGCGACTAAACATTACAAATTAAACTAATACAGCATTTTCACATCACTCCGACCTGCGTAGTCATTAATAAATCCGAAAAAGAAAAGAATCCAATTCCTGGTTAATATCTCTTTACTAAAGCGTCACCTCAAACGTGGTGTGTGAACAATAAAAAATAAAAAATAAATAAAAATAGCGCTTCTTATAAAATTTTTAAAATGACAAACAAAAATCTCTCCATACTAAATATATGTACTTACAAAAAATTATGTTTCCTTTATTTTTACAAAAAATAATAAAAAATTATCACCGCAATTAAGTTAGTAAATAATGTAAATGCAACTTTATTCCTAATTACACAGTTTTTCATTACTTATTACTGACTTACGTATTCGAAGACTTGGAAGTATCGCGATGATAAAGTCAACTAATGTCATTAAGTGAAAGACACGTGTTCGTTTACATAAATTAAGGTATCTCAAAAAGAATGAGGAAATCTGAATTTTTCTGTTTTTATATTTTCATCATGCCGAAAAAAATCATTTTACCCATTTATTTCTTTCTTTAATACTCCGCAAGGGCGTAGGCGATCACAACTACAGTCAGCCCTTTTCTTGCACGTTACATAAATTCCTCGACCGAGGTAATATTGGCCCACTCTTTTATATTCTTGATCCAATCTGTCCGACGCTTTCCTGCACTTCTTCTTCCATTAATTTTCCCTTGAATTATATGCTGCAAAATTTCGTATCGCTATCATCTAAGAAGATGCACAAAATACTGTATTTTCTTCTTTATTACCCATTCTTTCAACATTCTTTTTAACTTCGCCATTTCTAAGACTTTCTGGTTTGATGTTTTAGTAGTCCACGGGATCTTGAGTATTCTTCTATGCAGCCACATTTCTGTTGCTTCGTACCGCTCAACATCAAAACCGGGTAGATATAACACTGGACCAGACGTGGTCGTATGCTTAGGTTCGAGGCTCTATCACATAGTAAGTTCTTCATGCTGTTAAATACTGTTCGCGTTCCGTAATTTATAATTTATTAACATCCCGTTCTATCATAATTGACCAGCTTTGGATTCCGGGCCAATACGGCAATGTTGCTAACGATCTTACCGATTCTTTGGCATGTCTAGCTGCAGTAAATGGCCGTTTCATAGACAGATTCCCCTCCCAATCTCTTTGCCCTCTCACCTATCGTTTTTACCATGACTTTTGAACTGATCTTTATCCGTCTCTTTTCTCCAATCCTAACTCCTTTTGCTATACAACCCTCTCCATCCACTTCTTCCAGGTTTAATAATTTTCCCTGCATCAGCCGTTCTGTTATTTCTTCCATAATTCGCCTCCGCTTTAATCACAGTCTGCTTCCTGCTACCCTCTTTCGTTTTAATATTGTTCAATCTCCCTTGTGTCTCTTCCATCGTCCTGTCTTAAATTTGAACTGTGATGTAAATCATCTTCTATTCGAATGCTCTTCTATCTCCTCAGAACGCGCAGTCCTTTATTCTAATTTGCTTGGCCTTTTCCTCCCGACTCCTTTATGTGCCCACTATATTCTTGCTCTATTCCTTTTCCTTCTATTGCTCCTGTATTGGCTACCTTCATTTCTTCTGTTTCTAATCGCTTCCTGATACAACTTAGAAATCCCTACGTTTCATCATTCTGTTAGTCCTTTGTGTTGGGTAAATGTTCTGTGTTGACACGCCCAAAGAAAGAAATAAAAAAACACCTAACGTTAATATTTAGAATGATTTTTCCTCGTAGCATGATTATTGTAATTAATGAATGTGCCGTAAAATTAAACATTAAAACCGTTCACAGCATATATAATAATAAGCGTATCGCCACTGCTAAAACCATATTTAAATGTTTTGAACTATGACAGATTGTATCACAACTGTTGATAAAACTCACAGACTTGTTCGATGAAGAATTTTCTCAAATACGTGTACGTGCAGAACAAATTTAATTCTACACATCGAAACGGCTAACAGCTTGAATAACCAAACTTTCTCCTTCATTATTCAAACTTTCCCAATAAATCTTCATAAAACTCTGCTATATTATTTGTTCGTTGAACACGTAAAATTTCTCTCGCCGGCCACTGAAAATCGGAATAACTGTCTTATAATAATAACAACGATATTCTTGCACCGGAAGAATATCAAAAAGATGTTAGAAAAAAGGGTCATGAAGAAATAAATCGCTGACGCAAACCATACATTGGTTACTTATTTTTTAAAAGAATACTGTACTCGTAGTCAATTGACATTTACTTTTCAGTAAGTATTATAGACGAGCTACCATCTAATGATTCGAGCGGTATTCTCATAGTGTGAACCGAAAGATCAATTTTATATGTCTATATGCGAGCCACCATCATTATCTCCTCAATCATTCAGGTGGTAGACAACCTATTCGTACGTTTTTAGCTGCACAGATATAGGTTGTGTACTAGGCAATTATTATATGCAACGCAAGTGTACACACGCAAGATTACACTTGCAACTGCTATTGTAATATTGTTGGATTTATCGTGGTACAAATGCAGTCCCGTGTGTGTCTGCTGTGTTCTGATCTAGCGCGCATATGATGTTGTACGTAGTGGTTAGCCATTGCCTTCCACGTGAAATAGCGAGTACTTCAATTTCGTAATAACTTCTGTTATCGCCCGGGATCAAACCCGGGACTTACATAACGGAAGCCCAGCGCTCTAGCAACTAGGCTATCGGGACGACAAGTATATATATAACTTTGCTGTTTGTACCTTGCAGGGGCTCTGATCCTTGACCCCGCATAGGGACCCACACTTCATATAGAAAGTGGGAAATTTACATCATTCTTTCCGACTGCGCGACAAAAAAAATAAAAGTATCTTTATTTAATGTCACATTTTGGAACAAATTTTTATGGCAAGAAAAGTAATGGGGATAGGGCTAAGAATGATGTCATTAATATATAATACGCAGCCCTTCGGACCTCGCAAGGAGGCAGCTCCCTTTATCATATTTTTTTTTTTTTTAAATTCTTTATAAAAAAAATCGTTACCCATTGAAAATGTCATTCTTCCCCGTCTATTTTAAAAAACATATCTTAGCAACTGTACAACGTAACATACAACTTATGTTATATAAAGTAATGGGACATAATCACAGGACAAAACATTAAATATGTATGTAAAGTAAAGTAAGTAAAGTAAGTCTCACGTGATAGGGTGTTGAAAAATGTGAAGTTAAGGTTCACAATGTAATAAGCCCAAACCGCACTGATGAAAGGAGGGTGCTAGTTCCTTTCACTCAACCGCCTTTTCTTTTCCAGTTTTTTCTAGTATTCAGTTGTTTCGGGTTGGGTAAATCTGAGAGCGAATTAGATTTAGAGCGAAAGCAGCCTTCACGCTACGTATATGTATATATACACAAACAATATTATATGATGCGAATCACATTTTGTTCGAATGCCCCTTTATTTCCTCCGAACGTTCTACGCTGTATTCTAGTCTTCTGCGCCTTGGCCTTCCTACTCCTTATAGTGCCCACTCCATTCCTGCACTCCTCTCTCTCAATATAGTTCCTTTGTTGGCCTCCTTTATCTCCTCAATGTCTAATCTTTTCCTTATATAATGTACAATTTCTTGCGTTGGGTAAGTTCTACTGTTGACGTGCCAAAAAAAAAAAAAAAAAAAAAATGAAAGGGATTTTTATTACTAATACTTTCTGATTTGTCCAAATATAATTAACCAAGTGGTCCATCGAAGGTCAAAAGATTAATAATATTTATTGATGAAAAACGAAATAGTACATATTGATAGATAGATAAATGTATATAACTACTCGCAAAGTTTACAAATTTCTCGATTTAATTACAATGTACTTAATTACAAAATTTTTTAGAATTTTAAGGTCGGTATATATATATGTATATATATTTTTTTTTTTTTAAATTGTATTCTAAATTGTTTTAAATTATATAATTTTAAGTTCTATATATTTTTAATTACATAACTGCGTATGTCTTTCAATCATTTCAAGTAGTTTGCAACGTTACTGATGAAAAAAGACAACAAATAATTATGTAAGAGCGGAAGATTCGTGTTTAGCAGACATGCACGTGTGACAAGCTCATCCAAAAACAATCTGTACAGAGAGAAGAAATTTGAACGTAAATTGAACTGAAAAATGAAACATTTAACGATGCCTCTTCGATAAAATTCAATAAAAGAAAGATACGGCGGGTTTCGCTGGTCGGCTAAAAATGGGTCACTCGTTAATAGGTTAAAAATTTCGGTCAGGGTTACAGCAAACAAGCAAGCGCTTTAATCTCGCTTTTTCCTCTGTCCACCAGCTTTTCTCGCTTCTGCCTGATAGAATTTTATTAAATTTCTCCGTCAAAAAAGAATTTTATTGCACCTACAAATCGTGAATTACAACCTTTTTTTTTTCACGATTCAATTTTTACCATCACAATTTTTTATCGATAAAAAGTTATGGTACTTTTAAAGATAATAATTAAAAAGAAAAAGAAAAAAAAAGTAATAATTATGTATGTATAAGAAACTTTCACAGAGAAAAGCAAGTCGCTTCTATGAGAAACGAAACGAAACGAGCACGACTATTAAATTTTTATAAACGCATTCAGACAAGAAAATTCCAAATGCGTGCTATAAAAAACGTGAGAATGAAAAATTATTTTATGTATCCCAGAACAAGACTTGCAAATAATGTTACGATAAATGTACGTAGAAATTTTTAAATTTATAAATTAAGAAACTATTATGCACATTTATTAGAATTCAAAAGTGTACACAATATATTCAATAACATGACTCGGAAAAACAATTTGAGAAAAAAATTCTGATTTACAACAGAATAAGCATTATATTTTTTAACGATATAGATAATTTACACCAAAAACATATAAAAATAATCCATTTAATTTATTGGTTTATTATATTAAATGAATTATTGCGGAGAAACGGTTCAGTCTTTTAGAATTAAATCAAACAATGCTTGTTAGTTCATGTGACTACCAGAGACCTTTAACGCTTTGGTTTGAAATACCATTCTTACGAATGTAAAACTATTAAACCTTATCGTGTTGTAATGGCTGGTTTACATCAGACTACTACAATTAAAGATGTTAAGGCAGAGTTACCTAATGCTGGTCATATTGCTACCAATGTAGCTGAGACATAGTTATAACAAAAAAAGAAAAAAGTACTGTACTAAATGCATCCGATAACGCATCCGTCAACTATGAAATGGAAAAAATCCCCTACTTCTATTTTATGTTAATCTGGAAACAAAGTCAAGCAATAAGGACATACACAAAATAACCCATACTCTAGCGTCGCACAAGAAAAAGGATATTCCCCAATGTAAATTACGTCAAGCTTTCGGATTCTTTCCCACTTGGTTGCGCTAGACAGCTAAAGTGCGCCAAATGCACAGTATACGCCTATTAGAAGAATGTAGAAAGTGTTTAAATAGGCAAATTGTGATGGAAATTATATGGCCAACTGGAAAGACTGCCACGAATGTGAAAAGAAACTAGAGCTAATTACTGAACCGAAAATTACGACTGTGTAACGACTGTAAAGAAAGGTCAAAACCTCGCCAGTAGCAACTTCGGCACTCGATCCTTCGACGTTCCAAAAAATAAATAAAATTAAAAATCTTAATAATTCGGCTCCGTTTATCGTTCACTGAAGTCTCGAATGTTACTTTTAATGAATAAAAATATAACCTCAACAAAAGTAATCAAATGGAGATCAAACGAAATCCAATTACATCAGAAGCATATTTTATTTTGATAATAAATGAAACCAATAACCTCGCGGATATTTGGAAATTACTTCAAAGACTGAACGTCAGAATTTCTTACCCGGAAGGTACAGTAAACTGAACCAGAAGAAACAATTTCGGTCGAAAAATATCAATATCAAACTCGAAGCTCTCAGAAAAAATTTCCTGGAATGCAGTTGGACTGTCCAGGCGGAAGAACCAACTGAAAATAACAATATTTTTGTCGCACTAATATCCGAAACGCACCTAAAATACAGTGATAAAGTCTAATTTCGTAACTACACTTTATACCATACAGCCTGGTATGAGTTCGGTGTAATAAATATTCGTAGTAATATCAAGCGTTCGTAAGGCACTTTCATTCAACAACTCAGTGTGCAAGTCATTATTGTGTAACTGTCTTCTGTCTTCACTAATAAACAGCTGAATCTAACCATTGCTTACTTTTCACCAAGTAAGCGTAACCGTAACACTAGAGATTGTGCATAACAGATCCAACAATGGGATAACCCCGATTTGTTATGGGTGGCAGTATCCATACTGGAGAATCCAGAGAGGACCTAACGCACGGTAAAAACTTGCCTAATGTTATCAACTACCCGTCAGAATAAAGTGCTACTTCCTGGCCTACTAATCAAAACAGTATATCTGTGATGTGCTTGATTTCTACATACATACAACGGTATAGCATCCAACTATATAGGACTCTGGATCACATTTCAATTTCGTTTACATTTAGGAAATAGAAAAGAAAAAAAAGTACTCTAATATACAAAAAAAAAAAACAGATTGGAATTATTTTAGAAACAACCTGGACAATATTATCGACCTTAAAATTTTATTGAAATCTATTACTGAACCAGAAATACAACGTAACCAATTTACACAGAAGCAATGCATGTAGCTGTATCTGCTGTTACACATAAAAATCAAACATGTCGCAAAAAAGTTATCACCCAGTTCAGATACGGCAGCTTACTGAAAGATATACGTCTCTGCAAAACAAGTTATGACACTTGTAATTAAGAAGACAGACATGTATTCAATCACGTATTAGTAATAAGCTTAATCGCGCAATTTAAAAAAATCAAAAACAGAGAATTATTGAAGATTACTTGAAAAATCCGAGTGCGGATGCTGTGCTTTATGGAAAGCGAACACATTGACGCACGAGACCGATACTACGAATTCCTTCTCTTAAAATGAGACTTACTTCGTCCGTCTCTTTAATATCTGCCTCGCCAAGAAAACTTCCCCGCCATATAGAAAGTCCGTGCGTCCAATATTAAAGTCGGCAGATAAGAACCCGACCAGCTCCAATTCGTTCAGACCCATCAGCCTTTTACCGGTGATGGGTAAATGGCTTAAGAGTCTAATGTTGGTTCGTCTGACGGCCGTCTTGAACGGCCTGGTTAGACGGCTCGGCAATTTGGTTTAGCGGCTAGGGAAGAGTACAGAAGATGCTGTGAGTCCCCTTTTGGAGTTTGTCGATGGGTTTGCGACGAAGCACGTTATTGGGCTGTTCTTTGACATCGCAGGAGCGTTCGACATGGTCAGCTGAAGTCAGATGGTCCATGAGGTCGGCAGGATGGGTGTGGAGTGGCTCTGTTTGCGAGTTACTTCTCGCACTGTCGAGCAATAATTTCATCGGAGACGGTCGGTCTATGGGAAGGTGGCTAGACAGGGCCTGTCCGCAATGGTCGCTCATCGGAACCGTGACGTGGCTGCTTCTGTTTATCCGTCTTCTCCGACAGCACTGGCCGGACGGTGTTCATCTTGTGGTTTATACGGACGATTTGGCTGTTTCAGTGACGGCAGACAGTAGACGTGTTCTCCGTGCAACTGCAGACACGAATGTTGTGCATTGGCAGATCGATGGGCGGATAAGAACGGATTCTCATTCAGTGCAAACGAGTTCGGCAAAGACCAAGCTTCGTCGTCATATGAGAACGGCACAAAGACCCGCGCTGTTGTCGATGTGCAGCGAGTACAAGACTACACCCACTGCAGCACTGTGCGTGATATCGGAAATGCTCCCCCTATATCTTCTAGTGTGGGAAAGGGCAACACATTAATGGCTGCGACGCGGCCGGCCGGTTATCACAGGTCACACAGAATTCCACCCAGGAACTTTGTTCTCGGACGCCGCCCGTAAGAAGGCGGTGAGAGAAGCAATACTTCTGGATTGGCAGAGGAAGTAGGAGACGTCTACGTACGGCCAACTCACGTACCAATACATTCCAGATGTCCGGATCAGAATGGAGAGGAAGTGGCTAGTGCCGAATAAATATTTTACTTGGGCGGCGGTCACTGGACCCGGCCTCTTCGGAAGTTCTCTGACAAGGTTCAGTCTTGACGAAAACCAACCACTATGCGCATGTTGTCAACTTCCACCTCGCTGACGTTCCCTTTAGGGTCCCCAGAGGAGCTGGGTTACCGATCGCACTCCCGGAGCGCACCTAACGATGGCTGAAGAAATGCTGGACAGGCCGCTATCAAGTAGAGCGTGGTGGCTCGAGAGTGAGACAACCTACCGCTTGTTCCTAGGCACTCTCACCGACGCGTTCTGCAGCGCCGGAATCATGCCATGCGAACGTGCTCGAGCAAAGTAGCTGATAAAGTTCGCGTGGAGCCATATGGTTCTGATATCGGTGCAAGACGTGTGAAGATAAAAGCCATGAACACATCGGATGGTAGCGGGCAAATTACAACAGCTAGTCATCCCATAAGTGCCTAATCAATGAAGTTATTATTAAATCCGTATGGATTAATTATTCCGTCGGTTCAAAGTAGTGGTAACATTGATGGCAAATACAAAATCGTTTCAAAGGAACGAAAATATTCTGAAATGAGTACCAACTGCGCAAACAGTACAATCAAGAAAGCTCTAAGACGAGCTTATATCAAACATCTTATGCAACTGTTATATTACTGTAATTACTAAAAACTACATGTTGGGGTAAGTTTTTACACCGCGTTATTTTCATACTTCGATATATATTTATTACTTATTTAAGATTTATTTCGAGATTGTTAATAATTTATAATATACCTTTTGGGCTGTTGTAAAAAAAAAACAAAAAACGCCTTTATGTATTACGATCTTTCTGAGCTCGATGTTGCTCGACACACTACATGAACGCACTTTCGACGCAGGCACATGTTACTGTCTTAGCTTTTGATCATTAACATCCAGACACTAACACATGTCGTCTATCAATGTATTTTCTTCTAAGTTTACCTTCATCATATCTTCTATACAATAATTTTATCTGCGTAAATTTTTTTTTTTTTTTTTTTTTTTTTTTTGGGAACGAAAACCAAGGGCAATGACCCATTATTTAAGAATTACGAACAAGGATTAAATTTTAATACATGGAGAAATAGAGGAAATTAACTCTGCTAAAGCTGGAACAACATCTGGTGAAAGAAAGGAAAGTATGTGGGAAGCACAGAAAGGAGTAGGCAGTTTAAGGTATAAAGACTTAGTGTAGAGAAGGGAACGCTGCTGCACAAGAAAAGAACATTCAAAATGAATATGATCCGCATCACAAACGCGGTCGTGATCCCAGGCATGAAAAATACAATGTTTTATTTATCTATAACCACGTTTTCATTTTCAACTGCATCAATTGTCAAAATCTCCAAAGTAGAATTTTTTCAGTTATACGCGATTCGTTTTTACTCTTTTTTTTATACATTTTATTCTACTTGTATACATTGTTTTCCAACTAAACCGGCTTTTTATTTTCTTTCTTTCTTGTGTCCTGTAGCCATACAACTTTTATGTATAGCTTTTGTCACGCTATTACGCGTGCTTTTTTACGTTATTTTCTTTTTTCCATTAGTTCCATCGCCTTTATTCGTGCATCTGTGCAGTTTTCTAAATAACGATTTTTTTCTTTTGCCAATTCCGTCTCTATCGTAAATGCATTTTATACCGAAATCTATGAGGCTCTACATTTTATTCGCCCTTGGAATAATCGAATAAAGAAATAAACAAATTTACAGTAGTAAAGTCTAACATCGGTGTTACAAACGAGTACAAGCGTACGTATTTACAGCAGATCATAAATAATTAATATACGTATGTATGTATGTTGTACATAACTGCACTTTTGAATTTCACACTTCTTCGAAAGTAAATACTGCATTATAAATTGATTCGACGCCGCTGTTCACAATAATATACGATCAGTTAGTTCAACGGTGACACTTGTGACCTGAAACATTAGTACGACGTTTCATAAATTACGAGCCGAAAATGCACTAATCCATTAATACAGCGTTGAACTAGATTAAATAATATAAATTATTGTCACGACTATATACAGGGAATTAAAGAAATTGAAAAAACATGATTACAATATATTAAATTAAATCAGCTTTCAATATTAATATATTTGCCAATGCTTGCAGCAAATAATTGTTAAGTGCATACATTTTTACAGTGTCACATCCTACTGAATTGCCGATTTTAATTCCCTACTGAGAAATACGCAAGTGATATTTAAGTACTATTTAATTTTTTTCACTAATTCGCGTCATTCTAGCTGCTCTTTGTTTTTTGAATAACTTCATTTCGTAATTATTTCATAAAATCAGTTCTGTTCATTTGGAAAAAAAAAACGGCATCATTTTAACTTTTTTCTAAAACATAATTTATCGATAATTACGAGATGTTTTTTTAAATTTTATTTACCGCGAGTTATTGGTTACCTAAAATTTGATAAAGTACCGTACTTAAACACGAACACTTAAAATGCGTATCAGCGAATTGCGTTTTGTGCTGTAAGGATGTTTGTGTCTGTACAAATAGTTTATTAAAAACAGTCGCGCAAGGCAGGTACGATTACGATGAGCGCATACGAGCCCATAAGTAGTTCAAATTAGAATCACGTTCATAAAAATTTCGATTGCGATTTAAATCGCGGAGTACAAATTGCCGTGATCTTTTGTGGGCAACCTTAATTCAATCGTGATCATTCCGTAGTTGGCGCAAACTTTATTATTTCCAGTGTGCATTAATCTATACGGTCGTCGTACATTTGTTTAACCGGAAAAAACTCCCAGCCTTATAGTCTCTCGATTGTTAGCATTATGACCGAACCTTCGATCGCATGCCTCATAGTAGTAACAATGTATACTCATCAAATTTTATATGGCGAAACTGTGAACTTGGAGACTCGAGGTCTAGAATTCACGTCATACAACAAAATCGCTCTATAAAATAACGTTTGCAATAAAAACCGTGTGTCAAATTGATAACAGAAATGAAGTATGACCGCTTTATCCGAGAAATATAATACAACGAACATGTCGCATTGTCTCTTTTCGAAAAATATTTCTACTCCCTTATAAAAATAAAATTTTAGTAGTAATCATAAGAAGCGTGTATACGAGTATGTATTCTGAAAATCCCGCATTTTAATTTTGATACCTAGCATGCCCGGACCGAGGAGGATTACTTATTATTAAATGAATCATCAGACACATATACACTTTTATTAAATAATAATATATTTAAAATTTTAAACACTAACGTGTTTCGAAACTAACAGCTTCATGATCACAGTATTTAATTTTAAACGTATTATTATTTTATAAAAATGTTTAACGTGATTTTTTTTTTTTTTTTTTAAAACGTATATTTAAATTTTAACATTTTATAATCTTATATTTACGTCCGTCAAGCTTGCGCTTGTCGACGGAGTTCTTATTATTTATCTTATTCTAGGATTTAACAATATTAAGATGTTGATTACTTGCGAGTTTTGTATAATTTCTCAATACTGTTCTATTAAGAAATAATAATTTTCAGATTTCTGTTCTGAGATAAGCTTCATTCGAGACTTTAGCGAGCAAAAATTTCCGATAGAACAAAAAATTCGGATACACACATATATGTATATATATATATATATGTATGTATATTTATAGATTTTCGAATGGTCATGTCCGTAGTGTATCATTATCCTAGAAAAGCCGGAACGAGAAGCGAGCAGTCAGAACTAACCGCCAACTAGAACGAGCAATCCTAAGTGTAAACAAGGCCGCACAGATTCCGAACTGTTTTAGCGAAGGTAGTGTATGCTGGTAGGACCAGATGATAGAAGGAGACAAGGAATTCTAACAAATGTTGCCGGTTTTCGACGATAACGTTATCGCTTTTAACCGCTAGCTATTCTATCTTCATTAATCAGCTCTCAAGTACGGCGATGAATCTACTGACAGCCAATTTACCATCTTTACTGGTTCGCTGCAGTTTCTATTATCGGCTCTGCGAGAACGATGATGTAGATGTGCGTACACTAGCGCTTACTTAATACCGAGTGACATTTTATCGTTCCTCTTAGGATAATTATCGAACCACTATCAGCAGTCTGCTAGTGCTTTCCAGAAGAAATAATTAAGCCTGCCCCTATTATCGCCCAACATTTCTTTTTTTTTTCAAACTCGATCATTAACAGTCGACAAAATCAATCCCGAGAATTCGACTAAAACGACAAAATTGCGATAACGTCACTTTTTAAAATTAAGCTAATTTGTTGGAATATTGAATACAACAAAACTATTTAAACTAAACAGAAACGAAAAAATAAAGAACGTTATAAATAAGCGGAGTACTTCTAGAGCGAATTTAAGAGATGAGTGAAATTTAATAAAACCAAAAATTGAGTTTAAAAAGTAGTCGAAAAATTCGTGAAAGCTGCAGAAGAGTAGAGTTTACACGCAGACGCATTTTAAGAAGGCATATTTTATCGACTGAAGTTTTAACAAGGTCAAAAAGGTGAAAACCAACAGTAAACGTCGCGAACGTAGAAATTACCTTTACGCAACAATGAATTATTTGTTTTTTTAGTCGAAATCGACGACGCTTGACGCTCGAAAAAAACCTTTTGAACACCTTTCAAAGTTTAACATCAAAAGAAAATTAGTTTAATAAAGTACGTGTAAGGAAAAACTCACCACCAAACCGACTTTGCTGCACATATACATATATATATACATATATACATATATACGCAAATATACATATATATATATACATATTTAACTGTTATTCTTGCGCTAGGGGATATATGAGAAAAAAACGTTTTGAAAAACCGCTATGATATATACATATATACATATATATATATATATAACCGAAGTTGCAACAGTAATTACCACAAAAACCGCAAATTAATTTTTTTTTTAAGAATGACGTAGTCAATTGAAATTTTCTATTTCATAAGTACTGTAGAAAAACTAAGGTTTCGGGGAGCGTCGCTATGGCGAGGTACGACATATTATTTATATATATATGTATATATACAGTGAGCATCGAAAATATTCGGACACTAGGTAATTTTTTCATTTTTTGATTAAAAAGTTGTATTTATGCAAACTTTTTGAAAAAAAAATGAAATGGTATGTTAGAATAGAGCGTAAGGTAATAAATTCAACAAAAAAAAAACAAAAATCATCAATAAAACCACCAAAAAAATGAATAACGTAACGTAATAGGCTTTTAAGCGGCAACAAAAATATTCGGACACGTACGTACGTCGAGCAGTGTTGGGTTTTTCCATGAGACAACGATGCGCGTTCACCGGGGGTGAGTCATTTCATACTAAAGGCAACCTTTAATGAACCGCTGATCGACATTTGACATTTTACATTCATGTTTACGTTCGGTTTAAAATTTATTTAAAAAAATGCTTCGTAAAGGCAATAACTCCTCTTTTGAGCAACGACAGTTGCTGATTCGTAATCATAGTAAAGGATTTTCTGTTCGTAAAATTTCGATGTTATTAAATATGAGAAAAAGCACTGTCGGCAACGTCATTAAATGTTTTGAAAAAGAAGATCGGATAGACTCAGTTCCACAAACAGGTCGGTCACAGAAATTGTCAAAAGTGATCAGCGGTTCATAACGAGGCAGGTGAAGAAAAATCCAGCAATTAGTGCGCCTAAATTATCCTACGAAACTACTCGAAAGACTTAATATTGAAGTTCACCCACAAACGATGCGTCAAATAATTAAAAAGAACGGTTACAATTCGAAAGTCGCGCGAAAGAAACCTTTAGTCAGCGAAACAAATCGAAAAAAACGTTTCAACTTTGTAAAAGAACATGCTAATCGTGATGTAAATTTTTGGAAAACTGTAATTTTTACTGACGAAAGTAAATTAAATGATTTCGGAAGTGACGGGAGCCTAAAAATTTGGAGGAAACCGAATACAGAGCTTAAAAAATACAACCTGAACGCAACAGTCAAACATGGTGGAGGAAGTCTTATGGTATGGGGATGTTTCGTCGCGTCTGGGGCCGTTAACTTGGGAGTTTATGGAAGGTAATATGAATGCGGATACATACGTCGACCTTCTGAAAAGAAATTTGAAATGTAGTGCCGAAAAATTGGGTCTGGAAAACAATTTCAAGTTCTACCAAGATAATGACCCTAAGCATAAATCGTACAAAGCGCGGTCGTGGCTATTGTCCAACTGTCCGAACGTCATGGAAACACCACCCCAATCACCAGGACATCAATCCCATCGAAAATTTGTGGGTCCACTTGGATCGAAAAATTCAGAAAACGAATATTAGAAGTAAAACACAGCTAAAAATAATTATCGAGCAAGAGTGGCGAAAAATTTCACCCGAATTTACAGAAAAATTAGTTGAATCGATGCCTAGGAGGATGAAGGCTGTTATTCAACAGAAATGGTTACCGACAAAATATTAAAGGTGATTTTAAAATTGAATTTTTGAGTTTTATCGAAGCTGTCCGAATATTTTTGTTGTGCCTTAAATAGACTATTTTTATTTAGTTTCAAATTTCCGCTTGTTATTATTATTATGCATCGAAAGTTTTTACTGTCTCTATTACCTAATGCTCTGTTCTAACATGCCCTTACATTTTTTTTTCAAAAAGATTGCATAAATACAACTTTTTAATCAAAAAATGAAAAAAATACCTAGTGTCCGAATATTTTCGTTGCTCACTGTATATATACAGATACGAATTGCGTGATTTTAGAATTTAAATTTTTGTTCCTGTTCCGGACACCATTTGATGCGAATTGCTGTCTTTTTGATCGTCCCTGATTTCGGAGCGTTATTGATACGATTCTCTTCTCGAGTCGTTGTTTCCGGAGATCAGTGAAATATTTTCACTTATTTTCGTTAATGAAATAGTTTATAGTGATTGCTTTTTATAGTTTCTTTTCATACGAGCATTAGGCTTTTATTCAAATTTTTTAATTTATCGAAAATAATTTAAAAAGATAATAGAAGTAAGATAAAAAAATATATACAACAATTCGTGCTCGATCCGGCCCCGAAGCGGCGGTGTTCTCTCCGCTAGAGATATCACGAAGTCGATACCACGTGTTCAATAACCAAAACTTTTACCAAGAAATAAACTTATATTTGACGGAAAAGTTCACAAAAAAAAACTGACAGGTCGGCGATCCTGATACATATACTCGGCCACGATAAAAAATAACAGAAAATTTAACTTTTTATCAAAAAATTAACAAAAAATACAATAACTTATGCGGCATGGCACGTATTCATTTCGATACACGTGCGACAGCGACCAGATATGTCACGAACACCGAACGATCGACGAAGAACTAAAAAAACTAATAAGCGGTAACCAAAGGCTATGCAGTAGTGTTCTTACAGAAACTTCTGCGTAGATCCCCCCACTAACTACCCTGCCTGACTTTTGGCGGAATACATCTGAAATCTCTGCTTTGGCTCAAGGTCATTCGACACACAGTACGGATGCGCGCTTTCGCCCCAAGCACATGTCACTGCCTAAGTCCTCGACCACTACCACTACACGGACACTAGTGTAGTATCATCCCGGTGCAGCTGATCGAACGAACAGGCACGGGATTTTCCGTTTTGGCCGAGTAAGCATACTTGACAAGGCAAAGCGACGGCTAAAAAGAACGATGTCCGTCAGATCGTGAATTAATGACGTTTCGGGGAGTATTTTTATAACTGGGACATCGTCAAAATATAGCGCTGCAACTACCGAATTCGTATCAATATATACATATGTATATATAGTCTGTTTGTTTCATAAGAGCGTGTATAGTACGGCTTATTGGGGATAATGACTTGAAAAAGAAATACACACTTACTACATGGTATAGATCGTGATGCCTTATTATTAATAAGATGACCAATCGCCTCCATTATTAATAATTGCCTGGCATCTCTGATGTACACTTTCTACTAAATGTTAGGCGTAATCTTGAGGAAAAGCCCTCCATATATATCGAATTTGTCGAAATAACTGCTTGACGGACCAGATCTTCTTCCCTCGGAGTTTCAACGAGAAGCGTCCACACATGTTTTATTGGATTTTCATCTGGCGTCTGCGACGGTAGTACGTTAACGTCATTTTCTTGTTTTCATACAGTACAAAGACGACTTCGATGTTTTGGGTCATTGTCTTCTTGCAGTAGCCAATTTTCATTTTTCCGCGTAAACCACCCTTTGGCAGATGGTAATAAAGCTCTCTGATATATTTTGACCGTTTTGGCAGCGGTCAAATTTTTTGTGAAGATGTGCAAATTGCCAAATACCTGCTTTAAGAGACAGCGCTAGACATGCGCACCTTTACCGGGTGTTTAACGGTCCGCTGGATGAGTCTATTAGTGTCGTTAAACCAGGTATGAATGATAGAAGAACATGTCGAAAAAGAAGTTTCATTCGAAAAAATTACATTGTCCCAATCGCATTCCAAATTTTCTTTCACCCAATTCAGTCTGTTTTTTGACATGTTTTTTGGACAGTAGTGGTTTCCTCACTGTGCTTCGAAATTTCACTTCATGAGCCAGTAAACGTCTTCTTATAGTGGCACATGACACATTTAGATCCTTTTTACGCAAAATCGCTTGCCCCCCCCCCACAGTGATAAACAAGGATTCTTTTCAAACACCTGTAATTCAATTTATCCTCCTTTTTCATTGTTTTTCGTACGGAGCCACGATCCGGTAGGTCATCGACGTTTTTTACATCGGAATAACGTTTCACCTACTTACTTACAAATGTCTTCGACTTTTTCATGTGCTCCGCGGCAGCTCCGAGCGACAATTTCATTCCTTTTGGATGTAAACACAGAAACATGTCTTGGTAACGTGATGCGTACACGGCAGACATGGTGAAATATGTTTTCTGTGACCAAGATTGAACGACAAGTGAGGGGAAGGTTGTCTGCTCAGACTTGGATTTCCTCCCTAACGGTTTCAAGGACAAAGTTTTGCCGTACACGCTCTTATGAAACAGACTGTACATATATATATATATATATATATATGTAGTATATATTAATTACAACGTAATTCTTAGGCTACCCCCCCAATAGAAAAAATGTCCCAATTTCATGCAACGTTTGTTATATTTTATAGGATTTTTGTTATTGTTATTTAAAAAATTTTACAATTTTATGTAACGAAATATGTAATGAAAAATGTAACGAAAAAATGTCTTAATTTCATATAATGGAAGTTAAATGTTAGAATAGGATTTTTGTGATTATGTTATTTGTTTTGTGTTGTTGCCAGTAAGAATTACATTGTAAATTTTTATTACTTTATACAAAGTATAGAAGAGAAAGAGACAGAAATATAAGCAACAGGGGTCAAGGGACTTTCGGTATCATTATTTCCACTGTGACGGATTGTAAACCAGCCGAATAACAGCCTTGAAAATTGTTGTTAATAAAACTCTGCCCTTTCGCGATAAGAATTTTAGCATCTTTTTTACAGGGATCAGATCATATCAAGAGGCTTCATATGATGCTAAATTGCCAATTATCAATTTTTTAATTTCTGAAGGCGTGAAAAGTTTAATGGGGGGGGGATTGGAATGGTGTAACTAAATCACGCTTTACCTGATCATAAAAAGGCTCAAATTCGATGTCCAGAGGATGTGGTTTAAACACATTCTTAAGATGTAGTCCAAAAACTTACGCCTTATCAGAATCGCTGTGTGCCCATTCACCGTTATCTTTACGCAAGGGTGGTGTCATTTTTTGAGGTTTTCTGAGCGCTTTGGTGGCCTTCCACACAGTGTGGGATTGCCATTTTTAACTTATTCGTTGTAAAGAATTGTTCTAAAGGTATCATTTTTGTGCTCCTTTAATAATTCACTTAACTTATTATGTTAAGAGAGTTTTATTGAGTTGGATATCATGCTATTTGTCATAAGTTTTCTAATTTTTCTTTTTTCATTAATTTTTTCATTAATAATACGCGGGTAGTCGAAGTCCATGTTTACGGTGACATTACGGGTGCTTAATCATGCTACTTTTTGCAGCATATGATTGAGGCGTTCAACTGCTTACTCGCATTGCCACCTGTTTTCAATGGAACATTGATGACAAGATTCTCTTCGATCCAGTGCGTGTAAGAATAGCAAAATCGGTTCTATTATTGTGAAATTTAAAATTAGCTTTTTTAATTATTATTATCGGATTTATTTCAAGTATTAGCGCGGGGAATGATCCGACATAGAGTCAAAAGATGTTTAACATTTGCATATTAAACACTGATACCCTTAGTGATAAAAAAGACAAGTAGGTCGGGTATTTTATTTCTATCAGGGGGCCGGTATGTCGATTGTCCGCTAGCGAACACTGTCAGGTGAGTCACAGATATTCAAATTTTCGCTCTACAAACTGTGACTAGTTAAATAAATGTTTCCGTAGTATTCTGATTAGCTCAAGTGTACTCTGCAGGTACTAAATTACTGACAGTCGAATAACTAAACTGATTGTTCTAAAAAACTTTATTGAAAGCAATCCTAGCAGACCTAAAAACATTACCTTTAACAACAACACGACAAGTAGTAGCTCAACCAAATACAGCCGAGTGTGTAGACAATTATTTTTAAAGTATAATGAAATAGTTATATAAAGGTGAAAATATGAATAAGAGCAACCCAGTAAGCTAGACAAAAGGTGAAAAACTGCAGTAAAAAGAAACAAATGGGAAAATAAAACGGACAACTGATTATGATGGAGCGAAAGAGCAATGCGGCGCTCACCCGTAATTTGCTACGGATTTTCGCTTAATGAAAATGAAAATGGAAAGATAATTTTACATAAATATTTAACCAATAGTGAAAAAGAAAGTATTTATTTTTTCCCTTTTTTTTTTTTTTTTTTAAACCGACGCTAATGTAAAAAATACTAAAATGTTTTTTTCAAAACAGGTCTCAGCGCTTGGATATGTTAATTCTAATAATCCTCCAACATCGTCAAGATATAATGTCGTGAGGAAATGATACGATGCCGTTTATACATACTAAATTAGGCAACCAAATTATTACAATTTCTTCCCGTATTGCAACGTGAGCGTCAACATTTTATTTATTAACTTCATAATCAGAAATGTTGCTAATGCTTTAGCTGCTGCTAACGAATAGTCGGTTACCAGTAAAAAAAAAAACTATTCTGCATCGGTACCGTCGAAGATAAAATCTTTTCCAGGTGAAAAAATTTCAATTAATTTTAAACCCCCGTTTTTTCTTCTGCTTCTGCTTCTTCTTCTTCTTGCCGTCTCTTATCCGCAAAAGTCGCTCGCGACACCATTTCACGTATTTTGCATTCGTAATTTCATTTTCAGCCGGCTGAAATTTACCGTCAAGCTGAAGGCTGCACTGCCGAACCGATTTCAATAAACCTGACGATATCGAAGAAATTTAATTTCTTACAAACTCATCTTACGGTTCTCAAATTTATCCTACACGTTATCGTTAGTAAATAACTACACTTTACCGTCTCCCGTAGAAAACTACGCTCGAAGCGGTCCATAATGTCGTTGTTAACCAACATCGACAGGAAACCATACCGCCGCTGAAAAGATCCTCGCCCACGTTTTAAGCCTGTATCTTTCTCGTTCACTAATGATCAGTTTGTTAAAATATGTTACCCTACGGACAGAAGAAATTCTGTTAAATTTTACGCCCTATAAAATTTTTACAGCGAAATTTTATTTCCCCAACTACGACCGCAGATAAGTCGGAGATTAAGTATAACGCGTTCTCGAAAACGATAAACTATTTCTTAAGACGCATTAAAACTACTTTTATTATAATTTCGACGGCTGTGAGAGCTACGTTTATTTCGAACCTATGAAGAAATAAGTGAGACGGTTGTGTGTTGCTGCTGCCAGAATCCACTTGCTTCGCCACGTTAAGAATAATAAAATTTTATTGGCGTCTCAGCAGTTGGTAAATTTGTTGGAAATAGTGTCACGTATGAACTGAATTCGTACCTACGCGTTGAATTCGAACTTCCATCGTTGGTAAATGAACTTAACTGGAAACGCGTAAAGTCGTATAAACTGTCGGTTCCTTTTACCCATTAATTATCCATGGCATTGGTCCTCTTAATTATCCATTTCCCAAAATATACCAGACGATCTTAACAGTTCGAAGTTTGTACTATTTATTTAATAAAATGCAATTAATAAATTGTAAATATTCCGAATGCCTTCGATTACAAAAAATCATGGGTCTAAAAAATTGAAGTTAACAAAAAAAAAAGTTCAATTAAAACGTACGTTCATTTAATAAAAATTTTCAATTTTTTTTCAAAAGAAATTTCTTTTATTTCTCACGATGTATGTAAGTAACTCTATCATAACCTTTAAATTACCAAAATTTATTTTAATCCGGTGTTTTGGGTATTATGACTGGGCTCAATCTAAAATTTTACCCGTCACGAAGAAAAATGTGACGAAATTTTATGATTTTCACTTACAACTCCAATCGGCAATCAGGGAAATGTGGCTTCGATATTTTGCGAACTACGAAAATCATGCACCACTTGTTCGAAAGTTCTAAATTTATCAAACATTACACTGCAATTCTACCAAATTTCCCCTCCTTTCTGAAAAGTACCGGTCATGGATTCGGTGAACAGTTACCAGAACTGGATATCTTCAGAAAAACCTAGATTATCGCACATGAAATTATTGTCTAATTGTAATTTTTATTTCGATTTCGTCTGCGTACGTTATTATTAAGTTTTGATTGGAGCAAATGTGTTTTTCTTTTTTAACACGGGCATATCTTATGGATAGAGTTCATTCCGTAAAATGCGTATATGACGTAAAAATGTGTCACACCGAAATTTTTACACTATGGTAAATATTTTATTCAATTTGTGTGATCAATTGTTTTTACTGAAATTAAGCACACTTTAACAACCTGTGTCACAGTGTTACGAAGGTACACTGATAATTTTTTTTGTTTTTTTTTTGCGTGTTTAACTACAACAAACAGAGCGCCAGCATATGTATTACCTTTTTCATATTCATTATTGCGAACATAATTTAAATTCCACGTGTATAATGAGGTACCATCTGAATTATGCAACTTTTTAGTGTATTATACAAATTTTTTTGTTTTCTTTTATACTCTTATAAATTAAAAATAATTGTTACTCCTTTAACTCGAAAACGTAAAATTTAATTACGTAATCTGTTAGATAAGACAGCTATAAAACTAAATTGTTTGTACCTAACGAAGACAGCAATTTTCTATTTTGACCAAATTGCAATATACGTCATTTCCGTTCACAAATAATATTCTAAAGTTTTCCAAAAAAGTTCAGTATTTTAAAAGCGCTGGAAATATCGTACGAAAAGTTTTCGAGAGGCATATTTTTTGTTTATCTTCGCCCACTTTCATAATTCTACGTTGCTACAATTTGGTCCCGCATCAGGGAACAAAGCCTCTACCGCGCATACATATACATATACATATACATATACATATACATCTACATATACATATACATATACATATACATATACATATACATATACATATACATATACATATATATATATAAATACGTATAATCAGATATATTCTTCTATAATTTTTATAAGAGAGACGGTTTTGATGGGCTTTTTTCAAAAAATAAAATTATAACCGTAATACAAAAAATTACAGATTAAACATAACAGATTATATAATAATTTTCATGGTGCGAAAGTGATACACAGTCATTAATATACATTACGTACATATCAAAATCAAAATACCTTTATTAAGAAAACTATACATAATCGTTACAAAGAAAAATAATTATTTATAGATAAAATTTCCTCGGCCCACGTAGAGCAAAGGTATCCTTTAACTGTTCCCATTCTAATCTATTAATTGCTACTTTTTCAAAATGACTGTTATTTAAAAATTGGTTTATTTCGTCTGTCCATCTACCCTTTTGGTGACCCCGTTTCCGTCTGTAATGTGAAAAGTACCAGAAAATAGTCTTATATGTCCAACGGTGATCTGTTAATCATATTACATGGCCAGCCCATTCCCATTTTCTCCTTCTAACATTACCACGTCAATATTATATCTTAGAAGCTATTTTATTTCTTTTATTTTTATTCGATCTCTTATCTTTATATTAAGCATTGATCTTTCTAGTGTGTTTTGTATTGTCCTTAGTCTATTTATAATTTTTGTGTTCGTGTCCAACTTTGGCAACCATAAGTTAAGACGGGTAATATACTATTGTTAAAAATTTGACTTTTATGGTAATTACTGAAAGGTTTTTTGAATATTCTTTCTAGTAACCAGTATTTACTCCATGTCTTAGTAATTCTCACGTTTACTTCTTTTTCTATCTTATTTTCGAATGCCAATTGTTGGCCTAAATATGTCGCTTCGCACAATACTTCTATTAGATTATTATTTACTCGAATTTCTCTCTGGGTTATAGTCTTAGTTAATATTTTTGTTTTTGAGGTGTTAATAGATAATCCAACTTTTGCTCCCTTCATGTCCAGCTCTAGCAACATTTCCCACAATTCTTCTAAAGAAATGTGGAAAGAAAGATAATGTCATTTGCAAATCTCAGATTTGATAATCTCTTACCATTTACATTTATTCCCTTATTTTCCCAATCCATTTCTCTAAAAATTTCCTCTAGTGTACAGTTAAATAAGATTGGAGAGAGTGGATCTCTCCTTGTCTAACCCCTTTATTAATTGGAAAATATTCCCCTTTTATATCCGTTGTGTACTTTACGTACATATAAAGGAGAATAAATATTACAATTTGTAAAACCACCTCTTTTAATTTAACATATATATATATACAGAATATGTTTATTATTAATTATGATTTTTTGGTTCCTTTTTTTTTTTTTTTTTTTTTTTTATAATAATAAAAAGATTTAAAATAAAACTTTCATTCAGTTTGATTCCTATTCTTCGCTCAAATACAATTTTACTATACATAAACAAATACAGCTCCAACCCCATTTCTACAATTCATCATAGATATTTATCCTAATTAGCTCTTGAGAATTAATTAAAATTTTCCTATCTCGATAAAAATTGCGTGTTTCGATAAAGTTAATGATAAAAAATTGTGTCACCGAGTAGTATCAATCCGTAACAAGCGGGGTACTACATTACCTTTGTCCTGTCATACCGAATGAAATTTTTAATTCCTTTAATTAATTACGGATTTTTTACTACAAAATTTGCGAATGTGTAAAAGTAAAAGGGGGTTTTCTCCCCGTTCTTACATATTTTCGTAAAATATAGTTCATTATTTTTCATACTTTTTACAATTCCTGTCATTGCTGTCCACTACATCAGAGTTTTCGCTGTTTAGCTGTTTTAATATTTTTAGTTTCACACTCACTCGGTTAGTCAGTTTAGAGTTTGTGCGGATATAACTTCTTTTCCTATGAAGTATCACTTGAGATTAGACTCGTGCATAATTTTAATGTTCCGGTGTACGACGAGGTTATGGCGCCAAGACAAAGTTTCCTATTATTATCGTCTTCCTCTTCTTCTTTCATTATAGCTGTAAATTTATTTTCGGCCTTTCATATACTGGTATATTTCTTCTACCGGCTAAATGTTCTTGATTTAGAGCAAGAATTTTAATTTCCTCGACGATTTCGATAATTTATTTTATTCACAACCTCCGCATTCGGTATCATTAGCTTCCGCCAGTTCATTTAAACACGATTAAATCTCGAATATCGGATTGCTAAATAGTTTCTATCAAACGATTATTTCCGTTGCATTTATCCTTTAGAACTTTTAGGAAAAGAGTTTAAAAGTTTTCTTCTTCCTTTTAACTGTTAGTTTCGTATTTCTTTTTGATGTTGGTCTGTTAAAGTTGGGAGATTTTTCAGCATCCTTTTGGGGTTATTCAAAGCCCGCTACGGATTCAAAACCGAAATGATTCTTTCCTATCATATTTTTCGAAATTAATTGTAGAGGTAGTTTACACCTTTTGCTTCTGGCGGCCGTTAAGATTTACCGTTTCAGTTATAGAGTTCCGATTTTGAAGGGTTGGAAAATTTAATATCGGCACATAGCACTTGTCGGCATGACCATATCACTCGCGAACCAACCAGCTAAGCGAGCTGAACCGAATAGGGCGCATCCTGAGACAGCCAGATGCTTGTTGTCCATATACGGTTAACAGCAAACTCGAGAACAATAAAGTGGTCGAAATCCATTCTCTTTTGAAAGCTGCCACTTCCGTTCATTGTTCTCGACACGTTCGGATCGGTTTGCTAGGAGCTTTTCACCGAGCAGAATGCCTTTTAGTTTTATCTTTTACAACATACGAACTTCCAAATATTTCGACTCATAATGCTATATATATATATATACTTTTTTTTTTTAATATTAAAACCTAATTACCATTTGTTATTATTATTTTTCCGAAAGAAGAACGAATTTTGGAAATAATTTTTACGCTAAATGAAACTTGACAGCAAAAATTTTACGAAAATATTTACGTTCAACGCGTACTCGTCACATCTGCAAAGAACTCTCAACGATAGTTTAAAAGTGTCGCCAGAATTTTACAAGGACTCTTTTTTTGGTTTTGGTATAATCGGAAAATTGCTACTTTACGCTCTTAATGGCGTATCCTTTGTTTCGCAATTGCAAAAGATTTTATCTAAAAGTCTCATTTCGATCAATCATCAGCTATATCTAAAAATTAATAATGACAAATCGCCGGAAAATGGTTTAACCGAAAACATTGTCTTTTTGAAAATTTCTCCCCCATCAACTGAGAGTGCAAGATGTAAAGAAATCCGGCCAGATTTTAACTGGCTATTTCGGCATCGTCGATCCTTCTTCATCGATTATGTAATCAGCCATATATAATCCAATCGGAACACGTCTATTTACTTCATACGAGTGTGTCTACCTTACGCGTAGTTTCTCCACGCTGGAAATTCGATTTTCAGAGACCGTATCGAGTTTTTCCAACTTCTATCTTACCATTTTTAGTCTTTGACAGTACCGTTTATAAAGGTTCGTATACGATTTCTTGGAAGGAGTACAGATAATGTGGCACTAAAGCCAAGCAATGTTGTTTCTGAATTTCACGACTTCACATTACCCGGTCAGCATCGCCGCAACTACGTTGTTCAAATACTTAAAATGTTCGATGCTATATAGCCGGCTAATCACATTTATAGTTAATTCAACTCAGCGTTGTTAAAATCGAATACGATTATCGGCAATTTTTTTTTTTTTTTTTCGTGTTTAGAAGTTGGTCACGCGAGGTTTAGCTCGAGATCTTTTCTCGCCAGACTGTGTTCATCCACATTTCGGATGATTGGAAACTTATTTCTCAATTAACTCACACAACTGATTGATCATCAGCGAAGTAATTATTGATCGCTAACGCTAATTAAACCTTTATTTCAATAGAAAATAGATATTCTTTCGTGATACTTTGTATCATATTATCTCATGTGCGCTCGATAGCGGTTACGCATATATCTTACCCGATTTTAATAAGTACCTTTACTTCAAAAATGCGTTACTTGGAATAAAGAAAAAAAAAAAATCCAATTAAAAAAAAAAAAATCATATAACTTTTTGACGTGCCTACTCATTTCATATACTACGAACATCAAGTTTAAATGAATACGAAAATCATTGGGTTTTTTTCCGATTAATTACCAGTCAAAAGTAGTACTTTTTGCCGAAGTATTTTAAACAAAAAAAAACAAAACACTCAAGTTCAACAAGCGGAAACAACAATTCAAAAGAAAAAGAAACTATGACTACAAACGAAAAATCAGCTTTTAAAAAAGTTTTTTTCCTTTTAATTGTACGTAATAAATAATTTCGTTACATTGATTATAATTTAATGTCTGTATTTACACGGCTAAAATACAATGTTTTATGAGCAACGCTGAAACATTACTCGACATAGTCAGGAAAATATCAGCACTATATTAATACATCAACCCGGTATATATATATATATATATATATAGGCTATTGTCGATCGTATTCCTTCGAATCGATAAAAGCTAATTCTATGACTGGTATACCACCGGCAAACTATAGGAAAATTTCTAGACAGGATGTCAGACATCGGGCGAAAGGAGAAGGCAACGACCACGAAAATACTCGAAAATAAACGTATTCCTAAAAATGTGGTCAGTGCGTAGCGTACCGTGAAAATAAGAAACGTCTGAGTCCAAAACTCGCATATAAGCATGTTTTAGTCGCCAACCTAAAAAGGTACTGGAAGCATTTGTCACGGAAAAGTGCTGAGAACAAACCATTTAAATCATCTCAGAATGCCACTCGTACCACAAATGAAAAAACAATCAAAATCCTTTAAACCATCTTCCACTGCGTGCCCTAGCTGTGTGACTTAAACATCGTTCATCATAGACTGTTTTCTCATACAAAACATCGTAAGCAATCTTGCTAAAGAGAACTAGAAGAAAAAAAAAAAGTTTATTTATTTTCTAGCGAAAGTTAGCTACCGTTATCATTTGCAACTAAGGAAGTTTTTTAGCCGACGTGTAAATATTATGTAATTCTCAACCATTATTAAATATAGTGTATACACTAATTGAAGAGGACACCTACTACTAGTTGAACAGCTGTCCAGGTATTAAAATCAGGCTCCATGTTCATGAAGATCGCATTCATGACACGAGTTACAATGTGTCCGAAAGTTATGTTTATTATATTAGCTGTGACGGTGTCGCTTTATTCAACATCTACATTCTGTGACACCACTTTATCATCACGGTGGCGCTTTACATGCTCCGTAACGTAATTAAACCATTCATAAGCACGAAAAAATACCCCCCCCCTCCACCAAAAAAAAAAAAACATTTCAAAAACTAAGACAAATAATCTGGAATGGTTCATTATTTCGTATTATCTCAGTTTTTGCTGGAAACCATAGTGCCCACTTAGTGAGTGAAAATAGAATTCAAGAAGTTTGCCTCAGCCGATTCTTTATTTGGGATCGCATTCGCACTTCATCTGTAACTCCTTAGTGTTAATCATTTTTATGTATATTTCGATTTTCAAAATTCTTAATCATTTCGGTTTTAGTAATATTCTTCGGTTTTCACTCCTAAATGATGATAGGCTATTTCGCTTATCCGGAAAAAGTTACGATACCAAAATTATCTTCATTAATGTATTCTCCATTTATTGGTTTTGCCCGGAAAATTAACTTTTAATCTTAAGATGTTTGATATCCGGTTCGTTTAATTTTATTATTTCGATAAAATATCTGCCGCCAAAGATTTCTGAGCCGCGAGAAATATCATTTCGATCGGATTTTCTTCCGATAAATGCCTCGAATTCCACCGTTTAATTCGTGGCCATTAGCAGGATCGACAGTACATTTTTAAACTCGCTCCGCGATCCTTTTTTGCGGGTTTTCTTTTTAGCAGCGCAAAAGTGTTTCAGCTGATCGGCTACTTTAGAAACTGTTCACCGGCTGCAAAACCGAGGAGCGCACTCCAATTTTTTACGTGTCGTTCAAACTTTAAACGGCATTATTATGCAAATTAACCGACTCGGGGAGTAGTGAAAAGAGAAGAAAACGACCGCAGCGACGAAATCGATGCTTAAATAGGATGTAATTTATTCGCTGATCCGGACAACAAAACCGGATTAAACGATCGGAAAACGGTTAATTTCGGATTACGGGAAATGGGCCGTATAGGAACCGATAAGAGCCTGGAATGTGTTTTAGGCCTTGCCGCCTGTTCTATAGGCGAGAAAAGCAAAGCGCACGACGGCCTTCTACCGGCCATATTGTTTTCCCACAATTTTCATCGATTTCGTCCGTTCCAACCTCAATTTTCCTTCGCCGCCGCTCCCACCGCCGTCTTTTTTCACTTCATTTTCCTTTATCTTTAGCCGTTCATTTTTTTTTTTTTTTTTTTTTTTCGGTATTTTCCACGAATCTCATCTATCCTTCTTTTTCCGGCAAAGTGTGTTCTCTTATTTACCGCCACCGCTCCTTAAGCAGTCCCCGCCCTTTGTTTGAACTTGGCGCAATTTAATACCTATCACCTTCATTATTAGCAGCGGAAACGTTTGGCAGCCCTTTATTTTTTTTCGTGCGCAATTTAGAGTCGACTCTGGCCCCGAATAACCTAAATTAGCTGTCCAGTAAGATTTATCAGGAGTGAAATAAAATGAACGGCCTAAGAACCAAGGAAGCTAACTGGAATGTAGGCCGTATAACAGGCGTAGTAATCGTATGTTTTCTCGAATCGCATTGTCCGAGCATTCACCGGTGAAGCATGTAGACCGTTGAGAAGTTTAATTTCGTCAAAAATAAAATTCGAATACACTCCTTAAATAGAAATGATCGGAGTCGGCTTGTAAAGCTTTGTCCTTGCTGCTTCCTAGTCGAGTGAATCCGATAGCCAATCCGAACGCTGCACAAGCGCGAAAAATTCGCATTTCAATTAGTTTTCAAAAACCACGTAGACACAGATATGTTTTATTATTGCTGGAAGTTGTTTCGCGAAACGCGTACCACAATCGAATGATGACGTCATCGCTGCACAATGCTCATGTTTCTACTAAATGGAGACCTATTCTCATCGCGCATTATACACATACTACCCACAAGACGTATCCATGTCACCAGGTACGGGCAGATGTATACTGGTTTTATCTCCAATTCCATACACAAGCACATCTGAGAGCAAGGAACAATCATCAAACACGTACCGTTTGTCGTCGATGTGATAAACTTTTAAATGTCCCATTGAAAGTCAGCAGTTCTTCGAATGCTAACGAATATTTTTCTTTTAGTTTTTCTTTTAATCTTTTCATTTCAAATTCGCTAAATCGAAAAACAGCAATACACTGCATGTTATGTCTTGTGCGACATTTTTTCGCCAACATAACACTACAAACCATACTTACGAATAGCGCACACTACTAATGATATTAGTCTGAAGCTTAAATGGCAAAGAATAAGATTAAGGTGCGCGCCTGCCAAGAAATGCAACCAATTAGTAAATTACGTGATGTACGTTAATTCACTGTAATAACGGTAAAGCGAATTCAAACTTTCACTATGACGTAACTGGAGACCATTAAAGCGCAATTACCCTTATTTCTTCGTTACTCTCTTTATCGGAAAAAACATAATCGTCATTCTAGCATTACTTGTTTCAATGACATGATATCACATATGTTTTTCCGGACTTCATTTCCTATAGTCATTCTATAAAAAATCCCTTTTATGACTTTATTTTACTTTTTGATAAAATAAATCCTACCGAAAGCGTACACGTAAAAAACAGGCCGGACTGCACGTAACGAATTAATTAACGCGTAGATTTTTTTTTTTTAATTTAATTTAAAATTTTTATTTATTTCTTTATTTACAACACAGAGCGATACAATATAATACAAGACAGAAAGCAACCACAAATACGCGCTGTTTATTTATTTATTTATTTATTTACAATACAATACAATGCAATACAATACAATACAATACAATACAATGCAATACAATACAATACAATACAATACAATACAATACAATACAATACAATACAATACAATACAATACAATACAAGATAGAAAATAACCACAAATACGCAGTAGTGTTGCACGAACAGTGTTTTTATAAAATATTATAAATAACGTGCTACAGAATAATATATTGAACAAATAAATTAAAATAAATCAAAACCAATTATAACAAATTAAAATAAATCAAAACCAATTATAACAAATCAAAATAAATTAAAATAAATCAAAATTAATTAAAATTAATCGAAATAAATAAAGTAAAACCTTCCAGATAAGAATAAAATAAAAATAAAGTGAAATTTAGCTTATCTTACGAAACTACTGTAACTATTATGTGTAGAGACATAACTAACGATAGTATTTAATTATTGAAGAACGATAATTAAAAGTATTGTACACAATTGGATATTTACATGTTCCACCCTGGGAACCCGATCAAAAATTTTTCCTCCTCCTTCTAGTCTTATTTTCTCTTTTTCTTTTCGTTTTTGTCCTTCAACCATTTTTGAATAGGTGCAGAAATGAAACATTTCGTGAACTGATAAATTTCTTTCAGACGATACTCAGCCGATCTTGAAAGGTCTCAATTTTTTAAACTGACCAAGTTTCGTCCGGAAGTTTTTATATTTTCACGCACTTAATAAAACAATTTCTGCCTGTTAATTAATTTTTGACGCATTGTTTTCTCACAATTTCGGCGGAATTTTTTGATTTAGATTACCAACTGACTTTTGTTTCGTATCATTTTTGTTTTCGTTTTCATGGAAGGTATGTTTCGATTGTGTTTTTGCAAAAATTTCGATGCAAAGCCCATGATTTTCCAGACTTTATTTCTTTTTCGTAATTATCAATTCTGATCGTTTCGAAATGTGAATCTCAACTTTTTATGCACTTCCTCGAGCACTTAATTAGCACCGAAATTAACGAGAACAGTGTAAATATTTCAACTTCAAAGAAAATCACATACGGTAGTCAGCTCACGAACGATTTCGAAGTGGCAAATATCACGGCATTGTACACAAACTCGAGCTTTGATTTTTATGTGATTGCGTCATTCGTCAGAAAAACAGTGCTTACTTAATTAACCCTTTCGTTCACAATGTTGCCAATTGGCAAAACATTTATTTTAATTTCATATATTATGAGACTTTTATAATATTATACGTTGTGACATTATGTTGCCATTTGGTAACAAGCCACTTTATCGATTATTAACAAAAACAGTGTTGAAAACCAAAAAATATATTGTTTATTTGCAGTTGAAGTTACCGATTTTTGTCGGCACAAGATTTGTCCTTTTTTAGGTCCTAGTTTTACGTTCTTTTTATATGTTAATTTATTTTTAAAAAACGAAGCTTATATACGATTTTTAACTTAAAAAGATATGTAGATTATTTTTGTTATATATTTATATTTACTTAATGTACTGTATGTTGTGAGTATGATGTTTTTGAAATTCATTGTTGCCAATTGGTTACATTATGACTCTATGGTAAAGAATGTCAGTGTTCAAAGAGAAGGCCATCTCACGAGGATTTACAAGATAATTCACCATTGATAAAAAAAATATTAAAGGAAACACGCCCTTGTTCAAGTATTATTCGGGATCAAATGGGGCACTGGGTAGTACATACCGATTCATGTGGGAGATGTAAAAATCAAGACTGCAGTGGAATCGGCAGATGGATGTGTGAAAAATGTAATATCCACCTTTGTTTAGATAAGAAAAAAAACTGCTTTCCGGACATTCACAAATAATTTTTTGGTAATGAAAATGCGCGTGTGGGTGTAAATGTATGCGTGTGTAAATTAGTATTAAATACATTTGTAAAAATAAACACTTATTCATTTACAACCTCGTTTTTGTACAGTAATTATGTAAATGAAGGTGATCGGATGCATTTACGTGATATTTAATGCAAATTTATTTGATTGTTCAGATTATATTATTTTTCATTTAGCGTTATATTGTAATATATGTAATTGTAATGCATTTATATGTTATTTTTACTAAACCTTTCAATGCATTTTGCACTGGAATAAGTTCCTTTTCGTCATTCTGTTACCAATTGGCAACAACCTATATCTCAAAAACTAAGGGTTGGAGAGGGATGAAATATGCATAAAACATCTCTTACATATCCAGCCATTAAAATTATTTTGAAAAAAAATTTTTTCAAACATAGGGAAAAATGCATGAACGAAAGGGTCAATCATTGTTGTTAATATATACTTTTAGCATTAAAAATTATGCTTCTAAGTTTTATGAAAAATGTCAGTGAAAGAAAACACAAATTCTTACGAATTTTCGTACATGGCCAGAGCGGCTCGATTTACGGTCAGATTCTTTTACTTTTACATAATACGAGTTTTAATTTAGCCTAGTTTTACATTTTTTCTTTTTTTTTTTTTTTGTACTACCCAACCAGTACAGTTCGAACACTTGTCTGGCCGGAGAAGGCTCGACTCTTAAGCTAATCCCGTTCACCGTTTACAAAAATAAACTGAAAATTTATATCTAAAGCCTGAAACTCAGCTTATGAACCCCTCTGTCCCTTCCGACCCTTTTGCCGATTATACGTAATACTTTTTAAGTTTTCCAAACCTAAGTACTACAGAATTAGCCTAAATATATATTTTACCATTTCCGAGAATTCTCCGCGCAAGCCTAGATTTCGGATCGCTAATAATTTTCACCTAGTTCTCTATATTTTCTACGATTCCGGTGAAGCCCCGACCACTGCTGGGAAAGCGTACCAACCGTACACACGTACGTGCACAGCCGCGCTACCAACATCGATCGCGCGCAACAGTTCAACCCTCCGAACACATACCACTGACGTTGCCGTTGGTAGTTCCCCTACCGTTCGTAATCTTTTTTTTTTTCGTTTTTCTATTTTTTACAACTTCGCTCAAGCCCCCAATTGCTGCAGCAGCACACGTTCACATCACTATCTCGCGCCACCGTCTAAGTCGCCAAAAAACACACGCTACCGACGCTGCCGTCGTTAATTTCCCTTTCGTTCGTAAATTTTTTTTGCCTTGTCCGTTGCGAAAATGTACCAACAGCATGTACGCACGTGCGCCGTTGTGCCACCAACGTCGATTGCAGAATACCGTCATCACAGCGATTTTTCAAATTTCTGAGCGTAAGTAGAAAATTTCAAAATTAGCCGAAGTACAACAAACGATCCCTAGCCTCCGCTTCCCTCCTCGGAATCCAAATCCCCGATCTATAATCATTCTTCCGAACCTACCGAGGCCCCTTACGCAGATATGCGAAAGTGTTTTAAAATTCCAAGCGTAAGTATTAAAAATAAATCCGCGTATATATTATTCTTCTGCCTCAAAAAAATTGTTCACAATCTTCCGTAATTTTTTCCCCGCGTACACCATAACCACAGCCATCGTGAAAGCGCATCATGCAATAACCACTGAAACCGGGGGGACCTTACGATTCGCGTATATTTCTTATTGCAACGTAAATCTTTTGACACCACCATCTGTCGCCCTATCATTACGACGCATACATGGTTTTGGCCGTAAAGTAATGAGATGGGCCGCAGCGCGACGTTCCAATCACCTGCAGTACGTTCGCCGGCGGCGGCGCCGGAAAGTCTAAGCTAAGCAACCCACCAAGCGACATCGCGTTCGAACTTTGACGTAGTGAGGATCTCGCGTGGATCGACAGCCGTTTTTCAGTTCTAAAATGGAGCGTTTATTATATTCGTATAAGGTTTACCTTAAATGCGTGTCTAGTTAATCTGAAAAGACCACCGAGTCAGTTGGTTTGTCCTTTTTAGGCGGCTTAACTTTCTCACCGAAATGCGACTTTCTCGTTCGGCGTTTAATTTCAGCTTACGTACGAGCAACTTCAGTTCCCAACAAGACAAGTGTGACACCTCGAATTAGACAGCAACCGGATGCTTGGCTACCGCACGTATTTAGCTGACATACTTAAAGTGTTAATTAAACTACCTACAATTAAATTTTTTGTCTTCCGAAACAAGTCTAAAAATTTTATTAGACATGTTTTTTACGTTCAATAAGACGCGTTCTCCCATATTTAAACACCAGTATTCGTATTCAAACAATTTCATCAACCGCGGCTAGTTAATAAACACAACTCGAAAAAAGGCAAAAGAAATTTTAATAAAGAAGGTCACTACGGACAAATATTCTTTAGCAACTTTAATCAGACTTTTGAATAAAAAGAACATCTGACCCCGATACTGTTTAGCAAAAATAAATCACCGGTTTCCCCGCTTCGCTCGAAACAATTGAAACGTGAATGGTGATCATTTGTTTTTCTGTTTCTTGTTGTATCTGACTTTGTCGCCATTTACGACCATCAGTTTTCTAGCGTTGACATTGGGATTTGAAAATTGCGAATTTCTCTCCTTCGGTCGTTGACGAACTGTGTGAATGGCACATATCGATTAAAAATTGTTTGAACCCGCGACGTCATTTTCGACGCGTTTACTTTCACGGTGAGATTTACAGTTTGACATATCGAGCAAATGGGAAAAAGTCGGAAATTTCGGTATACTTAAAGGCCTAGTGGAGCCATCAAAAAAAGGACATCAGAGGTTAGTCTGCTTTTTTTTCCTTTTTTTTTCCGTTAGTACGTCTTTTTCTTTCCCGGGTTTGATATGGCGCCGTTCCGGTACTGTATACATCTAATATCTGAAATCGAATATTGGCTATATCAAACGGGGACCGCTATTTCGGGTGCGATCTTTCAGATTCGATCTTTCGGGTGCGATCTTTCGGGTACGATCTTTCGGGTGCGATCTTTCGGGTACGATCTTTCGGGCGCAGATTCTTTTAGACGCAGACTCTTTCAGGCGCAGGCGAACTCAGACCTTTTTACAGACTACCTATAATGATTTTCAGGTATCATCCATTAAACGTTATCATTTGTGTTAGTGAGAAACACGAGTTAACAAATACTGCTATTAGATATTCTACCTAAATTATACCGTTCTTCGTTATCGATTTAGTTTTTCCGTGCGTATAGCATATTATATATGCATACATATATATATATATATATATATATATATATATATATATATATATATATATATATATATATTATATATATAATCACAAAACGCATACTTTACTGTGTTTTGTCTTTGCCTATTTATATACAAGAGAAGATTATCCATTTTTTATAATAGAATTGCCCCGCAATGCATTCAACGGGATGCAGGGTTTGAAAGCTTTTTTTTTACAGTTTCCATCACAATTTTTACGAAAATAAGATAATCAGTCCAGTGTTTTGAAGATTGAAAATTTTCCTAAAGGAATTTAAAAAAAAAGAAACAGTTCAGCCAGTCAGGACGTTTCATGTACTGAACATTCTGTGTGTGTGTGTGTTAATTTAAAGATTACCATAATTTACATTTACATAATACTAAATTCAAAACAAAGATATTTAACTTTTAATTCGTAATATCGTATATATTTTTCGCCCCGTATTAACCATAAATATGTTTATTTAGATGTTTGAAAATTTTTGCGCCTTTGTCTTTTTCGATACTTTTTTTGAAACCTAGATAGATTCGTTAAGGAATTAAATATTTCATTAAAACCATATAGATAACATAAGAAATTTCAATAAACGTATCGTCAAATGAACTTGCTAGATACGATTGATAAAGAAAGATAATATATCATATTAGAAGCAAATTCAATGCAGTTATGTTACACTTTAAATGACGTAGAGTTGATAGTTTGTAATTTTTTAAATGCGGCTGACTATACATTAATAAAAGAAAAAAAAATTGAAAAGAACCGATAATGCATTTGACCGATTATTAATATTAAATCACTTTCGTCCGTTTCGTATCATTAACCGAGAACTCTTAGATTTACATCGCAAAAGTCGTCTGTTTATCTGTATTTCACGCTGAAGTCGTTATTTCAAAAAAAAATAGAAAATATTTAAAAAAATTAAATAACCCAACAATAAAATGATGTAAAATATGTGTTTCGTGATTGTGTATGCGTATGCATATATAATATGCTATACGCGCGGAAAAACTAAATCGTTAACGAAGAACGGTAATTTTTTGGACGGAATTTCTGATAGCATTTTTTTGGTAACTCGTGTTTCTCACTAACATAGATGACAAACGTTTAATGGATGATACCGGAAAATCACACGGTAGATAGTAGGTAAAGAGTTCGCCTGAGCCCAAAAGAGCGGTCCCCGTTTGATAGAGCCAATATTCGATTTCAGAGATTAGAGATGTGTATACAGTACGGGAACGGCGACTTGAATTACGATACATTTTCCGATAACCTGCGACCCATCTTCGCTTTGATAAAAGCACCTTAAAACTATCGCGCTAGTGTCGCATATGAAATTTTAAAAATAACAATCGAAACAAAAACATAAAATTATTATTTTACTCCGCTGTGCGGAAAAAAAAAAAACCATTAAATCATGAATCTCGTTTTACGTTTCGAGTATATCTACCGCATTACTCAGTTTACGAAATAATAGCATCGTCGGAGCGTTTGAAAAAACATGCCGGGAAAAATTTTAAATTTTCGACTAAGAAACCTATCTACGTTAAGGGAAACCCACAGTGTGTGTAAAAATGGAAAACTTTGAATCTCTCATATTTCTTATCGTCAACCTTCGTGCTTTATAGTAGGCCAAACAAGCCATGGTTAAAAGTTACTTGACCCTATAGATTTTTAAAACAAGATCGCGAAAGAAAATTAAGGAGTGTTAGCGGAAAGGATAATAATCGAAAAATAACTATAGTATGTGATACTTTATTTTAAATTCCGCTCACTCGGTAATGTAAGGCCGTAGTATCTCATGCCGTACTCGAACAGATATTACATTCTCGAAAAGAGTAATTTTTCTTTTCAGTTTTCGAAATCATTAGAACAACAAATTTTCTCCTCGTCCACGGTAGTAGTAGTAGTAATACTAATAATAATATGTGACGGCAATTATTCCGGGTGAGGTCTGAAACGTTGAAAAGAAGCTTCTTAGCTCACTGTTTGCCGGCGCGCAAGGCCCATTTTATACGGCTAGCACAAATATTTAATTTAAACGTAATCTTAATGGTTTTTTCCGATGAAGCTCTCTACGGCTACTTTCGGAATTCGTTTTTTTTCTTTTTTTCGTTACATGGACACAAACCGAACAACTACCTATTAAAAGGACCACCACTTTCGAGCGCAGCGATATTTAAACAATTTTAAGTAAGCGAAATATTTTCCAAGTGTTTTTTGAGCTGTTTTCTGTTCTTTTTTTTTTTTTTACAATATTGTTCGGGATTTTATTTGTAGAGAAAATTGACCGAAATAAAAGAGTGTGTGATCCCTTCTTTTAGTTTCTCTCCCTTTTTTTCAGCGAAAATAGAAAAAAAAAACGTAGCAAAGCGGAAAGAAAAAAGATACACATTTTGCCAGAAGTTGAAATCAATTTGCACGATAGCAAGCACATCTTGGAAACACGTTCACTGCTAAATTATACGCCTCCGACTGCTGAAATAAATAATTTCTCCCCGTCCATCTTGTTTAGTCTTTTTGTGGTAAAAACGCGACTTTTCACGTCTCGCTAGCTTGTCCTAATTCATTATTCGTTAATTTTAACAAGTTTATTCCTCTTGATACTACCGGGGTTTTTTCTTCTTCTTTATCTTTGTTTTTATTCGTTGCCCCCGAGTTACGAAATGTTGATTTTTAACTGAACAGCTCTTCTTCTCACGGTAACCTAATAAGTTGTCGACGGTTTCTTCTTGTTTTTCTTTTTCGTTTTTCTTCTTCTCGTCGTTCTACGCTATAAACAACCTGCTTCGGAAAAAACGGGCTATTTTCTTTTTCATACTACTCCCATTTGCTGCCACTATTTTTTTTGCTCTTTCGGTCCTCTCTTCTTGTAATTCCGCGTCATACGTTCCACCCACTTTCCTCACTCGCTGTTTCCTTCTTTCTTCAGATTTTTCGGAAGATTTTTTCCCCACGACGACGATAGTTGTAAACACGTTCGACATCGACCAGCCCAAATGAAAAGTAAAATTTAAAATTAACGCTGCAGTTATTCACCCTGCAATTTCTCTCATATTTCTTTTTCGTACATGCACGGCACTCTGATGAAGTTTATTATGGTGCAAATGATAACTTGAGCGTGTCGGCCAAATTTCATCTAACAAAATTGAATATCGGCAGGAGAAAACAAAATTAAACCATACAAAGTCGAACTTTTTAACAACGACAAAAACCCTTCGATCCAACTTCTTTTTTTCAAAATATTTATTAAGGGCACCACCGTAGTTGGAATTTCTATTATAAAAGTACACACCAGTTGACCGAGCTAATCAATGTGCAGTAAGCAATATATTATAACACGTGGCTAGATCGCAAATAACCTGGTTCAGGACGACCGTTTGGTGTTTCTTTTTTTCTTTTTCCCCTTCCTTTACTACGATTTATCTATAAAATTAGTTGCTTTCGCTGTTTGTTATTTAGGTTACCGTTTATATTAGGTCCTTTTCGAATAATGGCTTCTAAAATTTAGGAACAATACGACAGTATACTTCAAACATAGTTACAAAGATTCGTTAAAAAACAAAAATTCTTCTACGTATGTCGTATACGCTCTGGGCGCATGCCGAGTTTTCTCGCGATTTCTAACATGTACACTCTACATGTTGCATTGAGTTAAAGTAATAAAATTAACAATCCCCCCTCCGAAAACCATCACCCTTATACCGACATCAGGTAGTAATAAAAAAATATACCGCAGAAACTATACCATTAGCCTTTAAACACTTGATTGACCCGCATACGTATTTAATAATTTACGGAAAGAATCAAACAGGTAATTCATTTCGACCGGCCATAATACGAAAGCTATTATTTCAATATTATAGTATTAAACTATTTTCATAAAACGAATCACATTATTCCCAAGTCGAGAATCGCTCTAAAGTAATCGTGTTTTTGTCAATAAAATCAGAGATTATGTGAGAACCTCTCTGCAGCTAAAATACAAAAAATACAAATACAAACGTGTTAAACATATGTTACTTTAGTCTGTTCACCGGCTTCCCCAGATATATCAAGGATAATTTAATATTTAACATTGATCGTCACGATAGCCTCTAATTGCTAGAGCAGCTTCCGTTACGGAAGTCTCGAGTTCGATCCCGGGTGACGACAGAAATTATTACGAAAAATTAAGTTAAATCAACCACCAATAGAATCATATGGAAGGCAGTGGCAAGCTACCACGTATACCACACCATAATATGCGCGTTAGTCGATATGTAGAGTAGGCAGACATAAATAGGACTGCATTGACAAGTGATTATTAGTTCCGAGTGTATGTATATATGTATACATGTATGTATGTATGTATTTATATATGTATATATGTATGTGTATTTTTTTTCTGTATGTACGCATTACAGTTTACTGTAATATCTCCATCCTTACGCATGAACGAGGGCGAGCATACACACATGCAAAATAATAAAATTGATGACAATCGCAATCAGAACCTCTATTCTTATATTTATCCATGGCCAGAGTCGAAAATTACTGTAATCGAAACTAATCCGAATGATTATTCACGAAATTACAAACACAACGCACGCAACATCTGCTTTAAAACAAGCCGTCGTCGTCGACGTCATCACTTTCCTTTATAGGGGGGTTTGCGTACATCCTTCTTCATCTATATCCAATGGTTTCTAGCGCCTTTGATGATTTCTTTTAGGGTCTTGCGAAGTGAATTGGCCGGTGGGATTGCTGTCATTAACTCCAATCGCCTTTTTTCTCTTATGTTTTTCCTTGAATTTTTCCTTGCATACCAGCATGAAAATCTCACCTTTGCGGATTTTATGTGCTATATATTTCGTTTTCCTGTTTTTAATATTATCTACCCTGACTCTCTCTTCTTCTCCTATTCTTGTTAAGACTGCCTCGTTGGTTAAGTAATTTTTCCATGATACCCGTAGTAGTCTTCGCTAGCGCTACATCTCAAAGACAGATATTTTGTTTTCACACTTCGCATTCATGGTCAACTATTTCAGGGCGGACCATACAGCGCATTATCCTATTTCATAGGTTCAGGTTCATTGTTCGATTTCCAAGCACCCCTTACTTAGGTTATTAAAGGTATTTTTTGCCATACCGATTCGTGTCAAGACCATCGTTGTTTATCAGTGTAACCTTCCTATCATCGTTCTTTATAAATTTCATCACTTTTGTTTTATCTCCATTGATTTTCATTCCATATTTTAACCTAGCATTGTTTATTTGGTCAGTCAATTTTTGCATTTACGCTTCTGTCTCAGCGATTATCATTTCGTCGTCCGCGTAACTAATTTCATTTATTCGTTCACCATTGATCTTCAACCGCATTTTTCCACTTCACGCTGTTCTCATCATCTCGTCTATATACACGCTGAACAGCCTTGGTGGGGGAGAGCAACCTTGCCTCACTCCTTTCTTTACGCTGCATTTATTCTTCAGGCACTCCGTTCCGATCACGATTTGGTTCCAGTATAGATTCCTGACGATTTGCAGGTCCTTATCATCGATATTTCTTCAGGATTTTCATCATCTACTGATAATTAACACGATGGAATGCTTTTTCGTAATCAATAAAGTACACGATGAGTTCAGTGTCCTTTGGATGACCACTTTGATCAGGGCAATCGCGTCTCTCGTTACTTTTGTTACTACAAAGCCTTAATGAATTTCACTTAGATTTTCATCTAACTTCTATTCAATTCTGGCTTTAATAATTGATGGTAACAATTGAAAGACATGGCTCATTAGCGTAATGGTTCTAGACTCCAAGCATTTTTGCGAGTTATTCTTCTTTGGTAATGACACTCTAAATTCGCCAAACTTTGAAGTACTCCGACATCGTACCACTGTCATATATTTTGTTTACTATCTTTAAAATCTTTTTTTCATACATCGGTGTTATATTCTTGATTAAGTCCACAAGAATGAGATATTTTCCCACAGCTTTGTGAGTTTTGGTTCTTTTCACAACATTTCTCAGCTCCCACATTTCGGTTCGTGGTGTTTTTTCTACAGTTGTAACTGCAATTTAAGCCGGTCCTATATCGTCCCTGTATAATTCATCTATGTATTTTATCTAGATTTCTTCCATTTTTTGATTATTTACGCAATATTTCCAATCTTTTCCTCGCATCTATGCTATCCTACTTCTTCTCTTCTTGTGAGTGGCCATCATTTGTTTTATTTTTGTATGCATTTTCTGTCATTGTGTTTCGTTTCAAGTTCCTCAATTTCTTGACATTTCTCTGCATACTATTCATCGGGTGGTCTATACGTTAGATGAAATACATACTTCATTTACTATTGGCCGAACTGGATCAGATGAGTCGTAAAAACATCGTTCATATCAAAAAATAAATATAAAGTTACATCACAAGAGCAAGCATTCAGTTTTGAGGCAACCGAATGTATCGGTGAGCCGATTTTTGCATTAATCGTTCGGTTTTTCAATTATACCGTGTAAACAGCCCTCATTACGGTTCATTTCGGAATTTTACATTTCAAGAGCATAACCCTATTTGTGTCGTCGAACACTTTCTCTATGCTGAAGAAAAGTGAGAAAAGATTTTATATCACCTAAATTTAAAGAGCTTGTCTTCGCAGGTCAAAAAGAGACGACTGACTACTAATTTTACGGCTGTTCGTTGATTTGAGAAAGAAACGGAGCTGTTCGTGAGCTGAATAAAAGAAAATGACAGGTCCGTACAGTTTCGAAATAATAAAAGGACGTATTGTTTTGATTTGAGGTTATTTTTCAGGTGGTTAGAGATGAGAGAGCAAGATCAAATTAGATTGTAAATAAGAAAAAAAAGTTTTCAGTGGAAACAGATAACTTACCGCAAACTTATTTAAATTTCTTCTATCGATATTAAAAAAAGAACCTTTCCTATTTTTCCGTTGAGCACTAGGTCTTTTTTTTTTAAATTATAAAAGAAGACATAATTATACGACTACGGACGCACGAGTCGTCCCAGTGTGTTTTTCCGTTAACGAAATAAATAAAATAAACAAATAGCGGGTACGTATTTTAAAAAAATAACTAAACGAACTAGAATAATTTCTCAATTTTTATAGCTTGACTAATACGATCGGAACTGAAATTTAGTGCAAGCCGACTCAAAAAAAAAAAAAAAAAAAGAAAAACACAAGCATAATTCACAAATAACGTTTATATTAGAAACACAACAATACACAAAAAGCGATAAACATCGACTACACCGAATAATTTTCAATAAAATAGCTTTCTATCTCCGAGCGAATGTCATCTTTCTACAATTAGAGTTAATCTCTAATTGACGAGACGGGATTTTACACAAGAATATTTCTCGATATTTTTATAATTTTTTTTTTTTACCGAGCGGATATAATTTCAAGAATTCCACACCATAACAGAGTGGCCAGATCGTAAAACTCTATAGCCAAGAAAAATAATCCTAAACTGATTACGAAGAAATTTAAAAAATTTAAAAAAATTGTCCGAAATTGTGTTTTAATTATTATTAGATTTTTATTGAACGAAGTTTTGTTCTATTCTATAAAAAATATCAAATGAACAAAAACAGAAAGACATCGCGGGTATAAAAATTCAAAAAAAAAACAAACTATGGTAACGTACAAAAAATGATTGCAAATGAGAAATGAAATGTATTACCATAAAAAGATAAGGAAAAGAAGACTAGAGCGATTAATTCTCTAATAAGAGTGGAAATTGGCTGGGTCTAATGTCTTTTTACTAGGCAAAAATGAAAAACTATAAACCTACGCTCTGGCAGACGGCCTAAATGTCACCGCAGCAACCGTTAGCCGACTGACCGCGACTTTGATCGGATGACAAGAAAGAAGCCCTCGCCGTCAAAAGAAGACACATATATTTGTGCTGAATAATTTGCGTGGTTGGCCAACTCTCTAAACCATCGCTCTTTGTGCGTAATTTTCTATGAAAACGCTCGTATTATGTGCGATACCATTTAATTTAGTACTACTAATATTTTTAACTTACCTTAAGTTTATAAACTCCACTAGGAATCACCGCTATTCGACACACACACACGTATAATTCACACTTGCTTTCATTCCTAACACAGACGAATGACTTACATCTTAGCAGTTTCACCAGATCGTTCGAAATATTTGCTAACGCAACGTAACTATGTTGCTACAAAATTCCACATCTTCAGTCTTGCCGTTGTTCCTTTTGAAAATCTAACTTTATTTTTATTATAGAAATAACAATAATACTTGAATTATGCCTCAAAATTTATAATATAAACTGATCAAATTTTATCTTTTTTCTCTTTGAATTAATCAATTTTTTATTTTTTTTATTTTTAATATCATATTTAAATATCAAAATGACCAAACCATTTGGTTCGTTACAATATACTCGCCGCACATCTACTGCAAATAAATCGAACGAAAGACGATATCCGCGATAACCAGAATGAACGAAAATTAATTTCAAGTTCACATATGATCGCAACTTACCGATTAGAATCCATATTAAATTAATATCATATTCCTTCGAATTTAAGAGAGACCTATGTTTTAGGAAACGATTTTTGAGGAAAAAAATAAAAACATCGAATTTAAGACGCATCGTAATTACTAGGAAAATTAAGGAAAAGGGTATTTGGAAAAAAAGGACTTGAAATACACACTTCCAACTTGCTGTGGTCCAGGATGGTACATTAACACATTCTGTGTGTAATCCATCAATATCATCAAACAGTTAGATTCTCCTAATTTCTCGGTACTTTTCCTCATGCTGACCATTAGCCAGTTGTGTAAATGATTGCGATATTCATCCAATACAGCTTGCTATACTTCATCTCTGACGTGTTAATTGTAATTACTAACGAGTTTGCAACAGACGTCACATAAATCATATGTGGGTTTCATAGTGATGATGTATAGAAGTTTTCCATAACTGTTGGAATGTTCATAATTTCATGACACTCGAATAACAGGTTGGCAGCTGTTTACATTTATCGTTGATAAAAAGTAGATTTATTTTCGTTGGATGGTATTTTATAAAAAAAGGTTAATACTTGCAACGATTAGGTAAAAGGCAAAGTAATAGCTACAGACTCTACATATCGACGAATAAATGCAACAATTTCTTTCACTTCTTCATCGGAAATAACACCCTTACGATTCACTTGGTTAAATAAGCCATTTTCATATATTCGAATACCACCACATTCGTTAAAGTGAGTGATATTTCTAAAAATCGTTTAATACCGACCACTCGTACACAAAAAAGAAAAGAATTTGCTACATACTAACGCACCATGAAAATAATACCGTATTACTTCGAATTTAAGACGCGCCTATTATTTTAGCTCTTTAATCGTGTAAAAATTCGAAGGAATACGATAATTTAAATTAGCTATCATAAACCGGATATTTAAAGATGAATTATAGTAATAAAAAAAATGACGTGATGATACTGGTTTAGTTTTTAAGGTTAAAAACGTTGACGAGCGAGGATGCATAAAATGATCCGCATTTAGGCATAGTATAGGAATTGAATTTTCAGTACTAACCAATCCTTTCACAGACTCGTTCGTCCGATTGTAAAATGGCTGTTTATAATGTTTAATATCTCAAACTGATTTGAAAAACCGGCGCTAGTTTTTTATTTAGGGAAATCAAAAAATTCCTGCAAATCTCGAAGCATATAAATGTAGAGACAGTCATGCACAAATAAATGTTCTGAGCTCTCCTACATCGACTAAAAAACGTTTCGATGATTGCAATTATCGTATATGAATTTCCAAAAAAAGAAAAAACCAAAAAAATTGTTTTCGTCATACTTTTAGACTGAAAATTACTTTAAACTAACTTAGTAAACAAAATTTTGGAAGTCGCATGTATCGAATATTTGTTCTATTATCTGAGACTAAACGACAAACTTTTGAGACTTCGAATTTTAAGGAGCGACAGAATTTGACACACTGCGAATATTGCACTTATTCAGTCATTTATAGTTTTTTACCTTCTTGTTAAAAACCATTTTCAGTTGTCGGGAAAAAAGAAATTTACACATAAACACATAAACAAGAACGAGCATTAGCATTAAATATTTAAAACTTACAAGGTGGATCTAATTAGGAAAACAATTTACGGTAGACATCGTGTTTGAAAAGTTAATCTTAAAACCTTAAGCTTTTCTGATGACGATCATCAGAAAAGCTTTCCGAAACGCTAAGGTTTTAAGATTAATTTTTCAAACACGGTGTCTACCTTAAATTGTTTTCCTGAATATAATCATAACAAGTAAGATACATACTAGTATTTCACGTCTCATTCCCAAAATATAAATCACCAGATTCGCTATTTCCTGCGGCTTTATCATATCGAATGTCGGTTTCTCGGAGCCTGCTTCTTCGAATATTTCCGTATCCACATACGACGGGTGAATATTCTGCACAAAAAGTATAACGTAAATCCAATGTAAATGCGGAAAAAGATAAACTCATTTATCTACACGATGAAAAATAATTAAAAGAACTATCAATTATTTTTAATCATTACCTGACCAATTATGTAAACATTTTCAATGCTTTTTAACTAATGTATGTATATCTTGCGCCACCTGCAGTATTCTAAAATGGCAGCGATGCAGGTAGGAGTGGTCATGGAGCCAAAGTTATCAGGCATAAAAAAATCGTCAATTACAGAAATAATTTTAATGACTTTTTTTAGCTGTCAACGGAGATGATATTCATCTACGTTTCAGCTGCGGTCATGAAGCCCAGACCTTTTCTCATTGATTTCGACGTGCTATAGTCGGTTTACTGTAGAACATATTATTCAGCGAAGACGTTACCTCATTCTACATCTTTCTTTGATGAGCGTAACAATGAAACCGCACTACTGGCTACACGCAGGAATTTACAATTATCAAAAAACATTCAAAATAATCCTATTTTATATGTAATCGATTATAATGAAAATTAGTATCGCAATAATATTTGGCGAAAGGTTAAATGAAATACCTACCGATTGATTATTTAAAATTTTTTTCGCTATAAGACGCATTGTAGTGTTAGAGAAAATAATTATGAATTTTACATTCAATCCTATACTTCGTGTTTATATATCGATTTATTAGAATTCCGTACATTTCCGTACATTATATGTGCGGAATCCTAGTAAGATGGTTAAGAAACGACAAAAATATCAAAAAAAATCAATCTCACGAACGCTTTGACTTATAAACTTCAAAATTAGATCATAAATTAGAAATAAAATTATCTTTAAGAAAATCTATAACTTCAAATCAACTGATTATCCTGAGCGGCAAAAATCTCAAAAAAACCGTCAAGAATCCATAATATGGAATTTAAAACGACCTCAGAAATCACTTAAAAATTAATAACTCATAACCAGATAACCCTTTAAAAGTGAAATTCAAAATATAAAACAAAACGCAGAAGCTCTTTTATAAAATCAAAAAATTATATCAAAAAAAGCAAAAAAAGGATGTCACGTAAGCAATAGTCTGAGTAAAAAAGTTTGGGAAACCAAAACGTATCACAGATATATGCATAAACGTTTTATAAGAAAACTATAGTCAAACTTACAACTTTATATTTAGTCCCCCCTCGGTGAGCCAAAAGCTCGAAAGTTTCGAAAAAATATTTTTATTTTCGGTCATGTGATACTATCGATAGAAAGATCGCTATTTTTCGGAAACGAACCGATATTTCACTTTCTTAACAACATTTTCCAAATTGATTGTTGGAAAGAGCGCTATTTGTCGGGAACGAACCCATATATAATTTTTTTTACAAAACTTTTGAAGTTTACAAAAAGTTCAAAAAAGCGCGATATGTGTTACCCCTCTCCTTTACCACGCGAGTATTATAGCTAAAAATTTTAAACAAGATTAAAAATAGGCGCATCCCTGTATATTTCTCTAATAAATTGGACCATCGGAGCGCCGACTGCTCGAAAGTTTCGAAAAAAATATTTTTTTTTCCGGTCATGTGATATATCGATGGAAAGATCGCTATTTGTCGAGAACAGACCCGTATTTAATTTCCTTAACGAAACTTTCAAAGTTGGTGAAAAATTCAAAAGAGCACAAAAAATGACGTGTCTCCTTCTTTGCGGCGCAAGTATCATAGGTAAAAAAAAATTTTGATCAAGTTTAAAAATATACGCATCTCCGCGTATTTCTCAGGTTTGGAACATCTGGGTTTCCAACTTTAAAATCAGCCCCTCGGGACGCCGAAAGCTCACACATTTTTATGAAATATTTTTTTTCCCGGGCATATGATATATCGTTAGAAAGAAAGCTGTTTGTCGGAAACGAAATCATATTTCATTTCTTTAACGAAAAGTTTAATGTTGGCGAATAGTTAAAAAAAAATGCGAAAAATGACGTATCTCTCCTTCTTTATAGCGCAAAAAATCAGATTTCTTTGTTTTGAATTTAGTATTATGTAAACGTAAATTACAGTCTTCATACAGAATCCTGACGCATGAAACATCATAATTGACTGAACTTGTTTTCATTTATACAATTTTTATAATTCTGCGGTAGTTACTATTTCACTAACTGTACTGACTAATTTATATAAAAATACTTAAAAAAACGTTGCCCATTTCGCTATTGCATTTAAAATTACCTGCGCATAGTGTAGTATTTTTAATCGTGCCATTCCACCTTCAGGAGCAGGGGGGATTCCGTCGATCACCAATCTTTTTTTGTTCTCAAATGACTCTGTCATTCATCTTAACAATCGTACAACGCACAGCATTCAACCTTTGTTATCTTACATAAAGCAACGGGACATAATCATGAGACAAAAATTTTCGTGCATATCCAAAGTTAATATTTTAATCTAACTTTAGTATGTACAACGAAAACGATCTTAAGGGAACTAGCTGAATGCTAAAATCCATTCATCACTACTAACTGAATCATCCTACATAATTCATCTATCTCATTTGTAGAAAGTTCCGCTTCAAAATTAATATATCAAATATTTTTTAATAAAGTGGGGCTTTCCGGAGCAACACTTGGAGATTGCATGTCCTCATCATTGCTCTTTTCATTTTTTCCTTTTTCAATACCGTCATTACAAGCATTGTCCACTTCATTATAATCCTTCCATGATCCTTTTATCTGCGTTACAGTCACGGTTACTTCATCAGCGCCAATAACAAGTATTCACTTGAAAGTATTATAAGAACATCCGGTTTCAAACTGCTTAAATTTATATTGATACGATAACAAGTTTCTATATCATAATAGTCGCCGCGTTCTTTCAACGAACGTGTTGAAATTTTACGATACGGCCTAAAAGTTGAGCTATTACAGATTGTCATGTTGCAATTAAAAATGAATAAAACGATAAAAACAATAAAATTAAAGGAGGAATATAATTTTAAATAAAATAAAATAAAAGATAATACGTAACGTTCAGAAACGTAGTGCAAATCTCATCTCCAACAAAAGTTGTGGTTGATCGGGGGTGGAGCGTAAAAGATGATGGAAAACGGTGATACGTATTTATATTTTTATGTTATAATTTAAACATTCATCATTAGCTTTCATAAATTGATTTTGACTTGTATAAAGAAGAAAAAAGGAATAAAACTATTTTAAAAAACACATGCCGATTAATAATAATAATAATAATAATAATAATAATAATAATAATAATAATAATAATAATAATAATAATAATAATAATAATAATAATAATAATAATAATAATAATAATAATAATAATAATAATAATAATAAAGTAATCATAAGATAAATAAAATTTTATTGGAATCACATCGCTTAAGCTGAACTGTGCTAACATCTCTGAAGCTAACTTAACGATAACCATACATTTGATATCCCTGGTGGAGATAACTAAATTAACGATTGCCCTTGCAACGTATTAACATTTAGAGGAAGCTACATTTAGACTTGAAATTTATAACAAAAAAAAAAAAAAAAAAAAAAAAAAAACATTTTAAAACAATTTCTTCTTACGGTGATTTTCGCTCTTAATCCAGAATTTGCCAATTCCTTCCTGATCATGTCACTAATTAAGGTTGATGTGTGCTTGGCTGCTATATACCAAGCACCGGAGCCGTTCATATCCAATGATCCTATTCCGGCCACGCTGCAAGAAAAGGTAGAGTTATTCGTATTGTAAAAAATAGAAAAAATAAAAAAAAAAAGAAAAATTGAGAAAAACAAAAATCGACATTATAAAGAACTTATTTTTAAATATAGTATCGGTATTCAATGATTGTAGAAATTATCAAAATCTTGAAATGATATGTTAAAAAATTCTTACATTATTCGTTAATTATTTCGAGAGAAGTACGTCTTTTAAAACTACCAACTGGGCAAAATAATAAAAGTAGTATACAGTGTACCTGTTTATATTAATAATGTGACCATCAATGTTCCTCTCCTTCATGGAATTTAAAGCCTCTCGAGTGCATAGTTGTAAAGCGAACACGTGTATCTGATACAAATGTCTATTATTTTCGATATCTGAAAAAGTTACGTTGTTTTCAGTAAGCGCACAATATCTTCTAAATTGCATAATTATTTACCCGGCGGAATCATCGTGCATAATAAATTAGAAAACCCTGTACAGGGTGAAAGTCAGCTGAAAATTACTATCTCGATAAAACAAAATTTCCAATTCGTGCTGTCGCAAGAGACAAAATCAAGCCAGTCAAAAATAAACAGAGGCGATGGGTGAAATTTGAATTTAAAGCCAAAAAAAAAAAAACACCAAACGATAATCGTAGTAGATGAATTTAAGCACTAGTTAACAGCAAGCGATATATTCAAATACACTTATGCAAATAGCTGAGGGTTTTCCAAGAATGTGTAATGTACTATAAAATATGAATACGATAAAGCACGAATGATATAAGTAAGCGGTAGAGATTGTTATTAAAAATGTGAGACTGTGTGTACAACAAATATTTATTAGTTGAAAGCAAATTACGAATATGGTAATTACAATTTACTAATAAAGTGTGCTAACACAATCCGACGACAGAAGAATACATTTTCTTCTAGTTGAGTCATAGTTCCTATAGTAGAAGAAACGAATGAAAAGTTGTTGAAAATAACATGAAGATAAAATACCGTAATATGGAAATAAATTTCATCTTTCATACATTACTTAATTTAAAAAAAGTTTATAAAAATGATTATTTCCTACAAGCAACTTTATTTCGATTTAATGTATAGCACATTTATACGGAAGTTTAGCCCTTCTAGTACCAGGTAGGGGTCAGAAATCCAGAAGACCAGGTGGGGTCGTATTAAAGAAATGTAGGAATATAAAGAGAACGCAAATTTCCATAATTTGGTAAACAATATGAAAAACTAATAACGAACCATTTGAAATATTTTTTTTTGCTATCTATGCAGTATTTTTTTTCTGAGAAGCACCACATTGGGGACATAATATTTTTTTGTGTTGTCGTTGGCATTTAATGCACAATAGGTATCTCTCTATATTTTTCACTACCAAAAATAAAGAAATTGCGAACTTTCTGAAATATTCATCAACATGGAATATTCCATTGAGTAGTTTTCGTGGTACATTCCACGAGATAAAACTCTCAAAACTAGGTCACAGGGCTTATCTCATCCACATTGGCAACATTTTCAAACTAGCAGACAAAGAAAAAACCTAACTCGAATAATCAGATACGACCCTTGCGCATAACGAATCGTATAACGGAAAGACCAAGCGATCCGACCCGTTATGCGAGGTGCCATTTTCAAGCAAAAAGAATGGAATGAAGTTCACTTAGCTCAGATACGCTGATGGCTAGAGCGAGACTGCCGGAAAGGTTACCCAAGAGGAAGGGACGTTCCCATTTCCACCGCATGCACTAACCAACAACCAATGAATCGTCGGACCCGACCCCACCTGGTACTGGAAAGGTTAATGATCCCGTACTTAAACGAATACAAATAAGTAAAAATACTTGCAATCATCATCAAATAATTATACGAATGATTAACCGAGAATGCACTCGTAATACCTGATCGAGTGCTAATAATAGCGCAGTTATTTAATGTTTTTTGTTTTGAACTTATCAATGACCTTCACCGAGAAACAATTAGGAAAAGAAAGATCAATTACATTTTAATACGATCATATTGTTAATTAAAAGGAACCAATATAACGTGCGGAGAAGGAAGAGACAGAATATTAGCGGCGCAATAAAGAGTAAGAAGGTCAAACTAGAATACAGAAAAGAGTATGAACAATTAAGTAACACGTAATCCGCGTTGCAAACAATTACATTATTCGAATGGAGAGAACAGTGTGAAGAGGGAACCGACGAAAAACGAAAGCGGGAAAAAAGGTAGTAGTAGATTATAACGTACAAATGTAGACGAGTAACGGAGTCAACAATAAAAGAGCAAACTGCGGGAAACAAAAGGAACCGTGGATAACGTAGGAAGACTATGTTGAATAGACAGATAAGAAGAGCAATTTTTAGAAAAAGAGGAAACAACGTAAATCACTAAAAGCTGAAATGAAGGTTAGAAGGTGAGATTTTTCTCAAGAAAGGAAGCAGGAGATAGCAGCAGCCCGAGTGAAAGAATCAGCCGTTACATTGCAAAAGATGTCCGACCGACTCAATCAATGTGAGTTAAGCAGAGGAGAAAATTAGTGCGTATGAGTGAACGTATACGGAAGGTAATAAAATCACAAGGTAGGGAAGACAGGTACTTTGAATGGTGCTCATGGAGTAAAAACAATCAATGACGATTAGAAGAAATGCAAGTAATGCAACGTAGAATAATCATTAATTCATCTATGAATATGGAAAAAAGGAGAAAAGCCAAAAGATTCCGAAAAATTTACATCATTTCAGAAAATAAAATAGACAACGCGATAGAACACGATGAGAAGGAAATAGGGAACAGATAATGCCGTGGAATTGCTGTCAGCTGATCCTCGTTCATTGCAGTTTCAATGAAAAATCAGAATATATACTAATATGAATTACAGGGAACTGGAAACCACTGCAGTGTTGAACTATTTCATAAATGTTTGTAAGATACCAAAAAAATGAAAAAAGGTAAAATGCAGTGAACTTTTTCAAAAATCCTGTAATACTTTTATGCAAATTAAGAAAAATCCTAATTTTCGATACACATCACAGAGTTATAAACGGTTGCACATTATATCAGCATGTTAAACCCTACAAAGTTACTTCTCGATAACCTCTAGAATTCTAAATGTATGTACTGCTATATGTATATATATATATATATGTATATATGTATTGTAATAAACTGGTTTTTCTGGTAAACGTAATGAAAAAATAATGGAAACGGGCGCCAGTAACACTCACGGCGTTACAACCGGAAAAGCTTCCTCCTCCGCCGGAGCATTAGGCTTTTTCGCAAAAAAGAAAACGAAACGAAATTACACAAAAGACCGGGAGAAGAAGGGAAGGAAGGAGAGCAAAAAAATTGAATCTCGATCTCGCCTCGGAACGGCAGTGATGTCTCCGCACAGGAGATGTCACGAAGGCCCATCCAACCACGCGTCTAATAACAAGACTTTTTATACCAAACGCGTGTATTTTTAATAACAATCACATAAAAACTCAGACTAGACGGCGATATAGACGCATAAACTCAGCGGCGACTAGATAAAAATTTTTTAATTTTGTGAAAAATTTTAAAAGAAAAGACATAAACGCGCGACATGGCGCATAAAAATGTCGATAGCACGGTAACGCAAAACAACTAGATCAACCAGGTGCCACGCTCGACGAAGAAGCAATGTGTATCTGATAACTCTCTAACTAAAATTACCGAATGACAATCGAGGTAGAATTAACAGAAGTGATAGATGCATCGATGTTTCTAGAACATGTTCCGAATAATACCTCCTGCCTGACTTTTACGCGATTTTATGAATCTTCCCTCAACTCGATGCTGCTCGGTGCAGCTTTTACACGGTGCGCACTCGGCCACGATTCATATAGTTATCTCTGCTATCGGTCGCTATTAATAATACACACCCTCACACACAGTATCCGTCCGTTCGACCGCGTAGGAATTTTGGTTTTAGCCGATAAGCACCTCCGATACCTACAAGCCACGATTACGCCGAATACGAGGCACGTTCACAAAGTAAAGTACTCAGCCCTGTAAAACCGGTTAGAACAAATATGCAGGAGTGAGCGTGGTTTCATTTCGTAGCTACAACATTCAAGTTTAAACTAGTGTCCAAACTGCAATACTGCATGTTTTGTTTTTTTTTTTTTGTTTTCGAGTTCCGTGAGTTAATCGTAAGTTAATCGTGAGTTAATCGTGAGTTAATCGTGAATTAATCGTGAATTAATCGTGAGTGAAATACTGAAAGTTGCCGCCGACTACGAAGTGCGCTCAGTTAATTTGTTTTTAAACCATAAAAACATGGCACCAACCGAAATTCATCGACAAATAGTAGATGTTTATGGTCCTGCGATGGGTGTTCAACAGGTTTGTAAATTATGCCGTGAATTCCGAGGAGGTGGACGAATGTAGAGGACGAGCAACGGATCAGCAGACCATTCGTAGTCTCAGACGAACCGGTGCGAAAAATCGAAGAAACTCTGCGATCCAATCGCCGCCAAACCATTTTCGATCTTTTTGACCAGTTCCTCGAGTGTGTCACGAAGAGGTACAGTGTAAAAAAATTCGAGACCGACGAGGAGTTGAAAAATTTCGTTCTTACCTGGTTATAAAGTTTGGCGGCATGTTTCTACAAGGAGATCTAGAAGTTAATTTCTCGACTCGACAAATGCTAAAATTTAAAAGGTGAATATGCGGAAAAGTAAATAAAAGTATACGGAATTCAATGCCGGTGACTGTTTTTTCTAGCTATATTAGTTTCGGAAATAAAAAATAAGGAACCTTACTTTATGAACGTCCCTCGTAAAACCCTTGTTTGGAAGACCACGAATTAATGATTTTACCAAGGAGAATATTTCTATAATTCGAACTCCGCTAAAAGATCTCGCTACAGGTACCGAATTCGTCTCAATATACACATATATATATATATATATATATATATAAAACTCTGCCTTCGGTCCTCGGAATGGGGCAAGCCTCCTTCACCAGCAGGTCTAGTTCTTCTATAATTCTTACAGAAAAGTAAACTTTTTTATTGGCTTCGCCGTTCGACAGATAGAAATATATCAGTTCCAATTTTCACCATCAGGGGATATAATGGCGCTAATATCGCATTAAAGTCTTATATATGGGACAAATTTCATAACAGGACACTTTTCCTGATGATCCCTGGCGTAAAAATGCCTTAGCCATTAATATATAACTTGGCCATTTTGGCCTCGCAAGGGGCTGTTGTGCTTCTTGACCCCTCTTGCTTACATTTCTGTCTTTTTCTCTTCTATACTTTGTATAGAATGATCAAAATTTACAACGTAATTCTAAATCGGTCAATACGAATACAATAACGTAATCACAAAATTCCTATAAAATATAACAAACGTTACATAAAATTGGGACATTTTGTCGAATGGGGGCTAGCCTTAGAATTACGTTGTAATTTATATACATATATACTAGTGTTTAAGGTGCTTGGCCAACCAAATCAGAGGTATCATAGGTTATCGAGACTTGTCTCGTTCCGGATCCAAGTCGCTCCCAAGTTTACGCAGCCTGAAATAATTGGGTACCAATCTAGGAAAATGAAGGCGACCAGAGAAAGGAACTGGCCCCCCTACTCCCATTAGTGACGTCGGGCTTAGTACATTGTGAACCTTAACTTCACAATCCCGACGCCCTATCAAGGATATGGAACTTACTATATCACATACGCGCATAGAAACAAACTTATAAATGACCGCCAAATTTCAAATTTTATGCATATACAATACCTAGAACCCTGTCTGATCGAAAAAATCCAGCATTATTGATAAGGATATCTATGCCGCCCAGATTATCTTTAATCCACTTGAATGCTCTAATTATATCTTTGTCGTCACTAAAATCAGCTTTCACGGCATACAGCTTTCCATCCGATTTTAGCCTATCTGCCAGTTCCTGAAATAATTTGAATTTTGTTACGCGATCGATTTATTAGTTTCACTTCTTTTTACATTTCAACAAAGTTATTTCGCAAGATCCATATTTACCGAGTTTCTTTTCTTCTATTTTTTAAAATGGTTCAAACTATACTACTGCGATTCGATAATTGATTAGTTTTACAAATTACATGAAGAACCATCAGTAAGAGTGTAAATACTGCTAGAACCATACGAAAGGGAAAAAAGCTTAAGAATACGGAACATTCGAGCTGTGCGCTATATTAAATTCGCGTAAAATAAAAGGCTCCTCCTTCACAGTATATCTCGAATGGATCTGGATCGAGTATGATTATTTTTGCATGCGGTTAAGCTAGCGAAGCTTGAAATGGTTGTCCGAAACAAAACCCACAAACCGCCGTATATATACAAATGAGCTGACTGCGAGCAAAGTGCGTAATAATAAGTTGAATGAATAACAATTCCGTTAGTAGTAGTTGTTAGTCGATTCCATAAGGCACAGATGGGCAACTTTACGTCTGCACCTTCTCAAAACACCGTTAATCACTCAAAAATGGACCTTTAAAATGATTTTTCCGACATTTTTATTCGATTTTCAAAAGCCTAATATTCCGCTATTTTATACGTTAATTAATTATTTTGTTTTGTTATTCTGCCGAAACTTATCATTAAAACCAACACTGAAATAGAGAGGTAAACTATTTTCGTTCACTAAGTGTAACTTTTGACCAATTACCTCAGAAAATAAATAAAACGGCCGCTTGTAGAGCCAATTAAAATTCCTCCGCGCGCCCAAAATTACTAGAACAGTGACAAATCATCAAATTTATCAGATCATCAGCGTTCATTTGTTGCTAGTGTAAATCGGAGGAAGAGGTGCGCATAATACTATTTTTGGGACGATACATTCAAAGAAGCAAATGGTTTGATTCGGTTCCATAATGGGTAAAAATTATATATTTTTTATTTTATTACGTTAAGAATAATTCGTACCAATATGTGTCTCACAGAGACCTTAGCTTCGACTAGCAGGGCGAATTCCTAGATATTTCTCGTACGCAGTCATTCTAAGCTAAATGTAGACCTATTGGCAACTCGACTTTTAGGCCGGACGAAGAATATTGAACCCGTATATAGTAGCTAAATTGCACAGATAATGAAAGAAAATTCATATATAATATTATTAAATAAAATACAATATAAAGAAACTACAAAGTTATTATAATTTTAAATATGTTGCGAACTCAATTGCTAACGATAAATGGTAACCTTAATTTTTACATTTATTAATATTGTACCGTTACGGTTAACATATATGTTCTTATCTTATTCAATGACCTTTTAATCGAATTATTTATCAACTTCGGAACATTCATCGACTTGCATTACACTTAGAATTTTCGTTTGTCATTTTATTTACAGTTCACTTTGAATTACAAGTGCTGCGAAAAACATTTCGATGAAATAAATTTGTCAATTTTTATTTCTTTTATGGAAAATAATAACCTCCGAAAACGACATATATAGATTACTGCTATTTATGGTCCATGCAATATTCACATTTTTCCGGTTCTTTTAAATCTATCTATATATGTTTCACTCTGATTCTAACAGCTTCGCTAAATATCTGAACGTAATCGCGAATTAGCAGAGCTAACGCATTAATTTTCTGTGTTCGCTTTTTATTTTCCAGGGGACTTAATTTTTCCCCAAATTTATTTCTACTATAATTCATCATTATATATAAACGGTTTATGCGAATAATATTTTATCTCGTTTCGGTCTGTAAAAGATTAATCGAGCGTATTTTATAAAACTGTTTGATTGTGTATGTCTCTCTCTCTCTCTCTTTCTACATATATACATATAGTACCTGGGCAACCGAGCCGTGCTTGGTATTTTTTTTTGTAACTTCTTAACTTTATTTTAATCTTATATATATTCACAAAACTTAAAACATTTACGAAACTAATTTATGAGTTCACATTTATGAATGTAAAGCCTCTTTCCATACAACTTTGCTTTTCAATACCGAACGCAACAAAAATGTAGAGGTCTTTCGAATTCGCTTTTCAGATGGTTGGGAAATATTTTCAATGACTGCACACGCTGATTTTTATGAATGTATTTCTATATGTTTTTTATTAAAACATTTACATTTTAGGTATGTAGGGGATCGTCAACTTAATCTATCGGTTTATTCGTTATAAAAACAAATAAAAAGCCTCTTGTAATTTTACCTGTGATCAGCTGTTTTTCAACAAGTTTGAAAAAATTTCCGACTAAATCACTGCAAAATATAATAAAGGTAGGGATTCTTAAAATGTACACAACATATTCTTAGTAATTCACTTTCACAAACAAATATATAAATACGCAAAACATTTAATATCTGTATATAAATAGGTAAAGTCCTCCTTTGTTTATTAACTGATTTTCTTTTTCTTTTATTGTTTAGTAGCTATTAAAAGGCAGTTTTTTTAGGATTCCGTATACATATAATGTACGGAATCCTTATAAGATGGTACACAAATGACAAAAATATCAAATAAAAATCAATAATTCACGAACGGCTTGACTTATAAACTTCAAATTTGGAACATAAATTACAATTAAAATTATCTTTAAAACGATCTATAACTTGAAGATGACCGATTACCCTGGGCGGCAAAAAACCCAAAAAACCGTCAAGAATATATAATATGGTACATAAAACGACCTCAAAAATCACTTAAAAAATCATAACTCGTCACTAGATAAACTTATAACGCTGAAATTCAAAATATAAACTACAATGCAGGAGTACTTTCATAAAATCAAAAAATTACGTTACAAAAGTTATGCAAAGTTGCCCAAAAGTTAAAAAAACAGCAAAAAATGACGTGTCCCCCCCCCTTAGCGCCGCGAGTATTGTAGTTAAAAATTTTGAATGGGGCTAAAAATACGCACATACCCGTATATTTCTCTAGTTTGGAACATCCGGATTTCCAACTTTAAAACTGGACCCTCGGGGCGACGAAAGCTCAAAATTTTGTAAAAAAATATTTTTTTTTATAGGCATGCGATATATCGATGGAAAGATCGCTATTTGTCGGGAACGAAACCGAATTTCATTTCCTTAACGAAACTTTCAAAGTTGCCGTAAAGTTCAAAAAAGCGCGAAAAATGACGTGTCCCCCCCCTAGCGCCGCGAATATTACCGATAAAAATTTTGAACACGGTTAAAAATATGCGCTTCCACGTATATTTCTCTAGTTTGGAACATCCGAGTTTCCAGCTTCAAAATTGGACCCTCGGGGCACCGAAAGCTCGAGATTTTGGAAAAAAATATTTTTTTTCTTGGGCTTGTGATATACCATTAGAAAGATCTCTAGTAGTCGGGAACGAAACCGAATTTCATTTTCTTACCCAAACTTTCAAAGTTGAGATAAAGCTCAAAAAAGCTCAAAAAATTGCGCGTCCCCTAGCGCTGCGAGTATTATAGCTAAAAATTTAAAACATGGTTAAAAATATGTACTTCCACGTATATTTCTGTAATTTGGTGCGTCCGGGTCTCAAGCTTTAAAAATAAAACTCCGGGGTGTCGAAAGCTCAAAATTTTGTAAAAAAATATTTTTTTTCCCGGTAATGTAATATATCGTTTGAAAGATCGCTATTTATCAGGAACAAAACCTTATATCATTTTCTTTACCAAAAAATTCAAAGTTGCCGTAAAGTTCAAAAAAGCGCGAAAAATGACGTGTCCCCCCCCCCCCCCCTAGCGCCGCGAATATTACCGATAAAAATTTTGAACACGGTTAAAAATATGCGCTTCCACGTATATTTCTCTAGTTTGGAACATCCGAGTTTCCAGCTTCAAAATTGGACCCTCGGGGCACCGAAAGCTCGAGATTTTGGAAAAAAATATTTTTTTTCTTGGGCTTGTGATATACCATTAGAAAGATCTCTAGTAGTCGGGAACGAAACCGAATTTCATTTTCTTACCCAAACTTTCAAAGTTGAGATAAAGCTCAAAAAAGCTCAAAAAATTGCGCGTCCCCTAGCGCTGCGAGTATTATAGCTAAAAATTTAAAACATGGTTAAAAATATGTACTTCCACGTATATTTCTGTAATTTGGTGCGTCCGGGTCTCAAGCTTTAAAAATAAAACTCCGGGGTGTCGAAAGCTCAAAATTTTGTAAAAAAATATTTTTTTTCCCGGTAATGTAATATATCGTTTGAAAGATCGCTATTTATCAGGAACAAAACCTTATATCATTTTCTTTACCAAAAAATTCAAAGTTGCCGTAAAGTTCAAAAAAGCGCGAAAAATGACGTGTCCCCCCCCCCCCTAGCGCCGCGAATATTACCGATAAAAATTTTGAACACGGTTAAAAATATGCGCTTCCACGTATATTTCTCTAGTTTGGAACATCCGAGTTTCCAGCTTCAAAATTGGACCCTCGGGGCACCGAAAGCTCGAGATTTTGGAAAAAAATATTTTTTTTCTTGGGCTTGTGATATACCATTAGAAAGATCTCTAGTAGTCGGGAACGAAACCGAATTTCATTTTCTTACCCAAACTTTCAAAGTTGAGATAAAGCTCAAAAAAGCTCAAAAAATTGCGCGTCCCCTAGCGCTGCGAGTATTATAGCTAAAAATTTAAAACATGGTTAAAAATATGTACTTCCACGTATATTTCTGTAATTTGGTGCGTCCGGGTCTCAAGCTTTAAAAATAAAACTCCGGGGTGTCGAAAGCTCAAAATTTTGTAAAAAAATATTTTTTTTCCCGGTAATGTAATATATCGTTTGAAAGATCGCTATTTATCAGGAACAAAACCTTATATCATTTTCTTTACCAAAAAATTCAAAGTTGCCGTAAAGTTCAAAAAAGCGCGAAAAATGACGTGTCCCCCCCCCCCTAGCGCCGCGAATATTACCGATAAAAATTTTGAACACGGTTAAAAATATGCGCTTCCACGTATATTTCTCTAGTTTGGAACATCCGAGTTTCCAGCTTCAAAATTGGACCCTCGGGGCACCGAAAGCTCGAGATTTTGGAAAAAAATATTTTTTTTCTTGGGCTTGTGATATATCATTAGAAAGATCTCTAGTAGTCGGAAACGAAACCGAATTTCATTTTCTTAACCAAACTTTCAAAGATGAGATAAAGCTCAAAAAAGCTCAAAAAATTGCGCGTCCCCTAGCGCTGCGAGTATTATAGCTAAAAATTTAAAACATGGTTAAAAATATGTACTTCCACGTATATTTCTGTAATTTGGTGCGTCCGGGTCTCAAGCTTTAAAAATAAAACTCCGGGGTGTCGAAAGCTCAAAATTTTGTAAAAAAATATTTTTTTTCCCGGTAATGTAATATATCGTTTGAAAGATCGCTATTTATCAGGAACAAAACCTTATATCATTTTCTTTACCAAAAAATTCAAAGTTGCCGTAAAGTTCAAAAAAGCGCGAAAAATGACGTGTCCCCCCCCCCCCCTAGCGCCGCGAATATTACCGATAAAAATTTTGAACACGGTTAAAAATATGCGCTTCCACGTATATTTCTCTAGTTTGGAACATCCGAGTTTCCAGCTTCAAAATTGGACCCTCGGGGCACCGAAAGCTCGAGATTTTGGAAAAAAATATTTTTTTTCTTGGGCTTGTGATATACCATTAGAAAGATCTCTAGTAGTCGGGAACGAAACCGAATTTCATTTTCTTACCCAAACTTTCAAAGTTGAGATAAAGCTCAAAAAAGCTCAAAAAATTGCGCGTCCCCTAGCGCTGCGAGTATTATAGCTAAAAATTTAAAACATGGTTAAAAATATGTACTTCCACGTATATTTCTGTAATTTGGTGCGTCCGGGTCTCAAGCTTTAAAAATAAAACTCCGGGGTGTCGAAAGCTCAAAATTTTGTAAAAAAATATTTTTTTTCCCGGTAATGTAATATATCGTTTGAAAGATCGCTATTTATCAGGAACAAAACCTTATATCATTTTCTTTACCAAAAAATTCAAAGTTGCCGTAAAGTTCAAAAAAGCGCGAAAAATGACGTGTCCCCCCCCCCCTAGCGCCGCGAATATTACCGATAAAAATTTTGAACACGGTTAAAAATATGCGCTTCCACGTATATTTCTCTAGTTTGGAACATCCGAGTTTCCAGCTTCAAAATTGGACCCTCGGGGCACCGAAAGCTCGAGATTTTGGAAAAAAATATTTTTTTTCTTGGGCTTGTGATATATCATTAGAAAGATCTCTAGTAGTCGGAAACGAAACCGAATTTCATTTTCTTAACCAAACTTTCAAAGATGAGATAAAGCTCAAAAAAGCTCAAAAAATTGCGCGTCCCCTAGCGCTGCGAGTATTATAGCTAAAAATTTAAAACATGGTTAAAAATATGTACTTCCACGTATATTTCTGTAATTTGGTGCGTCCGGGTCTCAAGCTTTAAAAATAAAACTCCGGGGTGTCGAAAGCTCAAAATTTTGTAAAAAAATATTTTTTTTCCCGGTAATGTAATATATCGTTTGAAAGATCGCTATTTATCAGGAACAAAACCTTATATCATTTTCTTTACCAAAAAATTCAAAGTTGCCGTAAAGTTCAAAAAAGCGCAAAAAATGACGTGTCCCCCCCCCCTAGCGCCGCGAATATTACCGATAAAAATTTTGAACACGGTTAAAAATATGCGCTTCCACGTATATTTCTCTAGTTTGGAACATCCGAGTTTCCAGCTTCAAAATTGGACCCTCGGGGCACCGAAAGCTCGAGATTTTGGAAAAAAATATTTTTTTTCTTGGGCTTGTGATATATCATTAGAAAGATCTCTAGTAGTCGGAAACGAAACCGAATTTCATTTTCTTAACCAAACTTTCAGAGATGAGATAAAGCTCAAAAAAGCTCAAAAAATTGCGCGTCCCCTAGCGCTGCGAGTATTATAGCTAAAAATTTAAAACATGGTTAAAAATATGTACTTCCACGTATATTTCTGTAATTTGGTGCGTCCGGGTCTCAAGCTTTAAAAATAAAACTCCGGGGCTTCGAAAGCTCAAAATTTTGTAAAAAAATATTTTTTTTCCCGGTAATGTAATATATCGTTTGAAAGATCGCTATTTATCAGGAACAAAACCTTATATCATTTTCTTTACCAAAAAATTCAAAGTTGCCGTAAAGTTCAAAAAAGCGCGAAAAATGACGTGTCCCCCCCCCCTAGCGCCGCGAATATTACCGATAAAAATTTTGAACACGGTTAAAAATATGCGCTTCCACGTATATTTCTCTAGTTTGGAACATCCGAGTTTCCAGCGTCAAAATTGGACCCTCGGGGCACCGAAAGCTCGAGATTTTGGAAAAAAATATTTTTTTTCTTGGGCTTGTGATATATCATTAGAAAGATCTCTAGTAGTCGGGAACGAAACCGAATTTCATTTTCTTAACCAAACTTTCAAAGTTGACGTAAAGTTCAAAAAAGCGTCAGCTCCAATTAGCGGCCCCCTTCTTGCGACGCGAGTATTACAGCTATAAATTTGGAACATGGTAGAAAAAACGCGACTCTACGTATATTTCTCTGATTTAAGACAATCGGACCCCAACTTTAGACTGAGACCTGTGGGGCACCGAAAATTCAAAATTTTGAAAAAAAATTTTTTTTGTTTAGGTTTGTGATATATCATTAGAAATATCGCTATTCGTCGGGAACGAAACCGTATTTCATTTTTTTAAAGAAATTTTCAAAGTTCTGAAAAGTTGAAAAAAAAAAAATAATTATGTGTCTCTCCACTAGCTCCACGAATATTACAGCTGAAAATTTTGAACGCGGCTAAAAACGTGCTGATCCCCTTATATTTCTCGAGTTTATAACATTTGGATTTTCAGTTTTAAAATTAGACCCATAAGGCGCCGAAAGTTCGAAATTTTGAAGAAAATTTTTTATTTTTCTGACGCATGTTATATACCGTTTGAAGGATCGCTATCTGTCGGGAAAGAAACCGTATTTCATTTTCTTAACCAAACTTTCAAAGTTGAGATAAAGCTCAAAAAAGCTCAAAAAATTGCGCGTCCCCTAGCGCTGCGAGTATTATAGCTAAAAATTTAAAACATGGTTAAAAATATGTACTTCCACGTATATTTCTGTAATTTGGTGCGTCCGGGTCTCAAGCTTTAAAAATAAAACTCCGGGGTGTCGAAAGCTCAAAATTTTGTAAAAAAATATTTTTTTTCCCGGTAATGTAATATATCGTTTGAAAGATCGCTATTTATCAGGAACAAAACCTTATATCATTTTCTTTACCAAAAAATTCAAAGTTGCCGTAAAGTTCAAAAAAGCGCGAAAAATGACGTGTCCCCCCCCCCCCTAGCGCCGCGAATATTACCGATAAAAATTTTGAACACGGTTAAAAATATGCGCTTCCACGTATATTTCTCTAGTTTGGAACATCCGAGTTTCCAGCTTCAAAATTGGACCCTCGGGGCACCGAAAGCTCGAGATTTTGGAAAAAAATATTTTTTTTCTTGGGCTTGTGATATACCATTAGAAAGATCTCTAGTAGTCGGGAACGAAACCGAATTTCATTTTCTTACCCAAACTTTCAAAGTTGAGATAAAGCTCAAAAAAGCTCAAAAAATTGCGCGTCCCCTAGCGCTGCGAGTATTATAGCTAAAAATTTAAAACATGGTTAAAAATATGTACTTCCACGTATATTTCTGTAATTTGGTGCGTCCGGGTCTCAAGCTTTAAAAATAAAACTCCGGGGTGTCGAAAGCTCAAAATTTTGTAAAAAAATATTTTTTTTCCCGGTAATGTAATATATCGTTTGAAAGATCGCTATTTATCAGGAACAAAACCTTATATCATTTTCTTTACCAAAAAATTCAAAGTTGCCGTAAAGTTCAAAAAAGCGCAAAAAATGACGTGTCCCCCCCCCCCTAGCGCCGCGAATATTACCGATAAAAATTTTGAACACGGTTAAAAATATGCGCTTCCACGTATATTTCTCTAGTTTGGAACATCCGAGTTTCCAGCTTCAAAATTGGACCCTCGGGGCACCGAAAGCTCGAGATTTTGGAAAAAAATATTTTTTTTCTTGGGCTTGTGATATATCATTAGAAAGATCTCTAGTAGTCGGAAACGAAACCGAATTTCATTTTCTTAACCAAACTTTCAGAGATGAGATAAAGCTCAAAAAAGCTCAAAAAATTGCGCGTCCCCTAGCGCTGCGAGTATTATAGCTAAAAATTTAAAACATGGTTAAAAATATGTACTTCCACGTATATTTCTGTAATTTGGTGCGTCCGGGTCTCAAGCTTTAAAAATAAAACTCCGGGGTGTCGAAAGCTCAAAATTTTGTAAAAAAATATTTTTTTTCCCGGTAATGTAATATATCGTTTGAAAGATCGCTATTTATCAGGAACAAAACCTTATATCATTTTCTTTACCAAAAAATTCAAAGTTGCCGTAAAGTTCAAAAAAGCGCGAAAAATGACGTGTCCCCCCCCCTAGCGCCGCGAATATTACCGATAAAAATTTTGAACACGGTTAAAAATATGCGCTTCCACGTATATTTCTCTAGTTTGGAACATCCGAGTTTCCAGCGTCAAAATTGGACCCTCGGGGCACCGAAAGCTCGAGATTTTGGAAAAAAATATTTTTTTTCTTGGGCTTGTGATATATCATTAGAAAGATCTCTAGTAGTCGGGAACGAAACCGAATTTCATTTTCTTAACCAAACTTTCAAAGTTGACGTAAAGTTCAAAAAAGCGTCAGCTCCAATTAGCGGCCCCCTTCTTGCGACGCGAGTATTACAGCTATAAATTTGGAACATGGTAGAAAAAACGCGACTCTACGTATATTTCTCTGATTTAAGACAATCGGACCCCAACTTTAGACTGAGACCTGTGGGGCACCGAAAATTCAAAATTTTGAAAAAAAATTTTTTTTGTTTAGGTTTGTGATATATCATTAGAAATATCGCTATTCGTCGGGAACGAAACCGTATTTCATTTTTTTAAAGAAATTTTCAAAGTTCTGAAAAGTTGAAAAAAAAAAAATAATTATGTGTCTCTCCACTAGCTCCACGAATATTACAGCTGAAAATTTTGAACGCGGCTAAAAACGTGCTGATCCCCTTATATTTCTCGAGTTTATAACATTTGGATTTTCAGTTTTAAAATTAGACCCATAAGGCGCCGAAAGTTCGAAATTTTGAAGAAAATTTTTTATTTTTCTGACGCATGTTATATACCGTTTGAAGGATCGCTATCTGTCGGGAAAGAAACCGTATTTCATTTTCTTAACCAAACTTTCAAAGTTGAGATAAAGCTCAAAAAAGCGCGAAAAATGACGTGTCCCCCCCCCCTAGCGCCGCGAATATTACCGATAAAAATTTTGAACACGGTTAAAAATATGCGCTTCCACGTATATTTCTCTAGTTTGGAACATCCGAGTTTCCAGCTTCAAAATTGGACCCTCGGGGCACCGAAAGCTCGAGATTTTGGAAAAAAATATTTTTTTTCTTGGGCTTGTGATATATCATTAGAAAGATCTCTAGTAGTCGGAAACGAAACCGAATTTCATTTTCTTAACCAAACTTTCAAAGATGAGATAAAGCTCAAAAAAGCTCAAAAAATTGCGCGTCCCCTAGCGCTGCGAGTATTATAGCTAAAAATTTAAAACATGGTTAAAAATATGTACTTCCACGTATATTTCTGTAATTTGGTGCGTCCGGGTCTCAAGCTTTAAAAATAAAACTCCGGGGCTTCGAAAGCTCAAAATTTTGTAAAAAAATATTTTTTTTCCCGGTAATGTAATATATCGTTTGAAAGATCGCTATTTATCAGGAACAAAACCTTATATCATTTTCTTTACCAAAAAATTCAAAGTTGCCGTAAAGTTCAAAAAAGCGCGAAAAATGACGTGTCCCCCCCCCCTAGCGCCGCGAATATTACCGATAAAAATTTTGAACACGGTTAAAAATATGCGCTTCCACGTATATTTCTCTAGTTTGGAACATCCGAGTTTCCAGCTTCAAAATTGGACCCTCGGGGCACCGAAAGCTCGAGATTTTGGAAAAAAATATTTTTTTTCTTGGGCTTGTGATATATCATTAGAAAGATCTCTAGTAGTCGGGAACGAAACCGAATTTCATTTTCTTAACCAAACTTTCAAAGTTGACGTAAAGTTCAAAAAAGCGTCAGCTCCAATTAGCGGCCCCCTTCTTGCGACGCGAGTATTACAGCTATAAATTTGGAACATGGTAGAAAAAACGCGACTCTACGTATATTTCTCTGATTTAAGACAATCGGACCCCAACTTTAGACTGAGACCTGTGGGGCACCGAAAATTCAAAATTTTGAAAAAAAATTTTTTTTGTTTAGGTTTGTGATATATCATTAGAAATATCGCTATTCGTCGGGAACGAAACCGTATTTCATTTTTTTAAAGAAATTTTCAAAGTTCTGAAAAGTTGAAAAAAAAAAAATAATTATGTGTCTCTCCACTAGCTCCACGAATATTACAGCTGAAAATTTTGAACGCGGCTAAAAACGTGCTGATCCCCTTATATTTCTCGAGTTTATAACATTTGGATTTTCAGTTTTAAAATTAGACCCATAAGGCGCCGAAAGTTCGAAATTTTGAAGAAAATTTTTTATTTTTCTGACGCATGTTATATACCGTTTGAAGGATCGCTATCTGTCGGGAAAGAAACCGTATTTCATTTTCTTAACCAAACTTTCAAAGTTGAGATAAAGCTCAAAAAAGCGCGAAAAATGACGTGTCCCCCCCCCCTAGCGCCGCGAATATTACCGATAAAAATTTTGAACACGGTTAAAAATATGCGCTTCCACGTATATTTCTCTAGTTTGGAACATCCGAGTTTCCAGCTTCAAAATTGGACCCTCGGGGCACCGAAAGCTCGAGATTTTGGAAAAAAATATTTTTTTTCTTGGGCTTGTGATATATCATTAGAAAGATCTCTAGTAGTCGGAAACGAAACCGAATTTCATTTTCTTAACCAAACTTTCAAAGATGAGATAAAGCTCAAAAAAGCTCAAAAAATTGCGCGTCCCCTAGCGCTGCGAGTATTATAGCTAAAAATTTAAAACATGGTTAAAAATATGTACTTCCACGTATATTTCTGTAATTTGGTGCGTCCGGGTCTCAAGCTTTAAAAATAAAACTCCGGGGCTTCGAAAGCTCAAAATTTTGTAAAAAAATATTTTTTTTCCCGGTAATGTAATATATCGTTTGAAAGATCGCTATTTATCAGGAACAAAACCTTATATCATTTTCTTTACCAAAAAATTCAAAGTTGCCGTAAAGTTCAAAAAAGCGCGAAAAATGACGTGTCCCCCCCCCCTAGCGCCGCGAATATTACCGATAAAAATTTTGAACACGGTTAAAAATATGCGCTTCCACGTATATTTCTCTAGTTTGGAACATCCGAGTTTCCAGCTTCAAAATTGGACCCTCGGGGCACCGAAAGCTCGAGATTTTGGAAAAAAATATTTTTTTTCTTGGGCTTGTGATATATCATTAGAAAGATCTCTAGTAGTCGGAAACGAAACCGAATTTCATTTTCTTAACCAAACTTTCAAAGATGAGATAAAGCTCAAAAAAGCTCAAAAAATTGCGCGTCCCCTAGCGCTGCGAGTATTATAGCTAAAAATTTAAAACATGGTTAAAAATATGTACTTCCACGTATATTTCTGTAATTTGGTGCGTCCGGGTCTCAAGCTTTAAAAATAAAACTCCGGGGCTTCGAAAGCTCAAAATTTTGTAAAAAAATATTTTTTTTCCCGGTAATGTAATATATCGTTTGAAAGATCGCTATTTATCAGGAACAAAACCTTATATCATTTTCTTTACCAAAAAATTCAAAGTTGCCGTAAAGTTCAAAAAAGCGCGAAAAATGACGTGTCCCCCCCCCCTAGCGCCGCGAATATTACCGATAAAAATTTTGAACACGGTTAAAAATATGCGCTTCCACGTATATTTCTCTAGTTTGGAACATCCGAGTTTCCAGCTTCAAAATTGGACCCTCGGGGCACCGAAAGCTCGAGATTTTGGAAAAAAATATTTTTTTTCTTGGGCTTGTGATATATCATTAGAAAGATCTCTAGTAGTCGGGAACGAAACCGAATTTCATTTTCTTAACCAAACTTTCAAAGTTGACGTAAAGTTCAAAAAAGCGTCAGCTCCAATTAGCGGCCCCCTTCTTGCGACGCGAGTATTACAGCTATAAATTTGGAACATGGTAGAAAAAACGCGACTCTACGTATATTTCTCTGATTTAAGACAATCGGACCCCAACTTTAGACTGAGACCTGTGGGGCACCGAAAATTCAAAATTTTGAAAAAAAATTTTTTTTGTTTAGGTTTGTGATATATCATTAGAAATATCGCTATTCGTCGGGAACGAAACCGTATTTCATTTTTTTAAAGAAATTTTCAAAGTTCTGAAAAGTTGAAAAAAAAAAAATAATTATGTGTCTCTCCACTAGCTCCACGAATATTACAGCTGAAAATTTTGAACGCGGCTAAAAACGTGCTGATCCCCTTATATTTCTCGAGTTTATAACATTTGGATTTTCAGTTTTAAAATTAGACCCATAAGGCGCCGAAAGTTCGAAATTTTGAAGAAAATTTTTTATTTTTCTGACGCATGTTATATACCGTTTGAAGGATCGCTATCTGTCGGGAAAGAAACCGTATTTCATTTTCTTAACCAAACTTTCAAAGTTGAGATAAAGCTCAAAAAAGCGCGAAAAATGACGTGTCCCCCCCCCCTAGCGCCGCGAATATTACCGATAAAAATTTTGAACACGGTTAAAAATATGCGCTTCCACGTATATTTCTCTAGTTTGGAACATCCGAGTTTCCAGCTTCAAAATTGGACCCTCGGGGCACCGAAAGCTCGAGATTTTGGAAAAAAATATTTTTTTTCTTGGGCTTGTGATATATCATTAGAAAGATCTCTAGTAGTCGGAAACGAAACCGAATTTCATTTTCTTAACCAAACTTTCAAAGATGAGATAAAGCTCAAAAAAGCTCAAAAAATTGCGCGTCCCCTAGCGCTGCGAGTATTATAGCTAAAAATTTAAAACATGGTTAAAAATATGTACTTCCACGTATATTTCTGTAATTTGGTGCGTCCGGGTCTCAAGCTTTAAAAATAAAACTCCGGGGCTTCGAAAGCTCAAAATTTTGTAAAAAAATATTTTTTTTCCCGGTAATGTAATATATCGTTTGAAAGATCGCTATTTATCAGGAACAAAACCTTATATCATTTTCTTTACCAAAAAATTCAAAGTTGCCGTAAAGTTCAAAAAAGCGCGAAAAATGACGTGTCCCCCCCCCCTAGCGCCGCGAATATTACCGATAAAAATTTTGAACACGGTTAAAAATATGCGCTTCCACGTATATTTCTCTAGTTTGGAACATCCGAGTTTCCAGCTTCAAAATTGGACCCTCGGGGCACCGAAAGCTCGAGATTTTGGAAAAAAATATTTTTTTTCTTGGGCTTGTGATATATCATTAGAAAGATCTCTAGTAGTCGGGAACGAAACCGAATTTCATTTTCTTAACCAAACTTTCAAAGTTGACGTAAAGTTCAAAAAAGCGTCAGCTCCAATTAGCGGCCCCCTTCTTGCGACGCGAGTATTACAGCTATAAATTTGGAACATGGTAGAAAAAACGCGACTCTACGTATATTTCTCTGATTTAAGACAATCGGACCCCAACTTTAGACTGAGACCTGTGGGGCACCGAAAATTCAAAATTTTGAAAAAAAATTTTTTTTGTTTAGGTTTGTGATATATCATTAGAAATATCGCTATTCGTCGGGAACGAAACCGTATTTCATTTTTTTAAAGAAATTTTCAAAGTTCTGAAAAGTTGAAAAAAAAAAAATAATTATGTGTCTCTCCACTAGCTCCACGAATATTACAGCTGAAAATTTTGAACGCGGCTAAAAACGTGCTGATCCCCTTATATTTCTCGAGTTTATAACATTTGGATTTTCAGTTTTAAAATTAGACCCATAAGGCGCCGAAAGTTCGAAATTTTGAAGAAAATTTTTTATTTTTCTGACGCATGTTATATACCGTTTGAAGGATCGCTATCTGTCGGGAAAGAAACCGTATTTCATTTTCTTAACCAAACTTTCAAAGTTGAGATAAAGCTCAAAAAAGCGCGAAAAATGACGTGTCCCCCCCCCCTAGCGCCGCGAATATTACCGATAAAAATTTTGAACACGGTTAAAAATATGCGCTTCCACGTATATTTCTCTAGTTTGGAACATCCGAGTTTCCAGCTTCAAAATTGGACCCTCGGGGCACCGAAAGCTCGAGATTTTGGAAAAAAATATTTTTTTTCTTGGGCTTGTGATATATCATTAGAAAGATCTCTAGTAGTCGGAAACGAAACCGAATTTCATTTTCTTAACCAAACTTTCAAAGATGAGATAAAGCTCAAAAAAGCTCAAAAAATTGCGCGTCCCCTAGCGCTGCGAGTATTATAGCTAAAAATTTAAAACATGGTTAAAAATATGTACTTCCACGTATATTTCTGTAATTTGGTGCGTCCGGGTCTCAAGCTTTAAAAATAAAACTCCGGGGCTTCGAAAGCTCAAAATTTTGTAAAAAAATATTTTTTTTCCCGGTAATGTAATATATCGTTTGAAAGATCGCTATTTATCAGGAACAAAACCTTATATCATTTTCTTTACCAAAAAATTCAAAGTTGCCGTAAAGTTCAAAAAAGCGCGAAAAATGACGTGTCCCCCCCCCCTAGCGCCGCGAATATTACCGATAAAAATTTTGAACACGGTTAAAAATATGCGCTTCCACGTATATTTCTCTAGTTTGGAACATCCGAGTTTCCAGCTTCAAAATTGGACCCTCGGGGCACCGAAAGCTCGAGATTTTGGAAAAAAATATTTTTTTTCTTGGGCTTGTGATATATCATTAGAAAGATCTCTAGTAGTCGGAAACGAAACCGAATTTCATTTTCTTAACCAAACTTTCAAAGATGAGATAAAGCTCAAAAAAGCTCAAAAAATTGCGCGTCCCCTAGCGCTGCGAGTATTATAGCTAAAAATTTAAAACATGGTTAAAAATATGTACTTCCACGTATATTTCTGTAATTTGGTGCGTCCGGGTCTCAAGCTTTAAAAATAAAACTCCGGGGCTTCGAAAGCTCAAAATTTTGTAAAAAAATATTTTTTTTCCCGGTAATGTAATATATCGTTTGAAAGATCGCTATTTATCAGGAACAAAACCTTATATCATTTTCTTTACCAAAAAATTCAAAGTTGCCGTAAAGTTCAAAAAAGCGCGAAAAATGACGTGTCCCCCCCCCCTAGCGCCGCGAATATTACCGATAAAAATTTTGAACACGGTTAAAAATATGCGCTTCCACGTATATTTCTCTAGTTTGGAACATCCGAGTTTCCAGCTTCAAAATTGGACCCTCGGGGCACCGAAAGCTCGAGATTTTGGAAAAAAATATTTTTTTTCTTGGGCTTGTGATATATCATTAGAAAGATCTCTAGTAGTCGGAAACGAAACCGAATTTCATTTTCTTAACCAAACTTTCAAAGATGAGATAAAGCTCAAAAAAGCTCAAAAAATTGCGCGTCCCCTAGCGCTGCGAGTATTATAGCTAAAAATTTAAAACATGGTTAAAAATATGTACTTCCACGTATATTTCTGTAATTTGGTGCGTCCGGGTCTCAAGCTTTAAAAATAAAACTCCGGGGCTTCGAAAGCTCAAAATTTTGTAAAAAAATATTTTTTTTCCCGGTAATGTAATATATCGTTTGAAAGATCGCTATTTATCAGGAACAAAACCTTATATCATTTTCTTTACCAAAAAATTCAAAGTTGCCGTAAAGTTCAAAAAAGCGCGAAAAATGACGTGTCCCCCCCCCCTAGCGCCGCGAATATTACCGATAAAAATTTTGAACACGGTTAAAAATATGCGCTTCCACGTATATTTCTCTAGTTTGGAACATCCGAGTTTCCAGCTTCAAAATTGGACCCTCGGGGCACCGAAAGCTCGAGATTTTGGAAAAAAATATTTTTTTTCTTGGGCTTGTGATATATCATTAGAAAGATCTCTAGTAGTCGGAAACGAAACCGAATTTCATTTTCTTAACCAAACTTTCAAAGATGAGATAAAGCTCAAAAAAGCTCAAAAAATTGCGCGTCCCCTAGCGCTGCGAGTATTATAGCTAAAAATTTAAAACATGGTTAAAAATATGTACTTCCACGTATATTTCTGTAATTTGGTGCGTCCGGGTCTCAAGCTTTAAAAATAAAACTCCGGGGCTTCGAAAGCTCAAAATTTTGTAAAAAAATATTTTTTTTCCCGGTAATGTAATATATCGTTTGAAAGATCGCTATTTATCAGGAACAAAACCTTATATCATTTTCTTTACCAAAAAATTCAAAGTTGCCGTAAAGTTCAAAAAAGCGCGAAAAATGACGTGTCCCCCCCCCCCTAGCGCCGCGAATATTACCGATAAAAATTTTGAACACGGTTAAAAATATGCGCTTCCACGTATATTTCTCTAGTTTGGAACATCCGAGTTTCCAGCTTCAAAATTGGACCCTCGGGGCACCGAAAGCTCGAGATTTTGGAAAAAAATATTTTTTTTCTTGGGCTTGTGATATATCATTAGAAAGATCTCTAGTAGTCGGAAACGAAACCGAATTTCATTTTCTTAACCAAACTTTCAAAGATGAGATAAAGCTCAAAAAAGCTCAAAAAATTGCGCGTCCCCTAGCGCTGCGAGTATTATAGCTAAAAATTTAAAACATGGTTAAAAATATGTACTTCCACGTATATTTCTGTAATTTGGTGCGTCCGGGTCTCAAGCTTTAAAAATAAAACTCCGGGGCTTCGAAAGCTCAAAATTTTGTAAAAAAATATTTTTTTTCCCGGTAATGTAATATATCGTTTGAAAGATCGCTATTTATCAAGAACAAAACCTTATATCATTTTCTTTACCAAAAAATTCAAAGTTGCCGTAAAGTTCAAAAAAACGCGAAAAATGACGTGTCCCCCCCCCCTAGCGCCGCGAATATTACCGATAAAAATTTTGAACACGGTTAAAAATATGCGCTTCCACGTATATTTCTCTAGTTTGGAACATCCGAGTTTCCAGCGTCAAAATTGGACCCTCGGGGCACCGAAAGCTCGAGATTTTGGAAAAAAATATTTTTTTTCTTGGGCTTGTGATATATCATTAGAAAGATCTCTAGTAGTCGGGAACGAAACCGAATTTCATTTTCTTAACCAAACTTTCAAAGTTGACGTAAAGTTCAAAAAAGCGTCAGCTCCAATTAGCGGCCCCCTTCTTGCGACGCGAGTATTACAGCTATAAATTTGGAACATGGTAGAAAAAACGCGACTCTACGTATATTTCTCTGATTTAAGACAATCGGACCCCAACTTTAGACTGAGACCTGTGGGGCACCGAAAATTCAAAATTTTGAAAAAAAATTTTTTTTGTTTAGGTTTGTGATATATCATTAGAAATATCGCTATTCGTCGGGAACGAAACCGTATTTCATTTTTTTAAAGAAATTTTCAAAGTTCTGAAAAGTTGAAAAAAAAAAAATAATTGTGTGTCTCTCCACTAGCTCCACGAATATTACAGCTGAAAATTTTGAACGCGGCTAAAAACGTGCTGATCCCCTTATATTTCTCGAGTTTATAACATTTGGATTTTCAGTTTTAAAATTAGACCCTTAAGGCGCCGAAAGTTCGAAATTTTGAAGAAAATTTTTTATTTTTCTGACGCATGTTATATACCGTTTGAAGGATCGCTATCTGTCGGGAAAGAAACCGTATTTCATTTTCTTAATTGAACTTTCAAAGTTTGCTGAAAAGTTCAAAAAATCGAGAGAATTGATTTGTGACGCGAGTATTATAGCTAAAAATTTTGAGGAAAGTAGTAAATATGGGCATCCATGTATATTTCTCTGGTTTGGAACATCTAAGTTTCCAATTTTAAAATTAGTGACTTGGGGCTCTGAAAGCTCGAAATTTTGTAAAAAAAAAAATTTTTTCAAGTGTATTATTATTGGAAAGAGCGCTATTTTTTGGGAACGGACCCGTATTTCGTTTTCTTAACAAAACTGTTTGAAATTTACTAAAAGTTCATAAAATTCTGAAAAATGACGTGTAGCCCCGCTTGTAATTTATGTATTGGTTCAAGATTTTGAACAAGGTTAAAAAAATGTGAGTCCCTGTTTATTTATTTACTTTGGAACATCTAGGTTTCCATCTTAAAATTCAGAACCTTAAGCGCCGAAAGCTCGAAAGTTTCAAAAATAATATTTTTTTTCCGGTCATGATCGATGGAAAGATCGTTATTTGTCGAGAACGAAACCATAAGTTATTTCCTTAACGAAACTTTCAAACCTTGATGTTCCAAACTTGAGAAATATATGTCGAAGCGCATATGTTTAACCCTGTTCAAAATTTTTAGCCGTAATACTCGCGGCGCTAGAGGGGATGAACTGTTTGAAGTTTTTGGCAACTTTAAAAGTTTCTAAATACGGTTCGGAATTATGTTTAGAGACTCCCGTGCAACTGGCTTACGAATTTCGACTGTTACTGGTTGAATGTCGGATGGTAACATTATCTGTTGAAAGTTAATATCCGCACGAACGGATAATATTATTAGATTGCAGCGGTTTTTAGAATTTGGTTCGGATTGAAATAATTTTCGTTAGTAGTGTTAGTACGAGGGATAAGAAACGAAATAGGATCGCAGGTTTTGGTTTGGTTATTTTCATTACGAGGTGTGTTAGTGTTGTTATGAACTGTAATGAAAGGAACGGACTCACCACATCATTGTTTAGGTGGTACGTCCGCCTGATGAAAAACAGATGCGAATAGTATTTCGATTTGTTAAACAATTTAACGACCTATGTTAGTAAATAAATAAAAAAAAAAAATTTAATAATGGTCTAACATATGGAGAGAGTCGAAAGAAAATACCGAATTGTTAAAAAATCATCACAGTAGAACGACAGTCTTTTTCACATCGCGGAACTATATCGACCTTTTTTGGTAAAGTAACCAGTTCGTCTTGCAACCGAAAAAAGTTTAATAACAAAGTAACCAAATTGCCTCGAAATTCCGTTTTCCAATTAGTGACATTTACAAAATTCGTAAACTATAATTTCGATTACCGTGTCTCTCCCTCCCATTCGCCGAGAATCCAGGATGCAATCACCAACGTACACCAACCTGCTAGCAGGGAACACCAACATTCTAGCAGCCGCAGCAGAGTGATACGTAGCATCAATATTATTTCTAATTAATATTTTTTGCGTGTTTTCGTTTATATATTTATTAAATATCTTTGACGGTCGGCTATTCAAGAAAGATAGGTGTAGGAATTAACAAAATTACACATTTAAAAAAATCATAAAACCTTAATATTAGTATTATTAAATCTAAACCAATAATTTAAAAAAATAAATAAAAAAAGGATTTAATTAATTTTTCTTCATAACCGTTACATTGCACTTCAAATTAATCTAAGTCTTCGATTCAAATTAGTATTTTGCTTTACTGTTTTAAATTATTATTAGAAAAGATCTTTGAAATTTATTAAGATATTAAATTAAAATAGTAAAATAAAAATAGAAATTTATTCAAACAAATTTTCTTACATACTAAATAATTATAGTTATTGTTAACTTTCATACGGAATCCTCAGCGCATGAAACCTCATGCTTGACTGAACTTTTTTTTCTTATTTTCGTTACAATATTTTCTATTCGTTTATGTTTTTTTGTTATACATATATTTTTACTGTATGCGTAGCGTATGATTTTCGAATCGTCATTATTTGACCGCCCGCTGATCGGCTGAGAGCTAAGACCGATGCCTTTTTTTTGCCTATTCGTTTCTCGCCGTTTCCCAGTATCTGGAATTACCCGCTCGCCTGTTTTGCCGACCATATGTTTTATTGCTTTGTCCCACCAGTATTGACGTCACCACCCCGTATAGAAAGACACAACCAGAGCTGATAATTGACGACGTTCGAAAATCAAAAAATAATACTAAAGGCGGAACAAAAAACTGTTAGATGGTCGTCGAAAGATCGCTCCACCCACCCTGATTCGTATCATACTGAAAACATTGAAATTTATTTAAAACTCGCGAAATCGAATTTTTCCATGAATTAGACCCCCAAAATACCCCTAATGTGCAAATTTCATCCAAATCGTTAGAGCCATTTCCGAGATAGCCGAAATATATATATATATATATATATATATATATATACAAGAATTGCTCGTTTAAAGATATTAGATAACTTTTTACATAAATTTTTATATAATTAACCAAAATTTATGTTAAAACTTTTTCAGTTTGTGCACTATACGAAAATTATTACCTGAATTCTTTGTTTCCTTCGTGCTAATCCTACAGTAATCACGCCATGTTTAACTAATTCCTCAGCAATCGCCGCTCCAATTCCAGAACTGGCCCCAGTTACTACGGCGATTTTTCCTGACCATTGATCCATTTCTATTTCGTATATTAGTTGACTGAACGCGAATTGTTTAATAATGCACAGTTATTTTGGATCGCGGTAGTATCATCAAGAACAATTTACTCGTACCTACAAAATTTATTAAGTCCTTTAAATTATCTTATCAGTACTTTTGATATAGGTGGAACAGCGACAGTTATTTATCACTTTCGGTTAGAAATGTTGTAGATAACACAACTTACAGACATATATAATTGCTTACTTGAAATTGTTCAATTAAACCGAAAATACACGCATGAATAAATAAAACAAGGAAACGATTAGGAACATCAATAATAGCAGAAATAAAACGTTGCATATATTTAATGATTAATAGCGAAATTCATTGCGTAACATAGTATGCTATAAAAATATTAAAATCACGGGCATTATCAGTTGTAGCCTTTTTGTAGTGATAGGTCTGAATTAGAATAGTTCAAATAGAAATGCCGATAATAATGTAAACTTTTTAATATACAATGCATAGTAAATAATACACGCTTGTACATTAAAAACACAAACACAATCGAATTGATTTTAGAATGAATACTAAACTTACCATTGTGTGAAATAACTCATCTGTTTTTTTACTACCAAATTTATCAATCACCCCCGATTGTCGCAATTTGGTATATCAAAAATTTCTAGTTAACGAATAAAACATACGGCCACTAAAGTCAACCCCGATCTTGTCAAACTGGCACGATGAAATGTGTTTTGTATCAGAATTTGAACATCAGCCTGATTGTTACTAATTAGTGAAGCACCACCATATGCGCTGACGTTATAAGTTTGTATTTAATATCAAGAGGTTCCAAACAATCCAACCTAATCTTAACACTCGGCCTTGGTTTTACGATTTTCCTTCGTTTGGCCGCTCCGTTATTGTCCCTATTATCCGTTTACGTCTGAATCATACTCTTCTTCCTTCTTCACGTTATCGTTTTCATCTCGCTTTATCTCCTTGTTGCCCTCTTCATTCTGACGACGAAGCCGCCTGTGATCCTGACCATATCTTCTTTGAATGTCCATCCCTCGTAAACGAACGCACTTCTTTGTACTCCAATCTGTTAGCACTCAAACTCCCTACTCCTTATTGTGCCTCGTATATCATATATATGTGGTAATTCATTCTACGTCGTATAGAAAATTTACAAGCGAAGCATTATATTCTTTCTAATGTGTCCTCATTTCTCATAATTATACTTCGAAACTGAACTTTTAATTGCAAAATCTACCTCTGCTGCTATATGTACAATTCCAAACAATTTATATTTACAGACATTTTCTAAATGCGTCGTCCTTATTTCAGAAAACAATTCATCCTGCCTTTGTACAACTTTTCTCGTTCCTGTTTAAGAAAACTTTTCGAGGGCATGTCGAATAAGCGGCTTGTTCAGTAGTTAGACACTTCTTCTTCATTTCACCGTCACCGTCCGAAGTTAGGCGATCATCATGGCTATTGTTGATTTTGATTGTACGACCTCTTGTAGTTCGGCTGTGGTACATCCATAGCACCCCCTCATATCTCCTAGCCAGGACATTAGGAATCTTATTTTCAGTAATATATTTAATTCCTTCTGTTTTCAGCCCTCTTGATGCAGTTAGAATTTCCTATCTGATACACTTATAAATTCTTCATTCCCTTCTTTCATTGACTTTTCTCAGACATTCAATAATGTCCATCGCCCGCCTCTCCCAAACAGAATGCTCTCGCTTAATTTTCCTCGTAATTTTACTCCTCTTATTCATAACATCTTTGTAAGTATCTCTTTATTCATTCCTTTTTTTGCGGTCTCAGAAAAATATTTCGAATTCTTCCTCAGGGTTCTTGTCTTAGACTTACTTTGTTTAACACCTACATTCTTAATATCGCTCACCTCTCTTTGAGATTCACCACTATTTTCTTTCAGTCAACGCAATGATTATGGACCAAGCTGCCCGAAATTAGTCAGCAATTTAATAATAAACAGTTTTTTATACGTTTTGTGCTTATTAGAATTTATATTTATTTGGCATTCTCTTATATTCGGCTATTACTAAATTTCCTGCTTTCAGATTAATTTTCTTTCTAACAACTGTCTATAAATGTTGTCCATGCATCTACGCTTCCCTTTTTTCTAATCCTCAACCTCTTGACTTTTTTATTCAGTCTTTCCCGCCTTTCTGACCATTGTTCTCTAATTATCCTCATCTCAGTAGCTCTTGCATTTCGTCCATTTACCACCTTCACTTTAACCATAATTTTCTCCTTTCGTCTCTTTTTTTTGTTTTTGCTCGAACAATCTCTCTATTTTTCTGACCCCACCCAAAAACAGTAGTTTAATTTGTAAAGCCAAACACACTATCTTTCAATATTCCGCTCTTTCCGATGAACTTTTCCATCACCAATTCTTACGCCTGTCCCTTCCTATACTCCGTAACGCATCCTTCATTCTTACGCTTCTCATTATTGTCCCCTTCTATCGTCAAGCTGTAATCGTATTATGATCTAGCTTGTTTTCTTCCTGCTGGTATCTTGAATTGTAATACTGGGTCAATTCTCTCAGTTGACAAGTGCAAAGCAAAATGCACATTATTCGTGGTTTTTAATTTTTTCATTTAGAAATCTTTAGAGCCAGTTCATGTGCAACTCGCTTATGCCAAACAACAAATAATAAAACCTCAGAAAATGCTGTTCTTTCTCGCTCACAGCTAACCGTTATTTTTTACTAAAACACCATAAAACAGAAAATTACTTTTTTTCTTGACATATTTCAGTCAATAAATAGTCAGGGGCGGATTCAGAAAGACATTTTTGGAGAGAGAGGTTATATAATCACGTAGAATTTTCTACGGTAGGCAGTAGATTTGAAAAATACCCCTTGTTTCATAAAGAAAATCAAATAGAGACCTTTATAGAAATTAAAAAATGTTTTAAAAATACATAATCATTTTAAATCCTGTTTTATTTTTTGGAACGAAATTCTTTAACGCGGGCTACTTAAATGGGTGAAATCGTCACGTTACGTCACGTTTCGCTGGATTTTTTTTTCGTAAAAAAAAAAGATTGTTGTGTGCTTATGACCACAAGGCAAAAGTGAAAACTTCATTAAGACGAAGTTAATAATACGAAATACAACTATTTATTTTTCGTTCTATATTCATTAAGGCGAATAATATTTACAATATATGTATAATTATTATAATTGTGTATAAATTATTTTTGTTCTATATTCATTAAGTAATACATACGTACCTTATGTTTAACGCGTAACCAAAATTTACTTCTACCGTATCAAAATTTTTCGTTACCACGCGATAAGAAGTTTTACTTCAAAAATGACACACAATATATAAATCCCATATGAATTAAAACAAAAAAAACAAAAACAAAAAATACGAATCCCGTATGAATTAATTAAAACAAAAACAATAAATAAATCATCAGAAGACTGGTTGAAATGTGCTAACGTCGCACAAAAAAACCACGCCAATTTTTCAAATTCAATAAAATGTACACTTGTTTAGAATTGGGCGTATGCAGCTGACCGTCTACGATGCTTGCTGCTCGAATCTTGATACTCGCTCGATCGCACGCACACACACACACACGCACCCGTATATAATAGGAAGGGACAGAGTGAAGGTCGACTGCTGAACGACGTACAGCGCGGCCAGTTTACTCCTACCGACAAGCTGCGTGTAACACGTAACGTCTAAGGCATAACGCGTAACCAAAATTTTTTTGTACCGTGTCAAAATTTTCCCCTACCGCGCGATAAGAAGTTTTACTTCAATAATAGAAAATAATTGATTAAGATTCCATATTACCATAATAGTCATTTTATTTTAAATATTTATCGTAGAAAATATTTTATTTAAATTTTTTTTCATTTTATCAAGTGTATTTTACCTTTTAAATTTCCACACTTCATTGACAAAAAACCCCATAGTTCCGCTACATCATACCCGAAAGTAGGCAGAAATGATTCGTTTAGGCCAGTGTGCAGGTTGCATATCCATTTGTTGCAGGCACAATTTCTAATAAAATATAACCAAGCCATCCTATAACGTCACAATACTAGTTGAGAGAGCCGAATTAGTACAAACCTGATAAAGATGGTGAAAAATTGAGGCAAATTGTGTGAAATGTGCTAAAAACACAAGATAATGGTGGGAAATAAGAAAAATTAACGAATAAGCGCAATTTTTAATCACTCTCGGCTCACTGCTATCCGCGTCTTCCATAACCGCGAGAGGGTTATCTACACCTTCATTATGTTAAAAAATTTGTATAAATACGAGTACATACATTACAGCGGCGGATGCCCCGGAAAAGTATATATATATAGAAAACTCAAAGTTGAAAAATCACTATGAAAAGAAAACTAGTTACGAAAAAAGTGAATAAGAAGAAGGCGATAAAAACTCTCGAAGATCACGATATCGATAAGTTACCGTTCGAACTACATTTACCTAAAGGATACCAATATTGCGGCCCAAGCACGAGACTCAAAGAGCGATTAGCAAGAGGAGACCGTGGAATAAACGAGGCCTGTCGAGAACACGACACCACATAGAGTATATACAAGGATGATAATCGTCGCGCTGAGGCTGATAAAGTATTAGAAAATAAAGCATGGCAGCGTGTGACAGGGAATAATCGCAGTATCAGTGAAAAAATCGGAACTTGGACCGTTATAAACATGATGAAGTTAAAAAGAAAATTATGTAGCGGATGCTGCGGAAGTAAAGGCGCGAAATCCAAATGAAGCCATATGTAAGAGCCGTACTGGGCAAAGGAAGAAGTCTACAGAAACCTGAAAGCTATCATTTCGCGATTTATTAGCCGCAACTTAAAAAGCCGCGCTTAAGGAAAAAACAATACTGGGCAGAAGCGCGAGAGCCTCAGATGCTGTGAAGGAATTACATATTCGTCACGGACTCCCAGCGTAATACTTATTAATAAGACGGGCGGGGCATTGCCCTTAGTTCCGATACTGGCCGCTCTGGGCGGCATATCAGCGACAATTTCTACCATCTCTAAAGCTATCAAGGACGTGAACGAGGCTAGGAAAATATTTCAATCTGTCAGTGGCGCTACACTAGATAAACAGATCGGTGTAGGAGCCTATCTACGGCCGTACAGAAGCGGATTAGGACTATACATAGCACCGCTCTCGCAGGGGAAAACGGTTTTTCGACATTAACCAGGTTCCCAAAGATCGACCGCTAACTAACACATTGAAAAGTCCGCCTGTCGTTTGCGTGTGCCCTATTTTGGAGGAGTCTTTGACAGAGATAGTCTGCCGGACAAGCCGAGATGTAACGAGTCCGCCGTTATCAATCTAGACTCTATACACGAACTGGGAACGCACTGGACGACGTACACTAAGCGGAGGGACCTGGTCGAGTATTTCGACAGTTTCGGAAATATCTCAACAACTCTCGAGTTGATCGACTATTCTCAGCGCTACCAGCGGGGAGTGTGCATTCGTTATAACAGAAAAGTCAATGAGACGTATAATACCGTCAACTGCGAAGAGCTATGCCCAAGATTTTTATCGAGGGCCTTACCAGCAGCGGGACCAGACTATAATTTATATATATATATATATATATATATATATATATAAATACAGAGGTAACCTACCATACTCGTTACATTAGTAAAAAGACCGTGTTATCCCCATCTCGTCGTACCTATTTCAGGTTAGTAAAGAATGTGTAATTTTGCCTAGGAGACCGCTATTCCTGTTCTCAGAGCTTCGTTACAAAATTAACAACAATGTCGTGGACATGAGCAGAATCCCGGGGCTTACCTTGGTGATAGAGATGCTGCTATCGTTGGAGAATCTTCACTCAGACTACAACTACAGCAGTAGCACATTAAACACGGCGGATTTCAAAGTATTTACACACATAATCGAGCAGGGGTCAGAGTTTTTCATCATTATCCCCCTTCGCTTCATGTTTGAGTTCCTGGAGGACTATAGAAAAAGTATCGTACACGCCACGCAAGAACTGGTACTGATACGAACCAATACAAATACGACAGCGCTATACAATGCGAGTGCTACAGACGCGGAGACGAAGGCAGTTGGGACAATTACCAGCATATCCTGGTATATGCCATTCCTTAAGCCTAACGACAGAGCTAAAGTCTCTCTACTAAATCAAATCAAACGAAGGCGACTTACACCACTACAATTTAGGACATGGGCCCTTTACACACAACCGAGCCTCCCCGATACCACCAATCACAGTTGGATTATAAAAACAACGTCAGTAGTAGAGCGGTCGAGGTACATAATATTAGCATGTCAGAGGGAGAAGCGAGATGCCGTGAAGGCTAGTGCTACCACATTCGATCACCTAAATATTAGAGAACTATGCGCCTACATCAACTCGACAAGGTACCTGTACAAGTCATATATAACAGACTTTGAGAAGAAGAGGCTTACACATCTGTATCTAGCCAATGCGAAATTTAAAGCCGACTACTACGGGCAGGAGATTGTACATCCGGCTATTAGCGCATCGAAGTGGCTCATCACCTGTCCGCTCTTTGGGATGCCGTGCGTCGATCAGAACGAATTTCTGGCTGATAATAGCCCTATTCAGATAACAATAGACTTGAGGACTGCTAAGAATGTCCCCACAAATACAGCAGCGTATGCTCTCATCTACTATGCAAATGGTTGGAGAGCAACATTTTATCGATGCTCTACACCGTTTCTATACCTAACGAAGACTTGCTAAGTCATCTAAGTGCCCCAGCGATAGCTGCGGAATTTGGTAGACGAGTGTACAATATATACTGTTACTTGCCTCCTAACGTAAAGATGGTGAAAGAAATACAGAAGCATATGCCTTGCCTGCAGCATCATGATTACTCATACCCCGACTGTCGATCGCTTACCTTTGCGCGGCCGGTCCTGAAAGAAGATTACGTACAGTGCCACCAGCGACTCTGCTCGACAGCGATACCTTCTAAACAAACAACACAGACAAGTAAGATACGGCTAGCGATACCAATGATGACTCTGATGATGAGTCCTCCTTTGGCTGGATGAAAAAAGTATTCAGCGGTAATGTTGATTAATGTTTTTTTTTATCTTGCAAATTTTTTCGATTGCATTTTGGGTTTTTTCACAACATGTATATATATGTAGTTTTAGAGATTATAACAGTAGTTTTAGTAATAAAGATTTTTCGTTTAAATAATCATTATTTCAAGCTTTAGTTATTAGTAAAAAACAGTGAGCGCGGCTGAAGGTATAAAATTTTAGCGGCTAATTTGCTTCATTCAATAGCAGTAGTGTTAAGAAGCGTGAGAAAGACTGAGAGGAGATAGAATTTCACTACTATGTGGTTTGTAAGAGTACAGTAAAATCAAGCGCGTGAGATATGCGGAAATGAGCAACACCGATGCTAAGCTACCGCTCGCATATTTTTTTTTTTCAAAATGGATTTTTCTATAACTCGTCAATTTCATTCGCCGGTCTAAATAATAATTTTATTCTCTCGGCACTTTGTGGTTTTGTTTTTTTTGCGAAAAATAGTTTCCTTAATTCGGCTAAATTCGCAGCGTATAGCGTTGATAATCTCCTAGTCGCAATATTTTTTAAATTTCCTTTTTTTTCCCCACACAATATTCATAAATTCGTAAAACAAACGTAACAATTGAGGCTAATGTGGTAATATGGGTCGCGAACGCGCAAGTTCAGCGTTTTTTTCATGTTCGCGGAGCTTCAAAAAATCACCATGGCTCGGCCATAACAGACATTCTCGTCAGTAACGATTATGCTCTCCTTCCGTCAACTGGTCCTATCCATTTCGACTCCACGATGAAGACGTTCTCGATAATTTACCTAACTCTCTGCACCATCGTACTTTAAACCAATAATTTTTTCTTGCGTTTTCAGATGCAACAATCCCGAAGTCAACTACGGCTGTGCACCCACGCAGGATCCCCTGGCGGTGAAACGAAGTGAGAGAGGCAATAACGAACAGGAAGCGAACCCCGAGAAAGTATAAATCGACAAAAGCTGACCAGGATCTAATAGTGTTCAAGAAGTTTAGATTTTTAGCCCGCCACATTATCAGGGCGAAAAAACATGAAGCCCGGTTCTCCTTTGTATCATCAGTTAATGACGCGTTGACCAGCGCATCTACCTGGAGGAAAATAAAATCACTTAACAGAAGGCCCACCGACCCTGATCTACATCAAAATCAATAATAACATCATATTAGATACGGCATCAGTTGCATCCATACCAGCAAAGAATTTCTCCACAGCTTCCTCAACGAATTATTATCCATCATCCTTTTTGTCGCAGAAAGACAGGAAAAATAGCATTTCTTTCTCACCTTTCAACAGCATGGTTTAGTACGATCGACTGTTCTCCTTGTCCGAGTTAAATTTTGCTTTGGACAAATAATAATAATAATAATAATAATAATAATAATAATAATCAAAATCAAAATAGCTTTATTATTATTATTATTACATAAATACCATCTATGCGCAAATAATGCGTGAGTGATGGAATATTATTCTAATATCGGATAATTAACATGTGTACAACTATTTACAAACAAAAGCACAAACCTTTATAAAATAACAGTATAAATATAATTTCTTATTAACTTCGCCTAACATTTGCAAGGTAATTGTAATATATAAGAAAACAGTAAAAAAAAATCTCTGAATATCATAATTAAAAAAAAAAAATACAAATGAAATAAAAATGAAATAAGAATTTTATGAAATGTTTAAATGTTTGCTCCATTTATCCACAGAAACCGGACAAGGAACCACGAAATTATTTGCAATGTTATAAAATTATAAACCAACCCATCAGTCAGATACTTTCGTTTTGGATCAAGAAAATACAATTATATAATAAAGATTTAGAATTTACTATCCTTCCCTTAATTTGCTCTAACACTGGTTACTCAAAATTCATGTTCAAAGGTGCATGCACTGATTTCAGGAAATGGTATGATTTGGACGAAAGCCTATGTAATCAAGTTTCAGCTGAAAATATTTTTTAAATGCTTATGGCGTCGTTTATAATTTAGTATATGATACCTAGCTTCAGGTGAAAGTGAATTGAAGGTGGTAGCACCTAAATACCTCACTTGCAATCTTGTATGATATTTGAAGGATTTAGGCATGTGGCAGAGTAAGTATTAGAGGATCTGATGGTACCCCTCAGTAAAGAAATTTCAAACTTGTGTTTATTGTTAATTACAAAATATAGCAAATTTGTTTTGTATAGGGTTTCAACTGTCATAATGTCGTGCTCTATTTCACTGTTATTTCGAAACTGTAACATTTTAAGTACTGCATTATGCAAGACTTTTATAGGTCGAATATGACAACTTGCTGTACCACCCCAGAATTTTATACCGTAGGAAAGGACGGGTTGATAAAACGCCAGGTATAACCGCCGTAGATGCGGAGGAGAGAAATGTTGCTGTAAGTAATGGAACAAATAATTTAATTTTCTCAATTTACAAGCCAGATGAGTTAAATGTTTAGCCCATTAATAATAATAATAATAATAATAATAATAATAATAATAATAATAATATTGCAACACTACAATGCGGGTACACAATAAACTACTGCTATTAAACATTTCTTTCATTATCCCATCAATAGTTCCAATTTTGCCATTTGAACGTTATGAATGTTATAATTTTGCAGTTAGATTCTCATTTTATTTATGAAATATTTGTCAATTTCTGATTAGCAAATATCTTTTTGAAGGAAAAAAATTATAGAAATATTAACAGCTCCTGTGCGAAAATAAATGACGAGGTATTTAAAAATAAAAAACTAAATAAATATATAACTGACAAAATCTATTTATTAAATTACGCAAAAACTATCGCAGCATGAACCAAATTGCTAACAAATTTAAGTCAAATCAAAAAATATCGTAACACAGTGTTAAACTAATCTGATGAAGCAGTTGATAACTGATCGCAATTTATTCCAGTAGTAGCTTCCGATTCCTTCTTATTGAGGTCCATTTCCTCGGCAATCAGTCCCGCTTTATTTAATGATGTTAGACCAGGTTTGAAATATACAAAATAGCATCCTTCTAAAAGAGGTATATGCTTATAAACCATTCATAATAAAGCTACTCAATCGTCTGGTAAAAAAAAAAAAAAAAAAAAGAAAAAGAAAGATATTTATTGGGATCTTTTTTTATGTAATTTTTCTTAATATCGTGTTTTTATTTTGTAACATCGTCCCACAGATCAGGATCGTTCATGATATCTATTAGGTGCTTTCCTGCCAGGCTTGCACAGCTTGGCTGTTTGTTGGCATGATCACTAAAAACGTCTTCAACATGATTCTTTAAATTTGCCGCACAATCGCCTCCTCTAACTGTTCTTCTTTCACCGCATTTCCTCTCGAGTTACTACAAACGTATTCTTCGGGAACTGCAACTACCATCTAAATAAGCAGTATCAATGATAATCAGCCGCTCTCATTATATTGTTCCTATTATCAGATAAACTCATTATCATTGATACTGCTTATTCAGAGTTTATCACCTATGTGCGCCTATCGTTGGAGTCTATACAAAATACATATCTACCGGCATCATATCGTACCTTTAAAACCTACAACGGAATAAATTACTTATTACTGAAGTTTTGTCTAGAGGAATAGTATATTTTACTTTCTAATGGACGGATAACATATTTGGCTAATAACCGCTGCCATTACTGCACAGTACAATACATCATGCTACGGCGTGTCTCTTGGTGTTGTTACGCACATAAATATCTCGGCAAATGCAGGCGAGTTGGCTATACGTTATCCAGTTTACTCATGCTATTGTCTTAAAGTGTATTAAAATAACAAAATATGCACTCCTTCATAACTACTCTCTAGTCCTCTTATCCATTGATAAAACATATAGTGGGTAGGGGGGGGGGGGGGTGAATAAACATGCCGGTGCTATATAGTTTTTATTCTTTCAGACATTTTGATACACAATATGGAAGTCGGTTCAAAAAAAATTTATAAATGTCTGGTCATGTGCGATTTGAATAAAAATTGTGTATTTTTTTAAAAAAGCTTGTCTGGTGTTAAAAATAACGACCATCGAGTTATTTCTTGTTTCTTCGGCATACTTTAATCATACATATACTGATGGATAGGTAGGCAAGGTTAATCAGGTGTCTGATCTTCAATTAAAACACAGAACACATTTTTCAAACCACATTTCATGAGATCATCAAATAAGAATACATTGGCACGCATGCATACTAAGGGATATAGTGACTGGAAACTGCCTTTACACTTTCATTCTCAGTGCATTTTATACAAAAAAAAAGTAGATTCACACGGATGATCCTCTTGCCTCATTACTTTCAAAGTATGCTTATCTATTATTTTTTTATATTTATTCATCTGCGTAGATTTAGCCATTAGGGGAATAAAATGTAGCGAAACGCAGACACAATAAGTGAATAATTTGAACTTGTAAAATAACCGAATAAAAACCGTGTAAATTTTGCCCGAATGCACAATTTTACAAAAGTAAATAAGTGAATAAAAAGTTTACACGCATTGGTGACGTAAAAATGGTAAGTAAAATATAAAAATAACACGGCTAAAAGTCTGATCTTATTGAATAAATAGACCGGAAAAAAATGAAGTGAAATAAAATTAATGTATTGCGACGAAGAGACGAGAGCTAGACTGTTGAAAAAGCATAATGTGTACTTAGTGATATTTTTGGAACTTCTAGCGGGAAAATACAAAATGATATGTATATTTTAAAGTGAGGGAGAGAGCTATTGTTGATACTACAGACACAGATTTTTGACGCTTGTAGAGTTTTGTCTCTGATCGGCCTTATGTTTTCTAAATTATAATGGTCGGTTCAGTTTTCACTTTCGACTGTCACAGTCAAACCTAGGCCAGACGACCTTTGCACCATCAAGCGGCGCATTAATTTCACAACGTTTGCTGGCAATTTCTTTTTTCACGACTTGTTATATTTATTCTCTCTTGCGCCTATAACGGCTTGGTTTTGCCGAACAGAATGTCACTCATTTCCTTTATCGGCTCCATAAATGTAGTCTAACCGTTTTTTTCTTCAAGCGCAAGGCTTTTTTATCTACCTGCCGTCGATGGGAAAGAGAAATTAATGGCAAATGTGCGTTAACGGTCATAAATCAAATCCCATTGACAGGTTTATTGCTGCACCTGGCTGAAAAATGAGAAATTACCACTAGATGTTGTTAGCAAAAGCTTCAATAACACTTTTATTGCCTGTTGTCTGCGGAATAGAGAAAATGCAGGAGATGTTGTGTGGCGATGGGTGGGTCTGGCAGCAATTCGTTTGCCTACCTTCTGTGTCAGAGATAATGTGGCTACTTTATATCGAGCAAAAATCTATCAGTTACCAGCCATCTAGCTTTTGTATAAAGTTGCTACTTGTTCTTGTTCTAGTTTTTATTATATGCAAATTAAATCGTCTCTCACTATGAGTGTTCCTTACGTCGTCTAGATATTTTTGAATAATTATGATAGACGCAATATCAAATTCGTGTTAAAACCTATTGCCAGGCTTCTTAGAGGTATTAGAGAGGTTATGTAACACTGCTAGCCGTGCATAAAGAATAATGCAGTGCTATGACGTCAACCAATCCATACTTCATTAATACCTCGCAACGTCCTGGTCCAATTATATGGACAGCTCTAAGGTTAAAGTAATCGGGCAAAGCCAATGAGAACTAGTACGACACTTGCAGTTGTGTTACCTTCTAGTAGGAGAAGTGGAAATAACGGTATAGATAATAAAACTTCATTGACTGGAGAAGAAATGGTTAAGGGCGGATACATATAGCCACCTTACTAGTATGTCGCTCAAACAAGTACTATCACATAGATGCGAAAGAAAAATTTATCTCATACGATGTGTACAGCTATTTGGTTTGAATGATCTTTGGCAGGCCGTCATCGGCATGCAGCAATACGCCCGTTTTAATCGCCGGTATAAATTTATTCACGCTGTAATAAATGCGTTCGGCAAATGTGTGTGAACAAACCCTGCGATGAATAAGTGTAACCTTTTTTATACTAAAGCCTTGAAGCTGAGTGTTAGAGCGTAGTTTTGCAGACGAATCAAGTTACCGAAATCCTATAGCTCTCAAGGCCGTGCTGTTCTCATCCGTCAATGTATTAACCTGTAAAGAACGCTTTCCCCTATGAAGACATACACTGTTGAACGGTTTAATTGGACGTTGAAAAATTAAACGTGGGCGGAGAGTTTACTTTCACCAGAAATAAGCAGTTGTGTAACAAGTATTGCCTAAGCGTGCATGTAAATATAACAAAAATTCACATAGAACAATTGGCAGGGGAAGGCGTAGTTGGTACTGTAAAGACACCTACAGTTGCTTCGTTCCAGTTTGATTCAGATGGTAACTACAATTTCCGAAGAAAACGTTTGATACACATTACTACTACAGCTAGCGTGGCGACTTGAAAGGAAATGCAACGACTAGAGAATGGAGTTACAGGAGACGCATCTGTGGAAAATTTAAAGGATCATGTTGAACACGTTTTTAGTGATCGTAAAAAAAGGTACATCCAAGCTATATAAGCCTGTAAGGAAAACGCGTGATAAATATTACGAGTATAAATAATCCTGATCATCTGTGGAACGATGTTACAAAGTGATAACACGAGATATTAACATAGATTACATCAGATAGGATCTCTTAATAAACATATAAATGTTGAAAAAATAAAAATTAATTCACATCCGAAAACTTTCTACAGTAAGATCAAACTACTCTGGAAAATATTTATTATACACGGGCGGGTGCTGCAATCAGATACTGAAACAGACAAACTTTCTAATTGTTATTATTGACGCAGTCATTATTCAGCATGCCGGTTCAGTTGCTAAAACAGAGAAGAAATTAACTGAGAACTTGGAAGGAAAACTGCAGCACTGCCCGTATTGGAGCATAAACTTAATATTACTATAAGTTCGGCTACAACTTTAAGTGGAGAAATTTAATCTATGAGGCAGCTCAGGAAAAAAAACTCCAGCGTTTCAGTGCTTTGCAATAAATTGATCACACAAAAATTATAACACATCCATTAAATTATGTTCTAGTATGATAAATACGAGTAAAAAGTGATTTTCGAACGAATACGAAGTAAACCGTTCATATACATTTATTGGTAAAATTTAAACTTATTTCTCTGATTTATTTTCTCTGGTAAAAGCAACAAATTTCGATGGTCCGCGAATAATTTGATTAACTGCACACCGAAAAGAAATAACCAAACATTTATGAAACTTTACATCAATCGGCCAGTAGTAGTTACCGTCAAATCTGATATCTACAAAAAAATAATAATAATAATAATAATAATAACATTAAATTGTTTTCTTGTAAACTAACGTTTAACAACAATAATAAAAATTTATTCTAACTGAATGATGTAGGATAAATATGCAGATGATTTATTACGGAATATTAAACTGTAAACGATGTAAAGATAACGGACATTCCAATTTATTTTTTTTTAGCAAAAAATATATAAATAAAAAGACACAAAAAAGTAAAATAAAATAAACGATTTTTTCCAATATAAATCCAGTTAAAAATAACGTTATAATTTAAGAAACGAATCGAATTTTTGGAACTATTGATTTTCTATTCAAATCTGTTTTTTTTTTTTTTTAAATATAATAACAATTTCATACAGGTTTTTTTTTTTTTTTTAGCATAAAGCCGGGTGTCATATGTAATTACCCGGGGCTGCTACGGCGCCTAGACCCAGTGGAAGTTACAGCAGGCGAAACAGTCTATTGAATGCTGCAAAATTCGAAACAGCCTGGATAGTTTGACAACGGACTTTAAACAAATGCTTTACAGTTGACGAGACCGTGAGCCCCACATAGAGGACAGAAAGACGGAGGAGAAGCCCCTTTAAAGACTTAGGTATGAAACAATGCTGTGTGTCCCAACCGCATTCTCGATAGAATTGAGAATTGTCTACGTGAAATAGGGAGCGGCGGCCACCATGGATCGGTGCTATGCTTTATTGACCTAAACCAGGCTGTTTGATTAGACTACAGTTTACTCTGTTCTTCGGAAAAATATATTTCAATGACTGATGGTTCCAATCGAGACAGTACATCATTGAACAGTGTCGGGCTAGATAATGTTGGCTTAGTAGCCAAGTCAACCTGCTCGTTGCCTGAAACCCCAACATAACCAGAAACCAGTAAGAATGTAACGTATACATTAGATAGCGAAAGTCGGTATATAGCGTTTTTTATTAGGCGTTACAATTGTCTGGAATAAATCAACATAAAGCAATACTTCAAGTGAATGAAGTAAATAAAATAGTCAAACACTAACAACACAATGATGTACTATAATTTAAAAAATATAAAAACACCGACTAGTTTTGGATACTACAATCCATCTTTGTCGTTTGCATAAACAATTAAAACCGTCAACCATAAAATATGTAGTCACCATTAACTAACGAATTTTGGAAACGTAAAAATAAATCACAGTATATCAATGAACGACAAATTATTAATCAATTTAAAATACAAAAACTTAAAAATACAAAAATTTAAAATAAAATCAGCCAATAAGTGAAACATTATATTAAAATTAAAATTGCACGATGTAATATTAAATATTAAATAATGGATTATTGTACGGCAAATTATTATTAATAATGTTATCTCTGTACTTGCGAATATAATAATTTTCAGCAAAGTCAAAACATTTATTGTCTTTATTTATTTTTTAAATTGTTAAGTTCTCTCATTTATGTCGTTACCTATCGTATTTGGCAAAAGTTGACTTGTTACGATATGTCTAGTAATTATTATACACGCATAAAGTTAGAAATAGAATAACGTGGATGATTCCACAAACTAGGTTTGCAATATTAATTTTCACGATGATATTTCTATTTAGCGATCAAATCTGCCACACGAGATTAAAAAAAATCGATTTAATTTGTTAAATCCGCTTTCCACAAATAATGTGTATAAAATAAAACCTTAATAAAACATATAAATACAAAAATACAATTAATTAATATCAAATAGTTTCTAACTAGTGTCAGTTTGCAGTATCTAATTACAGTTAACAGTGAAAGTAATAGTAAATACAAAATAGTGTCGATATGTCAATATTTTTAAACGAAAGTCGATATGTAAAATGTTAAATTACATAAGAATGTATTTATATACGTGTATTTACTATTATTTTCAATAGTAACAGTAATTAGATTCTACGATTATGGTTCTTGTAACCGAAACTAGTCAGAAAATATTTTTACATTAATTAATTGCGTTTTTATATTTATATGTTTTATTAAAATTATTATATTTACGAAATTTGTTTAAATATGGAGCAACTTACAAACTGTAAAAAATGCATGTTAAAAAGTCCAGTAGTGTACCCATGATCTACCGATGTCATGAGGATCATTGGCGCACTCAAGGGGGGTGCCACGGGGCCATTGCTCCACCCAAAAAATCTTCGAAATCTTAATTTCGTTTTATAATGTTTTGTTTTACTCAATTTTTTTTTTAAAACATACATATTTACTTTTTACTTATATTACAAGTATATACTTTTAGCTAATTTTTTAAAAATAAAATTCGTATACTTATCTAATTTGTGCTTATTACAAACATAATGTTACATTTCAATTATTATTATTATTTTTTTTTTTTAAATAAAATTCGTCAGTTTTGTAATTTTTTTAAAAATAATATTCGTTAATTTTGTATTTTTTTTTATTTTTTTTATTTTAATTTACAAATCACGGAAATAGATAGGTACTTAGTCGAGGTACCGAGTTACCACCCCCTAACTCATCTTCTAAATTCTAGCCCCGACCAAAAAAAAATCCTGAGTGCGCCTTTGATGAGGATAGCCCTCATTGTGTAGTATAATGTATAAAATTAGAGGAATATTGTCACTTAAACAATATTAATGTATTTATAATTATAGAAATTGAATTTTATATTGGAATATTAAAATTTTTGAAGAAACATTAAAAAAAGGTTGGATGTCGGAACATCTGCAATAATTTGGAATTATTTTTTATATTATTTATTTTCCTTATAATTATTAACCGTTTCTAATTCTTCATAAATAATATGTTTAAAGTTTAATGAAAAAAAAGCGAACAAAAACATACGAATATACTGGAAAAAGTACAAATGTCTTACGATTACCACACTGTGCCTCGTGTATATATATATATTAATTACAACGTAGTAATTCTTAGGCTACTCCCCATTAGAAAAAATGTCCCAATTTTATGTAACGTTTATTATATTTTATAGGATTTCTGTGATTATGTTATATATATATATATATATACATATACAATATCTTCTTTCTTTTTAATACCATACTCAATTTCTGAGCATAGGCGACTACCTATTGTACGTTCCAGTTATACAGATATAGGTAATGTGTTAATGGCGATTGTTATATGCAACGTTAGCGTATACGTAAGACTACAATTGGAATTAACTGTAAATTTTATCAACATGTACAAATGCATTTCAAGTGTGTCTGCCTACTATGTACCAACTAGCGCGCATATCAGATAGTACATGAGATGGTTTGCCAATGCCTTTCACGTGACTATTAGCGATTATTTAATTATTTTTGTAATAAATTTCTATCGTCGCCCGGAATCGAACTCAGTACCCCCGCGGCGGAAATCAGGTGCTCTAGCAATTGCATTATCTCGTCAACTAAATAAAAATTAATAATTTCCGTTTGATACGGATAATATTATTTTTATTTAAAAGCAAATTATATTGTCTACAAATTTTTAATTCGACAGGTTTATTTACGTCGATCACCACTGATGCCCCAGATAACTTACACGATTTTATAAGTTTAATTACGATAGTTATTTGAAATTCTCCAATTAAAATCTCTTTTTAACAAAATAAAAACAATAGCAAACTTCTTTGTGCAAATATTGATGTTTTTTTTTTTTTATGATTTATTCTACCATTGCTGTTATAAAATTTATTAAAAATCTTCTTCGTAAATTTGATTACTCTATTTTTACTATCGTTGATCACAAAAATTTAAATTTATCAATAAAATTACTCCCGGATATTTCGTTACTTTATATTCTACCATATTTTATTAGTTTTATTTTCGTATTATGAATTTCTTTACTAAACATTATGTAAAATTAGTCTTTATTATGTTAATCTGCAATGGGATCTAAAAACTTTTCTAATTTGCCGTATTATACCGCAACTACTTTTATTTGTGGAAAGATGGACTCTACATGCTTGAATTATTATTGGAAAACGTTTAATTTCCGCTCAGATAATTTAGTCGTATTAGTTATTTATCGTTAATATTTTCTCATAATAAGTACTACATTTTTATTTTATTTTTCCAAATTAAAATCAAATATTTAAATTCATTTTTAATGGTATCCTTTGATTTTCTTTCCTACGTGAGAAGATAAGTTAATTAGGTCTTCTTCAGATTTTTAAAACATGTAATACTAAATCTACCTTTATTAATTTCTTTTCTTTTCTAATACGCTACAAGTGAGATATTTCGCCGAAAAGGTGTTCTATTTAATATTTAATCTTGAAATATCTTTTACGTACGTTTATAAATTATTCATTATTTTATCCTATTATAAAATGTTTATCATGTCCCTCGATCACTTTTTTATTTCTCTTTTTTATGGATTTTTTAACGAGGACATTAGCCCAAAAAGTGGGAAAAAGGAGAAAATAATATTATATTCTTAAATTTTTAAGGATAGAAAATAAAAATAATTCAAGGGCAGGAATGAAAGAAATAGAAGGAAATGAGGGAATGTATAAGAAGTAAAGATGCCTAGTTTTAGTAGAGATAACTAGAAGGACGATCTTTTTCTGTCACGTCTTGCTAACTGCCTTTTGCCATAACCGTTAATCCAAAAAAAAAAAAAAAAAAAGGATTTTCATTCAGTACGCTGAGAAAAAATTTTCACTTCCAAAAAGTTGCCAGGAATTGATAAATTTACATTTCCCATATTCTCAAAATTTTCAAGTTTGCTAAAACACCTCACACAGCCCCTCTCTATTTTCGATTAAACCTTTAAAACATTTCGAACGTATTTTTGAACATATCACTAATTTCTACGCCATAATATTATACAAATGTACATAAATATTTATTTACCAGTTTTTTGCTTTATTTAAATTTAAAATCGTATAATAAGTAAACTTAAAACCACACTAATATAAACAATTATTTAATATTTAATTAGCCGACGCATTTCGAAGACAAGGCTTCATGATCACGGGAATTATTGTAATATATAAAATTAAATAATTGTTTATAGTAGTGTGGTTTTAATTTTACTTATTATACGATAAACTTGAACAATATGTAATATTAACCTTTGTAAATTTAACATAGTTAACTTTATGATTCGTTAATTGAAATAGCCCTATATAAATCAAGTCGAGAATAATCAAAATAAATTTAAAAAATAGCAAAGAGAACAACAAAAACCGACTGGAATATAGAACACAAAATACGATTTTTCGACGAGGAACGAACCGCTCAGAGTTTTTTTCTGCCTGCGCCCTATGCTTACCGAAAACAGTAACGAACTACATTTTTTTAATTCGCGCCTACGCTGCCCCTATCGATTATGTAACACATTTCTGTTCCGAAATAATTTATCATCCGAAAAACTCGTTAACTCTGTTTTGTCGTTGAATTAAAAAAAAAAAAAAAAGAAAAAAGAAAGAAAAACAAATTATTAAATAGCCCGGCGATTAGCGATATTGCCATTCATTTCCGCATTTCTTTGAAAGTTCTGCTAACGGATACAAAATGGGAAGAGAGAGCTTTTGGAAAAATGTTTAAAACGGCGATAAAATTCAATTAAAAGTTTGTTGCAAAAAATTGCCTCTAAATGTATCCGTGTTTTCGGGGCGAACAATGGAACTTCTCAGCCATTCGCTGTTCCGCTAGTCCATTTTATTATCATTATACAGGGGAAGTTTAGCTGCCAGAAGAAGCCTTTAAACTGTACGCGAACAACAACTTTCGTTCAGATTGGTTAAGTACTCGTTGCTCAAAATAGCCGCTAACTTCCTTTGAACACTTCGAAATTCTTTTCTCTCTTTCGAAGAAAAAAAAGAAAAGAAGGGCCTAAATAAACGCTGATTTTGATAAAGTTGCGTTTTTGAAAACGAAACTGTAAAAACATTCTTCCGTACGCTGAGATATTTTGATAATTACTATAGAGCATCGTTTTAATTCTTACCATTTTTTATATCACATTTTTGGGATATTCCGGGAAACGCCAGCTCAGAAAAGTATTTACTCCACTATTCGATAATCTGTTTCCGGGTTTTCACACTTATTTACACGTTCAACGGATTTTAATGGCACTTTGTACCAGTTTATCCATCTTTGTAATATAATAGATGTTATCTCCGTTCGATTTAATTATCGCTGTAATTATACAGATTCTGTAATAACGAGTACTTTTGTTTTTGTTTTTTTTTTTTATGGGCTCGTAGATCTAGGCCTCCATCGGCAAACGATAGGTGGTATAATTAATTAATTAAATCGTAAACCGGTATCGAAAACTGCTGATATAAAAGAGCCAAAGAATCAATCACACAGATCGGGAAGAACAAGGAAGCGAGAATATATATAAGAAATGGATTAAGAAACAGAAAGGCAGAACTTTAGCAAATATAATCAGAAAACACAGAATATAAGAAAACTTGATATTAGAGTCTTAGAGGTGAAGACATTTGGGAAGAGAAACATTAGGGTGACAAAAACGACAGCATAACTAGTACGTTATAACCTATCAAAAAAGGAAAAACAAAAGAGCTCTAAGAAAACCGCACAAGAATTAGAAGAATTAGGTTGAATGGAAAAGTAGGAGTGTGATTTAAGGAGAAAGGGAAAATATCCGACGCCACAATTTAACGTAAAATTTTTTACATAGCAGTTAAAACCGGCAATTTTCTTAAAATATAAACAAGAATGAGCAGCAACGGCCAAAGGGCATCAGCCATATTTAATTACATATCGAGGATGCCGATGTGGCCAACAAATCAACGTGAATACAGCGGTAGAAAGAAAGAGTACAAATAAGAAATAGTGTACGCAAGGAAAATGTGTACAGACTCAACGCACTCATGGGTTAGGTAATCAGATGATTTAAGAAATAACGACTGAAAGAAAATGTAAACAATGGCACACGAAGGATAGTCATTGATATTCTTTTGCAATGATGGAGCAGAACGAAGAAAGTCAAAAAATTTCAGAAACATCAAAAGCAGGTTGAAACATTAATGTAAAAATAGCTCTACATGAAAGAGAAGTAAGGAATTAATTATGAAATGCCTGTTTAATTAAGGAAATATACTTTAGGAGATTAGAGTAGTGGAAGATTAAATAGATTAAATTAAAAATTTATCTTTAATAAGCTTTAAGCCGTTAACGCGCATAGTTGCAAGAGTAACAGAAGTATAAACAAACGTACATGTTGCTAAATATATGTTTAGTAAAAGTTAAAATCGTCATATTTTGCAAAAAAAAAGGTTAAAAATTAATGTTATACATTTTCTAGCCCACATTTACAATGCCATATTAATAAATAAACAATCGAAATACTTTTCGACCCAAGAAATTATATTAAATATAAAATTAATCAAATTCTTAAAGTTAACATTAACCACACGTTTATCCCTCAGAACTCAATGCAGAAACTCCAACCATAACACGTACGAACTAAAACTAATATTAATTAATAAGTATACATCTAATTTGTTAATAATAGTGATATAGCGAAATCATGTTACAATAACAACGAGAAAGATTCTTTATAAGATTATACAAGATGAAACTGAGCCAAGACGAAAAGAGATAAAGTGAATGATAGGGATTTTATTTGGAGCAAAACGCCAGTTTTTGGCAATGGAAGTGTAGGAAGAGATAAATGTCTAGTAGAAATAAATGGCAGGCGCTTAAAAAACGATAATTAAGTCGGCAATTTCCTAAAACATTCTTTATATTTCAATACCTTCTTGTAAAGCTTATCTATCAGTCTAATATTACTCACGTAATAGTACAGCGTTTCCAACATTCCACTTATCAGACGTGACACAAAGAAACAGTTAAAAGAAACGTAAAAATATTATTTATCGACTAATTATAATTAAAATTTTACTTTAAATAAAACGATGATTTCTTTTGAATATAAATTATTCGAAATGCCTGATTTGTATAAATTTATATTAGACGTTTTCGTTCTAAGTGCGATGATAACTTTTTGACAATAATCGTTCGGATCAGAAACACATTACATTATTGCTCTAAGGTATTCATTTATTAATTACCTTTTTATTTTTCATCGTTTCACATTAATTATGTATAATTTATATGTTCCATTTCTGTTTTATTTTTTTTCGAATTTTACGCCGCTTTATTAACATTTAAATTTATTATTAATCTTTTACTCGCTCAATCTCGTAACTCGAATTAATTTATTTTTATTCTCGAAAACTTCACTATTCTCTTTTTTACATTTCACCTTGTCATCTCCTATAGTGTAACCGGTCACCTTAGTAAACATTATAACTGATTTTTCTTTCTTGTCCCTTACTACTGCTGTCAGACTCGACCCAAATCCACCGCGATTGTATACTTTTTAATTCTATTCCACCACTTCCTCTGTACCGTGAATCATAAAAAAAATGGAGTTCTCCTTTTATTCGTCGTAACACGTTGGGTGAGCAATTTTTACTGCAATATAAAAAGTGCGTTTTATTTGATTCGAATGTGAAAAAAGGATACATGCGTTATTAGACTGAGTATGATAACATATCTAAATGCATTATAAACACAACTATGTAGTACATTACCAGAACGGTAGGTTTCCTACTCAAAGCGAATAAAACGCAGTCAACGACATCTTCCGGCTCCAAATATGCGAGGTTGGGTTTTTTCAGTCCAGCAGCATTGAAAATGTTCGTGTCTACTTCGGCCGGATAAATATTCTAGAGGACAATGAGCAAGCGCATATATGAAATAGTTTTTAGAACAAATCAATTTAAGGTTACACGTGTTGTACTTCAATCGAAAAAAATCAAAAAACCTGCTCAACACAAGTTTACAAAATATAAATATTACATCAATGATTATGATGAACTTATACAATGGCTAATAATCAAGTTGCTTACGAAACATTTATTTCATTTCGCCAAGAAAACATATTGAAACTATAGGAGACCAAGGTCCAAGGGATCTGTTTTCGGCGAGACCCAAAAACCCGAGTTCTATATATATACATATATACACATACATATTTATAAACACACGCACAAGCCCCGTACAGGGTCTCTGTTTACAGACGCCATTAAAATAATTAGCGAAACGGTTGATTTAAGTGAGATAACCGTAGATATCGGGAGAACAATGATCTTTTTCCTTAGATTGAGGTTTTAAATATTTTTTCCAGCATTAGGCTTCGTATAAGAAAAATTAACTAACCTGGAAGTAACCGCAGATGTACGTTGCGTAACTCACGAAATTATCGACCAACAGCCCGATACATGTATGTATAGCAGACGCGAAAAGTCCTCCGCAAATGTCTCACTGGGAACGCGGACCCGAACATGACACATTTTCGATGATAAGAAGAAAACAAATCTCAATGTAATAAAGACAAAAAAAACAACAAAAAATAAATAAAAAATAGCATGCTTCATCCAATGCAACTGAGCAAATTCTTCAATTAGCAAGCACGGATAATTCAAAAAAAAAATCAAATAGAAAATGTGGAAAACAACGGTTTGACGGCATGTAACATATAAAATCAACGGCGATTCAAACAGACATCCAAACGTCCAGCTACGATCGAAATATACGAACATTAAAAACTAAAAACCATAACGAAAAAGCGCTGCATACGCATGTGTGCAGGCACGCGCGCGCAGAGATTACCTCACGCGCGTCATCGCACGTCGCAACAAGCCCGCTCACACTAAGACACAAAGATGTTGAAGGAAAACTGATGTCTATCTAGAAAATTTCCCAGTTCGCGAGACCGATCGGCATATGCTTGAGGAATATATATATACATATATATATATATACTTAACACACACGCATACACACATATATATATATATATATTAATTACTACGTAATTCTTAGGTTACCCCCATTAGAAAAAATGTCCCAATTTTATGCAACGTTTGTTATATTTTATAGGATTTCTGTAATTGTTATTATATTCATATGGACCAATTTAGAATTACGTTGTAAATTTTGATTATTTTATACAAAGTATAGAAGAGAAAGAGATAGCAATGTAAGCAAGAGGGGTCTGCGAGGCCAAAATGGCCGAGTTATATATATATGTGTGTGTGTGTGTGTGTGTATACATATGTATATTGATATGAATACCGCCAGAATAGTTAAAATCTGAATCCCTTAAATATTATTTAACAATAATGATAATCAGTTCAGAGAAGTTATAAAAGAAGCAGTTTAATAATTTGATAGACACGAATTCGTGCAATCGTAGAATCGGGGTTAATATTGGTTAAGTTGACCTAGTCGCTCCAATTATCTCGTGTAACATGCAACGATTGGTGTGATTTAGTTTTTGTGATCTGTATTAGACTAGAACAATCGTTTTGCCCGACGATGTGTTTACTTAGACAGCGAAGATATTGCCACCGCGGAGAGTATTTCAATTGCACGGAAAATGTTCAAAACCGTTCGTATAAAACGAACACCCGCCATCTGTGCTATAACGACCATATTTTTATATAAACAAATTAACGTATTCCTTTTTATTTAATTTAATTATTTACTATTCGTAGACTTCAGTTACACACCCAAGTTAAAGCATTGCATGCTTCAAGAGCACCGTGTGTTCGTAGTTTTTTTATTGTCTAAAAAATTTGAAAAATTCTTATTTCAAATTGCTTTGAGAAACTCTAGTGTCTGAATAATAAAAAGTCCCGAGTATTTTGGGGGGATATCTGGATCATCTTTTGAAAGCATTTTGGTACTAATCGGATGCGTTGGTCCTGCAAATTTCAAACCTCTACTTATTTTGATTTTTGTGAATAAATCGATAAAAACAAAAATTCCAAAAATAACTTTTTCCTCAAAAATGGCTAAAAACTGATTTTAATGAAATTTAGACACATCATCATAGCGGTAAATAAAGACTATACTCAGAAAGAGTAACACCCCGTTCGTAATCTTTATAGCAACCATCAGAAACAAGCGATTTTTTCCGAAATTGTAAAATTTTGAAGTTAATCTTTTTTCAAAGTCTTTTTTAATGTAGAATAACCCCTCTCAAACTCACAAATTAATCAAAAAGGTAAATCATATCGCAAAAAAAAAAAAAAAAATTAATTTTTTCGATATAAAAATCGACTTATTTCAATGCTTATATTTTTGAAACAACAGAAAAGAAGCTTATTCAATTAATTTATAAGTGCAAATAACATCAAAATATTCAAAAAACAATAATATGAAAACAATTCTTTTTTTACTAAGATATTGAAATATTCTTAAATTAATTATAAACTATTTTGAGATGTTAATAATTTTAATTAGAGTATCCTTTTAAATTTTAAAACAACTCATTAACATCTCAATATAGTTTATAACTAATTTTTTAATATTTCAATATTTCAATAAAAAAAAAAAAAAAATTTCATATTACTGTTTTGAATATTTTGATGTTATTTATTAAGAAATAAAATTGAATCGAATTGAATTTATAAATTAATCGAATAAGAAGATTCTGTTTGATCTATTATCAGTCAGCCCGCACTAATTGTCCTAGGTAGATAAGTTTTGAATTTTTTCTGGCATGTAGTTCACCAGAAGCATGAGCAACATTAGCAAGTTCCTCTTTACCGGTTTATTCGTATAATTGTCTTCCGTCTAAATATTTAACTATTTTATTATTCCAGTTTGTCGTGAAAACGATTCATTCATGAACCATGATAATTACAGTATACAGTACGATGGCGTTCGTATATTTTGTTGTTGTGACGTTGCTGGAGACCACTGAAGCGTCATGGCTACCGTGTTATTACCCTATTAGAAATACATAATTATTGCTACTCGAGCGCTATTTCAATTTTTTCACTGACACGAATTTCTTTGCCCGCTGTTCTAAACAAGTTCATTTTTTTACAATTATTTCACGAAACCGACAAAATAACGACATTATTTTCATTATGATACCTCGAAAATCTCATCTATTCCGTACGTCCGCACGACTTAAACCGAAACAGCACAAGCTAAATAACAAAATGCATTACCGTAACTTTAATCCGTGAACCGGATATTGACAATTTCCGTCTCAAAATATCGGTCGTAAGCGTTTCGGTGTGTTTCGAAGCAGTGTACCATATTCCAGCATCGCCTTCATTCAGAATTTTTACACCGGCTAAGCTGGAAAATGGTATCATGTGAAATTAATTAAAGCGAATAAAGAGTAGTTCGTGAATTCGTATTTTTCACGTATAGACATAATTCTGATCGCGATGGTTTCTAACTTATCACGAGCGGTCAGCAAAGTCGTTCCGTTTCGGAGTCGTACACGATTGTCACGACTGATCATCAGAATGGTTAAACTATAATTAATGAATAATTGCGAGTGAATCGGCAAAATTTTACACGACTCGTACCTGGTTCTGTGATATCAAGATGTGGACAGGATTAAATACAGAGTGGTTGGTACACTCCGCGTACGACAGAGAGCGGTAACAGAGAATATCATTAAAACTTCACTAGATGGCCACCCATGATCGAGATCGGTCCGGACAGCAAGAAGAAGAAGTTGTTGAGACTAAAAACTACGAGAAAGCGATCTTATTTTAATAGACTTGGGACAAAAAATTGAAATGTAAACTACGAAAATCTCATCACTGATTGCGTTTTCACTCTGAAATTTCAATTCGATCAATCGATATGATATTAACATTCGATATGACCGTTGGATTGTTTCCAAAACCATCGAGATAATTACGATGAACAGTATAATCTGTTTTGAAAAATGTTAACGAGTGAAATGTGAATAGTTTTAACGCAGTTTCTACTAAAGCACAAATTCTTCGTTTAAATCAATGATAGAAAACGTTTTTTTCTCTTTATGGTGGTCCTGTAATAAGCTATTTGACGCCCATCGAAACGATTTTAATTCATTTTAAAAATGAATGTATAATAATCATTCGATCTAACTGTCAACCGTAGCTATTCGAGTAAGAACATAAAAGTATAAATATATTTTAAAATAACTCACGTTAGTTTTTAGTATGTGTATACGGAACTACCAGGAGAAGAAAAGTGGCCAGACCAGGTCTAAGATAGACCATCATAATTAACAAGTTAAAACTCTATATATATATGTATATGTATATGTATATATGTATGTGCTTACTAACGTTTTTCATAACCAACATTCGTAATTTTAAAATAGAATTTTTTCATTAAAATAAATTTTAAATTCAATCGTAAGCTTTTGGAAAATAATTACAAAAAGATATTTTGTAGTCGAATTTTTACGGGAAGAAAATCATTTTATTATTCTCATCCAGAAAAAAAAACAATCAATCTTACAGGCACATGTTTTTAAAAATTACACCTATTATTGATTTACGTTATAAAAACCGCTTAACTTTTTTTACCTGTTAATATTAATTACGTGTCCATCTACGTTTCTACTTTTCATCGATTCTAAAGCTTTACTGGTACACTTCTGCGTAGCAAATACGTTAACTCGAAATATTTTCTCCGCGACGTCCGTGCCTGTAGCCAGAATATACCGATCAATTCTGAATGTGTCACATTTCTAACACTGAAATACGCATTTATCAGAAAAACTCGTTTTCATTTTTCTGCGTGCGGCTGGACGGATAAATACATACATATATATCATAGTCGAAAATGTCAAGAAAGTAAATAAGAAAGAACTGCTAAATGGTAAATATACTCGTAAAAATTGCGTCTGGTTTGAATTTCTTCGTTTTTTGCAGATACAATGAAAACAAAACAACAACAATCTCAAAAATGAAACATAAAATGCCAGTGAATTAAAAGCTGCCCGCTGATGGCGGAGTAGCACTGCCATTTGCCCGGCAGGGGTCTACCCCGCTAGCGTAGTCCACCCAGAACTAAACTAATGTAACAACAAAAGAAAACGCCCAAACAGCAGCAGTCTTTATCACTTTATCAACATCATTTGAACAGCGAACCGCGGAAAGCTCAAGCGAATGCCATCTTTTCAACAGCCTAATAAGCCGTTTTTTATTCAGATTCTTAGCCCGCTTTTATAATTTTAATTATTGTCATTATTTTCATCAGTCGCGACGGATTATTAACGCAATTAAAATTATTACTACATTAATTTTAAATATCACGACAACTAATCAGATTTTTTTGTAAGTATTCATATACAAGATACTCTACAGTTTTATTGATGTGATGCAAACATACGAGTAGTTTGTGTACTGTCATTTGCTGTATTAAAGAAATCGGGGATGTTGCTGTAAATTTCACATTCTGCTAAAATTTGATTTACCGTGATTATTGACATTTTATGCAGTGTAGGCGAGATGTTCCGTTTAATAAGTACTAGTGAATTATCACCGGTGTATGTATCGCTAGCAGCCGGCAAATTGTTATTTCTCCGGCTTGATGATTCTGGCACTTGGACTTCAACGTGTACTGTTGGTTTAATCAGGCGCAGATGATTACCGTGATTAACTCTGGACGTATCGATTATTGTTATAATATGTTATTCCAGAGTCGTCGTACTGATTACTTAAAACAAAGTGTATTATTTGCCAAACTACAGCAGGATATATGTAATATTTTTTACTTCTAGCATGTCAAGTGATTAAATAGGTTTGGTTTTCCGATTTTCGTGTAATAACTATTGGGGTTTCAAAAGGATTGTTTGATTTGAAATGAAGTATGCGTGTAAACATTCTAATTGCGAATTCTCTTTTTTTTTTTTTTTATTTATTTCGAAAATATTTTTTACGCAGATTTAATAAAAAATAAACAGTGTAGATTATGTGTATGTCGGCATTATGCCCACAAACACACATCTAGAACGCGTGTCGGTCTATTGTGCATCGTCTGTACTAGGGGAACTGTATGCTATATATATTAGAAGCTCCATATAATTCTTAACAACTGCAAGATGGTTATAGCAACTGATTTTGTACCCTCTCTCCTGCGGTTAAGTAAAAATAAATTTAATGTGTAATGTTGCATCAGATTTTCGACCAGAATGAAATTTAAATGTATACACTGTGGAGTATTTTTGCAAATGAGGTGATAGATAGGCTAACAAAATCCGATAGTTTTTAAATTTATTTATAATAATATGATCGGCTGGAGAAATTTATTACCACATATATTGAAGAATACACCAAAAATAATGAAATTAAACGATAAACATACGCGTTTATTTATGATAAAAGGAAATATCAAATAGACCGTAGTTCCGCGTGGGGATGGAAGCTTAGACAGTAACCAGATTATTCAGTTAATACGAGTGAAAACGTGACATCTTCGTGCGGCTAAAGAGGATCTTTGAAGCATTATACATGACAATGTACTAGTTGTAGTTTTCTTTTTTTTGTTATGGAAGATATATAGTTTAATACATTTATTTTTGGATAATTAGAGTAGATGCTGCATATCATTATTAAACCATTCCCTATATAATTTCATATTAATCGATATATTTGGTTTTTTTTTCGGACTCGTCCTTGGCATTATGTTACAAATTTAGATTCTGAGGCGATATGAGATGAATCGATAAATGTTTACAGAAGTTTAAGTAAACTGACCAATAGTGAAAAGGTGCAGCCAAAAAAAAAAAAAAAAAAAAAAAAAAAAGGAAGAAAATACAGAGCGGAAGTTAAACTGAAAATTATTTAATCATTCTGTTTTCATTACGATACTTTCTTCAATTGGGATCATTTATTGCCATAAATATTACCTATATAACCAGAATGTAGACAAATAGGCGATCGCGATGTTCGGCATCGAGCAGTACAACTTACGAATTTTAAATATTTCATTACCGCTCAAAAGTATTTTACTCAGCAACTTGTAAACTAAAAGTGTTTAAAAGAAAAGTTACCGACTTCAATAATTGCTCCCAAAATTAATAAATAATTACTTGATAAAAGATATTTCAGAATAATATACTTAAAGGATATATATATATATATATATACTTTTTCTTTAATTCACTTTTTATGTAGTGTCTTTAATATCTATTGTCACTGCGGTCCGATGGTGGCCAGGGTTTAAGGGGTGTGTAACCCAGGTTATTTTCTCCTTAAAATTGACTCTTCTGAAATAGACTATTAAGTCATGTTGCCATAAACGATCTTACGCTTTTTCAATGTCAAGGAAGATGATTATTTGCCATTGATGGCTTTGAAAAGCCGTTAATATTTGCTTCTGTAGGCTGACCAAGTGACTTGATACTGATCTAGCTTTGCGATCTCTGGCTTAATAAGGTGAACGAATATTTTTACCTTTCAGTAGGGAAAAAAACGTCTGTTGACTGTTGCCTCTAGAGTTTTAGACGGAACGCTTAATACGAATCTTAAACGATAATTTTATACTGGTGAGAGACCTTTTTTCTAGTTAAACAGGATAGGAATAAATAAACACTGCCATTTTCCATGAGAATGGAACGTCTCCCGGCTCCCAAATTTAGCTGTATATTTTAAGTGGAAATAACTTGGCATTACCAGAAAGGAGCTTGAGCATAAATGGGTGGACCGAATCATCGCCAGGTGTACGTACCCACTCACTTTTGATATATTATAAAGAGCAAAATCAAGTTCGGAAAACGGAAAAGATCGATTACTCTCATTTCACCGGGAGAAAGTAGATTATCTGCTTCAACAATTTTTTTTACGGATTCGTAAAATTAAAGTAAGTAGGGAACTTCAAAGGAATAAGGTTAAAATTACTACTTAATATTATGTTTGTTAGTAAAAATCTATGGCGGTTGTTATTTTGAGCACCCCTAATAGGAGAGTGGACATTGATACTTTCTAAGAGGAGTCATGGGTGTGGCGATTGCAAGTTATTTAACTAGTGACGCAGTGACACCACTGTTAGATGAAAGATGACATTTACGTATTAACAATGTCATGTTAGGTAAGGAGGAAAACAACGCAGATATGGGAATAGTTTGTAAGAACAAAATCACTGGTGTAGACTGTGCCGGAATTGATACATAAACCGATATTGTTACTCCTCCACAGGCCACCATATGGCCACCATAATCTTTACGGAAAATTTGATGATTAGGAATAAAGGATGGTAGGAGATGCATTTCTTGTAAGTAAATAATCGCACGATTATGAGTAGAAATAAGACATTCCATTGACAAATATTATTGCAGACGCGCCTGCAATTCGGCAGCGTGATAAGTTACTACATCTCCTTCCTATTAACGCTATCCTTACCATTTGATTTATTAGTTGTTTTCCTGTTAAAGTACACGTTCATTGGTTTATGAGCTATGCTCATCTTCTGCCGTGGATTCCTGTAATGCAGTTTTGTATTTCAGTTTCTTAATAATAGTTTAACAACGGTTTCCATCAAGAAAAAAGACTCTTGTCAACATTCACGAAAGGCAAATTGTATTTTCAGTAAATTCTTGCATAGCTGTAATATTTGAGCGTAGAAATAATGACGTGTTGTATGAAGCCTTGGAAGTACTGACAATCGGGGATTAAATTTTATTCGTTGTTTTGAAAGAGGTGCTTAATTTCCTCTGTTGTTTCATTAATTTCGCTTCATCTCCTGTTTCCTTCTTATGAAAATTTCGTTTTCCTACCCTGTTCAGTTGTGCTAATCGAGAAACTTCATTACTTAGACCTTGTGCGCTAAATTGCCCACTGCGGTCGATTATATTTTTACTTTTATCAGCTACGTTGTCTGTTTTGAAGCTGTTGCCTTACGTGCAGCTTCGGGTGTAAGAGGATGAAATTTAATGCAAATAAGTGATTTGTTCATTATTTAGGCGCGGTAAGTTATTAAAATTTATGAGGTGTGGGTTATTTTGAATTGGTTATAAAAATGTTGTTACGATTAGGCGAAAAGGGTTTACATCGTTCAATTGTCCAAGAGATACGCTGATCTAATGACTGAAATTCCATTGATTCTTCTTATGTCCTATTCCGATCGCCGATTGGAGAAGGATTTTTTTTAAACTTATTATAGATGAATCACTCTGGAAGAGATTTCTGGATTATTCGAAATAATATTATCCTATTCTGCAACCGTATTTCGACCGAACGCGTAATTCTCTGTAAGTTCCATGTTAGGTGATTCTTGTTTCTTCGATTTTGTAAACGTAAGAAATGTACTGTGTTCTCTCTAGTTGACTCTGATTAAAAAAGAGTTAGAAATATCTATGCAATTAACTTGGTCTATACGCAGTTCTCTATAACAACTAAGAAAGTAGCAAAGTTCGGAATCTGAGCGATTTACACGAAGAATTACTAGTGGAAACTGAAGCTTTAGAATAGAGAATAAATAGAAGTGGACATTAACATTTAATATTTTGGATGACATGTTGGATAATACTAACCTTACTTGCTGCGTTCTTAATATAAGTTGATTTCCGAATTTTATTGTTTCGCCATTCATAAGAAATGTGTGTTGATGATTTCGATACTTTTTAAAAATATCAAAATTCCATCATTGCTATTTCTAAAACCGGCAGCTGCAATCTTAATTGGGTTATCCGTGTCTGTTATTTTTAAAAATTGTCTCTAATGCAGGAATGACCAATTAATGGAAACATTAGCTCTCGCTTCTCCTGAAACGGAACAAATTTAGTTATAGGAATTATGGAAAGGATTTAATTGATCTTTTTAATTTGTCTGAAAAAGAGGTTGTTACATCAGGCGTGTTAAGAATTTCAGTGTTATTGATTGTAACCTAATTAACAGTATTATTATTATCTCTGCATACACGCCACATAATAAAGAAGGGAAATGATCGTTTATTGAGTTGCTGTTTGGTGGTTGTAAGTGGAATTAAGTTAGAAATATTTTCGATTATCTAGCGATTGTTTGCATCGATTTCGGCGTACTGCTGCGTAACCTTAATCGAGCTTCGCAGGTAGCTGTGTATGCTGTATTTACTGAAACTTAACTTGTACTTGTAGTCTTATTCTTTTACATATCTGAATTACTTTTCGTAACGACTAGAGATGCCGACGACCGTTGCTATGAAGAGCCAGGACTAATGTGGGTTATTTTCTATTACTAGTATATTTGACGATGCGGTTAGCAGTTTTGACGATTTATTAGCTGGTATTGTTAAAAATCGAAGATGAACTCGATAAAACATATTACCACATTTAAAATGAACACCGAAATGAACGCGCTAACACTTCATCGTTTCTTAAAGGAGATATTGTGATTACTCTTAAGCAACATTCATTTTTTTGAAGTCGGCACCGAATTCAAATTGCAACAGTAATTAGAAGCCATTTAATAAGTCTAACCGAATTACAGTTAAATATTTTTTAATATTTTTATAAAAATGAATAATTTTATTGTTATACTCATTAAATGATTTTTAATTATTTTCGAAATTTAAATTTTGTGACAACTCAATAAGTATTAGTATTGTCTTAAAAGAGCAATCATAATAATTCCAAGTATATCAGCTGAATTATCTTTTATCGAATAATTATTTTTTACTCCATAGTACGTTTTTATTAAACTTTTAGAGTAATTCTTAAAGTCGTTTTTTTTTTTTTAAAGCAATTTTTTAGTAATGCATTTAAATTTTATCTACGATTAAATGAATCAAATGATACTTGGACAAATTTACATTGAAAATCTGAAGAAACACACTAAAAAAACTTATGGCTTACATCTCTGTTTCTTTCTTCATATTTTCGCAAAACTTAATCAAAGATAAAATAAGCTTTCATACTTCTTCTATTTCGACGTTCTGACAGCTGTTCAAAATGGTAATATTTCGATGCCATTTGAAGTTAATTTTAAATTTATCAATAACTACACGCTCTATAAAATGAACTACAGCATCCAAAATTCTTTACAATATTCAATAATTCTACTATCTTACTGGTGTAATAGTCCTCTTTAGTTATAATTCCGGCATTATTAATAAGGATATCGATTCCGGCTAAATTTTCGGTCACCCATTGAAATGCTCTATTAATATCTTCATCTACAGTAAGATCGGTTTTGATACTGTAAAATTTGCCGACTGATTTGAATTCTTCCGCTAATTCCTGTAAGCAAAAGAAATAACAGAATATATATTATACTCCGCGGGTCGCACGTCGTGATGGTGTTGAACGGGGGGTCTGAATTCCCCTCGCGAAAAGAATTCATTTTTACCGTAATATTCTTTTATTCAAGAGGGGAAAAAGAAATACATATATATATATATATATATATATATATATATTGTAACGTTAATTCGTTTTTAATTTGAACTCTCAGGGATGTCAGTGCGGCCTCTTAATTACCGTGGATGAAAAAGTTAATTATTTTTATTATTATTACCAAAAAAAAAAGTATTATTTGAATTTATCTACGGTGTATTAATGAAATTTACCTACACCAATCTTTCTGGATCGGTCGGTCGCTGGAAAAGCACAATATTAAATGCGAACAAAAATAAACAAAAAATGGTATAAATTATAGATAAACAAACTGTACGTATTACTGTAATCGGCAACGGATGTCGGTAGCATATGGTTGCAATAAGTTACTGTTCCAAAATGAATGCTTCTCCTGGTGGTTCCTGGTGTTTTCACGTGCCATGTACTGCCGCTAAGCCAGAGGCACAGGATAAAGCACGAAAGGAGTTAATTTCATTTCCTAGCGGAATATCTGAGCAGGTGATGAACATTACGAAGTCATCAGCGAAAAGAGAAAAGCGAATTGGAGCATGGATCTGATCGGCTATGCTATTTATGCCAATATTGAACAGTGTCGGACTGAGGCCGGATCCTTGTGGGACACCATTTTGGAGAAGATGAAGTTGGGAGTGGATGTAGCCTAGATGAACATAGAATTGCCTATGAAGGAGGAAATTTTGGATGAATTTTGCCAAGTGACCGCGAATTTTCCACTTATGCAGCGTTAAAATTATGATGCATCTCCAAATGACGTCGAAAGCTTTGGTGAGATCAAAAAACACAGCTAGAGAATGCAGCTTGAATAGATTCTTTAAAAAATAGCAGCTAGTCTGTTGTCGAGCGACCAGTTCTGAAGCCACACTGGTGTTTGGTGAGCAGAATATCCTTTTCCAATAGCCACATCAAACGATTGTTAACAATTTTTTCAAACACTTTGCAAAGGACAGAAGTGAGTGAAATAGGACGATAGTTTGTAATTAGAAGAGGGTTCTTACTCTGTTTAAGAATGGGAATAACTTCTGCTATTCTCCAGCTGTCGGGGAAAGTATTTGAGAGCCAGATTTCATTGAATATTGATAAAAGCAGATAAAGAGTTGGCTCGGTGGCATTCTGTAGCATAAAGATATGGACACCATCAGGTCCGACATCTGCTGGTTTTGTTTCTTTAATCTCAAGTTGCAGTTCTTCAAAAGTGATCGGTGTGTTGTAAGGAGTTGAAGTCTAGTGGAAGGGATTCTATGCTCAGTTTGTTCGCGGCTACAGAGGGTGAATAGTCGGAATCGCTTGATTGATCAGCTAGAAATTGTGCAAAGGAGTTCGCTATTTCAAGCAAATCTGTACTTATTTTGTTGTTTGTTGATATACTGGTAGGAAAAATTGAGAAAATTTTTCGATCAAGTGATTGAATTTTCTTCCAGACTTTGGATTATGATGTTTTCAAATTAATAGCCTGGACAAATTGTTGCCAGGATTTTCGTTTTGCTTGTTTTAAGACGAATGTAGGAAAAATCAAAAAAGTTTACAGCAAAATAACTGCTCTATACAACAATACCTTTGGCATCAAATCTACAGACAGAAAAATTATATATTCGGCGCTATTTAGGTCCATAATAGAATATGGCAGCACAATCTACTACCCCAAAGAAGATAAAAAAAAGATTAGAAAAGAGCAACGGAAAATATTATTGGGAATTATATCTGCATATAGAACAGTACCGTATACTGCAACCAATATAATTGCAGGAGTATTACCTATTGACCTACAGATACAGCAAAGCAATGAAATTAAAGCAACAAAATCATCAAGCATTACCGAAAAACAAAAAAAAAAGAAAACATAAAGGAAATAAAAATTAAATATAACAACCTCTGGCAAGAGACTCAACACTGAAAAAAAAGGAAGAAGAACCTTTGAACTAATTCCAAATATTGAAGAAAGATTTAAAAATAAGACACTAGAACTTAATTTCTACCTCACTCAATTTTTAACAGGACATGGAAATTTTGGAAAATACCTCAAAAAGTATAAAATAACAGAAAAAGACACACGCATAAACTGTAAAAAAGACATAATAGACACTCCGGATCATACCTTTTTAAGCTGTCCAAACTTCAGTCAAATCAGGATAAAACATAAAATAGAAGAAATCAATGAGAAATGGTTTACCAACCAGAAAAACACAACAACAACGGTGGAATATGTAAATGAAATAATGAAAAACAAAGAGAAGTACATTTAAATAATAAGGTATTAACGTTAAGTCGCGTACTCAATTAATATAATTGTGATGACCTGCGGAACACTGATAAGCGAATACAGCAAAAAGTGATCCTCAGGCCATATTACTGCTGTTGTAAAATTGTATTTTATAATAAATGAATTTAAAAAAAAAAAAAACCAAACAGTGAAGGTGACGTGAGAAGAAGATCAATAGAAAAAAGTTATCCAAACTGTACCAAAAGATCGACCGTTATTGGATTTCTGGCCGTATCCATTCTTCTTAAGTTCTTCTTCTTTCCTTTCCCCTCTTGCTTTCGAAATCAACAATTTCTAATGGTGATACGCATTCTTTTTAGCGTCGATATATGTATATCGGTTCATTCAACCCTAACGGGCAACAGAAATTCCAGGCACGTGCATATTTTCGCTCGCACCACATGTTCCGTTTTTTCTTGTTTTTTAAATTTTCAATTTATTTTTGATTTTATTTTTATATTCAAATTACAATAAGGGTAAAAATTCAGACACTAAAAATGATGTTATAGGATAATATTAAAAATGAGAGAAAAGTAGAAATTTCAATATGAATAGAAGTAGAAAAAATAAAAACAGCTAGCACAAAATCGAATGCGATTATGTTTTTTGCTTTTATTTGTATAAACACAACCTACATAAAAAAGTTCAGTAAAATTTTTCAACCACACGCTCCTCTAGATAATGTTCTGCTAGTGATATTTGTAATATTACATCATTCCAAACAACGGACGGACAAAATATTCAAGGCAACAAAAAAGAATAAACCGCTCACATCAGCTATTATCAGGCTTTACCTAGATCATACACAGCTGACGCATAAGTTCATTCTCGAGACGATTTGTGAAACATGCCCTGGTGAAGGAATTACCATACAACATCTGGTACTATGCTGCTCCAAGTTCACCGCCAACCAACCAACTGCCACGGACCTCAACGCTTTTTTGGACACCAAGAACCTCAATAACATAATCAAATTTCTTAAACGTACAATGCTACACTTAGTTTTATAAAACTATGTACTGTACTGTAACTAGACTAAGTAGATTATAGCCTATGTAGGCAGTAAAAATCTAAATAAATAAATAAAAAAAAAAAAAAACAACGGAAATCCTTTTGGTCTTATCTAATTAGTTAAACAAATTTCTGTTTATTTGTAAATTGATATCAATAAAACTCTAACCAGGGCGTAGATATAGAGCAAGTCACGTCAATCGAATACCTCGGGGCATCACTCTGGATGACAGCTGCACCTCAAAGAAAGAGGTTCGTTCTCGAATTGAGAAGGCTCAAGCAGGGTTTTATAACCATGAGAAATCATTTCACGAGACGTGAATTGAACATTGGTCTAAGGCTGAGATTCCTGAACTGCCACGTATTTTCGATCTTGCAGTATGGTTGCGTAAGCTGGACATTGGATTCCACACCGGAAAAACGCATACATGCTTTCGAAATGTACACCTATCGTCGTATGCTACGGATATCATGGATTCAAAGAATCACGAACAGGGAAGTATTAAATAGAATTGGAAGACAACCCATGCTGTTAAGCTCGGTCAAAGAACGTAAGCTACGGTATCTGGGTCACGTAATGAGAGGCCCTAAGTACGGGATGCTGCGAGTCATCCTAGAAGAAAAAATAGCGGGTAAAAAATCTATCGGATGCCCGCAGAACTCCTGGATGAAAGATTTTCGCCGATGGCTTGGTTGCACATCAATTGAGTTGTTCCACTCCGTTGACTCAAAAGTTGTGCTGGCAACGTGGATCGCCAACCTCCGAGGCGGAGATGGCGCGTGAAGAAGAAGAAGAAAACTCTAACTGAACCCTCTTCTCTTAGAAAGTTTTTAGCTACACCGCTGTAGAATTATCGCAAAAATTTTGATCAAATTTTTAGAAAGAGGATTATATAACTTTAATACCCAAATCCAACCACCCTTACACGGAGTAATTAAAACAAAAAATAACACAAGTCTCGCCTTGAGGACATGAACCCTAGGATGATAATTCCCTTATAATACTTAACGAGGAGTAAATTTTAATTAACTACGGGCCAGTTTCGGTTACAACTACCTTAACGCAAAAACCTAATAGCAAGATTTTCATACAATTATCGGCGTAAGAATGACATAATAATATTCACGGATACCTATATACAAACGAATATTTTTAAATAAAGCGACAACACCGCCTTCTATTTTTTTTGTTTATGTTTATTAAACTATGAAATTCCTAACTATCCAACTCCGTATATAATACAATCTGATTAGAAGCAGTCGACCTTCAATTGAAATTAGCAGTACCGAATTTCGATGGCCACTAACAAAAATGACGTATATACAAATAAATATACACTATACGATGTTTCTTCTTAATACATAGTTAGGGTTGAGCGATGCTGTTTTGTTCAGATAGAACTTGGTTCGAATATTGAAACTGTTCAAAAATTATCACTTGCGTTGGGCTAATGTCTAAATAAATTGTAAAATAAAAAATAAGAAAAATTCGAAGTATTTCCGTCTTACATTATGCCGAGAATAACATTGTTACCAAGAGCTATTCTCGCCTCACCAGGTTGCAGTAAAAATTAATACAAAGATAAATCGAAAGAAATCACCCGGAATTGATGAAATCTCTCCGAGAGTATTATTTGAGCTTTCCTATAAAGGAAAATAATAAAATAAAATACACGAATGTATAACCTTTTCATTTTTTTTTTTTTTGAAGTCGGTGAAACTTAAAAACGATTAAGAAAATAATATCACTGGTAATTAAAACTGATATGTCACGAACAAAATTTTGTCACTGGATCTGTGGTATTAGAAAAAATTTGTCTAGACAGCTCTAAACAATTGCTCACTCGCTACGGCAGTTAGAGATGCGGAGAAATATTTATCAATAGAAACTGTTAAAAATAAATTCGTTCTCGTAAGTAACAGTTCTTTTAAGTGTGATCCGAAATTTTCTTCAAATTTTACAGCGATGCCGAACGATGCAGTTATTTGTTTTTCTGATAATCCTTCAACTTCGATTAAACGTTCGACTTAATTTTCTTTGAAGTCGATTACTTAGCTAAAGGTAGCCCCGAAACCCGATCCGACTCTAATAATAACTTTTAAAATTTTAGTTCTTAAATGTATTATTTAAAACCTTCACATGATCGTACAATTTTATGAGCGACATAAATGTACATTACTAAGAGATGTAAACTGTAGTCGTGAACTTGATCACAAAATTGTGTTCGATAATTCGTTGCCAACCGAATTTTCGTCCTTGGCTAAAATACAAGACCGAAGTTTTCGAGGAAACAGACGGCATAGAAAACAATGTAAAATCAGTGATAAGAATACAAAAATTTGTTTTCGTCTATCAACTATTATTACTCTACCTTTACTCGATTGTTTAAATATTCAGAATTTTTCCGTCAATTTCCTGGAAGAAAGAATTCAGTAAAAAAGTATTAATCCGACTAGACATTGTTAATAGGCAGCAATTAATGTAACAGTGATGACGGACAGAGAAGAGAATCTAAATATAGGAGGCGTATTAAGGATTGGGAAGCTAACAGCAAATGATAATGCAGAATAGAACAAAAAGTGGGAAAATCTCATGGAAACACGTAATCAGCGAGACTACTGTATCATTTGCTAGGAAAGGATAATGTCAAAAAGAAAACCAAAGAAAAGCGAAAACGAAAAGAAAGAAGAAAAAATGATTTGTAGGTTGAATGGAGATAATAACAGAAAGATGAAGCGAAGAAAACTTAAAACGGAACCGGGGGGATTGGAGATTGTATATGAAATGAATAATTATTAAAAAGGATAAATTAAGCATCCCACGCCAAAATCTGAAATTGGAACTTTTACATAACGTCGGAGATTGTAAAAATTTTTGAAAAAGAAGCCCTGAAGGATCAGCAACCCGAGCCCGAACATCAGCCGCTTCGTTACCGTCAATTCTCAAATCTGGAACCTATACGGCAAATGAATATGAATGGAACGAAGGGAAGAAAGAATGCGGATGAGTGATATACGGGTAATAATAAAGTGTCGAACGAATGATCGGGAAGGGAGAATTAAATTGAAGTGCGCTCGTCGAGGAGTCAAAAATAATTATGAGGAAATGAAAATAACGAGCACCTTCGTTAATTCATTCATATGAAAAGAACAGAGACAGAAGGAAGGCGAAAAGATTCAAAAAAAAAAAAAAAGATGGGTTAAAATCTGAAAGAAAAGGGGGAAATTCCCCATCAGCAGTAGTCTAAACGAGGTTACAACTACACGAGAATGATTATTTTTGTTTTTAATGACGATTTTGGAGTAGACGAATTGAAAAGTGAAGATGGAATAAATACTTTGCGAGAATAACAGGGGACGGCAAACCTTAATTGAAATCAGTGATTAGGAAATATATGTGGTACAAAATTTATGTAGAAAAATGTTAATTTCTTCAGCCGTTGAAATTTGAGAGGGAATCATTTTACGGAGTTAATAATTTTTCCGTCAATCTCGCATTGAACAATTTTTTTTCGTTTTTAAATTTTAATTATATACAATATACGGGTTTAAACGAGTGAATACCAGAAAACAAATTGCGCCGTAGTATAGTTTTAAATTTAAAGCATTCTTTACTGTAGCGGAATAATTTTATTCCGTTTTTCTTATTATTTTCAGTTTTTTGTCAGATCAAACATTTCCATTAGTCTTTAAAAAGCCGGTGGTGGTAACGAAAAAAAAAAAAAAAAATACGATTATGCCGAATCAGCTTCTAATTCGGTTAGCAAGAATAGTTTTACACACTAATTGCGTCTTATTTATACCGTACCTGATCGCGCCAGCCTCCAGAATAAACGCAGTAAATTTTCGGTATCAGCCGCTATGGATTAAAAGTAAACATGTCGCCAAGCGAATACATAAGAATAATAAAATGGCATGCTGGTACAGCTACAAAAATGGAAAACGAGCTGGTTGCTAGAAACTGGTTAGAAAACTCCGATACCGATACAAGTTCCAGAAGAAAGTTTATGAAAGCGTAAAAATTTGTAAAAAATTAAAAGGCTCTTAAATAGTATTCAAAATTTTTAAATCCACACGTGAAGTCTCTGATGTTACGTGCTTTTTTATACGCTTCTCTTTAAAACCTTGTTCAAGGACAGTTAGAAAAGGTAAATAAGAACACGCGTAAAACCTTAAACAATATAGGATCCAAGAGGCGGAAGATTTAGCATCGTATAGCACTCAATCCATTAAGACTTGACTTTTTCTAGCTTAGAACTCGGTAGGATGAGCAACAGCGGAAAGAATCAAGCTACGTGTCGTAGCAAGATGCTTTGTCGAATTTGAAAAAAACGCAGCTAGTGCTTAAAGAGGCTGAAATTGTTGCGATTAATAAATAGGAGGTTGTCTAAGAGACAAATTCGGGTCATTTCAAAAGTGTGATGACTGTTCTCTCTTCAGGTGCGAATAACATATTACCGAGCACGACTACCGTAACCTAAATTAATGTAACTCGAACAACAAGCTCTTTCGAAAAAGTCTGGAAAATTCTAGCGCATCGTATGTAATCGTGGTAGACGAATTTTCCAGCAATTATATAAACAAATTAGATGGCTGGATGACAGCGGAAAAAATATCTTTGCATTCCTTTGAGAAGTTCCCCCAAAGGCTGTCAGCCTAACGGCACTAATGCGATTAAACAAGCAGTGACCCGTCTAAATAAATAATGCCGGAAACGTTACGTCTATACTTCCGGAACAGTTTTATTCCGGTTATCCCGCGACTGATGATGCGTTGAATAATTTATAAATCCTCGATGGAGCTGACCTCTGTTCCTTTTCGGGTAACTCTGCATCATCTTATTTTCGGTGGTAGCGACCAAAACTGGTGAACTAATTTTTTTTCGCGATACTTACTTGCAACCGAAAGAAAATCCGGGTACTGCGGTCTTAACAGACCGACTTGGTACCGATTGTGAAGTAAGGAAAGCATTAAACAACATATAGTAGATATACTAGTTTTGTTATCTCATGGGTCAGTGTTGATATAGCGCCATGTTGTGACTTACATTAACCAGAATACAAGGTAATATAGCAAAAGCTCGCCTCCCTCCCCTGAAGTATAATCTGGAGATTAACGGGGTTTAGTGATATTTTTGGTATTTAACGGTACATTAAATTGTACACGCAAAAGCCTGGAAAAAATAAAATTCAAAAATATTGCAATAACTACTAATAATTATTTTTACCACGCGAGAAAAAAAATGAAATAAAGTTTGTTTTTTTTTTGTTTTTTTTTTTTGATATAAATAAACTGTTTCTCGTGGGTTAATTAGGAAAAAACAACAAATTAGGTTATTTAGGCGATAAAATAAAATTTGAATGAATATAATACAATATTACTTAACGAGATAGTAATGCAGCAACGGCTAATAGCTCTGGGGTATTTTAGTGGTCTCCTTTGACGTCACAACAAAAACATTTATGCGCGATTCTTACTATGTACACACACTAGTTTACAGCTTTAAGTATGAGAAGTTTATAGAATAGACAGCATCAACGTACGGACTAGAATAATAAAATAGTAAGTCTTCAGAGGAAAAATTATTATAACGTGTAGGAACACTTGTGAATATATCGTCCGAGCTCTAAATTAAAATCACGCACGGAATCTATTTAGGACAATTGAACAATCAAGTTGAAAATACGGACAAATTAAACATTTTAAATACCTCCGAAATGAGACCCTCTCTGTAGGTGCACTAAAAATATGTAGGCGTACTTTTCCCTATTAGCCCCTACTAAAAAAAACATACCGAATTAAAAAAATGAATAATAATAATGAACTTTCGATTTTCCTACAAGCACTCATGCAGAATAATTTGATAACTCTCCATAAGGCTAAGATTGCGGCTAGTAGTATTATATAGTAGTATATAGATAGATAGTAGTACATGGGCGTCGCCAGCGGGGGGCAGGGGGCAGCTGCCCCCCCCCTGGAGCCTTGAAACTTTTTAATCAACTGGCCATAATGAGTGTTCATAGGCGCGTAATCATGAATAATTTGTCAGAAACCTACGAAAATTATGTTTTAATTAAGATTTTATTTTTGTTTAATAAAATATTAAGCCTTTACAACTTATAAATTTCATTTTTTCTATAACTCATATCCTTTTTCTATCATCTTGCCCCCCCCCGGCGGCTGGAAACTCATCTTGCCCTCCCCCCGGCCCATCGGCTGGCGACGCCCTTGTAGTAGTATGTAGTAGTATATGTAGGATTTTTAGTGCTCTATTGTAGCGAAGAAATGAGCGAAGAAATGAACGAATATATCGCATAGTTGGTAGGGCAGCGAAGTAGAATTCGACAAATGCGGCCAAAATAAAATCAACAACGGATGAATAATGATGTGTCAAAAATATCGGCGGTGTTTTATTATTATTAAGGAAAATATTCCGGGCCCTCAGCTGAGCTATCAGTAATGGTAAAAGGGATTGCAGGGGAAGTGCACTTAAAAGTAATAAATAGTAGAATAAATAATGTACCAACTGGTGGGCGTTAATATTTACTTCGGTAAAATTCTGAAGGAAAAAACTGACGATATTGACGAGCGAGAATAATCGTTTAAATAAAAATATGATACAAATTCATTATTTAAATTTGTTCGTTTATTTTCTTTATTTAGGTGTTTTTTTTTTTTTTTTTGGTTAATTTTTCTCTCTTTTCACAATTATACAAAACTACGAAATAAATTCAATCTGTTATAGTAAGCTAGAAGATCTACCGCAAAATTAAAATAACAAAATTAGCGCAGTTTGTTTGTTAGAAAAGGAATGAATTTTTCTCTTCGTTGATTTAAACAATAATAACGTATAAAAACAGGTAGGGCGACAGAAGACCATTAAAAGTCGATTTCACTACTCAACAATGACGAAGAGCCCCAGGATGAAACCAGCTAAAGCGCATCATTATGTTGCCAACCTTATATGAAAAATAAGATAGGAATTATTAGTTGCTTATCTGAAAATGTAAAAATATAGGATAACCCGCCGTCCCCGTTGTATACAGAATTCAAGTTGTATTCGATTTTGCAAGAAAAACCCGCGGTGTCCTCGTAACTTTCATACAGAAGCACATTGTAATAAGTCTTTCGGATGGTGCGTAAAATACGACTATTATTCTTTTTTAATCGTAAAAATTGAATACAATGTAAATTTAAATAAGGACACTTTTTTAGCTACCGAGATTGGTTGTAAGTAAAAATCATTAGAAAATTTTGATGCATTTCTTCGTGGCGGACAACATTTTACATTGAGCCCAGCCATAAGCACATCCATGTCAAAAATATTCAAAGCAACACGCAATACGAACCCAAATCGGAGGAGAACTTTATATCCTAATTTTTACAAGCCAGCTACCGTGCCGTACTTGATTGGGCAATTCGCTTGATTAGGACCTGGTTCGATCGCACATTAACACTTTCAAAAATTTCATTTGAGCTGGATTAATTTCCGTGGTCGACGCGACCAAAATAAAAAATTACAACGCTCTGGATTGTTTAAAAATTACCACTTTGCACGGTGCGCGCTTATTCGAATTTTCCGCCTCCAAATCTCCTACAAACCGTGTAAACATAATTCTTTTTACGCATAACTCTATGTATACATAAACGTTTCTTTTTTTTTCCCCCTTCAAAGCTGCCCCCGCATTTCCTCAAAACGTTTCTCAATAATTATGTAACAGTAAATGACATCAATATTGGCACGCATAAAAAACAAACCGCGATAACAACGGTGCAAAAGTACTACGCATAGAGTTATCATTTTAACAATACTTTCATATATATTCGTTAACGACACGAAAATATGGCGGCAACGTATAGCGTTAAATCAGGGGCGGATCCAGAAGGACACTGGTGGAGGATTATATAATTACGTAAAATCTTCTACGGTGGGCAGTAGATTTGAGAAATTCTCCCCCCTTGTTTCATAAAGAAAATCAAATAGTGACCTTTATGGAAATTCATAAAAATGTTTTAAAAATACATAATTATTACAATTTTTAAATTAACTTTTGTTTTATTTTTAGTTATGAAAAAAATAAAACGAAATTATAAAATTATACCTTAAATATGATAGTTTAGAAATAGTGAGAAAGTACTTCTTTTTTATTTTTGTTAGTAATCCGATCCGAATTCTTTTTGTTCGTGAGCAAGTTTAAATATAATATATATTTCTCATTGAACTCTATTTTAAATTAAAATTACAAAATAATAATTAAAAATAAATAAAAATGGGAAAAGATCGACGACAGTTGTGTTTAAAATAGAATAAAAAAGAAACATTAATAGTTTTACTAGAAAATAGAATTAAATATTAGCTATTAAAATCCGTAGGTATAATACAAATCTTTTATAGCATAAATTATGTTTCTCCGTTATAACAAATTTTTTCATAGAGGCTTTGGTTCTTTAAGGAGGAAATGTCCCCTACCCCCCCCCCCCCCGTGGATCCGCCACTAGTTAAATTGTAATTATAAAATTTACAAGTTAATTCGAAATATCGCTGCGCATTACACTCCATTTTTTCAAATACAGAAGCCTACTACAAATTGAAAAATATGAAAATTGCAAAAAACATCTAACACACATAATGTACTCGATTAATCGCAATACACAATGGCGTGTAGGTTTACACCTATATATGTTATTTAGTAAAACAGTTTAGGTAGAAATCGTGATATCGAGTTTCATCGTAAATAGTAAAAAAAAAAAAAAAATAAAGGGAAGGAATTATAGACAAATGTCAACAGTATGGTGACATGTAACGTAACACACGTGATATTTCGACACCTTTATTTTTAAAGTAACCGAATATGTCAAATGAAATCCGAAAGAAGAAGCTTTCATTTCATCGACCGAAGAACAGAATTTTTATAATAGATCACATTAAAATAAATAAATATCACGATTTAAACGGTCGGATTGACCGAACTGAAAAATTTTGTTAGCCCGCTCAGCCTGAACGAATCTTTAAAATAATTTAGATAGAAGATGATCTGAGATGAGATTACATTTGAGATACGAAACAGTAACAGTTTCTTAAGGTTTCGATATATGGAAAACGAGAGTGTGTGTGTGTGTAATTACGCAGCAGTATAATATCCATTTTCCGCTAATCAACAATAACTGAACGAAAAAATAACGACACGGTAGGTTTTTAGCCCTAGCAGAATCGATTCTAAAACGCTAGTTTAAAAAAAGAAAATATTTTTAGATAAATATTTAAATATTCTCCAAAAGTAACGTGACGCTATAAATACATATATAGAAACTCGATGCTTCGGATCTCGTCGAAACCAGCGGAGCAAATGGTCTTCTATGGTTGTTGTAGAGATTTCGTTTTTAATATATCGTTTTGTTATTGTTTTTTCATGTAATCAATACGAAAACATTATATAAAAAAAACGGTACGGAATATTTGAGTATTTTCGATCATTGTCGTAATCGTTAAATTCTGAAAACCGCAGAATCCGTATAACTTATTATATATAGATATTCTGAATAGTTAATATTCACTAACCGCAGTGTTGTAAAACACACCATTTAATTGACTCAGCGCAGCCACACATTACACATAAAAAAATTTTCGTTTATGCGCATATGTGAAATATTTTTAAAATACTTTTAAAATATTTTTACTTTTCGGAATAAGATTAAATTTTATAAACACGTGAATAGGAATTTTTGGGAACACCCGAATTGCGCACCAACACTTCACACCGTGACAAGTCGGGCTCGAATTGCGCACCGCTTTAAAAATAGAATACTCCGGATTTTATAAAATCGACGAAGGAATAAAATCAGTTAAAGTGTCGTTCTTTCAGTGACTTCCAAAATGTCTTATATCGATGGCGGGGGGGGGGGGGGACGTTTGCTATTTGGAATAACATTTCGGTTGCCTGGAAAAAACCTCCTTAACGGTTTGCGAAAAATAGGCTATCATCCCGTTAGCAGTTCGGTTCTTATTCTAAATATTTTTAACAACCTCTAGGGAACATACACATATTTAAAGAAATGTTGCATAAAATAGAATAATTTTTTGCGCGAATATTATATAAAATAATGTGTAAATTACAATAATTTCCAACTGAATATACTTCAGTGCACGGCATATTATATTTCATGAAGCTTCTGTTTCACATTAATACAAAAAAAGATTAATATCAGCTGATTAATGTACACAAAATACAAATGTGATGACCGTGTGAAATTTTCGAGTTCGACAAATTAGAGGCATCTATTATTGTAACAACCGAAAGATAAAAGATCATAAATGTAAATAGACCGTTAAATGTAAAATTACTGAAGGTTGAACTAATGGGGAAATTGCAAAAGCCAGAATGAATTTTTAATGATTATAAATAAGAACATAAATATGTATCATAGTTATTTATCAAAAGTAGTATATAATATTTGTTTCGTAAACGAAAACTAAAACTGGAAGTTTAAACAATTAGTATATATTTTTTTAATTAACCTGGCGTATTCTGAAATATTTTTTAATAAACCGTCGTCATTATAGGGGAAATATTTTTAATACATAAATCAGCGTATTTATTTTTTAAGTATACGATGCGTAAAAATGTTCAAAGCCATTGAACATTCAAATGTTATAAAGCGGCCATCAGTTTTGGAACCACCGAGTCCAACAAATATCATGGTCCCGGTCCCGTTTTCGTTGGTTTTTTTATATTTCATACCGGCAAACTTCCGGTGCGCAATTCGAGTGTCACCGAATTTTCCGGTAACTGAAAATCTTAACGAAAAACAATTTTTACGTCAAGTTTGCGCAGTTTCTTCGTGTCACTCCTTTTTTTTTTTTTTTTTTTGACAAAATCTTTTACAACTTATGAAAATATTTCTAAAAAAAAGGGGGAAAATTTTCACAAAAATAAAGTAAAAAAATGAATTTACCCGAGGAGATTATTTTTAGAAATTCGACAAAGTACTACAACGTAGAGAAAGAAATGCAACATTGAATAAAATACATAAAATACGTGTTTCAATGTATTCGGAAAAAAGTCATCTTTTACTGCTGCCGGAATGCCGGAATGAAAGTCTTCCATAATTATTTCAGAAATGAAAATACCTTCCATCGGAATTACACACTATACAGAGGAATTCGTAATTATAAAAATTTCTCCGCCCTAATCATAATTATGCAAAACGCAATATCATGAATTATCTACCTTCAATTTATCCTCCCGGCGAGCCAGTCCAACGGTAATTACTCCTCTTTTGACCAGCTCTCTCGCAATAGCCGCGCCAATTCCGGAACTTGCTCCGGTTACTACAGCCACTTTACCGTTCCAACGTTCCATTTCGAAAAGGTTAAGCGTGAATTTTCTAATGTGCTCGAGAGTAGTAAAATTAAAAACGAACTAACAACAGTAACAGTTTCAGAAATTTTGTGGTTAACGATAAAAAAAAACAAAAAGAACAAAACCGAACGTTAATTTTGTCGTTAAGCTAGCGGTTTGGCCACAAAGTTTTCTCACAATTACTCTACGCGTCCACAAACACCACACAATGCGTGTAAAAGAAACACACCGGCGCAGATAAAATATGTGAACTAGTCAGTTATTATAAGTGACCGTCGTACAGAGCGACGACTGCTTTCTTATCAATTCAACACGACAAAACCTGTTCGACTTCCGTGTGTGTAGTTGTTTAGAAATATTTAAACTAACACTCTTCGCTTTATTCCGGTCAATTACCGGTTTAATTTGAAAACCCGGGAACTGACGACCGAACGTTTAACATACCGATGTTCCGCCCGCAGAAAGCGAACTTTTCCCTGCTTTGACCCAATGGTTTTTAGAGTTGTTAGGGCCCTCAACTTCCGTCATTATGCAGGTCCTCAGTTCGATACCCTAGGCGGCGATAGAAATTATGTGATAATTAAATAATCGCTAATAGGATCATACGGAAGACAATGATGAACACGCGTACCATTATACGAACACACTAGGTGGTGTATAGTAGACGATACACTTAGGACTGAAATATTATTGCGATAAATCAGACATTTACAATTGCAGATGTAGTGTTGCATGCGCTAGCGCATATTGCAATTGCCGTGAACACTATGTACCTACGCCTGTGAGACTACGCCCGCAGAAACAGAATATGACACTACAAAAAGAAAAGTATGTTAATAAAAGAACTGGCATCGGTTTAAAATCGCGTGCTCGCCGAATAACCCTTAAAACTCCTAAAAATAAATTAATTTAATGTGCGATTAACCTTGCAAAATAACTCCTAAAACTACCTGTTTAACTTAATATATGACTAGCGTTGCAAAAATCGGTCAGGCAGTATTACAAAATGTATATCCTCTCTTAACCGTCTTTCGTGAAAAGCACCTTGCTTATTTAAAAGACCCTAGATCAGATTTGATTTAACACAATTCTCGCAAGTCTAAATTCTCCATCAGTATTATCCCAACTGCGTTACACTGGCAGCTTTTAAAAAATTCGAAACAGATCACGCCTATTAAAATGCGAGATTTTTTTTCCATATCGAGTAAAACCAAAGTCTTAACATTCGGGCTAGCCAAACGTGAGAATTAACGATTAAAAAAAGGGAATTATCGGCTACGTTCGGTATCGCCCTAAATGACACAAACGGACAAAAAAGCGCATTCGGAAAGCAACAAAAGTATTTTTTTTTTTTTTTTTTGGGGCTTGCCAACCGGGGACCTTTACCCAGAAAACATTATAATAGGAAGGAGTTATTTATATCTTCATACGATATCAAATGTTACCAGAAGAAAGGAACAAATAATAGGAACAATCTGTGGAGAGAGAAGAGATAAAATACATAACAGGCTCAATATGGAGTAGGAAGACCAAGTCTCAGCTAAAGTAGAAAGCAGAACACTCAGCAGAATGAGATGAACTCTTAATAAACACATGGTCCGCATCGCAAACATGCTCTTCGTTAGAGAGGACAATATGGAGAGTCAACCAACGAAAAACGAAAATGGGAGGAAGATAATAAAGTATAGAGCTTAAAAGCGCAAGCGAATAACGGAGAGAACAAGAAAAAAATAATAGCAGATGATATGCAATAAGTGTCGTTAAAAATAATAAACGGAATCAACCTCGTCGTGCAAACCTGCATGAAAGCGAGCTCTAGAACGACCGAAGAAACGCTGTATAGATGTAATTCGAAAATTTAGAGCAAACTAGTGGGTGGAGAAAGCTTTTTAACGATAGACTCTAACGGTTAAAGAAGAAGAAAAAGAACCGTTTAGCTGTGAAACTTTCAAAAACTCTCCTCTGTAATTCTACCGCCCCTAAGAAATGAAATCGAATTATCCTCTCCGACTGCAATTATTGAACATACTATTTAAACGCTATTTCAGTCACAATACTTATCCAGATTCCGGTACCAAGCTATCAACTACACTCATCAAATTTCTACTCTGATTAGAGATCTTAAACGGCGCTGTGAACAATCAGTACTCTCCTTTTACCATTCGTTCGACAACATTAACAATACGCTTCGTGAGCTTAATCGAACGAATTGAATAATCGAGCATCACATTAATAAATAGAGTTGTAAATCGCTCAAACTCACGCTTATCTATCGCTCGTTATATTTTTCCACGACCGTTCTCACTGCGCCGCATTTAACCACTTTTTCACATACTTTAAGAGATCTTTTCAGTGCGACTCTTCCTTCCCGAGTTCCCCAGCAAGCCGCACTTAAGTTCTTAATGATTTTCCTCACATTGCGAACGGCTTTCCTCGGACAAATTAATTTTTTTTTCCAATATTTTTCATTTTATTTAATCCTATTTTATCGTATCTCCTATCTGGACCAGGAAACCCTCGATGTAGCTAATGTGAGGCTGATCAATCAAAAAGTAGCGCCTAGCTATAAAATCAACTTCTCTAAAGACGTTACACATATCAAATCATCACATTTACCGTTGTAGCTTGATAGAAAATGGTGTAAATAAGCGTATTTAAAAATACTCGGCCCGTTTATCTGAATCACATTGAACCGCTATTAGCAGTAGTCAGATTTATTAGCGGAATCCTGTAAATCCGAATAAAGTTTTAATTCTGTATGTTTATTTTTATTTTTTTAATTTTTCTCGATCTTTTCGTGAAATTTCACCGCAGAATTTGTGTGAAGTCTACGAGCGAAATTCTGTAAATAAATTTTCGGATACGTCGAAGTCGTAGGATTCTATGCACACTATCCTTATGCGTTATCAAGTAATTTGTATGCAGGTTACGCATATTCGAGTGTCGCGACAGTGTTGCAACTACGTTGAATATTTAGCAGCAAGACGTTCGGTTAGGCGCAGTTTCGAATATTAGGTAAATTATTCAGCAGAGACATATTTGCCGGGGAAAGAGCCATCTTCGGCTGGCATGTAAAGCTAGTGTTATCATAATTATGATAATAATTGCCTTTCGGTTATATTAGAACGGTCGCGGCCTCTTAACCGAACTAGGTAACATGTTAATATTGAATGTTTATGTTTCTCTTCGGAGCCTGAGGAGCGAACCTGTTTCGAATTAATTGCTGCTATTATCGTACCACTTGAGCTCCCGGACTCCAAATTTAACCAACTCGTCGTCTTCGCAACTTTTTCTCTTATTAACTTTTGCGCTACGGCTAATAATTTGTTAACGAACTTTAATCTCTGCTCGTTATTAAGAACTTGGCCGGAACTTTGCTAACGATATGCTTCCTCAAGCGAAAATTCGGTGGAGCCGCACATACGAAAAAACTTTTAACTACCGAACTAATTAGAGCTATTAATAAAATACTATTTAGTGTTATTAATAAAATCTTTTCGGCATTTTCAATAAAATAGTCTCCAAATTTTATTGACAATATATGCGCACGCCTTCCTATTGCTTCATTTGAACAATATTCGATGAACAACATTTTTGAAATGTTGGAAGAATTTTAAGTTGACCGCTTGCATAAATTTCGTGCTTCGTAACGAATTAGACCGATGATTCGAAATAGCTATCCCTCGAGTTGCGTTTAATGAAAAGTATTTCTCGGAATAAAACTCGAAAAAAATTAAAAAATACATTTAAATCCGAGACAGCAATAAATTTAATAAACCAATATATTTCGTGACGACTGTTTCAGATATGAAAAGATTACAAATGTTTCATTTTCATTGTAACATAACGACTATTAAAAATTTTATATGCTGACTCGTATGTTGATTTTTATAAAAATGTTAAGGGAAATGTGAAACGACTACGCGGAAGTAATCTCTCCTCACGTTATTGCGGATAGGAAGTGGAAAATAGGAAAGAATAATATTTTACGGAATTTCAGTTTATTCTTCTAATCGCGGTACCATCGAAGAGTACCGGCGTAAAGTAAATTCTTACGTAAAAAGACGGAACAATTTTGAAAAGCTCAAACTTTAGAAACGACCGGAATCACCTGTCTGATAAATTTACGGTTCGCGCGACATCTTCAAAATTAACAAGTTGAAAGAAATTCGCGAAATTCATTTAAAGTTTTGCTAATACGGAAAGTTTTTTAAAAATTCAAATTTTAACGAATTTAAATTCTGTTAATTTTATAGAGCGCCAAAATTTTTACGCAAATTAAATTTCACGTTTTAATTTGTAGCTTTTACGAAGTTTTTTCAATAACGAAATTTTTTAGAAAAATCTAAAGAAGCCGGTAATATTATTATATAATATATTGCTATTTCAGAAGTTATCAAAATTATTTAAACGGTTATTTAGAATAATTTCTTCGAAATATTTCTAATAAAGTTTAGAATAGCAGACGGAAGAAATTATTGTTTCACTCTATAATACCGAAAACACGCGGTACAGCAATTTTGGTAATGAAACTTAATCAAAAAAGTCAGTAGCGTGTAGTGCGATCTAAAGAAACAAAGTAAAAATTGTTTTTTATTTATCATTTAATGTAAAAAGCAGGACGTGAATGATGGAAAAAATCCGATGTATGGATTTAAAATTTAAAAAAAACTGTGAACGAATGTGACAATGAGCGAAAATCAAAAATCAAAACGAATTGAAAATATTGAACGAGGGATAGAAGCATTCGAGAATGATATAATAGGCTATGCGCTTTAAAAACTAGTTTAGCTTCTAAGCATACTACTTTAAAGCCATGCATTAGATTTGGAGCAGTTGCAGACGCTGATCATGTGTTTCCAGGATGTAATTTCAGACAAAGCGAGTACTTATTTAATACAAAAAAGTGGAGCGTCCCCATTACCTTGGATGGCACAATTATGAAATTAAAAGGAAGTAAAATCTTCAAACAAAAATTTATACATTACATGAAAATTGTTTTGTTGTTCTTGCATTTTTTCTCTTTTGTTTTTGTAAAAGAAAAATGTATGCAATCTGACCGGTTCTGATGATCTGAACAACTTCTTTAAGTGCAAAGTTGTGTTCAGTATTCCCCAACTTTCTAAAACTTTACACTCTCTAATATTGCTCAAGTTATCTAATTACACTTTAGATAGTGCAGCAATTACCGTATTCCTTCGAATTTAAGACGATTACTAGGAAAATTAAGAAAAAGCGTATTTGGAAGAAAGGGACTTGAAATACACACTTCCAACTTGCTGCGGTTCAGGATGGTACATTAACACATTCTGTGCGTAATCTATCAATATCATCAAACAGTTAGATTCTCTTAATTTCTCGGTACTTTTCCTCATGTTGACCATTAGTCAGTTGTGTTAAGTATTTGCAATATTCTTCCAATACAGCTTGCTATTCTTCATCTCTGACGTGTTAATTGTAATTACTAACGAGTTTGCAACAGACGTCACATAAATCATATGTGGGTTTCATAGTGATGATGTATAGAAGTTTTCCATAACTGTTGGAATGCTCATAATTTCATGACACTCGAATAACAGGTTGGCAGCTGTTTACATTTATCGTTGATAAAAAGTAGATTTATTTTCGTTGGATGGTATTTTATAAAAAAAGGTTAATACTTGCAACGATTAGGTAAAAGGCAAAGTGATAGCTACAGACTCTACATATCGACGAATAAATGCAACAATTTCTTTCACTTCTTCATCGGAAATAACACCCTTACGATTTTCACTCGGTTAAATAAGCCGACTTCATATATTCGAATACCACCACATTCGTTAAAGTGAGTGATAATATTTCTAAAAATCGTTTAATACCGACCACTTGTACACAAATAAAAAGAATTTGCTACATACTAACGCACCATGAAAATAATATCATTAAGACGTCCTCGAATTTAAGACGCACCTATTATTTTAGCCCTTTAATCGAGTAAAAAATGTGAGTCTTAAATTCGAAGGAATACGATATATGTATAACATACTGGCGAACACAGTAGACTTCATTAATTGGAGATGGAAGTGTGCCTTCCAACTCTTAATGCTCACCAACAACTGAATTTCATTCCCTTTTAATCCATCAGATATACAAAATGTTGCAAAGTATTCTTTTATCTTCTTTCAATTTTTCTTTTGAAAAATAACGAAAACAACTGAACCGCTAAATATTAAGAATTTTCAGTAACACGTTGAAATTACAACAGCAGACTGGTAGAAACAGTAATACAGAATTAAAATTTATATTCAGACCGTTCATAGGAAATTCTGACGGACAAGTAGCATTCAGAAACAGTTCGTTTTGCATTGTGGTAGTGTCGGTGGCGGGGGGATACGAAAATATTTTTACAAATATACATATATGTATATATACATATGTATGCGTGTGTGTGTGTTATTATGAAATACATTCATTTATAAATAATACACTAAAGCCTTGCAGTCAATTATTGTACATGTAATATTTGAACACTGCAATAAAAACAAATAAAAAATAGTCGTTTCCATATGGAATTCATAAAAATTTTAATTTTCTTTTCCCCTTTTGTCGAAAATTGAAAAGAAATCTGAATTTATTCTCTAAATTTCGGTCCATTTAATTCAAAGGCAGTTATTATTCCGCAGACATTTGGGCAGTGACCCGGAAACCCCCCTCAGATAGGGCACCTTTGTCCTATAACAAAAAAAATCGAAATACATTATTCAGAAGAGAACTACAAAAACACATTAAGACATCTACTTAAAAGCGAATACATCTGCTCACATTAATAAACTTTTCTAAATTGCCAATCTAATAATCGTTAGTTCGCTGCACTACCGCTTTCGTACCGCTTTTTATTACAGTCGACGGATTTTCGCTAGATTTCGATAAGCGTATTTATAAATTAGACGCGTGAATTTCGCTATGATAAAATAGCGCTGGCGTAGTCTGACAGCTGCGCAGTGAAAAATGTACAGCATACAACGCGCATGTAGCTCACTCAAAGTGGTGAAGTACCTGGTTCATTAAACACTTCCATTTGTTTACCTGTGTACGCGTTTGTTGTTTTTGTGTACATGCTTTTTAATGCGTTCTTAGTGGTTGACTAATGTCGGAGAAGTACGCACAGCGTCTGGCGAATAAAATATGAAAGACAAACAGATTGTCGAATTGAAATTCAAATGTTAGTCGACACGGCGTTCTGCACGGTAAGCATTTTCCTTCGTATCGACGTCTCGGATCTCTACTGGCAATCTAAAAGCTGCCTCTTTGAACAGGTTAATCTCTGCTGCGAGAGAGTTCTTTCCTTTTCTATTTGCTTTGGTACTCGGCGTATGACTACAAATACGCACACGTACATAAAACTTCGATATCTTTTCACAAAATAATTTTCTATTTAAAAAAAAAAAAGGTTTTTTATAAAACAGAGTTTTCTAAAACATTCAGCCCTAGTACTCTGATCGTTTCCCACGCTTTCTCAAACTAAAAGATGGAATTATACACTCTGTTAATCAAAACCCCGTCATTAAACTGTAGTCTGTAAAAAGATACAACTGTCACCAAAATTACTAATATATTTACCTATTTAATTTGAAAAAGATTTTATTTATAATTATCTTTAAGTACAATAACATTTTTCAATCATTTCTATTCTTTTAGGTGATACAGTCTGATGCAACGCACTACTTGGGGAGGAATGCACCATGCTAATATTGGTGAACTTAACCATGTGTCCACACAAGTAAGTAACTTATTTTACACAATCTATATGCGGCGAGCATTAAATTACTTTTTTTTTCACAGTAAACATATTTTCATTAAAAATTCAAAAGATTGGTTGTTTACAGTCTTATTGGACTGTTATGATGGTATAAAATTGTTTTGGATATATATATTATTACGATACCAGTCAAATAAAAGACTAGTTACGTAATAAAATTTCCTTAAATTTACAAAATTTTATATCCCTTTAAATAAATCAATTTTTAAATATCCCGTCAAAATTTAAACTCTGGATGAGCGGTGTTCTTAACAATATCAATATTTTCGTGAGTTGCCTTGAATAAAAAAATTACTATTTTTATTTAATTTATACTAACAGCTATTATATAAAAATATAAACAAAACAAATGGCTTAAAGTGCTTGAATTACAAATAAGACGATTAGTTTATTGGGGGGCCCCTTCACTAATTATAACATTTTCACATTACACACATATATACAAATGGTCAAAACTCACACGTACAAATGTAAAATATAAATATACTATAATCACTGTTCGGATCTTGCGTGCAGGTGCTATTTCTTTGCTCCCTCTGCCGGAGTATAATCTGTGAATTCTTCGATGCTTAAATAACTAATTGTTGAATCCTCCACTGTAATTGACTCCTTTTGCTGTCTTGATTTATTCCGATTTATTTCTTCTGGTTTTGTATATGAATATTTTCTTTTACTTTAATATATATTATAATTATTTTATTTTATAAGAAAATAGGTTGAGTTTAAAAACTGATTAAAATAAAAATTCAATAGAGTGATACTTTAAAATATAAACGTATTCTCTTTAAATAAAACATATTCTTTTTTTTTAAATTAAAAATATTCTCTTTTTAAATAAAATATCTTCTGAATAAAATTTAATTAGCTCATTCAAGGTATAATCCTGACTAGCCAAAAATTATCAAAAATTGTAAGCCAGAAACTTATTTAATTATTCGTTTATATTAATGTATACAAATTTATTTATACCATTGTCAAATGATTGATATTATAATTTCCTGTTATGCCCTGTTATGTCTAAAGCGCCATATATATATATATATATATATATATATATATATATATATATACATATGTACACATATACATTTGTCTACTCGTATTTATTATAAATTTTACATTACAAGTTTATTTTATTAACTCAAAAATTCCAGTCAACAGTTTACAAGTGTGCAATGTGCTGTCGTCTTGTTACAGAATTTTTTTTATAAAACTGATCTTTTGCTAAGAATTATTTGATATTAAATCTGTTCTGCTAAGCCAAAAAGAAAAATAAATAAACAAACATAAAATAAAAATTTTAGAATTTTAATAATTGTAACGATAACCCGATTAAAGATAATAGTGGAGTGTCAGTGTTAATGTAATGCGTTTGAATGTGGGAACCGGATTAAATTTTCCGTCCTACAGATGCTTATGAAATAAACACTGCGGGTAGGAAAAAGTACAACACTTATATAGAAACAGAAGTAGCTCTAAACAGAGCTCCTAATTTTAAATTTATTATAATTGAAAGGAGAAAAAAAAATGCTATCCGAGTTAACGCAGTTTATTTGCAAACCTGAAATATAAGTTGCACGAAGCACCTTGAATTTTCGGGAAATCGTTCCATCACACCATCCTTCATCTTCGCCGAAACAAATGTTTTACAAATACTTATTAAAAGTAATGTTTGATTGAATAATTTTCCCCGTTATACACATGAATCTTCGTCAATTTTACGAAAAATACTTTTTACGGTACACTAGGTGCGACTTTTCACACCTATGTACAATAAGGATGCACGTTACTAACAATAAGATTATTAGAGAGATTTTTAGGTATCGAAGGTAAAAAAGAGTGTTACCCCGTTTTAATTAAAGTCGGTTTTATGCCGCGCAGTATAAATTGTATAAAATGACTGTATTTAAACTCAACATTTTTTTGGCAACCCCCGCTTGAAAGCGAAGTAATTTACATAATCTTTGCCGGCGTTCATTAGTAAAAAAAAGGCATTTCTTTTAAGATTAACTGTGTAAATCGACTAAAAAAGACTGTTCCCTATTTGTGCATTACTTTTTGTTCCACTTCCTCGTGCATAAATCAATACTTTAAGGACGTTCCCACTCTTAAGCATGCATACATAATTCGCTCGTGAGTTATTTCTAGTAACTTTTTGACTTTTTCTCTCCTTCAGCGAACAATAAAAAATCGGAATGTTTCAGAACGATTGGTCTCAAATAATATTCGAGTAAATTTCGGGCATAGACAGACACAGATTGATATTTATGTATATAGATTTACGAGTTGAGTAGTACAGTATCCTAATAGTTACCTTTTTGAGTCACACGTTTGAGATTTGTCTTGTTCCAGACACTCAAATCACTGTGTCTGATCTGAAATTGATCATTCATTATAGCAGAGAAATGTGGAAAAGTAAAGGCGGATTCCAGAAGAAAGGAACTGGCCTCGACTATTCGGATCCATTAGAACCTCTTAAGATTTTGACACAAGCCTAATTTCACAATCACCGACGCTCTGCCAAGGCTCGATTTACTCTACTTTACAAATTAACGATTTGTACAACGCAACTAAACAAAAAAAAAAAAAACGTCTACAAATGAAATATCGTTTTATTTTTTAATTAATTCCATATTTAAACAAATTATGTGTGATTTTCACTATATTATATAGTTTTATTAATACAAAATCACAAAACATAATTAATTAATTAGCATAAATAACTAATTGTGTTTTGTGATTTTATACGCATTTATTAATAAAACAATGTACAGTTTTGATTAATTGTTTACACGTTTTCAATACACAGCTGTTACGCATTTTTATTCCTTCCGGGCTTTGCGCTGTCGGTAGTGTTCACAATTAAAGAAGCCTTTATACGTCATCTACTTACAAAGTTGTTGGTCCTAGTTTATACATGAACAACTGCACATCCTTTTCCCTCCTTAGTATATCTATTATCATTTCATTCCAGAAACGAAACGGCAAATAAATGGTAGTCTTCCCGTTACGTTTTATATTATTTAATTTCTTCTGCGATATTAAATTTTTTCTATATACACACTTTTCATCAGTTTAGCTGCTGCAGCACATGCATAATTTCATTTAGTAAATTTAACAGAGTCATCTCGTTTCGCTGCAAGCGTTAAACGTACAAAGTGATCAAAGTGGCGGCTCGTCTCTATAATCCTTATTTCGAATTTTTGTAAAGAATGGTTCTTTCAACGCGGGCCTTGGAACATCATGAACTTTAAAAGACGATTATCAATTTATTTGTTTTGCTCTTTTTTTTAAGTCGATAACTTTAGCTACAATATTTACTGATTCTGACAATGGAGACTGCGAGAACTTTAATATGCTGATCCGTAAAAACGTGAAAGCATTAACCTGCGAAGAAAAATAACGTGGAAAAAGTGTAACGTACTTTGAAACGGTGTTCATTTTTTGCTACGGCTTACATCTGTCATATAGAAGAGAAATTCTATTTAACGGAGGATTAGGCTCGTTGAAGAAAATAGGCGCAGTATGTGTCTTTAGTAAAAATAAACAATAAGCTTTTTGAAACGGCAAACATGTCCGATGCAGCTCTCATACGGTGACAGATTTTTAAAGAGTGCTCCGCTCCTTCCGTGTAGCTAAATTGATTCGGAAAAACAAAGCCGCTACTCAGTTTGCAAAAAGAGCATGAATGCCGAGTAAATGGGACGATAAACTTCTTTTTCGCCTACCTACTCCCAAATTAGACAGCCGGTTGTGTAGTTGCGCCATCTTCGAATAATATGACAAAAAAGTATTCGTTTAGTTACGAAACTGTGCATAAAGATGTCGCTAACACAAATTAATTTCCAATTTTACGTATTATCGATCAGGGGACGACGACTTGTCTCGAAAATAGTCCTTTCCTATTAAAAAATTTAAATCCAGCATTATTAAACTTACTCCTTTATTTTCGTTATTGTTATTATTATTATTATTTTTGATGATTTCGTTTTTATTTTAACCGTTTCTTGCATTGTTTTTAGAGAAAAAAAAATATTTATACTAATTATACCAGGAACATTTTTCATAGAAATGTTTATTTCAGCTGCACCTTCAATTGCGGTATATATATATCGTCCCGGTCGATTGTGATTTTTGTTTTTTTTTGTTTCTTTCCTTCACATCTAGAACTGACTATATAGTCATTTACCAGATTTGAATAAGATCGTGAATTTCATAATCTGCCCGTCAGCCGGTCCCGAATTTATTGAATGACTGATCAATAACGTCGTCCCTTCTTTTCAAGCTGTTGCGACTTGCTAGTTGTTGCAGTAAATTCGTTGCGAGAGCGTTTTCATATCCTACCGGAAAAACATATGTGATTTTTAAAAAACAACCATTATTAATATACAAAGTTATAAATATGATAATGATCCCTACTTATTGCGTTAACATTCAATTAAAGAAATAAAATATTAAACTTTGCAACGCAATACATATTAAAATTTTAAAATTTTAATTGATATTAATCACAATATTCATGGTGTATGTACCATTTTAAGCTATAATATTAGTACACGTATCTCATCTTGATGATAATGTTTATTAATGTGACGATTCATATACTTATTCCGTTAACATTGAATTACAGAAATAAAATATTATACTTTATAACACAATACATATTAAATTTTAAAATTAAAATTTTTAAAATTTAACATACATCGTGTTATGAAGTTTAATATTTTATTTCTTTAACACAAAATTATATTATCAAAATTAAATAATTCAACAGAAATAAATCTATACGACAATTAAATAATAATTATTTTCTACAGAAAGAATAATAATAACACCGCGTATATTGTGTTTTGAAATATTCATACTTAAAAGTATTCATTGTATATTAAAAAATAATATATTATTATAGACATGGTGAGTAATCATATAAAAAAATAATTTAAAAGCGCATAAAATATATAATTAAGCCAAACTAAAAAAGCTACTTGTAGTTATATTTATCGGTACCTCCAAAACAGTTTATTTATATATTTTATTTTTTTTTCCGGCTAAACAAGTTCAATCACAATTTTATCGCGGTTGGCAACAATTAACTAAAAAAAAAAAATTATAGCTCGGACATTATAAGAAAAAAAAAAAAAAAAAAAGATCCTTTTTCTTTTTATCAGACCGCTTATCTATCCTCCCTATTTGTAAAATGTTAAATCTTTTTCAAAAACGCAAAAAATTAATACATAAAATGATTAAGAAAAGAACACGTAACAACGGTTTTTTGGGTTTTTTTTTACTGCGTCTATAAACAGGTGTTTTTTAAATAGCGAGTAAATAATGAATATTTCACTGATTTTTAAGAAATACTTTATTTTCAATTTATAAATCTCGAACGATAACATTATAATAAGCATGTAATTCAGGAATATGAACATGTTATATGCTCTTAAAGTTTAATCAGCGATTCTTAGGTAACGTTTTTATTTATTTCTTCTGAGGCCACTTCACTTTGACGCAGTAGAGGTATTTTTTTGTTTTTTTGTAAGGGGGGGTGCCAGCGGCATTGACTCTACAGCAGGAAAAACTAAGCTAAAGAACTAAATAGCTAGGCGGTCCGAAATGGACGCAACAAAGGACAACAGTGCAGACACCACGGAAGATGAAGGAAAGGAGAGGATAAAGGAAGAGTTATAGGGAGTAGAGAAACCTAATGACAAGAGCTGACTGTATAAAAGGAAGCGTTCATTACGAAAAGCAGGCACTCGAAGAAAATGTAATCAGCATCACGTATACAAGGAGGATCACAATCGTGAAGAGAACAATAAGGAAAAGGCGACAGAGCAAATCAAAAGCGAGAGGGGAGGAGGAGAGAATGATTGATCCGGAGATGAATTAGGCAGACAATAGAAGAGCGACGACCGAAAGGAATAGAATGGAACCAAGACAGGGAACGAGGAATCGGCTGAATAAAACGGTAATGCGAATGACAGTTAGAAAATAGAGAGGGATAAATATCCCGCCAAAGTCTGGTGTGATTGGAGGTGGTTAAGGAAAGGATATCTGAAGAAGGGAAATGGCTGAGGAATGAATCAAGGTGACCAGTAGAACGAGTCAAAGAATCGGATCCGTCATTGCCATCAATTTCAGAATGACTGGTGACCTATAAAAAATCAATAAAAATAGAGCGGATTACTGCAGAGTGGAGGTAAGAGAACGAATTGAGAGAATAATACTATCAGAGGAACGTGAAGGAGGAGGTTACAGTATTTTCTAATGCGGAAAATTAAATGTAGATATAAAGAACATATAAAATCATTTAGTAATAATGAAATAGAAAAATCAACATATGCCGAATATTTGATTAAAAATAAACATAAGCCTAATTCATTAAAAAATACTGTAATCGTTTTGGCCACTTATGGCAAAAGGAAATGTTACGAATATTGCTGAAAATTATTACATAACTAAATATGAAAATAATATTTTAAACGATCAGTTACCTAATAATAATAATAACCCGCTTTTTAATATAAAAGTTTAATTTTAGGTTGTTCTATTTTATTTTCTATTTTGTATTGAGTATTGGTAATTGCGCACTATTGATTTTTATACCTTCTATGTTTGTTCCTCCTATGCAGTTACTATATATACGCAGGTATACCTTATATCCTTCCCAGTGTGTTTTGAGTTCTGATTAAGTTAGTTTTAGCTGATGATGGGTTATACCCGAAAAAGGTTCCTAAATAAGGTATTTATTTAATTTATTGTTATAAATTATTTTTATCCTTATATTTGTTTGTTATTTCTGAAAACTGTAACGCCAAAAAAAACCGTGCATAATCTGCAAATATTTCGCGACATTTTTTTTATTCCACCGCGATATAATTGCAATGATAAAAAAATCTCAAATTACTTAAAACTTTTACAGCTCTTTGAAAAAAAGACTACAACAAATTTCGTTCCGCTTTAATGTATCGATAACTAATAAGATTCAATAAGATGTTTTATTATCTATATAGAGCAAATCTTTACCGTAGAATTTTGCAATCATTTTTTTGATAAGTGTTCTACACATTATACAGTACGCCAGTATTTCCACACCCTCTTTAAATTAGCTAATTTTTAACGAATTTCGCTAAGTTATTCCAAAAGTGGTCACTCTGAAGATGGTTTTTGAAACGAAAATACGATTAACTTTAAAAGTAGTTAGAAATATCGTTCGGAAATTGTTTCTAATTTTTTCCATTTGATAAAAATGAAAAAATAAAATAAATAGGCAACAGTACGAAGCAAGAATGCGGTTAATTTTTCCCGCCAAATCCCCTTGAATTTGAACTTTCTGAGAGCCAAACAAAATGATAAATTCATTTTTAAATCATTAACGTTATATTATATCTCACTTGCCACTTAGAGACTGCATATATATATATATATATATGTATATGTATGTAATTCTTTTTTTTGCAACTTGTCTACAAAATTTCTGGAGTACGCCAAATTTAAAGAAATTCTTCAACAAACGAGTATATTTTAAGCTGGAAGGGGGAGATGTAGCTGCGGGAGAATTTTGGAAACTGACACTTGGAAAACTACTTAAAACTTTCGCAGTCGTATTTATAAATACGCGCGATAGGATAGTATGGTTGGCTCGTTGACCGGACAGCCAGTAGCGCCTCGTTGGGGGTACACATTTACAATGTTTTTAATCGGCCGCAATCGTCTACTATTCGGAAATGTAACCGCATAAATCAGTCTTTCGAGTAATTTCGTTGGCGGATTCGCTTAATTTTTTTCAGCAAATCCACGTTATAAAATTTTCCATTGCACTAACGGCAGCAACTCAAGTATAACTAGCCGCACGTTTAAACTACTACGGACGAATTTTCAACAAATTCAGCTGCCGCGAATAACAAACTTCTACTGCGTAAAGGTAATTTGTTTCACGCTGCTAACCGTTTCACTTTGAGTAATAATTCTTATCACTTTTTCTTTCGAAATTCAAAATTTATATTTACTACGAAATTTTTTTGACATTTCAAGTAATTCGAATAAGCGGAGCGAGAAAAATATCTCCTTTTAGGCCATATTTCTTGTTAGATTTTCATCATTTCAGCGGGAAAAATTATTTAGAATACATTGAACACTTTTGCTTTAATAGGCCGTGCTGTTGTAAGCAACTCCGGCAATTTAATAACCGGAGAAATATTGCAGTCAAAAAATAGGTAAAATTTATGATTCCAAAAAAAAAAGAAACAAAAATAGCATGTTGCAATCGCGGTCGACATGCGTAAGAACTGCCGTTTTAAATATAACGGTTCAAACAGAACTCTTTATTCATACATGCGGCGAACAAATTCCAACCTTTTACTCGGTGGCTCCCGCTCCAGTAAGGAATTTCTCTCTAAGAAAAAGGGCTATTCCTGTTTTTAGGAAAAGGTACGTTATTAAAAATTAGTGAAAGAACTTTCGATAGCTTTCAGTTCGCAATATTGGGAAACATTCAAATAAAAAGTATACGAAGACTTGCAAAACAAAATGCGAAACGGTTTTCTTTCGATATAAATTTACAAATTTCATCTCTTTATTAAAATCGAATTTTCCCCAACATTTCTACAATAATATTTGCTGTTGTTACAGTTCAAAGAAAAAGGGTGTCGTTCATTTCATAACCTTTTATGCGGCTAAAGACCTCTAAGCACTGCCCACTGATTTTTGAGTTGTCCTGTAAAATCCTTCTGCGGTGTTGCCGCTGTTAAACATTTTTACTACGACTTATTAAGAAATTAAACTGAACAACATCGCGCGATTGCTTCTTAGCATTTATTACCATGTAAACGAAAAAAGTCTTCTATCGCCAGCGAACAACACTCCGGAAAACTTATTAACACGTCAAATCTCTGATTTCCAACGATCAAAGTTAAACATCATCTTTCTTCGGAAGAGACTATCCCCGAAGTACCAAAAAATTGTAGAGAAAGCAATTTTTCTCAAACTAACCTAACCGACCGTCACTGCCATTATCTATTCCAGTGAAAAAAATTAACTCGCTTAATTAAAATACTGTAAATTTTATCCTAATATATACATAAACATTATTTTCCAGAATCATCTTGGAATTTTAAATATTTACAAGTTAACATTAACCGTACCGAATTCGGTTACCTCATTTTACACAAAAAATTAACTAACATACATACATACATATATATATATATATATATATATATATATATATATATATATTTAAAGATGATAGGAATATACAGTAGAACGTAGAGAACTGAAATTCGGTAAACACATCACTTTTATTAAAAGTAACAAACGGGGAATCTACGAAATCAAAAAATTTTCAATTAGAAATTCCCAAACAAACTTAAAATTGTCAAATTGCGACGCACTTCTGTAACAACAGAAGTGCATGGAGTAACTCCATTTGAAGTGGAAAGCTGTCAGGAAAATTATGAAACTTAAAATGTGATTAATACCGAGCCCTAAATGAGTTTCAAATTCTAAACTTTTTAAGTATTTCTATAAAAATCAAACTACACACAGCGATAACTTAAAGAATAAAACACTGAAATTTTGCATGTACAGCACTTTTGAAAATGGCAAAAATATTTCTGAAAAATTTTTCATGTACTGAAACACTTAAAGGAACATAAATTTTTAAATTTTTGAGTATTTCTATTAAAAATTGAAATAGCCAACAATAAAAATTTGACAGGGACAAAACTTCTGACTCTTTTCAAGCACAAAAAAATTACGAAATCTAAAAACCTTCGACAGGATCGAAATTTACAAATTTTTAAATTTCCTCATAAAAATACGCAATGAAACATCTAATTAATGTAAAAACATTATTTAGTTTAAAATTCCAGCGATTTTTCTTCATTAATCACGTGTGATTATTGTTTTGTGATAGCACAGTAAAAAAATTGTTCCGTGTTTTCTTCATTTTTTCTATGTGAAAAGAGTGAAATTAAGTATAGAATTTATGTTTGTTCGAGTGTCAAGTTTTTTTCGGGCTGCATGATTCTGGGGAATCGTTGTTACATATAACGGGTCGTTAATTATTACATATTTTTAGATTTCATTACTTGTTAATAAAAATCGCGTTGAGTAAGTAAGTTTACATCTATTATTATTTTCATTTTACCGATTACGGCAATGGTGATTAAATGTAGATAAGCGTGCAAATATATAACATTTACGTAGAGTTACTCCACGAATTTTGCCACTATCAGTGTAGCCAGATATGATAATGAAAATTAACGTAAATAATACTTTCATGATATTGCCTTTGACGTTAATTTGTCTTGAACTTTTAATAGGTTTATAAGCGTCGTAAGTAAAATAAACAATTACGTGAATCCTATATTTTCTGTTTATGGATACTTCAGCTTCATAAGTTAACCAAATTACAGAGTGGTACTAGCAATGACATTGCTGCGAGAAATGAAAATGAAAAACTGCGTGCTTTTATTAAACAGGAGGATGAAAAAATTAAAAATTTACTAGCCAAATTAGAAAAGTATGGAGAGAAAAAGGCTGAACTGGGATCGCGATCGCGCAGTGTAAATTCTGCTATCACAAGTATTAAAAGGAATGTAGAGCCTTCGGACGAAAATTCCTTAATGGACCAAGTAGCAGCCAATATTGAAATAAAAAAGCAAACTCTAAGCCAAACGACAGATAGAAAAAAATTACACCACCGACGGTAACAGTTAATGGAATAAAAGAGTTCAACACTTTTTCTTAACTAGTAGAGGAAAAAATTGGTAAAAATGCTGCAACATTTAAGGCGCTTAATAACGGGTCGCCGAGGTTTCTAATGGATAAAAACTCTCAAGGAAAGAACGGTTATTATTATAATTGGAACAACCTCAAAGAGGTGATCGGGCGTTCTAGTCATCACAGAATAGCATTGAGAAAACTATCGAAAGGGAAAAGTTCGGGCAGGAACGTAAATAGAAATAATGTTTAACGTTTGTGGGTCATTAGGAGAAAGAGAAACTTTTATAACATTGGGGAAATCGGAATTGGATGCAAAGGGAATAGAGACAACACAACGTTGAAAATGAATGTTGTTTTTGATAAGGAAAGCAACACCACCGTATTCATCACCACAGTCGGCTCTAGCGCATTTGCGGGTTTATTGCTGTTATTACTGATACTAACATCATTGAATTTTATATCATTACTGTAAATATTATTACTTTCTGTAAAATCCTGGTTCTATCGACGGGAGAGCAACGACTGGCAAGAGGGGTTTATATGATTTCCTCAAGATCGAAAAATAAAACGTTGGCATTGGACGGTTTGGAGAGTGGTCTCCTTTCGATACCTTCATCTAGAGCAAAATGGAAACAATATAAGAAGAAATATCCTGAAAAACTCAAAAAATTATACAAATTAAGTAAAAAACAGTCTCATACCCTCGGCAGGGAGTCGGAAATTATGAATTTAAATTTCACAATGTACTAAGCGCAATGCCATTAATAAGAGTAGGTGAGGGGGAGGAGCAATTTCCTTCTCTCGGTCGCCTTTACTTTTTCAGATTTCTTCGGTACTCAATTATTTCGGATTAGGTAAACCTGGGAGTAATTTGGATTCGGAACGAGACAAGTCTCGAACTTGTGAGCTCTGATTTGATAGTCAAGCACCTTAACCATTAGGCTACTGCGTTACCTAATAAATAATAAAAAAAAAAGTAGAATAGAAGTTAAAACAGCAACTGTTAAAAAGTAGGAAAAAGAGAAGAAAAAATGCGAAAAGAAAAAAAAGATGGAATAAATCTACAGATAATATATAATAGAAAGATCATACTTAATTGCTTACTTCATTATAAATGATGACAACAATTATCTTAAATGATTTTGCGATAAGGAAAACGATCACAACAAGTAAATAATATAAACATGAGAACAATAAGAATACACGTTATCTCACGAAATACCGATCAAAAAAAAAAATAATAATAATAATAAAGCGTCTTTAGGGTACATTGGAGAAAGTTAAAAAATTATCTTTTTTTCACCGAGTAAAGTTACAAACATTTATTTACACTCGAACTTCCGCCTTCTTACCTGGCTACCTATTTTATTATCAAAAATAAGTAATAAAGAATATTTTAACATCCTGTTTGTTGATTATAGAATATAGTAAGTTAGAACAAATACAAATATAACAAATAAATTTAAAGTAATTTCTCAGCTGGGATTATTATCATCGAGAACACACGACATACTTATTATTCGACTCAGAGGAAAAAGAAACAAACTTTTTTTTTTTTGTTACAAAATCTAGAAAATGCACCATACGATGTACCACTACTACGTCATAATTAGGCATTTCCTGCGGATAATTAAAAAGCTTTGTTGTTCCGTAGATACATACTTTGCGGCTTACAGAAGTCCCAACTTAGAGAAGTTTCACTGTAATATAAATGCTGCGCAAATCTCCTGACAGATTGAGCATCTCCATCCGTATACACAAACCTGGTCTTACTTAACGCACGCACCTGTACACATATCTTTCGCGTCTTAAAATAGAATTGTAATGAAGATGCCGCGCTATTACAACATTTCTCTATTCCTCTTACTTACACTGTTTTTGTTCTTAATGGCAACGTTATTTCTCTCCTTCATTTTAGCATCCTAATAAGCAGATAACACACGCTTCATTTCTCCATTCATCAACTGAATCCTTGAATTTTGGTTCATATTTTTAAATGCAAAAATGTAAATTTGCTATATAAACACGATACAACATAACTTTGTAACGAAATGCAAAAATTGAGATAGCTATGTCGTATATAATTCGTTAAAAATATAATTAAAATATTTTACACACTCCCAACGCCACCTAAATAAATAATAAATCAAAGTGGAGATCCAGCTTAAAAATTAACTAAAATAAATCAATATAAAAAGAAAGAAAGAAAAGCTAATCAATGGTAAAAGCTCAGCTATATAAAAAAAACCAAATCAATACATAAACATATATATATATATATATTGTAATGTGTCCATTACATAATGCATTTCACATAAAAAAGGGGAAGAAAAATAAAATAAAATAACATAGAGAAAAATAATATAAGAAATAAAAATAATTTACAATAAATGGTGTGAGTGCGAATGCGCGTGTGACTGAATCTGTTGCCGGTTAGGGGTGAATAGCCCATCCTAGATCAACGCAAAGCGAGATGCGCGTCAGGACAAATCTATTACTTCCGCGGGTCGAGAAGAGAGGGATTGCAAAAAAAGACAGGAATACCGAAAGGACAAAAATTCAGTCAGATTTTAGTTTCGGAAGAGGTCGGTAATAGAGCAATTTCAGGCTTGGTCATCGGACCGGTCAGTAAAAGTAAGCCCAATTGGCCACCAGTTTATGCCTTTACCGCTCGACATAGTGCAAGATCTTAACTTCAGTCAAGGATAGTCGCAATCGTTTTTTATTCGATAAATGTACTAGACGTAAATATTAAATTACCCTAAACATATCGCGAATCGAGTTTCCCACCGCAGATCAACCGATTCAGAGGACCAACAGATCACCACCATTGCAGATATCGCACCACCCGGCTGACGACAGAGATACTCATCAAATTGATTCGTATTTAGTAATCGTCGCCGTTTTGTATTTGCATTATTTTAATTATTCAGCGGCCGACCGTTCAAGTAAAATCGTTGGAGGTAATTTTACAATAAATACCTTAAATCTTAATACATTCCTAATAATAATAATAATAATAATAATAATAATAATAATAGTAATCATAATAATAAGTAAAAATACAATATTTTAATTCCGCTAACTAAATTCACGGTGGCATCCCTGGACACGAAGTAAAACGTGCTAATTTTAGCGTAGCACACTTCAATATATATATATATATATATACAGTGGCGTACCTAAACCACTGGTGGGGGGGGGGGGGTAAAGATCAAAAAAATTGAGCGAAAAAACAAGAATATTAAAAGACAGTTGCTACATTTAAAATTGATATTACATTTTCCAAAATAATAATGTTTAGAAAAAATAAACTATTAGCATCAGTGGATTAACTAATGCTCGCAAGCGTACGATCTCAGAAGCGTACTTAAAAATAAGCATAAAGAAATATTTTTTATATTTAAGCAAAAAAATATCTTAACTAGTTTTTTTTTTTTTTTTTTTTTTTTTTTTTGTTATCTTCAACTATGTACGGAGATTGGAAACTTAAGATTAAAGCAAACCGGTTAATAAAAAGATTAAAAAAAACGATAGCAAGCTTAAGTGAATTATTTCAAAAAAGAAAAAGAATACAATTTACACTACATTTAAAAATTAAATCAGTTATAAAGATTTTAAACAAAAAACTTTTTTCATGTCCAAAAAAAGAAGCTAACCTATCGAATTTATTACACAAAAATTTTATTGTTACTGGCTGGGCTGATCGGACTGTGAGCACTGTGGCTTCTAAGTGAGTATTGAGATGCACCTCTTCAGTAGTCCATTTGTCCTTGACGAAAACTGCGACTCCACCACTGGCTCTGAGTGCATTTCGCCTATTTTTGAAAACTGCATGGTATCCTCTGATTGTTGCACAAAAATTTTTGGTGAAGTTTGTTTCCTGGAGACAGATGCAATCAACATTGGTTCTATTGATACAAAGCTCTAGAAATTCTTTTTTTTCAAAAAAGCCGTTGATATTCCACTGTAATATCTGCATTTCCTGGAATAATCAATCGGCTTGCAGTCAAATACTTAGTACTCGAGCAGGTGTGTGGAACTCCCCGTATCTTCCAGCTCCACTAGATTCTCCGTAGATGTTGCTGAGCTGAGGGACGTCCTGTCGTCCAGGGCGCCTCCTTCGATTCTATTCGCTAAGCGAGTAAAACGGTACTTAAGCTTTTGGTCATCCAGAAGGTTGTACAGCTTTCTGAGCATTACAACTGTGCCAGCTGGGTCAAGTTCGTACTTAGCAAGGGCATCTTCTATTGTTGGGATTGAAGGTGCTTCCTCCAGGAAGCTGGAAAGTTGTGGAAATGTGCACGGGAACTCGGAGGGTGTGTTATTCATTGCCTGTTCTATCACAGCAGGAAGTTCTGGTTTCTCGCCATTAGATTTAGTTTTTTTTTTTCTTTCTTTTGCATTCTGCATTAGATGGCTTTGCAAAAAGTTGTTGTTGAGTTGGTAGAGAAGCTTGCGATGAATCATCGGACCTTGACCGCTTAGCGGACAGATTGTGCGCTCCATGTGTTGGTTGGGTTTCGTTTTTCTTGTTTACGTCATTGTTGGGTCGTCCTGGCGGTAGTGGAGAAAAGGAAAGTTTCGTGACCGGCTGCATTTCAGGATGTACGAAAGCGTCTGGGTTTTCCTTGAGGGGCTCATCACCTGCAAACTGTTGTGAGCTCGCGTTTTGTGGGCAAGCCTTCGCTAAATGTCCTTCTTTTCTACAGTTGAAACAAAGCATTGAGTCGAAGGATGGATAAATAACGTAAGAGGTATCTTCGTGGTCGATTTTCCATAGGGTAGGTATGTTGCCGACATCTTCGGGCTTGATGAACACCTGTCGTCTGAAGCTCAAGATGTGCTGATACCCAGGAATGTTTAATCCAGCACGTAATATCGAAATACTTGAGACCGGAATTATTTTGGATTCTTTTAACTTAGCTAGAATGACGTCGTTGGGGATTATAGGTGGAACGTTTGAGAGGATAAACCTCTTGTTCCGGGAAATGAGTGGTCGAACAATAACATCGGTGTCTCTCAACTTTACAGTTTTGTGGACATCAACGAGAGTGTCTGCAATTTCTTTTGTTGCAACGTATATATATACTTGGTTGTTTGCAATTCGGGACAGGTGTCGAATATTTTCTGGTTTGATTTTACTTCCAATAGCGATAGCATATTCATAGATTTGGATGCCGTCGACGGCGTCGAGGATGACTGCTTGGTCTTTTGTGGGAACAAATTCGGTCTGGAGAACGTTGGTGTAAGTTTTGGTTTGCGGGGCCATGCTGGCCGCAAATCTCTTACAGAAATTTACCGCGGGGTAAAAATGTTGGTAGCGGGGCGCACACAGATACACGGAAAACTGAGAGTCTAAGCACACACAGATTTAATCACTAACGCAGGCGATAAGATAAAGTAACAATGCGCGACACACGACCGCACTAGTTCATGATAAAAAAGGGGAAAAAAAACAAAAAAACACAAAAACCGGTTTAATCGATAACGCATTCGATAAAATAAGAAAAACACAAAATTGAACGTAGAAACACACGACCGCACTGTAACTTCGTCGGTTGTAACCTGAATCCTATGTTGCGATTTTAATGCCAACAACACCCTATGGGGATCTGAGACGACGGATAATCGTGGAAAAACGGTAGAAGCTCTGTATAACAGGCTCGACCAAACCATTCTTCTCAATAATGGCTCAAGTACCCATTTCAATGTCAAAACAGGACACCAGAGCGCAATAGACCTTACGTTTGCATCAGCCACCATTGCAGATGACCTCGAGTGGACTGTGGCAGACGACAATTCTAGTAGTGACCACTATCCGATTCTCATCAACGCCCGCATAACCACTAGCGACATGCCAAATTATCCGCAAAAATGGATTTTGAACAAGGCTGACTGGAAAAAGTATCAAGATTCCCTCGCAAAGCATAAACAACTTCTCCCTTCCCTCCCGTCTCTAGGGAATATGACGGCGAATGATATCATCGAATCACTGACCGGCGTTATTACTGCTGCGGCCAACGACTCGATACCTAAATCTACTGGAGCAGTGCTACGTAAATCTGTGCCATGGTGGACTCCCGACTCCAACGCAGCTATAAAGAACTCCAAAAAAGCCTTCCGCAAGTATAAGAAAAATCCCACTGAGGAGAATATGATTGATTTTAAAAAAAACAGAGCCTTAGCCCGCCATACCGTGAAACAAAGCAAAAAAGTCTGCTGGAACAACTTCACTTCATCAATCGACGATAGAACGCCAGCTGCCGTCGTTTTGGAATAAAATCAGATCCATATCTGGGAAACGGCCGCCTCTCCATTCACCTACCATTTCTGACCATGCTGGTAATCTTATTGATAATACCCAAGTTGTAGCCGATATCTTTGCAGACACATTTGCCGCAAATGCAAGTAGCCCTAACCAAAACTTAAGCGATGACATAATAAGTACAGCTCATCAACATCAGCACGCACCTCCTGAGCCGGATCCTATCAATAATCCGTTCTCTCTTGCCGAACTGTTACACGCCATCGCGAAGACCCGAAATTCCAGCCCAGGACCGGATGGCATCCCGAACGCGATGATCAAGAATCTTCCCCACGACTACCTGGAATACCTTTTGGCAGTTTTTAATTACCTCTGGTTTACGCAGACTTTCCCCGATCAATGGAAGGAAGCAACTATTATACCAATACACAAACCGAGCAAAGATCGCTCCCATGCCTCCAACTACAGACCGATTTCACTTACATGCAACCTCTGTAAAGTTTTGGAAAAAATGGTATGTCATCGTCTAAGATGGCGTCTGGAAAAAGAAGAACTGCTTGCACCACATCAGTTTGGTTCCCGCAACTTTAGATCAACGACTGACTACCTAGCAAGCATCGAAGCTGATATGTGCGACGCCTTGGCGGACCAAGCGCACCTCCTATTGGTATCGTTGGATATCGAAAAGGCCTACGAAACAACCTCGATTCCTGAAGTAATCAGTATTATGCGGTCACTGAATTTTACTGGCAACATCATCGCCTTTATGAACAACTTCCTCAATCGCCGATGCATGAGAGTCCGGATCCAGGGAATCCTGTCCAAATTGGTCTTCATCAATGGGCTTCCCCAGGGATCTGTGCTAAGTGTCGTCCTGTTCATCGTGACAATTAATCATGCGCTTAGAATCTTAAGATCTCCGTTGTGGGGACGACTCTTCGTTGACGACCTCACGATATCATGCTGGGGGAAAAATATTGAATTCACCTTCCACATCGTTCAAAAAGCTCTTGTAGACCTCCAAACATGGGCCGCCTAATGCGGTCTAAAGTTCTCGGCCACCAAGTCGGAGTACATGATAATAGGCAGCCAGAAACAAGCCGAAGCGAGGAACTGCCAACTGTATCTAAATGACCAAGTATTAAAAAAAAAGGACTCAATAAAAATCCTGGGCCTCGAGATCGACCGAAAGCGCTCGTGGAAAACTCACATCAAAGCGTTAAAGAAGAATTGCCTTGACCGATTGCGTATACTCAAAATTCTTGCCAACAAACAGTGGGGAAGTAGCACGAAAGCGCTATTAAAAGTCTGCCGCAGTCTTATCCGATCCGTGCTCGATTACGGTGCCATTATATATGATGCAACCAAGAAATCACTCTTGGACACTCTGCAACCGGTTGTCAATTCCGCATGCCGTATCTGCTTAGGAGCGTTCAGAACGAGTCCAGTCAATAGTTTGCTCGCAGAAGCCAACGAACTGCCACTGGTTATCAGAAGAAAAGAGCTCTGCTTAAAATATGCGGTGACAATCTCCTCGACACCGGACAATCCAGCTTATGACAGTATCTTCAAGGTCCCTGTGCACAATATCGACCCCGACTATTCGGCAGCAGAACCACTCAGATCGCGGATAGCCAGATACACAGCAGAACTCGAAATAAGGGGACACTCGAATTCCGCACAAAGCACTAACACAGTGACAAGTCACACACGAATTCCGCACCAGTCCCGAAATAGCCCACCCGCTGACAACTCGAATTGCGCACAGCCTTTAAAAAAAATACTCTGATTTTATAAAATCGATGAAGGAATAAAATGAGTAGAAGTCGCTCTTTCAGTAACTTCCAAAATGTGTTATCGTAATGAAACGTTTACTATTTGGAATAATAACCGAACTACATTTCAGTCGATTAAAAAAGCCTTTAACGTTTGCGGAAAATAGGCTACTATCCTGTTAGCAGTACGATTGTTATTCGAAATATTTTTAACAATCTAGAAACGTACACATTTAAGGAATGTTGCATAAAATAGAATAATTTTTGCACGAATATTATATAAAATAACGTAAATTACGATAATATTTCTAACTGAATATGTAGAATTTTCAGCGCACGGCATATTATGTTTCATGAAGCTTCTATTTCACATTAATACAAAATACTTTCATATCAACTGATTGATATACATAAAATATAAATGTGACCATGTAAAATTTTCGAGTTTGACAAGTTAAATATGTTCTTATAATATGGTTACTTAGGAACCGAGTTTCGGGAAAGTTTCAGTTCAGATTTTATTTTATCCATTAATCAGTGTTCAATCTCAGTTATAAATTGTCATTTGAATTAAAACCAAATTTGTTAAAAATCGTAATTTTTTCATTTAGTGTACCAATACATAGTATTCTACTTAAATTTTAAATGACAACGCAAAATTTACCATTAAAATAAAATCCTATTTAAAACAATTTAATTAAAACTTACAATGATAATAATTACGCAAATAAATAGTGTCAGTACTAATACCTTTTTTCTTTAAATGTTAGTTGGATTTAACAAGATAATTTTCCTTCGTCAAGTTTTTATAATTTGTAGTTTATTGTAAATTAAATAATTTCTACTCTAGATAATAGATATTTTTGCGCACATTTGGTTGGTATTAATGTATTTTGTTAGATAAATGATAAAGAAGCAGAAGTTTAAACTCAAATTTAGGTTATGAGAATAAAAAAGTAATTCTTAGAAGCAACACTGAAATATAATTTCATTACTTCTGTGTAATGTTTTCCATTAATACAGAACATGCCCGGGAAAAATTTTTTTTTTGAACTTTTAAGTTTCCAGACCCTCCGGTAATTTAAATTTAAAGCTAAAATATCGTTATATTTTTCTTTCCAAAGTATCCGTTTATATATTTTCGAAAACTACATTCGTTTGCCGTCTTTAGATGCAAATGGGGTTTAAATTAAGTGCTTATTGGAAATGTTTATTGCGATGCAAAGTTTTTGTTGTTTATTGTATATTTTAAATTTCAGGAATAATATCGGTTGGTGATTCATGCATTTTGAAGTAATTTTTAGATAATTTTAAATTTGTCATATTACATATTCTTAACTCGTTGAGCGACTTTTAGCGCTCAGAGGTCAGAAGAGTTGTTCAAACGTTAGCATTTTCTGAAAGAGCATTTAATACTATTTTTGTATATAGCTTTACATTTTAACGTGTAAGCGTCATAATTTTTCCTCATCAAAAAACATCAAAAATCATCATCCGGCTTATAATAAGTACATAACAGTAATTCGACACTGTTTAAATTATTGCTCTATTTTTAATCATAGAAATAAAATGATGTTTCAAAATTGTTATTTTACAGGCGCTTTGTAGAATTCAAACTGTTCTAGAAATATTTATCCCCATGATAAAACTGTTAACACTGATAATTTCTTAACATTAATGGTAACACGAAATTAACATTAACGTATATATGAAAGTGAAATATTTTATTAAAAATAATAACTTACAAATAAGGAAAAATTTTAGCTTCCGCTATGTCAAGAGGTAGTATACACGTGTAATCATAAATATAATTCTTTTGAAACTAGAAAGATAAAAGAACACAAATGTAGACAATTAGGAGTAAGCTAAATTACTGAAAGTTAAGCTAACTGGTAAATTGCAAAAGCCGGAATCAATTTTTAATGATTAAAACATAAATATATCACAGTTATTTATCGGAACTACTTGTTTTAAAAAAAAAATGGAATTGGAAGTTTAAACAATTACGTATATTTAAAATTAATCTGGCGTATTCTCAAATATTTTTTAATAAACCGTTATACAGGAATGATTTTTAATACATATCAGGTGTAGAGTATTTTTCATTAGTAGATTAAAAATTAATTGTCAAAAATAGGATACGTAAAAATGTTGAAAGTTATCGAACATTAAAAATATAGTACTACGATCAAGCGCCATCAGTTTTGGAAACCCTTAGTCCAGTGAACAGCGATTATGGTCCGAGCGTCGTTTTCGTTTGTTTTTTTATATTTCATACCTGCAAACTTCCGGTGCGCAATTCGAGTGTGGCCCGAAATAATACTACCAACGGTTTATGAACGATCGCTAGGGTTCCTACCCCCGTGGTGCCAACCCAATCTGACAATAAATGTTGGTCTAAGTGAGCACGAGAAAGTAATCACAAGCTCAGAGACGTTTAGATTACTTTTCCTTGAAATACGCGAAAAATTTCAGCCATGCGCGGAATACTATACAGACGGTTCAATTCTCAACGGCAAAACAGATTACGCTATAGTCTCTGACTCTATCACGTTAGCAGCACAACGAACGCACGACAATAATTCAATCTTCACCTGTGAGGCTAAGGCGATTCTCCATACTCTAGAACTAATCCTACTGCGCCAAGACGCAACAAACTGTACCATATTTACTGACTCGTTGTCCTGCTTAAGAGCCATCCAAAATCAGTTTACCGAAAACCCTATCATACAACGCATCCACCTAAAATTGGACCAGCTCCAATCAAAGCATATACAGGTCAGCCTTGTGTGGACACCGGCGCATACAGGAATCCAAGGAAATGAATTGGCGGACCAAGCTGCAAGAACCGCGACGACACAAGATTGCCCGCCTGAAGTACTTATGACACCTCATGAAGCTAAAATGGTGATAAGCAACACAGTCAAAAACTACTGGAACACCCTTTGGCTCCAAACGCCGAGCAAACTCCGCGATTTTAGAAAAGATACCTACGAAAACATGCCAACTCTCAGTAGACACGAGCAGTGTGTCCTAACTCGTAACCGCATTTGACACACAAACTTGACTCATTCGTTCCTCATATCTAAAAAACCGCCCAACCTGTGTCAACGCTGCAACATGCCTATATCGGTGAGGCATCTTTTGATCGAGTGTAATCACTACCAGCAGGCCAGACAACAAGCGGGTATTACCAACGGCCTTCCAGAGATGTTTTCGGACGCCGAGAAGTGTAAAAAAATCGTAGCCTTCCTCAAAGACATCTCTGTATTCCAACTGATCTAACTTCCCCAGCCTTCAGCTAGTTTTTTGATTTTTTTTTTTTTGTTTCGCGCAATTCAAATATTCAATATAAAATTTTATAATTATCTGTAAAACCGTAGTCGCTAATGACCTTGTAGTCCAAAAGCGACTTGTAAATATAATAAATAAATAAATAAATAAAAATTTCATTTTTAGTAACAATAAAAACGAATTTAGATCATTTCGTATAACGACTGGGGATAACAGTAGTCGGGTTTCATAACCTTGATCGGTCAATATATATATCTGTGTATATTTTTTTGTTACTAAACATACATCAATTGCATCTCGTGTAAATGATCGGAAAGCAAATGATTAATGAAAAAGAAGCAGAAGACACAATACTTTTTTTCTCAAATTAAATTTCTACTGTAATTTAATTTAAAACATTTAAAAACAAACGTCAAAGTAATGCCGGATTTCGAAAAAGGGAAAGACACAGAGAAGAAAGTGAAATGAAATATCCTTAATAAATTTTTGGACAATTAAAATGAAAGTTTAGAGATCGTGGTAACACAGGAACATATAAGCAACTAAAAGACAACACTGGATTACGCACAGCTTAAACCGAAGGTAAACGATCCAAGTTAGCAATTGTTCATAAGCTATTGCCACTTAGAGATAACACAGTTTACTACACTGGTGGATTCAGTTCGGATAGTTTAGCAAGATGTGCTTTGGTATGCAAAAATACAATCATATCTAGGTTTCCTTTACCATCCTTCGTCTCGACATTATATCTTTAGAATTGTACGGTATATTCTTAGCTTTAACGTATGGGTCAGATATGCACCAGCTAATAACTATTGTAACTGACTCCATGGTCGCTATGAGAAGTATAGAAGACAAAAATGAAACCACATATAATAGCAATCTGTCATCCCGTTGCTTATATGGATAACAGAAAACTGAAGCATTTGGGGAAACACAATTGTTGACAGAGCAACAAAGGAAGCAGCATTGATATGATCTGCTCCGAATATAAGGACCTCACTATTGGACTTTAAATATTTAATCAAAAAACTTTTCCGGATCCTGTGGCAAGACAAGTGAACTAACTCCAAACGATCACACGTCTATCCATGGAATCACTTTTTCTCGCTTCGTAAGGACCGGACCGCTTTGTGTCGGTTTCCCATCAGGCACACAAGATATTCACATGATCACGTTTTGTCTGGACTCTCCACTCTGCTATGACCCTCATGCAACGTTCCTATCTCTGTTATCCATTTTATCGTCCTATGTCCTTTACTCCAAAGCCTGCGGCTCAAGCACGAACTCTACCTACTAACCTTAAATTTCAACTACAAGGCGATCCTGCAACTATCTATCCCTTCTATGTCTATTATTAAAGAGCCTGGACTAATTGAAAAAATATAATGCAAACTTTTCGCACTTCTAGACAAAGATGCTGTGTACACGGTGCGCTAAATTAAAATTAAATAATACAAAAAAACTTCATTACCCCAAAAAAACATAACCTTCTTTGATGACTGAATAAAGAGAGTTAATTTTTTGATTCAATGCGCAATTTGAGAATAAAGGTTTCCTTAAGAGCCGTAGATTTACTAATAGGTTATGTGATTTCAAAGCATGAAAAAAAAATAAAGGAAAACTTTATCCTTTTACGTCTCAGAGCTTTAGTTAAACAGATCTGCACAAGGAACCTACAGAATCAGCTACGACTTTCTGTAAAAAATATAAAGATGTATAGACAACTCTCTGCACCCACGGAAAATTTTATGTTTTCAAAATGTCGTACAAAATGAAACCGAAAGAAGACAAAAGTCAATTATTAGAGACGTTGCAAAATTTTTTTTCATTAAAAATATAATTTCGGCAAACAGCATTCCTGATCATACTGCTTTCTTTCGATGACACTTTCATCGGCTGAGAAGAGGACATTCTCGAAGTTACAATTAATAAAAAAATTTTCTTAGAAGTACCATGATTAAATGTAGACTGAATCGGCAAGGATAAGTATCGAAAATAATCAAGCTGGTAATCTCAATTTAAACAAACTTGTACAAGAGTTTTTTTCTTCAAATAAACAGAGAGGATTATATTAATCTGCATTTAAAAATTTAGCTATTTACATACTTGCAGATTTTTTTTGAAAATTAATTGAATATACACGTTTAATTATATTAATGTACCGTTTTTGGATAATTACATAACATAATGATGAGTTGTGTTAAGCTTGCGGAGACATGGGGAACTTTAGTTACGCAATTAATTAGCATACTTGATTACATTTAACAACATTAATAATATTGCTGCAAGTACATAGAACTACGAAACATGTATGTTAATTTTGAAATCTGAATTGCAAATTTCTATTGCGTTTTTTAACGTAGGAAATACACTGCCCGTTTTACTTTTGTTGTAAAACACGATTCAATCGCAATTATCTATGTTTTACCCCGGTTATATAGAATTAAAAAAAAAACATTAATAATAATAATAATGAAATAAACTAAAAAAACAAAATTCAAAAAAAATTGCAATCGAAAAAATTAAAACGGCTTTTCGACCTCTGTAAAGCCGATAACTCTATCTTTTCGGATAAGGAAAAAGTAATATACTCGGTGTATGGTGTTGATAGTTTAATAAGTCGTATATATCGTCGAGAAAAGATGCCCCCTGAGATGAGCTCCGGCAAGAAATTCGACCGAGTTCGCTAAATTTACTACGGCGAAACAACAACTGATTAATGTAATCACAAATCCCAGCAAGAAGTAATTCCCAGGGATTTTATTTTTCCTTTCACCATTTAATGAAAGTTGTGCGCGCTGCATGCGCCCTTTACCCGCGACGACAACGAACAATCTTCGATCCAAAATACGCACTGCCAGGACCAGTGCAATAATATTAATATAATATCCGCCTAAATCTTGATTCATTTTCTTAACTAGTCGGCCAAAAGAACTAACACCTACAACGAAATTCGTTAAATGAAAATATAGTCACTGCCCCTACACACCACCAGTGTTGCGCTAGCTAAAACTCGTTATAAATAGAAATTTTAATTTTCCTTCCCGATCACTCGGAGTTAGGCAGAATGTAATTTTGTTAAAATGCAAATTTACCGGGGGGGGGTGGAAATCTGAGCGAAAAAATGGCCGAATTAATTATTTTTTTCCCCCTTTTTCTCTCCTTACAATCTGTTTAGTTGAATAATAAGTAGCAATGTTATTTTATGTAAACCATGGTGGAACACTTCCCCGCAATGGTTGAACGCTCTATTCCTTATTTGTATGTACGTTATTTATTGGATTATGTTGAGCTATACAAATTAATGACTGCGGACGAAATTCTAGTTCAACTAATGTGTAGTTTCAATCGTCTGAATCGTACGCTATTCTGCGAAAGATTAACCGCTAGCGGATTGATGTGGTTTCCGAGCCGATGAAAGTATTTTCTAGCAAAGGTCGTAATTACTTCTTTAACAACCGTATTGGAATGCAGAGGTCTTTGTATATATCATCATTACGGATAAAACCATGGTGCCGCCAAAATATCCCGTAGGACACTGAAATCTTTGTATAATTTTAAGATTTGAAATACTCGTCGTTCCCCAGATTTGAATCCCGTATGTCCATGCAGGTTCTAAGATTACCCTGTATAGTAGCACTTTATTTTCAACCGATAAAGATGAATTTTTATTCATTAACCAACGCAGGCTGCGGTCTTTCGTTTTGAAAATAATATGATTCTTGAAGGTGAGCCGTTGCTCAAAATGTAACCCGAGATATTTCACAGCATCGTGAGTTGGGAATTGTCTGTCCATTCAGCTGGATCGGCAAATTTTCCCCGTTGTTTAAGGTAAACAAAACCTGTTTTAACTTTGATTCGTTAACTGCAACTCTCCATTGTTTAAGCTATTTCTCCACACGTAGCAGATGATTTTGGAGCTGTTCGGTGGCTATGATGTTATCTCGGTGAGTTGATAAAATAGCCGTGTCATCAGCAAACATAGCTGTGGTTATATCATTATTTTCTGGGAAGTCGTGTGTATAAATCTGATACAATACGGGTCCCAGTACACTGCCTTGCGATACTCCTGACATTATAGGGTACATTCGTGAACAATCACCATTTACATAAACACGAAAGTGTCTTTCTGCTAGATAGGACTTTATTAACAAGTAATAGGGATGAGGCAGTTTAAGGCCGAATAAAGAAAAAAATCAGGCAACTTCAAGATTTTATTCAGCTGTTGAATTAAAAACTACTCCGAAAAGAAACAATTACAAAACCGAACTTCGTGCTAGTATTTAATATGAAATATAGCAAGGCCAAACGAACTTTTTTATCTGGCTAAACGATAGCAGAATTCTCTACATATAGCAATGAATTTTATGAACACGAAAAGGAAACATTAAAAGTAATTGTCCGCCTCTTTAAATGATGTTACAAATATCCGCTAAGAATCATCATAGTGAAACTGTAATACCCCTCCCACCGTTTGGTAGAAGGAATTAGTAAATGAAAAAAATTCAGTTTGTAACGACATAAGTTTATATTGTTGTGTGCCGGTAGATGTTTTCATTCGTTCAGTTTCACTATTCAAGTTTTGCTGATTACTATGTTTTTTATGTTTAACTTTCTTTCTTGATTATATAATATTTGAAAATTTTAATTTTAATTATAATTACAATTTTGAAAAATTTTGACTTTATTAATCATTTTCATGAGGCGAGATTGGAAAATCGTTACCGATAGTATTTGATCATAAAAAGTAAGAAATGTGATAATTTTAGAAAATAAAAACTTCGTTAAGTATACCTGGATTACGGTGGTTACGAATATTTTAGTTTTAATTATGCACCAGCATTTCGTAATTTATATGTGTAGTTACACTTCAAAATAACTGAAAACTCTTACAAAGGATCTCGGAAATTCATTTCGGGACAAGACTCTGTATAATAATAATACTCCCTCAGGGTGTTCACCATTTAATAATTAATAATAGCGTCGAATGGGTCCAGTCAATTCTGAGAAAAAAGCCTTTAAAACACTAATAAGTTTATACATACTCCAGTTTGAATCCCGTGCTCGACTAACTTTTTTTTTTTTTTTCTTTTAAATTCATTTAATTAATTATTTTTAGAACTATATATATCAGTTATTTACAAACATCAATAATTTAAATAAAAATTATTTTTTTTTTGTTTAGAAAAAATATTCATTAAATATTAGATAATATTTTAATTATAGTAACTGTTTTCAAAGAAGTACAAAATAACTAATAGTTATGATAATAATACTTATAATTTTTATAAGTAAAAAATTTAAACTGTGTTATTTAATTTTATTTCACATACATTTTTAATTACAAACAAGAACTTGAATGATAATTGCCATAAAAACATTTAAAACAATAAATTTTTTGACATCTAGCACAATTAATTCAAGAGCAATTATTGCAAGAACAATATTCTTTAAGAAATTCAGTTGGAAAATAAACATCATTTACATTCAAGAAAATTTCTCTAGATTTTAATATGATCGAAATAATTTACAGTTACTATTTATATGTATTACTAATAGCTGACCCGACGCAATACCGCCTTAAAATCAATAAATGTTGTGTGTTAACTTATTAGCTGAATTAAATTCAATTTTTTATTAAGATAAAATTAATACTCGTAATGAATTAAGAACTATTAGTTATTTTGTATTTTAAAAAGGAAAATAGCTACTATAATTATAATGTTATTTAATACTTAATAAGCTTTTTCTCTAAACGAAATAAAATGATTTTTATTTAAATTGCTGATCTTTGTAAATAATATATTTATTTAATTGCAAATATAATTAATTAAATGTATTTAAAAAAAAAAAAAGTTAATCGAGCGCGGGATTTGAACCCAAGCATATATAAACTTATTAGTATCATAATTCATCTGAATTGACGCTATTATTATTAACCGGTAAACACCCTAACGGAGTACCAAGGCCGTGTCCACTGGGTGGGTTTTGGGGGTTAAACCCCTCCCATGAGAACTGAAATCATATTTATAAATGCACAAAAATCAGAAAAAAATCAAAAATTTTAAATAAATATCGATGATTTTTTATAAAAGAAAAAAGAAAAAAATTTCTCTATATTTTTAGGTACTTCATTAATATCCTAAGGAAAAACTTTCTATTACGAGTATAATCAATAACATGTGTAATTTTTATTAATGTGTTCATATACGGAGTAATTCATTTATGTAAATTAATATATACATCTAAATGATGGAAATTATTAATAGTATGCGGATATTAGTGAAAAATGTATTGTTATTTATAAAATATGCGCAAAAAATTTTCAAAACCCCTCCCTTTCCAAAATTCTGGGCACGGGCCTGCGGAGTACTATTATTAAACAAAGTCTCGTTTCGAAACAAATTTTCGAGGTCGTGCCCTCCCATTGTTAGTTAACGTGATAAGTTTTTTGTTTTCATATATTATGTTATGAGCAGGCCCGTGCCCAGAATTTCGGAAAGGGGGGGATTTTGAAAATTTTCTTTGCATATTTATTTTATAATACATTTTTCACTAATATTTGTACTATTAATAATTTCCATCATTTTGATTTATATATTAATAATTTACATAAATGAATTACTCCGTATATGAACATTAATAAAAATTACATATGTTATTAATTATACTCGTAATAAAATTTTTTTTTGCATAAAATATTAATGAAGTACCTAAAAATATGCATCATATTTTTTCTTTTTTCTTTTAAAAGTAGGTAAAAACACCCTAAAAAATCATCAATATTTATTTTAAATTTGTAATTTTTTTCAGATTTTTTTGTATTTATAATAACTATTTCAGTTCTCATGGGGGGGTTTACCCCCCCCCCCCCCCCCCGTGGACACGGCCTTGGTTATGAAACGCTATTCAGCTACACATATAATTTTAGCTCTGTATAGTATGTTGTATCTTTGTTTTATTTAAATTTTTTTTTAACCCAAAACTTTTGAAATTATTTTTGTAACACATTTAGCATGTGTATAACGCATAATACCATGTATCTTAAAGCGAAAAATAGCACTCAATAACAAGTTACTTTACCACGTTTGCTGATGACTATTAAACTTAGTATAACTCTACATGCTTAACTGTTCACTAAAATTTTATCAGTTTTTCACTAATTATTTAAAAATAAGCCATAATTTGTTCTCAAAATGCAACGCATTCAGTAATTTTTGAGTCTGCAGCGAACATGTCAATATGATTGAGTATTGTTAAACTTATGCAAGTGACGGAAAATATTTTTTCGTTTTTCAGATAATATCGGGTAAATTCATAGACTGGTTAATTCGAAAGATATCGAAACCACTTTGAAAGCACTGTTTGATTACACTTTAAAAAAGTGCCATATCGGGAGGTTAGTTTTTTTTTTTTTAGCAGATCGATGCAGAAACTCTGTTCAAAAGTCGTTAGAATAATTAGTTAAGTACTGATCCGGTCAGAAATTGGCATAATGATGGAACTAAAAAATAAAACTAACGAGCAGGAAGTGAGTGGATAAGATGTAAGAGACCCAGCAAGTCGCGTATTCCGTGTTCCATGTTTTTTTACCCGATAAATAGTTACTAACAATTCTTATCTCTTTATTAATTAACATCAACGATGTCAAATCGATAGCCCACATGACCAACTAAACAAACACCAATCTACGCTACGAATTTTACAATAACAAATTTACTGTCAAGTAATGATGTTTCAATTAATAACACAGCATGCGCATCTACGTTGCATTAAAAAAAAAAAAAAAAAAAAGAACTATCCAGAATTTTAACCATCCAACTGAGGAACGAAGTTTACTTTTCAATTATATACTAGACTAGCTGACCCGGCGAACTTCGTACCGCCTCAGAATCAATAAATGTTGTGTTAAACTTATTAGCTGAATTAAATTCAGTTTTTTACCGAGATAAAATTAATACTCAAAATGAACTAAGTTCAATAAATGCACAATATTTGAGAATATAGTTTTAAATACTATTTGAGATTCCTTTCTTGTACATGCAAATTTGAAAAACGTATCTAACTTCTTTTTAAAAACGCATCGCCTTTTACATTTGGGAATACAGTTTTAAAACGTTTTTTAAATAATTTTTCGATCACTTTATTTTAAGTAAAAATTTGAGAAACATATCTAAATTCTTCTTTTTAAAAAATACCTGTGGGACAATAATAAAGAAATGTCGCCAAAAATGTTTTTTTATTACAGTAAACTTTTAAGGTATAAAACAGAAAAAAAAAGATTACGGACAAGGGAAATATGGGACTAGGAACTATGACAATTTGTGTTTCATAAGACCTAAAGGGATTAATAATAAAATTGATAATGTTGAAGAGGAAGTTATGAGTCATTTACTAGGTAACTTACCAACGGAATTAAGAGACGAATGCAATTTGAATATATGGAAAGACAGAATAAAAATATGGTTGATTGCGTGGTGCAAAAAATGAGAAATGGTTAGTCGTAGGAAAGGAACAGCGATAAGACGGGTAATTGATAGAAAAAGTAAATAATTATAAATGATGTAATAAAAAAAGAAAAAAACTTAATGTTCTAGCTGCATTATTTATGGCTTATGTGAAAATATTGTGGTATGATATGCGATAGGTATAAATGTTTTGAATTAAAATTAGACGTAGAATAATAAAAATAGAAGTTAAGTTAAATTAAGTAATATATGTAAGACAAATATGATGCATTAGATTTAAGATGTATATGATGAATAAACGATATAATTATGTTGACAGACGGGAAACTGCCTTGTGGGACCCACAAATTATTTTTAAATATAAAAAAAAAAAAAAAAAAAAATATTTTGGAATACAGTTATAAAATGCTTCCAATTACTTCTTGTGAGCCATTGTACACTTATCTATACACATATAAAATTTATGAAACTGAATTTTAAAATTAGTTCTATTACGATCTCTTTTTTGATTTTTGCTTATTTTAAAAACACACAAGCAATCACGTTGAAATTTAAAAAAAAAGTATAGCGGAAATAATCTATCATTGGTGTGAAGGCAGAAACGCCTCTACCAAATAATGACGTCAGCTAACGCAATTGCTACTCGCGCTATCATTTTCTCTTCGCTAGTTCGATAAAATTTGAAAATTCTACCTTGCCATTCAGTAATTTGATCGTGATTAAATATATGTATTTCTAACTGAAATTTCCAGGTATATTAAATAGAAATATTTGGTATTTTACTGCAATTTTTTTTAGATGTGTCATAATAATAAAGTAATGATATTTTATTTATTTATTTATTTATAAAATCCGTCAATGCAATAGCTTACGCCAATTACTGCACAGCACAATATAATAAAACAATTCAGTAAAATATACAAGTACAGGTGCAATCGGCAATATTTTACTTCTATCCCATTCATACACCCACACCAACGCAGTTCACACCTGTAACATGCACGCTTACATACACTCTTACACATACACACCATGCTCACGCAGAGAAACACTTATAGAAGTTAGTACCACGCAGCCTCATATCGTTAAATTCCGAACAGCTTTTAAGAACTCACCACCGTGATCATTAAAAATGTCTAGCTCGAGGGGAACACGCGTAATGCTAAATGTTCGAAAACGTAACAGCCAGTGTACGAGTTGAGCGGGCAAAATCGGAACTCTAATAAGGAATTTTCTCTAAAAGAGTAGGAGCACAGTTAATCTTATCGTGCATTAAATTGTGCAGAAAACAAAGTGCTAATTCTTTTCTTCGTCCATCATCCAAGCTATACATATTTAACTGCCGCATTATTAGTATTTGAAAGGCACATCGCCGGGACCGATAAATTTTGTAATGCAAGTATATTTTAGAAACTCTTTTTCTGCACATTTTCAACCCTATTTACCAAGTCACTAGATATAGCGTTTAAAATTAGCACACCAAATTCTTACTGTGAGCGGACTAACAGGCTGAATAAAATTAAATGTGTCTCAAGTTGTCTGAAGTTTGCATTACTCCGCAAAACCAATCGTAACATTTTGTTCGCTTTACAAATTGTAAACATTACATGAGTCTTAAATGTAAATTTTGTATCTAGTAAAACACCAAGATCCCTCGCACAAATCTCCTTTATCAAGGGAACACCTTCTATGTGGTACAATGCTGCAATAGGAAGGCGTTTCCGTGTAAATGAAGGTGGTAAATTATTAGCCACACTCCAAGCTGTAAAGTGATCTACATCTCGTTGTAATAGGAGAGCATCCTCGATACTTTTTATTCTTTTCAATAATTTCAAAAATACAGTATTGAATTCGGTAACTCATTTATATATAATAAAAAACGAAAAAGTCCTAAAACGGAACTCTGAGACACACCTGAGGGGCAAGAAAAAGAAGGGGATTCGCAGTTATAAATTTGAACATATTGCCTCCGATCCTGCAGGTAGCTCTCGCATAGTGTTAATAATCTGTTAGAGAAATCAAAATTATTCAATTTTCGTAACAGAATTGAGTGATAAACATTATCAAAGCCTTTTTGGAAGTCTATGTATATAACATTCACCTGGGGGGACTGGTCAAGCTCAGCAAAAACATTCTCAGTAAACGCCATTAGGTTAGTCGTTATTGATCTACCTTCGACAAAGCCATGTTGATCAATTGAAATGTAAGTCTTTAGTGGTTCATAGATTCTTTTAGAGAGAAGTAATTCAAAAATTTTAGCGATTTGGGGGAAACGAGATACTGGTCTGTAATCAGTAATATCATAAGCATGATGGTTCTTAGGAATAGGTGTTATTCTGGACAACTTCCAAATTTGGAGAAACGTTCCAGTACCTATCATACAATTGAAGAGGTATGTAAGAGGTTTAACGAATAAATCCCGGACAAGCTTTAAATGTACATGACGGTATGTTGTTTGAACCTACAGTACGTTTAGGTTTAAGTTTCCTCAGCGCTCCATGAACCTCCGCTTCCGTAAAAAGTTCTACAGTTATTTGATTAGTTTAAGGGGAGAAGACAGAAAAGTTCAAATGAGAACTTCATTTCTCTGAACGGGAGTAAACAGACGAAAAATTAGTTGCAAAAGAGGAAGCAATATTCTAAGGTGTACGTAGCATTTGCCTTTTGTACACCAAAGAACTGGTTTTTGCATGCACATTCCTCCTCTCACACTCATTATAATATTTCCAAAATTGCTTTGGATCTGTCTCCCGTCTCTTATCTTGGACACAATCGTAGTTTGTTTTTGCGGTAGCTATTTTAAATTTCAGCTCTCTACGGAGATTATACTGAATATAGTTTTAAAACGCAAGTTCTGAGTCCTTTTACACTTCAGCCGACATTTATTCTTCTCTTTTATCGAACTGGCAGGGATATTTACTGATACTTTTTTCCTTCCACGGTACAGTTTTATCCAAGATAGTCTGAACACACATATGAAAGTAAGATGCCGGCTGCATTACTATCGGCAGATGTATACAGCGGATGCCAATCCATAGGTCTAAACATATGGTACACATCGTTAAAGAGACAGCTTTCTGAAAACTTCTCACGAGGAAACCTTTCTGACCCGTGGTTTTGCCCGCGTTCTTCGTCTGCCTCGGAAGTGCTAATTTGATATAAATGCGTAAGGGAGGATGATACCGATCACTTAAGTAAAGCAAGAACTCTACTTTATCAACTGTATGGTTTTCTCTTGTACCTATTACTAAACGTAGAGTCCTACCGAGAGAGTTATGCACGGTACTGTACGACGCTAAATTACAGCTGTCCATGATCTCTATTAAATCATTGACATAAGCATTACTATTGAAGCCCATTGAAGATGGAAAGCAATCGAAGGAGAAAACGGGAATATTAAAGTCGCCAAACATCAGCAACTTACATTTCGTTCGTGAAGTGTACTCACAAATCTTATCGTAAATAACTGAATACTGCGTTCTGCAAATGTTAGGTGGAAAATAAAGAATTCCTATTAATAAGTGTGATGCACCCGCTGCACTGTGCACTTTGATCCGGACATGATCACACAATATACCAGTCACCACGAAATCCTAAACTTTTTCCGATACAAACGATTTTTTAACAGCTAATAACAGCCCCGCCCCTACCCCGCTTAGTTTTAGTGAACTCATAATCCATATCCTTCCTACAAATAACACATCTATCATCTAATAATTCGTAATCACCAAAATCCGCATTCAGCCAGGTTTCAGTTAAATTGATGGGTGATCGCTACGAAATAACACTAAGAAATTGCCAACAGGCGAAAAGACATCGAGCGATTTTTCTACATGTTACTCTGAGTCTGAACGTCGTCGAGGCTGCATTACCTCCATCAATTCATCGCGTTACTGTTCGCGAAAGTGTATACGCCACATCGCACGTCGTTTCATTTTAAATTTTGGTTTTAATTAATCCGTTTTGCATATAGTTTTATATCCGAATTCTATGCATGCACTATTAAATTATCATTTCTTTAACATATTGGAAATATACACGATTTTAGTCACAGAAATTTTCTTATTGAACGCAGGGTGGGCCCTCATGATATCTCTATTATTTTCATTTTCATTTTTTTCAATTTCAATTTATTATTATTATTAAGAATCCACAAATGCGCTATAAAGCGCTAGTAGTGGTTACACAAAATCAAATATAGTTTGGAGACCATACCGTCTTCGAATGGTGGGTTTTCAAGTGTTTTTTTATTTATTTATTTTATTTTATTTTCCTTTACATTGTTTCGAAAAGTTTAATGTTCTGCCAGGCAGAGCTGTACCGATTGTGGCACACTGAAGGAAAAGTGTCGCTGGCGCCCGAAATTTTTCAATTTTTTTATATTTTTTTGTATCATCATCATAATTGATTTTGCTTCATCGAGGGAAGAATTGAGTCTTTCTCAACTGGCTCCTGGAACAGGGGTATGAAAGTATTGAGTCTTTCTCAACATATACACCGCCACCAGCTATTAGTTAAAGAGAGAATTTTTATTAAGGTCAATACCTCAAAATGGGCATCACCAGTTGTACCTGTTGTAAAAGAAAGAATAATGAAATTTGCTTATCTTTGAATCGTCAGCTACATGTGACTCAACATCCATTTAAAATAGAAGGGAACACAACACCACATTCGATATTCGTACTAAATTTTTTCATCTACTAGTCGATGAAGCGACTTCAAAGTTGTCAACTACCAATACCACTAAAAATTTATTCTGACCGAAAAAGCTTATGTATGGTGTTACTATTCATCACCATTGTGCTGTAAATAATGTCATTGCAATCACTGGATCTGATGGTGTAGAGTAATAAAATCTTCAAGAAAAGTTGTGAAAACTGAATTCACTTAAATTACGCAAGAAGCGAGTTTTTTTCAGAACGAGGTTAAATTTTTAGGGTTCACAATGAAAATAAACGGTCTAAACAGGACGCTCGACAAGAAGTAAAATCTTTAACGGGAACTGTTAATTTTATGGAAAGTTTTGCCTAAATATTTCCACTATGGTCAATTCTTCATATTATTTCATATTTATAGGCTAACCTGTGTCCATCGGAGGCAACCACATACGAATCTGAAGACGAAGCAACTAGTCGGAAACGACAATTCCGGAACAAACGAGCATCAACTCCGTCCTATTCGAAACAAGACATTCGAGAACAATATTGCATTTCTGACAAGCAAGTTCACGTTTTGGAAACAACACGTCAGCCTCCGAGCTTATTTGGCTGTATTTCCTCGCACACGGTAAACATTTAAAAAATAATAATTATTTTTCTCTAATAATGTTTTTCGGATAATGTCAAGTGAAAATTTTGTAAACAAAATCTTTCTAAAAGGCGGCAAAATAATTGAAGGAAATAAACTTTAGCTTACCGAGCCGAACAATTATTGAAAATTTTTTTTCGAATTTAGTAAACTCTGTAGTCACTTTCATTTCTGTAAATAGTGGATAAAACTTGAAGAGTAAGGATTTAGCTGATTATAATTAAAGAGAAAGCGGTACTAATATAATGTTTTGATTTTGAACAATTATAAACGGCAATTTTAGGAAGAAAAAATATTCAACGTCGTTTAACATTAATTCAAAACACGTTTACTGGTGCTTTACATGTGTGTGCGTTTTTAACTTTAAAATTCAGGACACATCATGCAGCCACGGCGGATCCGCTGGTCTTTTGTCGGTCTGTGTCAAAAGAAAAATGCCAAGCGACGAGAACCTTTACGAACTGTCCAGAAGACCTTACTCAGAGTACGCTCCTTTGCCGAGATGGCGAACACCTCATCCAGCGCCTTACTTCATTCCACATCCGCACTGTTTCTATTCGTACCGGGATCAGATGTATTTTTTAAGACATCCGTACCAACAATATGACTGGTTCTCTGAAGAAGAAGAACATGCTCGCATGGTAAATAAATTTAGAGCTTTCTTCTCATTCGTAAGCAGACTGGAAAATGTAACATACTCGTATGTATACAAGCATAAATAATTACACGGCTTTTATAAAAATTGCACGCAACAACAATTTTTCTCCTACACGACATATCTGCAAGCTGTTGTGAAATTTGCCTGCTTTACATTCAATTGAGCTGCTCTACAGCTAATACTTCGACTTATCTTGAAGACATGCTGCTTTTCGTTGTGATATTTGAAGAACGAAATAAATCAGAAAGAGCGCGTTATGCGCATAACTTTTATTACATCAGCCTGTCGACGAGCTTTACATTGTCTCTCGCATTTCATTGTATTTTATGTTTACAAAAAATCATTAAACTTATTTTTTGAAACACTACCAAAATTGTAACATTAACGACAAGGCAGTGTCATATATGACACCCACTCTCAAAAACATTTAATAACTCACCACACAACGGACTGAACGCGAAATAACTTTAACCACAACTAGTTGAATATTTACTAGAAAGGTAACCAAGAGAACAATAGGGCGCATTTGCAGTAAAAAAGTTGATAGGTATTATATATGACACAACCTTGTCGTTCTAGGGTTAATGAATTAATCGTTAAAAAAATTATACCACTATCATCCTGAAAGTTTCAGCCCGCTACCCTTTAAGGGACGCCCCCTAGGGGCAAAATATAAAATTGAGTTTTTTGACGATATCTTGAGAACTAGTTGGCCGATATTATTCATGCTGGGCTCAAATTGAAGATATTGCAAACCCCTACAATTAAAAAATATTTTCAGACTTATTCATCAACAAAACCTAACCTAAAAATTCATTTGAAAATTTCAAACCGCTATAAAAAAATGTCTAAAACAAACACCTCGCTGGAAAAATTATATATCATGTATTTTATGCTAAACTACCATCTCATGAATTTTTTCAGAATTTTTAAAGGGGTGGACGCACCTTAAATATAATAAAAACTGTTTTTTTTGCATTTCCAGTCAAATTTAGCAGCTATGAGCTGATAAAATTTTCTTTTTAGCCTCAGCTTTATACAAAATGACATAATAAGTACTTCCCAGTATTTTGGACGCAAAGAATATGAAATGAAACGTTTAAATCTCATTTTTCTGCTGGTTTTTTTGGTTGATTTTTCATTTTTATGGTTCACAAAACATTGAAATGATCCATATTCTTCTTGATTTTCAACTACAATGACTTATAAATACGCTCTAATATATTAAAAACAAAGTATTTTACGAGAAACTACTCAACCGAATCCATTCGAATTTTTCGGAAACTGCGAACGCCCCTTAAAAACTAAAAAAAAACGTTGGTTTTGCATTTTTGATCATATTTATCTTGTAGGAGATGATACAAAAAATATTTTTGGCCTCAGTTTAATACGAAATGGCCTAATAATTACTTTCCAGTATTTTGGACGCAAAGAATATGAAATGAAACGTTTAAATCTCATTTTCTGCTGGTTTTTTTGGTTAATTTTTCATTTTTATGGTTCACAAAACACTGAAATGATTCATATCCTTCTTGATTTTCAACTACAATGACTTATAAATATGCTCCAATATGTTAAAAACAAAGTATTTTACGTTAGCTTTCTGTATTATCGTGATTCATTAGTTGAGATAAAACTTCACTGGTGCCTACATGAGACATCGTGAACCACTCATAGAAGCTAAATGCGACAAAAAATTCCAAAAAAACGGGTTTTTTAGTTTATAGGGGGTGTTTACAACTTTTAAAAATCTAGGTAAATTTAATTGTCTCTAATATATTGGAGGATATTTAGAAGTAATTTCAGTTGAAAACCAAAGCGAATACGAATGATTTCAGTATTTTGTGAGACGTAAAACCGAAAAACCAACCAAATAACCAGCAGAAAATGAGATTCATTTTTTCTCCATATTCTTTGTGTCCAAAATACTGGAAAGTAATTATTAGGCCATTTCGTATAAAACTGAGGCCAAAAAAATTTTTTGTACCACCTCCTAAGAGTTAAATATGGCCAAAAATGCAAAACCGACGTTTTTTTTGGTTTTTAAGGGGCGTTCGCAGTTTTCAAAAAATTCGAATGAATTCAGTTGAGCAGTTTCTCGTAAAATACTTTGTTTTTAATATATTGGAGCGTATTTATAAGTCATTGCAGTTGAAAATCAAGAAGAATATGGATCATTTCAGTGTTTTGTGAACCATAAAACCAAAAACCAGCAGAAAAATTAAACATTTCATTTCATATTCTTTGCGTCCAAAATACTGGGAAGTACTTATTATGTCATTTTGTACAAATCTGAGGCTAAAAAAAAAATGTTATCAGCTCATAGGTGTTTGTTTTAGACTTTTTTATAGCGGTTTGAAATTTTCAAATGAATTTTTAGGTTAGGTTTTGTTGATGAATAAGTCTGAAAATATTTTTTAATTGTAGGGGTTTACAATATCTTCAATTTGAGCCCAGCATGAATAATATCGGCCAACTAGTTCTCAAGATATCGTCAAAAAACTCAATTTTATATTTTGCCCCTAGGGGGCGCCCCTTAAAGGGTAGCGGGCTAAAACTTTCAGGATGATAGTATTTTCCGATGCCTGACACGATGGTATAATTTTTGTAACGATTAGTTTGGGGGCATTTTTCACTATCTTACCCTGTTATGTCCTTTGAAGAACTGAACAAATGTTATTTCAAATTATTAATGTACGTTCTATTAATGAAATCATAAAATATCTAATTGAGGTATAAATTTTCGTAACATCAGCGTGAACAAATCATTGTCCATTTTAAATTTATTTTTATACATAATTTGTAATTTTCACTTCATTAAATGATTTAGAAAACAAATCATTTCAGCTTAAAGGTAAAACACGCAGCCGCACATTAACTACAAATGAAATTTGAAATAATTAAGGTGTAATATTTGTCAAAATAAATTTGAAAAATCCATTTTAAGAAATAATATTTTTACAAATTTAAAGAACGTAAATCTGACTAGTTAAAAGTTGATCTAAAAGTTTCTATTTTATAACAGTTAAACGTACTATCTATAAAAATTAATTTATCTTTCTAATAATTGAAAAAAAAAGCAAAGTTAAACTTTTTTTGATTTGGAAAATTTCGAAATGTTCGCATTTATCGTAAGTTTTCAGATTCTACATTTATGCGGCGAGGTCATTTTCTCTGTATTTATAATCAGCTCAGCAGATGGAGTTCTTCAAGGAGATAACTTACAACAACCGGCCGCCCTTACGTTCTTAACTGGAACTGAGTCGATTAAAGAATTAAACGGAGTAAAAAAAGACATTTTTGTATACGATACAAAGCTAAATAGACAATTACCGATTTTTGACTGAAATTTTGTTGTTGTGTGAAAGCTCAGAAGTCATTGAATTAAGGTCTCCATCGGAATAATGTTTTTAAGTTCGTATTTTGAAACATGCCTCCTTAGAACCTTATGATTATTCCCCCACCAGAGATGCCATCAAAATGTCATAGACGCATAAAATTTCATTTGACTTACTGATTATTATTGTTGTTATATTCTTCTTATGATAATAATAATAATAATAATAATAATAATAATAATTATTATTATTATTATTATTATTATTATTATTATTATTATTATTATTATTATTATTATTATTATTAGTGATTTAATAAACAGTTTAAAAATTCTGCTTTAAAATTATGTTGACCGGAAAATTCACATTAATTTTTTCTACCGACCCACATCGTCCAAATCTGAAAATAAAATAATGCATAAATAATTATAAAAACTATAAAGTGATACATGATCACTCTATGGCGGCTAGGTGATGCATTCCAACTTTGGTGATTTCATTACGAAAGGATTCGCCGAAAACGAAATCTTGTTCGCAAGTTAAAGACGTACAAAACGGTCTTTTGTATGTAACATTAATATCTCGGACCTTTCAAATATTCCAATACACACGAATATGTAAGGTAGCCTTTCAACTGATGGGCTCCGATCAATATTGTCCCTTAGAAGAGATAACTCTTAACTTAGTCACAACAAAAAAAAAAAAAAATACTGGCTGACTAGAAATCCCCGACTGTGTGCTTTTTCCTTTCGATCCATACACCTTTTTACCTCTCCCTTCCGAAATGAACCAGTTTCAACTCGAATGTTCAAATTTATCGGGATGCGCAATTCGTGCCTTCGATACATAGTCTATTTACTTTTAACAGGATCTTTCTTCCTAATATTTAATTTATTTTTTATTTTTTACGTTTATTTTATAATATCTATATGTTCAATGTAATGAAAACAATTACAATTTTCGGATTTAGCCAAAAAATCGATAGCAAATTTTTATACATTGTAGACTCTTGTCGCGAAAAGTCGTATAAAAATAGTTCGTGCACGAGAGGAGAGTCCGACCGAAACCAACAAAATAAAGACTACGAAGAAATAGGCCAAGAGTCAAAGGCTACCTGCTTTTCAGGTGAAATAATATTTTTACAGTACCTAAACGAAATAAAGCGTCAAGGCCTCTTTGAAAAAGTAATTGAAATAAAAGAACAGCAAAAGAAAACAAAAGAGAAAGGTTCGTTTATAATCCAGTTAAATACGATTAGATTAGACACGTTACAGTTCTTCTGGTAGCTTAAAGCTCGTTTGAAAGTTCAAGAACCGCAATGAAATACACACATCTGTTGAAGACGCACGAAGAAAATTCAACATTCACCAACTAATGCACTCTGCCATATATTTTCTAATCAAAAAGACTGAGCAAGTTCGTGTCGGAAGTAAAGTGTATATAATATAAACAGAATAGTGCGAAATTTTCACAATTTATCTTTCAACTTACAAGTGCTCTAAAAACAGTGTGTTTTTTTTTGTGGTAACACAGAGAAAACCCATCTCTACTTTCGGCATGATATTATTTTAATTTTAAATGTGCAATGCAAAATGTAGAATGAGTAGGACTAGCAAAATTTGCGCATTTCCTGAAAATACGTACATAAGTTTCATAAACTGAAGACCGAATTTCTTCACAACTCCAGTTTAATTATAATATTAATCAATCAAAAATCGAAATTAGTTTCTGCGTGAAATTAAACAAATCTGAGACAGCGTCTTTGTTGTTTACGAATTGAGGAGAGTTTTCTGTTTTATGTCATAAAATTTAAAAAAATTTTCTCCATTGTTATGATATATTTTTTTAAATTATTATACATTAGTTTATGAAAAAAAAAAATAAATAAAAATAATAATCTGGAAAAACTTTAAAATCCGTAATAATAACAATGTTGCGCAGTAACATTGATTCAGATCATTTCTTACAACGATAAATAATGAGATTTATTCCACAAAATAAAAAGAAATTTCTTAAACAAGGAATAATTAAGTACGATATAGATAAGCTAAATGAAGAGAATAATCATAGAGTATTATACAATTGAATTATTGTTACACTATCGAATGAACTGAACTCATTAAAAAGGTTTATATCTAATTGTGTAGCATGTAAAATATATTATTACTCTGATTACATCTGTTTAATATACGCCTAATATTATCTTTGAAGTTACATAGTTTGCAGTTTTCGTTATCTGTATAATTTTAAACTTGTATAAATATATTTTAAAAATATCACATGACCGGACATAAATTGTACGTAAAAAAAATTTGCACAAACTCTTTATCATTTAATCTATCTACGATATTTTCGGAAATATTGTTTCGTTAGCTCGTTATTCCGCATATATTTTGATATTTATTCTTGTAATATTCACTTAGAATTTCTTTGTAGTATCTTTAACGCTTTTATCTGTACGCTAGGTTACTGAAATGACAGATCTCAACTTTATTTTTAATCAAAAACATATTTAAAAGCTGTTATATCTCATAATCTATAAGCAAAATGCCTGCGATAACTATAGCAGTTATATAGTTGATGGTTTTATACACGTATGTTTTAACAAGTTAAATTGCTGCGATTCTTTAAAAGCTACTTCATTTCGTTGACAATTTCGATATCTGTAAACTTTCTAGCATCTACGTATGCAATAAAAGATTGTTTGTTTTTTTTGTTTTTTTTTTTTAAATGGGTTCGTGAGCTTAGATCACCTACTCAGATTCTGAGGCGATCAGAGATAGAGAGTATAAAGGAAAGTAGGAGGGAAATAACGGCTAGAAATGGGAATGCAAAATTAATCGTATAAATTGAAACAAGTCCATACATGATTAAATAAGTTTCAAGTAATTTTGTATTAAATCTTTTTCAGTTACTTCTTTAAAAAAAAAAAAAAATAATAAAAAAAATCTACAAAAACTGAAAGCGAAAAAAATAACGATTATATGTGGACTATTCTCATAGATGCATAATTACAAAAATCTTCTTTGAAAAAAAAAAATCAGTTATAAGTAAGCATAAAAGGCAAGTTCTTTCGCGCAAGCAAGTTCAACTAGTATAAATGGCAATTGTTTGTAAGAGTTCATAAATGATAAAAATTCACTCGAGACCCCTACGGTAAAATTTTTCTGTGTGGATGCACGGTTTTACTATTTCCTGCATTACAGAAAAAACCGCTCTATTAATACTTACACGCCTTGTTATTATTAATTCAAATGATATTACATTTTAAAAATGTTACGTTACCTTTAACAAAAATATAAGTTTAGGATACGTGTAACTTAAGAAGCAAATTGAATTTGCAACCTTAGCCTCTCAATCACAACGGGTTGAAAGGCAAATGCTAGATTGACAGAAAAAATTGGAATAGATACTATAATAATATTTAGGAATGCGCTTAATGTTTATAACTTGTTTTATTACTTATACCAGGACGACGCAAGCAGACGATTTCGTCCATTGCTAAATTACAATTCTACGGCCGCTCCTTCATACTGTTCCCAACATCGATCTCCTTATCAAAATTATTCCACGGAACATATCATCAGACCTCAGGCATCCTGTCCAGCGCACCCTAATATACCACCGCCGCCTCCTCCTCCTCCACCCCCACCGCCGCCACCGCCACCTCCGCCACCTTCACTGCCACCACCTACAACTCCTAAGTAAGTAAATATTTTCTATTGATTTACTTCGATTACGAACAACTAATGCACCATTATGAAATCTGTGTGACCCCGAAACATGTCGGTTTTACATATTTTGTGAATTGTTAAATGTTTTTGTTTAAGTTTGTTTATACTAATTTATAAATATAAATGAACTATTATTACTGTTACAAAATTTGAAATCGTCTTGTTATTATTCCCATACAAGGGAGGAAGTTAAATTCTACCCAGCGTAATCGAACTTAAATTACATTTTATAGATGTTCTGTACAAATTTTTTATATACAACGTATTAAATTATTTCAATTTGCACCCAGCAATTTATAGGTTGCCAGTAAGTACATCAGATATATATCATCGTTTAAACTTAAATGAACGCGCGTACGTACTGTCTCATTGCAGGCGCAAATATCTGAACATATTTTTCCCAAAATGTTCGAATTGTTTATCTCTGTCCGCATGTTTTTTATCAGTAACCTAAATTATGCTTTAAAATACAAATATATACTCCTCTAAAATAATTATTTTGGAAAAGCGCGTATGTGCAGGCACACGCGCGCGGTGTGTGGCATTATGCTCATAAATATTATTACTACCTTCTGAGAAAATTTACCAAATCCCGTCTATGACTACTCCCTCACCTCCCGGTTCATCTAGGGTGCAGCACTGTTAATATGTTCTATATACATATGCGTGTATATATACATAAATGCACATATTTCTTTATTTCTTTTTTTTATTTTTAACTGACAGAAATTGTTACGGACACACGGCTACGATTAGATCATTAAGATTATAGCGATTAAGATTTCATCACCACGGTTTGTTAATGAAACAACAATAGAAATATCAGATTACGTCCCAACTGATACAACACCAGCTTGCATTATATTGTTTTGCACGCACACACCTATTTCTTACGGCGAAACGGTTAATATCAAGAATTGCGGTTAAAAATTTAAACGACACATATCGTCCTCTTCCTCCCTCTTCTTTTTTTTTTTTAATCACAATTAAAAAATATGATCGCGAGATGTGATGCAATATTCGATGTTAATAACTGATCAACCTGCCTGAAATAAACTGCACCTGTTACATTACCACTCACTGAATGCTACCATAATTGACATAAACTGTTCATACAAAAAAGAGAATGCGAAAATTCACCCGTTTCTTTGTCGGAATAGTTTATTGAAACAATAAACGAACGAAAAACGCGAATAAATTCCCATCCCCCCTCCATCCCTCCCTCCATACTCGTAGGTGCTGCGTTTAATTAGTCTGGCCATTACAACGCATCGCAGGGGTAATTTAAACATGCTCGGTTAAACCGCTCGTTCTAACGAAACCAATAACCCTGGTGATAGAAGTTTCAGCATTTGAGAGGATTTCTTCTATGTTTCTCGCTGGGCTAAGTTGTTTTCGAAACACAATGAATATTAAACAAATGAGTAGTATGCGAGGAACTGTCGGTAAACTTGCGTATAAGAAACACATAGCCACAGACGGTCTTTGTCGATATGTGGCCGATTCACAGCCGGCAGAGGATTTTAAAGTGGTAACGGGATGTTCCTTCCGGTGGCCACCATAGTTTAACTGTGTGCTTAATGATTTTTAAGAATGTCGCAGTAGCTGTCCATTCAGTTCCTCACTGGTTTTCACACGCCTTTAAGAATGCATGGCAGTAGCTCCACGTCCTCTGGTATTGTCGAGAACAGAACGTGCTGCTCCGTCGACCCTCTCATTACCAGATACTTCAATGTGCCCAGAAACCCGCACAGCAGCGACATGTAACTACCCATATTAAAAAGCCATTAAAAGGGCTATTTAGAAGATGCAATTGGAGCAGTAATGAACAAGAGAGAGACGAAAAAGAAAAATATACTAAACAATGGGGGTATTACGAGCGAGGTGAATATATCATAGAGGTGAATAAAAAGCGATAAAGAAATAAGTAAATGAAAATGAATAAAATCGATATTGATGCAAAACGAATGTTTGAATAACAACCATCTATAAATTCGGATAGCCTCTCTTACTTGAAAATATCAGTAACCACAGATGTTTTAAGCTGGATATCGTTACATCATTGCTTTACGCTTAAAGCTAAATAAATAACTGTTAACAACGCATGTTTAGAACACATTTGTAAATTATAAAACCGCATTAGAAGTTTTGAACTGTAAACAATTTTTCTTGTATGAGGGTCATCCGGAAAGTAGTACTCGTATGGGTCGTGCGGAGCATTGACGTGTAGGGGAGCCGTCGGACAAGTACTAACACGTTCAGTTGTGTTTCAGCTGTCTGTGTGCAAATTTTCGTCTCGCTGGTGTTAACAGTGTTGATTCTGTGAGTGTTTAGAATGTTCAAGAAAAAAAAATACGCCGCCAGTTGTGAAGTTAGGACTGTAATTAAATTTCTCAACGCAAGAAGTGTGCGACCTTGTTAACATTCATCGTCAGTTGAAGGAGGTGTATAGAGACAATATTATGGATGAGTCTCACCTGTTCGGCGCTAGCGTTGTAATTTCAACTTGGGAGAGAGAACACTCATGATAAGGGGGCATTCGGGACGGCCATCAGTCATTACGGACCAACGGCTGAGTTCAGTGAACGAATTCGTGAAGAACGATATTGATTGTCTTTTATTCTCAGGTGTTTGCATAAGAAATCCATGTTTCGTCACCAATGACTATGCGAGTCAAGAAAGAGTTTTCTTCACAAGAATAACGTTCCAAAAACTTCAATGCTGCAGCCATATGCGTAGCCATGTGTTCATCAGTAAGCATGTGAGGGACCCACTTTGCACAAATTTTTAGAATAATGCAGGTGGTCTTTAACAATTTATGAATAACTGTTTGTGAAATATTAGGGAAGTGTTCACAGATCACATGAGTTATAACGCGCCGATCGTTCTTCACGAATTCGTTCACTGAACTCAGCAATTCGTCCGTAATGACTGACGGCCGTCCCGAACACCCCTTGTCATGGGTGTTCTCGTTTCCTAAGTTATAATTACGACGCCAGGGTCGAGCAGGTGAGACTCATCCATAATATTGTCTCCATACACCTCCTTCAATAAACGATGAATGTCACAAGGTCGTACATTTCTTGCGTTCAGAAATTTAATTACAGTCCTAACTTCACAGCTGGCGGCGTATTTTTTCTTTCTTGAACATTATAAACACTCACAGAATCAACACAGTTAACACCAGCGAGACGAAACTTTCCACACAGACAGCTGAAACACAACTGAACGTGTCAGTACTTATCCCGCGGCTCCCCTACACGCCAATGCTCCGCACGGCGCAAATGGGTACTACTTTCTGGATAACGTTCGTACTTTTAATGCAACTAGTCCACGTTAAAACGGGAATTACTTCTCGGAAGTTTACATCACGTTCCAACTAATCAGAAATAAATTCCCGTACTACTTTTATTACTTTTCCAATTAAGCAATCGATTAATTAAATTAAATTTTTTTCGCAATTTCAGAGCACGACACGTCAGTTTCGCCAAATCGTGTACTTTAACTTCTTTCGATGACTCAGTAGCTAGTATTAGTACAGCCGGAACCACGTGCAGTCAAGAAAGACTGATCGATGGCCGTAAACAAGCGGAACCGAACAAAGATCAACAACCAAAAATTATCGTTATGGGTACAGTTATTTCGCATTTGTGTTGATTTCTTTAATCGATATATCAAAGCATAAAATTATATTTAAATGTGGTTTAATTTTTTTTTTTTGAAGTGAAACTTCTTACGGCACGGTAGGGAAAAATTTTCGTTACGCGTTACGCGTTAAACATAAGGTAGGTATGTATTTGTGTGTATGCGTAAGTATGTATAAGTGTCTGTCTGAGTCTAGTAGTATACCAAAATGAGTAAATGTATAGTTAAGTATTTATACTACTGGACTTCGTATACTACGAGGGTGGTTCAAATATAAACCGGAATTTTTAAATAAACGCGCGAAAAATTTATTGTGGAAAAAGTGGTTGCACTGGCAGTTAGACCGGTTTATTACGAAGCGTGTAGAGCAATTAGAACCGCGTAAGCTCACTTTTTAGTGTAGTTAGAGCCATGAGTGAAAAAGAAGTACCCGTGTCTGTTGCGCAACGCATCATTATTCGTTTTTTAGTCAAAGACGACGTAAAATCCGTGGAAATTTACCGAAAATTACGCGAACAGTTCGGGGATGAGTGCCTCTCCAAAACTCAAGTGTACGAGTGGTGTTCCGCGTTTCGAAAAGGACGTGAAGTGGTGTCAAACATACCACATGCGCGGCGCCCAAAAACCAGCATTACAGATGAACACGTCAAAGCCATCAAACAACTCATTTTGGCTGACCGACGCGTCCGTGTACGCGATATGACCGACGAATTGGGCATCAGCATAGGTAATATTGAGACAATAATTCATGATCGGCTAGGTTATCGCAAAATTGCAGCCAGATGGGTGCCAAGACTTCTGAATTTTGAACAGAAATTCACTCGTTGGGAAACGATGGAGACATTGGCCGAATTCGGCTGGGAAACACTTGAACATCCTCCTTACAGTCCAGATTTGTCGCCTTGTGATTATTATTTGTTTGGCCCGTTGAAAGAAGCACTTGGTGGACAACGTTTCGACAGCAACGATGAGGTGGAATCGTTCGTGCGCAAATGGCTATGTGACAAGCCGCGAGATTTTTACGAAAAAAGAATAAAAAAATTGCCGGAGAGGTGGAAAAAGTGCGTAGCGTGCGAGGGGGGTTATCTCGAAAAATTGTAAAAAATATGAGCACTGTAAATATAGAATAAAAATTTTTATGACGAAATTCCGGTTTATATTTGAACCACCCTAGTATATAGTTTATGAGCATTCTCATATATGTATATATATATAATATATATATAATATATATATATATATATATATATATACATATTATAAGCACTTGTACACACCACTCTATAGAAAGATATTCACGATACGATATATTATACATTTAGTCTGTTAGTGAGTTTTAAAATCATAATTTCATATATGTATTTTAATTTGTATGAAATAGATTGTCCCTCAGTATATATGTATATATATATATATATATATATATATATATATTTATATTTATTTTTATATGATTGCAATAATGATAATAATAAATGTGTTATTTTTATATAAAATTAATTTAAAATATAACTTTATTGTAGAATTTAATACATATAAGCCAAAGAAGTTTCACTTCCTCCGCGTGTACACACTGATCCACGCATCATAATTCTTTTTTTTTTCATCAATTCCTGAAAAATCGCACATTGAACACGCATTTTATTACTTTTCTGTTTCGTTTCTATTCTCGGACGTCGTTCAATCCTGTTCCGAACATATAGTATCTTTATTCGTCCGAGAATACCGGCTGTTCATCGTTGAAACCAGATCACGTTTTCCATAGCAAGTCAAATCTGCTTCAGTTTTGAAAAAATCACTTGTCTATCTCGCTCGAAAAATTTACGTTCGGTAGTTATTATAACTTTTGTCTCATTTATAGCCTATATGAAGTACAAGCCACTCTTAGTCGCTGAGGACTATTAAGGAGATAAACTACAAAACTGCTGCATATGTCGTTCAATTGATCTTTCGCCAAGTTTTAAAATAGATGTAAAAAACATTTCAACATTTTAATTTTTAATGAAGACGTGCTCAAGTTTTACACGAAAGTATTAGTCATTTAAACAATTTTCTTCTATGCAATATGTACGCGTGAAACAGTAATACGGATTTTTACAAGTCAGATAAACACATTCAAATAAAAAATTCATTCGATCGCTGAATTCTGCTATTTTCTTCTTGCGAACGACGAATCGTAACAAAAACGAAAATACCGTTTTAATTAAATTTGATGCACTGTGAACCTTAACTTCACAACCCGCCGACGACGATTAGTCAAAAGGGTACGGAACTTACTTTCCTTGCTTTGTTACACCGAATATATAAAATACTCGAGGCAGTCTCAGATAAAAACAACCCGGCGAGAAAACTGAAAAGCCACGCCTGGGCTTCATAATAACTTCGACAATCAGACCTGGAAACATTAACGACAGCGCAACACTACAAAAGTGATCACGGTAAATTACCTTTATACCGCTGACTAAAAATTGGCTGCTCGTAGAAACTTTCATCCCGATCCGGACTGTTTGTAAACCGTTTGTAATCTTGTTTTAGTTTGGAACTTAAACAATGTGGCCGAACTATAGACAAAAAAAGAAATGGTAAATTTATATAATATTCGAATAAAAAACTTACTTCGAAATGAGCTCTTATATGTTGTCTTTTTTTCAACTCTTACAGTATAAGACAAAGAAAATTAACTTTTATTTATACAAAATTGATAAATTAAAAACTTCATACGTATATTTATTTAATAATGGAAATAAGTTTACCACTTAAACCTAATATGTCACATAGGCAACGTTGTTGGTAATACTAGAATTTCCTATAAATTCATAATCAGAGTTTAGCTACTACATTTAAATTTTTATTTTTCACATTTTTCCACAAAACGCAATATAAAATTAACTAAACACGTGCATAATATAGTATTTTCATCTTACAATACTATGGCGTGAGTAAATCCTGAAGGAATGGAATACTCCGCCGATAACTGTAATCCAAATTATTTCGAACTCCGATTCTTATTTAAGTGAATTCCTGGACAGATATATCGAGATCAAATACATATATAATCGATAACAATGTTAATAATCATAAAGAATGGATTAAAAAACTGTTCACCCAAAGTGAAAGCTGAAAAAAAACCCAAATAAACACTACTTCTCGCTATTCCTGACTTCATAACACAATTCTTGCATAAGATTAATTTCCCAACGAAACTCAGATACTTACCTGTATATTAATTTCATTGCAATTTTTTTGGTATTTATTATTAACTACTGTTCGCTCATTGGTCGAAATTCGGCGATAATTATTATTAAAAATTTGAGGGAAACATATATGAAAATTTGCTTATTTCGAAAAATTGTTTTTCTTCTCTTATACATTAGTTTATTGTATATCTCAAAATGTACACTTTTATATATACAAGTACCATTATAATTGAATAAAAAATAAAAAATTCAATAAAATAACAGTAAACCACAATTTTTAAGAAAACCTTCATTTGTTGATATTAAATGACACCTTAAGACTTTGTACACTGTAAAATAACCAATAATAATGATTATTAAGAAAAATTAAAAAAGGTTTTAATAAAAACAGATTGACTGGCTATAGCGATTTCACCACTTTTTGTGTTAACTTTTTATTTAAATAAGAAAAAAAATTATAAAAACCTTTTTTTTTCACTGATAACACTAAAGATCGTCAATAGCTACTAAATAAAAAAAAGAAAGAAAATCGGTTAATAATCGGAGGAGAAAGAGATACTGAACCGTTTTTTGCCTTTGCCTATTTATATATAAATTTAAACGCTTATTTTTAACTTCGATACTTTTTTTCGTAATAACGAAATAGTTTTTTCACCAAAATTTATCGAATAAAAAGATTGATTGCACGAAACAAACCTATATTATATCTAACGAATTAAACTTCAGAATTAATTTAAATTAAAGTGTATCTCTAAGTTATTAGAAATACTGAAATACCTTGAAAATGAAGTTAAAATTTCAAGGATAAAACTAATTTAATAAATATTAATTTGACGTTTGATATATTTGCTTTCGCGGAATCGTTGACTAGTTTCAAATCGATCCCTGAAGGCGCACGCATACGAAAAAATCACTGATCGGTTGGAAATTGTTCATCATCATCATCATCATCGTCGGTTGCTCGTTTCGAGCATCGTGACACTATGGATCATCGTAACGTGTGTCCAGCCGCCATGAGGTCCTGTCTATTGCCCGATCGATCAACTCACGCAATGATCCGGCGCCAACTATCTTTCTGACTCCATCTATGTATCTTATTGGGGGTCTCCCTCTTTTCCGACGACCCTCTACCATTCCAGTCATAACCAGCTTTTCGAGTCCATCCTATCGTATAATATACTAGTTCTTTCTTTTTGCAGTCCATGGGACCCTTAGCATACGCCTCCAACAGTGCATTTCAAATGCGTCAATGCGCTTAATATCACTCTTCTTTAGGGTCCAGCACTCGGACGTGTATAGGAAAACCGAGAACACCAGTGTTGTGCTGATCGTTATGGCGTGGCCCTTCCATACTTTTGTTAGCTGTGATAATGCCAGCTTCGCTATTACTATTCGGCGTTTAATTTCTTCAGTTGATCCACCATCTTTCGTAATCAGCGTTCCCAAGTATTGTTACCAGCGAACAAAGCTAATGCGAATGGTAGATTTTTTTTAAATTTCATTTAGAAGAGAATAATTTAAAAAATTTCTAATATAAAAGAACGAACTCCTGACTTAATTTCGCAAAAAAAATTAAACGGTAGATTTAGAACCGATCATTACACGTATTTCTTTCGGTGTTCAGCACCTTCGGAAGTTCAACATTAAACATTTAAAAAGTTCCCTTTAAAAACGAATTATTTTTAAATTACTTACACTAATATTTCTATTTTAGCACGAGAAACTTTTCGCAAAAACCGGGGAAGTAGTTAATAGACAAGACTTTTGTAAGATTAGTCAATTAGAAGCCCGCATTTAGTCGGTAAACAGAATATTTCCTGATTGACTAATCTCCCGGAAGCCCTAAAATGCTAACGACCATTCGTAAACTAAAGCTCTTGGAAAACTTTTAAGTTCAAAGTCTTCTTGAATTTCAATTTTTTCCCGTACATACAACGAAGCTTCTTCTGAACGCAAAGTTTACAGATTAAATTTAGGCAAAACGTATACTGACGATTTTATGTAAATTTATCACAGCCTGTAAATCCGAGCACTATAAAAGGTCTATATCTAAAATTTTGCGATTTTCAACGATGATGATCCCAGTAAAAGTACAGCATTCTGTATTTTCCACTTATCACGCTAAAGAAATTTAAAGTTCACTGTAAAGAGAAGATTTTCGTTGTTCCAGTCTCAATTAAAATTTCGGCTATCCGAATGCAGAAGAACAAAAGTTCGAGTAACTTCTCGCGTTTCAATAATAATAGACAATTTTAGTGTTCCGGCTAAGACTTTGAACCATCTGCGTCATAATGCACAGTAACAAACTTAACCTTAAAAGTAGCTTACATGTGGTGAACTGAAGTATATAAATTTGAATATTTCGGCCGGATATTGGGAGATATCCGCTAGAAGCCAGCTCCGTATCATTGTCCAGTACTTTACCGATAAAGAACGGAAAATTTACTCAAAATCGAATCTTCAAAACCACGAAACAGCTTTTTTACAAGATGACTTCGGAAGGAAGCAATCGCTTTCGTTTCAGCTACGAATCCCCTACAACAAAATACGCTTATGATTTTTCTTTAATTGTTTGTCGCCATCGTTTTTGGCTAGCATCCATATGCAGCGCCAACGAAAATACCACCACAGCCACAACCAGTCGCGGGAAATCGCCATGTTTCGAGATGTATTCAGTACCGATTTTCCGTATGCAGTGATAAATGGAGAATCATCAAAGTTCGCTGTTTCAAATAGAAACTAGTACACTGGGGGTTGCGACTAATCTTACTCCTCCCTCGCAAAACGATGGAAATGATCGTTCGCTCTATTCATGTAACATTTCTGGTTCTAAAAAGGGCCTTTTCTTCTGACCTCGGTTGAAGGATTAGCCAGCGAAATTCGTATTGCATTATACATCACTACCTCGCTGTTTCCAGCCGGCACCACGAGATAGTTTCTATGCTGGAAATTTCAGACCAGTTTCTCTGTTATCATGCCAAACATGTAAAGAATATTGCAAAGGCACCAAAAAGAAAATCGGTATAAGAAATGGTCTCCTACGAAAATGAATTGGTTTTACAGATCCAAATGTATTAAGAACATCAGGCTACTCTACAGCTGAAAATTCAACACATGTAAAAAGGATAGATATAGTACTAAATGAAGCCGGCCAAATAATTTCAGGATGCTCTAAGTCGACACCGTCTGATAAAATATAAATATTACGTACAGCACCACTATGTGAAAGATGCGACAATAAGCCGACTAAAGTTGAAGCAAAAATTTTTTTAAAACAGTAAATGCATTGAACCAAACACCTGAAATTACTACTCGAATGGAATTATGGAAGGGAAAGTTAAAAAAGATCGATTGACACTATGGAGACAACCAAAACGACATTTACATTTCGGTAATAGTTTACCATGGTCAATATGGAAAACGCTAAATAGAATAAGAACTAGGATGGGGAGAACGGCGGAAGACCATGAAATTATAGAAAATTAAAGATGACGACAGATGTGAATATGATACGGTGCAAAATTCAGAGTACCTTCTAGTTCGCTCGTTGCTGCCACTACGATGCAGGATAGAAAAGCGTATTCTTTCCGATTCAATAACAGCTCTGCACAGTACATGACGCAGAAATGTATGCCATCCTATACAAGCTACACTATATTTCTTCTTGCGAGCCTAACAAAAAGACATTATTAATTAAAGACTCTCTGGCAGCAAAGACATATCCAGCTCCCTGAAACAAGAAATATAATAACTACTCAAATCCTTCGTGAATATCAGGGAATGAACAAGCGAATGTAATGGCACAGTCAGCACTACAAGCTCCACTGAACAGATATTCGTCTCTTCATCCATGGCACATTTCTTTTTAGCGAAAAGCACACAAGAATGGAACGAACAACGGACCGCGTGTCAGACATTCTTGTCCTAAGTAAAGTCAACGACCGAGCTATGGTGGCCCTGAATGAATTGTCCCCGCAGAGACTTATCAGCCGATTGCGGACAGGTCATATCGCAATCTCGCACGACCATCTTTTAAATGAGTCATTTTCTCTAACACAGTGCCCTTTCTGTATGAGAAGTTTCATCCTAACCGTTCAGCATATATTAATAGAATGCACAGTATTCATATGAACACGGATGTTCCTACCATATAAAATACTCCGCAATATGCTATCAAACTCCCAAAGAGCAATAAACTCAGCCATTAATTTTCTTAAAATAAACCTATAGTCTTTCCTTTTCCCATTCCATTTCCATCGACCTTCTTTGGGTTCTAAGTCATGCGGGTATTGATGGTAACGAGACGGTGGATTCCTTAGCACACTCAGCGTTACACTCCCCACAATTTATTAAAAAGATTCCTGGTCGTAACATACTTCCCCTCTGCAGAAGAATGTCTGTCAGACTTTGGTCGGATCTATATCCTCGCTATTTTTCTAATCCTAATTCATTTTACCTTTCTATTCAGTCCAGACCTCCTTCCTGTTTTTGGTTCTGTTTTTTTTTTTATTATTGCTATCTGCCGTCTGCGGTTCAATCATACTTTGCTCCCATCCTCACGGTATCGTTTTGCTTTTTCCCCGCCCCCTTATTGTCTTTTGCACTCTGGCGACGGTACTTTCGTTTGTAATTCTGACCACGTGCTGTTTGAATGTTCCAATCTTTCCTCCGAACGTAATATCTCATACGCTCAGCTATTAAAGCTGAATTTTCCTACTTCCTATAATGTTTCCTATGTCTTAACATTGCCGTCTTCAGAGGTGGTTCCTATTCTCGCCTCTTTTCTTTCATCGATCTCTGACCGGATTAAATTGTAATCTCTAATATAGTCCAGTTGTCGTGGATAGCTGCTCTTGGTTGGCCACCCACCCCCAAGAAAAACCTTTTTTTTTTTTTTATCCAGAATAATAATTTTTTTCTCTTCGGAAAGCTTCAATCCCGAACACAATGAAATTATTTCAAATTGAAAAAAAAAAACACAAAATTCAGCAGCTGAACTGAAAATAGCTGGTTTGTCGCGTTTTAATAAAAAATAAATATATACGTATGTACTTTCTATTGCGAAAATATCATCTAATTAGTTGTTTTAGTAAAGCAGCGCGCGTAAACACTTATAAATTTGAATTAAACTTATTTTTTTGCTTGTCACAGAGAAGGTAAAGAAGACTGCAATGAAAACGCAAGCTACCCAAACAGAAGTTTGCTTAGGTAGAAAACCGATTCAACACAAACCATCAAGTCCACGAATTGTTCATCGAGTAAGTAAACAAATAATAAAATTTTACCTGCGTCGCATATCTCCTCTTCGATATCAGTTCAGGTTTTCTAGTTTTATTTTTTAAATCAAACATTTACGGATACGTATTTTGTTTTATAAATCGGCACTTCAATTTAGACTAGTACACTTATTAGTAAAATTCTGCCATACTTCGTCCAGTGTCTCTGGGGCTCGTCATGATGGCTACCTCCATTCTATCTAAGTAGTTAGAAATTATTAAGTAGCTGTCAATCGCACTTTTTTACTGGCTTATCTCATTTACACAGAACAAATAGTAAACAACAGTAGTAGTATATAAAATGAGAAAATCGAAACAACGGCTAATCACAAAAATTTTATGCGGTCACACGATCGCACTCCTTTTACTATTGAAGTAAGAGCTAACTTAATCATGTTGATACGTGTTGCAACACAGTCTTTCGGCTATTATTGTTTACATGTGTATTCATCATTATGTACCAAAACCACTTGCATCAGCACGTACGTCCCCACCAAATGATGGCCTTAAACTATGCTGCGATTAGGCAGACTATAACCAATTTTAACAATTTTCTAACCTATACTAAAACCTTTGTTTATGTATATACACTTTTGCGAATTTGCTTTGTTCCTATAACTGAACTAATAACGTACTAATTTTTACTGAACTGTTCTTTAACGTCTCTTTGAGCCTAAACTAGATCGCTTAATAACCCTTTGTTGTCAGTGATTGTTAAAGTATTTAATTTGATGTGTATGCCACTTCTTTTCGGGTCACTTATTCATCAATCCTGCAAATTAAAACACATTCTGGTCTTATCCGCATTATCTCATTCGCTAAATTTCATAAACCTGATTTGAACGTGAAAATAATCCCAGAAATTATCGCTGCCTTTGACCATTTTAAGGGTGCTCAAACAAATGGTGAACGATTCACGACCAATAGGAAATTAACGAAAACCTGTTCAGAATTCGCAACGGACGATCGAAGAAATTGGGCAGAGTTTCAGGATCCGCACGAACCGTTATTCAGATCCCAGTCTGAAGAATATTATCGGTTAGTAGAATCGTACTTTACGATATGTAATAAACGAAAAAATATCCTTATCGGAAACGGTAAAATAACGGGAAATGAAGAAATTAACAAATATATGTATATACGTTTATGTGTTCAATAGCTCAAAAATACATACAAAAGAAATATTTATCAATTTTGAACCGCAACAGAATCCAGCCGGTAAAAAACCGCTGCAAAAAACGTGCTCCGATGGTGAAATAATGAAAAGAATGTTAACCGAAAAAGATGAGGTAGAATCAACCATGTCCGATTGCGAAATCTGCTATCAGGACGTCGTATCCGACAAAGAAGATGGCGAAGACGATAGCGAATCATCTTCACAAAGCTCTACCAAAACACCAAATTCTAATAAGCAACTGGTAAGTCACCCTAAACACAATAATTGTAAAAAAATCTCCGATTTTTGCAACTATTCAATATATATCTTGTTGCACGCAATTTTAGAAGTATGCCTGAAATATGAATTATTAACCGGAAAATTTTTTTTAAAATGTTTTAATCTTTGTCATAACTCACTTGTGTAAGTTAAGTTCAAAACCAAACAAAAAAAAAATACATAAAAATAAACAAATGAATAAATGTATTATTACATTTTTTAGTATATCACGAATGTTAATAATAGTATTGGCTGCATCCCGCTACAATCAAGCAAACCCTCTTCCGAAATAAATTTTACCTACGCCTATTATAATGTACACAAATTTTCGAAAATTGAGTGCGAGACTCGTTTCATAGACAGATCCCCCCCCCCCAATATCTTTGCCCTCTCTCTTATCGTTTCCACCATGACTTTTGGACTGATATTTACCCGTCCTTTTCTCCAATCCTAAATCCTTTTACCTTGCTATACAACCTTCTCCACCAACTTCTTCCCGGTTTAATCATTTTCCCTGCATCAGCCGTTCTGTTATTTCTTCCATAATTCGCCTCCGCTTTAATCACAGTCTGCTTCTTACCTCCCTCTTTCGTTTTAATAGTGTCCCTTCCATCCTCCTATCTTAAATTTGGCTTGTGATATAAATCACGTTCTATTCGGAACGCGCAGTCCTTTCTTCTAATTTGCTTGGCCTTGGCCTCCCGACTCCTTAATGTGTTTACTACATTCTTGCTCTGTTCCTTTTCCTTCTGTTGTTCCTGTATTAGCTACCTTCATTTCTTCTGTTTCTAATGGCTTCCTGGTATAACTTACAAATCCCTACGTTTCATCATTCTGTTAGTCCTTTGTGTTGGGTAAATGTCCTGTGTTGACGCGCACAAGAGGGAAAAAAATATTTTTTTTTTTTTTTGAAGATTGTTAGAAAAATGTAAACACCGTAAGCTACCAGGTACAATTACAATATCAGCTTCTTTTTTCTGATCTCATTTTCTCTCCCCTTTGCAGGCAGTTTCCTCCTGTCCTGTTTGTAAACAGTGTATCTTCCTGCTCTACTCATCCTTTCTCGAATTCTCCCTCCCCTTTTAGATTTTACCTATCTGCACCACTGTTCTTGGTTAAACTTTCCCCCACACTTTCAAAATAATTTCCTCGTGATAAACAGTAAATGTCCAACGCCGACCGGCCCGAAATAAAGGAGAAAAAGTACTTTATTTAAACTCTTCATAGCTAACGGTATATGAATATATCTATACCGATAGAGTGTTAAAAAAATATTATTATAACAGGAGTGAAGTAGATGTGTGCAAACCGAACAACATGTTATTTTTGTTCTGTTACATAATATTACGTTTTATAACTACAAAAATTCTGTTAAATGAGAAATTTCAATAATGCGTCGTCACAAGTTCTAGCGTAATTCGAAAAGTTAGCGAATTTAGATGAAATAATGTAAATACATTTACAATGGGCGGGCAACACTATTCTCCGTGCGGAGTATGAACGCTATGTAAAGGGGGCAAAACGAGTGAAACACGAAGTTCATTTTTTTTCCGACAACCCGAGATACAGCTGTGTGACCGAAGTGCAACTAAATTCGCATACAGACTATAGTGTAATCGCGCACTCATCAGTCGATAATCAAAACCGAACAAAGATGTGCAATTCATTATAGTGTTCGAAAGAAATTATCAAGTACCATTCGAGAAACTCAGCTGCATACGGTACTGAAAGTTTAAATAAGGTCAAAATATTACGATGGCGTGAAGCGTTTATCAATGGTGGCCGTGAAACAGCCGTATTGATCCCCCTTTCGAAAAGTGACCTGAAAGGATGCGCAAATGTATTTTGTGAAGAACGATACTTTGGGAAAGGAATTCTTGCGCGGATGCTGACAACGAATGAGGCATGGAATAAACAATTTTTTGATACGAAATTTCTTATGTGGATGTGTACTATAAAACGTTTGTACGCAAATTGTAAATATACTTCAACATCCGTATCTCGCGGTTCGTACTGCTATAATGGCGCTCATTCTGCACCAGTTCTGTCGGAAAAAGAATGAACTTCATGTTTCACTCATTTTTTCCCCGCTAGATAGCGTCCATACTCCGTATGCGGAGAGTAGTTGCAGTTGTTTTAGCCTGCCCATTATTTTGTAATAAACATTACTAGAAAAAAGGCAGATATTTTTTTTTTTTTGTAATTTGTAAAAGGAGCGCAAATGAGCACCTTTGAAACAATAACGGTAGACGATATTTTATACGATGTACAAGTCTAAAACGAACAAAACAAGCGCAGTTCGAAAGATGTTCGAAGAAAAAGAGATTATGAGACCATTATAAAAACACCGAATCGAAAGATCGATGTTTTGTACATCGAATTTGATTTTCTACTTCATCGTAAATAAAATAGCCCGATGGTAAATTTTTTAAACTAGGCTAGGGGAAGCGTCGGCAGCTTTACAATCTGCGGAATCGCGAAATTCACCTAAAAACGAAAGCGTATAAAATTTTGAAAAATTATTTTTTTGAATCGACGAAGAGTTATTAAAATGCAAAACGTGTCCTCGATGCGTACTATGTGAGAAAATTACCAGACGCATGTTCGAAACGACGCTATTCTAAGTTTGTTCTGTATTATTTTAATAAATTCCTTTCAGCAACTTTTCCAATCTCGGCGGAAAACTTTTTCCAATGCCTAGCCAAGTGTCCCTGCTTAAAAACAACGTCGCATTTCCTGTTGAAATGCAAATTTATCATCATAGTGTTATATCATTCACTGGTTGCCCTCTTTCCAGAGCACGTCACAATCTCTAGAAGAGGAATTTCACGAAAACCTTATATACGATAAGTACTACTACGAGCAGCGAAGCGTGTCATCCGGCGATAGCGCAGCAGAAAAGTCGAAAGAACTGAGACAATTAACCGCTCAATTACATTCACCGGCGGTTTCGAACGATTCATTAAATACCAAGGATCACAGCGACAGCATGTGGAACGAATCGTTAACTACGGTTTGTAATTCCTTTTTTTTTTTTTTAAATGTTATTTTAAATAGAATCAGAAAAATCGAATAATAAATTTAAATAGAATAACTATCGATCAAATCCCAGCCGTACTAGCGATGGATCTTTAAAAGTCGCATCTAATTTGTAAGATCATAGCGACTTATTTCTTAAATAACTTCGCACCGATGACGTATTTCAAGATTATAGCTGTTCACTAGCCAGCGCCGGCCCGAGCAATCTTGGCGCCCTGGGCGTAAGTCTGGAATGGCACCCTTTTAAGAAAATTCACTACAAAATAAAACACTAAAGTAAAAATAGATTAAGTGTGCAATTTTTAATCAAATAATCAGATAAAAGTGAGTATATACACCTTCTTTTGTTGTATAAAAAGAGGGGAAATATGAAAACTTTTGAGAACATAAAGTTATGCAAGATTTATTTTTCTTGCTTTGATTTTACCAGAAGTGTCGAAATGATGTCCCATAAATTTCTTGTTCTATAGATAAAGTTGACAACCCTACACGTCTTTCTCGAGTCATTGTAGGGCGCGCAGGTACGTTTTAATTGATATTCATTTAGAAAAACTACGCTCACCACTAGCCACAGGTGCAGGAAGTGTAAGCAATTAGCCCATTTTCACAAATGTAATTTAAAACTGCTTGTGACGTAGTGCGATTTGGTACTCTTCTTGCAATAGCTTATAATTCGCTGTGAAACTCAGTTACATCAACATCCTTACAGTGTCTGCATGACTAAGAGATTCTTCCAATTTTACACAGTTTTCCAGAACAGCTTTGGAAATTTTATTCTGCATCTCGTGAATAATACGTTATATAGCGACATCCAAAAACATGATTGATACTTTTTATCTGAGTAAACGACTCATCGATTGAATTTATTGCAGTATTCAGCACGACAAAATAAAATTTTAAAAAACTAGTCTTTCTCATCCTGCGTAGGCTCATCTTCTGCTTCATAAATAAACTGCCTTTTCTCTTTTCTTAAGCGGCCTGGCTTCGATTCTGATGCGAATGATGCAGGAATGTTGGCTTTTTCTGAAATTTCTCTTGCTTCTACCAGCATTTTTTCGAATTCCAAAATGCTTCTGCAGCTTTGGAAAAGGGTTTTTGTTTTTAGAGAAGAGCATTTGTAACAGTGTTAAGACCAAATTTCTTTGATTGAAGAAGTTTGCTAGTTAAACTAATTTTGAACAATATATTGTACCATACAACAAGAGAAGCAATAAACTTGAAATTTGCGATTTGTTTAGCAACAGACTGAGCCTCAATAAATTACACCGGAAGCGCTTTTGAACCGTTAGGTCGATTCGCGTCGTCGTGTCACCGACATTCTACTCGCTCATCAGGCCACTAATGGTGCCTCTTAATTATGAGCGCCCTAGGCCGTCGCCTAATTCGCCTATCTGAACAGGGGGCCGGCCCTGTCACCAACTCGTTAATTATGGTATGAGACCACCAGTTTACGTATATATCACGTGTACTGCGTAAAGTTTTCGTAAACAACATTGTAAACTGCATTATTCGTGAGATACCACAATTTTTGGCGGTTAGTTTAATTTTATTTATTCATTATCGTTGGAAATTAGTTAAAAAGCGGGAAATCATATCAGCTAAATAATTCTACGAATCTTGCGGAAGAACTGCAGAAGGTGATACTGGAATTAGAAAATGAAAGGATGAACGCGATTTGGATGGCGGTAACTGTGTACAAATACGTTCGGATACAGACACGGAATAAAATATTTCTAGTTTAAAAAATAAATACCAATTAAATAAGAAAATAACAAATAACGATTGAATTAGCGTGAAAATCTAACAAAAACACAGATTAGAAAACAACTGCAAAATATTTTTGCCAATGTTGTTAAAAATACGTACGCTTTAAGCGTGACAGAATTGAACACCATTATTCATTTGGACTAATAATATATCTTTAGTTTTTTTCTTTTCTAGCTAAAAATAGGCAATAATTCAAGTCTCCTTGAAATGAATCAAACAATACGATACACACATTTATCTTTAATAATACATGTTTTTATTTTCTCTTTCCTAGTACTGAAGATGAGGGATTCTATCTCCGAAAAACCATTATTCCCTTCGTATTTAATATAAATATTCAGTTTTAAGATTTTGGTTATTTATGTGTTTATAATTATACTTAAATTGATCAACAAGATATGCATAGGTACACTAAAACAAACCTTAAGTATGCCAATTTTATTATTGCCCACCTTAAAACAATTAAAACCTAAGCCAAGAAAGATATTCAAATAATGAGTGTGAAATTCATCATATAATCCGGATCTATAGCCGTTAGATGTAGCAAACAAAATTAAAAATCAGAACCGAAAAAAAAGTAAATAAATAAAAAGACAATTTTTCATTTGCCTGAAAACAGTCCCAACAAATCGATAAGAATTATCGGTGGAATTGGCTCACTGCAAGGCTAAGCTCTTGGTTGTTGTAGACAATTTTGCTTAAAATTTATAATAGAAATATTAAAAGTGACATAATTAAAGTAATGATTTACACGAAATTAGTTAAGAATGTTTTTTTTTTTTTATTTTCACCCAAGATCAACACTTTTTTATTTTTCTTATTCTGTAAAAGAATTATAAGAAAAAAAGTAAATTTTCTTCAAATTTCCGTATTGCGCAGATTTTGTTATTACATGAAACCAATTTTATTTTATTTTTTTGTGTTTCTTTTTCAAATTCTTAGAAGGAGACAAGGGCCCTTCTGCAGGCACCGATGACTCATTTGTACATGATGATTCGTTATATAATTGCAGTTAGGTTAGCTGCTATCAATTACGCGAATATCTTAATAACTGATTTTATTTATAGCTTTTACTTCCATCGATAGGCCATGATATTTTAATAATAATAACATACCATTGTGCATATCTGTAGCTTCCGCGCTGACGCAATATAACGTACAGAGCAAATTATCAAACTAATATCAAACAGAACAAACCGATATTTCTTTTAAAACGCTTTTATAAACGGTGTTAGAATATCATTGATTTTTGCACTTAGAACTTTAAAATAAATAATTTTTACAGAAAATTAAAGTTTAACACGTATTTATTAAAACGAAGCTGGAATTATGTAATCAATAAACGGTACATTATATAAGTGTAATATTTCGGGGGGGAAAAAAGCAACATAAGTAAAATAGTTTCTAGTTTAACTTTTTTCTAAATTGTCGATCATTTAAAAGAACTTTAACTTTGATTAAATATAACCTTTACAAAAGGTTTTTAACTAAGATTTCGAAAAAATGATTTACTATGAATTTCGCCCTTAAAATATTTCATGTAAAATGCTAAAAGTTATTTATTTTTTTATTAGACAGAATGGATCCCATTTTTACAGACTCTTCTACTAAATATTATTCAGATTAAAAATAATTGAATAAATTAGTTCTGATTAATGCAATTTTTTTTTCTTCTGAAATTATTTCAACAGCAGCATGCTTATTCCTTTCCACTAATCTAATTCTTCGATTTTCTTGATGATTCGGTATTTTAGAAAATGTAAAATTTTTAGTTGTTATTGCATTTTACGATCTGTATTGAAGAAGCTTTTAATGGTGTGGTCTGAAAGCAATCTTTTTTGAAATGAAGTGAACATACCAAATAAGTTGAAAAAATAAATTCTGTTTATTATCTATTACTTACATAATTACTTTATTCGTAAATTCTTAGAAAAATATATTATATACATAGTTTTTCAATTATTACAGTCAAAAACGGCATACGAGAATTTTTTTAATTATAATCAAATGATAAATTTACGGTAAAAGTTGCACAACACCCCTGACAAATCAATCAATTAAACGATAAAATAGTATACTACAGCACTACTTGTGAATCATATAAAATTTCTTTCTCCTCTACTGCAGCAATAAACTTATATATATATATGTATATATTTATCAAATTTATTAACATATCGATAAAAATAGTCCACCTATATAATTATCTACATGATCATACACAGTGTTGTTCAATTGATACACACAGATATTATAAACACGAAATGTAGATAAAACTTTTCATACTTCGTCTGTCATAATCGCTGGAATTTTAAAACAAAGAAAAGTAAATTTTCATCAATTCTGTCGTATAGCCTTCTGTAGCAGCTACAAATTCGCGACATCATGCAGCACTCCAAATTCTAAATGTATGTGTTGCAACCGAATCCGTGACTGAACTATAACTTTGTCGCGCGACAGAATTGCATAAACGCTAAGCCTTAATATTAATTCGACCAATGGCACTACCGAAAAATTTCATTTCACGTTATTTTTTCCAGATTATTTAATTACTCAAATCACGCGATTGACTGATGTCGCCTATTTATATAATTTTTATTCCCTGTTTGCCCAAATATATTTAATAAAATATTATTTTAAAAATATTAAAATAATACCTGCTGTGTCTTCTTAAATGATGTTACAAACATTTAAAAAAAATCCTAACGGGCGATTCTAACTTCATCATAGGCCTCTTGGATGCGTCACTAAAATAATATTAGTTATAAACAGAATGATTTACCAAATAACTTTCGGTAAATGTTTTCTTACTGACACCGTGAAATTCGGTTTACCGTAGAAAAAAATCGCATGGTTTAGAGAATCTCGTTCGTGATCTAGAAGTTTATGTTCATGAAAAAATTCTTCTACTTACAATATAAATGTGTATGGCATTTTATTAACCAGATTTATTTTTCTTTATAAATTAGAGCCGATCTTATACCATCTGGTCTATTGATCTAAGATATTAACTATTAATTCGTGTCGTAACGATAGTGTGGAAACGACTGAATTATTTCGGTTTTAGAAAATTGAAAAATTAACGGAGGTATCACGCGTAATAAAACAAGCTATTCAGTAATTACGGTGCTATTATATCCCCCTGCGTTATCTGTTAGTTCAACATTCTGTCATCTATAGTTTCAAATAAAAGCCGTACACTTCCCGTATGTACACATTAAAGTTAATTGATTACAGTAAACAAACAGCGATACATCGCACGGTCATTGTTTCGAACATTTTTTTCTTTGTTAATATCTTTCGACTTGTGTTATTCAATATTTCGAGAATTGCAACAAGTAATTATTTTTTATTTTTACTCTTTCATGTTTTCTGCTTTTTGTCACATAACAATATCACATAAATGTTATCATATCAATGTCTGTAATTATACATACATATATTTTGCACTTAATAATAGGATTTTATTTAACAAAAATATTAAAAATAGTGTAGTTGCCTTCCCCTAAATTATATTGCAAAACTTTTTAAAAATCGTAATAATGGAATTCTCAACCCTTCTGCGGATCAGACAAAAATTAAGATTAATTGAGAACAATATGTCAGATTCTTCGCATAGCTTAAATCAAATAAACGATTTAAGGATATAAAATAAATATATACTCCAATAACACATAGATTACTTTAATAAATTAAAATAAATACCTTAATTTAAAGAAACGTTCTCAAACGCTCTTGGTCTATACCATATCAGCTAACGATAGACAGTACACTCGATCAAAACTAAAATAGTTTTAATTTAGTATATAATACTTTGTACTGTTAGCTAATGACGAACTACGCCCAAAAACGTTTCTTTTAATTGAGGTATTTATTTTAATTTCAATTCACGTTTATTTGTGTTTGTTATTGAGATATCTATTTATATTTATAAATATTAACAAACAGATATGGATTTATCTACAATTAAAAAATTTAAATATCGATTCATTTGAAAACAAGCTGAAAATAATTTTGGAATGTCCCTATCGCTTCCTTGCTACTTTCCTGTCTGTACCTTTTCTCTTCAAATAATCATTATTGACTGACAATACCGGAGTATATTGTCGATTGTAATAATTAAACGTAGCTCCCGAATTTTTTTTTTTTTTTTTTTGAGCAACTACACCAATTGCAGTGTTACTACACGCGATTAACCTTTTTTAAACTGAAATACAGTCACCAAATTTTATCTTCATAAAATAAACTCTGCCGTTTTTCTAAAATTTTGAGACAACTTCCCGCTCCCCTAAATTGTATATGATGTGTGTAACTACTATGGTCATTACAACACACACAAAGGGAGACCATTTAAATATGCTGAGTTAAGCCGCTCATTCCGACGAAGGCAATCACCCTGGTAATGGAAATTACCTCACTTGAGAGGATCTGCTCTACATTTCTTAGTAGGCCAAGTTGTTTTCGTAACACAGTAAACTTTTGGCAGGCAAGCGAGAAACTGTCGGTACGATTGTCTGGCTGCACCAGAGGCACGTAGCCGGAGGTGGCGTATTATCGATTATGTGTTTGTAGGAAATAGCTATGTGGCCGATTCGCAGCCGCCTCAAGATCTTAAAATCCTTCCGGTGGCCATCATGATTCAACTGTGGGCTTAATGGTTCTTAGGAATGTTATAGCGACTGCCCATTCAGTTTTCCACTAGTTTTCGTACGCCTTTAATAATGTATATGCCATTGATGACCGTAGCTCCGTGTCCTCTGGCATCGGCGAAAGCAAGGCAGAGTTCCGTCGACCCACTCATTACCAGGCACTCCAATGTGCCCACGAACCCACAGCAGCGACACGTATCTATCCATTAGATACAATTCGTACAAGCAGTAGTATATTTTTAGAATTAGCGGGTTGTTATATTTTTGGCCCTTAATCATGTTTAGAAACTGTAGGGAATCAGTAACCGGGAGGAAATCTCTAGTGTGAGTTGCAACGATGTGGTGGAAGCAGTGTGCAATTGCATATAGTTCTGCATCTAATGCGGAGCAGGCATCATTGAGTTTCGCATGAGATGTTGTGACCTTCGAATGCACAGGCTGCGGGCTGTGGAGCAACTTTACTAGGCATAAAAAGAATATAATTTTTATCAATTTGTACGAAAAAGTCTACAATAACTTTTACCATCAGCCGAATACGATTTTTCCGGTAGAGCCTATATTTTACGCAATTAAATAAGAACATGAAAAATTCCTTGTGACTAATGTTACACAAATATAAATCACGTGACATTATTATTATTATTATTATTATTATTATTATTAACATAAATTTTTGATTTTTCAATCAAAACCGTTACATTTTTCCGAGAAAGAGAAAAAAAAAAAGAAAAAAGATAAAAACAGTTTCAATCTTCTTTCCACTTACGTAAATGTAAAACATTAGTTAGCGTGAATTGTTTGCGCATATTTTCGAGTTGCTTCCAATTTAAAGAAACAACAAGGTCCTTTTATTTTTTTTTATCAAAAAAACACGTAATTAAGGATAAGTTCGATATTCCAAAAATTTCTAAATTAATTAGAGTAAAAAAAAACGTTCCCTTTTTACTTTGAACGATTGCGAACAGTACTACGTCAACTTCTCATTTAAAACACTGACTTTTCGTTTTTGTTTGGATTTTCAACCGGGAAAAGATAATACCAGTCAGAAATTGATTATTATAAATTACACTGTTAAAAATGAATTTACTTACTAAACTAGGTTTTACAAGCAGCTGATTCGGACAATAATACAGGCGGCACCGGCTACAGCTGTTCTGATTTAAGTTCGCCGCTCACGCCAAACACTCTGACTGCTAAAAGACATCTTTTACTACTGCAACATCAACAGAGATCGTCGATAGATTCGGAAGCTCTAGAAAACGACGATTATTCAGAACAAGTGCGTAAAAAATATAGTTTTAATAGAAATTAATAAAAACCTGTTATAGAAAAATTTAACTATAATCAACTAGTACATCAACGGTTTTTATAATAAAATGCGAGGTTACAAGTGAAAAAGTATACGCTCAAAGACTCTAGTGGCTGTGCGGAAGGTTGAAAAAGAAATATGAAAAAAAATCAGAAAACTAGTGTTAAAATCGATTTTATTTGGTATAAAAGTGAACGTTTAAGAAAAACCATTCTACTTTTTTTATATTTCTTTACGCTGATTTTCGGTGGGAACAAAATTATCCGTAATTGATTTCACGTATGAATTATAGCGTTATTATTAATGCAATTTTAACATTTGTATTATAAATTTTACGCTAATTTTTTTTTTTTTTAATTTTATTTAAATTAATTAATTAATTTTTTCCAGTTTCATTGCGGTAATGAAGTGTTTTCTATGGCTAAAATATCTTTTTCAACTTATCACCCCTCTGAAAAAGTCGATATAAATAATCAGAAAATATTAACCTACTGTTGCGATAGCTAAACATACAGTGAGTCACAAAAGTTATAGGACACCTACGGAATTTCGAGTTTTTGCCCTGTGGGGGCTAGGAAATGAGCGGAAAAAATTCAAAAAAAATTTATTAGCTTCAGGTAACACAGACTAGAAATAATTCATCAACATTTTAAACGAAAAAATGAAAAATAACACTCCCGCAATAAAGTAAAAACAAAAAAATACATCACAAAAGTTATAGGACAGCCTTATATAAAAAAGTAAAAATGGTCGAGTAGATGAGAAAATAATACCGAAAAGTATAAAATTAATATCGGGTTGCATTCCCATTATTATTTAAGACACATCGTAGGCGATTCGGCATATTAAGAACTACTTTGGAAGTGTAGTCAGCGGAGATATTTGACCATTCCTCCTGGAGCCGCTTTCGGAGATCAGTTTTGGAAGTAATTGGATGTTTTCGAATTCATCTGTCCAGTTCTCCTCCCAAACATTTTCAATTGGGTTAAGGTCCGGGCGTTTGTGCTGGCGTTTTAATGACCTGCGGGCAGTTATAAAGCAGCCATTCGTGTACTGTGTGCGCTGTATGTTTGGGGTCATTGTCTCGATAAAAGTGATATGTTGATGCTAGGCCTAGTTTTTCAGCGCTACAATTTAAATTATTTTTCAAAATTTCCAAGTAACCCTTCGCATCCATTTTGGTATTGATAAACACTAAATTACCGATCTCACCCGCCGACATGCAACCCCACACCATTTAATTACCACCACCATGTTTAACAGTTGATTTTACCATGCCCGGTTTGAACTCTTCGTTCGGTTTTCTCCAGACCATGACTCGCCCATCAGAACCAAAGATGTTGAATTTTGATTCGTCCGTAAATATTACATTGCTCCAAAAGCTTGAATCCCGGCCAATATTTTCTTTTGCGAACTGTAATCTACTTTTTCGGTTTTTTTTCGGAAATGAATGGTTTCTTACGTGAAACGCGCCCATTATAACCCCTCCTTCCTAATAACTCGTCTTATTGTTTCTGCGTTAACTTTTTTCTTCGTTTCTTGCAAATATTCTCTGGCAAGGGTAGGAGCGCTTACTGTTGGAGTTTTCTTTATTTTTCGTGAGGCGTTAATTTTTTTGGACGGCCACTTCTTGGTCTAGACTCGAATGTATCCGCATGTTTAAACCATTAGATTGATACCCGCGATGGTTTTTCGATTAACTCGCAATAGTGTAGCAATTTCTGTATAGGACTTACCCATTCCATGATGGTAGATCGCTAGTTGCCTCACCTCCGACGATGTTTCCTTTCTTACTTTCATACACGACATTTTTTTTAAAAAAAACACGTCCTGATACAGTAAAAACACAGTATACACGTACTTCACTTTGGTAGGATGACTCGATAATGCATTACACGTACCTTTGCACACTCACTGCACTCTTATCAGTGACTCATTACGGTAATATGCCTGAGTCACTCAACTGTCCTATGACTTTTGTGATGTATTTTTTCGTTCATATATAAACTTAATTCGATTACGAGAGGCTTATCTCTTGTTTTTTCGTGCAAACATTGATGAATTATTTCTAGTCTGTGTTACCTGAGGCTAATAAAATTTTTTCGAATTTTTTCTACTAGTTTCCTAGCCCCCATAGGGCAAAATCTCGAAATTCCGTAGGTGTCCTATAACTTTTGTGACTCACTGTATAATACAACTTACAGAACCCGCCGAATTGAAAATTTTTCTTTTTCTTTCCCCTTTATGAAACGTTGATTAAATGTATTAAATTGGAAAATTTCAAATAAAAAGAGGCCACATGTCATTCATTTCGAAGCAGACGATATGCTCATATCTGAAATTATTTTCTTAAATACATTTCATTTGACCAGAGTTACTTAAAATGATAAAAACTTGTTAAAAACTAGTACCAAACGAAATAGCAATTTTAATTAATAAAATAAAACGAGTTTAACGACCTCGTTCAAGGGAATGTCGGGAATTACAAAAATTCACAATGCACTGTGTTTGACGGTTCAAAAGTCAGTTGCTTTTTCTTTCGAACATCTTTAATTTCTCAGAACTTCCTTTGATTTCGAATTCGATTTCACACGAAATATTCGCTAGGATATGATTTGGGTGTTGAGATACCCTATTAATTAAATTAAAATGAATTAAAATTTCCGAAAGTCTAATAATGTGTATTACAGTTTTCGATTAGACGACGGAACCGGTAACTTGTTTGAAAGAAATCTAGGGCACTGCAAGAAAATGCCATAGCTCGAAAGAACACGCATTAATGCTGAATAAACGGAAACGAAATATTTTCGATATTTACAGAAGATACAAGTATCTTGCGGGATACCATCGTTAAATTATGTTGTCTCCATTATTTTCTGAACACGACTTGCCATCCACAACACAATCCAATCATCACTATAAATGGATGTCACTCTAGTACGAAGTTCACAATCTTGTTTGATAGTTAATTATAACGAAACGATTTTAAATATTCTGCTTCATCCGTTTCGTTTTTTCTGAAAATTAAAAACTTATTATACTCTCGGTTCTCCTATCACAGTATATGAGTTCAATAGTTAAGGACGAACAAACAAATCGTATAATCTCATTTTAACCAAGGAAAAAACACAACAGAACATAATTCGTTTGAATATGAAATAATCTTAAAATACTTGATAAGCTTACTCTGATAAGGACAGATATTACATTTGATCGTGTAAAATCTGTTCTTAACTGCTCAGTATCTGATGATTCCTGTACAAGCAAGATGAATACATTACACCCTATTTCGTTTAAAGTAATCGATCCTACAGTTCTCTTCCTAGCAAATATGCATTAATTTGAAAAAGATTTATCCCCCTCTTCTCAACATAATATTAGGGACCTTTGTATATGACAGAAAATTTTATACTCACTGAATCGAAGTTAACGGCTATAATTCTGTGTTAAGTTTAATCTTAACGCATCATTAAATCTGCTTGATAAACATTATGTTTTATGACATCGATGATTTCTGAATAAAAACCTTTTAAATCTTCTTCGCAGAATTAATTCAATTCTCGATCTTTTTCTTGGAATTTACACTGTTTTCTTTTATTAGGATAACTATCGATCAGCTGATACCAAACATGATTAAAGTCTTCTCCGAGTTCTGAAAATTAATGCGAAATTATTGAATTATTTTAAGGTAAAAACCAACATCGAACATTTTCTTTTAAAGCACTGAGAATACGTAAATCGTAATGTAGACATGTAGAAGAAAATATAATTAGACAAAATTAGAAGCAAAATCTTTTTAGCACGATAATAAGTATGACAAACATAATAGAAATGTTTTACAGTATCTCACTAATCAATATTTTCAAACGGATAATAAAAACATATCTTTTAATTTTCTTCTATATTATTCTTTTATCGTTTCTAGCAGATTGCTGTTGTTATTCTGACGTCTGAAAAAGTAGTAATCTATAAGGTCCTTTCATTTTATTTGTTAATATAAAAAAAAAAAAAACGAAAAGTAAAAAAGCAAAGAATCCAAAAAAGTTTACGCTGTTTTACATATTTTCCTAATGATGGTATCTACGAAATTTGTATCTCTGCTTTTTTATGTTTTATGGGTTCATATCTCAAAGACACTTCTCCCTACCTTGTAATTGAAACCCTTGCTGAAAAATTAGTTTTCTTCTTTTTTTTTTTCACAACTAAAATCTACCGCAAAAATATTTGATTTTCAACTATGAATGTAGGACATGTGAAAAGTTTTCTCGAGTATTTTTCAGTATTTGATTTTTACCAAAATACAGTCGATCATTGCGATTTTGTAACATCTGTTGTATCATCGTCCATTATAGTTAATTTTTTTTTTTTTCTTTAATTATTAGCTCCTTAACAGACACACATTGACACCATTTTGAATATCTTCAAATACACTCAAAAAAATCTTGGCAAATCTGCGGCGAACTTTTTGATTGAATTTTTAATTTATTGTATCAAACTTATTTAATTTCTTCTTCTTTTTTTTTTTAAATTCTACACTAAGTTTTTTTTTTGGGTGGGGGGGGGGGCTCGTGAACCAGGGACCTCACCCAGAAACAAAAGGAAGAAGAGTTAACTAATTAAAACTTAATTCAATCGTAAATGGCAGAAATAAAGGAACCAATGGCAGAAACAACAGGCTGAGAAGGAAAGGACAGGATATATGAAGCACAGGGCAGGGAGCCTTAACTTTAAGAGGAGTAAATAAAATCTGTTGAGCTATTAATGAAAGTTGTGATATCCGCATTTACCTGAACGGCATTCCTTCCAGCAAAGGAGTGCTAAGGTGAATAACTTGGAATTATTTGATTAAATTCAATGGTTTTATTCTCTGCAACCGACGTAGTTCTGTAGAATTGCCAGGCAGGCTGACTAACCGTCCAGTTTGGATGATCGTACAGCTTCGTAGTGTACTTCTTAGCTACTTATTTTATCACATCAACAATATATGGAACAATCAAGTTACGGTGTAAAGTTTCGTTGGATACGAACCATAAAGCATTTGCCATCATTCCTGATGTTTCATCCTGGAACCGTTATGTTACTGTTATGTTGGTACTGGCACTACAGTGACATCCATGTTTCTTCTAGACAGAGGCTAATATTTTTTTATAGATTAGATCTCGCTGGGATCGTCCAAGTATCTTTCTTCACCAAATTGGAACGTATGACTTCCCTAAACCATCAGAAAGATTTAACTACCAAAAATCCAACTGGCCGGCCTTATGCAGTTCTTTCCTTGAAGCTTTAAAATCTCGAGACTTCTCAAATATTTGCATCAACGTCGAATAGTTTACTAAAACGTTGGTGTCTCTCACAAACCCACATGCTCCAGAAATTAAAGCTCGAAAGAACTCCATTATATGGTGGACCCCTGATTGTTCAGTCGCAAGGTGAAATCGTCGAAAAGCGTTAAAAAAATTTAAATCTTCTGCTTTACTTGAAAACTACGTAAATTACCAGAAACTTCACGTCCAGTGCGCTACGTATTAAAGCAATCTAGAGCATGCGCACTCTCTTTCATTCAACAGACACACCATTCGCAGTTTGCTAAGCTCCGTCCCCGTCTATCGCACTAAGTAGGAAGCTCGACTTTCTCTCTCACGCAACTTTACTGGCTCGGTTTTTAAACTTTAAACGCTAGCAATAATGTTTCATGAACAGTTTATTTCAGGTAATACTATATCATTGCGTTTGTAATTAAATTATCTTTATTTTAATATATATTTCGATCGGTAAAGAGATTGGTGCAGCAGCCTATTTCAGCTTACCTGTTCATACCTGCTTGCCAGGTAGCCATGAACAGAAACAGGTAGACAATACCGCTTCGGCATATTCCTTACATTAGGGACTTTTGATTTGAATAATAATTTTTTGCTAAACAAGTGGGCGAAATATGAAAAAAAAAATTAAATTGAAATTTTTAAAATTAAGGATAGCCATGAACATAATTTCATAGGCAATACATTCGGGATATGATCGTCTATATCATGGGCGGCTCCTCCTAGGGGGCTCAAGGGCTCGAGCCTCCCTGTTAGTTTTCAAAAAATATACATATTATTTAATTACTTCAAGAAAAAAAATCAGTGTTAAAGAGTAGAATTTTTAATTTCAAAATAATTTTTTTTTGCAAGAGTGCATTTTAAAAATATTTGCAAAATACGCATTTTGCACGATTTGTTAAACGAACAGCTGAAACATCCGCTAACAGTCATCGGGTTTACGCATACTGCGCTGGAACTGCAGTAGTGTACCGTTAAGGTCGTTAATAGCTGATTTTTTGGTCACATGATAATAGCAACCAATAATATAGTACGTAGGCTCAGAATATTTGAGCCTCCAAACCGAATATATAAAATACACGCGAAAAACGAATAAAGCCGAAATTTTCCGAGCGTAACTGAAAGGCGTTTGTAGGCCTATTTTACACGTGATTGATTATAACCGGTTTTAACAATTTATCCGCGTCGCGCGTCGCGTCGTACATTTACCAAGTGAAGCATACTGTTTTAATTTGCGCTGTTTTTTATTGTTCTATTTTTTCCTTGCTTCTCTTCATTAAAATACAATTTGCGATATAGGTTTTGTTACTTTTGAATGCAAGCACTGCTTTTTACCGACACTTGTTTTACAGTGATTTTTCAAACGTTCAATATTTTTCATTTATCTAATTTAATTATAATTAACGTTAATTTTTAAAAAATGATGGATAATAAAATTAGTAATATTTTAAAAGGAAATTTTAAAATGCTGCCATTATCAGAAAAAGTTAGAATTAACAAACTAGGGAGGCCTACAACCATATTAAATTTGATCCAGCAATATAAAATAGGTACACGTATTTTTACAAGAAATTTTCGAAAAGAAATTTATAACAAATTCAAATGAATTTGTAGGTGTGAGGTAATTACTCGTTTGTTCTGTTTTCCTTGTGTACTTTTTTTTAAATATGGAACCGACATGACACGGGCACGATTAGAATTTAATGACTTAAAACATTTAAATCAAAGAGCAAAAAAGCACGAACTATTAGCTCGTCATATGAATTGTTGTATGGAACTAGATTTAATGGGTTCTGTAAATTTTGCTCTTAAATTAGATTCTACTTATAGGTTAAACGTAATGAAACATAATGAAGAAGTCTCTAAAAATAAAAAGAGTAATTAGCTGCATAAAGTTTTGTGATAAGCTGAAACTGGCTCTAAGAGGACATGATGAATAAGAAGATTTTCAAAATCGTGGAATTTTCAGGGAATTAATTGACTTTTCATCAGAATTAGATACCATTTTAAAAGAACACTTAAATACTGCCATCATTTTCAAAGGTACGTCTAAGATAAAACAAAATGACATCCTAGAAAGTATATTAGAAGTGTGTCAAAAAGAAACTAAAAAATAGCTTAAGGAATATGAATTTTTAGTCATTCAGTGCGACGAAACCGCAGATGTATCAAATCAGTGTCGAATGGTAATGATACTAAGATATTTACATAATGAAAATATACATGAACGGTTTTGGAATTTTTTAAGACTAACTGATAGGTAGTCAGCTGATGGTTTAACGTAATGCATAGAAACTGAATTAGATAAATTAATTGGAGACTCACCTTTTAAGCTTAGTGCTCGAACTTACGATAGAGCAAATGTAATGAGTGGTTCTAGAAATGGTGTACAGGCGAGAATAAAAGAAAAATATAAATACATTCATTTTATTCATTGTTACGCGCACCAGTTGAATTTAATTATGCAAAAAGCAACGAGCCAGGATTCCAAAATTAGAATCTTTTTTTCAAATTCTGCTCATTGATGTGATGTACTGCGAGAAATTGTAAACCGGAAATTACCCAGAACTATCACTACACGTTGGAATTATAACATGCGTACAGTGAATATTGTTTTCCAAAATCGAGAAAAATTAATAGAATATTTCGAAGAACTGGAAGAATAATGTAATAAAAATATTACATGCAAGGAAGCGTATAGTTTACGAAGAACATTAGAAAACCCGGATTTTATATTTTGGCTTACCTTATTCCATAAAATGATGCCATATGTAGATTTTTTTCTTTCTGGGGCACGTCAACAGTGAAACTTACTCAACACAAAGAATTATATACATTATATGAGGAAAAGATTAGAAAATATTATTTAATAAATTTCAATCTAGATACAAAATGTAGTCAAAAGATTATCATCTTTTTTTAATTAAATCAGAACTTGAATGCATTAAACCAGTTTTATTTAGTTTAAAACATGGACAAAAAAGCGAGGTAAGTTTATGTCATTACACTTTTTAAATTATTGTAATTTTATATTAGAGCCCCCCAAATTTACTTGTCATGAGCCGCCACTGGTCTATATATAAGATTTTATAAAAAAAACGTTTCATCTGGTAAACAAATGGATGAAGGACGATCTCTCTTCGGATCTTAGACCATAAGGTCAACGGGAGCAAGTTTATAGATTCAAAGTATGAAATACTTTGAATCTATAAACTTTCAAATTCTGCCGCTGAATTAAAGAAGCTATCAGTAAATGTCGACTTTATTTGTGAGAATGGAAAAAACCCGTATATCGGTGTAATATTAACTGGTTCGTTTGTTTGAGGATTAAACGACCTCAAAATTAGAGAAAAACTTCTAAAAAGTGGCGTCATGGATTTTATTAAAGCAACTGAATTTGCATTAGCTGTGGAGGTTTCTAAAACAGATAATATTAAAATGTCAAGTCAGTCTATTAGTTACCTTCAAAATAATGTAAACCAATTGGAACAAAACAGTTATTGTTCTTTAAATTATAAAAAAAATATATTAAATATGTAATAATAACAGTAGTAATAACAATGTATACCTAATTTGTACTTAGATTTTAAGTCATTTAACATTTTTGCGACATAGAACAAAAATTATTCTAAAAAAATAAGTTGAAATGTAGCAAATGCAACCGAGTTGAACATGTTGTTAAAGTTCATTGTAATGCATCACTGAATAAAAACGTAAAGTTCAAACGTAAGAATAATCCTGCAAAGAATGTTAATAACTTTAACCCTGAAAGTACCTCAAGTATATCTGATGATGATCTGTGTAAAATCTCTTCTGTTCATAAAAACAATTCAAATCGTGAAAATGATAAACATTTTGTTTGTTTTTATCAATAACATTCAACAATGCATAGAAGATGTTAGTGGCAGCTGACACTCAACCGTGTCTATAAGTACTTTTAATAAATTAAACCTAGATGTTAAAGTGTTTCTGTCACAAAAACGCTTCAGCCATTATATTGGTCATAATTCGCATGTTCTGAGTATTCACTAACAGAGGGTGTAACATTCTGAGATCATTGGGTATACATTCCATCCATATTACATAACAAAATGTTAATAGAACTGCATAATATTCACACTGAAATCAGTAAAATGGAAGAAAAAGATCATGTGATTTTGGGTTTAATGCTCACTTATGCTAATATTTAATAATGCACAAATAGCTTAAAAAGGTATTGTTTATTCATTGAAAACAATAAAGGTTAAGCCGCCAACCTTTAAAGTTATTAAAAAGATCAGCACATATCCATAACTTCAACTCAGCAAATACATACAAGCTGAATCAATGAATGTTACATAGATCCATGTTCACCAGTTCTGCTGTAGAAGCTAAAATATAGACTTTGAACAGAGAAGAATAGACCGTTCATCCTTTTCCGCATTTCATGCAAAATAAATATCTGAGCAGAAATGTGCCAGATCAGCTACAAAAGTGGAAAATGATAACATTGGAATTAGAAAAAAATGCTCTCTATCATGTTTTTTGCAGACATAACTTTCTGCATGATTATACTCTAACATTACTTATTTTGCAATTTTCTTCTCTCTTTCTAACACACATAATCTAACCAACACTAGTAACAGTACACTGCGTCAACAATCAATGCAAACTAGTACCAGTGTTAAGTGTGTTATGAACATAAATGTCAGATCCATTTGGGTCAGATGGATATGGATATGTATCTAGGATGCAATTCAGATCCAGATCTGTGTCCAAAGAAATAACAAACTTACCAAACACTAATATATATATGTACATAGTATTAATTATGAAAAATAATCAACAATTATGATAAAAAATAATAGTAAAGGATTCTTTTCTTATTATAGTTTCTATTTATTCAGTGCCTCAATTATTTATAGTTTGCATTTACCCTAAATAAACAGTTATACTTTAAACTTTTCATTTCATTAAGTTGAATTTTCATGCAGTTATGGTGATCACTATGTTAATGAAAATTTTGGTTTACCAATTCTAGTGATAAATACTTTTTAATGTGCTTTAAACTTTTCATTGAATTTAAGTTATTAAATAAATTTCATAAACAAATAAGCGTTTATGTCAAATTTACATGGATATATAATCTATAAAAATTGTTCTCTCAAGCACACAACATCGGCTGCAACAAAATTAATGCATTTATACTTTTCAATAACTCAAAAAATTTTCTTTTTTTATGGTTATTATAATGTGTGGTTCTCATTCATTCACAGTAGCTATGTGTATAAATATTATGTGAGGATATTAAAATAAAATAACCATTATGTAAATAATTTATGTAAAGTTGCGCGCATCTCAAATACTACATTTTATCAAAAACCTTAACGTTTAAAATTTAAAAAATTAAAATAAAATGATTTTACTTTTATGTGTACATATATTAATTTTCCATGTACGGCTATCCACCATTTGGTATACTCACTTCTGCACGTTAACATACAACTTAATTTAAATTTAAATTAATTTCAGAATGTTGGTATCCTTTATAACTTCCATTTCCGCAAATTTTATAATAATTTTAGATAAAAAACACACTGTTTTTCGTAAATATATTAATAATTTTAAAATTTAAATGAAAATTATAATGAACGGCTAAATTTATTAAAACTTTGTACTTGTCATAACTTAAATTTTATAAAAAACTGATTTATTTATTAAGCTTGCAAATCTATTATTACTGAACTAAAAATATTCATTTTTTATTTATAATTAAAACTGAAAAATGAACTATGTAAATTTTTTAATCACTTACGTAGCATCTAACACAGTTCAACTTGAAATAACTAATTTCGTTAAATAAACTTTAGGCGCTATTAAATTAATATTGTATCATAGTCAAATAGTAATAATCAGTATTGAACTTGCTTTTATAACAATTTTTATTGTCGATTAAAAATAAATTTCTTCAAATATGACTTCATTATTGACACTGTTTTAATATCAGCAATTCGTAAAGCAAAAATTCGTAATCAAAACGAATTGAAGTGCACAAATCGATTAAAAACTATTGTTCTATTCGATAATAAAAAGATCTATATTGATTTTTAATATTGTGTAGTATTTATAAACATTATTAATAATATTAACATGTAATTAAATTAAAAAAACATTATGGCCTTTAAAACCGAATTTTTTAAATTTCAAAAATATAAACATGCAGTTATCAGTTATTACTAGCAAATTGATAATGAAAATGATAGTTACTAAATTTTTGCACTTAATAACTGTTCTTATTGTATAATTGTTATTTTTAAAATCACACTAATAATAAAGTGCATACCTCAAGCTCGTTTCCATCAAATAAATTATCAATTTTTAAAAAATATGTTTTTTAAGGCTAATAAGTAAATAAATAAAGTTTAATCGATATTAATGCAAAACAATGAAAGAATGTGTTGAAATAAAGGTTAATACGAATTGTAATATAACTTGTTTTTATACTTTATACCAAGGCCGTGTCCACGGGAGGGGTTAACCCCCCCGCCCATGAGAACTGAAATAGTTATTATAAATACAAAAAAATCTGAAAAAAAAACCAAATTTAAAATAAATATTGATGATTTTTTAGGGTGTTCTTACCTACTTTTAAAAGAAAAAATATGCTCCATATTTTTAGGTACTTCATTAATATTTTATGCAAAAAATTTTTTATTAACGAGTATAATTAATAACATATGCAATTTTTATTAATGTTCATATATGGGGTAATTCATTTATGTAAATTATTAATAGTACGAATATTAGTGAAAAATGTATTATAAAATAAATATGCAAAGAAAATTGTCACCCCCCTCCCTTCCAAAATTCTGGCCACGGGCCTGCTTTATACATTATTATTATTATTATTATTATTATTATTATTACTATATTAACAGTTAATATAACTTGTTTATTGAGTATAGCCTACGAAATTTTGTTTTCCATAAAATCAATATTTTTTCAACTTTTATGAAGTTATTCTGATCTAAACTGTTCTAATCCCACATGCAAAATTTATGATCTTTTCCATTTCTTCAACTATAATAGTTTAATTGTATATTGCGCTAATTTAAAATTTTAAAGAAATATAAAATTGCCATAAAAAATTCCTTCCTACGGAATTAAGATAATCGAATTCACTTCAATCAATCAAACCCAATCTTAACAGAATTTTTAGCTACACTATTACTTTTATCTGCCTTTACATTTTCTCATAGAAATTTCATTTTATTAAATTTTAATCTACAAGCGAATAATCTGCTGATTATCCTGTTTTAATGTTAATATTGTCTAAAATAAATACTTAAATTTTATTTTTTTGTCTATTTTAAATACAGTGTAATCATAAAATAATTTACAAAAATGATTATCAATTTTAATAGGATTTTTGTCACCATGCAATATTTGTAAAAATTACTGCTTGAATACTAAATGTATAATAACAAAGTTAATCTCTTCTTTGAGTGTTTCTCTATTACTGAAGATTGGTTAAAAGTGTTTGCTTCTATCTATAACGGAATGTATCAGTTCACATATTGATTTACCTGTACATTGTTGTATATTTTTAACCAGAATATCCGCCTTCTTCGGCTTTATCGTTAACTTTTTATCCTCTCTTGCGGTATTATTTTTAATTTTTGTATTTTTCATTGCGTATAGTATGATCTAAATAAACTGTTTTCTTCTTTTTTATAATTGTAACAGCTTTTTGTTTTGTCTTACTCATTTGACGACGTCCTAGTCAGCTATGCGGTCGAATATGTTATTTTTCATATCCTCCAAAAAATCCACATTTGAAGGGCTTGTCATTGTTGCGTTTTTATGGCGTATATGCTTCCGCTTTGTATAAGAACACTGAGTATATATAGAATTTCACCATTCTATGCCAGTGATATAGCCACTGAGACTTTTACTGATAAAGAAGGATCACATTTTCAAAAATATTAATTTCCTTACTCGATCCTTGCCTTAATTTTCAGATCTGAATCTAGATTTTCTGTTATACAGCACTCAAGATCTTTAAATTTTTGTTCCATTTTAACCACGTTTATTGCTACTTTTGCAGATGATACGGCTGTTTTGTGCTCCAACAAATTCCCACATAAAGCTAATATCACACTACAAGCGTCAATTGATAAAATCTCCGAATGGTGTAGGCGATGGGAATTAAAAGATCGACGAAGATAAGTCGGTCCACGTAATATTCACTAATAGATAATCAACCTATTAAAATGAAGAACAAAACAATACCGTTAAAACAGGAAGTAAAGTATCTGGGCATGCACCTTGATTGCAGACTGACATGGCGCAAGCATATCGTGACAAAAAGAAACGAATTAAATATTCGAACAAGGAAGATATATTGGTTACTAGGTAGAAACTCGCAGCTCTCTGTAAATAATAAAATATTACTCTACAGGCAGATTCTTGCTCCAATGTCGAGGTATAATTGCGAACTCTGGGGCTGCAGCGCAGATTCAAATATAAATATAATAGAGCGATATCAAAATAAGACGTTGAGAATAATTAATGCTCCGTGGTACGTAAGTAATAAAATTTCCCACCAAGATCTTAACACTCCGTACATAAGGGAGGTTATTGCAAAATCAGCCGCAAGACACATCGGAAAACTTAAAATTCATACGAACGTACTAGCGGTAGCGTTATCGAATAATCCGACTGAGACACGTCGGCTGCGCAGGAAAAAGCCATTAGACATACGTGCTTAAATAAGTTTGAGTCCTACGTCAGCGGACGGGGATCGTTCAAGTGCTTAGAATATGCAACAGAATCTAGTGATAGTCCAATGAGCTAGGTATAGATTAGCCAAAAAAAAAAAAAAAACATATTTTTATTATTGGTTGAATGTCTTTCTTTGTACTCAACGGTACAATTTTGATTTTTTACATATTTATTCGCAGTCCCATTTTGTCACTCTCGGCTGCTATCTTGTTCAGTAGACTTTTTAATTCCCCTTTGCTGTTTGTCATTATTGCCGCATCATCTGTATACCTCAAATTGTTTGTTGAAATGTCATTTATTTTAATTCCTGTTTGACTCTCCGTCTAGAATTCTCCATAGGCATTTTTCGTACAGATATTGAAAAGAATCAACAACCCCTCTATTTATACTCATATATTTCGTAAATTTTTTGCAGTTTTTGCTACTGTCGGTTACTTGCAGTATAATATTATAATTATTTTGACGTCTTTACAATCTAATCCGGCTATTTTTAGGCTGTTTGTTAGTTTTCAGTATTTTCGTAATCAAAAAATCATATAAAGAGTCCTTCACTTTGTTCTATATGTTTGTGGCTCAAAACATCAAGGCTAAACAATGTTTCACTAGTACCCAACCCATTTTGGAAACCGAATTGAGAGTTGGAACTTTATTTATTACATTTGTTATAAATTCTTCCATGTAATATCTTTAGAAATATTTCAAGAACGTAACTTGTTAAACTTATGAGTTTGCAGTCCTCGCATTTTTGAGTAGTTGCTTTTCTTGAGATAGTTATAAAAGTAGATTGGAGCTAGTACTTCTTTTATACATTTAATTGAAAAAATTAACTAGCACATCTATGTTTTCTTCATCATTCCGTTTAATTTTCTCGGCATTTATATCGTTGAATTCCTGTATTTTTCCATTTTTCATTTTCTTAATAGTCAACTTAACTTCTAATTTTAAAATTGGTGTATTTATTTTATTACTCTGCCTATTTTTTAAGAAACTTAATCTTTGATCATTAAAAAGTTTACGTATATAATGCATCTATCCTGAATTCACTTTTACCGGCTCTGATAATATTGAACCACTAATATTAATCAGTGTAGATATTATTCTTGTTCTATTTAGTCCTAATATTTATTTCACCTTTTTATGTACATTAAAATTATAATCTTTCGCAGTTCCTCTAGTTCTTTACATTTGTTCTCCATCTGTATTTCTTTGGCCTTCCTGTACTCGGTTTTGATTTTAACCTTCGCTTCGTTTTCTTTTTTCTTCCATTAGTGCGAGTACTTAATTTGTCATCCACGCTTTTTGTTGTTCTATTTCACTTGTTACGCAGTTATTGCTTGTATCGTTCCCTTTAAAAATCCCCATGTTTTATTAAACCGTTGGTGTTTTTCTCTACATTCAGTACTGTTTGTTTTAAATTCACCTAGTCTCTTATTATTTTTCGCTTCCGGTCCATTTCTGTCAGCAAAGTCATATCTGGTCTTGTACGTACCTTTTTTATTTTTTCCAATTTTAGTTAGACTTTTATTCTTGCTACGAGTAATGAGTGATTTCTCACCTCGTACATCCAATCCTGGCATAGTTTATAGATATTATATATTCATTTCTAAGAAGTCTGTTAATTAGGATGTAGTCAGTTTGGTTCTCGACCGCGCTTTCAGATTTATCCAGTGTAGATTTCCGTGTGAACAATTTTCAGTGATATTGGCCGCTATGAACTTCGCAGACTGACCAAAGAGCGCGAGAGCCGGGGCAAATAAAAAGCTAACGTTACACTAATGTAAAATATTTAATTTTATAAATTTAAATACTATAAGTTCCATTTGCTTGCATAAATTTTCGTTATATTTAGAATTTTTTTCTAATTTTATGTTGATACTATTATTTTAGGAAATATTTGTGTTTTCATTTTGATTATACTGCAAATTTTTCAGAGAAAAACTCGGTTAAACTGCAATTTTTATTCTATTAAATGCAAGACGCATGTGAAGGTAAGCTCGAATATGGGAAATACAAAATTGTAGATGACTTTGCTAAAGCAAAGAGGAATTAGATTTTCAAATATCCTTCACTTTTTACAAGTAAACAGTGAAAATTTCTGCCGTACATACTTTTTCGCGTACCATCAATCACTATTGTTTATGAAGATTAAAGTAGTGTCGTTAGCAGGACCCCTGGGGATTAATGAATATGCAGGAGAACAATAATTCCACTGGTTAAATTGATTTTAATTAGGTCGTTAAGTTATCTTACTTTTTAATATTCACATTTAACGATTTAAATCTTAAAAAAAAATTTAAACTGTCCTAGGCAACTTATACATGTCATTGATAATTCCGCCGATGTGCGCTGAATTACTCGATGATCTTTAATACATAAAATAACTATAATTATTTATTTTTAAAAATTCAGAATTTTTGTTTCAATTCCTTTCTACATAATTTCGATTTATTTTAAACACAAAAAAAACAAAAAACAATTACTTGTTTAGTGTAATTTGTTAAATACCAATAATAATTTTTAATTTTAGTTGTCTCAGATTTCATCACAACGAAGTCATCACCATTTTCACAGTAATGCGTTAAAGAATGATTTTGCTGTTAACGAAATGAAAAAACATTCTGCAGCTAAAAACAAGTAAGATCGGTTGAATACGTTTGTTTCGCTAATTTTATTTCTCAAATTCTCTCAATCATCATAAATAACGGGTCGGTAAAGAAAATGAGCTATTAGTAAAACAATAATTAAACGTTTAAAACTTCCATGGTGGGTATAATTAGGAGAACAGTTCACGGTAGACACCATGTTTAGAAAATTTGAACGTAAAACTTAACGTTTCGCAAAGCACTCAAACGTTTCTGATGATGGTGAGTGTAAGCTTTCCGAAACGTTAAATTTTAAGTTTAAATTTTCTAAACACGGTGTCTACCTTAAATTGTTTTTCTCAAAAAATAGTAATGATTGTTATCATCGTTATAAAATAATTGTAAGAGGTTAAAGAAGAAATAATACTTTTTTCATAATTAATCAAGAAACAAAACATATTAAAAACTAAGCAAAGGAAAAATGAAACATTAGACAGAAATAAAATGTTAGAAAACGTCTATTGTTGATGGATAAATTTAGGTGATTTTTAAATAATCTGTGTCCTGAACTGAATTGCAAATTGCAGAAATTTAAAACTGTATAAACACAATACTCTATCGTGTTTTATTAAGATATCTTCATTATTTGAAAAATAACGTTTTTTCAAAGCTTGTAATTATTTCGTTCATATTAAAATTCATTTATGACCATTTTAAGATGTACAAGTATCAAATGCATCATTTAAAACTATTATAATAATCGTGTTTTTCACGTAATTTTTAATGGTAATTAATGAGTTTTTTCATAACTAAAGATCAGATGAGAGCTGGAAAAAATTTGGTGGACTGGAAGAAATTACGGAAACAGCAAATAATACCGTCGATCAGAATGTTCCCACGTGTCTTCAAAGTGATTTGCCTCCTCTTCCAGGTACTGTATTTAAAAAAAAAATAACGTAAATAAGGCACTTAATCAAATTTCTTTTTTTGAATCCCGACAGCGACGACCGAAATGAATAGAATGGAACCAAGACAGGGAACGAGGAATCGGCTGAATAAAACGGTAAAACGAATGGCGATTAGAAAATGTGAAGGGATAAATATCCCTCCAAAGTCTGGAGTGATTGAAGGTGGACAAGGAAAGGATATCTTAAGAAACGAGCCAAAGAATCAGCTGTGTCATTGCCGTCAATTCCTGAATAACTGGAGATCTATAAAAAATCGATAAGAATAGATCGGGATGTCTGCAGAGTGGAGGTAAGAGAATGAATTGAGAGAATAATACTATCAGAGGAATTTGGAGAAGAGGATAGGGCTTGAAGGACGCATTTAAAGTCCGAAATTATGAGGAATTGGGAAAGCTCGCTTAAAGAGGAAATAAAAGAGCTAGCCAGATTCGAGCAGCAAGCATTGTGCGTGGTCAGCTGTATAAGCTCAATTCTAAACACGTGTAAATTTTATTGAATTTGAAAATTGGCGCGGTTTTTGTTTGTTTTTGTGGTTTTTGTTTTAATTCATACGGGATTTATATGGTGTCATTTTTTATCGTATACTTTATGAATGAAAGGTTTTCCGAGACCTTCCGCAGGATTCCTCTCTCAGTTCTACTCTTTTTAACATCTATACTATCAGTATAGCTTCTCTTTCTTTAAATTCCTATTCTTTAGACTTTGCAGACGACATCTCCCTTTTTTCTTCGTCCAAAGATGTTTTACGCGCTCAAATCCTCTCCAATCCCTGCTATTCTTGCTGAATCTAATTCGTCACCCCTGTCCATTTGTAGATCGTATTTAGGCTATCGCTTCCTTGTTAAACGTCTTCCACTCGCGTTCTCTACTCTTGTTCAATCCTTCCTTTCGGTTTATAATAGCTGGCGCTTTACTCCTAGCAAAACTCCTATTCTGGCATTTATTTCACATCGTCTTAGTTCATTTTGGCCGTACACTATCTCCTTCAATAATCTTCCCTATTTTCCCTTTAACTTCGCTGATCTTTATCATCCTTCTAAAGTATTTATTCTTCCCTCATTTTCTAAAAACCTTCCCCAAGCCGTAATTAAACAGGTATTCTACAGCACTGCCAATTCCCTATTTCCCTCTCCTGTTACCATTTACACGGATGGTTCGAGAGGGCCTGGTGGTGTTGGTGCTTCCTTCATCCTTCCTGATTTTAACCTCTCAGAATCTTTTCACCTTCCTTATTTCTGTTCCATATTCATAAACGAATTATTGACCGAGCCAATATCTCTGAAAAGCGATTCGGTTAAAATATCAAACTCTAAACATTTCTGATTTCTCGGAAATCCGCCAACTTTATGATAGAAGTATCTATCTAACTTTTGCAAACAAACAATCGCTTTAGCTTCATCAGATAGAATTATATAGGAATGGGGAAGATGAGTGTGAGTTAGTTTGCATAATGATAAACTTTCTTCATCATCTTTTTCTATAGTTCGTTAACTATTGAAGTTAACGAGCTATTATAACTTTCTGATGAAGAAGATTTGGATTACCGGCTAATAAAAAAGTAATATTCTAACAGTTTTTCGAATTTAAAAGCTAAACACGCATACATAAATATGAAGTGTTCCGTTTTTATTAAATTTCGGTAAAGTTTATTTCATGTATTTTATGTAATAAAATTAATTTCTTCTTTTTTTTTTTTTTTTTAAATTAAATTCCAGGCCATTATTAATAAGAATCAGCATCTTCTGGTAAACAAAAAAATCAGGAATTTTAGTATCCCCCCCTTTTTTTTCTTTGTTTGTTTCTTTATAATTAATAAAATGAAACAAGTGTTTGTTAAAATTTAGATTTAAAAATGGACACCAAGTTGACCACCGGGAATGATATGTCTGAAACATCAACTACTGATGGTTACGTAACCGCAACAGACAGCACGTCAGGTATAACTGGTATGACGCAAGGTCCATCTTTAGCAACGAGCTCCTTCGAAAGCGCCTCTTCACACTTCAGTTTTTCGAGGACTGACAATAGTGACGATGTACAACAATTGGTGAGTATCATGTTTTCTTTTCTCTTATATTTTGAAGATTTTCAAAGATGAAACTTAAACGGGAAATAGAGTCGTAAGTACGCAATTGAAATATTTATGAACTGGAATCAAACAGTCGGCTGAATTAATACGTTATTCGAGGAAATATCCTATTGAATGGAAAAACCTTTCGGTCTTAACGTTGTATATCCGCTGGCTTAGTGAAGTCTTCCGATATTAAACGAACGATGCAGCAGAAAAATCGCATAATTATTCGAGTGGTTGTTAAGCTAAAATCGTAATTAACATCTTTTGTGCAACGTTCGACTGCTAATATTTAATATGTGAGTTTATCAACAGTTCAGAAACATTGTTGAACTAGTTTTCTACTACATTTATAAAGTGAGCATCCATATTTTCAAATCGATTTAAGTATCTGTTTGTGTAATCAGATCTTGTTATCTGCTCAAAATTTGTAAAATACTTTCACCGCCTTTATATTTAATTTTTACATTCACTTATGCTTTCTCCGCTTTAGTTGTCCATGTAAATTTCGAACGTAAGCGATATGCTTCCGATCAGAGTGGGTGCTGGACAAATTCAGCAAGCTATGGTACTTGGCGTTTTGTACCAATATAAGGACATATTATTAGACCATTTTAAAAATATAAAAATACAAATTAGATTACCCGGGGTTACATTATAATTTTCCCCGTCACATATTACAAACGGATAAAGTAGTTATTATCCCCCTTAATTAAACCGCGTTTTTCAGATCAGTTCAAAATAAAAAATCAATAAAACTACCCACGGTTATTGATTTACTGTTAAACATACCGCTACATTCCGGTCGACATTAAAGGGAAGTTCTTTTTGAGTTTACTGACGGCTTTGAGTTGTTTTCACGGCCGAGTTTTTATAAGGCTGAGTTCCTCCTAAAATTAAATCAACATTTGTTCCTTTTTTGATTTAGACCTCTTCATGACATTAAACGTTTCGATATCTTTTTTTTTTTTTTTTCATATCCAAAAATGGTTCAAATAGCAAAGTATTTGTCGCTTTTTTTTTATTAAATTTTACTACACATATGTATGACATAACAAAAATTAATGTGCCTCATCCAATTAAGTTTATTACGTCACATTAATTTTGTTTTACAATTGTAAATATAGGTGTTAATTTTGATTATTTTCTTAACATAAACGAAAATTATTTTTACGATTTTTAACTTCTTGTATTGTAAATTTATTAAAGTTGTTGAATTTAATTTTGTCATTTTGAAATAGCAATTATGAAAATCGGTACTTTTTTCTTTTTTTTTTTGATTTTCTATTTCATGTTGCGTTCCGTTTAGAAATAGAGATGGAAATCCTCAAAGCAGTTTTTCGTGATTTACGAGGCTTTCTTCAATCTGTTGGATGTTCCGAAAACAGCTTAAATATAGGTATACCATAAAATAATCTTCCGGAGACTAACTGCTGAGAATAACGCCCTCGGTATTCATTTGTAAAAATCTTGAATGTTTGTGATTAGCATTTTCCCCGCAGTGCAGCGAAAGCTTGGGTTATATTTTAAACGCTGAAAATGGTTTATGAATTTTCTCGTCTGTTCTAGAAGCTGGTGTGAAGAGATTTCTTTATTTTAAGGCAAAAATATTCCTCTCAGTTCGCAGATGCGAAATGAACTTATCGAATTTTGACTAGATTGTTACTTGGGGAGATGTTTTCGACGTCACTGTTCCGAGACTGCTTTTTTCAAACCGACGACGAGTATTAAACTTTTTTACTAAGTTAGGCGAAAGAGAAGAAAACAAATAAAAACTTTTAGTAGAACTGCCGTTTGCTTCGCAAAAACGCTCGTCACGTGGTCTGTGTCCACTAAAAAATGTGTTTAAACAAATGAACAAATTCATCCGGACTGTAGAAAGGAAAAAAAGTATAGACGGCGATTGGAAAGAAAAACATGGATATTATTCTTGCCACGGATAAATGAACGATCAAAAATCACTACGAATTCATATAGAAGAAGTTGAAGAGATCGCATTGAATCTAACAAAGTCATGAGATACGTTGCCTGTTTATCGTTTGACTTGTACCAGCAAGTACACCTGTCTATGAGCTTACGCGCTTCGGAACTCGAAAAATTACTTTCGCTTTAATTCCATGTTAATTTCGTAAGCCCAGATGTCGTATCAACAGACACGCTCTCTTTTGTGTCGTTATTTGTTGTTAAATAGAAATATTGACATTATAAAAATGTTGCTGTCTTGCTTACTCGTGAAAAAAACGTGTTTCCCTCTGCTAGAGAATGTTTTCGAAAAAGAGAGCGGCATAAAATTTTTGAAAAGGAGACGATAGACGGAGAAAGCTTGGGAAACTTGAGATCTTTAACTTTATATCTAAAAATGTTATCCATCCGCAATTTTCTCGCCAGTTGAAATTGCTTTAATAGCAATCAATGATATAGACTACCCTGATTTAGTTTAGTTGACAGCAATTCTCCCTACTATAGTGTTAAAAGATTTTTGACTGATGACTGAACGTTCTCTTTAAAGTGATTTCTTTTGAACATCTGGACGATCTCGAATCGAAGGCACAGCCGATCTTCCTAGCCTATTTGAATTTCACACCGAACTTCTCCAAAAAAAAAATTTTTTTTTTAAATTCGTTCATAAATTAACGATCGGGACCGCGAAATTTTCGCTGAAGTTCGCTAAGCTTTGTGTCGAAATAAAGTTACTACAATGTTAAACAGAAATAAAGGTTTTTAATATTAGCTGAATACAAATGTAGAAAACCGTTGTATTGTGCTGGTGACTTTTAAACACGAGAAATAAAAATTGAAAATTTTGACTTGAAAATCTTTTTTGAAGATTTCGTTTTCTGTTTCAGAATTATCCCCCCCCCCCCCAAAAAAAAATAATATGTTTATTCGTATATTTTTAAAGTTTCGATTTAATACAATTTCTGCGGAAAAAATATTTTTAAAATAAAATGCTCCAAAAATTATTCGATAATATCGATTTTTAGGATATATTATATTGTTGAGTCAAAATGCTATCGTCCATCTCATTTTTAAAATAGCGTAAATAGATAATATAATAAATTTTATATACACTGCTTGTAATCCTGTTATATTATAGTACGTTTCTATTGGGACTCCATTTTTTAATAATTCCTATTTTTATTTATTTAAACAGTTTAAAATGTCATCGACGATTTGTATCACATACCAGCATTATTTGATTTCTAGACGAAAAAGTTATTTTTAATGACAGTTGTGTTGTTCTCGAGCCTGCTTAATCGTTGATGACATTTTAACACTGTTCAAATGTAGGCCATCTTCCTGTCAGTAATTAGAAATAAATTTTCAGACGTCTATACATTTAAAATGCGAACATTGTCTGTTTTTATATTTTAGATTTATTCGAAGTAAAAAAATCTAATCCTAAAAATGTACACAAGTGTTTATGTAGAATAAAATTACGCCTAATAAATTTTTTTTTTTTTTTTATATATTTTGAAAAAATGTTTAGCATATTTAAATATTTCGGCGAAATAGCTATAATTTTATATAGCGATTTTACGAAACGCAATTTCAAAGAAACCCGACAAGAACAGAACGTTGTCTTTAAAAATAATGCAAAAAGAACACCGAGCTCGTTATTTATGGACGGAGAAAATTTTCAAACGAAACGTTACTAAACCGACTTATTTTTTTTAATAGGTGGAATGTCGTTCGTTGACATTTAATTAGTTTAACCTGAATTTTATGTAAAATTAAAAATTCTTCTAGGTACCGACTTTATTTAAAATAGAACAAGATTCGGGCAAAATAGAAAAAGCTGCCGACAACGAATCTACCAGTGGACGAAGTAGTAGCTGCGGAAGGTACAATTTGATTCTTTAATTATGCGCCTTTTTTCACTATCAATTTTGCTATTGATTTTTAGTTTAAATAAATACGATACTATTATTTTAAAAATGAGATTCGCAGAAGTTAATCACTTACCTAAATAAGACACATAACTGAATAATTATTTTTCTATTAAATTCCTTTTACGATATAAATGCATTCAACAATTCTCGCTGAATTTCAATTTACCGACATTTAAAAAAGCACGTGTGTTTATTTTCTTATTTATTTATTTATTTTTTTTTTTTGAATAAAAGCACATTTTAATTAGCAATTTTTCTTTCTTTTTTTTTTTTATTTTTCTTTCCCTTTTCTTATATATAATAATATTTTTGTTCTCATACAGCTATTAAAAATGAGCGAGTGAAAAGTTAAAACGAAACCTCTCTAAAAGAATTTCGATTATGGATTAAATATTTCGTGTATGTTCCCGGATGAAATATAGCCTTACGAAATTTTAATTCTTTCAACTACGAAAGTATTTATAGATTTTACGATAGTTCGAGTAACATTTTATTAAAATTTACTTATCTGATTTTTATTCATCAGCAACAGAATTCCATTGTCATCGTTTATAGCCCCATTTATGATTCGTTATTTTTTGCTTCATTTAAATCGGAAGAATTATCGGAAAGTTAATGAAGTTTACATAGTCGTAGAGAAGCATTATCGGGCGCGAATCTGCTAAGAATTAATCAAAAGAGATGCCGGCTAAAGGCAATCTATAATAAATCTTTATTAGGATGAAATGAAAGGGCTGCTATTAAGATAAAATTATTTTCGCGATGTAACTTTTTTAAAGGGATTTTTATAGAACGGCTGTATTTTGCCTTTTTTTAATTGGCTACATAGGTAATTGGTTTTTCTAAATGTACGGTCGCAGAATTCTCTTTAGCTTTGTCTGTGTTGCGTGAGTGTTTCGCTAATTGACCTCGGTTTTTTTCATTGCACACCGATTTCAGAAATTCTTAGCATCCCGAAAAGATTTTATTTAAGCTATCCATTAATGATATTTTTTCAACTCACATCTTCTCTTATCCTTACCTCTCACCATTTCTGAAAATTAAACGAAAGCTCCATCTTAGCTATTATTTCTTCTCGTCTCGATTCACTTTGATCTTACACATATCATCTCATTTAATAAATTAGGTTAATTTTTTTTTTGTTTAACTTTGCCGATTCTCCCAAACTGCTTTTTTCGTCTTCACTTTCCAAATTTTTTCCCCGAGCCATAGTTAAAAAAACCAAAATATCAATATTCTATCTCATTTTTAATAATGATTTGACCTGGTGTTGTGGGAATCTCCTTTATTTTTCCGCATCTTGACCTTTTTTCGAAATCTTTTCGTCTCTCTTTTTTCTGTTCAATCTTCACAAATATATTAATGGGACCGTTCCCGTATTCTCCTTATTAATTCACTTCTTATTTAATTATTTCTAACTTCATGAGAGTGCCCTTCAATTTATTCTTCTGTTCCCGATCAATCGTTCGATACTATTCTTCATTTCACTCATCGCCACATTTTTTTTCTCTCTATTCTGTTCATAGTAATTTGCCCCAGCTAATATGAGAATAAATGATAACGAAGCGGTTGACTCTTTTTAGCCGGAGTTGTTAGTTATCCTTCTAAAAGAAAAAGAAAAAAAAAAAAAAGAGAAGGTTTTTTAACCTCACACCCTAGTACTGTGTACAAGTTTCCGTTTCAGCTTTCGGGGACACCGATATTT